>JARDYH010000001.1:290083653-291411653 GCA_029215795.1 Anniella stebbinsi | reverse complement strand
GCGAAGGGGGTGGCCGAAAACGGCGAAGAACAGACTCTCGAGGACGGCCCCCCAGTAGAGAAGGCTAGTGAAGGAGTTACTTTGGAAGAGGCCGAATACCCAGGGTTCCACCAGGGCCAGCAGAAGGACCCCTCCTTACAGCCGTGTAGAGATCGAGCGGCGGGAAAAGAGTTGGGAGGAGAAGGGAGACGATGGGCGGGTTTTAAATGGGAAAAGGGATTGTTGTACCGTGTGTTCCGCCCGAAGAAAGGGGGAGGGGTAGAGAAGAGTCAACTGGTGGTGCCCCGAGAGTTTAGGCCCAGGGTGATGGAAGCGGCGCATGAGACCTTGTGGGGGGGGCACTTGGGAATTCGACGCACGCTGGCGAGGGTGAGCAGAGGGTTCTATTGGCCCTCAGTGGCGGCGGACATTCGAGAGTTTTGTAATTCCTGTGAGCCCTGCCAGCGGGTGGGGTTTCCGCGAGACCACCCTCGAGCGCCCTTGCGCCCGTCACCTATCTCCGAAGTTCCTTTTGAGAAGGTGGGGGTAGATATTTTGGGCCCATTTGCTCCAGCCACTAGGGCAGGAAAGAAGTATATTCTTACCCTAGTGGATTATGCCACCAGATATGCAGAAGCTGTACCGTTAACTACCATTACGGCTGAACAGATTGCTCAAGCGCTCATGTCTGTGTTTACTCGCCTAGGAATGCCGAAAATGTTGGTGCACGATTTGGGAGGCGGCTTCATGTCACAACTGTTGAAAGAACTGTGGAAACTGGCGGGCGTTCAGCAGTGCACCTCAGCCGCGTATCACCATGAAGGGAATGGTTTAGTGGAAAGATTTAATCAAACCTTGGGGAAAATGTTAAAAGCTTATGCTGTGTCACACCAAAAGGATTGGGATGTTGCGTTGCCCTATTTGATGTTTGCATATCGAGATGCCCCACAAGATAGTCTGGGATTTTCGCCTAATGAATTGTTATTTGGGAAGGAGTTGCGGGGACCATTGGTATTGTTAAAAGAAAAGTGGGAGGGGGGAGAGGCGGCCAGGCCCGCCTCCGTGGTGAGTTACATGCAGCAACTACAGAACGTTCTGCGGGAAGTGGGAGAGGCCGCGCAGACGCATTTGGCTCAGGCACAGCATGTGCAGAAACAATGGTACGATCGTAAAGCCAGGCAGCGGATGTTTCAAGAGGGCGAGAAGGTGTTGGTGTTAAAACCCGTGAAACCTGAAAAGTTAGCTGTGCGTTGGGAAGGGCCTTTGGTAGTAGAAAAACGACTTAATGATGTGAATTACTTGCTGAAACCGCTCCAGGGCAGGGGCCGATCCAAGGTCTATCATGTAAATATGATGAAACCGTTTAGGGAGCGAGGGGTGGGAGTACAGAGAATGGATATCGAGACTCCTAAGGCAGATTTGTTAAAGGAATATCGGCATAAGGGAGGATTGGAGCAAGTGGTGTTTTCAGAGGCCTTGACTGCCCTCCAGCGGTCACAGCTGGAACAACAGCTCCGGGAATTTAAAGAGCTATTTTCTGGGCTGCCAGGGAGGACGAACTTAGTAACTCATGCCATACACACCGGGGATCACCCTCCTATTCGCTCCCCAAATTATAGGATCACGGGGAAGCACGCTGAGATAATTCAAAGGGAGGTAGAAGAGATGCTGGCCCTGGGAGTCATAAAGGAAAGTCATAGCCCTTGGTCCTCTCCGATTGTGTTAGTGGCTAAAAAAGATGGGAAAATTCGCTTCTGTTTGGACTTCCGCCCCCTCAACCGGATCTCTAGGGGCGATTCCTACCCCATGCCCAGAACAGAGGAATGTATTGAAACATTGGGGCGGGCCAAATACATTTCGACGTTAGATCTGACCAAGGGTTATTGGCAAGTGCCCTTAGATGAAGAGGCGGCCTTGAAGACTGCTTTTGCCACCCCCAAAGGATTGTATAAATTCCAGATGATGCCATTTGGATTGGTATCCACCCCAAATACCTTCCAAAGGTTAATGGACGGAGTTTTGAGGGGTCTGGGGGCATTTTCATGTGTTTATCTGGATGACATTGCAGTCTACAGTCAGACGTGGGAGCAGCACTTACAACACTTGGCCCAAGTGCTGGGGCGCCTTAAAAAAGCAGGGTTGACGGTGAACGCGGCAAAATGTCAGTTTGGGTTGGGAGAGGTGACCTACTTAGGACATCAGGTAGGGGGGGGAGTGTGAAACCACTGGAGGCTAAGGTAGAGGCCATTCAAAACTGGCCGATCCCACAGACTAAAAAGCAAGTGCAGTCATTCCTGGGGCTGGCAGGGTACTATTGACGCTTTGTTCCGGAGTTTAGCGCCCTGGTGGCTCCCCTCACTGACTTATGTCGAAAACGACAGCCCATTAGAGTGCAGTGGACGGCGCAGTGCCAACAGGCGTTTGAAAGTCTTAAGCGATGCCTACGGCGACGACCGGTGTTGCAAGCATCGGATTTCGATAAGCCTTTCACGCTGCAGACGGATGCATCTGAGAAAGGTCTGGGGGCGGTGCTGCTGCAAGAAGACATCTGGGGGCAGCTGCATCCCATTGCCTTTGTTAGTAAGAAATTGCTCCCTAGAGAGAAGGCCCTGGCTACCATCGAAAAGAAGTGTCTGGCCATTGTGTGGGCCATTAAAAAATTGCGGCCATATTTGTGGGGGCGGCCCTTCCTTTTGCAGACTGATCATTCTCCGCTGTGCTGGTTAGCCAGGGTAAAGAACACCAATCAGAAGTTGCTGCGGTGGAGTCTGGCCTTACAGGATTATGACTTCACAGTCCGGCACATTAAGGGGAGGGAAAACGTAGTAGCAGATGGATTGTCTCGCCGATATCCCGAAGAACGAGCATCGGATTGCAGACATCAGCAGAGCAATGTGACAGGTAGAGAGGGAGTCCCCGGGATGTCGGGGCGTAGAGATGGAACTGAGGAAAGTAGCAAGAAGAAGGAAGCAAGAGGGAGAGTGAGGGAAGTAGACAGAAAGAGAGGAGAGAAAGAGAGCAACCCCCCTCAGTTCCATCTTAAGGGGGGAGGTGTAAAGGAGGCCAGATAGACTGTGGTGGACTGGAGAGGATCTGGGGGGGGGAAAATAGCTTAGGGTGCAAGCATGAGCCTAGTAGAGGTTTCTCTTAGTTAGCAGTAGAGCATTTAGCAAGACAAAAGGCCCTGGCTTTACCACCTGTGGAGAGATAAAGGCTTCAAGGACGGTTCCGGGCAGGAAGGCCTGGGCTATCTCAAACTGTAAAAACTTCAAGGCTAGTGTAGGAGGTGTGAAGGGAGAAGAGCTCTGGCGCCGAGAAGGGAGGGGGAACATTCCTGGGAGAGAAATAAAGCTCAGCGTGGGAGAAAGCTCGGGGTTCTTGGTTTTGGGGGAGAGAAGCCAATGAGTTAGCCCGGCTGGGAGCGACTGGCTACATGTCTCTGTATGGCATATTGGGGGCCTTGCTGTAGATGAAATGTATTTTAGACTGCTTGACCTGCTCTTAATCTAATAAAGACGTTTTCTCAAGTAAGTGAGTCTTGGTTTGTGTTCTCTGAGTCCTGCACACTCCTGGTTGGAGGTTACCTTTAGGGTTTCCTTCCTTTACATACTAATAGTGAACATAAGACAGATAAAGGCCAAACCACCATCGTCCCAAAGTTTGGCAACTGTTGCATATTGGAAGACGTGGGTGGGGAGTTGGATAAAATTTCTGAAACCGATTGACTGCAAAAACAGAAGCCCAGCTCTTATTTAAAAATATTGTCTTGGAATGTTGCAGGCTGGGCATCCAAATGTAGCTCCACAATAGTACTTGACTATGTTTCAAAGTTTGATATAATTTTTTTGCAGGAGACGTGGAGCCGTACTGATATTTATGTGAGCGGCTTTACATCATATTGTCTTCCTGCATTTCCAAATATAGGAAAAAGCAGGGATAGTCAAGGATTGTGTTGTCTAATATCCTCTTCTTTAGATGTTAGTACAACTGTGCTCCCTAACAGTAATTTATCAGTCCAGGTTCTGTTGTTGGAAATGAGAGCTCCTAGACTATCTCTACTATTGTTTAATGTGTACTGAGCCCCTTTAACTACCAAAGAAATGATTTTGGAATATTGGTTAAAAATTGAGGGATGCTTTTCGAAATTTACAGATAAATATCCTAATGCCTTACCTGTCTTGGCAGGAGATTTTAACGCCAGAACAGGGACATATTTAGCTGTCCCTCACAATAATAGCAGTGGCCCGAAGGTTGACAAAGTAGAATTAGGAATCGGTTTACGTAACTCCAAAGACCTAATGACTAACAACGCAGGTTACCATCTATTGCAGTTTGTTGATAGAAATAACTTGGCCATTTTAAATGGCAGTGCCCCAAATGACAGAGGGGGCGAGTATGTTTTTTTTTTTTCTGGCAACGAAAATCCAGGATTTAGGGATGGCTGGCTGTGCCATGTAACACTAGGCTGACCATATGAAAAGGAGGACAGGGCTCATGTAACTTTGACAATTGTAGAGAAAAGGGAATTTCAACCAGTATAATTTGAATGCAATTAGTTCCTGGTGAAATTCCCTCTTCATCACAACAGTTAAAGTTGCAGGGGCCCGGCTTTCTTTTGTATATGGTCACTCTAGTATAGTGCCTGCAACTTTAACTGTTGTGGTGAAGAGGGAATTTCACCAGGAACTTATTGCATACAAATGACGCCAGCTGAAATTCCCTTTTCTCTACAACTGTTAAAGTTACATGAGCCCTATCCTCCTTTTCATATGGTCAGCCTATGTAACACTGATGGGGCAGAGCTGATTTCTTCATACTGCGGAGAACAATGACAATGCACTTTCCTCCCATGGTGGCTATGACTCCCTCCCAGTTGTAGCCTTGCCCTTTCTCAACCTCCCACCTCTTCATCTTGCTAATTCTTCCTATTCCTAGCCCCTAGCTTTGATCTTTTTCACTTTCTTTGCTGCCCCTTCTCTCACTCTTCACACTGATACAAACACACACCATTTTCCTGGCTCTGGCAGAGGAAAAGATAGGGATGCCAGGTTGGAATGGAAACAGAATGGCTGAGCCTGGGATTGAGATAGGGAAAATGTTTTCTTTCCTGTTGGGGCAGGGGTATTTTCCTTTCTTTTGGGGTGGGGGAAGTGTGTGTGTGTGTGTGATGAGAAGAGCAATCCTATGTAGGCCTACTCAGAAGTAAAAACCACTGAGTTCCAGGTACACATGCATAGGATTGCACTATTAGAAAAAGTTAGGTGGGATAGGTGAGGACAAGAATTGGTGTGTGTGTGTGTGTGAGAGAGAGAGAGAGAGAGAGGTTGAGAGAGGCGGGTCTCTGATGAGAAATGTCTTGTCCCACTAGTTTGCCTCATGCAAAATTGATTTTGTTGTACTTCTGTGGGGTCAGATATGTGGATTGGCTTTGGAGATCAGGCTCTTCTTCTTGTACTCAGATTCTTGTGTGAATTACTTGTCCTCTGACTATTACACACCCCCATGGCAGCCATAGTCACTATGTGACTAGCTACATCCTCTATGGGAGCCATTTTGTGGTGTGGCCCACAGCAGTTCCTCAAACTCCCATATGTGCCCACAGGTCCAGAAACATTGGGGACCCCTGCTGCACACTGGAAGAGCAGCTGCAATTGAAACAGCATGTATGACTGGATTTCATAACAATGAGCTCTGCATGCCTCTGAATGGAACCTATAAACTATTATCAATCCAAAGAGTTGAAATCGAGAATTGGAGTGTCCTATTTTGCCCAACCAATGGACTGTTACCTTGGAGACTGTATCTGACATTTCTATGGATCTTAGTCTACGTCTTATTCAATAAAAAATCCTGTTCCAGGTCTACTGGACCCCACAACGTCTTTTCAACAAGGGTCTATCTAATTTACATAATTGTTGGGGATGTAATGCACCTAATGCTTCTTTAACTCATATGTTTTGTCAATGCTCAGTAGTCTCCTCCTTTTGGGAGGAGGTTAAAATAAGGATAAATCTTGTCCTGAATCAATCTTTAATATGGAAGGATGCACATGCCCTTCTAAACTACCTGCCGGTTTCTTGGAAACTTAACACAGGGTCAACGCAAATGGATTTTCAGAGCCCTTATGACAGCTAAAAGACTTATACTATCATATTGTAAGGATAAATGCTCACCTCCCATAATGCAGTGGATTGAGGACTTAATAACCTTATCAACATTTGAACGGGTGATATACAGGTGCAACTTGCGAATGGATAAATATATGGCTATATGGTCTGATTTTTTGGAAACCTATGTATAATTCTCTTCTTTTTTTTAACATTCAATGAAAAATGATGATATCACTGTATATGTAATGTATTTTTTCCTTTTTTTCACAATTTGTTTTTGTTTTTATTGCTTTTTTAATATTCACAATAAAAAGAGAGAAAAAAGAGTTGCATTACTTTCACAGAGCAATGAATACTAGGTTAAACAAGGTTAGTCAACAGAGACAAAGTAGCTTACATAATAAGGTAATAAATTGTGCAGTGTGGAAATTATAGATTCATTATTAGGATGTTGCAGTTTATTGATGGCTACATTTTTATAAGAAATCCTTTTCAATTAATAAATATGCAAGAATATAATGTGATTTAGTATGGGAAGTGAAATTAGGAAGGCTCATTAAAATCAGTAAATGTGCTACACATACCTAGTAATGAATAATTCATCAACTGTACAATGAATTTGCTTTTGGAAAAGCCACCAATAAATTAGTTTTATTACTAAGCTAATTATATTTTTTGTGAAGGTATTATTGATGTTTATATATAATTATGTATCTGATATGAAAGTTTGGAAATTTTAATTTCAATTGGATTAACATGGAGCTTTGGTAATTAAATCTGTTGAAAGATATTTGGTTTGACACCATGCTAGATGCTTAAATTAAAGGACTGCCCCTTTGCATTAAGTACAGTACATTTGTCACTGATAAACTAACAGTATATTCATCTGAGCTGACAGCCAAAGTGAAGGGAAGGGAATCTTTACAGTATTGGATTTAATGGATATATGGGTGATTCTCTACTAATTGTAGCATTAAAGGACCTCCACACAAAGTGGCATATGTTTCACATTACTGTAAATACCAAGTCAATATATATTTAATACAATAATTTTATTATTTTCAATATTATTTATTTATTACATATCTATACTTGTCAATACCTAAAACTCTCTACACAAATTCTACTGAAATGTATTTCCTTAAAATGCATTCAGTTTTAGGGATGCATAAAACTTCATATATCAATAATAAAGAAGCAGGCAGGGAAGTGGTCAAGTCATGAAAGGGATTTTATTATATTCCACAGTATATAAATCACACAAATAAATAAAAATAAATAAGGGAGCTATCCTATGTAACCTAGACAGTGTCTGGGTGGAGTGGGGACATGGGATCTTTTGGTTTTCTGGATCTGAGCCCATAGGCAGTGCTCCGAGCTTGGAATCAGGAAACTGCGCTGCCCTCCCCTTCTCAGCCAGCGTGGCCTCTCCATGCTCATAAAAACCAAGCATGGAGAGGGCAAAAAGGGACATCCCCAGGTGTAGAGATAGAAGGAGACTGTGGAAGCTGCTTTAGACAGCTTTCCATGCAAGGCAGGACCTTCCTGTTCCCACCCTAAAGTTTCCCAGGTAGACTCTCAAAAACGAGTATCTAGCAAAAACTGCAGGGTGAATGGAGCATGGAGGAGAGTGGTATCCTCCAACCACTCTGCATTAGATACTCACAAGTCCCCAAGTTTACAGGCTTACGAGTACCCTTGGTGTAGCCCATAGGATTGCACCCTAAATGAAATAAAGAACACTTAGAGGCTGAAATATCAGCCAACGTATGTAGTCCAATAAAAATTCCAGTATACAATCCAAAAGCTCATCCATTCTATAAACATATTTTTTTATTTTGTTTTGTTTTGTATACAGAAATATAATAGGCTTAAGAAATATAAAACACTGAATAAATAATGCAAAATACATAAATCGTATGTCTCAAAATGAATATAAGCTTGATGCATTGGCTAGATAGGGCACAATCCAAGAAATCTTAGTTACAGCTAAGTCCTGTTGAAATCATTAAGACTTGTGAAGTGATGGCTGCATTCCTACGCACACTTAATTGAGAGCAAGTCCCACTGAACTTCCAAGATTGAACTTCCAAGCTTACTTGCAAATAAACATGCATATAATTAGGTTGTTCGTCCCATTCCATTGATCTACACTACTGCTTTATAACAGTATTGAAGTGCACGGACAACTGTTGGGGTCCAGGACATGCTCCATATACTGTTTTCAATCCACTTTCATCATGTTATATTCTGCTTGGTGTATATCTGCCCTTAACAGTGGCTCAATTCGGACAACACGATAGTCAATAGTGGGTTGACTAACCCTAACCCTCACACTAATCCTAGGGGGCACTCCCCACACAACATGGTACTAAATAATCAACTGTGGTGTGGATGAGGATCAGCACTGCGTTGACTATGGCAGCATTCGGATGACACAATAGTCAAAACAACTGACGATTGTTTCCCCCACACCAGTTGTTTATTGTGTCGTCTGAATTGAGCCAGTGACAAAAATTTGGTGATTTGTGCCTGTTGATGAAAGCATGAAAACAATCTCGAATCATCATCATCATCATCATCATCATCATCTTCCATGTTACAGAGTCCAACAGCTGTCATTGATTCCAATATTTGTACTGCTAACTAGGGCCTATTTCCCATAGCATGTTGCACCTTTGCTAAAAGAACTACACTGTTTGCCAATAATCTACTGTTATTACTATATAAAACCCTAAACAACTTGGGATAAGGTTACCTTAGGGATCACACCACCTTGTATGTCCTTGCTTAGTCTCTGCGATCTTCAGAGGGAGAACCTGTGAGGGTGCCACATGGTCCTGAGGTTCGCCTCAAGAGCACTTGCAGCAAGCGTTTAGTGTCACATCATCCACCTGCTGGGATGCATTGCCAATTATCACTGGACTGTTACTGGGGGGTTTGGGCCAATCTGAATTTTGCAGAATGTTGCGAGCTGCACAAGGGGGTGGCAGGGGCCATATGGGGTCCCCACATTGCCCAGTTTTGAGCTAACTCATCTTCTTACATAAGTAATCCTAGAAACCCACATAACTAAATCCAGTGTGAAAGAAGATTGCCCAGCTGGCTGTCTCAAGGTAGAGGGCATGGTACACTTCCTAATGGCATGCCCATTGTATGCAGATTTGAGCAAACAATATTTTGAGCTCTTAATAGAAATATAATGAACCAGCTTCCTCCTGGGATATCAAAAGTCATGGGTGCCATTTTTTTTGTCAAAGATTCTCAAAGAGAGCACTTGCGCTCCAATGAAAACTGGAAAGTGAGGGAGGGAAAACCTGCCCAAACTCGGGGGCCCACCCTTTCCCGGCCATCCTGGGGATGGCAGACTTGCCCCCCTCCCATGATGGGCATGGAGCCATGCAATGTGTCTCCATACCCATTTCTGCTGCTGTGCTTACTCATGAGTAAGTGCGGCAGCAGCCGGGGCAGCCAGCCAAATCTCCCGCGGTCTCGGGAAGTTCCTAGGACCGTGGAAAAATTGGTTTCACTGGAGATGTCTTATCCTGGGGGAAGCCCATGCCCATCCTCCCATCCGGGGAGTCCCTGTGAATCATTTGCACGCACAGGAACCAGTTGGGTACAGTCCTGGGTAAACAGGCCGCTTTGGACATGGCATCTATCACTATTGGCCAGTACAGATTATTATATGTCATATAGGATTGCTACATTTGTCAAATGGGCTGTGGAGAAATGAAAGTCACTGGCTGCCATAAAAGACTAAACTTGTCAATATAATATAATATGTTCGCAAATATTGCTCAGGATTACTAAATGTTTCAACTTGCTCTCTTTAGCCCTTCTATTAGCACTTTGTACTCTGGTATTTCTTCTGGCTGAGAGGAGTATTTTATTTTGTTTCTGTATGTGTATGTCCTGATTGACTAATAAAAAATCAAAAGGAGGAGAGCATCCAAGACAGGACAGAAAAAAGGGGGAGAAACAGGTTCTCAGGATGCTTAAAATACTTTATTTCAAAGCCCAATGCGTTTTGGCTTCTGTTTTTTCAAAGGCCTTCTTCACGGGGTTGTAATATTAAAAATGCATTAACTTACATTTGTGAGACAACACTTACCATGTGTGTGTGTGTGTGTGTGTGTGTATTGAGGTTAATTAGGCACATTGCCACAAAGGCCTATGTCCATATGTATGTTTTTAAAAATATTAATACTGTATGAAGGTTCTGGGCCCTGTATACATCGCAAAATAGTAAAAGCTTATACAAATCATATAAAATAATTTCACCACCTGCAACAGTACTTTTGTCATTTATGCCATCCAGTGTAAATGCCCAAAGATTTATATAGGCAAAACAATTAGACCTCTGAAAAGACACATAGGAGAGCACCTCAGAAATTTCAAGAACAACAGACTAGGTGCTCCATTAGTAGACCACTTTTCAGAATAACATAATTCCTATGCAGACTTAAAGTTTTGGGCACTGGAAAAACTTAGTACACATGATGACCCACTGTTACTGAGAAAGGAAATAGAATAGATTCTGAGGTTAAAAACTCTGAATCTGAGTGGCTTGAATGGAGAACTTGAATTTCTGACACTCTTGTGATTCAGCAATTACTTGCAGATATTCCTACACAATAGCAGCAGTGACATATTATGAGACCTTGCACTTATCACTGCTACATGGAAGCACCTGACAGTTATAAATTATATGAACACTGTTGTTCATTGATATAGATAAACACAATATTGTGGACTTATCAATTTTTTGGAGTCCTTTGTAACTATAAGTGGTTGGGTGCTAGGCACCTGTCATGATATAGTATTACAACCACTGCCTCTTTTCTGGTGTGTCATTATGTGATCTCCACCTGCATTCTGAAGAAGTACAAGTCCTAAGAAAGAAAGCTGTGCCATAAGTTGACCCTTACTTTTCAACCATTCTTCTAACAAACTCTCATCTTTAAGATAGCATTGAGGTTGCCTTAGTCTTGCTATTCCACAGTTTAAATGCATGTAGAATTTTATAGATAGATAGATAGATAGATAGATAGATAGAGCCTATCTACACTACTGCTTTAAAACGGTTTATAACAGTTTTAAACCGGTTAATAACCGTTATTAATCGGTTTAAAACTGTTATAAACTGTTTTAAAGCAGTAGTGTAGATAGGCTCATAGTTTCTTCATGTAAATTTGGCTTTATGGGTCCTTATCATTGTAGGAATCATAACATAGGCTCCCCTTGATGTGGAAGCAAATAATTGTAAACATGAGTGCATTGCATTTAGAAATAAGTATGTAAAATCACTGCACTGAATAAACCACAAACAGTTGCACTGCATTTTTACACATGTGAAGGACTAACTTTACTTCTAAACTGAAGAAATCAACACTTCAAATATTGTTGACTAGCTGATATGCCCGCCGTTGCTTGGGTCCGTGAATAATGTTTATAACTTTTATTTGATAAATAATATATTTCTCGGCAACTTATTCATTGTTAGCTTGGTTGTGTTTTTTTAAGTTTGGTTGAGTTCATAAATTGTCTTGTTAGAATCAATGGAAAATTGTGTTAATAAGAACTGTATTTTAAATTAGAGCTTCGTAATAAATCACATTTTTTTGTTTTACCTGAAATGCCTATACCTCCCATCGTGCTTTGGCTGGAGCATCCGTCTAAACTTCAAAAACTATCAGGATACACAACACCCTTTCAACCAGCTAAAAAAGACGCAAATATAAACATATGTTTTCAAAATATACCCGGCATTGCCCAGATATCCGAATAACATATAGTAGGGGAAAATATCTCAGTGAATGTGGGGAACTGTTGTATGCATGTGCTCTGAAGTTATTATTATGAAAAAAGGAAAGCAGCCAGAACACAGGCCAGTGCTAGGCCTGTGAGTTAACTTTTAAACAAATTAAATTCATTTCTTTTTTTTCCTCTCTCACCCTCATGACAACCCTGCAAGGTAGGGCAGTCCTAGGCCTGTGAGATAACTTTAAAACAAATTAAATTAATTTCTCCCCCCCCCACCTTTCACCCTCAACGTATGGCCAGGGCTGCCTTGAAGCTATCACCATGATTTTCCCTGTCCCCCACAGAAAACAAAAACTACAACTCCCGGTATGGCTTTTGCTGTGGCACCCAACTTGCCCAATGGGAGTCCTGCTGTTGAAGCTCATGGGAAGTGAAGTCTGGCTGAGCCAGTCCACACTACCCTGAGGGAGCTCGCTGGCTGACTCACAGGTAGCTTGGATGTTGGTGACAAGCTCAGAGCTGTGACCTCCTGCCTTTTTGTTCCCGATGGTGCCTAGTAACCAAGGTAGCCAGCCCAGGCACTCTCCCTTCAGGCCCAGGATGGCGAGCTACTTCCAGTTGATGGCCGCCAAAGCCCGATAAGTCTTTCCTCCCACCCCAGGCATGCTGGGAGTTGTACGCGCAAGCCTAGTTCTCTGAATAATGTTAATCTTTGAATACATCTGAGGTGTCATGGGAGAGTGGGCCTTCTTAGTTGTGGCACCCTGCTTAAGGATTTCATTTTCCCAGGTGGGTTGGCCTGGTGACTGCATTAATGGCTTCTAAGGGCCAAGTGATTTTTTAAAAATATATATGTTTTCCAGGGCCTTTTAACTTGATGAGATTTTTTATGCTGTGGGGTTTTTCCTGTTATAACTAAACCACAACATTCCAAGACAGATGCAAGAATTACTGGATAAAGTTTAAGATTTTTATGTAAAAGCCTGACTTTATCATTGAAACAGAAGAGTGAATGGAGGAATGACTGATAGCTGAGGCTAGAATGGAATGGTGGTGTGTGTGTGTGTGGGGGGGGGGTTGAGTAACAGTCAGGAAAGTGTGGGCTGAGTTAGGACTGAGAGATACTGACCTGGTTTGCTAACCCCTTCTTTATTTAAAATCAGCCACTCTACATAACAGTACTATACCTCCCAGCAGGTATTTGACAGCCCACAGGTGCCCACCTCCTCTGAGACGTCCTCTTGTTGCTGATGCTGCTCCTCGATAGAGCGTGAAGGAGTAGCATCACCCAGGAAGAGAGGTAAGCGGCTATCAATGGGACTGCCTTGGCCTGTGCTTCTTACCCACCAAGTGCTCCATCTGGAGCCTGTACTGAAGGGCCGGGGCTGAGCTAGGCACTTCCCCCCTTTGTTGGGTCTGTTTCTGGGCATGCACAGAGTGCTTCCCCTTTCTCCCTTCCTCCTAAGGGCAAAAGTTGTGTGCTTGCTTCCCCCAGATTCTGAGAAAACAGCGATATCAGGGTGAATTGCCTTTGAGCATGTTTGGTCCCTCAAAGCCATGCTGTTGTATCTAGTCATGATTTGAAAACCACGCAGAGGGTGGGAGGAGGCACTGCAAATGGATGCAGCCCATTTATGTGGGTTGTTTCCTTTTATGTGGAATTGGGTTGACTGTTCGAGACCAACCTTAGGAGTCAGGTTGTGAAAGACATGCAACAGCCACCCGCCTGTGCACTCACAATGGCCACCAAGGCCAGTAAGTTTGGCCTCCTGTCCAAGGCATGCTGGGAGTTGTAAGCATAAGCCTAAGTTTTTATTAAATTCTTTAAAAATACTTAAACCCCCAAAATTCATGTTTTTAGATTTTTCTGGTACATTGTACAGCCAGACCTATCACTGGGTCACCGTGTCAAGTTTCTAACTTGTCTGGAAGTGGGTAAACATTTCCGGACATACGTGACACACACATACTTTCCGCTTTATAGGTAGAGATAACACTCATCTATGTTTTTATTTCATTTTTTCTTAAAACAAGAGCAATATGGTATTATATGCAAGCTTGGCTTAACTTCTCACCAGTGCCACTAGAGGTTCAGCATAGCAATTTGCTTGCGAATTAGTTTCATGTGTCAGTCTGAAACACAATTTTATTGCTGTGAAGTTTGCTGGATTTACATTCTTACAGCACCATTTGAACCACCAGAAATGACTCCTCCAATTGCATTTCCTTTCTGTTCTTGTTCTTTTCAGTAATTCCTTTTCATTCACCTCCCAGAGTTACACATAAACATGACCAAGCCATTGCTTCCTATATTCATTACCAATTCAGCCTCTTCCGAGTTGTTCCCAAAGCATTCCTTTCTATGAATTCATTTATAAGTATTCACTGAATCAGCCAGACACATAATTATAAATTATGTAGGTGGCTCCCTGCACAGAAACCCTATTAACTTGAACCACACAGCTCAAATTACAAGCTGTAGGATTAAACATGCCCCCACCACAGCAGTTCCATTCACAAAATTGTATTTCATGGCACAGCTTGAGAATGCTGCCTATATACTCTAAATTGCCCCATTAAGATTATTTACATCTTTAGTTTATTTTTCTTTTCTACTCAAGTTTCCTGTTTCATTGCTTAATTTACATGGCATTAATTTTGCACTCAAACAATCTGATGGTGCCCCATCAGATTACTCTGGACTCAATTAGATAATATCACTCCCCTGAACAAGCTTGCTGCATGGTGGGTAGTCTGCATGTTCACCACTCTCCCATCAAGTTAGCCCCGCCCATCCATGCAGGGACAGAATGCCCACATAAAATTAGATCTGTGCAGGCTAAAATTGTGAGGTTTATTTTCTCAATAAAAGCTGGAAATCGACTGTACATTTTTTAAACTGACATGCATTTTGATATACGCATTCACATTCTGCCCTCATGTGGATTTGTAGGGCCAAAGGAGGCAGGATCAGCATGAATGGACAGTGCACACTCATTCCTCTTCACATGACGGGATGGCTCAGGGAGTCATGTTGCTTAAACCAGTCTATTGTAACTATTATTATGATATATCTGTGAGATTTCTCATGATTCTTAAATTCATTTATCTATGGAAAACTGAGACTAAGAGATCTACAGTTGTTGTGCAAGGCCATGTAATGAACTTTTGTTACTGCCAGTAATTAAACAGGACATTCCAACTCAATATACAGCTCACTGAACCGTATTTAGTCGCCTTTTTGCTTTGTTTTACAGTTTTGCTTTGTGTGTTTTTTTGTACTGTAAAAATATTTTCACAAGTACCGTGTAAACATATGCATGAACAATTACTATGTGAAATTCTGTGTTTATAAAAATATTACTCAAGTGCATTTTCATTCACACTTTGACCAGATTTACAGAGCCCATTAAATGTGTGGGGAATCCTTCTATTTCCCTTTTCTATAACCATGCTCGTTAAAAACAAACATCCTACTTTCATAAGGATATTTAAAACTCTTGTCTTTCCCGGTTTAAAAAAGTGGGATGTAATCAATTGATTGTCTTTGAACCCTCACATAATTCACCTAGGCATGTAACAAATATTAAATGTACAATTCAAATAAATGAAAATTGCATGCATACACTCTCTTACTGCTAGAATACATCCAGTCATCAATATCTAATCCAAATCCGATATATTTAGGGAATGCACCCAAGTGGTGAAAATTTCCAGGAGCTCCAATGCTAACCCAAACTTCAGTTTCTTTAGAAGGGAGTTACTTGAGGCTTATGCAGTTTCTGTGATATAAGATTTATTTACAAATATATGCAGGCTAGCTGAGCATAAAATGACGGTTCACAGCATTAGCACTCAAACAGATTCCTGTTCCCATCAAATTATAGAACCCATAGTTATGTAGCATTTTCTGCAGAAAGCCAAGTTAGCCCTCTGCCTTCTTTCAGACCCAGTTCCAGCACCAACTACCCATACTACAGACTTACTTTGGATTTGTATTATTCTTACAGATTTCTGAATTAGCACATCCCATAGGGTGTGGGAGAGAAAATTAGGCCTCTTCCAGAACAGTCTAGTTATGGTTGTCTCTGAGAACAGCCACCACTCAGTTAATCTCTGTGAAGCAGGGAATCTAAGATACTAAACCTGCCTAACAAGATGGGTCCCTTCCAGACTCTTTTCACAACCACAGACTCAGAAGCTTGGGATGGGGTCTTTGAAAGGTCATTTAGACTAATTCCAGTTACAATACTAAGGGCCCAACTATATGCAATGTGTGGGTTCCATGACTGGAGTTCCTAATCTTTTGTTCTTATCCAAAAAACAGTTGTGTTGTTGTAGCGAGACCTACATTTGGATCAGTGATGCGGCATTGTGGGGAGGGAGTGTGAATTCCCCAAAGCTGTAGGGTGCCTGTATGTTATACTCTTTATGTACTCTTAGAAGCAGCTTCTGGGATGGTCAGTCTGCATCAGGGAATCAGGGTAAGGACAAATCATTCACCTGCTCCCTTCCTAACCCTCCCCATTTCTGTGGCCATTGTACAAATTGTGCACACATTCACATTCACGTCATAGGCTTGTGAGCTAATAATGAATCAAAGAGCTTAGAGGATAAAAATAAATTTGACAAGACCACCGCCATATCGGGGGTTGCTGAGGTGGGAAGGAGGCTGCAGCCTATTCTCTTCCACAGGAATCCCAAAGTAGCCCAGATTACTGCAGCAGCAAATCTACACAAGCAGGATATGAAGGCAATATGAAAGCAGTACATAAAAGGCAGGAGCCACACTAGTGCTTTATCACGGTATTGAAGTATACTGACAATTGTTAGGGCCCAAAATGGTACATGCATAGATTCTATAGCCATGTAGAAATGCAAATGGGAAAAGGAGATCTTTCTTTATGCTATCATTCCCTGTGCTGCTTTTTGTATTTATTTTCCTCTAATCTCTACTCTGTCCCTCTGATATTTTGCATACAAATTAGTAGTAATTTTGTCATGTTCAAAATTACCTACTACTTGTTTTATATTGGTGCAGTAGGTAATTTTAGACTATGGATTTGATGGTCATATGTGGGCTTACTTACTTTCAACATTAATGCGAGGACATAAGCTGATGAAGAATCTTCCAAGATATACATTTTGCAAATGTTGAAATGACTCTGGCAGTCTTCCATCTCATAACTCAGGATGCATGGAACTCTAAAACTTCTTAAAACGCAGAACTTGAATAGTGATATACATATGGAAGCGGAGGTTGAGCAAAAGCACTATTTGTTAAGTGTCTGGCACAATAGTTTTGCATAATTAAACTATTGAAGCCTTAGTTGTTGCTTTCTGAAGGCACTTTCCCTGTATAGTAGGAGAAAATCAAACGTAACAGTGTTTATACATTGAGTGTAAGGCAGAGATTCTGTTTTCTGCATGACAATGCGTGTTCCTCTCTGTCTTTCTTTTTGATCCTACTCAAAGCCAAGAAAATAGACATGGCCTTCTCAAAGTCATGGTTCTGAAAAATATTGACTAGAGAAGGAGGGGTGGTTACATTTTTATTTTAATAAGCAGGAACCATGTCATCAAAATAATGAGAAAAGAACAAAGTGTTAAGGGAACAAGATTTCTTACTTTCAAAATACAATCTGTTAAGAACATAATAATCTCTGCTATGCAAAGATTTTTAATCCATCAATGCCCATCTTTTTGAAAGAGAACCTTTATTCTGTAAGACCTTCCCATTGTGCTCATTTGCTTTTCTTTAAAAAGAAAACACACAAAACCTCTACATTAAAACCCCCAAAGCCATGAGTGGCAATGGCTCATAGGCATCAGAAAAAAAGGAAATTACAAATTGAATTTTTCTGCATTGAAAACATCACAAACTGTATGGTATGCTAATTGAGTAGTATGTAGCTCAGAATGATATTTATTTATTTGTTTTATTTTATTTACAACATTTTTATAGTACTTACATCTAAACAGCCTCCAGAGAAGTGAACAATAAAATGCAAAAACAATAAAACCATAATAAAAGTGTTTCTTTTTGTCTTTAACAGAATACCAATAAAAACAATCAAGGAAGGCTTCTTGAATTAAATATGTTTTCAGAAGGCACCAAAAACAACACAATATTGGTGCCTGCCTGATCTCCAGAGGCAAGGAGTTCTATAGAAAGTAGGCCACCACACTTTTCCAGGTGGACTCCAGTTAGGTCAGAGGCCCATGCGGAACTTCCAGGACCATGACCTCTGATGACTACAGTGACTGGATGCTCTACCATGTATTCTGGTCCCAAGATGTTTAGGGCCTTATACACTAGTAGCAAAAACTGAAACCTGGCCTGGTAGGCAAAGGCAGCTAGTGCAGTTCTCTCAGCAGAGAAGTTGAATGCTGACAAGGGGCAGCTTCTTAGAAGGAGATAGTTTACCATAACGTAGGGATGTCAGAGGAATCCATCCAGGGGGTCAAGTCCACTGAGTGTTCTGTAGTTCAGGCCCCTGTACTCTGATTCAATCTGTGTGTGTCGGGCCAGATCACAAATTTCCATTTAAATTCATTTTTTCCTAAAATTGGAAAGTTATGCAACTTGTGGCTGCAGTTTGTGGACCTTGGGTGACTTTTGGCAGTAATTAGCATAATTTGTGCAAGTTGTGCCCATAAACTTTGGATCCACCTCTGTATTGGTTCCTTGCCCCTCTTGGCTTATAAAAGCTAGCAGGGATGGAACAGCCGGCTGGGCCAGGGAAGTGATTAATACCTCTCTACGAGAGGGAGTGGTCCCAGACCGTCTGAAAGAGGCAGTAGTAAGACCATTCCTGAAGAAAGCTTCCCTGGACCCAGAAAATCTTAGTAACTTTAGACAGGTGGCAAACGTTCCATTCCTGGGCAAGGTCCTTGAGCGGGTGGTTGCTGGCCAGCTCCAGACACTCTTGGATGAGACTGATTATCTGGATCCATTTCAGTTGGGTTTCAGGCCTGGTTTCGGCATGGAAACAGCCTTGGTCGCCCTGTATGATGACCTATGTCGGGAGAGGGACAGGGGGAGTGTGACTCTGATGATTCTCCTTGATCTCTCAGCGGCTTTCGATACCATCGACCATGGTATCCTTCTGGCACAACTGGCTGAGTTGGGAGTGGGAGGCACTGCATTACAGTGGTTCCGCTCCTATTTGACAGGTCGGCTCCAGAAGGTGGTGCTGGGGAGACATTGCTCAGCCCCGTGGATTCTCCAGTATGGGGTTCCGCAGGGGTCAGTTTTGTCCTCCATGCTGTTCAACATCTACATGAAACCATTGGGTGCGGTCATCCAGAGTTTTGGAGTGCGTTGTCATCAGTACGCTGATGACACGCAACTCTACTTCTCCTTTTCATCTTCATCAGGTGAGGCTGTGGATGTGTTGAACCAGTGCTTGGCTGCGACAATGGACTGGATGAGAGCTAATAAACTGAAACTTAATCCAGACAAGACTGAGATGCTGTTGGTGGGGGGTTCCTCTGACCGGATGTGGGGTGTTCAAGCTGTTCTGGATGGGGTTGCACTCCTCATGAAGGAGCAGGTTCGTAGCTTGGAGGTTTTCCTAGAACCATCTCTGTCATGGAGTGCCTTCTACCAACTTCGGCTGGTGGCCCAGCTACGCCCCTATCTGGACAGGGATAACCTGGCTTCAGTTGTCTATGCTCTGATAACCTCCAAGTTAGATTACTGCAATACACTCTACGTGGGGCTGCCTTTGAAGACGGTTCAGAAGCTGCAGCTTGTGCAGAATGCAGCGGCCAGATTGGTAACAGGGACCAGAAGGTTCGAACATATAAGACCGATTCTGGCCTGCTTGCATTGGCTGCCTGTAGGTTTCCGAGCCCGATTCAAGGTGCTGTTTTTAACCTATAAAGCCTTACACGGTTTGAGACCACAATACCTGATGAAACGTCTTTCCCGACATGAACCTACCCGTTCACTACGCTCAACATCAAAGGTCCTCCTCCGGGTGTCTACTCTGAGGGAAGCTCGGAGGACGGCAACAAAGGAGAGGGCCTTCTCTGTGGTGCCCCCTCAATTATGGAATGATCTCCCCGATGAGGCCCGCCTGGCGCCAACACTGTTATCTTTTCGGCGCCAGGTCAAAACTTTTCTTTTCTCCCAGGCATTTTAACAGCTCAAGTTGAGGTTTGATTGACATTGTGGCCAGGCTTAACAGTTAAAATGTTTTAAAGTGTTTTAATGACAGCTGTTTTACGTTCATGGTTTTAAATTTTGTATATTGTCTTTTTAATGCTCAATCTTTTTAATTTTTGTAAACTGCCCAGAAAGCTTCGGCTCTGGGGTGGTATATAAGTGTAATAAATAATAATAATAATTATTATAATTATAAGAATAAAGAGCTTAGTTGTGTACACATTTCACCCACAATTTCTGCAAATTGCAGTGGCAATTTGGGCATAACTAAGCACTTTACTGCCACATTTTGTGCAAATTATGCTAATTACTACTGAAAGTTGTCCAAGTTATAGAATGTTTGCCTGCAATTTGCATAACTTGCCAATTTTAGAGTAAAATAAATAAAATGAAAACCCTACGGCTTGGCCCATCTGTTACACCAGCCTCTCACATCCACAAGTGATAAAATGTGCAAATGCCACAATGCATATCTATGGTACACTACAAATGTAAACTTTGTATGATACAAAGAAAATACAACTCTTTTGATTGTGTAACCCCCCTTGTGGACTGTGGGAATGCTGTGGACATAATATAGCTTGACTTCAGCAAAGCTTTTGACAAAGTGCCCCATGACATTCTGATTCACAAACTAGCTAAAAGTGAGCTAGATGGAACAACTATTAAGTGGATTCACAGTTGGCTACAGAATCGGTCTCAAAGAATGCTTATCAATGGTACCTTCACAAACTGGGGGGAGGTAACGAGCGGTGTACTGTAGGGCTCAGTCCTGGGCCCAGTGATCTTCAATATTTTTATTAATGATTTGAATGAGGAGGTACAGGGAATGCTTATCAAATTTACAGACAACACAAAATTGTGTGAGATTGTTAATACTCTGGAAGACAGAAACAAACTTCAAAGTGATCTTGATAGGCTGGAGAGCTGGGCTGAAAATAACAGAATGAAGTTTAATAAGGATAAATGCCAAGTTCTACACCTAGGAAAAAGAAACCAAATGCACAGTTACGAGATGGGTGATACTTGGCTCAGCAATATTACAAGCAAGAAGGATATTGGAATTGTTGTAGACCACAAGCTGAACATGAACCAACAGTGTGATGTGGCTGCAAAAAATGAAAATGCTATTTTGGGCTGCATTAATAAAAGTATGGCTGCCAAATCACGTGAGGTACTGGTTCTCCTCTATTCAGCACTGGTTGTGCCTCATGTTGAGTATTGTGTTCAGTTCTGGGCACTACACTTTAAGAAGGATGCAGACAAGCTGGAGCATGTTCAGAGGAGGGCAACAAGGATGATCAGGGGTCTGGAGAAAAAGCCTTAAGAGGAGAGATTGAAAGTAGGGATGTGAATCGTATCGTTAAAATGTACGATAACAATACAATAGGGTCGTTATCGTGCATGTGTTTAACGATGATGATACAATACAAAAACCTACGATAATCATCGGAGACAATAATTTTCGGGTTTTTATCGTTTTGTCAGACTGCCATATGAATATACCCATAACTTCTGTATTTTAAAAGTTAGAGGCTTGAAACTTGGTCACAGTGCTTATGGGGTATGCCTAAGTATGTGTATGAAATTTGAGATCGATCCCTCTAACCCTCGATTTTATATGAATTTATGAAAGATCGTTTCTATTCTGACAGGTCTGAAAGAACGCTCGTGGTGAGCTGTCATTCTGATCTGTCAGAATTGAAACAATCTTTAAGAAATTCATATAAAATTGAAGGTTGGAGGGATTGATTTCAAATTTCATACACACACTTAGGCATACCCCATACGCACTGTGACCAAGTTTCAAGCCTCTAACTTTTAAAATACAGAAGTTATAGGCATTTTTTCTTTTAAAAATAGGACTGCAAAAAATATTTTTTCACAATAATTATCATGAAGACAATACAGTTCACCTACAATATGAATGAAGATAATAATTTTTTTGGTCCAAAATGATGATAACGATAAATAACAATATTTTTTGGCGTGCAAACCCCTAACTGAAAGAACTGGGCATGTTTAGCCTTGACAAGAGAAGATTGAGGGTAGGCATGATAGCACTCTTCAAATACTTGAAAGGTTGTCACTCAGGGGAGAGCCAGGATCTCTTCTTGATCATCCCAGAGTGCAGGACCCAGAATAATGGGCTCAAGTTACAGGAAGCCAGATTCTGGCTGGACATCAGGAAAAACTTCCTGATTGTTAAAGCAATACCTAGGGAGGTGGTGGGCTCTCCCACATTAGAGGCATTCAAGAGGCAGCTGGACAACCATTTGTCAGGTAAGCTTTAAAGTGGATTCCGGCATTGAGCAGGGGGTTGGACTCGATGGCCTTATAGGACCCTTCCAACTCTACTATTCCAAGAGACCACCCTTGGAATACTGTGAACAGTTCTGCTACTGCACCTAAAATAAAAAGTTGTAGAGTTGAAAGGTAAATAAGGGGAGACATGATAGAGGTGTACAAAATTGTTCATTGTGTGGAGAAAGAGTAAAATGAAACATTTTTGCCTTCTCTCAGAATACTAGAACCTAATGTAATCCATGAAGCTGAATGGTGGGAGATTCAGGACAGATAAAAGAAAGTGCTTCTTTACATAGCTTATAGTCAAACTATAAAATTCACTTACACAGGATGTAGATGGCCAGGAATCTGGATAGCTTTTTAAAAGGATTGGACAAATTCATGGAAGAAAAGGCTATCAATGGTAACTAGTCCTGGTGGCTATATGCTATCTCCTATATCAGAGGCAGTGCCCATGTGCACCAGTTGCTGGGGAACATGGGAGTGGGGGATACTGTTGCAGTCATGTCCTGCTTATGGGTTTTCCATTAGCAGTTAGTTGGACACCATGTGAATAGAATGCTGAATTCTATGGACTCTTGGTCTGATCCAGCATTGCTCTTCTTAAGTTCTTAGGTTTTAATACATGTAAAATCCAGTGTGAGCAACTGTGTGCTTAATCTTATTAGTAAATTCTGGAAATCAACTGCACAATATCAAGCCAAGGGTTTTCTTGGGGGACAAAACACCACATAGCACTACCCATTTATGAAAGTATATCCGTGTGTTATTCTTCTCCTTGGTTGCCTGTCAGTGTGCATACTGATCATTTTGCGAAGCCTCGTGTGTGACCTACTAGATTTATTTTATTAGTAGCTTTTCCTAGTTGCAGCCTATATCTTGTATTCAAGGTGGTCGGGTTGCTGCAATTGAAAAGGTTGCTTTATTTTATTTGGCAGTTCTTCTCGCTCCATCTTGATCAGTGGGAGACTAAGACACGTCAGGCTAGGAACTGATTGCATTAGTACTTTTAAAATCATATCATAGACCAGCCGACATAAATCTGACAAGAGTGGATACAAAACTGGAGTAAATGTTTTAGAGATCCATGGTGGCATTAATCTGGATATTTTACTGTGGACTCACAGCAAGGCAGGAACTATCCAGTCAAAACTTCATTCCTGACTTGAGTCAAGGGATTCTATACAGGCAACTGTGTCATCAGGATATCTGGTGAGATTAAGGCTGAATTCGGACAACACGATAGTCAATGGTGGGTTAATAACCAACTTTACAGTTGTTCATCTAGGGGTACTCCCCACACAACATAGTAATAAATAATCAACTGTGGTGTGGATTATGATCAGTGTTGAGTTGACTATGGCAGCGTTCGGACGACATGATAGTCAATACAACTGACGATTGTTCCCCCCCCCCCCCCACCAGTTGCTTATTGTGTCGTCCGAATTCAGCCTAAGAGTCTTAAGAGTAAATACACTATAAAAGTATTTCTTCTGAAATCCTAAATTTACTCTCTATGGAGTAAGCCCCATTGTACAGAGAGGGACTTCTGAATAATAAACATATGTAAACAGTGGAGGTTGCTGGCTCTGATGTTAGTGGGGTGGTTAATCCTCTCCAGATTTCACTCAGAACTCAAAAGAAGCTATCCTAAGAAACTTCACACCTTGGATAGATCTTTTAGATCAGGGTAAATACTGATCAGTATGTACTGAACAAAGCAAAGGAAGATGTCCTGTCCCATTTCCCCCCACCCCTTTTCCTGCGGGTGGAAACCGAAGAAAGAAAAACCTGGAGACAGGAATGTCACACATAAAAACAGTTAAAAGACCAAAAGACTTTCTGAAAAACTACATATTTTGTTCCTGGTTAGGTTTGAATTGGTGCAGTCCCTTTAAATTTTAAAAGTAGATTATTTACATACAGTGGAACCTGGGAGTTTCATCCTTAAAATACTGTTTACCCTTAAAATACATGAAGGATCATGGGACATTTACCCTTAAAATATGTACCTTTAAAATACGTTACGTGGGAATTTTACCCTTAAAATACAGGTTCTTCCCACAGGGAAGTTGATAATAGGTGAGTGCGTGGGTAAGGGACAGTCCAGCTGCAGGGAGAACCTGTAGTTATGTTCACCACTTCCATCTTTCTCCTGGAATCCTTCCCTTAGGGCAGTTAGTATCAGTTGGCTGTATGTGGGTGGGGTTTTGGGAGAAGATTATCCATCTGGAGCAGCCTTGATGTTTTCTTTGCCTGCTTCCAGTCCTCCAAAAGGAAAGAGGAAAACTCTTTCATATTCCTGGTTGATGCTGGTAAAGCATGAAGAAATACCACTATCAGAACAGTTTTAATGCTGTCATTCTTTTCTTTGCCCATCTTATTTTTTTTAAAAAAAACTAACACATAATTATTTTTATTTAATGATAATTTCCAGCTTGTTGAGTTCACTTCCATTTCACCAATTTCCTTTTCCTGCCTGGAGTCTGTGTCTGAATTGGCTTCCAAATACTGAATCAGATGTATCATGGGTCTCTTCTGAGTTGAGTGATAATAAATGCTGCATGCCTCACCCGATTTGCATGGAATTGATATTATACATCCTAACATGAGCGGTAGGGTTTTTTTTGGTTTAGGTTTTTTTTTCTCAGCTGTGAGAGATTTGGGCTGTGAGATTCCCATTAACGTCAAAAAGAAAAATATAGCTACAATTCCATGCAACTCTCTTGACAGGTTTACACTGTGCTATCACTTCTGCCTTTGCTCTTTGCCTGAGCCCTGTCAACATTATTTTGAGGCATCCAAGCTGGAAAAGAGACTGAATAAGGTTAGCAGAGACACAAGGAGAGAAATTCTAAGGAAAGGGTGTCCCCCTCCCACCCAATCAGAAGTGAGCAATGAATTAGAGTGGTTTTATTTAGAGTGAGGCAATGGAATGGCCATTGGAAAATGCCAGACAATGAAAATCACTAATGACAAAACTAGTTTTGCCTGCTCGTTTAAGTCTTATTTAGTTCTTTTTACTAATAATCAAGCTACTCGTCATCATAATTTTGTTAATCTTCAGAACTGTCCTGAACATATGAAGCTGCCATCCTCAGAGTCAGATCATTGGTCTACAGCTATGTGCATGACCACCTGGGGGTCAGGGATGGCTACACAACACATGTGGCATTGGGGGAAGGGCCTCACTCTCCACTCATATGCTAGGGTAAGTGATTCATTGAACATCTGAGCAGCATTCATGTTGGATGCTGCCCAGGAAGGGATTATAGCTCAGGGTGATCAAGCACATGCTTTGCATGCAGAAGGTCTGAGGTTCAAACCCTGGCTTCTCCAGGTATGGCGAGGAAAAGAATCCCACTTGTAACTCTGGAGAGCCACTGCCAGTCAGTGTCGATAATACTGGGCTAGATGGACCAATGGTCCGACTCAGTATAAGACAGCTTCCTATGTTCTCAACCTACACTGAGATATAGATGACTTTTTATTTTTTATTTTTTAAAAATAAGCTAAAGGATTAATAGTCCTATGATTAGTTTTAATCAGTTGAATCATTGCAATCTTTACATTTTTCTTTAGACAAAACAAAATGTTCCTTTAAGCAACCTTGCCTCTGTAGGACTCAAACCTTACACACCTATACACATGCACACTCTTTTCCCCACCCACCCATATCTTCACAAGAGGGATGGTGGGAGGCTTAAGGGCTTTATCACATCTACTATTTTCCTCCAGGTCGCTTCTGCGGGTTCCCCCTCCATTTCCTATTGGGTTCTAGCATCACACGTGGGCGGTATTGCTGCGAGACTTCAGCTTGGCCTGTTGAACTTTACCTGTTTTGGACTTTGCCTGTTCAGGGATAAATCAAAACAGAAACTAAAAACTGCAACCTCAGGGCGAGAGAACAGCATGACAGGGATGATGTCATGCGAGTCCAGCATTGAAGAAGTGGAGCAAAGTCGAGGTGGGTGTGCTTAAAACTGCCTGTGCGATAACGACCTAAGTCTTTGCTTTCTGAGATCAGCAAATGGGATCACTGTGGGGACTGTTAAGTTTCTCCCTCCTCCAGCAATTCCTGCATCAGGATTTCTTGAATGGACTAAGGTTAAACCCTGAGACAGTGACCCTGTGTTAGATCACAAGCTGTGAGTATATAGTGGTTTCTGCATTGGGATCAGTGGGAAGGGGGTGGTTAATGCCACTCCCCCATTCCAGTAATCCTGAGCCCAATGGAAAGATTGCTGTGAACTGGGTACAGTGGTCTAGCTCAGGATCACTGGGAAAGAAGGTTTAACCTTCTTAACACCTTCCAGCAATCCCAATGGAGATTGCTGTTTGTTCACTGTGATTAGCACCTGCTAATCTCAATTTGTTTCTGTTCTGTCTATGATGATGCACATTTTGTTAAGTTCTTTTTCTTTTACCTTTTTTAAAGAACTGAACAAAATACTCACCCATCTACACAGGCCAAATTCAATAGATACAGTTATTCCCAGCACAGAGAGGACTATGACTTACCTACCATATAGCTATTAAAGATGAATAGCCTGTAAGAAAGAACAAAAAATGGCAACCCTAATTCAGCGGGATAAACATGGCTGAATATGCAGGGATTCAAAGCCAGATTTTTAAAAATGAAACACAAAAAGCTCTCAGACTATATGGAGTAATCTGTACGTTTTGCTGTCTTCCACATTCCAAATTTTAAATCTGAAGTTCTTTCCATCCTGTTTATGTAGATATTTACAAATTTTGGTAAGTTTTTATTTTAAAAATAAATCAATAACCAAACAAAAAACTTACCCATCCCTACTCATTGCTAGAATGTAATGTGCAGGCAGTAAACAGCTACCTATGGGCCATTCAAACATAGTGGTATAAATCCTGCATACACATTTCATTGTAAGATGTGATGCAGCTCATGGTGATTAAAAGACTATTTCTGCAAGGTGGTGAAATACTACTCAGTGGGAGACTGATCAAGAATTATATACTGGAAGAACATTTACCTTGCTGCCAGCTCAGCCACATCTGTGCTGAAAGATTAACTTTGACATCAGGTGGAAGCCATATTCTGCTTAGTGTAGGAAGAGCAAATGAGAAAATGAATAGTAACGTGGAAGAAATAAAGAAAGCAAATAACTAAAACTGGCCTGAAAAAAATCCACATATGCTGGAAAAGCCAACAGCAAACATAAAAATAGTGTTTGAGACTCAGCTTGAAAACATAGTATGTTTTTTTTAAAAAAAAACCCACTGAATCAGACTTCCTGTCTTTGTCAACTTGTTCGTTGCTACATGCGTTCCTATCTACAAAGTTGCAAATTGGTTCAATAGAGTTTCGAAGATATTCTTGCACCCCAGATGCTATATTCATTCTAAAGCAGAAAGCTAACAATTAAAACAAGACTGACTGAAATCTGCCAAACCTAATTCCAAGCCAATTTGACTAGGATGCACTTTAAACTCTGGGCTACAATTCTCACCATAGGGCCGATCTACACACTAGGTTTTTAATGTTTTATAAGGGTTATGAAAACTCTTTGGGCCACATGACGCACTCCTTTTAACGATGTATACCCGAGGTTTTTTAAAACTCACTTCAGCAATATACAATGGTTTTTACTTTTAATAAATCGTTTTAAGTAAAATAATGTGTCCTTCCTTACCGTTTGTGATTCGTGGGGACAGTGCTTCATTTACCAGCGCCCAAATGCTTAGCAGTTGATTGGTGGGGAAGAAAGAGGAAGTGGGAGAGTGAACTACAATACCCACAATGCCTAGCCCTATACTCATTGAAAGCTACTGAATGAAAGGAGAACTAAGGAGGAAGTGGGTGACTGAACTACAATGCCTTGCCCTAAACTCATTGTAAAAACGAAACAGAAAGAGCCAGGGCAGAAGAGTGTGTGACTGCACACACCGCTTTGAAGACTGAAGATTTTTTCTCCTGTAACCTGAGTACTCATTAACGTGGCCTAAGATGTTTTAGAGCGCACCTATTAGGAACGTTTTAAAATACAATTTAAAACGTTCCAAGGTACTGTGTAGATAGGCACAGTCACAGCAGCCCAGAGAGATTTGTTGTACAGAATCAGATGCATAGTATTTGCTGTCTATCTATAATAATCCCATTTAGGGATGCTGGAGAAATCTGAAATGGAATCACATGAGTTCAGATTTCTATGTATCCAAATTGTGGATTCTGCAGTGGACCAGCTGTTCTAGAGTTCCACAGTTTAAACAGATTTGCAGACCATTAAAAAAAAATGCCAGAATTTTATGACATTTAGTTGTGGAAAGATACGTTTTTTAAAAAATCAATGGATGAAAATATGCATTTGCTCCATAAGGTAAAACATAAAAAAAATGCACCGGGGGGGGGGGGGATTTGTGCATTTTACAAGTACTAATTTGCACAAATGCAAATTTGTACACATTCAGAAAATGGGAAAAAATATCCAATTCTGACAATAAATGAACAACAGAGTGAAAGGCACCTGACAATCCATGAAACAGACGAAATGGAAAATCCTTACATCCCTACGCCCATTATAACAGATTTCACTACACATCAGTTGTGTAAGTTTGGAAGGCTTAATCCTTAGCTTTGGAGGATAGCCACAAGGAAAAAGGCCTTCTAGGTAATCCCCCTTCCAATTGTGGAATGTTCTGCCTTCAGAGACCCACCAACATTGTCAACTTTTCAGTGCCAGGTTAAGACTTTCCTTTATTCTCAGGCATTTAATGGCATACGATGGGACTTTTCATGTCTGTTGTTTTATTGGATCCTGGTACTGTATGGTTAACTGCTTTTAGTTGATTTAAATTGTTTTAATCTTTTTGTATGTTGAAGGTTTTAGATTATGTTTTATTATGGGTTTTAATTCTTGTGAACAACCAAGAGGGTTTTTGCTATTGGGAAGTAAAGAAATAAAAGAAATGAAAAATAAATGAAATAAAATATAATGATTTTAACATGAGCTTCTGTTGATGTTAATGCAAGGAGGTTAAAAAAAAGTGAGACATATGGACTAAAACATAGACGCTTCATGATTCCAGATTCTGACTACTTCCTGATCTTGGAATATGACTATCACACAGTCCTGTCTCAAGATCCCAAAGCTCTCATACCTGTTGGCAAACAATATCAATGTTACAGTGTTTGGACACATAGATACAGTTTTATGAATCTAGTGTTTGCTCACTCAGATATTAAAAGCTAAAGCCCACAATTATAAAAGGAAGAAACCCTGGTGTATGGGAAACACATGAAAACCACATGACATATTGATGGTCACCAATTTGGATGACTTTAAAAGGGGGTTAGAAAATGTCGTGGAGAATAACTACTAGTCCTGATGGCTGTATGATACCTCCAGTATCAGAGCAGAGGCACGATGCCTATGTACACCAGCCATTGGGGAACATGGGTGGGAGGATGCTGTTGAACTCATGTCCTGCACGGGGGTTATTATGGACAGCTGTTTGGCCACTGTGTGAGCAGAATGCTGGACTAGATAGATGCCTGGTCTGATCCTGCATGGTTCTTCCTATATTCTTATGTTCTTAACATGAATTCTAGTTTAGCAAGGGGATAGGTGGACATGATATAAAATGTGACAACTGTGGTGATCTGGTTGCTCAAAAGGCATCTGGGGAAGTTTTTCAGTGATGAAAGCATAGGGTTGTGCTGAGGGGAGGGTTCATGAAGATCACTACAGCTCTATACAGTTGCCTACAGCATAATACAACAGTACTATAGCTCCCACTCCATGCTATGTGCCACTATGTTGAAGGAAATCTTTTCAAAAGCTTCGGCTCAGATAAATTAGTGAGCCCCTCTTGTGCTTGTGTGGTGCTGATGCAAGGAGATTCCACATTATGGAGTTCAGTATCAACTTTGATTTCCTTGACAAAACAAAAAAAGTAAGTAATAGATTTATTGCTAAAAGCCAAAGGCCTAATGAGAACTGGGGGGGGGGGCAAGGGGAGAAACCTTGCTTAACTTTAAGACTGCGTCACTACAGGAGAAAAGGTTATTATAGCCACAATTAGGATAGCTGTGAGTATAGTTCAAGGCACCTAGCAGGGCTTTAGACACATGTTTCACAAGCAGCAGCTCTTCATGCCATATGGCAATCCAATTTTAAAACTCAAGGAAGTTTGAAAAACAGTTTGTGATGGAGCAAGAAATCAGCTGAACCAAAGAAAGGAGTCCCACTGGGTGAGTGAAGGTCCTTGGAAGTGACAAGTCCTTTGGCGCCATAAGAGTAGCTCTCTGAATTGTGACCAATACATTTTCAACTAAGAGCTCTTGAGGGAGAAAAGATCCTTCCCTGAAAGATTCATAAGTCCTAGTTTCTGTAATGTTTCCTCCTGTATCCATTAAGAGACAATTCTATAAATGCCACCAACCCCCTTTTCCTTCTTAAACACTCTGTATTGTTTGCTTTATGACTTCAGAATAGAGCTCGGCAAGCAAAGCAAGAGAGAGCACAGTTGACTGAACTCGTAAGATTGCAGCATCATAATATAGAAAAAAAGGAAAACATTGCTTGCGTTTCGGCTGCTCACTTCCAAAAGCAGTTCTATCACGGAGGTGGAGAGCCACCTGCCAGTTAAAGACCTTCATATGAAAGACTTCTTTGCAGTCATCAAGTGGCCTTGTAATTTTTCCTATAGCCTTTTATTAAGCAAGTACAAGAACAGTGGGAAAAAGAAAGCATATTTTAGGCCACTGTGCCTAAGCTGCTTATAAAAAGATGTAAGAGGAGCAATGCTACTTGAAGAGGTAGAATTATTCATACCCAAGAAACTGCTACTATTCTGTGTTTTTGAGACAGAAATTTATTCAACTTAATATGCCAATTTCCAAAGCTTTTTGTTTTCCCAAGGGTGTTCAATAGGAGTTGGGCTACTCCCGTATGGGCCTGTTCAGACAACACACTAAGCCATGGTTAGGCCTCTAACCCTTTTGCAGCAAATGGTTAGTGAGTGTGTTTAAACTGTGGTTATGTAGCCACCATGGTTAGTAATGGTTCATATTTTATCTGTACCTGAGATTGTTGTGAAATAGAGTGAGATACAAATGTTATAATAAATAAATAAATAAATACAACACACAAAGTTATGGTTCACATGACACACTAAACCATAATGTTTTGCTCAAAATGCTTAACCACTGTGGCTTAGCATGTTGTCTGAAGGTGGCCTGTATTTAAAGTACTGGGGACCTTGCACATGAATATACTAGGGATGTGCACGGACCTCCCGGATCAGATCAGGACCCAGATTGGGACCTCCAATTTTGTTCTGGATCAGATCGGAACAAAATCGGAGGTCCCCTGAATCGGATTGTACCCAATCCTGATCCGAAAATTGGATGTCTGATTTTTGGATCGGCTGCCATTTTTCCCCATAGACTTGCATGCAAGTCTATGGGGGAAAATGGCAGCGGGGGGTGAGTGGGGTCCTAACTCCCCCCTCCCTGTCCCCCACCCCCTGCGGTTACCTCCCGGGGCCCCGGCAGGTAAGCCCCCCCCCGCGGTTCTTACCTCCCAAGGCCATCTGCTGCCATCAGCTGGCGCTCGCGGCCACCAGCGGACAACAGTGGATGGCTCCGGCAGGTAAGTGGGCCCCCTCTCTCCTCCCCCCTTGTGCTCCTTCCTTGCCAAGGCTGTCCGCTAGTGCCCGTTGGTGCCTGCGGATGGCAGCAGATGGCCCCGGCTGGTAAGCCCCCCCCCTCGCGCTCCTCTTTACCTGCCAAGGCGTCCTCTTCCTTCACCTGCTTGAATCTACTGAGAACGAGGCTTCGCGCCCTAGTCCTCAGTAGAGCACCAGGTGATGACATCATCACCTGGCACTCTACTGAGGACTAGGCCACGAAGCCTCGTTCTCAGTAGATTCGAGCAGGTGAAGGAAGAGGATGCCCCTACAGGTAAGTGCCCCCTCCCCCTCATGCTCCTCCTTACCTGCCAGGCCCGTCCGTTTCCATCCGCTGCCGCCCATGGGCAGCAGTGGATGGAAGCAGATGGGCCCAGCAGGTAAGGCCTTCCCTTGCACTCCTCCTTACCTGCCGGGCCCGTCTGCTGCCGTCTGCTGGTGCCCGCTGGCGCCCGCGGATGGCAGCAGATGGCCATCACAGGTAAGCCCCCCCTGGCGCTCCTTACTTGCCAGGGCCGTCTGCTGCGGACGGCCCCAGCAGGTAAGGCCCCCCCTCGTGCTCCTCCTTATTTGCCGGGGCTGTCCGCAGACGGCCCCAGCAGGTGAGGAGCGCAAGTGGGGGGAGGGGTCCAATCCTCCAATCCAATATGATCCGGGTCGGGTCTTTTTTGGATTGGATCATATTGGATCAGCCGATCCAGGTGCTGGGGATCAGATCAGATAATCTGATTTCCCCCGGATCAGGTCCGGATCGTGGATCAGACCCGATACGTTGCACGCCCCTAGATTATACTAACTAGAGCCTGAAGTTCCACAGGTCTGTATATGGAACATGCCATCATGTTCTTTAGTGTTTTGAGTGCTTCAACCTTCAGACAAAACATCCTATTGCACATATCAACCATAGGCTAACAAAAGTCAACCTCATTGATTTCAATGGGACATATTGCTATGACAATGTGTAAGATTGCAGCCTATATTGGACAAAATATAGGACAAAATACTATGTGAAGCAGAATTGGGCAGAAGAGCACAGGGCTACTATGGAAGGGGGAATTTCCAAAAATATCTGGCAGGTATCTTCCATCACTGGATATAACAACTGGATACAACCAGTTCTTAATATTGGAAGGGGTCTTCTTTTTCATGCTTATTTTCTATTATGTTGCTCTAAAGATATTTTTTTTATTAATTGGCTATTATTTGTTTTCAAAAATCTTTCTGGGTTGAAGAACAGAATATTTATTAAATAATTTGAAATTTTTGGAAGGCTGGGGATGTAGAGAGTTTTATTTATTTATTTAAAATATTTCTTGGCTGCCTTTCAGGGCAGAAATCCTCACAAGGTGGCTTACAACAATAAAAAACATAAAACAGTTAAAATAGTAAAAGCACTAGAACATGATCATAATAAATTAGCAATTGAAAACAATAAAACCAACAATAAAACCAGCAAGAACAACAATAGCAGAAATAATAGTACTCATCATGAGAAGGCCTCGGTAAAATAAAATGTTTCCCAGGCCTTCTTAAGTGCCTGCAAGGATCATGCATGGCATACCTCCAATGGGAGTTTGTTCCACAGGTATGTAGCCACTGCTGAGAAGGCCCTCTCCTAATTTCCCTCACAGGTGGGCAAATGATAAGGCCTCTCTTTCTGTTCTTAAAGTGTGGGCAGACTGATATAGGTGAAGGCGGTCCTTCAAGTAACTTGGTCCCAAACCATTTAGACCTTTAAAGATCAAAAACAGCACTTTGAATTGGGCTCGGAAACACACTGGTAACCAGTGTAGCTGGCACAATATAGAGATTATGTGATCTAATCACCTCACCCCTACCAATACTTGGGTGACTGCATTCTGCACCAATTGAAGTTTCCAAACCGTCTTCAAAGGCAGCCCCATTTACAGTGCATTACAGTAGTCCAGCCTGGACGTGACTAGTATGTGGATAACTGAAGCAAGGCCCATCTCTCCAGATAGGGCCGCAGCTGGTTTACCAGCCTAAGCTGGTAGAAAATAGGGTGACCATAATTTGAAAACCAAAAAGGAGGACAACATGGCCGCCCTTGAGGGGGCGTGCCCACCAACATGCCCAGCCCCCAAGGGGGTGTGCCTATCAACATGCTCAGCCCCCAAGGGGGTGTGCCCACCTGAACATGGCCTTGGTCACGTCTGATTCTACAGCTCATAATTATGACAAACCTGTTCTAAATAATATGTTAAAGTTAGAATCACTGAAATAAAGAACAAGTGAAATATCCAATGTATCTGAAATTAACATGTATTTTTAGTTGCTGTACATCAACAGAAAATAAAATCTATTATTTTCCATTTTTCTAAAGAAAACAGGTCCTAGATTAGAAAAAAATAGCTAAAGAACACTGTGGTTAGGAAGGGGTACACCAGTGCTAGACTAAACAGAAAATGGGAAATATGTGGTAAGGAAAGATTAGAAAGGTACACAACAGGTGCAATCCTCTAGCCAGAAAACAAATCCTATAACTCCCAGCATTCCACAGCCAACATGTATAGGATTGTGGCCTAACCAGAAGCAAGCTCACTGAGTTTAATAGAACTTATTCCCAGGTAAAGGTGGAGAAAGAAGAGAGAAAGAATGATTGAGCCACTGTAGCAATCTTTTCTCAGCCTTTTAGTGTGATTTCATTAATATTAAGAAAGGAAGAGTGTCTCTCTTTAAAACATTGTAACACTTGAGATGTAATATAAACTAAAGGTTTTGCTCCAGAAATAGCCTTTTGCAGATTTTATGTGTACACTATTGGGAGAACTGGTGATAAGCATCCACAGTATGGCCTCAGTTAGGGTTTAGTAGAAACTCATATTAACTATACCTCTATCAAAATATCTAACTACAAGTTAAAAGATTACAGAGTTTACATTTTATTTATTCCATTTATATCCTGCTATTTTTCCTCCAAGGAACCTAAAGCAGTGTACATAATCCCCCTCTTCTCCATTTTATCCTCACAACAACAACCCTGTGAGGTAGGCTGGACTGAGAGTCTGTGACTGGCCCAAAGTCACCCAGTGAGCTTCCATAGCTGAGTGGGAACTAGAATCCAGATCTCCCAAATCTCTGTCCAACACTTTAGCCACTACACCACAATCCACAACTCAGACATTTAATATACTAGCAATATTAAATGGATAGTCAATGTGAAGTTCAGGTTAATTCTGGTTAACTTTGTATGAATGCCTAGACAGCAGAGCATAATCCTACTCAGAAGTAAGTTCAATTGAGTTTACTGAACACAAAAGAAGAAGAGCTCCCTATGCTTCTCTTCACATTTGTTCACCTTTCTCTAGCAAGTGCAAACCCCTCATGTCAAGGAGGACTATACACCCACCATAACCTGGCCTCATGGATCATGTAACCAGCAGATACAGTCTAGAAAGATGCTTTCAGAGCCAAGGAGATCCAGACACAAGCAATTCAAGCCAAACCACACTACATACCCACATATTACCTTGCCACTAGTCCAAACATGGCTGCTCACATCCCTTTTTGCTGCAGTACCACTTCTGTCACCTTGCCTGAGCAGCTTGGAAGAAGCAACAGGTAAAGGTCTCTGGCACTCCAATGAATATGTCAACAGTCAATCTACTGGTCATAATTGGCTGAGCAGCTCTCTCTGCATAATCAGGTACTAGCTTACAATGGTGTAGTTAAGCAATTTTAGATGCTGAGTGTCATAGTCTTATAGCCCCCTTTTTAGCTAAAAATGCATTGCTTCACTTCAAATGGCAGGTATATCTTCCACAATGACAACTGCTACATTTCTGATACTAGAGCAAATATATATATATATATATATATATATATGACGATTCCACACATGTGAGGAGTTTCACATTTTAAACTCACTTAAGGTGCAACCCTATGCATGTTTAGTCATGTTTAGCCATGCTGGCTAAGGGATTCTAGGAGTTGTAGGATTTTTTTTTCTGTCTAAACATGCATAGGATCTTTTTTTGTTTAAGAGTAATTTTTTATTTTTTGGGCATGGAGCTTGCATTCTGTTTGTGTTCCTGTTGTTGGGTCGCTCCTGCCTCGCCTCTCGCCCGTCTCTCGTGTCACACCTCACCTGCCTCACCTGCCTCTTGTGCCCTGGGATCGTGCTGCTGCTGCCTTCTGCTTTTTCTTGTTTGGCGCGCATATGCACGCTCCACCTCTTCCAGAAGTCTCAAGTCTCACTTGATGAAAGCCCCGTGAGACTTGAGATTTCCAGGACAGAGAGGGCGGGATCTGCACAGGAGGCCCGGCAAACGTGTGCTCGGCTCGCCCTCCCCCCCAGCCAATTGATGCCTGAAGGGTCTCTTAACGCTTGCATTAAGAGATCCTTTAGGCATCAATTGGCTGGGGGATGGGGCGAGCCGAGCACACATTTCTAAGGCCACTGGAAACTGCAGATTGCTGCTGCCATTGGTGTGGCTGGAGAACAACTGCAAATGCACAGATATTTCCCAGCCAGCCAGGCTAATGGCGGCAGTGATCTGCACAGTTCCGGAGGCCCAAACGTGCATCTGGCTGACCCCCCCCCCCCCAGCTAGGGTGACCAGATTTTGGAAAGCAAAATCCCTGTCCAAAATGACCACCCCACCAAAGCAGCCTCCCCCCTCAACATAAAATAAAAAAATTTAAAAAGCTGCCCGCCATATGGCTAACAAGCAGACACCCCCGCCACCCCCCCACCCGAAACAACCCCCCCACCAAGTCACACACCCCCAAAAACCCAGCCCAGACCTACCTAGTCCTGCCACCGCCGATCTCCTCCACTGCCGCGTGACCCCTGCAGTCCCCTCACCCTTCTTGCCCTGCTCCTGGGCTCCCTGGAGGTATCTGAGGAACAGCAACAGCAGCAGCAGGCAAAGGAGGAGGAAGAGACTGCTTTAAAATGCTGGCGCTGCTCCGGCCTCCGCAGGAAACAAGTACTCAGGGTTAGGGAGCGTCAACAAATTCCTTGTCTGGTGGCTAAAGCAGTTAGCCACCAGACAAGGAATTTGTTGACGCTCCCTAACGCTGAGCACTTGTTTTTTACGGTGGCCTGGGAGTGGCCGGGGAGCAGCACAGACAGGAAAGAAATGCTCAGCATTAGGGAGCGTCAACAAATTCCTTGTCTGGAGGCTAAAGCAGTTAGCCACCAGACAAGGAATTTGTTGACGCTCCTTAACGCTGAGCTCTTCTTTCTTGCGGAGGCCGGGGAGAAGCGCGGGCATTTTAGGGCGGGAGGAGAGCTGAACCTTTCACCGGTTAGCCCCCGCCACCCCCCTGTCGGCCCGGATTGCCCCAGTTTTCCCCGTTAGGACCAGCAGGTAAGTGCCCCGCGCCCCCCCCGCCCCCCACCCCCCGTGCACACACCCCGCCCCCCCCGCCCCCCGCTCCTTACCTGCTGCTGCTGGGACGTCCGTTTCCCTCCGTGCTTGGAATCTACTGAGAAACAGGCTTCCTGGCCTGTCTCTCAGCAGTGCGCCGGGTGATGACATCATCACCCGGCGCGCTACTGAGGGACAGGCCGCGAAGCCTGTTTCTCAGTAGATTCCAAGCAACGGTGGGAAGACCCAGCAGGTAAGTGCCCCGCGCCCCCGTGCCGCCCCCCCACCCGCCGCGAGCACCCGCGCCGCACCCCCCACCCCCCCACCCGCCCCGCGCTCCTTACCTGCTGCTGCTGGGGCGTCCGTTTCCCTCCGTGCTTGGAATCTACTGAGAAACAGGCTTCCTGGCCTGCCTCTCAGCGCGCCGAGTGATGACGTCATCACCCGGCGCGCTACTGAGGGACAGGCCGCGAAGCCTGTTCCTCAGTAGATTCCGAGCACCGGAGGGAAACGGACGCCCCAGCCGGTAGGTGCCTCGCGCCACCAGCCTCCCGCCACCGCCGCGTGACCCCCCGCTGCCCCGGTTTGCCCCCGCCGCCCCCCAGTTGGCCCGGCTCGCCCCAGGGCCATCTGGTCACCGTTTTGGGGGGCTAAATTTCCGGATTTGGCCCCCCAAAATGGTTTTTCCGCCCGGATGCGGATTTGCACCCCATTTCCCGGGCATGTCCGGACAAATCCGGGCGTCTGGTCACCCTAGTAGAAAAGCACTCCTGGACACTGCAGCCACCTGGGCTTTTTTAAAAAATCATGTTGTTTTTTTTAAAAAAATCAAATCTCTATATTAAATCTGTTAATAATGAAAGGTTTTGCTTAGTTCTGTATCTGCAACATTTGCAACTAATGTGTGCAATGAAATACTTTGTTTTTCTTTTCTTTTCTTTTTAAGCTAGAAACCTTTTTGAGCTAGGATGCTAAGTTCTCTACCAAGGTTATTTCAGAATAGCTGTTTCTCTCTTTAGCTGGGGAGTAAAGAAAGTCAATTAAAGCATTTATCATGTCCCTGGTGCTCTAAAAGTCAATGATCCATTTTATACAGGTGAAAATTTAGTGTGCTATGACAGGTTCTTCGAAGAGTTATGGAAGTGTAAAGTAGGGTCCATTGTAACTATGGAGAAAAGATACTGTCATTATTCTTTGAAGAATATCAAATAAATTAGTGTATTGGTTTAAACATAGTGTGCATGTACTAGATAATAACTGCTCATAATTATGTGAACATTGTGGCTTATTTCTCTTGCGAAGAAGGAATTGATGCCATTTTTAAATTAGGAAGTGCTTTGGCCTCCTGTATATATTTCTTCCTATCTGTAAGTGTTGTGGTCAGATGATTGCATTCTATTGCAAGCCTACAAAATATACTGGTATTTGAAACAGTGCTGCAAAGCTTACTTTTATATGTCTTTAGTAAAACAATTGTGAGTAATCCATCATTCACAAAAGTTAATGGAAATATTTTCTCCTGGTTCAGTAAATGAACTACCTTTTTTTAAGGCAATCCAGTTTTCCTGCTTATTGTTAGCTGCAGTCTAATTCCATCCTCTCTTTAGCAGCATTCTCCTCTGCATGTCTACTCAAAAGTATGGCCCCACTGTGTTCAATGGGGCTTAATCCTAGGTAAGTGGATATAAAACTGCAGCCCAAGAATATTAAGCCAGGGACTCTTGTAGCAAGAACTAGACACTTTTGGTTGGACCTAGGCTCTGTCTTCCACAGAAAGAAGGGCTCTGCTCAAGGAAGGTGTCCTTACCTGATATTTTGGGGGGACAATCCCTCTTCCCCTTGCCCAACAGCTCATCCCATTTATCAAGATACTTCAATCTTCTGTGTAGCATATACTCCTGGGGGCTGGTTGGGCTGCAACGGAGAGGAGGGAGTGGGAAAATCTACTTCTGACAGGCCAGTTTCATGTACCTAAATCTGGATCCAAACCCTTATTTTCATTTTATTGTTTTTATTAATTGGTGCTTTTATATTTTTTAGGGAGCTCATTCCAGAGCCGGGATTCCACAGCAGAGAAGGCCCTCCTCCTGGTAGCCACCTGCCTCACTTCCTTTTAGAAAACTTTATTTTAAGGTGTCTTACAATAATACACAAATTGCACACATTGATAACAATGTAAACAATAAAATTAAGCAACAGCAGCCAGTGATAACATTAAAACTCAGCCCAATCCAATATGTTCACGCCCAACTGCTAAGATCATCTGTGGAAGCTCTTCTCTGGCTACCAGTGAAAGTGCCTTCTCTGTTGTAGCCCCCCATCTGGGTAGAACACCCCTCCTAAGGAGGTCCACCTGCTGTCTTCACTATTTTTATTTGTACATCATGTTAAGACCTTCTTCCAACAGGCATTTAATCTTTAAGCTGTTGCTCTGATAATTAACGTTACTGTTGGCTCTTTCATATTTTTTATGTTTTTATATTTTTATATTTGTGTTGTTGCATTAATTCTTTTGTTTATTATAATGTTGTTTTCATTTTTATGTCTGTAAACTGCTCAAAGGTTAAAAACCAGAGATCACAAAATAAAGCAACACCACAATAACAGCTGCCTAATTAAAATCCATTTAATGATTAAAACGATTAAAATGTGGTGATAGACAAACACATTTTCAGTGGCCACTTAAAGGCTTGTAATGGTGGATCCCATTGAATCCCAATTGAAATTGAATTTTACAAATGTAGTGCCAAAAACTGCCTTTTCCTTTGTACCCATTACTTTAACCTGGTTGCTTTCACGGGCCAGTTGCTGCCTTCTCTCTGCAGCATCATATTATAGATGAGCATAGTGCCATATAACAGCTACCATCTGACCAGGACCATCTAGTCCTTTAAAGCTGTTGACCCTAATTTAGTTTGAGCTAGCCTTAGACTGCCCAATCCTGCTTGATTGTAGATCAATAACTCTGACATTCCAAGGTAAGAGTTACATTCTTGTAAAAATAAACTTAATCCCTGGGCATCTGTCTATAAAGATATAGTAATAAGAAGATAAACTTAGTGAAACTTTCTGGTTGTTTGAAAAACCTCTAATGTGTCTCCCCTTACCATTTGACTTTACAGTTCTTCTGTATTCTCAGAGTAACAATGAACAAACAGGGAAAATGAAAGCCATTGAGATTCTTCCAACTAACCTCTTTCATAGCATGTCACTCTGTACTTCTTTTGGCAAGCTCAGATGCATATTAGTGTTTTTTGAATGGACAAAAGAGGTACTTAAATTCACTGTAATCTCTGTGAGTGTGTCTATAGAAAGCTACTCACAATTCAGATTCAGCTGAAGAGTCAAAGATTTATTTATGTTGCATCTTGCATCAGGAAGTCACCTGCACTTTGTATCTGAGCTTGTTCCAACTCAATTGGCTTCTGGATAAGAGGATTTTAGAGCACAATCTTATGTGTTGCATCCTCATCAGACAGCAGCCTCCAATCTTGGAGGCTTCTGAATATCCAATATCCTTAAGGGTTGCTGATGGCAAGGCGGGACGAGCAACAGAGGCATTTTTTGCTTCTCTGTCTAACTTTGCTGTTGTTTTGTTCACTGTCTAGAGAAGGAGTGCAGGTAGGCACAAGAGCTGGAGGGGCCATAGAATTATTCATAATCTGTCCTTTCCCCTCCCCTCCTTTCTCTGCCTGCTCCAATGCTCTTTTTCAGAACTCTCCAAGGTCCTCCGAGAACAATTTGTCAATCTCATAATGCAGCTGGCATGGTTCTTTCCACGTTGGCAGTGAAGGACAGTGGGGAAGGACTGGGTTTTAGATTCCACCTTCCGAGGTCATACCAGTGTCTCGGGGGGGGGGGGGGACTCCAAAGAATCTGATGGTACTACTTGGGATACTTCTCCAGTCACTGTGTCTCAAAGAATGATCCTCATTGCAATTTGTCACACATTCAACTAATAGGAACAGAAGAAGTAGCCTTATATTGAGTCATTGATCTAACTAGCCTAGTATTGTTGACCCTGGCTAGGATTGGTTGTTTCAGGCAGGAGTTTTTCCTGCCCTCCCTGGAGACACTGGGGATTGAACCTGGGACCTTCTGCATGCAAAGCAGATACTGTACCAATGAGCCACGGCCCCTCCCTAAACAAGAAGCCTACCAAACATGATTACCTAAGCTATGCAAATCATGCTTGTCAAACAGAGAATTATGGAAACATGGGAACATAGGAAGCTGCCTTATACTTTGGCCCTTTCTACACTATAGGGGTGTAGAGGGAGGGTGATCCTGGAAATACCTAATACACACCATCAGCACATATGAAGGGAGGGCAATCCCGGAAGTACCTAATACACACTATTGGTGCACAAGGTCCAGCTGAGGGCCATCCCAGGCAAACAGCCTGGTGTAGAAATGGCCTTTGTCAGGCCATTAATCTGTTTAGCCTGTATTGTTGACATGGACTGGCAGCAGCTCTCCAGGGTTTCAGGTAGGAGTTTTTCCAGCTCTACCTGGAGATGATGGGACTCAAACTGGGGACCATCTGCATACAAAGCAGATGCTCTAGATTATTTGAAACATTAAACTCAGTTCATGAAACTGCCTATAAGCAAACTGTGCAGAAGATCATACAATTGAACAAAACATTTTCAACTATGGTCATGGACAGAATATGCAACAAGAATCATGTTATTATGATTACTGCTTTATAGGGTTGGAAAATGGGAAGAAGGATTGTGTAAGCCACCTTGGATTCCTTGAGGAGGAAAAAAGGTGGGTTTTAAATGCAATAATAATAATAATAATAATAATGAGAAGAAGAAGAAGAAGAAGAAGAAGAAGAAGAAGAAGAAGAAGAAGTATTTGAATAAAAGGTGTTGAATCAAACTGGTTCATATTTATTCTAATCTCCAACAAGAAGCACGTGTAGGGATAATAGGGGAATACACTCACCAGCACATTTATGTTAGGAGTCAACATGGCAAATTTGACTGCAACATATCAAATTTGGCTGCAATGTATCTATTCTTACTGAAATGTATGGAAATGCTTTAGGACTAACACACACACACACACACACACACACCTGCTTTTTCATCTGTCAATTCCACTGCTTGCTTGCTTGCTTGCCCTCTCCTTGTAACCTTTCTCTGACCTATTCAAACTATTCCAGGCCTCCACTTCAAGCAACTAGTTCTGAATTAAAAATAAATGTGTTCCATCTGGGAAATTAATTTGGAACATTCTCATTTGAATTCCCATTCAACTGAAACAAATAGGGCTCATTGGTTTTGTTTTTCATTCCTTTCTAAAATGAACTCAAGAATGGACATTAAATCTGGATGAGTGAATGGAAAATTTGTCTGGATTATAGCATTATGGGTAAGATGAAATTTTAAATGGCTGCCTATGGGCTGATGCTCCATCAGATTTAATGTATATTGATACCTATTAGGATAGTGTTGTAGCTGCTATGTATGTACTAAGGGATGATTGGAATGCTTCCTTATGTTTGGGGAAGTATCTTTTGAGTGGGGTCTTGTCTTTTGATCTGGAAATTATCGATACTTGGTTGTGTTGTATGCTCACCCAGACCAAAAAAAAAATGTGTTTATCTAGGTATTAGATCAAAGGTGAAATTTATTTTCTGGCAATAAAAATCAGTGATGTATTTGTTTATTAGCTTAGTAAACTGCATCTAAGGTTTCTACATTAGAGGATACACAAGTTGGCATTTTCAGATGTATTCATGATATTTTGATTTTCCTCATCTTGACCTACAGTTCTGCTACATTGGTTCCTAACTGAAGCATGCAAACCTAGTCTAGCTGGCTGAGTTTGTGGATCATATACACTCCTAATTATGAAGTCTGAGTCTATTTTTCCTTGCCACATTTATGTTTCTCAGGTCTAAGATTCCAGGATGGTTTTTGATTTCTTCTGCCTGAAGGGAATTATTTCTATTTTTAATGTTGTTACTGCATCTAAGTTGATTAAAGATGTACATTCCTCAGAAAAAAGTGATAGCCTTATCGAATAAACTACTGCAGACATTGCATATATATTCTGCTGGAGTCAGAGGGATTTACATGGTGTGAAATTTAGGATACCAAAGTTATTTGGGTCATGGTTGTTCAGATGCTCCCACTCCTAGGTGTAACTGTCAGGTATAAGTCTCAGCAAGGCCTTGCAGGTTGTAGTTAGATTTATTTAGAACTGGGTTGGAGTGTTGGAATCTGAGTAGGCTTATCTCTGTCAGGGTTCTCAGAGGAAGTATAGAAGGGAGTATGTTGTCCCCCATCCTTTGACCTTGGGGCTGTAAGACTTCTGTGGGAAACTGATAGAGTGTTTAGAAAGATGCAGGTCTTGTTTAAGGAGTCACTCAGATTGTGGCATCATCTTGGTGGGCTGAGCAGTGCTACTCTGTTTGGACACAAGCATGATTTACAGGCCAGAGGCCCTATCTGTCAAGTGGTTTTGAACAGCCCCACACCTCCCTTTATAAGCTGGAGCAAAGGCAAGGAGCCTTTGCTATGGTCATCTTTTGACTCATGGCCTCAAATCCCTCCCTGTTTGGATCCATCACCGTTTGGGATTTTGAAAGCACTCTGCCCATGGACTTTCTCCTATATGGATTTTGGATTATTAAGGACTATGCCATGAAATGTATTGTGATGCTTTTCATAGACTTGAACTCTCATTTGTTGTGGATTGTATGTGTTTGTTCATCAGCCACTCAATGTAAGGGTAGACTGGGTTTGATTTTATTGTTGGACTTTTTCCCTGCAGACTTAGGTGGCAGGGAGTTCCTGGTGCTAAAGTACAAGCACGGGAATACTTGTGCCTGAGATTTCTTACCCATCCCATGATCTTGTTTAGACTTTGGCCATGTTCCCTGAGTGTGACTGTGTTTGTAGGATGGTTTGTTAAGCCTTTCAAGAATGTCCCATTGTGATTGCCTGAAGGATCATACCAGGAATCTTTCCCTCCCTTGGTTGGATTTGGAACCTGTTTTTGGAACTGTTGAGATGGCAACTGGGAAGTTTTTGTAGTGAATATGATTTTGACTGTATGTTATCTTGAAGCCTAAAGCTTTCTGACCATCAATCAGTTTAAAGTATTTTTGAAGTGTGTAACCATTAAGCTTTTCACCATGAGATTTCCCTGAATAAAATAAGTCTCACTGATTGGGTGTCCCATGTCAGTTTGCCAGCACATGTGAATGCCAGAGGGAACAGGAATCCATGACAGTAACAGTAGCAGGGTGCCAAGTTTCATTACAGAACGTGGTTTCTTAAATAGCCTTTTTCCCCTTGTTCAGTTTTAAGCATCTCTTGTCTGTGATAGACTCTTCCTTGCCCAGCTAAGCAAGGAAAACATGTCAATCTTGGCTTTTGCATGAATATATAAGATGAGGTTTTCCCTGTCACAAAATCCTATTGAACAGAACACCAGGAGGGGTTTATTTATTTATTTGATTTCTACTCTGCCTTTCTACTGGGAAAAATTACCCTCAAATCAGCTTAATCGTTCCTAATTCACACTACCTTTTTCTAGTTCCTATGAAGGACAAAGTTCTAAACATCCCGTTCTTGACATGCTCAGTGTAAGAACAAATACTTCTCCCAACATTGAACACCTTCTGATTATCTGATTGCCAAGCACCCTTTCCCCCCACCACACACACATCCAGGGCCAGCATCAAGGGTAGGCACATTCGAGCACTAGCTGAGGGCCTACAGCCCAGGAGAAGCCTAATGACAAGAGCCCCTGGAGTAGCTCCTCCTCTTCACCACTGCAACCTGCTTGTTCACCTGACTCAGGCCCAGACAACAGTGGTCATGAGGAGAAGCAATAGATGCCACTGCCTATTTGCTTGATGGCCCTCTGCCTGTCAAGTAAGCACATGGTAGCAATGATGAAAAAGACTATAGGGAACAATAGTAGCTGGTGATAATGGGAAAAACAAGATAGATTCCCTGAGGGAGAGGGCCCGTTGACAACGCTTTGCCCAAAGGCTTTCAGAAATCTGGAGATGGCATTTCCCCCACCTGTCAGTTATGGGTTGTATCCAGCTATGCCATTCCTCTGAGGAAAATATTTCTGTAAGGAGAATGGGGGGGGGATTTCACATTTCCATCACAGCCCCACATGTACCTTCAAAATCTACTCCAAAGGCTGTGAAACCATCTGAAACAGATTTCCAGTTAGTGCTTATGGTTGCATTTTGGAGGAGAGAAGGAGTGAGTCCCTTCACACTAGCAGATGTCTAGTCCAACATTGGAAATAATCCTGTAGCTCTTATGGAAGACACCATAATTGACTGGTTTTTGCATATGTGTATGTCTCCATTTTCATTTGCCAAGGGACCGCGTCACTCCTCATCAAGGAGTCCCATGTAAAGGATTCACATAAGGATGCTGTTCACTTAGTTAGTGCTGAACTTGTTTGGAAAATAGTAACTGTGTAAAGGCTAGTTAATTTTAATGTAAACTCAGGTTCCTCTTACTTTTTTACTTTGAGTCATATAATAAAAATCATGGAACTGAATTCTGGAATTAAGAGGTTTTACTTGGATGATCTCACCTATAGCCGACTCCTTTGCCTGAACATTACTCAAGTGCTAGAAGGGGAGTGGATTTTTCTTACTAAACCCCCCAGGAAACTGGATTTCCATATATCCAGATTTAGGATATCTGTTTTATTTATCATGATGGTGGCAGTTACTCATATGCATATAATATGCAGGAACCTTTGCAACCAGTTCCAACTCAAAAGGTCAGGGTGAGTGTGTGCCATTCTGTTACATGCTGTTTCCTAGGCCTTCAGCAACTTCGATAGCTCACACTTCACCTACCTATGCTGTTCTTACTACTCTATCTAGACTAACAGTGATTGGAACAGAAATCACTCCCTCCCCCAAAAGAATATTATGTCGCACAAGTATTGCAGATAGATACATTGGATCACATGTTAAGGATTGGAGTGCAGAAATTGTAGTGGTTAATTGGTTTTGTATATTACTACCTACATGTTCACTTTTTTTTAGTCACTTATATTCCTTTTTAAAACATTTTACATTACCTCGATACAAGCCATTAAATGATATAAACTCTATACTAAATTTTGCCATTAAGGAGAAGAATCCCCAAACTGGTGGTATATCAGTTCCGAAGATAAGACTTTCCTTTGCGGAATGGGTGGTTGTTGTTACATGCCTTCTAAACGCTACACAATGCTACCCAACCTGACTTTTGTTGACTTTGTACTCAGTACCCCCAAAAATTAATCTCCAGTTTTGCTGATGTAAAAATGGCCATATTTCTCTTTACTTTTGTTCTCTTCCTCTGAAGCAATGTCTGCATTTTGCAGACACAGATCTGAGTAACTGCTGGATTTGATATTTTCAAAAATGCAGGATCAGCTCTTATCTGTTTATCTGGGCCAGCGGGCCTAGGTGAAATCTGCATAGTACTTAACACAGTGGTGCGATGGAGCCAGGGGTCACAGAGAAGCAGCTCCAATACTTTTTTCTAGTATTTTCAGGATTTTTCTCTCTCCCTGCAAAAGAGGCATCATTTTTTCGGACTCATTCTCAGGGAGGGGAAGAATTTCAGAGAATTTTCTCCTTGGGGAAGGAGGCAGCATTTCCACATAACTTTTTAAAGTGTAACCGGTTGCTGACAAGCCTTCTTTCTAGTCTTTACTTTTTTAAAAAACCGAACACCCCTAGCACTTATAAGAGCCTGGCAGTTCTTAATGAATTCTTACCTATGACCTTGCTCTCTCCAATAGGCATTCAGGAAGAACTCCTAGGCTCCTGCAAATGCAGGGGTGTTTTTTTTAAAAAAATAAAAATAAAAAGAAGACCCCTCAAAATTGCTTACACTTAAAAAGGTATGTGGAAACCCTGTCCCCCTCCCCAAGGAAAAAATTATCTGAAGTGATCACCTCTCCCAGCCTCTTTCGCCAGAATTTTCATTTAATCACCACCACCACCATGCACGAAATGTCGAAAATAGAATAATCAAAATTTTCAGCACAGCACGATAATCTGCCATCCTCCACAGAATTCCAGAATCCCTATGGGATGGGCTGCAATCCTCACAGTAGCCAGGGTGGGGGGAATTAATTTCCCCAGTAACAATTTATTGTTCCCTATTTTAATGGAAATGATTTGGGGATGGCTTGGTCTTCAATGGTCAATTATGACCCATTGGCCTTTCAAAGGAGCGGCTCATGATGGAGATGAAAACTGCTAGAACTGGTCTGCTTCACCACATACCTCCATAACCTGACACAAAGTGAGTGAATGGGGAGGGGTATTTTTTGGTGGAATGGGAGGTACTCAGAAATAGGGATAGGGAAAAATCCACTAGGGCCTAGGACTTCGGCAAATTCTCAGGGCTCAGCTCTCTCGAGCCCCAATGAGCGAGCCCAAAATACTTTTGTCCCATGGTCCTTTAAGGGACAATGGGGGCGCTTTGCCGGTTGAGCATGGGGGAAAATGCACAATTTCCCCAGCCTTGGGAATATTGTGCTAGTCTTCCTCGCCCTGCCAATGACCTCCCCGCTCCACACCTATCAAGGCCTGAAAGGGCGAAAGAGGGGGGAGAGACATGGGAAAGTGCACTTTCCTGCACCTCTCCCCCACACACCCATTGGGGCCGAAAGAGCCTCTTAATGCTTGTGTTAAAAGGCCCTTTCAGGCCCAGACAGGTGCGGGGGAGGGGGGAAAGTGCAAGTCCAAGGATTTTTTTTTTTTTAGGATTTTTTTAATGATGTTTTAATGCAGTTTTAATAACGTGTGCCATGTTTTTAATCAGTTTTATTTTGTTTTATCATATTTTGTATTTACTGTTGTTACCCGCCTCGAATTCAATGAAAAGGAGGAAGTAAATTGTAAAACTGCCCTGATGGATTAAAAGCACGCCTTATTCTTTTGTCACTGAAAATGGCCTTCAAAACACCCCCCCAACACCCCCCCCAAACACAGAAGCAGATTTAAGTTTGTGTTTTTATTGCACATTTCCAAGATGAAACAGACTTTCCCCGGTCCAAAATAAGGCACTAGAAGTGGGGGGAAATGTGAGAATAGTGCAGGACAGGGACGGCGTCATGCGAGTCAACAGCACCAAAAACAGAAACGAGGAAATATGACAGTGCGATAAACCCAAAATGTGATGGAGCCCTGAGTAACCTTGGGCCTTTGTTAGCATATCCTATTCTTCTGTTATAAGGATATGAGAGTGATGGGGCTCTGTGGTATCTTGAATTCCATGGAACAAGGAAGGGATTAAAATGTTGTTGATGATAATGATGATGATGATGATGACAATGGAAGGGTCACATTGTCCTACAATGCTCATAATGCTGCAATGCTCGTACAATGCTCATCATATGTGACAGTTATGACAAAAAACAAAAACAAAATACTTGGACATGTTCTCACAAATTACATACTGTGTGAAGTGGCCTAAGGAGTGTATTCCTTTTCAAATCTTTCCTGTTTGAGGGTTGAAGGAATTCATAAGGGTTGTGGAAACAACTGCAAATAATTGCAAACTCCTTTTGAAGTGTAGGTTACAGATGAACAATAAAATTCTAACGAAGCAGAGAACTATCATAAAGCATGTCATGTAAGAATTCATGATCCGCTTCTGATCTATGAAATAAGTTTGCGTAGCATGGCTGTAGAGGATTTTTTTAAAAGCACACGCACACACACAAAGAAAACCTTTCAGTTGTGAAGTTGCAAAATGGATACTAGGAGAAATTACATCCAGGTTTCAAATTATATATATTTTTCTTAGACATATCATCAATAGTTCTTATTGCACTTCTCATGGCATGCTGTCCTCATTGAGAAAGTAACCTTTTAACTCATCATAAGACAGCAACAGAAGATCAATGAGTCGGTTGTTTTTTCGGGAAATGGCAATATATACTTGATACAGTCTTGACCTATTTTGAACTTCCCACATATGATGCTAGGATTCTTGTAATGAGTATAAGGAGGGTCAAATCAATGGCATCCATCAACAAAATGATTATAGCACCAAATCAAATTTGATTATCATTAGATGTATATGGAATTATAGAGTGGAACATCTGCTGGAGTGTCACCTTGCAACTTAGATTCACAGATGGTGTTGAACTGCATACACAAACAAAAGAGCACAGGAATTGCACTTCAGGGGAAAGCTATGATGCATCGTCTTTTGTAATACCATGGTATGTCTGAAACTCTTGTAGAAACTGGATTACCAATATGTCCCTTGGTCAGGAGAAGTGCTAGTGTGTGTGTGTGTGTGTGATTCATTTACAGCAGCCAGTCAGAACTCAACATGGTCAACACTGACAATCATCAGTCTTAACACTGAAATTCTGGTTTCTGAACAGCAGGATTTTCTAAAGCTGCAAAAAGGCAATGCTTCATACTACCATATTAGTTAAGGAAATGGGAGGCTGAACCTAAAGGTAAACTGATTGGCTTGACTGGAAATTCTTACAGGGCCTGTTGAGATGACACTTCAAACTCTGTGATTAGCAAAACTGTGGTTCTCTGAGGTTAGCACTATCCACAAGCCATTCTGACGCACAGAACAATTTAAGCCACAGTTAAATCCACTAACCTTGCTGCAGACAGTCTGACCGTTGTTAGTGAGTGAGTAGGGTTTAGCAAAATGCATTGTACAAGACAGGTTAAACCCTGCTGCTTAACCAAAAGCTTTAACCAGCAGGGTTTAAGGTGTCTTCTGAATAGGCCCAATGTCAACCAGTGTTCAGCAGCTAGTAGAATCTTGAAAGCCCATTTATTTGTATGCTGTTTTTCTAAGGTAAACCATGATCAAAATGCCTTATAGCAATATCAGAAAACTTTTTACATCATAAAACATAGCAATGATTTCTGGAAAAGTCACTAACAATTACAAAATCGTAACAAAATGTAAATAATCTACAAATACGCGAAACATTTCACATTAATATATATAATGTAAGATTAAGCAATCCACTAAGATTAATCAATCATGCTAAAACGTAACAAAATAATACCCCCCAATCTAAAAAAAAAAACAGCTGGCACACAGAAAACTCTTATGAATGGTAAATGCACTCCCAAACACTAAACAAAACCCTACCCTTGTGGTTTTTATATTGCTTCAGGAGTAGAAGCCTTTATATTTAGAGTTTGTAAGAGCCTGACCCTCCCAGGTCAGGTAAAAGAGAGCCAGATATGGGAACATGAAACAGGTCTTGCAGGACTCAAGGTCAGATGGTCTCTTGATGTGGGGCAGAGATAAATGTCCATATACTACTGCTAGCAGTGAAGCAGAGAAGCTAGCTGCTGGACATGTGTCTTTGGCTACCCAATACTTCATTTTCATTGAATAGGTGGGTCAATGGAAGGTTTCCCAGTGCAAGCCAGGGACAGCCAACCATCCTTCATCTTATAGGGCTGTGCAGGGACCCCCCCTAATCTGCTTCAGAGGCTGATTCAGAGCTTCAGAATCTGCTCCAATCTGCCTTGGGCCACTTCAGACCTGGTCCTACCCGCTTTGGATCCAAATCTGAAGCGAGATCTAGACATCCAACGTGGGTCAGATGGTGTGAGTTCCCAGGCAGTTCCTGCTTGTATCCCTCCCTGCTCATCCCCATAATTTGAACATTACAGGAAGATCAGACCTGTCCTTGTGCCTGCCCTTCCAGCATCATTTTACCAAAGCAAAACAAAAGCAGAAGTTGTTGCAGTTCTTTGGTACAATAAATAAGAATACCAGACCTTCCTGGTGAATATCTCAGAGAAAAAAACTGCTTCTAAAAAGAAGAAGGAAAATACCATTGCACTGGTAGCAATGGGTGAATCTATCTGCTTTGTTTTCTTACAATTTTGAATTGTTTCAATCCCGCATACTTTCTCCCTCGAATATGAAGAACGTTTCAAATTTTGGTAAATTCTTATCAAAAATGAACTGAAACAAAATTCTCACCCATCTGCCATGACCAAATTCAATAGGTGTAGCTATTTCCAGCACGAAGAGGACTATGATGTACCAGCTTCACATGTAGCTGTCAGAAAAATGAGGTGTGAACTCTAATTAAGCACTAACATGGTTGAATACACAGGGATTCAAACTGAGACAATTAAGAAGAAAGCATTCAAAACCTTGAGCCTGGATGCATAAACCCATCAAGTTTAGTTTCAGTTTTCTGTTGTTGTTGTTGTTTTTAAAAAATTGCAAGTTCTTTTTGTCCCAAATATGGAGAACATCGGAAATTTTAGCAAATTGTTATCAAAACTAGGTATGTCTTTTATTTATATTATTATTATTATTATTATTATTATTATTATTAGTTTTAATAATGGGCCCTGGGCTTTTTTCCCAAGTACTTGCCCTGATGGGACCACTTACTTTGCTTTTCATCTACCCACAGACAGAGGCTGAAGGAGAAAGCATGAAGAAACTCTGTCTAAATGTATAAGGCGGTTAAACGCAAGAGCTTTTCCATTTGTTTTCTTATCTGCCAAGGTTTACAGGTAAATCTCACTTGGCATATGAATCATGAAGAATCATGAAGAAACCTTGATTCAAAACTTCAAATGAAACAAACAAACAAATTGGCTTCAGATCTCTCCAAAGGCCATATTTGATTGGCATCACTTAAATCTCATATTTCAAATTAGAATTAAGGAGAATTTTTATAAGATACTGTGGAGATGGTATCTAACACCTGTTAGATTTCACCAGATTGATAAAAAAGTGTCTAAAAACTGTTGGAGAGGTTGCCAGGAGGTTGGAACCTATTTTCATATGTGGTGGAGCTGTGAATACGTACAAAAATTTTGGGAAAGGGTGTTTAAAGAAATAAGTGAAATAATTGGAAGTAAAGTGGAATTAAACCCAAAGCTTGCTCTACTAGCAATATGGGATAGAGGGAAAGAGAATAAAACTAAGAGAGAATTGATAAACAACCTCCTGACACCCGTTAGATTAATGATTGCAAAAAATTGGAAAGGACAAGGAAGCTATACAATAGAAGAATGGTATAAAGAAATATGGGATATGGCTTTGAATGATATGTTGACTTGTAAAATGAAGATAAAGAGGGGAATGTCCAGTAAGAATGATTTTGGAGAAATATGGAGTCCCTTTTTGGAATATGTATTAAGATCGGGGAAGGGACAAAAACCTTCAAAAGAGTCGATAAATTTTTGGATAGATGAAGAATGATTAAGAGAAGGTCTCATGGGGTGGGGGTGCACGGGGGGGGGATTGTAGAGGATTATGTATGTATTTTATGTTGTTATGGTTATTATTATGTTGAAATAAATAAAAATTATTCCAATAAAAAAAAAAGATTTCAGATCTGCAGAATGTCAGATTTATGTGTGAACTTTCGTTTTACGTTTTGTCACTAGAAAACACACAGTAGAATTCGTCCAGATTGGGAAAGAACAGGTTAGAATGCCTGCCTGCCTTTCCCTCTTTTAATGACAGCTCTAACTTCAAAGTCTGCTAATACACAAGGTATAAATTGTGGAGCATTGTCACAAAAAATACTACCACTTCAACACACTTATGGCTGCAGAGTTGCTATTCTTCCCAGTACTCAGCACTGCACAACTGTGGCAGTATTCTTGTGGCAGGAACTACATCTATGTAATCATAATGAATAAGAAAGTGTGAGATAAAGTAATATGCAATATTTAAATTCACGTTCTTGGTTTTTGTTTTGTTTTGTTTTAAACCCAATTTGTTTTAATGAACTAAAATAGGGATATTAATTAGCCACATTTCCATATGCATAGGGAGCCTGTAGCTCAGTGGTAGTCTTTGAGCTTGCCTTCATGGCACCACCTTGCTGCCAATTTGCCACTAAACCTTGCATTTTCACTACTGCGGGGTGGGTGCAGTCAATCCCCATTGCAGCAGGCAGAATGGGCTTTCCAGCAGCCACCCAGGTACTCCAGTTCCCATCCTGTTCCCCCCGCCATCTGCCCCAGAACACCCTCGGCACGATGTCAAAGTGAGGTCACATGGTGGAAGGACCGTGGTGACCTCACTTCAAAGGAAAAAAGGTGAAGTAAGTCCCTGACTTTTTATTTATTTATTTATTTATTTAATTAATTTATTTCATTTCTAACCCCCCTCTCCATCCAGATCAAGGCGTGGAACAACAATAAATATAAATATAAAAACAATAAAATAGATAAACCATTAAAACAGATAAAAACAAATACATTATTAAAAACATCTTAAAATTAAACTGGGTAGGCCTGCCGGAAGAGAGCAGTCTTCACGGCTTTCTTAAATTCCAGAAGACTGCTAATTTGTCGAATCTCCTCCGGCAGGCCATTCCACAGCCTGGGAGCGGCAGAACAGAAGGTCCTCTGGGTAACACTCGACAGCCTAGTTCTGGCTGACTAGAGTAAATTCTTCTCAGAGGACCTGAGTGTGCGGGGCGGATTATACAGGAGAAGGCGATCCCGCAGGTAACCTGGACCCAAACCATGTGGGGCTTTAAAGGTAATAACCAACACTTTATACATCGCCCAGAAACTAATGGGCAGCCAGTGGAGTGATTTTAAGATTGGTGTTATGTGGTCACCCCTAGGTGTACCGGTGACCAACCTGGCTGCCATATTTTGAACTAATTGAAGTTTCCGGACTAGGCACAAAGGTAGCCCTATGTACAGCGCATTGCAGAAGTCGAGCCTCGAAGTTACCAGTGAGTGCACTACCATCTTTAGGTCTTCCAACTCTAGGAAGGAGCGCAGCTGGCATATCAACCGAAGCTGATAGTAGGCACTCCTGGCCGTCGCATCTATCTGGGCTGTCATTTGGAGCGACGGATCCAGGAGTACCCCCAAGCTGCGAACACAGTCTTTCAGGGGGGAGTGTAACCCCATCCAGAACTGGTTGACACACCTCCAAACCCAGGTTGTGGCCTTTGACAGCAAGCACCTCCGTCTTGTCTGGATTCAGCTTCAGTTTGTTTTTCCTCATCCAGCCCATTACCGCCTCCAAGCATTCATTCAGAGGAGACACACTATACTTAGCTGACGATGTTGTCGAAGGCATAAAGAAATATATTTGGGTGTCATCAGCATACTGATAGCACCCCGCCCCATGCAGCTTTGGAGAAAAGCCCCGTAGTGGCTGCAAGTCAGTGCTTGCATTGTATAAATGACACAGCACCACTGTGTAGCTATGGCAGATAAAGAAGACATATTGACAGCCCCTTCACTGCATATAGAAGACCCCAAGTTCAGTTCCCCACCTCTCCAATTAAAAAGATGTCAGACAGTAGGGCTAGAAAGTGCCCTGTCAGAATCCATAGAGAACTGATGCTGGTAAGAGTAGACAATACTGGGCTTGATGGTTTGTCTCAGTAAAAGCCAAGGCGGCTTTATATTTTCATTTGTAAAGAGAGATGAAAATCTTGTTTTGTAATTACTTTTTATTGAGTTTTAAATCACGTTTTCAAGATAATCAATTATATAGAAAATATTACAACTTTTTCAACTAACAAAAGACATACATTACATAAGAAATCCAATTACAGGTAACAGGAATCACAGGGATATTCCAAAGATTGTTATACCACAGGAATATTGACAGATCTGTAGATCCTTTCTAATGTTTTGCTATTAGTTGATGAGATGCCACCATCATAAAAAATCAGCATTTCTTTGTCTGGTAAATGTTCATTATGGCCACTAAAGATAGATAATACTGCCAATTTTGGATCCATGCGTATCTCCCTTTATATTTTATTACTGCATTCTTGGGGGAGGGGACCATTCCTTCAAACCAAGTCCACATTCCTACCATGTATGATGTTATATATCTAATATATTACACCCCTTTTCAACAGCTCAGTTGAATCTGTATATGACTCAAAGTAACCAGGTCTAAATACCATCTCAGTACTACTTTCTTTTTTTTTCAATGCCAGTCCTTACAGACTGTTTTTTTATTATTTCAAAACAACACCATCTTACAAACACAATGCACAAGAAAAAGAAAAAAAAGACATACGACAAGATAAAAACACACACAAAACACTTAAAAAATACAAAGTTAAGATGGACTACTTTCAAGGACTTTTCCTTATTTTTGCTGACACTGAATGATATGGTAGTTGAACCCAAATTTCATTACATTTCTTTTCCTCTATCTTTTCTTGTATGTCACATTTTCATATTTCTTTCAGCCCTATGGTTGTTGTTTCCATTGGTTCTATAATTAATACCCTATATATGTTGGATTTGAGGCCTTTGGTTGAGGGGTCAGATACAAGAATCAATTGTTCAAATGCCTTTAATGGCAGTACTTGATCCATCTGCAGATGTATCCACATTTACTATCATGGAGCTTTCCCGAATAGTAACATTTGGAGGATTGTGGAATTGTGGGAAGTCAAAATCTTGCTATCGCAGATAGCACATAATTGAATTTACTTTAAAAGTGACATTAGAAATTATGTCACGTATGTCTTTATTTGCTTATTTAGAGAATTTATATAGTACTTCATTTTTTTTGTTAAAAAAAACTTCTTAGGATGGTTTACATAAAACTTTCAATTAAAAAGAAAAGAAACAGTCAGTATACAAACAAAGGATGCAAAACACTAATTACAACAGTAGTTAGATCCAATCTGAGATATTAATGCTGAATAGGACAGGAAATACATTAGGGAGCACAATGAACATGACCCAGGGAAATTTAAACTCTTCTTCCTTTGATTTCAATGATAAAAATTCAAGCACGTGCTTACATCTTTGTATTGAAAGCAATAGGATTTATACAGGTGGTTAACTTCAACTGGATTATACTTGTAATTTGTTTAGAGATAGCTTTGTATGTGTCAAACTTTCTTGGAATAGATAAGTACGAGTTTATTTCCATTGGAAAGCCATAGGCGATTCATTTTTAAAGTTCTGAAAAAGTGCTAAATGTTATTCAGTTCACTTTAATCTTTGTCTGACTCCAGACTGGGAAATCTCACAGGCAGGAGGGCTGTTTTTAAAGACCAGCTACTCAATTTCACAAGCACCAGGGGCCTGGGCAATTTAAATAAGTGGGTTGATTAATTTTCCAAGCCAAACCTGGACTTTGAACCTTTTGAAATTTGAATATCTGGATTCCAAATCATGCTGTACCTTAACAAAATATTCTCAGCATGTTGATGCCCATAGTTAAGAGGAATAGAGCAAAAATTTGATGCTTATATTTTCTTTGAGATGTTTTCGCATGACAGATAACTAATTTGAGTAGTCCTACTATGGACTGGAATGCTTAGAAAAAGAAATCAGGAATAGCTCTAAATGCTATACTGGTGGTGAGCAGTGTGATCATATTCTGGAGATTATTAATTTTTAGTACAAAATCCCAATTAATTTTCATGGGTATTTGAAAAAAAAACGAACAGAGCACTATAAGAGAGCAATATGAGAAAGGATCATGTTACATTGGAAATTTATAGATTTGAGTGACTTCTTTATAATGGCTAGGTGTGGATGATTATTAGCATTTATTTTTGTACATTCTTTTTTTGTTGTTGGGAGTGAAGATATATTTATTAAAATGTATTTATACATTCCTTTTTCACCCACTGGCTCCCTCAAAGTGTTATGCAGTTCAAAACAACAATACAATATCACACTAAAATCACAACAAATAAAAACAGGCCCAAATGACATTACATCTCTTTAGAACAGGCTAAAACAATATTAAAATCCCACAAAGGCCTAGGCCTTGTGAAACAGTTCTACTGCCTGTCTCAGGAGGGATGGAACCAACCTAACTTCCCTTAGGAGGGAGTTCCACAACCAGGGTGCTGCTACAGAAAAGGCCCTATCTTGTGTACCTACAAACCTAGCCTCTCTTGGGGTTAGGACATAAAACAGGACCCTATATCAGCCTGCAAATCATAAGCAGGCTGATATGGGAAGAGATAAAGTTGAATAGGCTCCAATCTACTGCTGAAGATGCTGTTTGCTTTGCTGGTCACTCATGGGTGTGAACATAATTCTATAATAATATAATAGTTAAGCTCAGGTTCTGAACCCCTGTCCTAAACCATCACAGTTTTACCCAGTTAAGACATAACCATGTTCAGTTGAAAATGGAACCAAAAGCTTCCAATCTCATTGTGGCCACACCACAGGAGGAGAGGTAGGGAAGCTCAATGCTGAACACAGCCATTAATTCACCAATCATATTTGTGACGACTCTCCATGCACAACTTTTGTAAATACTGTAATACTGTACATTGAGCCCAGCAGCACATTTTGCCCAGCACTCTGGGAGCGGGAGGTAAATCTTCCTCCCCCTGCTTCCCCACCTCCAAAGTGACTTCAATAGAGACATTTTTACCCTTTTTAAACAGCCCCCTACCTGAGGGGAATTTAAGTGGAAAATGGATAGGGAGAAGCACTAACCCAGAGCACTATGGCCCCAATCCAAATGAGAGCTGCATGTACTTACACAAGAGTAAGAAAAAAATATCGCATGCAGCTGCACTTTGCATGATTAGTAGAACGTTAAGTTTGGTCCTTAGTCCATATCACTAAAGTGTATATCTGGATATCCAGCTGTGCAGTATGTGCCACTGAGATCTCAATATCAAATAGGAAACTATCTGGGATTCCACAAAGGATTCCACAAGTGTTTCCAGTGCTTTCAGTAAGAACCTAGTTTGTAAAATTCTTTGTAAACATGTTTTAATACTGGGATCTTGTTGTGCTTGTCTAAGAAGTCTGTTCTCCTGCTCAGCCAGCACGGCTTGAGCAGGAAAAGTGGTTGTTGCTGGTGGGGAGGAGGGGAATAAAGGCCTCATGTGTAGGCACACATGGGCCACGTGAAGTAAGAGCGGGGCGGAGCCTATAAAAGCTGTCTCGGCCTGACCATCGGCCTCCCTCCCTTCTTCTAGTATGGGACTTAGCCAGTCGCTCCCTTTGGGAGGTGGGCTCAGTAGGAATTTTTCCTCCTCATAAATGGTGGGGAGGTTTTTGCTTACTCCATACTTGAGGTTTTATTAGGAGGGTGGATAAATAGGTTGATTTGTTGGTGGGAAGTGCAGTAATTTGCTTAGCAGAATAGGGACGGTGACCACTCTGGCACCTTTCGGTGATTGGCATATCCGAAGGTCCTGCTCCTTGCTAGTTTTATGGCTCCCATGTCAGGATATGGTATTCCTTTGGAGATCCTCCTGCCTCATCTACTCAGAGTTTTACGGTTCTGAGTGGAGGTGATGTAGCGCTGTCTCCCCACACTTACAAAATGTTGTATAAGAAAGGGGCCGGGTTTACCTGACTCCTGGCTTTGGAGAGTGGCTCGCCCATAAAGCCAGGCTAGTTGACTGAGGTAAGGATAGGGTGACCAGATGGCTCAGGGTTTCCCAGTCCTAACTGGGAAACCTGGGGTGAACCGGCCCAACCGGGGGGCGGGGGGGGCAAACCGGGGTGGCGGGAGGTCACGCGGCGGTGGCAGCAAGCAAGGAGCGGCGGTAGACCCAGCGGTGGTGGCGGCGGAGGAGCCCAGGAAGCGGCCGCCCCAGCAGGTAAGTGCCCTCCCTCACGTCTCGCACTCCTTACCCGCAGGGGCGTCCGCTTCCCTCCGGTGCTCGAATCTACTGAGAAACAGGCTTCGCGGCCTGTCCCTCAGTAGCGCGCCGGGTGATGACGTCATCACCCAGCGCGATACTGAGAGACAGGCCGCGAAGCCTGTTTCTCAGCAGATTTGAGCACCGGAGGGAAGCGGACGCCCCTGCGGGTAAGGAGCACGAGGCGCAGGGCGCGGGGCATGGGGCACTTGCCTGCTGGGGCGGCTGGGTCCGCCGCCGCCGGGTCCTCCACCGCCGCTGCCGGGCTCATGAGGCCAGAGGCCGCGCGGAAGGGACATGAGAGGGCCGGATCCGGAAGTGACGTATTCAGCCCTCCCCCGCCTCTTCTGCACGGCCTCTGGCCTCGTCGGGGCTAGTCGCGATGGCGACGACCCCCAAGGAGCCCGGACGCCTGCGCGGTAGAGGCGGGGGAGCTCCCCCGCCTCTTCCGCATGGGCATCCGAGCTCCTCGGGGGTCGTCGCCATCGCGACTAGCCCCGAAGAGGCCAGAGGCCGTGCGGAAGAGGCGGGGGAAGGCCGATTACGTCACTTCCGGATCCGGCCCTCCCCTGCCTCTTCCGCGTGGCCGCTGGCCTTACGAGCCCAGTGGCGGGGGACCCGGCGGTGGTGGAGGAAGACCCGCTGGCGGTGGCGGGGGACCTGGGGGGGGCGGCGGACCCGGCGGGGGCGGCAGCGGAAGAGAACCCGGTAGGTCCGGGCTGATGTTTTTTGGGGGTGGGTGGCTTGGTGGGGGGGTTGTTTTGGGTGGTGGTAGGGAGACCGGGATTTTGGTTTCCAAAATCTGGTCACCCTAGGTAAGGACATATAGATTCCCACACTTTCACATGCAGATCCAGGGAGGGGCTGAATCTCCCTTTTTTGTTTAAATGAAGAGACCCTAGTTTATCCCAAGCTCTGGAATCTGTGCCATTATTCCATGATTTTTTCTCCACTCGCAAAGTTAATCCTATGAAGAAAGACTAAAGGGAATAAATAATATACTTCCAAATTTCTGTTTCCTGTCAAAATTGTACTAGCAAAGAAGCATACACATGGGGATCGCTGCTATAATAAACATAGTTTCTGGAAAATAAATCCTATTGAAATTGGTAAGATTTACTTTTGAGTCAAGAAGAAACTGGAATGAGGATCGCTCCCATAAATCTATTCTGCTCATCTAAATTAGAGCCCACAATAATGTTTATATGAAAGTCATCTTAGTTTCCTTTCTTGCAGGCTGAACATACAAATTCCTTAGCATCTTCCATTTAGATCAGAAAATAACAGTTCAGACAAAATGACTACTAAACAATTGTGTTACTTTCTGATATATCATACAGATAACTGACAATGACCGTGGTAACCAGGACCATCTCAGGTTCAAGCCATGTGACTTAATTTTTATTTGCTAGACATACTCTGGGGGTTGGCTTTCAAGTAACAGTTGCCTATGCTCAATGGCCTTTCTTATAGGATTTGATTTCTAGACCATTTCAGACTGGTCCTAATTATCCTGTTTACTTGTAAGGAAGTAGCATTGATTTAAATAGGAATTATTTTGAAATATGCTAAGGACTGCAGCCATTAGTTTAATTTTTTAACCATAATTGTTTTACAGTTTTCTCTGATTTTCAGTGTATTTTTTTTTATTTTCTGAGACGGCCTCAGAGTATTTATATTGAAGAGTGACATACAAAATGACCAAAATAATAAATAAAAATATCGTTTTTGTAGTTCTTTGAATTCTTTCCATTTTTACCTCCAAGCATTATGACTCTTCTCTAAGAGTGTGTAATTTCCTCTTATCCACAGTGTTCTAGAATACATTCATATAGCAAATTCTTACTGTGATTTAATTCAACCATTGCAGTATATTCCTTTCAAAGTATTCAATGATCTAATCACTAGTTTCTCAGTGAGGCTGCAGGTAATCTTCATGTAGATGGCCAGACCGGAAAAGGTCATTCAATCCTAAAATTAAAAAAGGGTTTCATTTGGCAAAAAGACACTTGGAACTCAAATTAGGTGGAGGGTGGGGGAAGAGAAGCATCCATAAAGAAGTTTCAGATGCTGTTAAATGTCTTAATTTTGAATTGCCAAATCTAAGTACTTTAAAAGAATATAATTGTCAGAATGGTTGAGTGGCAGCATTATGCAAATAATCTTCTCATTAACAATTTGGGTCATTTTTCATCAAAGGGTCAACTGGCCTTCTTTGCAGTCAAGTGCAGACAATGAAGAGCAATGGCTTAGTCTAATTTAGGGCTAACATATGAGTACTAATTTAAGTGGCAATTTATACTTCATTTTTTTTAAGGTTGGGTACATGAAGTACGCAGAGTTAAACAGCAAACTGTGCACATGGCATTGTTAATTGGCACCATTTCATAACATCACAAATGGTATGTGCATGTTAAAATAGACAGTTTCCCATGCAATAAATGTGAAAATGAAGGACCAGTATTTTCCAAATCACTAGTTCTGTGTTGTTATTGCTCACTTAAATGTTATGTGCAATTCAAAAGCCATGCCCCAGCATACATAAATAACTACATGTAAATATCACAAAATTTAGACAAAATGTGACCGTTTACCAAAGCTTAGCATGATGTCGTTTTCTATCAGTTTTAAAGATAGCTTTCCATGTGAGTTGCAGGAGGCAGTGGGTAAAATGGGGCACTTTCGGTGGTAAGCCAGAACTTTCTGTGATCTGAACAAACTAGTGTTTGGCGCACCTTCCAAAGTAGAAGAAAGGCAGTAGCTATGTTGAATCCAGGGGATCATGATCCGTAGTTAAGTGTCTCACTTATGTCAGCTTTAGGAAGAAGGCATTTACAACCTATGATGAGGATGTCATTACTGTGGCCATGACCTCTCTTTTCTCACTTGTATGTTAGAATAGTGTTGTTCTATTAATGTCTGAATTTTACCCTCGTGATAACATAAATGAAAGGGGAGAAGATTCTTGCTGTTGCTAGCTACAGCATACTTCTTTTTTGGCTGTCATTGCTACAGCAAAATGGATCTGCCTTCACTGATTTTATCTTTAATTTTGCCAGCTCTTTTCATGGGTTTTTCCTTTTTCAGACAGCTAGGCTTCTTTATGTAAACACTTTGTTAGGAGGAGTGTTGATTCAAGACGACAATATGCTACCCAAACCAGCAAATTGAAGGTGACAGTATTTGAGAGGCTGCAATGTGGCAGGCTTGTCAGAAGTAGCTCATATTCATTTCTGTTGTCTAATTAGAAACAAAGCAGGAAAGAGAAGACTATTTCAGTCAGTATGTTTTTCATATTCCTCAAGATGAATATTATGCAAAGAAAAAGAGACTGAGATAAGCCACACAAACATGTTATTTTGCAAGACACAAAGAACAGGAAACTGGAGAAAGTTGAAACCACAATGGAGGGAATGTCAAATCAGCCTACTTTCAGTCACTTTCATATGTGTTCACTCATAGATCTGTTCTATTCTGTTTCTGCATTAAACTTCTAATTTGGAGGGGGAGTGGAAATCTGCTCAAAATGCGTGAAATATGTATTTTTAAATGTATTTTTCCACAAAATAACACACACACACACACACACACACACATATATATATATATATATATATATTAACTTATACAATTTTAAGGCTGTCCCAGGGGCCATAGGTTATTTCAGATCTCCCTCTCTGAAAGTAGAGAGAGAGAGAGAGAGGTCAGATCTCATCCCTGAAACTCTCTCCGAGCTTTTGTGGAAACCTCTGTAGACCTTGCCTCCCCAATGTCAGAGCTCTGATGTTGCTAGAGGTAAAAGGGGGTACTTCCCTTGGTATGTCAGGGGAGACTCAGTGGAAGGCTTGGATCCACAGGAAACCTGTGAGGAAACCCAGCAGGGGAGAAATACAGCCCAGAGGGGGGAAATCAGCAAAGCACCATCTTTTCACCCTTCCACCATGCTGCCATGAGCCTGGCATGGCTTGGGAGGATATGGTAAGTCCTCTGCCCTTGGTACTCCTCCTCCCCCTTGGTAGGGTTGCTCTTTAAATGTTTGCTGATACAATTTTGTGAGCTGACAACCATGTCAGATCATTTAGGGAGTGCAGATACTGGTGGATAACTAGATTTTGAGTCACACATTTGTCTGAGATGTTTGGTTCAGGTCAGTTTGGGTCAGAATTCAATCTCCTCATGAATCCCTAGAAAAACCAGGGCACCCCAAATTAGAACTTGCCCAAACCCCATTCTCCTCAAGGTGGCTTCACTTGCACTGTTGGCCTTCTTGTGTTCTGCATGATGTCCCCAAACACACAGAGTGGCATAGTTTGTATGGGGTTGTATGTCAGTCAGTTGTAAATCAGTGATCGAGTACATGCAGAAAGTCTGAAGCTCTCTCCTCAACACCAACAGTTAAGAGGATCTCAGGTACCAGGTCTACGGACAATCTCATTTGCATGAGAACTTGGAGAGACGCTGCCAGAAAGAACAGGGGGGAAATGGACTAAATGGTCAATGGTTTAACTTGAAATAAAAACCAAAAGGAGGAAAGCATCCAAGTCAGGTCAGGAAAAAGGAGAAACAAGGTCTCAGGATGTAAAGACAGTCACCATTGAGGCAATTATCTTGCTAGAGAGAATCCTGCAGATATCTTCTAACAACCCCAAGGAAGGCCATTGAGAGAATACAGGCTGAAATGCGCCGGGCTTTGTAATAAAAATGTTTGCATCCTGAGAACTAGGGGTGTGCATCGGATCGGATCCGATCCACGATCCGAATCCGATCCGCCCCAAAATCGGGAAAATCCGATCCGATCCGATCCGATCCAATCAACCTCCGATCCGATCCGATCCGACGAGGTCCGATCCGGATCGGACGCCATTTTGAATGCTTTTTCCCATAGCCAAGTATTGTTTTACAAAAACGCCTATAACTTTTTCATTTTTAAAGATAGAAGGATGAAACTTGGGCACATTATACACTGGTTAGGGATAGTTATCTGTGAGAAATTTCAGAAAGATTGGTGCATGCGTTTTGTGGCAATTAATTGTTTAATAAATACCCAGAAATGCCTATAACTTTGTCATTTTTAAAGTTACAAACATGAAACTTTGCCACATTGTAGGTGGTACCTTGGGACCTATCTGTGAGAAATTTCAGAAACATAGGTGCTTGCCTTGTGTGGCAATTAATTTTAGAAAAATGGGTAGTAGTGGGGTAAATACATTTACGCCTCCCATTTTTTTATTTTTGAAGATACAAACAGGAAACTTGGGCACATTACAGGTACCACTTGCCTTGATATGTGTGTGAAATTTCAGAAACATTGGAGCTTGCCTTGTGTGGCAATTAATTTTTGAAACAATGAGGAAAGAAACACCTATAACTTTGTCATTTTTAAAGTTACACACATGAAACTTTGCCACATTGTAGGGGGTACCTTGGGACCTATGTGTGTGAAATTTCAGAAACATAGGTGCTTGCCTTGTGTGGCAATTAATTTTTTAATAAATACCCAGGAATGCCTATAACTTTGTCATTTGTAAAGTTACACACATGAAACTTTGCCACATTGTAGGCGGTACCTTGGGACCCATGTGTGTAAAATTTCAGAAACGTAGGTGCTTGTATTGTGTGGCAATTAATTTTTGAAACAATGAGGGATTCATTGGACAGCACTTGCCCATAGGGATTCATTGGACAGTACTTGCCCATAGGGATTCATTGGACAGTACTTTCCTATAGGAAATCATTGGAAAGCACTTGCCCATAGAAAATCATTGGAAAGCACTTGCCCATTGAGAAATACAGTTATGCCTCCCACTTTTTTATTTTTGAAGATACAAACAGGAAACTTGGGCACATTGTAGACTGGTTAGGGATAGTTATCTGTCAGAAATTTCAGAAAGATTGGTGCATGCGTTTTGTGGCAATTAATTTTTTAATAAATACCCAGGAATGCCTATAACTTTGTCATTTTTAAAGTTACATACATGAAACTTTGCCACATTGTAGGTGGTACCTTGGGACCTATGTGTGTAAAATTTCAAAAACGTAGGTGCTTGCCTTGTATGGCAATTAATTTTAGAAAAATGGGTAGTAGTGGGGTAAATACATTTACGCCTCCCATTTTTTTATTTTTAAAGATACAAACAGGAAACATGGGCACATTACAGGGAACACTTCACTTGATATGTGTGTAAAATTTCAGAATGATAGGTCCAGGCATGTGGTGGCAAGGTGTCTGCACACACCACTTTGAAGACTGTAGAAAATTTCTCCTGTAACGATCCCAGCGAGAGAGAGTGATCCTAGGCTCAGCCGTTCTGCTTGAGTGAAAGTATCAAAGCAGACACGAGCCAAGTGCTACTTTGTTTCTCCTTTTGTAATGGATACTAGCTCAGTTGCAGCCAAGCGTGCAAGGATCAAAGAGATGAGAGAAAGTGTTTCCTTCTTCTTCCCGGGAGGCGGGAGGGTGCAATTGACAGCCCCAGCCTCTGTGTAAAAAAGGTTAATAACTTTTAATCTAAAAAATTCGTAGCCACCAAATGCCTGGACCTATCATTCTGAAATTTTACACACATATCAAGTGAAGTGTTCCCTGTAATGTGCCCATGTTTCCTGTTTGTATCTTTAAAAATAAAAAAATGGGAGGCGTAAATGTATTTACCCCACTACTACCCATTTTTCTAAAATTAATTGCCATACAAGGCAAGCACCTACGTTTTTGAAATTTTACACACATAGGTCCCAAGGTACCACCTACAATGTGGCAAAGTTTCATGTATGTAACTTTAAAAATGACAAAGTTATAGGCATTCCTGGGTATTTATTAAAAAATTAATTGCCACAAAACGCATGCACCAATCTTTCTGAAATTTCTGACAGATAACTATCCCTAACCAGTCTACAATGTGCCCAAGTTTCCTGTTTGTATCTTCAAAAATAAAAAAGTGGGAGGCATAACTGTATTTCTCAATGGGCAAGTGCTTTCCAATGATTTCCTATGGGCAAGTGCTTTCCAATGATTTCCTATAGGAAAGTACTGTCCAATGAATCCCTATGGGCAAGTACTGTCCAATGAATCCCTATGGGCAAGTGCTGTCCAATGAATCCCTCATTGTTTCAAAAATTAATTGCCACACAATACAAGCACCTACGTTTCTGAAATTTTACACACATGGGTCCCAAGGTACCGCCTACAATGTGGCAAAGTTTCATGTGTGTAACTTTACAAATGACAAAGTTATAGGCATTCCTGGGTATTTATTAAAAAATTAATTGCCACACAAGGCAAGCACCTATGTTTCTGAAATTTCACACACATAGGTCCCAAGGTACCCCCTACAATGTGGCAAAGTTTCATGTGTGTAACTTTAAAAATGACAAAGTTATAGGTGTTTCTTTCCTCATTGTTTCAAAAATTAATTGCCACACAAGGCAAGCTCCAATGTTTCTGAAATTTCACACACATATCAAGGCAAGTGGTACCTGTAATGTGCCCAAGTTTCCTGTTTGTATCTTCAAAAATAAAAAAATGGGAGGCGTAAATGTATTTACCCCACTACTACCCATTTTTCTAAAATTAATTGCCACACAAGGCAAGCACCTACGTTTCTGAAATTTCTCACAGATAGGTCCCAAGGTACCACCTACAATGTGGCAAAGTTTCATGTTTGTAACTTTAAAAATGACAAAGTTATAGGCATTTCTGGGTATTTATTAAACAATTAATTGCCACAAAACGCATGCACCAATCTTTCTGAAATTTCTCACAGATAACTATCCCTAACCAGTGTATAATGTGCCCAAGTTTCATCCTTCTATCTTTAAAAATGAAAAAGTTATAGGCGTTTTTGTAAAACAATACTTGGCTATGGGAAAAAGCATTCAAAATGGCGTCCGATCCGGATCGGACATCCGGTCCGATCCGATCCGACCATCCTCCGATCCGATCCGATCCGATCCGACCCCCCAGGTCCGATTCCGATCCGCTATCCGATCCGATCCGGGGGGTCAGTGCACATCCCTACTGAGAACTTGTTTCCTCTTTTTCCTGACTTAACTTAAAATAAGACAACTTCCAATGCTCATACCATGTCTGCCTTTAATAGCATATCTCCAATTGCAGTACATGCAGAAAACTGTGAGGGGCTATCATTTTCTTGCTTGTTATTCTTCTAAAGGGTTGATACACCAAGTATCAAACAATTTTTTCAAAACTTACGAACATGTAGGAATTCTGGCTGGATTTCTATTGTTTTCTGACAGATGGTTAGTATATTGTGGACCTGTAGGAGTTTGAGAATGAATGAACTGATGTTTATGGTGTTCTAATAGTTTAGTACTTCTTTAACTGATTGCACTTTAGCACTGTTTGATTGACAGCAGAGGCAGCTAGAGGCCGGAACAGGTGTTCTTTTATGAGCCTCCAAATAATTAAATAAATATGGCTGAGCTAAGGTAGTTTAGTCCTTAACTTGTTTCATTAAACAAAAGCAATTTCCTCAGCCCACTCTCCGCTTTCGGTATGATTTGTGAAATAATTAAAGCTAGCAAAACTAGATTGTGTTTTCCCCCTCCTTAGGTTTTCAGTTTCAATTAGCTATTTTCACATCGGTTTAATTGAAATCTTACATTATCCTAAATAAACGTTCAGTGTTGCCAAAGGGCAACCATGCATAAGACACAAATTAATATAGGAGCAAAGGTTAAGAGGAGTTCACAGTTCTATCCATAGACATCAGTAACAGCAAAAGTACTGGCTAGAAAGAAAACTAGGAAACCAATACATGTACACATCTATTCCTTTTTATTTATTTTTAAAAGGGGGTTTCTGCATACTCAGATAAGCTATTTTGGATTATGTTCCGAGAAATGAAGTGATGAATTGCTTTCAGTAGTTTAACGTGTAGGGCTCAGTGGCCATAATCTCCTATTTAGATTCAAGGTGCTTATAAGGGTATCGTAAAGTGTTGCAGTGTGAAAATATTTTAAGTGTAGATAAAATATCATAGTCACCAATGTTGATGGAAAGGATAAATGGCATTGAAAATGGAATCAAATTTATCTCACAGTGGAACCTGTATTAGGGAAATATATATTCATGGAGAGTAAAGTTTTTGGGAGACTGTCTCAACAAAACCACTTAGAGGCATTTTTTAGATATGGTAAGCAGCATATCAATTGCTTTAAACTGATTAAATAAATGAAATAAAGCATCAAAAACACACTTCTTTCAAATACTCTTTATAAGGATTCACTTCCGTACAATTTCAGCTCTCCCCATATCATTTTACAATTGTATAAGCTGCAGCACCGTGATACTAAGACCTCCATCACACCTAATTTTTACCCCTGGTTTGCTTCTGTGTTTTTTTTTTTACCTCTGATGCAGAAGCACATTAAACTTATGATCCCTTTCACCTGAATAGCTGCTCTTTCCCTCCTTCACTTGTTTACTCTCCATTCCACTCCCTCCCCTTCTCTTTCTCCCTCTAGTCAGGTCCTGTCAGATGAGCACTTCAACCAGACCACCTGTCTTCCAGGCAAAAATGGAACTACCCTTTAGTCTGGCTCTTTGGGGGCATTGAGGGAATACAATCCTGTCTCTGCAGAGATTCAGGCAATGTATGATTTTAAAAATGCTTTGGAGCCTGGGATGCAAGGTTTGGGTTTTATATTCAGGCTTGGAGCCGGCTTCTGGGAGAGATTGCTTTTCCCTGCCAGGACCTGATGCAATCCATTCAAGTCCCCAGTTCCTTTAAAACTACATGGAGACTTAGGGCGCATTAAACGTGCTTAGGGAAAATAATCCAGACTTTTAGCATTCTAGGAAAGGCTGGGGAAGAGACGGGGTGTCAGCAGGACAGGCATGGCGTCCTGTGAGTACTGTGCTGCAAATCTGCACACCAGGGATGGTGAGAGTAATAATGATACCTTCCTATTTATCCAGATTTTTTTCTGAAACAAATGCTGGCACTCTTAGCTTTCTTGCTTTTTCACTTTGTTTGCAACACTTCCAACTTGTTGGTATATATTTCCAACAAAACACAATCCATACATGATCCCAGCTTCAGTATATTCTTATTGTATTGTAGAAGAATTCAGTATATTCTTATTGAGACATGGGTTATCTTTGGTGCTCTTGTGTCAGTTTTTTCACATACTTCACTGCTGTGCAACAAAACACCATTTGTGAGTTATTCTGTTGCAATCACCATTATGATAAGGTGCCATACAATGTGAGTTCGACAACACCAGGGCTAGATCTACACTATCTGGCCAAGGCTAAGTTCTTTTTCATAGGGATGTGCACTGGATCGGACCCGATCCACGATCCGAGTCCGGTCCAGTGGGAAATCGGATAAATTATCCGATTTCCGATCCCGCAGCTGGATCGGCCGATCCAATCCGAACCGGTCCGAAAAAGCTCCGAACCGGTTCGGCGGATCGGCGGATCGGCGGGCGCCCACTGGCGCCCACCGCCGCTTCCATTGGCGGGCGCCAGCGGGCGCCCGCCGATGAAAGTGGACAGCGGGGGGGGGAGGAGGGGGGCACTTACCTTCTCGGCCCGGTGGCTCCCGTCCGGCGCCGGCGCCTACTACTACTAGCAGGCTCCGCGGCCTGCTCTAGGGTGGCGCGCCGGGTGATGTCATCACCCGGCGCGCTACTCTAGAGCAGGCCGCGGAGCCTGCTGGTAGTAGTAGGCGCCGGCGCCGGACGGGAGCCACCGGGCCGGGAAGGTAAGGAGGGGGTGCGTGGAGGGGAGGAGGGGGCGCGCGGAGGGGGGAGGGGGGCCCTTACCTTTCCGGTCCGGCGGCTCCCGTCCGGCGCCGGCGCCTACTATTCCCAGCAGGCTCCGCGGCCTGCTCTAGGATGGCGCGCCGGGTGATGTCATCACCCGGCGCGCTACTCGAGAGTAGGCCGCGGAGCCCGCTGGTAGTAGCCGCCGGCGCCGGACGTGCCGAGAAGGTAAGTGGCGGGGAAGGGGGCTTACCCCCCCCCCGGAGCCGTCCGCTTCTATCCGCTGGCGCCCGCGGGCGCCAGCGGATGGAAGCAGGCGGCCCCAGGGGGGGTAGGGAGCGCGGGGGAGGGGGTTTACCTGCCGGGGCCGTCCACAGCGGACGGCCCCGGGGGGGGGGAGGGAGTTAGGCCCCCCCTTACCCACCCGCCGCCATTTTTTCCTCATAGACTTGCATTGCAATGCAAGTCTATGGGGAAAAAAATGGCGGCCGATCCAAAAATGTACGATTTTTGGGTCGGGATCGGACTCGATCCGGTCCGGGGGGCCTCCGATTTTGTCCGAACCGGTCCGGGACAAAATTGGAGGTCCCGATCCGGGTCCCGATCCGATCCGGGGGGTCCGTGCACACCCCTACTTTTTCAGTTAGTGCTGAAAGTGGAAATGACAGCATTATGGAAAGCTAGTACACGTTGTTGACAGCTCATTGGACAAAAAATGGATCCTGAATTATGTCACTTCAACATCTTTGCTTTAAAATTGAGTTAGTGATCTTAGCTTTCTCAAGAACGTTAATCATATCAACCCTTTATTGCTACATGGTTGGGGGTGTCAAGGGATGTATACAAGATCACAGCCATCTGGATGGATACCATTTTAGTTTGCAGGTCTGATGATACTCAGTTTTGTAGCTTGGGTTGCAAGATTCTGCTATGAATCAGATCCTGAGCAGGGGTCAGGTTTCTCAGGAAGCAAGTTGGAAGAAATTATTACCAAGGGTCTATCAAGCATATACATCTTGGGTCTCCCAGAAGTAATTCTGTGTTTGCAGGAACATGGCATTCTACTTACTAGTGCATATGAGTAAGCGAAACTAGCGTTCAGCCCGAATGGAGGGAATATCCGAGCGCAATGTTGTTCCTGTTACTCTTAGTGTACACCCCAATGTCAGAGAGCACCAGCCTGATTGCCTCAACAAAGGGAATGAGTCCCGTTTCCCCCTCCCCAAGCAGCAGAACGGTTGTGAACTGGTAGATGTTCAAAAAAATGGAAGGTTGGGATTTGGTACATATTGAAATGCCAAGTGAAAATCAAACCTCATCATAATGTGTCTCTAATAGAAATCTTGTTTACAGTTTATACATTTTAAATGTGGTCACAGCCCAGAATGCTAAATCTGGATCCCGGTGAACTAGATTAATGACATTTTTTTCCTGGAGGTACTTATACATTTCTTTATCTCTTGGATAAGTTTTCTCATTTGAAAATTTGGAACGTTCACTATTCAATTGCCAACATTAAGTCTCATTGATAAATGTGTTTGAGAAGGATATTTAAAGTCCAAATGTCTTTAAATCATTCTTATTTCCAATCACTGATCAGATATAAGATAGGAGTTTCCTTGCGTAGCATTGCAAAAAACATATCTTCCCCTCACCCCACCCCATGATCCCAATCTGGTTTGCTGGAACAGTCCTGCTAATACCAGTGATCTTTCCCATGCAGCCAAGATGTTCTGCTGGTCAGGTTGGGGGCACATAACCTGTTGCTGAAGGCCACAAATGACCTACGTGCCCCGGACGGTGAACACCTGCTTTAACTCCTGCGTGACAGGCAGAAATAATTTTCCCCATCACTCTCTCGCCTCACCCTGAAATCCTGAGGTTGTTTCAAAAATTATAGGTTCAGAACTATTGCCTGTTAGCCTGTTTTTCCAGGTGGGGAAAAGCTTCACCTGTGGGTTTCTGTCTGCCATGGAGTTGTTCAAAGCAACACACCGCTATCCCAAAATGTTGGCTTGAATTGTAAAATAAACTCTTGACCTTTCTTGAAATTTTCCTGTACCTAAGAACATAAGAAGAAGAATAGGCAGACACACCTTTGCTAATTTATGTTCCTGCTGGGCTCTTCAGATAGCTTCAAAATAGTCAAGGGCATGATACCATTAGAGGGGTTCACTTGAGTCCCTCTACATGTTACATTTATGTAGGGGAAGCAGCTGGGCTGCCCCCACCCTCAATGTTTTGATCCCATTCCCCAACTCCATCATGTGTCAGCCATTCTCCTCAGTGGCCATGTTTTTGGTGTCGGAGTGAAAGAACTCTGCATGTGTACAAATGCATACATGTAGGGGACATGTGAGCAGAGAAACCCTAATTAGCCAGGGTTCCTGTTTGCATAGAACAGTGTAGCACTGTGCCGAATATTTTGAAGCTTCCATTTCCAGCAATCATGGGGGTGAAATTGAGACTCCCACAAAACTTGCTGGGGAGGAGAAGACTTTCAAAGAATTTTGTCATTAGCAAGTTGGACAAAGATTGTGCAGGAGCTAGGTGACAGATCTCGTGTGTGTGTGTGTGTGTAGACTATAAAAACACCCTGTGTGTTATCACAGCATTGTGGGGGGCTCTTAGCAGACAGGCTTTCAGCCTGGTGATAGTTCCTAGAATTCTTAGGAGACTGTGTGCCCAGAAGACTGGTGAGCAGTTTTTTTCCCAGTTAATTCGTGGAGAGATTCTTAAAAAGCAGCTCACTGGTGGGCAAATTTCTGCCATGAAATCATTATTGATTTCCATCAGCACAAATGCTCTTTAGTAACTCTCCAGATTTCTAGCAGCTTTAGTTCAAGTTTAGATGCTCTTTATTGTTTTTGGCCACCAGATAAAGTGAATTATAAACATTGTGAATTTGGACACAACCCTAACTGGTACTTGCAATCTTGCCATTATAGCATATTTTATTATGTTGGTTCTTAAGGGAACCACAAACAGAGCATCTATCCCTTGTGTGTCCCTTACTTTAGATGGAAGTTGCAAGCCAGCAGCAAAACTCATTTCTCATATCCATACTGAGGTCTCAAAAGCAGCTCTGCAGTTGCTGTTGCACGAATGGTACAAAAACCTTAGCTTCCAATGCACTGCTCTAAGAAACCACTGTTCCCTGGTGCAGCTTAAGGGAGAGTTTTTCACCCTTCCCTTGAAGACAGCAATATCATGAGTGTATCTGATGCATCCTCAGTATTTTGCAGTTTGAGGCTGTTAGGTGTGATGTTATATTTTATGCTGCTCTTTTAGTCTTTGATTTTTAGTAGGGCTGTGCTCCGCTGCGAGCCGAAGCCCCAAATCTGAGTTGAGGCAGGGCAATTTGGTGGTACCAGGTTGGCTGAGGCACCCTGAGGCCAAAGGGGATTGTTACCAAAGCCCTTGGGGTGCCTTGGGTTGATTTGAGGCTGTGGTGGGCTGCTCCCCACACCTGCCCACATGAGAAAGCCAGCGCAAGGCTGGCCATGAGTCCATTGGATCCACCAGACTCACCCTCTCCCTCCCCCCTCCTCTCCCTGCCCAGTCATTTCCCCTAGTTTGCGACCATAGATCTATTAAAAAGAGAGCCTCCGTGATCTTACCTTTAAATCATGGCTTGGCTCTCAGGGAGGAGTCTGCATGGGAAGGCAAGTCCCTGCTACTGCAGGTTTGGGGATAGGGAGCAAATGAGTGAGGAAGCGGGCAAGGGAGTGGGCAAGGGACTCCCAGCTGACCTTGCAGCTGGCTTTCTTGGCTGCTGGCTGCAAGATTGACCCACATCAGGGGGAGGGGAATGTCACTCTGGCTTCAGTCCCAAAGTGAGGAGGCCAAGCCCCAAAGCACCCTGAATAATAATTAAAAAATGTGCAAGTCACTTCATTGGACCTTACTTGGAAGCGTGGAAAGAGCACATACGAGTATCCTTTTATCTTGATATTTCCTGTTAATTTGAGTCTGCCACAAACCCTGTCGTAGAGTGCAATCCTGCACGTATCCACCCAGATATAAGCCCAACTGAGTTCAATAGGAGTTATTCTCAGGTAAATATGTATAGGACTGCAGCTTTGGAGACCTATTTAGTTCCTGCATATGCTTGAAGTAGAGCTGTAACAAAATTTGGCAACATTTCAGAATAAAAAAAAATGTATAACGTTTCAGACACTTTTAAACTTTCACTTTTGAAGATGTGACTGAAGGATACTTTTTTCAAGGCTGGCATCCAGAGAAAATTGGAGCATGGGACTAAAGCCTGCTTAATGTCAGCTAGATTGAAGTCCATCGGTTTAATGGTAAAATGGAAAGTGATTATGTCAAGAATCAACACCAAATTTAATACATGTGCATTTTGAGTAGGGATGTGCATGCCCGAATCTGTATCGTATCGTTATCGGAATTTCGGACCAAAAAAATCATCGTCTCTGATAATATCGTAGGTTAACCGTATCTTATTGTATCATATTTCTGATAATGATCAGAAATCCGATATTTATATTGTTTCTACATTTTGCACTATAGACTATAGAGTTGATTTTTGAGTCAGAAAGGCCTAAAAATTCTTAATTTCCCAAGTTACAGATTTGAAACTTGGTCATAGTGCAGACTGAGTGTTGCTTGTCTTGCGTGCCAATTTTTAGAACAATCGGTGCAAGCGTTACTTGGAAGTAAGCTCTCAACATGCACTGGTTCAGGTAATCCACTCCATGCTGCTGCTAAGTGATTTATTTATAATAATTACAACGTTGCTTTGCCCACAGTTTGTGACTTTGTGTGCTGCTTTGACCACACAGATTGTGGAGTGAGTGATATCTTGTGTAGCAGGCTACAGGACACACCAGCACACTCACAGTCAATCAAGCAAACACACACACACACAGGGGGGGGGAGAGAAATATAAGTCTAAACCTCAGCAGGCAGTGATCTGACCATGACAAAGGGACTGATGTGAAGTCCCCCACTTTCAGATCACTATCTCCATGCCCAGTTGCGAAAACCAGGTCTAAAGTAAGAAGAGAACAAAATCTGCCTTACTTTCTTTCTGTTTTAAGGGCAGCAGCAATTTATTTGCCATAACTTACGATCGGTATCATTCTTATTCTATTGATTTTGCCCAAACAATGTTTATTCAAAATAATAATAGGAACATAGGAAGCTGCCTTATACTGAATCAGACCATTGGTTCATCTAGCCCAGTGTTGTTGACACTGACTGGCAGCAGTGGTTCTCTTGGGTTTCAGGCAGGATCTTTTCCATGCCCTATCTGAAGAAGCCAGGGAATGAACCTGAGACCTTCTGCATGCAAAGCATGTGCTCTTTCACACTCAGGTATGCCATCCCCCCAGTATTACAAATAATTATAAGAAGTAATGTGGGCATGAGTTCTGACAGCCACCATCATCAAAGCATTGAAATTTCAGAGAATGCTTGGATTCAGTCTGCTCATTCCATTATGGATGCCTCCCATTTTCTTTTAGACACTTCATGAATCATACCATATTTTCTTTAAAAGTTCTGACCACCACAGGAAAGAAGGAAAAGAGATATGCCCTTCTTTTATTTTTGTGATTGTATGAGTCTAGAATCTGTGAAATCTCAGCTGCAATAGTGGAGAACTGTGTGTATGTGTAGTGCGGAGGAGGATAATTTCTTCAGGCTGGTTTTGGCCCTTGTCAAATCAGTAAACTATTAAAGGTGCAGGAGCCCCATCCTCTTTTGCATCTGGCTGCCCTAATATACAAAGAGATGTATTTACAAACTTATGACACCTGGGAATTGATTCAAATATCTAATATACATGTTATCATAATTGCTGTTGTATGATCATGAGAAACTTCAAATGGGCCAGTCATAATATAACAAAAGGGCCATTATGAGAAATATATCTGAAGTGATCATAACTCTGTTTATTATTTTGGTTCTTAGGGACATGGTCAGATGGTTGATTTAAGTATCTGCACATAATTTTGCTTCAGCCCTATAATATTCCCATGCTAGGACTATAATATGTATTCTTATAGCTCTGTAACACATTTCTCAATAAGGGAGGCATGGCTAACTACAGGCAAAATGTAGGGCATATTTAAGATGTTAACATTTAATTTACACTGCCATAACCTTGGCTGGCAATTTCTATGACTTTCCCTCTAGAATGTTAAATATCTCCCTTGAAGCTATTTAGTGCTTTTGTAGATGTAAACGAAGGAGAACAAGCAAGAAAGAGAGATTTCTTTGATTTGTTCTATTAATGAGAAAAATGTGTTGTTCTTCTCTGCTTGCTCTTCGCTTCTTCACAGTAGGAGCAGGCAGTTTCTCACACTACGAAATTACTAAGAATCTGGTGAAAATATCTTTCCGTGGTTAAGCCTTCCAAGGAAATAAGGCTTATGCTTTGTTAATGGTACAGTACAGTGAACTACTGGTGATAAAATGTGAGAAAATGTAATAGGTGATTGTGTTCCTACCAGAGATGTGTGAAATCTCCTCCTTACAACTGAGGATATTTCCCCAATGGCATATTTGGGACACTTACCTGCAAAGGTATATATACTGTTTTCACATTGCATATCTGAAACACTGCTGGGGAATTTAAGTCATATTAGTAACCACAATAGACTTAACTGGGTATCATGTTCCTCATTCAAAAGCGTATGCCTCTTTCTAAGCAATATAATGCATACTAGGGGTGTGCACACCAAAAAATATCGTTGTTTATCATTAACGTCATTTCGGACCAAAAAATTTATTGTCTTCATTCATATCGTAGGTGAACCATATTGTCTTCACGATAATTATCATGAAAAAATGATTTTTTTGCAGCCCTTTTTTAAAAGAAAAAATGCCTATAACTTCTGTATTTTAAAAGTTAGAGGCTTGAAACTTGGTCATAGTGCTTATGGGGTATGCCTAAGTATGTGTATGAAATTTGAGATTGATCCCTCCAACCCTCAATTTTATATGAATTTTTTAAAGATCGTTTCTGTTCTGACAGGTCTGAATGAACACACGTAGCGAGCTGTCATTCTGATCTGTCAGAACTGAAACGATATTTAATAAATTCATATAAAATCAAAGGTTGGAGGGATCGATCTCAAATTTCATACACATACTTAGGCATACCCCATAAGCACTGTGACCAAGTTTCAAGCCTCTAACTTTTAAAATACAGAGGTTATAGGTATATTTAAACTGCAGTCCAATAAAACGATAAAATCACCCAAAAATTATCGTCTCCGATGATTATCATAGGTTTTTCTATCGTATCGTCATTGTTAAACACATGCACGATAACGACCTTATCGTATCGTTATCGTACATTTTAACAATACAATACACATCCCTAATGCCTACCAGAGGCTACATTCCTAAAAATACTTACAGGTAGGGAGTAAAAACATAAGAAGAGCCCTGCTGGATTAGACCAAGTGTTATCTAGTCCAGCATTATGTCCACACAGTGGCCAACCAACTGTCAACCAGGAACCCACAAGCAAGACATGGTGCAATGGCACCCTCCCATCCCCCATGTTCCTCAGCAACTGGTGTATATAGGCTTACTGCCTCAAGATTGGTAGCCATGGATAGTCTTCCCCACCAGGAATTTATCCAACCCCCTTTTAAAGCCACGCAAATTGGTGTCCATAACTACATATTGTGGTAGCGAATTCCATTGTTTAACTATACACTGTGTGATGAAGTACTTCCTTTTATCTGTCCTGAATCTCCCTCCAACCAGCTTCTTGGAAATGACCCCACTGGGCTCCAACCAGCATCATTCAAATCACTTCAACTTATGCAGGATTTCCCTTTTCTCTCCTCCTCCTACAACCTGCAGCACCTCTCCAATTTGTTCCAACCATTCAGAGTAGATATGGAAAGCATATGAGAAGCTGCAGGGGGAGAGGGAATACATTCTGTCTGCTGTGTCCATTCTTCTGGTGGGTGGCCATGATTGGATAGAACCCATTGAATTTAATAGGATTTACGTATCAGTAAACAAGTTTAAGATTATTCAGCACCTTATAATTGCACATCAGGTGTATGATCTCCACACTTTCCTTTTTTTAAACAAAGGCTATTTGTTCAAGACCCTTATCCAAATTTGGAAAAAATGTGGCTTTTGCCTTAGCAATGGGAGATCACACTTGAAATATTACCATTCCTATTATTTCAATGGCAATTTACATGGCAATCTTGAGCACTTCTTTAGAAAAATCTGAATGTATTAAAGCAAGTCAATATCACAAAATGTGCAATCAGCAGAAATTCTGCAAGCAGTGCATATATATATATATATATATGCAAATGTTGACTGAGAACCTGTAAACTATTAATATTTTCTCACATCTAGTACTGTCATGACCTAGATGATATGGACATTCTTTGGGAATCTCTTTCTTACACTGATGTATCATTTATTCATTTATATGAAAATGAAGAAAAAGAAGTAAAACAGAGCTGTCTTATATTTTAAAAAGCCTTTTCTTTTATAACTGCTCTTCTTACATCATAATCCTCTCAAGAAAATAAGGCTATAGTTCAGGTACAAGGCAAATCAATAAGCCCTTTAAAGTACTATTGGGTTACCTAACCTGTATCCATTTTCTAAGTGGCTTGATGTCCATTGTGGTAAACAGAGATGCCATTTTTAACAGCTTTATAAAAAGACTGATAATTGCTCACTTTGACGGTGGCCACTTCACTCACTTTAACAGTCTTTTAGAATTTAAGAAAGCTATAAAGACTGTTCTCTTCCGGCAGGCATATCCAGTGTAATTTTTAGAATGTTTTTAGGATGTTTTAGGATGTTTTAATGCAGTTTTAATAATATTTGTCATGTTTTAATTAGTTTTATGTATTTTATCATGTTGTTGTTCCCCGCCTCGATCTAGACGGAGAGGCGGGTAAGAAATAAATCGTTATTATTATTATTATTATTATTATTATGGAGGACTTCTCAGATTTATAGCATTATCATGAGATAACAAATCCAGCTGTTCATGTCTTATCAGTGGAGATGATAGAGGCCCTTCTTGTAATATGCATAGGTTTAGAAAGACACAGCATAGTTAAGGCCCAAAATAAAAGCCAGACATTGCTCCTTTTTTCCAAGGTGATCCAAAATTCAAAGCAGCATTTTGAAGTATCAGCTTCCATTGGAAAAGAACATCACGGGAAATGTCTTGAGGGAAGCTTTCTACAAGGTGACCAAGACATCTTTCTCTTTCGAACAACCCACTCTCCTTTTGAGTAGTTTATATTAAGGAGGATCCCAACATCGAAGGCCAAGACCTGCTTTAGCTAGGGATGAGTTTGTTGAGGTTCTCACCTTGAAGCTTATTCCAACTCTTGTCACTATCAACATTTGAGCTTTTTTTTCTTTTTCTTTTTTGACATGACCATTTGTGCATATTTTCATTGTCGGTTTTCCAAATATCAGTTGTGTGCATGTTTGAAATGTATGCATTTTTTACCACTGATTAAAGTATGTTTATTGTGCAAATTGCATTGCAAATTTAGAAATGTCCAGACTTCGGATTACATTTGGGTCTGTGTCCAGGAGATACGAATTGTGTCATTTTTGCCAAAAACAAAACACAATGGCTGAATTTGGACAACACAATAGTCAACTGGGGTTGGAGAAACAATTGTCAGTTGTATTGACTATCATGTCATCCGAATGCTGCCATAGTCAACTCAGCGCTGATCCTAATCCACACCAGGGTTGATTATTTATTACCATGTTGTGTGGGGAGTACCCCCTAGATGAACAACTGTGAAGTTGATTATTACCCCACCATTGACTATCATGTTGTCCGAATTCAGCCATTATATTTCTCATCCATCCTTAACTTTATTTTAACAACAAAACCAGCACCTTGAATTGGGCTCAGAACCATACAGGCAGCCAGTGCAAGCGGGCCAAAATTGCTGTAATATGTATGGACTTTATTGTCCCTGTTATCAATCTGGTTGCTGTATTTTGCATGAGGTGCACCTTCTGAACTGCCTTCGAAGGCAGCCCCAAGTAGAGGGCATTGTGGTAATCTAACTTTAAGATTACCAGAGCATAGATAACTGAAGCCAGATAAGGGTGCAGCTGGGCCACCAACCAAAACTGGTTGAAGGCACTCTGTGCCACTGAGGACACCTGAGCCTTAAGGACAAAGATGGCCCCAGGAGGGTTCCCAAGCTACAAATCTGCTCCTTCAGATTGCACCCTCCATTCTTTCAGAAGAGCCACTCATTAACAGCATCTCAGTCTTGTCTGGATTGAGCTTCAGTTTATTAGCTCTCATCCAGTCCATTGTCCCAGCGAGGCACCAATCTAGCACATCCACAGCCTGACCTGATGAAGATGAAAAGGAGAACTAGAGCTGAGTGTCATTAGCATACTGATGACAGCAAACTCCAGAACTCTGGATCACCTCATGTATTGGTTTTATATAGATGTTGAAGAGTGTTGGGGGACAAAACTGACCCCTATGGAACCCCATATTGGAGAATCCACGGGGCTGAGCAATATCTCCCAAGCACCAACATCTGGAGCAAATCAATGGTAATCCCGTGCCTTCCACTTAGAATACAGAGAATCATCACACAATGATACCATGGTCGATGGTATTGAAAGCTGCCAAGAGATCAAAGAGAATCAACAAGGCCACACTTCCCTGTCTCTTTTATCAACATAGGTCATCATACAGGGTGATCAAGACTGTTTCCATGCCAAAACTTGGGTCTGAGTCCTGACTGAAATGGATCTAATCAGTCTCATCCAAAAGTGTCTGGAGTTTGTTGACAACCATTCAGTCATGGACTTTGCCCAGGAAAGGAACAGTTGCACTGGTTTAAAATTATTAAGATTTTCTGGGACCAGGGAGGGTTTCTTCAGGAGTTGTCTCACCACTGCCTCTTTCAGGTGGCCTGGTACCACTTTCTCTTGCAAGGAGGCATTAATCACCTCCCTAGCTGCCAAGCTATTCCCTTCCTGCAAGGTTTTATAAGCCAAGAGGGGCAAGGAAGTGTTTGAATGAACCTGTCCAAGCACTTTGTCAATATCCTAAAATGTACCATAGTTCAGATGCCTCTGCTGAAGAAGCCCCCATCTCTTGTTGCTGAATACCATACCCCCAATAAAGGAAACACCTGAAGGAAGGCTTTGCCAGAGGAACTTGCAAATCTTCATCTTCTCTGGTCTATATTTTGTTTAATACTTGAACCCAATGATGCAAACTGATTAGTAAGGAGTCACACAGAGGCCACCAGTGTTGTGGGAATTGCCTTATAGGTCTCTTAACTGTGGAGCAGGGCACACTAGAGTAAACTTTCCCAACATTCACACACACACACACACACACACACACACACACACACGGTGTACACCTGCAGAAGGATGAGGTGACATGACATGAGAAAATGGACTGCAATAAAAAATGGGAATACTTTTTTTAAGTCTTCCCCACATTAAAAAAAAAATCTGCATGTTAAAAGCTAGTGCATTAGGGCTGGGGGTAGGTCTAATTCAACCTGCTTCGTGCTACAATATTTTTCTACTTGCACATAGTTTTCACACAGATGCCCAATCAAAACTATGATTACTGTTTGCAGTCTGTAAAGACACAGCCCATTCTATTACTTCTGGACCCGCCCACCTCATTCTGCTTCATGTATGAACTATGCCATAAATTGAGGATAGAAGGAGAGAGAAACCAGCTGACCAGGAGACCCACAGAGAGCCCTCCACATGAGCTTTGCTTTCTTTAATCTCAGAAATCTATTTTACTTACAGTCTGAGTGTGTTTAGAACGAGACTGATTTCTAGATGGAAGCAATGTGTAGAATTAATCATGTTATTCTCAGAGTTACTAGTTATTTTTGAACATTCTCCAATATCACTGGCAGACAAAGTATGATGGTTGAAAATGGTGATGCTTATTGCACAGATGAATGATAAAATTATGATCAGATTATGCTGAAGTATGAAGTTTTCCAGTGTTTCTTAGGGACAATGCATATTGCTCAGAAAATGTACAAAAACGTATTTGAGTCTGTGAGATATGCACAGGCCTCAAAGCCTGTTGGAGAGTATGCATATTGACTAGACAATGTGCATATTGCCTGAAGAATGTACAAAATGCAGTCGAGATATGCACATTCTCAAGACCTGTTGAAGTCCGTGCATAGTATCTGGAGAATGTGCAAAATGCAGTCCAGATATGCACATTCCCCAAGGCCAGTTGGGGATTATGAATAATGGCTGGAGAATGTAAACAATTTACCCTTCATGAACAAATGATAGGCACAATCCCCATGAAATGTGGTGAATGTACACAATAGCTGATTGTTATGCACATTAATCCTTCAACTCACATTTGCCCCAGCATACACACACACATACACACACACACACATCACCCAATGTCACAAAGTCAATTGATATTGAGGACAGTGATTTCTGGATTAACTTCTCCATCACACTGCATATGCAAAGATTTTCTCTCCTTTTCACAGAACTCTTCCCCCAAACACCCCCCAAATGGTGGTTCGTTTTGCCATTTGTTATTCCCTTTTAGGTTTTGCCCTAACATACTGTACATTTCTTTAACTTGAATAGATAGTAAACATTATAATTGTCTTTCAGGAATACATACACAACGGTCATACAGGAAAATATGGTAGAGAGACACAGGGAAGATCTTAATGAATGTAAAAGTATCTCTGCCTAGATTAGTGTCTAGATATGTGGAAGCCTTTCTCTAACCCCGTCTCTCTTTTAAAGGGCACTTTTGGCACATTATGTCTGCCTGCTATCTTGGACACACTAGCATGGGAGCAAGTCCCATGTAAGCATGCATAGTAGGGCTGTGCAGTGCAGCTCTGCTCCACTTCAAAAATCAAAGCAGAGCTCCATTGAGAGGTCTCTCTGCTCTGATTTTCGAAGCGTCTCAGTTGCTCCACTTCATAGGGTTATCCGTTGGAGCTCTGCTCCATTTTTGAATAGCTGCTCTTCCACACTCCTCTTTCAGTTTGACAGTCATTGCCTATTTTCTTGCCCCTCCCCACTCATTCTTCGATTAATTCCCCTCTATTTACTTCCTTCTTTTCTGCTTCCATTCTCTTCACTAAAATCTCTCCATTTACCAGCTCCTATTTCCCTCACTGTTCACTTTTGTGGAAAATCTAATATGTCAGCAGGGTTTCTTGGGGCTTGTAGTCCTTTCCTCAGCAGTGAAGCATCAAGACATCCTTCCACCAAACTGCATCTTCCACAATGCTTCATGGAGCAAGACATGGGTGCTGCGCATTGCCCTCTGAGAAGCACAGTACTGGCTTGCCACCCTGTGCCCAACTGCTGAAGGGGCCATGGAGCGTGGCAGGACTACAGTTCCTGTCATGCCTCAGGCTAGCACATACAGAAGCTTGTCTACTCATTACCATGGCCAGCCGGACTACGGCATGGCTCACTCAGCAGCATCCTGGAGTGTTGTTCCCCTCTTCCTCCTCCCCTCACACCCCCGGGCAAACCAAGGAACCAGTGCCATGGGTGGGGAAGAGGAGATCATGCACATGTGCCTTGACAAGATGGTCGCCAAGAAAAGTGCAGTGAGTGACTCCGCCACGAGTCTGTCGGATACCTTCAAAGCTCTGGTGGGGCTTCGCTCCACTCCAAAGGTATCAGACAGTTTAAAAAATGTCCCCGCTCCAGTCTGTGAATACGAAGCTTCAACGGAGCTCCATCAAACCTTCAGATTTGCAGAGCGGAGCGCACAGCCCTAATACATAGCATCAAACTGCAAGCATTAAGGCCTGGGTTTACAGTGTTTCTTTAGGATACCGGTAAATTGGTTTGCCATCTTAAGAATATCTGAAAAGCCTTTGCTCATAACCTGGCATTATGATTTTAGCCTGACTGCTTCATAGACAGTTCCTGCCCAGATTTCTTTCTCCTTGAATTTTCCTTTTATTCTAGTTAGAGGCAAACAGCATGCTTTATTCATAAGCCATAATGGATCACATTCATAACTGTGTAATCTCTAAGGTGCTCTGACTGATGTCATCTATTGTTATTAAGTTCACAATTTGCCCCAGTGCCTCTAAAAGGGGATGAGAAGCAACTATTCAGATGCTGCCATCCTTTCACCGGAAAAAAGGGCCCTGGATCAGATAACACATTATCTGCATCTCAACAAATTAACTGCATTTACAGAAGATGAAAATGACATAACTAATGCAGTACACATTAAGTAGCAATTAACCCCAGGTGCCTGTTTGTGAAGCTTTCTCTCCCCCCCCCCCCCCGCCTCCCACCCTGGCCCCACTTTTTTCATTTATACATTACAGAGCTTGCTAAAAATAATTTGTGTTAAAAATAATTTTCTGTAGAGAAAGATTTGTTCTCATCACTCACAAACATAATTCATTTTCATTAAATCAGATAAAGGATGAAGTTTAAAACTGCTGTGCCTGACTCAGGTTATTAAATTTAGTTTCCCCCCACCTCACATGTATTATTCATAAATTCTACAATATCCTGGTATCTCTCATTCTTTGTTATTAAAAATATATATTACCATTAATCAAAAGAAGATTAATAGCTACATTGCCAAAAAAAAGTTTGAAAAAATGAAATCCTGAAGGTTTTCTAGAAATGCCATTTAGACTACTATTTAGATTAGGCAATGTAAGAATGATTTTCCCCTTTGAAAATTGCAAATCTAGCAAACACTTATTTTTGTTTTTGTAGCTACATGCCAGTAACGTCTTTGATACCTCTTTGGCACAGTTATAAGTGTACTTAAATAAATAAAAGCATGTTAACCTAGTATGCCTATATTCACAACATAAAAAATGTATGATTTTGCAGGCAGAGGGAATAATCTAGATGCACACAATAAAATAAGTACTAGTATACTCTATTTATTCAATATATTTAAATAGTGACCTTCAAATCGATGGGAATAAGCAATGAGCCAAATGACCAAACTACTCAAAGGCAGCAGGAAACTCCAGTCATAGTAAAATGTTTTCTGCATTGCTCTGCAGAGGGCCATCACCTCAACCTGTCATGCAAGTTCTTAATCATAGCAGAGCCAGAATAAATTCCACAATAGATTTCAGTGTATTTTTTTTTCAAACATTAAAGCAGTGAGAAGTTGCTACAGCATGAGGAGGGAGCATTGTCCCTCCAGATGTTGTTGGACTGCAGTTCCCATCAGATCTTGCCACTGGCTATGTTGGCGGGAGCTAATGGAAGCTGTAGTTCAACCACATCTGGATGGCCACATGTTACTCACCCCTGTTTTACAGTCTCACAAATGCCTTACCCCATGCCTGGTGCTGCCTCGGCGCAGTGTGGACATTGCGGGGGGGGGGGGGTGCAGGCACGAGGCATGGAAGACCACCATTGGCAGCCTCTGATCGAGCCACCAGAGAGGGGAGAGGAAACGGAGCCCTTTATAAGGGATCTCCCCTCTCCCCTCTCTGTTCATTGTTCAAAGAGGCTCCCTACCTACCTACCCTGTAGACAGTATGGGTATGAAATGGCCAGTTGTCCTTGGGAAGCCAAGTAGGAATTTTTTGCTCATAATCTTTAATTGGTTATGAGGTTTTTCACCTACTACATACTGTAAGACAGTGAGGGAGTAATAAATAGGTTAATTGGCAGTTGAATATAATTTGGTCACATTTATGGCTGATAGGCACGGGCATCATCACGTTTCAAGAGGATCGGTGATCATTCTAAGACACCTGGCGGTGATTGGTAATGTCTGAGGCTCATCACCTGCGAGTCTTGCGGCCCAGGTGGTGAGATATGGGGTTACCGTTGGGGCCAACCTTCCTCACCCACTTAGAGCCTGGCGGCACGTTTGGGGTGACACCGGAAGGCCTCCCTACCCCAAAAGGGGGTATCAGGGGTGGCGAAGATTCCACACCACACCCTGACGTTGAATGTCTCACCCTATCAGATATATATGGCACTTAGGCCATATTTAGAATGAAGGTGCCCACTTACGTTACTCTTCTGCGAATCCATCAATAAATATGGCCCTGTTTTATACCCCAACTCTTGTGTCTCACCTCGTTATTTCTGTGCTCCACTTTCCTGCAATGAAGAGACACAGTTTAGTACATAAAAAGGGAATTCAGACTGCCTAACAGGAAGTAGCTCATGTGAACATTTTAAGGATATAATTTAGGAAATAGATCTATTCTTTGGCTACAGAAAGTTTCTGACAATTAGATGCTTAACAGGCACGCTGATAGCCACTAGTTCAGAATTGGACAACCACCTGTCATAATGGCTCAGAAGTATTCACTACATGAAACAGAGTCATCACATAGATCATTTTTCCACATCCGCCCTGGCAGCCAATGGGCTAGAGCAGGGGCAAACAATCATACGACATAACAGGGACAGGAGAACTCACTGAGGAAATTCCACATTCAGCAGCATCTCCATGCTATCTGTAACATGTAACTAGGTTCTTAGATGGCTTTCAAAACATTACATTGTGGGGGTGGGTGGAGAGAGCAATTGATTAAGGATAGGTCTATCAGTGGCTATCAGCAATAAGCTAAATTGAATGTGCACACCTCTAAATGCTTGAACTTGAGGACAAACAGCAGAGAATTGGCAACATGTTTGTCCTTTCAGATTTTAGCCACTTTTAGAGATAGAATGCTGGATGAGATAAACTGCCTCGTCACATGAGGCCCTTCTAACATTCTTATGTAACTGAATTAATAGACCAGGGTCTCTCTGCTAAAATATATTGTGAATTTCCTCACAAACACAGGCCTTTTGGAGCCCATTGTCAATTTAAGCAAGCATGGCCATTCAGCTCACTATATTGTGAAAAACAACAATATTTAATTGTGAATATGGGCATAATTCCACAATAACATGGTAGATACTATGGCTGCATGTAGCAGATCAACAAGTTTCTGTAAAAAAAAAACCACCTCTTATGATATTGTCATATTATTGCGGCAAAGTAGGGATCTAATTGCTTCACCAGATACCACACCATCACAAAATTAATTTCCAATTTTTTAAAATTGACACTATAAATTGAGATCTCAGTGTGTAGTGATATGCGACACATACTCTGCTAACATTTTCAGATAATGAGCAGGGAGGTGTAATCTGGAAAGAGGTCCACTGAGGGTAAGAAAGGTGTAAGAGTTTTGTTTTTGCAACTACCATGAGGGATAGAAACATATTTCTTTTTAAAATATGGAAGCTCATATTCCCCAGGTGCTAACAAATCCTCATGAACTGGGTGAACTATTTATTCACTACAGTTTTGCATACCCATTTTATTGGCAGTTTAAACAGTGGCAATCAAAACATGCTGAGTCAGTGTTACTGGAAACACCATTTATCCCCACACTGGTCTCATAGGATTCCTGTAAGGTTTAATTATCTAATGATTTTGCAGGGCTAGCATTGTTTATGTGCTAAATAGTTTTGTTATTATGCATATCTCCCTTTAAATATCTGTCCTTGGACAGTTTATGTTGTTGTTGTTGTTTTAAAAGGCTAATATTTAATATTTATATTTAATTAAATAGGGAGGTTATTGCCATCTAAAATGTTTTCTTTTTCTGAATTAGATGAGGTAATTCCCATCCATGAGTTATGCAGATATTTCAAAGCAGCTGTTCTTTCGTTAGATTTGCCTTAAAACAATTGTGTTCTCTCCATCAATCAAAATGCAGCTTTGCAATAATGCACTATGAACAACAGTCACTCTAAGAACCAACATCTTTCACAAAACATGACAGCCTCTTCATTAATCCTTTGACTGAACAGAAATAATGAGATTAGGGCAGGCTTTTGTTACGTAATGTGAAGTCTCCTTCACTTAACTTTGACTAAAGGTGCAAATTTGGACAGCAAAGGGAACTAGAATGCTCCCGACATCAAATATAGTCTGTCCTAATGACATGTGTCCAGATAGGAATCAGACCACAATGCTCAAGCAACAATTCAGCCATACCTATATAGAGCAGAGTGGCTGCATATGTCAACATTACTCCATATAGGTAGGTTGAATGTTCTGAGTATATTCTAGTTGGATATTTAGGTTTACTCAGTGCTGTCCTCTAGTTGTGACTGTCCAGATGTCTTTTGGTTGGTGGACATATTTGTAATTTTGAGTGGCATGGAGACTCTCACAAAATGGTTGCCATGGTGGGCATGGCCAGTCACAAAAAGCATTGCCCAGAAGGCAAACTGGCACGACTAAAAGAAAAGTAACTTGCTCAATAAACTAAGTACAAGGCAGAGGTGTGAACTCCAAAACCCCAAAGCACAGTTTTGAACTCAAATAAAGATGGCACTGGATGACAGCACCTCGTGTGTGTGTGTGTGTGTGTGTGTGTGTATATATATATATATATATATATATATATATATAATCATCTTAAGAAATAAAATAAAAATCAGAAGGGGCAAAGAGCCTGGCAGGCACCAAGGCCAGATCTATACCATGCAGGATATAACACTATGAAAGCATTTTGAAAATTTTATAGGGAATGTGTCATGGGCTCCAATGGTTGTTAGAACACTTCAATACTGTTATAAAGCAGTAGTGTAGATCCTGCCCAAGAGAGGTGTCCATAGGCACTGGCACTACACTGAAGACTCCACTGATATAGGGTATTATCTATGCTGTCCAGAATGCCCTCTTATAATAGTGAGGCCCTATCATTCCTCCTTCCCTGCCAATCTATACACAGGCACATGTAGTGCTAAGGGAAATGCCAAATACCTGGTCATCATTTGGAATGGGAAGCTTCTGTGTGCACCTCCCTTGGAATGATCTAACTGTCTTGTTTCTCAGGGCTGTGTAAAAAGGCTATCCAAGTTTCAAGCATGAGTAGTTTGTACCTACAGCTCTAGGGAGCCCCAGGTCACTCCATTGGAGGCTGCATGGGATACAGGTCAATGAGCTCTGTGTACAACCAGCCAAACATCAGCAGGGAAAGGGAAGATTGGCCCTTTCTACACCATAGGGGTGTAGAGGGAGGGAGGAAGGGCGATCCCGGAAGTACCCAATACACACCATTGGCACACAGGGACCAGCCAGGGGGCATCCCAGGCAAAAAGCCTGGTGTGGAAAGGGCCTAGAGGGCTTCAGTGCTAGGAGAGATCCTTTTCTATGCAACAGCTGTGTCCACAGGAATATGATTATTATGTTACTCATTTGGAAGACTGGAAGCTTTAACTGATAGGTTATCTTTTTTTTTTGTATATATATATCTTTATTTGATTTTCATACCTACCTAACATCCAACTAACACATCAATATTCTCAACAATATCCATTACTTAAATCCCTATACCTCCCTCGCTGGTAGGTTATCTAAGCAAAATAATATTTCATGAATTGGTGAAATTAATTGAACACTCTTCTTTCTTTTCTTTTCTTTTTTTAAAAAAAGCCTATTTTGATTCTGCTAATTTACTTCAGTCTGCAATAGCTAATGCAAAACCAAATATTAAACATGACCTTTCCTTCTAACAATGAGAGGTTGTTTTTTATTATTAAAATGTATCATACATGGCCTTCACTCTTACAAAAAGGCAGCTCTAATGAGAGTTTGGTAATATAAAAATTATTTAAATTCCATCAATTAGTTAATTGTGTAGTTGGATTAAAGCCAGAAAATTAATCAACTAAAATACTTTAAATGGTTGTCAGTGTTTTTTCATACCTTTCTTTAAAAATAATCCCCCCTTTTCAGATGCAAATCTATGAAATTGGAAGCGTTTTGGCATCCCCCTTTCCCCAGGTAATTCTGTCTCTTGAGAAGAATAGTATCTCTGTGATTTATTTTGTTAACATATGACAAGAATGACAGTTTGCTGTAGTGATATATCAACCAAATAGATCATCCGTCCTTGTGAGTGGAGAAGGAAACACAAGAAATAATATGCTGACATCAGAGCTTGGGATAAACTAGGGCCTCTTTATTTAACTTGGAGATTCTCCCCTCCATGGATCTGAGTGTGAACGTGAGGGAAATTAGCTCATTTCTCTCAGGCAACTAGCCTGCCAATCAGGGCAAGCCACTCAGTTGAACACAGGGGTCGGGGCTCCCGGCCCCCTTTCCGAACTACACTTGAGTGTTTGGTGAGACCTACCTGCGTCATCCCCACCCAGGGCTTCACAGCTCTGGGTAGATGAGAAAAGCAGGTCCCCAAAGGCAAACCATATCCTGACATGGAAGCTGCACAGCCCTCGAGGAGCAGGACCACTGATTTGCCAATCACCATAAAGGTGCCAGGTGCTCACCGTCCCTATTCTCATCCCCAAAATTCCCGCACCATCCTATCACTTAAATCCACCTATTTGTCCTCCATTTTAAAGATTAAATCCAGAATGGAGTAGGCAAACCCTTTGCATACTAATGCCAGGGAAAATTCCTACTCAGCCTCATCTACAAAGAGGACTGGCTATTCCCATACTAGTGGATAGGGAGGGAAGGTGGGGCCAGAAATGAAAAAGGCCAAGGAGCCATGCGGGGTGAGCCTTTAGAGGCTTGGCTCTGGCTCTGACCCCGCACAAGACTGTATGTATGCCATGCACACGTACAGTCTCTTTATTTTTTCCCTCCCCCTTGCAACAACCAACCCCCTCCCAAGCCGTTCCAGCTGGGAGGGGATCTGACAGCTTTACATTCTCAGTAGTATTTGGAAGTAATACATCATCAGAATGAGATGTCCTGACTACTTGTTTTGAGGATAGTACCATTTGCAAGAACAGGTGTTATAAGAAGATTTCGAGCCTATCTACAATAACGGTTATTAACCGGTTTAAAACTGTTATAAACCATTTTAAAGCAGTAGTGTAGATAGGCTCTATAGTCATGAATCATCCATTTTTCTGGGGATATCGTATCTGCCCCATGCAATAATAGTGTGCTTAAATTACTTCGGCTACGGGGCAGTATACAAATGTAATAAATAAATAAATAAATTCCCAGATATCTTTTCTTTCCCATATCTGTTCCAGAGGTTTAAGAGACCCTCCCGACCAGATTTGAAGGGGTACAGATAGAGATGCACAGATTTGGGTTAATCTATTTCACCTGTGTTTTACAGATTGTGAGGCATCTTCCATTCTGTTGTCTGCTTATTCAGATTGTTTTCCTCCAGAAAAGTATGCGAAAATGTCCACCACAATTTACAGAACTTTCACTGGCATGTAACTGTGGCAAAATAGTATTTTATGTTAGTGTGTGTGTGTGTGTGTGTGTGTGTGTTTAAGTGTTTGGTTCAGGTTTGGATTTGCTGTAGCCAATTCTTTTCATTTTCAGTAAATGGTAAGTAAGTGGGAGGGGGGAAGTAAGTGGGAGGGTGAGCTGTGTGAATGATGTTGTCTGATTGGTTGGTTGATTTGAAATGGAGAGAGAGAGAGAGAGATGAGAGACAATAAGGGGGAATGAAGAGAAAGTAAGGCAGTTAGAGGGTTAGAGGCAGTTAAGGAATTAGGGAGGGTTGGAGTGAGTGGAGTTTAATAGAGGCTTGCATCAGGATAGGATTAGGAAAGTGGGGTTATAGGATTTGGAGGTGGTTAGCATTCCCTGGGAGGTGGGGGGAGGTAGATTTATGTGTACAACTTAAAACAAACTTAAAGTATCTTTTAAAATCTTTTCCTTTATGGATAAAGTTCATATTTTATTATATCAACCACATCTGCTCAGTCTTATGCATTACTTCAGTTGGTAATTAATAGGGTTGCACAGCGGATCAGGTCCAATCCACGATCCAGACCTGATCCAGGCGAAATCGGATACAATTATCTGATTCCTAGCATCTGGATCGTTCGATCTAATCCGATCCAAAAGGACCCAATCCATATTGGAAAAGATCGGAGGATCGGACCTCAGACCTCCTCCCCCCCTCCCCCCTCGCACTCCTTACCTGCTGCCTCCTCACTGCCGTCCACTGCTGTCCGCTGCCTCAGTACTACTGCTTCAGTACTACTTGCAGCCTGTTCCACAATAGAGCGACGGCATGCCAGGTGACATCATCACTCGGTATGGCCTCGCTGTCATGTGGAACAGGCCGCAAGGCCTGTTTCTCAGTTGTACTGAAACAGCAGGCGGCAGTGGACGGCAGCAAGGAGACAGCAGGTAAGGAGCATGAGTGGGGGGAGGGAGGTGGAAGTCCCCCGTTACCTGCCGGTTATGGACCGCAGCGCGGGATGCCGCAGGTAAGGAGTGCGAGTGGTCGGGATGGAGAGGGAGAGGGAGGTTCCCACTTACCTGCCGGGGCTGTCCGCTACTGCCCGCGGCCTGCCTCTCAGTAGCGTGCTGGGTGACATCATCACCCAGTGCACTACTGAGAGGAAGGCTGTGAAGCCTGTTTCTCAGTAGAAGGGACCAGCGGACTGCAGCAGACAGCAACGGACAACCCTGGCAGGTAAGGAGCATGAGGGAGGGAGGGACAGGGAGGGGGAGGTCCCCACTTACCAGCCTGGGCCATCCACTGCCATCCACTGGTCCATTCTACTGAGAAACAGGCTTCACGGCCTGCCTCTCAGTAGCGCACCAGGTGAAAATGTCATCCAGCATGCTACTGAGAGGCAGACCGCGAAGCCTGTTTCTCAGTAGAAGGGACCAGCGGACAGCAGCTTATGGCCCTGGCAGGTAAGGAGCGCAAGTGGGGGGGAGGGACAGGGAGGGGGGAGTTAGGTCCTCATTCACCTGCCCCCATGTTTTCCGCATAGGCTTGCATTGGGGGAAAGCTTTCCCCCAATGCAAGCCTATGGCGAAAACACCTAAAATGGCATCTGATCCGAAAATCGGACATCCGATTTTCAGATCGGAATCGGATACAATCCAAACCAGGAAGCCTTCGATCCAATCTCATTCGATCCGAGACATCAGTTCCGGTTCTGATTCCGATCTGGATCCAATTTTTTGGGTCCATGCACACCCCTAGTAAATAAACACTCACATACACATAATTACTTAAAAGTAGGTTTATTGTTCCATCATTCTTTTTGAACATAAAGAAGAGATTGGTGGCAGTGAAGGAGAGGTTTAAGTAGACATCACAGAGGCTGGTGATGCCACAGTAACATTTTGCATACTTTTCTTATCTGTACAATGAGCAGAATGCACAGAAAAAGAAAAAGAAAAAAATATTCCTACTGAGCAGAGGCTGAAGAGAGATGAGAGATCTGTCTGTATTTTATAGAAGTGTATTTTCTAGTAACTTTCATACATTTGTATAAATAAATTTGCATGCAATTCCAGGAAGTTTTAAAAAAATGGTTTGCAAGTCCATTAAATCCAGGTGACTTGGAAGATGTCATTTCATCATGGAATCCATGGATTGGATTCATAGAAATTCCAAGTCATTTGAATCCATTTCAGATTTCTTTGACATCTCTACATACAGGAGAGTAAATGAGGAGAAGAGGAAGTAGAAATCCTCTTACACAATGTTGAATGGAACCCTATATGTTTGATTTGAACTTTTTTATATATGATTACACTTGTGAATTGCTTATTGAAAGTTATTGTAACTATTGCTGAGTTAGAAGGCTGGTGCTATTCAACAAAGCTCCTGCCAGCTGCAAAAAGCACTTACTTTCAGTGGTTACTGGATGGGGGAGAAGATTATTTGGCAAGAAGCATTGCCCTCACTCTGAATTGACTTGTGATGTCATCATTTAGCTAGATCTGACACATGGCATTGTGATAGATCTTTTCGGATCTAATCATTTCTAAATTCAGAATAACATATGGATGGTAGAAGATGAAATCTAGAAAAACTGCAAGGCAGCTTTGCTAAGATGTGGATACATTCCAGGAAATAGAAGAAAGAAATGTCTTCCTACCAGTTAGATCTAGACAATTCAAACATCAGACTTCTAGAACATTTGGTAAATGAGCTGGTAGGAGCTGATCTCATCTAATCAAATTTTACAAGAACAATGTTTTTAATAGTTATGGAATCACAAAGGGAGTAAAATTGTATTGCTTTCATGTCTTCTAACGGTTGATAAATACACTTCTTGGAAAGCATAATCTAATCTAGAAATAGTCATCCCTGGCATCTTACATGTCCCATTGTGCACTGTAGATGAATCTGACAATTATTTGTAAAAATGCTTGCAAAATCTGATAACAATTCAAAACCCATTATAATAGTTGCATATACAGTGTAGCTGCTCTTCTCATGTGTTGTAACCTGCTGAGACAGTATGTACAAGAAATACAGCTCACCCTTAATTTACCCATATGGTCTGGAGAATTCATATTGTTGGAGATAATAAAGTACGTATTGCTAGGGATCTCATGAACGTTCTTGAGGTTCATGGTAAAGCCCAGTGTGGCAAAGGGTGTTCCGATGAAATCTACTCTCATTGTTTAACATCTTTCTGTATTTTATACTTGTTAATTAGTTTGGTTGTATATTATGTTTAACCTTTGACTTTGCATCAGAAGCTTCCAAATTAAAGTGCAATAGATTCCCCTATATTTTGCAGATTCATTGCAAATGGATAACCAGGTCAATGCTTGTTATGGTTACTGTGCTCTGTTTTGACTACCTGCAACTATATGATGTGACTTATCCTTTCTGTAGTCTGTGCTGAGGCCATTTTATTGTTCCTGAAACACTAAATGTTGGTTACCTTGTACTTCTTAATGCGCTTGCTTTTCAAAGAAAATGTCTTTTTGAGGGCAGAGGGGTACATTGGAGATGTAACCTCAATCTCAGATGCTATCATCTGTTTAAGTCATAGTTTTGTTATCCAGAAAACCATGCCAGGAGAAGGAGGGAGAGACGCAGGCAGCAATGACCTCAGGACGTGCTCCAACTTCCTCTACTCTACCCCAACAGGGCCATCTACTATCAATGGCCCTGCTGTTGTTTAATTTTATTTACTGCCTGTCAGTTGTAGTTCTTTGTGTTTTGGTCTTTGCTGCTCCTAAAAAAAAAAAAAATTCCCCCATATTTTGTAAACTGCTTTGAGTGACTCCTGGAGGGAATAAGTGGGGTGTATATTTCTTAAATAAATAATGGTGAGTCCTTGAAAGACAGCTCTTCCACTGCTACCTCTCTTCACTTGTAATATTCAGCCACAGGATAGTGTTGGCTGTATTCTGAGCTATGCTCTTGGTTCATGCATAGAGATGCAAAAATGGGAAAACTCAGATGTGCTGAATTTCTCCAAATTCCACCTCTATGCCTGTTCTGTCTTGAGACCACATCATATTGCAGGCTTTCTTTCTTTCTTTTTTAATCTGAAAAGCTGAATATTTTTGTATGTGTTTTTTTCCAAATGTATACATCAGTTGTGTGCATCATTGAAAGGTACGCATTCTTCTTCCAGTGATTAACATGCTTTCATGCACATTTTCCAAAAGTACTCATTTTTTCATGTGCATTTTTTTAAAAAATTATGCATGCTGTCAAACAACTTTTACTTGGTCTGCAAATCACATTGCAAGTTTGCAAATGTATGGACTCCTATCACAGACTGTGTCCAAGTCCCCATTCAATCCAGAAGATGAGAATAGGGATGTCAGAGGAATCCACAACAGAGCCAAATGAGTTTGGGGGTTTGGGGTCCAACCCACAGATTCTGCAGAGGACCGGCCTTCCCCCATCTCGTTGATTCTGTGGACCTGCAGAACTTTTTTTTAACCATCAGGAATTCTGTGCAAATTTTGTCATGGAAAAATACATTTTAAAAAACCAGTCAAAAATGTGCATTTCCTCCTATGCTAAAGTGTGCATTTGAATGGAATTTGCACATTTCCGCACAAGTGAATTTGTGCAAATTCAGAAACAGAAAAAGCCATTCTGTTGATCATTCCATCATGGGCGGATGATGGAATGAAAGGTGCCTGGCAAACCATAAAACATAGATGGAATGGTTTTTGCACAATCCATACATCCCTAGGTGCAAAGTAGTTAAATCCTGATCAAAAATGAACTGAAATGAATTTCTTATATATTCTTGTTCATGCATGTATGAGCTGTGAGTGCAGACCCCTCTGTAACCCACAGGGTACTACTGCAGCTGATATGCCAAGACACGTCAGTGTGGAAAGTGAGACTGGAAAATGTGACTCAGTGTGAACATTAAAATGCTATATCAATAATTATCACATCAATAATGAATTATGAGGCAGTGCAACTTGAAAGGCCTGGGAACATCTTTGATTCGAAGCTGAAATTCACCATTCGGTTAACACCAACATTTTATTAGACTAACTCTTGAATTATTTAGCAGCAATACAGATTTTACAGGAGTCTAGCTGACTTCTTTGTAAGATAAAGCAGAAATGTTCCAGTTTTATGTGAATAGCAAAGAGCAGTTTACAAACACACACTTCTTTCCCATGGATGTCAGAATACCTAAGGAAGTTGGCACTGAACACTGAGAAATAACAGGATGTGTACAGGTAAAGATAAGAGTATTCCTTCTTTCTTGGTCATCTAATGCAATATTTTTGGTGGGTGGCCAAGTTGAACCCCTGCAAAACATAAGTGTGTGCAGAGTTGCAGATACTGACTTACTTAGTCCACGATCCTCAATATCTATGTAATCTAGATTGCAGCAGCAAGACATGGCATTAAGTTTGCATTACAGGTGTGCTGAATATTTTCCAGTTTTCCAGTTTTAGGTATAAATTAGAATTTTGGCATTGATTGATTCCCCCCCTCTTTTGGGGGAAAAAGTATTTGTGTGAGAAGAAATAAAATTTATTCTGCTGTTATTTCCCTAACTACTGCTTTTGGGTTTTGGGTTTTGTACCATTTTTAATTTGAATGCTGCTGCTTTCTTCTTACTGGATTAATCACATTAGGTGATTCCAGCCTATCAAAATTACACAGTAAATAGGATGACATCACAAATGCTGCCTAGTTAATTAGATTTAGCTATGTGATGAGTTACTCTGGGCAATAGAGAGAAAAAGTAAATGAAGTAAGTTAAGTAATTTAAGTGAGATTTTCACAAATTATACTGAACAAGCATTGAAAGCCCTTACTTTTTAGCAAAATGTTCATTTAAAAAAATAATAATGTTTGCTAAGGCGCCAGTTTAAAGAATTGGACAAAGAGGGACAAATAAATATCTCCCAGAAGTGTATAACAAGGTATCAATTATAATGCCAGCCAAGCATTATATTTGTGTGTGGGTGTGGGTGTGTCAGAGGGGAGGGGAGGGGAGAACTGGCCTATAAGGATTCTGAGCTTTTCTACATAAGGCTGTTAATCCACTGTAACTACTTTCAGTTTCATCTAGGTGGAACTGTGGCATAATGGCACAGCACAACTACACAAGTGGAAAAGGCTTTTTCTTTCACTTTCAAAAATAGCACTGCTTTAAACAAAAACTCACTGAGATGTTGTCTAAAAACAAAAGCAAAACTAGGGATCATGACATTGTCTAAAGATCTCATAAGCAGCAATTTTTGTGATCAGTCAAAATGTCTTGATGGGTAATCCTTTATTTCTTAGATTGCTAGGTTTTATTATTTATCTGACCAATGAGTTCTGTTTTTTATTGTAATGGATTCTGCTAAACAAATAAACTCTATTCAAAATTAAGCAACCATGAGTAGGGAACAAGAAGCGCACAAACAAAATGCCTCATGCAGAAAAGTTCTCTGTCTTCCTATCTAGCAGTTGACCAGTTTTGAGTGTCTGTACTTTGCATTGGATACTCAAGACAGGATTGGGATTCTGTTAGTATACCCTGTTGTGTAACAGTCTCCCTCCCCAAGAAGACAGAGATACTCTAAGAAGTGATGTTGAGGGCCTCAAGGCTTCTGGACTTAGGCAACTTTAATGTACATGGCTTGCCTGGAGCAGCTTGAAGTTTCATGGCCTCCATGACAACTGTAGGCCTGTCTTAAATTATATCTTGACCAATGCATGTGGCAGGACATAACTTGGATCTATTCTTCTGCTCTGGAGTAGTGTAAAATGGGTAGGCAAACCAGGGATTACCCCGTTGTCATTGACAAATATTCACATTGCTCAATATGATTTCATGGATACTCATAATAAATTGAAGACCGATTAGGGTGATTCTCCTCCAGAGACAAATTAACAAGTGCCTTTGTTAATTATTTGGTGATCAGCAGATAAAGAAAAAACTCTCTAATAATTACCTAAAATTAAGGGTTGATGGTGGTGAACGTTGAGCCAATTTTTTTTATTTTTTGTGTGTATTTCACAGAATCATAGAATGGTAGAGTTGGAAGGGGCCTCTAAGGGCATCGAATCCAACCTCCTGCTCAATGCAGAAATCCACAGTAAAGTATTCCTGACAGATGGCTGTCCAGCTGCATCTTGAATGCCTCTAATGTAGGAGAGCCCACAACCTCCCTAGGTAATTGGTTCCATTGTCATGCTGCTGTAGCAGTCAGGAAGTTTTTCCTGATGTCGAGCCGGAATCTGGCTTCCTGTACCTTGAGCCCATTATTCCATGTCCCGCACTCTGGGATGATCAAGAAGAGGTTCTCTGTGTGACAGCCATTCAAGTATTTGAAGAGCACTATCATGTCTCCCCTCAATCTTCTCTTCTCCAGACTAAACATGTCCAGTTCTTTCAGTCTCTCCTCACAGGGCTTTGTTTCCAGACACCTGATCATCCTTAATTCTTTCTACCATACCATCCCTTTCCTGGACCTCTGAGGATTTACATAGCTCTCCAATGATTTACCTAGTTTTTGATGATCACACTAATAAAAATGTAGCAATTCTGCTTCATTAACTTTTCTTGAAAGGGAGCCTTTTACATACTTTTGGAATATTTTTTCCTGGATTTTTTTTCTGTTTTGGTTTTTTAGAAAGAGGTCTGGTAGTTCAGTAGACATTGATTCACCAATGTGTAGCCATTCTTAATTTACCAGAGTGGGGGCAAAATAAAAGTGTACTGAACCTTATTGATGGTGTTTATAACCATTTTGCAACTGTTTTAACAGATTTTAGAGAGCAAAAAGCAGTGGAGAAAAAGGACTTTTTTGTTTTGCCCTCATGCAAAAATAAAATAAAAGTCCCAAGATGGTTTGAACTGACAACTTTCTCCAAACAAGCAATAGAAAATCACCTCATGCAGTGTAAAAATGTCCTTTACTAATATTAATGTTTTGGTAGCCGGCTAAATCAATGGCATATACTTGGGGAGAATACTGTACAATATATTAATAAACTGAACCAAAGATCTGAAGTTCAGAAAATATTAAAGAACCTGCTAAATTATTTCTACTGCTGCTGCTGTCTTTGGTAACAAGCAGCCCTAGTGCTAATTCATTACAACACCATAAGTTGAGGCAATTTAAAGGATATGATTGGGTTTTTATGAATTTTTTAAAAAGTTATATTTAAAACCAAAGTGTATGTGAATATTCTTTCGGGGTTTAATAAAGCCATGTGAGGAGTGTTTCATAACCCTGAGGTCGAAGCTTGTCAAGTCGATATGAAAAATCTGCACCTACAAAACTTATCTGGTATATAGAACTACAAAATGAACAAGACCCTTCTGTAAATTGTCACTGTATAGCTAGGAATTGGCATTCATTTTCATGGCTTGGCATCAATGCTATCTCTACAATACCGTTCAGTAAATACGTGAGGAGGGGGACACACTACCCTGCCCCTCTGTCACCATTTCTGCCACCCATGCTACAGAAATTCGAGATGGCCTAAAAAGAGTTTGGATTTCTAAGCATCTGACCTGCAGAATCTGCGGTGGACCAGCCTGTGCAGCCAAGGCAGAATCCGCGGGATTTCAGATGCTTTTTAACTTTCCTGAGACAAATGCCATGCTGGAAAATATATGTGAAGAAAAGTTAAATGGAATGGGGAGAAATTTGCAAACTGTTACGTACGAACATAAATTATGCAAATTGTTGTGAACTTTCTTACAGAATTATGTATGTATTTTTCTACATAACGGGGGAAGGGAAATCAAATTTGTATGTGAACGAATGACAGACAATCCATGAAAGATATGCGGGCTGGATTTCACAAAATCCAGACATCCCCACCCTCTACCCATGGAGGATGACTTTCTGAAATCCACATAATTTTGAACTCTGGCTCTGCAGGTTTTCAGACAACAGGGTTGTGTGTGTTTTTGTTCTCAGAAGGAACATAGTACCAATTCAGGCCAATACTATTCTTAAGAGCAGGCATCGAGGTAACAGAATTTCACATGAATTAAGACTGATTGCAGGTCAATGCACTGAGGACAGATACTACACAATTTCAGATACAAATTGTTTCAGAGACTTGGCATATCGCCAAATGCGTTTGCTCTGCATTCCTTCATTAATATAAATTCTGCACACTAGCCAGACCATTGCAGAGTTATATTTTACATGTCCATACATACCCTATTAATTTTATCAGCTATAAATGGAGATTCAGATTTGTTAGTGGAAATATCAAATGAAAGAGCAGAGAAAACCATATGCATGTTGTAAGATTGTATCAGAATAGAATGAAAGGGCTTGGCATTTTTTTAGCAACAAATACCAGCCTTTTTTCAAAGGGGCCAATCTATTAAAATGATAAGCACATGTTATAAATCTTGTTGCAGTGTTCATACACATTCAAAGATGTTTTGCTTTCTCACCATTCATATACCTGTGTTCACATGGACAAATGTAACAATGGGACCATGCAGTCCAGCTGATGATAATTCTCAGTCTCACAGTGGCACTTTCCCTTTCCACTGTGGTAATGGAAATCGTTTAAATCTGTGTTTGTCTTGGTTTATATGGTATGTTTTTCTATATAACATGCATATACATGTGTACATATTTGGAATTAATACAGTCTATAGTGTCCTTGTGATTTATTGGATATTGTATTATGTTCTCCATAATTAGCTCCATATGTGACAAGGGATTGAAAGGACATCAGGCACCTCAAGACCAAGCCTATAATAAATTAAATAAATAAGAACATAAGATAAACCCTGCTGGATCAAACCAAGGTTTGTCAAGTCCAGCATTGTTTTCTGACAATGGTCAACCAGATGCCTATAGGAAGGCCACAAGCAGAACAAGAGTGCAACAGCATCCTCCCATTTATGTTCTCTAACAGCTGCCTCTGATACTGCAGGTTATATAGGCATTGGGACTAGCAGACAGTGATAGCCTTTTCCTCTATGGATGTGCCTAATTCTCATTTAAGGTAGATGGCTATCATACCATGGGCTCATCTACACCTAAGGATGTAGAGGGAGGGAGGGGGAGGATCATGGACTTACCTGCTTCTGCGGTCCTCTCCCAGCGTCTATAAAGGTTGTGTGACATCCCAGAAGGGAAGAGGGACATCACAGGCACCATTTTTTAAAGAAGAGGGTCACGTGGCAAAAAAACTAAGTAACCCCTCCCCCCACCAAGCTCCATATCCAACCCCCCTGCCATCCCAGGGATAGCGAAATTGCTGCCCCTCATCGTCATGGAGCCACCCCATGCAACTCCATGCCCATTTGAAGATGCAGGAGCCCATGCCACACCAGCCACAGTCCTCAGGGATGTCCCAGGACCATGGAAAAAATGGGACATCTGGGGTTGCATATATCCCGGGAAAAGTCTCTTGTCATCCCTGGTTGACCCTAGGATCCCCTGTGTGTCATCTGGATGCACAGGGATGACCTAGAGACAACCCTGGGATATATGCATGGTGTAGACATGGGCCATATTATCATGTCAGATTCTATAGGTTGACAACATGCTCTGTGAAGAAATACTTTCACCAGTAGTAAATCACTTAGCATTCAGCTTCTTTGGATTCTAGCATCCATAATATTGGTTCTAGTATTATGAGAGAGGAAGGGAAAACTTCTTCCTACCCATTTTCTCCACACCATGCATTATTTTAATCATATTTATAGCTTGCTATGTTCCCCTTTGCTCACCTTTTCTCTTAGCTAAAAAGCTCTAAATGTAATTTTCCCCATAGAAGAGTTGTTCTCATGCCTTGATTATTCTGATTTCCCTTTTCTGTGCCCTCTCCAGCTGTACAATATACTTCCTTTTTTAGGTGCAGTGATGAGAACTATACATAGTATTCCAAGTGTGTTTGAACCATAGATTTGGAGAATGACATTATGATATGGGCTGTTTTACTTTCGGTCTCTTTCCTAATGATCCCCAATATAGACATTTCCCTTTTCACAGCAGCTGCATACTGGGGCAACATTTTCATCAATCCCAGCATGCCTTTCCTGGTCACTCACTGCCAGCTGAAACCTTATCAGTGTTTATGTGAAGTTAGGATTTTTGGCCCCAATCTGCATTACTTTACAATTGCTTACGTGGAACCTCATCTGTTATTTTAATGTAGGGATGGGTGATGTTTCATTTCAATGCATTATTTTTATAAGAATGCATCAAAATTCATAAAATTCTCTATATTCATGATTTTAAAGTCTTTTTGAAAGTATGAATAAAGTGTGTTTTGGATCATCCCTATCCATGTGCATACTGACCATTTCAAGGAACTCTAAAAGGTTAATGAAACAGGACTTCCTTCACAAAAGCCATGTTGATTTTTCTTCAGCAAGGCTTATCCTTCTATATGTGTGATTATTTTATAATGAATGTTAAGTAAATGTTTAATTATCTTTCCCAAATGATTAAGGGTGAGTTTACACATGCTTTCTCTCCTTCCTCTAACCCCATGCCCACACACAGGGAACGGAAAATGATGATACGATAAGTATCAACTACACTAAACCAGAGTATTAAAAGATAAATGCAACAGGTAATCAGATGATGAAGTGGGAGAATAATCCACCAAAGTAATAAATGTCTTCACCCAGTTCTAGTAATTAAGTTCTCATGCTATTTGGGTGGATTGGTAAAACACATGGTTTCCATTCCTCTTAACCAACTCTGACTGTTTATAGCTATAATCCACACAAGTGCTGAAATATTAATAACTAAGCAATACAAAGACATATCATATTTCAAACAACTCCCAGCCCTCTTATCCTGAGTATTACAGCTGCTGCAGGGAGATAGTAGTTGAACTAGTATTTAGTTTTTTTTTTATCTTATAGTATGAGAGCACTACATCCTGCTGGTCTCCTTGCCCTAGCACTGCTGCTGCCAGGTTTACTACCCATCACCTGTATTGCATCTTGCGGCTCCTCCTAAACTTTTGCCATTTGCAGTTCCTTATTCGAAGTAGCCCTGGATTTTAATATACTTTTCACACTTGAAAGTGCAAAACAAATCAACAAAATAATACATTTAATAATAAATTTAATAATAAATCTCACTATGAAAACAAACAAGAATCCTATCCTGAGACGTCAAGGACCTGTCTTGTATGACCTCTTTTTTTCTAAATCACAATTATTACCAAAAAAAAAAAAAAAGGAAAAGAAAAAACACCAAAGAAACAAAGGGAGGGAAACAAAAACAGTATTAGAAAATTGTTGATCATAATTATGCCTTTACCTATTTCTTTATTATGAATGAGCAGTAAGCTTGGGAGGAAACAAAGGCAACCACTATGCTACCTCCAGCCTAGGCTGTTTATTCAGTTTTCCCAAACTGGAAGTAATACATCCAACCTTCCTACGCAACATTTTTTCAGTGCTTATAGTTTTCCTGAAACTTAAATGGAGAGATCATCATAGTATTTTGTTACTGCCAGATCAAAGCTCAGCTTTGCAAAACTTTCCCCTCTCCTGGCTGCATCAGGACATAGAACATTCTTTTGCCACTGGTGCTGATGGAATCCATAAAAGAGTATGGATTTTGTGGGTGATTTTTTTTTTCTTTTAGTCAAGAGTTGTTTAAAATGGCATCATTAGACTACTTTCAGGCAAACAACAAGTTAAGAGGAAGTATCTATTGATTCTGAAGCACAAAGGATATTCATGTTTTTGGTTCCTGGCTCCCTGTAGATCCATAGCCCTTTCTTTTGTGTTTTCTTTCATGCCGTTAAAAAGTAATTTGTTTTCTTTCTGTACTATGCACATGGACATTGGTTTTATCTGGCTCAAGATTCAAAAGAGGATTGTGTTGGATTTTGTTCCCCCTTTGAATGTACATTGCTATTGATGCCTTTGTGGAAATGAGGGATGCATTTAATGTAGCCATGTAATTGTTCCAGAGTGTAAGTTGGAGACCAGTGTATAAAACATCAGTTAATTGTGTCAACAATAGGATATTGATGTTCAGTAGTATGCCATATATATTTCTCAGTATTTTATTTTATTTTCATTTGCGTATTTATTTCCAAAGTTAAAGTTACTTGGGGCATTCATCTCTACCTATAAAGTGGAAAGTATGTGTGCATCACGTATGTCCGGAAATGTTTACCCACTTCCAGATGAGTTAGAAACTTGACACAGTGACACAGCTGTACAACATACCAGAAAAATCTAAAAACATGAATTTGGGGGTTTAAAGTATTTTTTAAAGAATTTAATAAAAACCTAGGTTTATGCCTATAACTCCCAGCATGCCTTGGGTGGAACTCTCAGCATGCCTTGGGCAGGAGGCCAGACTTACTGGCCTTTGGTGGCCATTGTGAGTGCACAGGTTGGTGGTGTGTCTTTTACAACCCTGACTCCTAGGGTTGGTCTTGAGCAGTCAAATCAATTCCACATAAAAGGAAACAACCCACATAAATGGACTGCATCCATTTGTGGTGCCTCCTCCCACCCTCAGCGTGGTTTTAAAATGTAACTAGATACAACAGCATGACTTTGAGAGGGTAAACATGCTCAAAGGCACTCCGTCCTGATATCACTGTTTTCTCAGAATCTGGGTGTAAGCAAGTATGTAGCCTTTGCCCTTAAGAGAGAGGGAGGAAGGGGAGGCACTCTTCACATGCCCAGAAACAGACCTGACAAAGGGGGATGGTGCCTGGCCCAGCCCCGGCCCTTCAGTACAGGCTCCTGATGTAGCACTTGGTGGGTGAGAAGCACAGCCCAAGACAATCCCAGCAGGATTGGCCAGAGTTGGTTGCATCCACTGATAGCTACTTACCTCCCCTCCTTGGCGATGCTACTCCTTGATGCTCTATCGAGGAGCAGCATCAGCAACAAGATGATGTCTCAGAGGGTGCGGGCACCTGCAGGCTGCCAAAGGTGTGCTGGGAGGTGCAGTACCGGCATGTAGAGAGGCTGATTTAAAATAAAGTATGGGTGAGCAAGCCCTGATCTCTCACTAACTTTCTTTGTTCTCCTCCCTGACTTTCTCCAAGTGCCACTAACCCTGCCCACCATTCCATTCTAGCCTCAGCTATATCAGTCAATCCTCTATTCACTCTTCTGTCTCAATGGTATAGTCAGACTTTTACATAAAAATCATAAACTTTATTTAGAAATCCACAAGCAGGGTGCTACAACCAAGGTGGCCTGCTCTGCAGTTAAAAGGGCAAAAAAGGGAGATCAGCAGGTTCTCAGAATGCTAAGATACTTTATTTCCAAGCCCAACATGTTTTAGCCTATTTTGTTTTTTAAGGCCTTCTTCAGGGGCTTGATAAGAGATGTCTGCAGAAATACTCTTAACAGGATGATAGTCTCCTACGATAATTACTGGTGACTGCCTCAGTTGCTAGGCCCCATTGGGAGCAGGCCCATTGCCAATGGCAACCAAGCAAACTGTCAGCCAGCCAGACTTCATTTCCCATGAGCTTCAGCAGCAGGACTCTCATTGGGCAAGTCAGGCACCACAGCAAAAGGCATGCTGGGAGTTGAAGTTTTTGTTTTCTGTGGGGACAAAGAAAATTATGGCGACAGCAGCCCTGGCCATGACTGAAGGTGAGAGAGAGTGGGGGACGAGGAAGAAACTAGGACTGGCCTACCTTGAAGGGTTGTCATGAGGATGAGAGAGAGAAAAAAGAAATGAATTTAATTTGTTTACAGGTTAACGCAGGCCTAGCACCGGCCTGCTATTTTAAAATGATTACCTCACAGACATATATTTTAGGAGGCCCAAGCAACGCTGGGTAGAAGCTTGAAATCTGGCATGCTGATAGATCTGGCTATCAGAAAAAATTAAAACCATGAAATTTTGGATTTTAAGTATTTTTATGTCAGATAAAAGGCCCAAGTCACCAGTTGCCTTCACCATCCTGGCTCTCTGCCAAAACCTGTTAAATGTAGATATTGTATAGTAAATTATGCCAATAAAGTATTCTGTGTTCTGACTGCTTTCCTTTTTTCATAACAATAACTTCAGAGCACGTGCATACAATGGTTTATCATGTTCACTGAGATCTGCTTCCTTAATATATGTTATTCAGATATCTGGGCAATGCCAGGTCTATTTTAAAAACATATTTTTAAATTTGGATCTTTTTTAGCTGGTAGAAAGGGTGTTGTGTGTCCTGATTGTTTTTGAAGTTTAGACAGTTGCTCCAGCCAAGCATGATGGGAGGTGTAGGCATTTCGGGTAAAACAAAATTGTGGTTTATCACAAAGCTCTAATTTAAAATACAGTTCTTATTAACACAATTTTCCATTGATTCTAACAAGACAATTTACGAACTCAACCAAATTAAAACCAACCAACCAACCTAAAGATGAATAAGTTGCAGAGAAATTTATTATTTATCAAATAAATGTCATAAACATTATTCACAGACCCGAGCAACGCTGGGCATATCAGCTATTATAATATAAATTTAAAATATGCTTCCACATATATTTCCAGGTTAGGCCCGGGAAAGTAATCTGAGGTATTTGCAAGTGCCATTGACTTCTAAATTGAGATTATTATTATTATTATTATTTATTTATATAGTAGTATCTGTGTGCATGGCATGTTAAAAAGACAGATCCCTGTTCTGTCTGACAGACAGAGAAGCAACACGAGAAGAGGGAAAACAGAGGCCTAGTTAAGCAGGGAAGAAGACATGATCATTTCAATTATATGTTCTTTGACTCACATAGGGGGTGATACAAATAAGGGGAGTGGTTGTATAGAGGTGTTCTGGGAAGGTGTTCCAGGCATAAAAGTCAGCAAGGGAAAATGGGTGGAGTAGTGTCAGGAGACAGGGGACATTTGGATAGAGGAAAGGTCACATGAACAAATATGTTGAGATATAAGTGCAGAGAAGTAAGGAGGAGCAAGGAATGGAGAGCTTTGAAAGTAAGGACAAAAAGCTTGTGCAGGACACAAGAATAGACAGAAAGCTAATGAAGAGATTTTAGGAGTGGAGTCTCATGGTCAGAAAATTGAGATAGGCAAATAATGTTGGCAGCAGGGTTCTGGGTAGATGCAAGTAGATGAAGGTGAGACAATGGAACACCAGAGAGATGAAGATTGCAGAAGTTAAGGTGATAAATGACCAGAGCTGTTCACTGAAGAAACAGACAGAAAGTGCAGCCTTTTTTAATGTAAAGGAGAAGTGACTTGTTTAGGCAATGGACTGAAGATAGGAGGCAAAGGAGAGAGAAGAGTTAGAGAAAACCAAGGCTTCATGCCTGATGAATAGGGTGGATTGTAATGTTGATATTGAATACTGTGAGTGATTGAGAAGACAAGGAGAAAAGATAAGGATTTCAATGTTGGATATATTGAAACATACAAGCAGAAATATCAAAGAGGTGGATGGAGATGCAAGATTGAGGGAGGGTGAAAGATCTGGCACAGAGATGTAAACTGCATATCACTAGTATTTGAGTGGTACTGAAATCCATGGTAGTGAAACACATGGACAAATTATACATAGAGAGAATGGTAGATGGCTAAGTACCCCTGAGGAACCCCTCAGGGAGAGGGGAGGCAGAGGAAGAGTATCCCACTACAGAGACATTAAAAATGTGGTTAAATAGGAAGGAAGTTAACCAACTGAAGATGCAATCACAGAGACCTTGGACATAAAGGGAAGTGAGTGATCCACTGCATCAAAGGTGGCGGAGAGGTCAAGGAGGAAGAGCATTGAGTAGAGGTCTTTGGATTTCACACTCAGGAGATCTTCAGTGACTTTCATGAGGACAGTTTCAGTGGAGTGCAGGGGCACTCCAGATTGGAGCAGGTCAAAAGCAGTGTTGAAAAAGAGAAAGTTGAAACTGGGGGGATATGCAAAATGTTGAAATTAAATAAGAAAGGTCAGCTGATGGTTTTAGGTGCATTTTTTTAGAACAGGGGTAACAGTGTTTAGGGAAAGGCTGGTTAGGGGGCAACTGCCTACACAGGATGCCATGGGGCAGATGCAGGTTTTAGGGTAATCATATGCCAATCCCTCTCAGCTGTATCCCCTCCCCAAACACACTGGTATTGGCAGCACAATGTTAATAACTAAAATATACACAATATACTCCACACAAATTAAGCCTGTGTTTGACAGAGCACAAAGTATTTGCCCACTATTTTTTGTTTAGTCGAGTTGGGGCATACTACTGCTCAATCACATCTATCCTAAAATCCTGGATTTCTCCTTTCTTTTCTCTGGGCTGCTCCTACTTCCACCCTAGCTTCAAAAGAAACTTGAGGAATCTGTCTCTAGACAACTGAACCATGACTCTGATTTCCCCCTAAATTCCTTTGTTTGCTACAACAATGAAAGATGGGAGCATGTGGCTCATTTCCTCCTAAATAACTGGGCAGAATACTGGCAGCACATTTTTCCTCCAATCTTTGGTTCTACAAAATCATCATCATCGTTGTTGTTGTTGTTGTTAGCATTGCCCCAAGAGTCACTGGGTGGCATTCCCAGAATCTGAGCAAAACAGAAAATGGGGCCATATAACCTACTTTTATCACAGTATCATACAGTTAACTGAACTCACCTTTGCATCTGCAATGAAACCGTTCATTTTCTAAACATGAGTGATTTTGACAACTTTCTGTCATGGTGAAGGGCTACAAAAGGATAATGGAACTTGATCCAGCTTCTGCCCAGATGTAAATATAATAAACCAGACCTTTATTTTCAGGGTTTGTTTGCTGCAGTTAATTTGAGAGAATCTCACCATTGTTCTTTCTGTGTTAGACAGGGCTATGAAGAGCTGGAAAGACAGCTAAAAGAAGTCTTCAAGGAAAGAAGCACTATTCTTCACCAGCTGTCAAAGACGTCCAAAGAGCTTGAAGGCATTAAAGTAAACCTCCAGGTTAGAATTTTTCTTCCTTTCTTTCTATGACATGGATGTATCATTAGCCCAATGTAGGTATTCAACCTGCTCACATGAGGGCTAAAAGTTAGCAGAAGGCATGGACAAGCACACCCCCCACCCCCATATGTCCATACCCCACCCTATCTGTTTAGTCTCTGATTTTCTTGTGTTGAAGGAGTTAATCTGAAGGTGATTTCTACGTGGGTTCATTTAAATGTGAGTAGGATACTGCACATTATTGGGGTCCCTGTTTGCATGGAGCCTTCTACTTGTGATTACTGGGCATGCTTACTTCCCAATTCCCCGGTACTCATCACTAAAATGACTCCAACCTGGTGAACATCAACAGGAATATTTGGAGAAGAAGGCCAGGCCTGAGCATCCCTCCATTCATGGTACTGGCTCCGATGGTGCATATAAGACGAGGTTGGGGAACTAGCTTTCATAGGGGGAGAGAAAAGGCCCCACCATAAAAGCAATACATTTCTAATACTACATTTCTACATCCAAGAGCTTTCTTTGGTAAACAGAGGAGCATTTCAGTTGGAGAACTAATCCCTTCTTCCCCCTCCAAATCCCTTGGTAATGGGGGGCAGGGGAAGAACCCAAAATACATTGCTCAAATGTCTGCACTGCTGGATCTACAGGGAGAAGGGGATTGCATTGTGTTTCCAGGGCTTCCTTCCCCAACAATCCATGAGTAATTTTGTGGAAGGGGGACGGATAGGGTATATTCGTCAAAGTTCTCCCAAATCCAGCTTGAAGCTTGTTCCGACTCGAGTGCATATCCCATCATGAGCTTTGTTTTTGTTTCTTTTGGCATGAAAACACATGCATATTTTTCCAAATGTTCTCATCAGTTCTGCACATCTTTGATATGTACACATTCTTCTCCCATTGATTAAAGCATATGTGTGCACATTTTTCAAAGGTACACATTTTTTCATGCACATTTTTTTAACGTGTGCATGCTGTTGAATGCAGTATTTTTGGTCTGCAAAGTACATTGCAAGCTTGGATATGTACGGACTTTGACTGCAAATTGTGTCAGAATCCATGTTCAGTCTAAAAGGTGTGAACTGAGTAAATCCTGGGTAAATTGAATGTCTCATACTTCTCTAAGAATGAATGAATTTCCAATCAAAATGCTCTCTCTCCCATCCCAAAGCTAGAACGGCAGAGGATGGAGCATCAGAAATACTTTCAGCCCATCCCACCCCCACCTTGCTGAATTTAGTCCTTGGCATATGGTCCCCTCCAGCTCATTATGTAATAAAGAGACAGCATATTGGGATGGGGCTATTAAGGATGCTTGATGAAACAGAACTTTGTGAATTTTGATCTGAACTGACCAGATCCAGGGACTAATGTTTAAATCAGAACTTAGTTGTCCACCAGTTTTTACACTTCCTGGTTGTTCCAACACAACTCTTGGAGTACAAAGATTTCGGTTTTTGAAAATGGATGTCCTGAGTGGAAATATGTTTAGAAATATATGTTTTGAGAGCATATGCTTAGAAAAGTGTATTTTAAGAGAACTTATGTTTATAATACTGATTTAAATGTGAGCTGTCATGCAAGCTAAAAAAAGAAAGAAACATAGACTTATGAGTGATGGTGTGTTGAGTATGAAGCCCCAAATCTGGTATCCCATCCAAACCTGTGCCAATGTTTTGTGCTACAAGCCCCGAGTTTTGTGTTGCCACCCACAAGTGTGAAAATTACACATCAAATGTGGGTTGGTAGTTAATACTTCCCAACATTGTCAAATCTCCTTGAAACCCATGATAGAGTAGTGTGCTTCTTTTGTACTACGAATCCTAGGTTTTGTGCCACCACTCCAACTGTGAAAATGACATACCCAGGGTCAGTCTATAGGCAAAACACCCTTCCAGTGACATGGACTGGAAGCAGTTTGATTTGTTCATCTTTACTGGCTGTCATGCATTTAATATGCTGGTAGGGAAAATATGACCAGTCAAACAGAAGCATAATTACACATGCACCGGCTATCTACCTTAACATTGTAATGATGAGAAGTCAAGTAATCCTTCTCTGACATAATTACAGAGTGCTGTATGGACATGTTGGACCTATAAGATCCTCTAACCCCCATTTCTGGGTAATGGTTTCAAGCAGAAGAAGTCTATTTGTTTGGGAGTACTATTGAGGCCCTGCAGGAGAAGAACAAAGTGACTTCATTTCTTATTTTTTTGCAATCCTAAATGTGTTATTCACAGGCGCCACTTTGATCAAAAGGGTCACTATTAATAATTTTACTGCTGAAAATTGTCAAAGAGCTCCTTGGTAACACATTGTTTCTTCCCTTTGTTATCAGTCTTTGAAAAATGATGAGGCATCTGCCAAAAGCGATGTACAGAAACTCTTGGAATTAGGCCAAAAACAAAGGTACGCTTCAGAGTTTGTTTGCCTTACCTTTTGCTTTTCTCACACACATTGAGAATGGCTATGAATGCTCACCTTTTTCAGCCAGTAAGTACAACAAAGTAGTCACGGCAAAAAGGAACCACACAGAAGCAACAATCGGCCCTGAAATATGAGGTTTGTATTTTGAAGTGCAACAGGGGCTGTATGTTATGTCAGATTCCCCTTTCTGAATGCAGAGAGTGCATCTCACCCTTCTTGGATGAGATCTGATCTTGGAATCTTCCTCCCAACTGTCATGGAAATCTCCATGGCTGGTTCATCTCTCATGTCAGGCTTCCAACATCACAGAGAAGGAAAGGGGGCATTCTGGAGTTGTGAGAGGAGAGAGAATTCGGGTCTGCTCAGACAACACGCTAACCCTTTTGCAGCAAATAGTTAGTGGGCATGCTTAAACTGTGGTTATGGGGCCACCGTGGTTAGGAATGGTTCACACAACATGGTTGTGTCATGGTTTACAAGAGACACTAAGCCATACTGTTTAGCTCAAAATGCTTAACCACCGTGGTTTAGCATGTTGTCTGAACAGGGTCACTATACTTCTTCACACAGCACATTGTTAAACTATGGAATTCACTACCACAAGATGTAATTATACCCACCAAGTTGGATGGCCTTAATTGGGGTTAGAAAAATTCCTGGAGGAGAAGGCTACTGATGGCTACTAGTCCTGATGTTATAAACTACCTCCAGTATCAGAGGCATTATTTATTTGTACACCACTTGGTGGGGAACATGGGCATGGTCTTGCACTCATATCCTACTTGTGGGTTCCCTGGTTCCCTTCTTATGCTTTTATGACTAAATTTGCATAAAATTCCAGAAAGTTAAAAGAAAAAGTGCAAAAGCCCATGGCATCCATGTGACTTTGGAAAAACCAGTCAGCTGTAGATTCCATGAAACACTGGTAAGTGCCTATGGTAAGCTGTATTCAGGGGCAGTGAGGGCAGCAAAAAACCAATACTTTGCTGCCATTATTAAATCATCAATCTGCCGCCCAGTGGAGCTTGTCCGGGGACTTCTACTTACTGGCCCCAAGGACATGGTAGAACCATCTGAGGCCCACTGTAATATATTTGTTAGGCACTTCCATGATAAAATCTCTGGCATCCACCAGGACTTAGACTCCAGTGTTATAGAAGGTGAATCTAGTGAGGTATCCAGAGCACAGGTTTATCCTGTTTTCTTGGATGAGTTTCAGTTGGTACAGCTCGATGACGTGGACAAGGTGCTTGGACAGGTTCATGCAGCCACCTCTGTATTGGATCCCTGCCCCTCTTGGCTTATAAAAGCTAGCAGGGATGGAACAACCGGCTGGGCCAGGGAAGTGATTAATGCCTCTCTACGAGAGGGAGTGGTCCCAGACCGTCTGAAAGAGGCAGTAGTAAGACCATTCCTGAAGAAAGCTTCCCTGGACCCAGAAAATCTTAGTAACTTTAGACAGGTGGCAAATGTTCCATTCCTGGGCAAGGTCCTTGTGCGGGTGGTTGCTGGCCAGCTCCAGACACTCTTGGATGAGACTGATTATCTGGATCCATTTCAGTCAGGTTTCAGGCCTGGTTTTGGCACAGAAACAGCCTTGGTCGCCCTGTATGATGACCTATGTTGGGAGAGGGACAGGGGGAGTGTGACTCTGTTGATTCTCCTTCACCTCTCAGTGGCTTTCAGTACCATCGACCATGGTATCCTTCTGGCACGACTGGCTGAGTTGGGAGTGGGAGGCACTGCATTGCAGGGGTTCCACTCCTATTTGACAGGTTGGCTCCAGAAGGTAGTGCTTGGGGGACATTGCTCAGCCCCATGGATTCTCCAGTATGGGGTTCCACAGGGGTCAGTTTTGTCCCCCATGCTGTTCAACATCTACATGAAACCGTTTGATGCGGTCATCCGGAGTTGTGGAGTGCGTTGTCATCAGTACGCTGATGACACGCAACTCTACTTCTCCTTTTCATCTTCATCAGGTGAGGCTGTGGATGTGTTGAACCAGTGCTTGGCTGCGACAATGGACTGGATGAGATAAACTGTCTAATAAACTGAAACTCAATTCATAGAAGACTGAGATGCTGTTAGTGGGGGGTTCCTCTGACCAGATGGAGGGTGTTCAACCTGTTCTGGATGGGGTTGCACTCCCTCTGAAGGAGCAGGTTCGTAGCTTGGGGGTTCTCCTAGAACCTTCTCGGTCACTTGAGGCTCAGGTGGCCTCGGTGGCATGGAGTGCCTTCTACCAACTTCGGCTGGTGGCTCAGCTATGCCCCTATCTGGACAGGGATAACCTGGCTTCAGTTGTCTATGCTCTGGTAACCTCCAAGTTAGATTACTGCAATGCGCTCTACGTGGGGCTGCCTTTGAAGACTGTTCGGAAGCCGCAGCTTGTGCAGAATGCAGCGGCCAGATTGGTAACAGGGACCAGAAGGTTCGAACATATAAGACCGAATCTGGCCCGCTTGCATTAGCTGCCTGTATGTTTCCGAGCCCGATTCAAGGTGCTGGTTTTAACCTATAAAGCCTTACACGGTTTGGGACCACAATACCTGATGGAACGCCTTTCCCGATATGAACCTACCTGTACACTACGCTCAACATCAAAGGTCCTCCTCCGGGTGCCTATTCCGAGGGAATCTCGGAGGACAGCAACAAAGGAGAGGGCCTTCTCTGTGGTGCCCCCCCAATTATGGAATGATCTCCTGATGAGGGCCCGCCTGGCGCCAACACTGTTATCTTTTCGGCGCCTGGTTAAAACTTTTCTCCCAGGCATTTTAACAGCTCAAGTTGAGGTTTGATTGACATTGTGGCCAGGCTTAACTATTATAATGTGTTAAAATGTTTTAAATATCAGCTGTTTTATGTTTATGGTTTTAAATTTTGTATATTGTCTTTTTAGTGTTCTATATTTTAATTTTTGTAAACCGCCCAGCGAGCTTTGGCTATAGGGCGGTATATAAATGTAATAAAATGTAAATAATAATAATAATAATAATAATAATGGGTCAGATTCATAGAAATGCAAACTCATTTGGCTCCATTGCAGATTTTTCTGATATCTCTAACCATTATGCAATTTCTGAGTTCAGAAAACAGTAATTGTTTCGGCAGGGTATCTAAATTTATAGAGTACATATTTGAAACAGTTTAGTCACTTTTGCATAATAAGGTGTGTTAAATGAATGAAGAATATCGATTTCAGCCTTTTATTTTCTTTTTTTTGAAGGGTTGGAGAAAGGCTACATTCCTTAAAAACAGATCACATGTGCCTTTTTCAAAGCAAAGTATCATCTCAAAGTTCCCATGAGCCATGTGAAATGCATGAAAATTGTTTCCATGGGAAGCAAACTCAGAGCTTGACTTGATTGTGCTGAAGTCCAACAGCATAAATATACTGTATACTTTACTGCATGGTAAAAGCATGCCTGGCCACAGCCATTGCCTGGACATCCAGAAGCAAAGCTGGGGTCCAGGAGTACTCCCCCAAAATGAACCTTGGTGGTAAGGAGTACCCCAACACCCAAAGTTGGCTATTCTTAGATTGGTCCTTTTCCTTTCTAGATGCACCTCTGACTTCAATGTAGAAAGCACATGTCACACCCATGAGATACTATAAACAGGTAGTGGTTGCCTTTTCCAAAGCAACATGCCATCTCAAAGTTCCCATGATTTATCTGAAATGTATGAAGATTGTTTCCATGGGAAACAAATGCGGAACTTGACTTCACTATGCTGATTACCAGTGACAGACAGTACGATGTGTGCAATGTGCTGGCAGAGGCAGGGAGCAGCTTGTTTTCTTTCTTTCATGATTTTCCTTCTGACACTCTGAGCAAATACTATGGAAACCACTTCTGTGAGTAGTATAACAATTAATGATAATTACAGACTCCCTGGATTTGCGTTCCATTGTGGTTAGGGAAGCACACATTTCTAGATTCTCATATTGATAAAATGCCAAGGCATGAAAACTGACCTATAATTAATGCAAGAGATGCTCCACATCTATTGTATGTCTGGCTCCCGAGAAACTTAGATCAAACAACATGTCAAGCACTTCCTGCCAGATACACAGTATCTCAGTCCTGAAACATTGTCTTGTATACTCTGTGATAAATCTTCCAAAACATAGAATAAAAAGAGCTCTCCCATTTACCTATTGAAGGGCTATATATTATTTAGTTGTCAGGAATCACTGCACTGACCCTAATTGGCAGTATACACAGCTGCTCTTATGTTTAATACATGGCTGCTCCCATCAAAACAGTGTGTCCCAGCCTGGGACCTGTCACTGCTTGCTGGATGTCTGTATTAAAATCATGAGCTACCGCTTTGGTTGAAACCAGCACTCTACTTAATCTCTAGTTTATACGCTTGCTGTCTCTGTGATTTGGGTTGATGGAAATTAGACTAACTTCACTGACCAAAAAAACTTTGAAGGATGTGGCCAAAGTGTTGATCATAAGTCAGGTGAGGGTTTCTACATCTGCTCAGCTCACATATACTGGAACCATGTCCAGCTCACATTAGGTGGCTATGGTAGGTAGCTACGGGGCATAAAATGGGGTATGCACTGAAATAACCACATACCTGCTTCATCATTTGCCAAACAGTGTGAATTCACAGTCCATATTCACAACATATTAGCTTGCCCTCTGTCAATTGGCTCTTATGTGTTCAGCTTGAATATGCTGTAGATCAAGCTTCCCCAACTTCAGATGTTTTGGACTTCAACTCCTATCAGCCTGAACCAACATGGCAAACGGATAGCAATGCTGGGAGGCATAGTCCAAAACATCTGGAGGGTACTCAGTTGAGGAAGGCTGCTATATATGATACAGATGTAGATAATACATCATATATGACATTCAATAGAGCTAAACAAGGCTGATTTCCCAAAGATACTTGTTTGCGTTGTCTCTTGAATTTCTCTGACAGCAACATAATAATGCATTTACTGGCAACACACCCTTTTGAAATAATTTCAGCTAAAAACAGCTTCTACCTGAATGGGGGATAGGGAATCCAACTATACAATTTGCTTTGGAAACAAGAGAGTTAATGAATTAGATTTTGTTTTGCAACATCCTCTTTTGTTTTAAAAACAAATACAGATGAATTCCCATTCACAACAATGTAATTCTTCTGGTTCAGCATACCTTTGATCATGTCTAGCTTTTCTTTGCTTGCAGTCACTGCACTCTTTTTTCAGCAGGAATTATACAATTGGCAATATTTTGCACAGCAGGCCACACAATAGATACAAAAAGGAGGCAATTTCCTCTTTCTGAATTTTTCTTTAGGAACTTCAGTGGTGTGCACTGGCTTTATTAAAAAGCCACCTTAACAAAGCACAAGCAGTGGTTATTCTGTATAATTAAAAGTCCCTTCTCATGAAATGAGAGTAAACAAAAGCATTCTTTGCTAATGGACAATAGAGATGAAGTTTGTGTTTTGTCTCCTCAACAAACTAGGGAAGAAATGAAATCGCTCCAGGAGGCCTTTCAAAAACAGCTTAATGAGGCTGCTGAGAAGGCAGAAAAACAGCAGGCTACAGTGAGTGTCTCTATCTTTTCTTCTTATTATTTTTTCTACCTTTTCGTTCCCCCTTCTTTGTAAATATTTCAATAGCTCAAATATATTTGAATTAAGAAGGTTATTGGTATGTAGTCCGTATAGCAGCCCTTTCCAATCTTGGAGCCCAAACTTCCAGATGTTTTGGACGTCAACTCTCATCAATTTTAGCCACTATGCCCAATGATCAGTAATCATGGGAGTTGTGGTTCAAAACATCTGGAAGGCACCAGGTGAGGCACATGGAATGTTCTGGATCAGGATGGATAGAAAGTAGGTCTCCAGATGCTTTTTACTTCAACTCCCATAAACCCCTGCTAGCATGGCTAACAGTCAAGGATGCTAGGAACTGGAAGGCCAAAACATCTGGAGATCTAGTTTCTGTCCACCCCTGTTTTAAGTATATTTGTGGAATACTTTTGGAAACAAAGAACCTCACTGGAATTACTGCAGAATTGGGCAAATATATAAAGGATATTTTGTACATTTCTTTATATTACTAACAAGTGTCCCATGATTTAACAATGGATTTTCCTTTATTTGTATATCTCCCAACTAGAATTTCATTATAGCAAATGAGTAAACAGTAACAACCTCTTTTGAAATATATGTGGAACAGGGAAAACCCTAGGCAAATCTTTGATATGATATAATGAAAAGAGAGTAGGATCAATTTCGAATTTAGAATTATACTACAATGCAAAATGTATTAGATATCAAGTTAGCTATTAGAACCTAATCCCTTTACTTTCCTGTTTTAAAAAGCATTTATAAAAGTACCTCCACATGTTACATTATGTTTCATTATGGGAAAATAATAATTCTAGCACAGTTGAGCAGTTTTTTAAAACATCAAATCTCATAAAAATATGGAATCACTATAAAATGTTGTTATCTCCATAGATGGATCAACCTATCAATTTTGGTTTGCTCAGTTCCTCCTTTTTCAAACCTTAAGTTAATTTTATTCTGTTTTCACATCAGTTTGTGAATTTTGTTTAAGTCCACTGGAAAATTCATACATAGTTCCATGCTCATTTCTCTTACACATTTTTCAATGTACTTTGTCCTAATGGATGCATTTCTGCAAGCAATTTAACTCAATATAATGCCTTTTATATGCTGTGCTCATTAATACATACATTTAGAGTTAAATTTTTCCCTAACAGACACATTTTTGTTGCATTATTTGCTTGGAGGATCGTGTTTTAAATTTCAGAAAAAGTGTTGATATTAGGGATGGATTTTCCTGCTGCCCCCAGCTCATCTTGCATTTGTGCACAAGGGCTTGCGCAGGACAGCAGAACCAGGAATTCCTGCCACCGCTGCCACTGCACAACCAATGCACTCTCTGTCAGTGCCCAGCAGAGAGAGTGGCGGTGGCAACAACAGAGTGGGAGCCGGAAGGGGAGTGCCATGGTGTTTCACTCCTAGCTCTCACTGTGCTGCTACCACCACTGCTGAGAAATTGCCTCACTCTCTGCTGAGCACTGGTAGAGACAGGGACAATTGTTTGGCAGTGGTGGCAACAGGGACTCCTGTTGCCACCGCTGTACACTACCCCTCGCACTGTCCTTGCGGGTGCCAGCTGTGAGGTTTTCCAACCACATGCTGCTGCCTCTGTCTCGCCTTTACTATTTAGGCCCCACAGCACCACAATCCAGCAACCTGGCCCTCAGTTTATCTGTTTTCGCTGCCACCAGTACTCTCAAAGACCACACCAGTTGATGTAATTAACAAGAATTTATTAACTTAAGTAATTGTGTGTCAACAAGATTATTGGTTTCCTCAGTTCTACTGCATAGTGGTTACAGGTACAAAGCTTAGTGGTTTCTGTCAGTACTCTTAAATGGTTTCAAACTGTTTCTTATCTAACCTATTCTCTAAAACTCTCACATCAATCTTTCTTATCTTCATCTAGTCTCACTCTCTCAATATTCAATCAAACACTCTTCTCGTCTTATCAAATTCTCTCTCTCTCTCTCTCTCTCTCTCTCTCTCTCTCTCTCTCTCTCTCTCTCCCCCCCCCCCATTCCTCTCCTGTCATCTCCTCTCTGCCAGAACCATATATACCTTCACTCTGTTTTCCAGCTCCTCCCACTCTCACATAGCCAACCAGTCAAGGCACACCAAACAACCAGCCAATCAGTACTCACTTTCCATTTGGGCACATAGCCAGCCAATCCAGGCACTCCCCCAAAACCCCAGTTACTCCCCCAATTACTCTCTATACAGTAAGTACATTTCGGCCCAATCATTTACCTTAATTGTTAGCATTCTTAATCTATCTATCTATCTATCTATCTATCTATCTATCCATGCATATCATAACCAACAAACCTTGCAATGCAATTATAATAGTAAGCAGTAGAACATCTCACCAGCTAGGAGAACAAAAGGGTTTGTGCATGGTGGCTGCAGTGCCAGCAGTGGCGGGTGGTGGATGGTAGCAGCAGGGAGTCCTGCCATTGCCACACGCTGCCATCACTGCTGCTACTATGTGCAAACCTTGTTGGTGTCAGTATTGGCAAAGGAGAGGGCAAGGGCTTTTGCCAGCAGTGTAAGTCCACAAGTTGGCCTGACTCACACAGGTTGAATTGGGCCAGCTCGGAGAGAAATGAACCCGAGTCCAGGGGGTTGAGCTGCCAAAAGCTCAGCAGAGTTGACCCCCGTCCAGATTCCTCTGCCATCCCTAGTCGATATTGACACATTTTGGTTTGCATATTAGTTTGGGAAGTGCAAATTTGGGAAGTTTGCATTAAAATGGGAACAGAAAGAATTTCTCCTCCATTTCTAATTAAGTCCGTCATGAGCAGCATGAAGATCAGTGACAGGCTAAATTGGATTCAGGGTTAACCCAATACTTCAAAATGTGGAAGGAAAAGAACTTTTGTATATATAAGGTTTTTGTTTATTTTTTTAAAAAAACCCAAAGTTATAGAATATCTTCTCCAGAGAAGAAAAAATAAATTGAATGTTTCAACTCTCCCATCATTTGACTATTTTCAAATTCAATCAATCGTTACCGAATATCTTAGATTAAATCAACAGATATGACAGATTTTTTTAAAAAAAAATTAATAATGAAGAACAAAGGGCATGTATTATCTAAGCTCTATAAATTATCCCTAAAATATGAACATAAATAGAACAAGTTGATGACTATTTGATCAATTGGGCATGAAGTGTTAGAAAAAGTAGTCTCCTGGAGATATGAGAAAGTCTTTAGAATTAGGGTCATATATTTTCCTTAAGTATGTCTGTTCAGGAAAACATATCAAAAGTAACTATGGAGTGATATATGTCACTAGTTACAATAAATGAAGTTAATGAAAATTATCCAATCAATTGCTGCAAATGTAAGAAACAAACAGTAAGGCCAGTCTCCAGCTTTCTTTACGTACTAGTGGGACCCACTACTAGCGCAATAAGAAGCTAGAATGCCCTGAAGCAAATAGAAATAAACTGAAATGCTTGTTTCCAGAATGGGGCACATCAGCAGAGCTTGCTGAAGGGAGCTTTGCTGAGCTGGCCCATTCCAAAAATGAGTGTTTGCTTTTATTTTCAGGGTTCCTTTAGGAAACTCCAGCTTCCTCTTCCACTAGCGGTGGGCCATGGAGGTGCAGTAGAAACAGTGGAAATGCAGCAGCAGTATTGGATACTGCCCAAGATTTTTTATCATTTCTTCTGGGAATGTCTGTTGGCAAAGAAGTACTGGAAAATGATGGAAAAGAAAATTGAAAAAAAAATGGGTTATGAAATACCACTAGATCCTCAGTTTTATCTTAGCTGTATGGTGGTGGGTTTGTTAATCAATCACAGAAAGTGTTCACAATATATATGGTGGCTGCAGCAAGAATGCTTTAAACAAAAGGGTGAAGATCGCAAATACTACCTTCAATAGAGGTGGAGTTTTGCCATTACTGCAAAGCTGACACATTATATAAGAGAAGAAAGCAGACAGAGATGGGATACATTTGTGGACATGTTTTATTGATTTTTTTTGTAAAATTAATACAAAATACATCCAAATATTCAATTCTGTTTTTCAGTATTTTGATTTACTTAGCTATAAAACTGATGGTTTTTTAATTTTGTTTAGTAAGGTCTGAGTAAGATAAGGGTAATTATTATTATTATTAATAATAATAATTATTATTATTATTATTATACCCTTCCTTGGCAAAACTAAATGTAATGAATGTGTCTTGATGTCTTGGATTTTCCTCTGTTCTATGTTGGTTTTTGTCATTGCTGTTGTTGTTTGTTTTTGTACTCTTAAAGGAAATAATTATATCTATAAGAAAAAGTGTGGACGTTCCCATTGTATGATACCAAAGCTTCCTCACCTTCAGTCTACCTTCTCATCTTCCACAGAAACTGCAAAAAAGACAAAATAGGGGCAAGTTGTTGGGTGACATGTATCCAATCCAATACAGTTTTTCATAGGAGGACTTGACAGGTTCATTTTATTCAAACAAAATACTTATATCAGAATCATAAAATTCAGACTCCCAGTTGAGATTAACCAGTATACAGCTCAGGTCACTTAACTGAAATGCAACTTAGTCCTATGGGATGTGCCCAGGGTATACATAAGTCTCTGAACTTGAGAGGCATCTTGTGCCTTCCACTCTGCATTTTAGCTAGACGTGTGATTTCTCCCATCTAGCGGAGGTTTCAAGGAGGGGGAGGAAGGAGACTGGGGATGGCTGGGGATACTTTGTATTCCCATGTCAGTCTCCTCTCATCCCTGCCCCTGCGATGACCGCTTTCACACCTTATGAGCTCTAGTTTGCAAGTCCATAACAGCAGCGAAGTGCGGCTTCCTGATGTCCCTCACATGCTGTCTAGAAGGCATAGCATTACTCTCCCCATGTATTATACCTGTCTCCTATTTATGCTGTTCTGAAGACAGTTTACACAGCCTGGGTGTATAAACATGTGTAGTGATTATACAGTTCTGGTTTCCATGAAACTGATAGGTCAGGTGGGAATTTTGATTATTCTGATGATTATATGCACATACGATATATGATACGAATCAATTAATTTTGGTTCTGCGAAATCATGGAGAATAAGTCTGTGTATAAGTAATGTGTCCTCGGAAAGTCTTCTTCTCTTAACCAAAATCACATAACTTCCACTGAATTCAGTGGTGCTTTTCCTGATACTAGTGCTAACCAAAGATCTAATTTTCAACCTATTAAGACTAGATGTTCATGGTTTGCATCCAGTAGAGATCCAGTTGCAAGATGGGCCCCCCAATTTTTTGCTGATCTCCCTCTATGTAATGCAGCTCTCCACAACATCTTCCATATTGTTCAAAAGGTTCATAAACTCTCAAGAACTGCTTTTCAGGACAGCAAGAGCTGCAATTAATATGGTAGAGCAGCAAAAATAGAGTGCTGTGTCTTAGGAAAATAAGATGTTGGATCCAACCAAGGGTCCAGTTAGTCCAGCATTCTGTTCACTCAGAGGCCAACCAGCTGCCTATAGGAAACACACAATTAGGATATGAGTGCAGTAGCATACTCTCACTCATTTCCCCCCCTCCGCATCTGGTGTACATACTGCCTCTTATACTGAAAGTAGCATATAGCCATTGTAACTAGTAGCCATTGATAGTCTCCTCCTCCATGAATTTGTCTTAGCTCCTTTTAAGCCATCCAAATTGGTGGTCATCACTACTAGAGATGTACACGCCCGAAAATATCGTATTTTATCATCATCAGAATTTTGGACCAAAAAAATTATCATCTCCGATAATATCGTAGCTTAATTGTATCGTCTTCATGATAATTATTGGAAATCCGATATTTAATTTGCAGCCTCATTGTGCCCTATAGAGCTGAATATTTTAGAAAAAAATGCCTATAACTTCTGTATTTTCAAAGTTACAGGCTTGAAACTTGGTCACAATGCTTATGGGGTATGCCTAAGTATGTGTATGAAATTTGAGATCGATCCCTCCGATCCTCAATTTTATATTAATTTATTAAAGAATGTTTAAGTTCTGACAGGTCAGAATGACAGCTCGCCATGTGCGTTCATTCAGACCTGTCAAAAAGTTGCACGATCTGTCAAGAATTCATATAAAATCGAGGGTTGAAGGGATCAATCTCAAATTTCATACACATACTTAGGCATACCCCATAAGCATTGTGACCAAGTTTCAACCCTCTAACTTTTAAAATACAGAAGTTATAGGTTTATTTATATGGCAGTCTGATAATCCGATATAATCGGGTTGAAAATTTTTGGATCGGATATTTATCGGAGGTTTTTCTATCGTATCGTTATCGTGAATCGGATGTCCAATAACAACCTTATCGCATTGTTATCGGACATTTTAACGATACGATACACATCCCTAATCACTACATATTGTAGTGAATTCCATATGTAACCCCCCCCCCCCGAAACTTCCTTTTATCTGACCTAAAACATCCACTAATCAGCTTTATGATCATGGGTTCTAGTTTTATAAGTGAGGGGGTAAAAGTGCTTTCCACTAGCACAAAGCCACTATTGGACACAATCCATTGTGCACATAAATGGTGCAAACAGTAGTCTGAAGCAAGCCAGGAAATGGGATCCTCCAGGGGTCAGGATAAAAAGCAACCAGGATAAGAAACCAAGCCAGCAGTCAGGACCAAAGAAAAGAGCTCAGGTAGACCTGACATCTCATTTCACCAGGTCCAAGCATTGGATCTATACTTTTAAGAAAAATATATAAGCAAATATGCCTAGGGCACATTTGTAATGAGGGAATGTTTTTAAATTAAACTTGTTTGGAAGATTTCTTCCTCTTCTTAAATACATATTGCTTTATTTTTCATAATTTTATATATTATATTTATTAGCATAATGGAAGATCCAGGAATGAAACAGACACATTTAAGGGATGCATGCGTACACCCCCCCTTCACTTCCACTTCCACTCTTAAATGGACATTAGAAAGTTTAGATTAAATTAAACCAATTTTCTCTCTTGGGAGTCTAACCAAGTTTAGATTCAATAAATGAAAACAAACAGTGGTTCCCTGCTCTCGACTTCCTTGAAATCAATTGAAAAATCAGAGCCCTTAGCTCCTTTCTCTCAGTACTCTATATCATCAGCAGTCGATTTCTGTAATGATTTACTCTGAAGGAAGTAATTTCTCGTAATTCTTCATTTTATTACATTAAAAGTGGTTTCAACATAGATAAGACATTGCCTCCTCCCTTGTGCCCTAACACAAGGTTGATGAGTGTTTTTTTTTAAACAACAACAACAACAACAACAACAACACAATAACATAATATCCACTCACTGCAGATATCAAAAGCACATCATCAGCACCTGACTGCTTATTTTGAAAGAGGGATCTACCAAGCTATTTAGGGATTTATGAGAAATTTGTTTCAATTCATTTTGGATTGGGATTTACCGGTTGGTACTTTCAGGACTGAACACAGACTTGAACACTTTAACTAATGGGAGATGAATGTGTACATTTCAAAGTTGTACACAAATGCTGTGTACATTTGGAAAATATGCATGAAATTACAGATTTTTGTGCAAAAGGGAAAAAATGAAGTTTGCAATCAGTTAAGAGAACTTCAAAGAGCCTGAGTTTTGCTGGTTCACATAAGGCTAGCTAGGATTACCAGATGGAACTTCCATTTCCAGAGGCTTATATCAATGGCTGGCGGGAGAGTGCAAACACTGTGGGGTGATTGTAGTCTTCATACACCACTAGAGGCATCTGGTTGGCCACTGTTGAACATGAGGACCTGAATAAATGGAGATCTCAGCCTTGTCCAGTACATTGGCCAGAGGATTCCAACAGCTGTGTGGGATATGGGGCACCCTTACCCTGAATGGTTCTAACAGGTCCATCTTCATCTTCTTGCATGGAGTGGGAAGGTCTGGTGGAGGCTTCTTTGTGTGTTCAGCTGAACATGCTTATAAAAATCGCTGTGACTGGGAATCCTGCTTTATCATGTTTCCTCATTGTGGGGAGGCTTCTATGCTTTTTCAGCTAAATGCACATAGAAATTCCCTTCAGACCTTGCAACTCAATGAATAAGGTTAGGAGTGGAAAGGCCAGGGCTGATATATGTTAGGACATTGAGGGTGAGGCCCATGCTACCTAGATAAGTTGAAATTCCCTGTTGAAGCATAGTGCTTGAATGGGGCTTTAGTCTAATCCAGCAGGCCATCTAGGGAACTGCAGTGGGCTGGAGTGGTACCCCAGGAGGCCCAAATTTAGCTTGGATCTAAGGTTTCCTCTATTTTAAGGGAAAGTGTATTAAAGCCTTTCCCTATCAAATCCCCAACCTTAAAGCTGTTGTTAGCCCTACAGTGTGAAAAATACCAGCGCATCTATTTCCACCTGCCCCATTGGCTAATAGCAGTTTTAGCAGAGATGATCCCAGTTGAGAAATCAAATCACCACCAATCTCCTGCATAACCCCAGGCCTCTGTTGAGAAACTCTTTTCTCCGTTAGTGACTTTTGGCTGCACCGACTATAAGAGACAGCCCATATGTTTATCTTCTATAAAATTAATACAATTGGAAAACTGAATGTGGGGCATTTAATATCTTCAAAAATAATAGCAGGGAAGATACAGTAGAAATGGGAATGTGTGTTATTACTGTCAATAACTCTTGCCTGCTGCTAACGACAGTCTGTACAGTTTCCTTGTCATTTGAAGAAGGGTTTAGTGTTCCACTGTACCTTAGGGATGTATTCGTATCTGCCTTTAACTGGTTTTGCAATCATTTAATTTAATTCAGTTACACAGACTTGCTATTGATTTACCTTGGTGTAAACTTGAGGAAAGCTAGCATGATGTGACAACTTTTAAGAAAACAAGACAGATAGGCTCTTTCATTTTCTTAGCTAATTTGCAATGATGTGATCAGTCACTGTCTTACTGTATGTTACTCAATAGATAAATTAACACAGAATATTTTAGGAAAACAAGGAGCACCTGTCTAGTGATTGCTTCCAGGAAGTGTATGATGGAGGACAGGGGAGTGGTACACTGAAACTCCCCAAACAATTAACAAACCAAATCCCAAACAAAAATAAAATACTAAAAAGGCTGTGACTCATCACTCTGAAAGGAAAATGTAATATTTATTAAATTATACGTTCACTTTCTTTTAACTAATAGGCACAAGATGGCCCAAAATAAGGAAATAACATCACATTACATGGCCACTTTGCTTTACTGAAGCTTTTTCTTGCTGAAATTTTGATAAACTGAGTTCTCCCTCCCCCTTAATGGCGAGCGATGAATTGTGGGGGCGAGAAGGCCAGAAATGATGCGAGAAAGGCTGGTAAAGAGCAGCTTCACGGCCCCAGCAGGGGATTGCTGAGTCAATTAGCATGATGATGGGGTGGGGCCAAATAGGCTGACCCAGCAGAGGAAGATCTCCCTTTTGTTCTGCCTCCAGTTCAACCTGAAGCTCCTAAAGGCAGACCTCCTATGGAGCTCCAGGATTGCAGTTGCTGACTTCCCCACCCACCCACTCCTGGTAGTAAGATGACTTGCAGTGGCAGAATTAATCACCAGATAATGGCTGGGAAGGAATGTTACTTGCATATCAATTGCCAAAAACTATGCAGGGTTTTTGCCTTCCCCATTGCAAGTTTAATTCCATTGTAAATAAGTTGATCTGGACTATCAGTAAATTCTTTGTGGATACTTCATTTTAACCTTTGTCACAACTTCAGTAGGCATGATAGGCATTGGGCTGGATCCACTGGTGGGGGGGAGTGGGATTGGGCTCCCTGCTCCCGCATGGTGAGGATTCCCATAAGGTATCTCGGACAGCTCGCCACATGCATTCATTCAGACCTGTCAGAACGGAAACAATCTTTTAAAAAGTTCATATAAAATCGAGGATTGGAGGGATCAATCTCAAATTTCATACACATACTTAAGTATACCCCATAAGCACTGTGACCAAGTTTCAAGCCTCTAACTTTTAAAATAGAGAAGTTATAGGCATTTTTTCTTTAAAAATAGGGCTGCAAAAAATATCATTTTTTCACGATAATTATCATGAAGACGATACGGTTCACCTACGATATGAATGAAGACGATATTTTTTTTGGTCCAAAATGACGATAACGATAAACGACTATATTTTTTGGTGTGCACACCCCTAGTTTAGACAGATTGTTGAGTTGGAAGGGATCACAAGGCTCATCTAGTCCAACCCTCTGCAATGTGCAGGAAAACCAATTAAACCATCCATGAGAGGTGGCTATCCAGCCTCTTCTCAAAGACCTTCAGAAATGGAGAACCCACAACCTCCATAGGTAGACTGTTCCACTGTTGTACTGATCTTACATACCAGAAGTTTCTTCATTGCTTTGGCTGCAACAGTCTAACATATAGGAACACAGGAAGATGCCTTACTGATTCAGACTATTGGTCCATCTACCCCAGTACTGTCGACACTAACTGGCAGTGGCTCCCCAGGGTTTCAGGCAAGAGTTTTTCCTAGCCCTACCTGAAGATGCTGTGGATTGAACCTGGGACATCCTGCATGGAAAGCAGGTGCTATACAACAAACCTACAGTTTCACCTTTGGAATATTTTCCCTACGTTGAAATGTAATATGATCATTCTTGATGCAAAATTATATGATTTTGTTCACTTAAAATATCTACTTGGAGGAATGGTCATTACACATTCAAGATATTTCAAATGATCCAATGCAGAGGAGCTTTCGAATCTATGGCTCCCACTGTCACCTAGATATCTAAGGCCTCATCCCAGAAGATGCTTTAAAGAAAGGAACTAACTTCAACTCTAATGTAAATGCTCATTTTTTAAGCCATCTAAGACAATCTGCCCTAGTTTGGACAATGACCCCTATTATCACCAATGAACATGCTCATTGGAGGGCCCCTTGTTGGACAATGCTGATATAGGAAGCATGGATTTTATGGAATATTTGGATCTTCAGCTTAGGAGCTTGTAAAATATAACTCTCTTGCTTGTGTGTTTTATAGTTTTAGTATAAATATGAACTTAATGAAATTATAAGTTTTTAAAATTAAAAAAACCCCAGATCTTGTGTTATTTGTGGTGGGACGGGGAAGAAGAATTCCTACTAATTAAACAAGTTTACCTGCTATACTACCTATAGTGAATGGGAAAGAAAGAAACCCCTTCAATGTTGTAGTTATAGTTGTAATTTTGGTCTGGATGTCCTTTGAGAGATCCCTTCTACCTCTGTAATTCCTGATTGAAGATTTAGGTGAGTAGAGCTATCAGTGTGGGTGCTCTTAGGCAGTACCACTTAAGACCAAGAAAGGACTATTAATAGCAGTAATGTTCAGATGATGTGTCACAAAAGAGCTAAGGTGGCCCAAGAAGGCAAAGATGATGAGCAGAGATGACTCATCACTGGATGTGGAAGCAGGAGACAAAGAAAAAGCTAGCAGCTTTGGGAGTTAGTTTGGAAGAGACATATAGAGAGGCTGAGTTTTAGACTCTGGAAGCTGACAACATTTGTGGGAGGTGGATATCCATTCCCCCCTCTAGAAATTTGATGGAGAAGCAGTGAACTTTGGGACATCTGTTGGAATTAATACTTTGAACCTCTTCCTTATGTCTATTTGTAAATCAATGCAAATGATTACAATATTTCAAGCCTCCTGTGACCTTCTGCCAATGGAAACTGAATCCTGGGTGGCCTTTGAAACATCTCACCACTTAGAAACAGAATGCATGCAGGTACCATTACTTTTGCCCATACCTGGACATTTTAACCCCAAGTCTCATCCAGATGATACCCTAAGAAAGAAGCCTAAGGCAGGGGAGATATGGCAGCCTCCTCTAGAGGAGGACATTTACTGCTAAGTCCTATGCATGTTTACTCATATCCTACTGTATTCATTGATTCTTATTCCCAGGCAAGTATGCATAGGATTGTAGTCTTAGATAGCCATACCTATGGCACTACTGGTTGCTGGATTAGTGAGGAAGAGGAGGAAAATCCGACACATTGAGATCGAGCTACTTGAGATTTCAACCCGAAAAAGTCATGTGCAACTTGTTTCATCACGCAGCTCTGCATGTTTTCCATTAGGTCTAAAGGCTCCCACCCCACTTCTGTCATAGCTGCTCATGAAACCTGCTATACTCTGTGCTCTCTCCGGTTATTTGATTTGAAATTTCATCACTGATGCTTTGATTCACAAGCCAGGGTACTGCCCAAGGTGTGAATTTCTTCCCCTTTCTATAAGACATGATTGCCAATAGTAATTTCTGTTGGAACATAAATCTTACCCAGAAAGGTTGATATAAAACTCCTGTCTTGTTCAGACTAACAATGAGCCTGAAATGCATACATGCTGCTGAGAAGCAATCAATAATTAGCTGGCTGGACTCTCAAGACTTATCTGCTAGGGCAAAGTCATCCACAAACTATAGTTCCTGAACCATTTCCTCAAGCACCTTACTTTGTGCTTGTAGCTTTGTGAAGTTAAATAGAGTGCCATCCGCCCTAAATCAGATCTTTATTCCCACATTAATGTTGCAGGATGCATTCAGAGGCATAGTGGCAAACTATATAGCAAAAAGTTAGCACATGTGCACATCTTCTTCTTGTCTCCATTAGTTACAGGAAAGAGTTGAAAAGCAGGCTCCTGCTCATCCTTCCAACTGCCATTCCATCATAAAACTGCTTCACCTCTACATTAAATCTCTCTGGGCACCTATGGCTGCAATCCTCTACACACACTTGACATCAATGAGGCTTACTTCTGAGTAGACATGCCTGGACGTACCTAAAAAGTCCCAGCCCAGGGAAAAAGGTGGGATATAGAATAATAATAATAATAATAATAATAATAATAATAATAATAACAACAACAACATTGCACTATCAATTTAGCAAGTGATTTGAAAAGGGCATCTCTGCAAAACACTCAGGTTCTGTAAGGGTCACTTCAGAGTTTATGTAACACATATTTATGGGGTGATCTTTGAAGAGAAAACATAAAACTTCAGCAAAGCAGTGGATGTGTGCTAGGGAGAGCATGCCAATTACATGTCCCCATGTGTTTACAGAAGCACAATTCCCCTTTGAACAGTATGGTGGCATTGATAGGGATGGACAAATCTGTTGGTTTTGTTTCTCATTTTTCTGAGTTTGTTCTGTTGCATTTCCACATAAGTTTATCTCTACCCATGAAGCAGAAAGTATGTGTGTGTCATGTATGTCTGGAAATGTTTACCCACTTCCAGATGAGTTAGAAACTTGACACAGTGATAGGTCTTGCTTTACAATGTACCAATTTTTTTAAAAAAATATGAATTTTGGGGGTTTTAAGTATTTTTAAAGAATTTAATAAAAACCTAGGTTTATGCCTAGAACTCCCAGCATGCCTTGGGTGGAACTCTCAGCATGCCTTGAGTGGGAGGCCAGACATACTGGCCTTTAGCAGCCATGGTGAGTGTATAGGCGAGTGGCTGCTGTGTGTCTTTCACAACCCTGACTCCTAAGGTTGGTCTCAGCAGGCAACCCATTTCTACATAAAAAGAAACAAGTCACATAAATGGGCTGTGTCCGTTTGTGACGCCTCCTCCCTCCCTCTGCATAGTTTTAAAATTGTGACTACATACAACAGTGTGACTTTGAGGGGCCAAACATGCTCAAAGGCACTTCATCCTGATATCACTGTTTTCTCAGAATCTGGGGAAGTGTGTAGCCTTTGCCCTTAAGAGTGAGGGAGGAAGGGGTGGCACTCTTTGCATGCCCAGAAATAGATCTGAAGAAGGGGGGACATGCCTGGGCCAGCCCCGACCCTTCAGTACAGGCTCCTGATGAAGCACTTGGTGGGTGAGAAGTGCAGGATGAGGCAATTCCACCAGGATTGGCTGGAGCTGGGCATCTCCACTGACAGCTGCTTACCTCCCCTCCCTGGTGATGCTACTCCTTGACGCTCAATCAAAGAGCAGCATCAACAACAAGAGGACATCTCAGAGGATGTAGGCACCTGCGGGCTGCCAAAGGCATGTTGGGAGGTGTAGTACTGGCATGTAGAGTGGCTGATTTTAAATAAAGTAGGGGTTAGCAAACCAGGTCACTATCTCTCATTCCTAACTCAGCCCCCACTTTCCTGATCTCTCACTAACTGTCTTTGTTCTCCTTCTAACTGACTTTCATTAACTGCCACTAACCCATTCTAGCATCAACTATCTCAGTCAATCCTCCATTCACTTTTCTGTCTCAATGGTATAGTCAGGCTTTTACATAAAAATCAAACTTTATTCAGTAATTATTGCATCTGTCTTGGAATGTTGTGGTTTAGTCATGACAGGAAAAATGCAGCATAAAAATATCATCAAGTTAAAAGGCCTTGGACAATCATCATCATCATCATCATCATCATCATCATCTCACTTGGCACTTAAAAGCCATTAATGCAGTCATTAGGTAAGCCTGCCAGGTAACCAGAAAAGTGTCTGAGTCATGTTGGTGCCCTCAGGCATCACACTGCCTACCCCTGATGTAGAGCTTTGTAATGCAGTCTACCTTCTCCACACTTCCTGAATCAATATGCAAACTGAAATCAGGTACCTGGCAAGGTGTCCAACCCCGACACTAATTTTTTAGAAATTACACGCTTTCCTACTGGGTGTTGGTTTTGATGTGAAATAGGTTTCTGCTTGTGCTGAAAACTGTGCCTTCAAAGGAGTTGTTTAGTGCGTTCCACCTTTTCCTCACAGTCTTCTGGGCAGGTTATTAGTCTTTTGCCCTGCCTCCCATGGCAGCCATTCCGTGGTGGTGTCCAGGCCAGTTCCTCAAATTGCCCAGTGTGTCCATATCCCAAAATAGTTGTCTTTCTCTGCTCTATATGTTACAATGTGAACGGAACAAATGTATTGCCCATCCCTGCTCAGAAGTAAGTCACACCAAGTTCAATGTGACTAAGGGTTCATCTACATATATGGGCCTTCTGGGATGGTGGGGGAGGATCTTGGGTTTTCCAGCTTCTCGGATCCTCTCCCAGCATCCAAATGCCAGCATGATGTCCCGGAAGGAAAGAGGGATGGCCGGTGCAGCATGGTTGTTTTTGTTTTTTGGAAGGAGGAGCCGGTCGTGCAACTGCACTGCCCTGATCCTTCAAAAAAGTAAGTAAAAAAATGCACCTTAAAACAAAAGTGCTGGCAACCATCCTGGGGATGGCAAAATTGCTCCCCCCACCCCCGATGGGCACGGAGTCACCCTGTGCAGCTCCGTGCTAGTTTAAAGAGCACTGCTCTCGTGGGGGGAGGAAGCACCTGGGAGCCCACACCATACTGCCTGCGGTCCTCAGGTTTGTCCTGGGACCACAGGAAAAACTGGGATAAAAGTAGTCCATTATATCCCAGGGAAAGTGAGTGGTTGACACCAAGGTCCCCTGTGTGTCATTTGGATGCACAGGGATGACCTGGAGCTGATCCTGGGATAAATGGATAGTGTAAACATGGCCTAACTGTGAGGGAAGTGTGTGTAGGATCTCAGCCCAAGAGACCCACAGAGAAAAGAGACCCACAGAGAAAATCTGGGAAACATATTAGTCATATAAATATGAAGTGGCCTTAAGAACAACAGATATCATGTTTAGGTTAGTGCTTTCTTTAGAAATGGGATACACATCTATCCGATCCAACACCCAGACCAGAACCTGATGCTGTGTCAGTGGCACAAGCTTTCCTGAAATTGGATCCACATCATTTTAGTGGGTTCCAGGCCCATTCTAGAAATAGCAGGTTTGGCAAAATCCTAACGTGGCTTGGATACATCATTAAGTCCATCAGCTCACACATCTGAAGGACTCTTGTGCAATTGAGGTTGATGCAGTCCTGTGAGGGTGAGACCCTTTGGAGACTCCTGTTGTTCAGAAGATGCAATCTAGTACCTTGACAGAAGGGCAATATAACAACTCGTAGTACAATAATGAATGCTTCACGTTCTGGAAGAAGTGAAGGGAATAAGTTATATTTTGTACTGTGGTCAGTGTAGAAAACACATTTTTAAAAAGATTCTAAGCAACAGATTGCCAGGAATCTGTAGGCAATTAAAAACAGAATATAAATTGCTACACCCATGAAAATAGCATCCTATGAACAAAAATGCTGCTTCATTGATATGGCCAAACAGCAGATATAGCCATTTTAAGCATACTTCATTTATTTCAATGCACCGAACAAGGTAGCAGCTAATGTGTTACTTTGTGTGGCACATAATTTTTTTTAAAGCAAGGAGCTAAATTTGCAAAATTAAGCTTTAACCCTGCAATAATATTAATATTAGGGATGTGCAGGGCCCCCCCGGATTGGATCGGGACCTGCATCGGGACCTCCAATGTTGTCCTGGATCGGTTCGGACAAAATCCTGGAATTATATTATCCTTAGCTGCAAGTAGTCTGGATTTCAGTGGTGGGCAGGGTTTAATTTGAAAATTTCAAGGTCAAAATCCTGCTGCAATAAAGGTTAGAAAATGAAAAATAACCCCCATTCCATTTAATAAGTATATAATAAGGTTGGAAACACACACACAAATTTGTGTGCCATTGAGTGCTTATCTCCTAGAGACACAATGTCTCTGTCCTTGGATAAGTGGGAAATGCAGCATATGGATAATGAGCCATATTTTCAGGTTCTTGACATCCTTAAATGTGCTTTTACGTGTTTTTTTTAAATAGAGATGCATTACATCTTCCTGAGAAATGCTGCTAATTTGATATAAAAGCTTTTAAGTACACTTGAAATTCCTACAGATGTTTTGCCTTAGAAACACAGACTGCTAATGAAAGTAAAACAGCTAAAGAATTACAGTGCAATTTTAACTTGCAAATCGGTAGGTTGGAAGGGGTTAAGATGTCATGGAAGTCCCTCTGCAACACTGAAGATTGGTCCATCCACCTCAAGGCCCAGATTCTCCAACGGAAAGCTCTTTGGTGGAATGGGACTTTCTCCATCTCTCCTCCATGCACCTCCCACAAATTGGCTCTGGCAGGTCCCCTAAACCCTTGGAACAGATTTTGAAGATGTGCAGGGGGTTGCGGTGGGAGGCAGAAATAGGGTGACCATATGATAGGGTGACCATATGGAAAGGAGGACAGGGCATCTATATCTTTAACAGTTGTATTGAATTGAGAATTTCAGCAGGTGTCATTTGTATGCATACAGAACCTGGTGAAATTCCCTCTTCATCACAACAGTTAAAGCTGCAGGAATCCTGCTCTCTGTTGTATCTGGTCACTCTAGAATAGCTCCTGCAGGTTTAACTGTTGTGATGAAGAGGGGATTTCACCAGGTGCTGCATGCATACAAATTAGGGATGCGCACGGCCAAAATTATTGTATCGTATCGTTATCGGAAATTCTGATATAAAAATTTTTCGGATCCGATCATATTGGAGGGTACCCGGATTTGATAGGATCCAATATCCGATAAATATCGGACATTTGGATCCAATTACTGTGTTTTCCCCATAGGTTTGCATTGGGGAAAAGAAAGCTTTCCCCCAATGCAAGTCTATGGGGAAAAACACTGGGCCAGCACTCCCTCCCTCCCCCCACTCATGCTCCTTACACCCCCGCCACTGTCGTCGTTGTCCCTGCCACCCCCCGTAACACTGCTAAACAGGCTTTCTGGCCTGTTCGTCATTACAGAAAAGTGCCAAGTGATGTTGTCATCACTCGGCGCGGCTCTGTACCAACGAACAGGCTGGAAAGCCTGTTTAGCAGTAGTACATGGCGGCAGTGGTGGGGAAGACCGCAGGTAAGGAGTGCGAGTGGGGGAGGGAAGGGAGGGAGGGGTCCCCAGGTGTCCCCCCTGCGGCCTTCCCTGCTGCCATCCGCTGTCCTCCGCTGCTTCCGGACTACTGAGAACTAGGCTTTGTGGCCTAGTTCTTAGTAGAGCGACAATGCTCCGGGTGATGTCATCACCCGGTGCGTCGTCGCTTTACTGAGAACTAGGCTGCAAAGCCTATTTCTCAGTAGTCTGGAATCAGCGGACGGCAGCGGACGGCAGCGGGGAAGGCCACAGGTAAGAAGCGCGAGTGGGGGGGGGAAGGGAGGGCCGACCCTAAACTGGCAGTCCGAATATCCGATATGTCTAATAGTTATTGGACATATGGATATCGGATCCGATCAGATAGGGCCTCCTTAGGATAGTATCATTATCGTTAATCGGATGTCCGATAACGACCTTATCGGAACATTATCGGACATCGGAACGATACGATACACATCCCTAATACAAATGGCATCTGCTAAATATTCCCTTATTCTATACAACTGTTACAGATACAAGAACCTATCCTCCTTTTTATATGGTCGGTCACCCTAGCCGAATTACCCCATTCTGGTGCCACTGATGGAAGCAGGTCCATCCGTGGAAGCACTTTCTTGGATTTCACCCCATGTGTATGCAGCAAACACATTTTCTTTTTTCTTTTGTGCAAGGTGGTTCTGGGTGGTGTTTAATTGTTCTGGATTACAGCCTGTTAATCCATGTATCTGAGAAGAGAGAAAATATCTTGTGTGACTTGGGACTTCTGTATTAAAAGGAACTGATGATGAACAGTCATTTGTTCACATTAATGCTAAAAGGTTCATCAGTAGGTAGAAGACTAAAGTAAAGTGATTCCACCCAATAAAGGCTTGATACATACATTATTATTATATGCCCAGGAGCAGCATAATATAACATTCAGTACTCTAAAGCCCCCCTCCCCACCACACACAACTCCACGTAGCCTTCCATTAACCAGATACTGAACATCATAAAACATCTTGACATTGAGACAGGTACCCTGGGGCACAAAAGAGAGAGAGACAAAAGTAAAAACACTCTGATTGATTGTGTCTATGTCGACTTCAGACACCAAGCAATATTGATCAGTTTTCTCTGATTATCTGCAGAGAGTTTTGTTCTCCTGCCTTTCATTCCTGAGGCCACAGTAAATTCAGATCTTGAATTTTCACTTACTAATAACTTTGGCAGGATTGGGACCCAGTGAGATTGCAAGCAGGATATGCTAAGAAGCAAAGCAAACAGCATAAGTCAGCCTACTGACAATTGCTAAATGTTTGAATTGAAGATGACTTAACAGGTGTAAGCACACGATTTAACCTCATAATGTAACATTATGAAGAGAATTGAGGGTAATATTCCAGGGTGTTTTAGGAAGTGCAATAGCAAAGGAGAAATTAGGGGTCATCATACAACACCCATGCCTACTCACCACTTCATACTTTTACCATCAAGCACCACAAATAGCATTACAATAATCTACCCAGGAACTGACAGGAGCCTGAATGACTTTTTTGGGTTATTTGTTTGTTTACTTGCATTAATTTATATTCCATCTTTCTTCCATCACATATCACAAGGCAGGGTAGGTGGTCCCCCATCTAGGTACCGGCCCAACCCAAACCTGCTAAGCATTAACAGGTAGCTGTTAGAGCTGTGCAGAGTGGCTCTGCTCCATTTCAAAATTCTAAGCAGAGCTCTGTTGAGGGGCTGCTCTGCTGCTCTGCTTTGTCAGATTACTCATCAAATCTCTGCTTTGTGTTCGGATAACCACTCCATTATAATCAGTAGAAATTAACAAAAATGTTACCACTCTGTCATTTTTAAAGGTAAAGAGATGAAACTTGGTGCCATGATAGCTCTTAAGTAGACCTTTAGTCATGCCAAGTTTGAAGCAGGTCTGTTCATGTCTTGATTTTTAGGAATTTTTTAAAGTTTGGAAAACAGCTCCATTGTAGTCTATGGAAATCAACAAAAATGCCTACATCTCTGTCATTTTTAAAGATAAAGAGATGAAACTCAGCACCGTGATAGCTGTTAAGTAGAAATTTAGCCATGCCAAGTTGGAAGCAGATCCATTCACCCCTTGATTTTTAGGAATTTCTTAAATTTCAAACTCAGGTTGTGAAACCTCCTCTAACACCTTGAGCAGTGTCACACACAAGTTTTTTTAAAAAAATAATAATTGAAATTTTAAAATAAAAAAGCCAGCCAGCTGGCAGAATATTACAAACAACAATGAGAGGTCAGACGAGAACAAACATAAATATAAATACCTTTATTTTTGATATTTGTTTTCAAAGCATATAAACTTGACCTATTTCTAAAACAGGAGATAGTATTAGCAAGAATGCCATAGGCTTGTGAGGTTGACCCACCAAGCCCAGGCAGCTACATCCCCCAGGCACTAGGAGGGCGGAGAGGCAGGCTGGCACAGAGCCTGGCAGAAAGTAATCAAACTGTCACTGCAAGATGGGCACACAGTGATTTTAAATATAGACAGTGAGAGATGCTTCGCCATCCTAGTGCTCCATGGCCATAGCTGACTGCTGCCTTTCCTCCTCTGTGTCCACCTCGCAGGGCCGGTTTGTGCATTTCTGGCTTTGAGTCAAGACAATCCTTTGATCACTTAAGTCACTGGTTGCTTTGCTTCCTCTGTGCCCACCCGCATAGCTGCCTGCTGCCTCTCTGTCAGCCTGCCAGCCTATCTCTGGAGATCCTATAAAGCCTTACACGGTTTGGGACCACAATACCTGATGGAACGCCTTTCCCGACATGAACCTACCCGTACACTGCACTCAACATCAAAGGTCCTCCTCCGGGTGCCTACTCCGAGGGAAGCTCGGAGGACTGCAACAAGGGAGAGGGCCTTCTCTGTAGTGGCCCCCCAATTATGGAATGATCTCCCCGATGAAGCCCGCCTGGCGCCAACGCTGTTATCTAAATTTAAATTTTGTATATTGACTTTTAATGTTCAGTCTTTTAATGTTTGTAAACCGCCCAGAGAGCTTCGGCTATGGGGCGGTATATAAATGTAAATAATAATAATAATGATAATAATAATAATAATAATAATACCCTCTCTGCTCCAAAAACTCAAAGCTCTGTCAAAGCCTCAAATTTTCAGAGCAGAACACACAGCACTAATAGCTGTATCATGTGCCCTCAGATTATGCTCTTCACTACATACATTTTTACTACTGTTCATTTCGATTTTTGGGGGGTTTCAACTTAGCAGCTTTGAATGGGATTTTTTCCACCATGCTATAGAGATATGAGTACATATATGTCTTATATTGTTCATCTTTCTAATGTAATAGAATGTCAATTTGTGATCCAACTTTTGTCCAAATGATTTAAGAGGAGATTGTTCATTACCTTGAAATGAGTGTGCAGAGAGACCGCATCATAAATAATAGTGTGTGTTTCATTTAAGACATAGCGTCATGTTCTTTCTGTGTCTTAGCAGCCTGCAAAAGTTCTGTTCTGTTAGACTGAGCCAGCAAATATTTCTTAGGCCTTTGTGGGTATTATCTCATTTTGTCCGTGGCTTCAAGGTCAGAGCAGAACTCTCAATAATTATCTTCAGTAGGTTCAGCTGAGTGTTGGTGGTAACTTCCTTTCCCCCAAGAAAGCTTGGAAAGAGTGCTTAAGCTAAGTTGTGATTGACTAATAAGAATCACCTTAGCTTTGCTAAGGGCGTTTGATTATCAAACCACCTGGTAAGAAGGGGGGGTTGGTCTTGTGATTTCATTTTGCCCTTTCCATTGGCTGCTTTGGATTGTTGGCTCTCTGGGGGTCTGTCTTATGGAAGCCCCATGCCCCTAGTATATATAAACAGGTTTAGTCAGCTTTGTTGTTTTTCCCTGTTTTGTATGTTATCCCTATTCCCTTTTGTAAATAAATTCACCATATATCAAAATTGAATGTTTGTGCTTCATCCCAATTAAGCTTTGGTGCCAAGTCCAGAGGTTTCTTCATGATTATTGTGCTACTGTTTAAGGTTTTGAAATAGAGGGTAGTGGCTTGGGCCTCTGTTTCATAAGCCTTAGGAATGTTCTGTGTGGATGTAAGGGGTGGTGGCAGCCTCCCTTGTTGGGTTGGTGTTCATTCTGAGCAAACTTTTGTCCCTGCCTATACTGCTGGGAGTTAGAGTACCCCTCCCTTCCTCCACACATTGAAATGTGACAGAATCACATATCTATGTGTTTCCATATTTTATACTTCAACTGTACCCATGGCTTTAATTTTTGTGAACTGCCCAGACAGCTTTGGCTATTGGATGAAATTAAATAAATAAATATGCTTCTTTCAAGAAGTTATGAGAAAAACATAGTGCAATTGGAGAGGGAATTAGAAGGAAAGATCCAGTGAAGACTGTTTAGAGCCTACTTCAGAGCTTTTGAAGTCACTTACAAAAAGTGTACAAAATTAATTTACTTTACCCATACTTCATCAGGTTGCTCAGAATTATTGGAAATCAGGTGAGAACGTCAAGAGGCATTTTGCTTAGAGGCTTAAGAAGCCTATAAACAGGAATGTTATTCCTGGAATTAAGCTGGTTGACAGTACAATAATACATTTCTAGTGAGATAAATGTGTGTGAGAGAAATCTATTCCATTATAAACTGCTGCCATAGATCCTGTACAGATAATTCAAGAGTATTTTGCTGTGTGCAGGGTGAAGCTTTACAGGAATCATATACAGAAACCACAATTCATGTGAAATATTTAATATTCAATAATTGATTTATAACTAGTAAAATGCTGTAGGCAAACATCAAGTGGGCATGGGCCAGTGTGATCCAGATGTATACATGGAACAGAAATGTCTGCATGGGGTATGGAATATTAGCAAATCTTTGTATTATACTGTATTCTAAACATCAATAAAATGTGACTTAAAATGTAGGAATCCACCCAATAAAGGGACAAATAAAATATCTGAATTCTTTCTACTTCATTAACTTTGTGTATGGAACAGACTACTTTGGTTCTATTTTTGTTTTTTGTTGGGATTTTGAATCTGAGCAAATTAAGGAGATGAAATGTAACATTTAAAAATCATATCTTATTTAAGTCTGCCCTTTTCTCATATTTATCACCTCTACTAATTTTCGATTCAGGAGGTTTATGTGCTTGTTATATGGACAGGCCTGGAGTAAAGGAATAGACCCAACTTTTTCATAAAGGGCCTAGAAGATGCAAAATGAAAGAAATATATGAGAACAGGAATAGGTGAGGATTTCATTTGGTTAATTTTTAATTAAAATTTACACCATTGCTAACCTTGAAAATAAAGTCAAACTGGAGAACCATTTTCTGGAAGTGCCTCAATCCCACGCCCAGCTTCCTGGGCGGGGGGAGGCGATTTGCGGGCGGCGCGAGCGAGCGACAAGTGGAGGCAAGCCATTGGCTACCTCATTGTGGCGCCACTGGGCCAGGGAGGGGGCGAAGCTACTTAAGAGCTGCGCTCCCCTACTGCGTCCTCTTTGTTTTCTTGGCTCCCTCCCTCCCTCCCTCCCTTGTTGGCAGTGTGGGTTCGCTGGTTGTCCGTTTGGAGGCCGAGCAGGAATTTTTTGTTCATAATCTAATTTGGTTATGAGTTTTTTCAGCTACTCCACACTGTGAGACAGGTTGGGTATATTAATTAGGTTGATTGGCATTAATTGGTCACATCTGGGCAGTTAGGTGCGGGCATCTCGAGTGTGGGGAAATACTGGTGAGCATTCTCAGGCACCATTGGTGATGATGGGTAGTACCTGAAACCTATGGCAGGGAGTCTTGCGGCACCTGCTAATGGGTGAAAGGTTTACCTATGAGGCCAACCCTACTCACTCCCTTGGAGTATTGCGGCACAGGGACGGTGACAAAGGAAGGACTCCCTACCCCGATTGGGGAGCCCCTGGAGTGGCGAGGTGCAGGGCACCACTGCAGGGGTTAAGAATGGGTCACCCAATCCTAGATTATGGCCTGATTGTGCCATGTCACGAGATGACAGCTTAGGAGTTCCCCTCCCCCCTTTGCAGATCTTTAATAAATGTGGCCCATGTTTAATCCATATGTACTGTGTCGTCTCCTTATTTCTCGCGTCCGTTCCGCAAAGGTGTGCAAATTCTCAAAATTGCAATCACATTTAGAATGTGTGCAGGTATTTTTTTAAAAACAATATGCACACTTCCTTGCTTTAGTGTATAAGAGTGTGTGTGTGTGTACATTTTAGGTATATATACAGATATTTATATATATATATATATATATATATATATATGATAGAGCATTCCAATTTTTTTATTTCCCTCTTCTCTGTCCCCAAGTGGCCCAGTCCCCAGAGAACACCATAATTTGCTTTTTTTTTTTCTAAAAGGCTGTATAATGTTGGGTACACAGAGGAAAATCTCCTTTTTCTCGACTGGTCCTCAAGCCAAAAACTGACCAGCCCAAAGTGAATGATGCCTCTATGTTGGGAATGCTTTTGTTATGTCTGTCTTGCCTCTTGGTAAATTTATGGATATGTATTAAATTGTTAATTTACATTTCCAGATTAACTTTTTGAAAACTGAAATGGAAAGGAAAAGCAAAATGATCAGGGATCTCCAAAATGAGGTAAGATGATCATCAGTTGTCAGAAACAGATGATTTAAAATAGCCACAATATTAGATATAATAACAGCTTACATAAAATATGTATGTGTTTGTTTTCATGGAAATAAAAAAATAGCAAAGATTGGATGCCCATGATGTTTACAATATTCACTTTTGAATACACTAAAAGTGGAATGGAGTTTTATTTAAAGCTTTATTGTTGCAGTAATAAGAACATGAAGTTGTTATATGTTATTGTAGAATTTTAATTGATAAAATAAATTATGAATATAATTTTAAATATAGACTTGAAAGAGTCTCATAGACTCTCAGCAACAACAATGCAGCAACAAGAATGCACAGGCATATTAAAAAAATTACAGCCAAAATGTACACCAAATAAGTATCGCACTATTATTAGTCATATGATATGCACCATTCTGATCTAATTATAACTGTCCAACATTTCAGAATCAAGGTGATCAGAGAGGTTTGGGTTTATTTTTTAAAAACCACCCAGGAGTGCTTTGTATATGCACCCAGTTTAAAGATAGTCTGCTGTGTTCAGCATAAGGAAATCATATCCACTTCTAAGGGGTTCCAGGCTTTGCATTTCATGCAGTATTAAATGCTTTAATCAGGCCTACCAACTTTAAAAAATAAAGACATTTGCCTATTTTACGTTGCAGTTTTTGGCATGTTATGGTGATCAGTGGCTTATGTCATAACTCCCGATTGGCTGGATAGAATGTAGCTTGATTGCTTATTTCGACCAAGATAGAGGTAGGGTTTTATGAGTTCACCCAGCGTCTGCCCTGTGAGTACTCGCGCCAACACTCACGTGGTCTGTCCCAATGAGCTGGGATGCATGAGTTTCTGCCGAGTGCCCTTTCCCCCCCTCCATGCTAATGGTGGGTACTATTGGTTCAAAAGGGGAAATGTGTGATTTCCAGAGGGTCCAGAAATTGTGTATTTCCCCCCCTCTATGCTAATAGTGCTTTTCTGCCCCCCACTGCTACCTTGTGTTAAGAGGGCCTGTAAGGCCTCAACTGGAGCAGGGAGGGGTAAGCACACTTTCCAGAGCTTCCAGAAAGTGTGCAATTCCACTGGCCACATTAATGGTGGCCACCTACATACACTGTTTTACTGTAGATTGTAAGCCTATCGGTTATAGAGTAAAAATTATAATTAGTGGATACCTTTTGTTTCTTTAACGATCTTGATTTATTATCATGTACTGTCTTTCTCTTTTTGTTGTCTTTACTTTGTTAACTTTATTTTGAAATAAAATAAAATTCCATGCGGAAAAAGAATGGCTGGCCTATTCCATACTCCTGTCTTCCTGCTTTGATTAAAGTCTATCTTTTCTGGTTCTACTTCCCTGAGTTCTTAGGGTCAAAGTACAGAATACTTTAACATGCAGTGTAATATGAAGCTTTGTCTATTTTTTTTCTTATTTAAAATTAAACATGGGGATATCTAGATCAGTGCTAGAATGGATGGGGAGTGGAAGTTTACCCCCTCCCTCCCTTGCTGTGATGCTGACAAAAATTCCTCCACCCAACCCCATGAGCCAATTAGGATCAGGAAAAAAAGCTCCCAGTGGGAGAGGGAAAGATGAAGCCCCCTTCTCCATATGCTGTTGTCCTCATCCATATTTCCCTACTCTTAGTTTTAAGAAGGGATAACAGATAGAGCTACATGCTATGTATTTAATGTAATCCTGATAGGTATCGCCATGTGTGAGCAGCAATCCACAGGATGGAACAAAGCATGCATGCAGAGGCTAATCTGAGCATACCTATGTCCACAGGCAGTATCAGGATGTTGGAGTCTGGGACGGGGATTAAGAGGCTCTTTAAGTCAGCCCCACCTGAGCCCTGACATATTTGCTATTTTGCTGGCATCTGATTCTGATTCTCAGCCACTTCTATGAAGGTGCATTTGTTCCATTTCTGAAGGATGTTTAACTATGTACTCTGTAGGGACTCTGGTTTTATTCCTAATGCCCGTGCTTGTTTCCAGAGCCAACTCCAGCTGTCAGACCGATTCCCATTAGCAATTGCTCTGAGCATGATAGTGGGTATGATCAATGGAAAGGCTTTAACTCAGCGGTCTTCTTCATTAATTACGTGTAAAAGTTCTCAACATCAGTCCATAGTATGTTCACTTAAACAGCTCTGGGGGAACAGAACTCGAAAAGACCTCTGCATAGTCTTTGGAGAGTTACTCTGTGTACAGTGGCTGTCGAATCACTGTGCCTCACTCAGTATATAAGTAATGTTTAAGTGAGATGCTGAGAATACATTCAGAGATGGCTATGTTTTTCTTTAAATTGATATTTTTGAGCAAAATATAGTAATATAATGAACTATTAACAGCACAGTTCCAGGTATGTATATATGCAGAAGTAAGTCCCATTGTGTTCAGTGGTCTTACTCCTAACTAAGAGCATGCAGGATTGCAGCCTAACTGTACTTCTAAAACCAGGAGAAAGCAAGTCATTGAAATCCTGCATGCGCTTGAAAAATGAGGTCATTGCACAAAATCCTAATGTACAAAGTTTGGCAAACAGCATCTGTTATCCTACAAAGAAGTAGTTAACACGTTTTGGGAAATATTCACTTTTATCTATGCTATATCAAATTGCTTTGCTGAAGTCACAGTGCAATCCTATCAATGTCTACTCATTGAGTTCAATGGGGCTTACTCCCAGGAAAGTGAGTATACCATTGCAGCCTCAGACATCTTATGTGTATGAATCAATTGTATTTTTTCAAATCATTTGAGCTCTGTGGGGACCAAATTATTTCACCAGCACTGTGATGGCTGTGTCATAAGAAGTTCAGGGATGTTTGTAAGAAGTAGGTTCCTCACAGTTCAGGAGGAGTTGCACTAGACTAGTGAAACACCTTCTTCTTGGGAAGGACTGGGGATGTGTTTTGCTGATTTATGCAGGTATATAATTATATACTTTATACCATATATGGGCCCCTCAACATGATTCACAAACTTGATACCATAATAAAAATAAATCCAATTAAGAAAAATAGTTAAAAATTATTATTTTTACATTTATATCCCATTTTCCATCAAGGAACTCAAGATGGCTATACGTGGTTCTCAGGTAGTCTCCCCTCCAAGCACAGACCAGACATAGACCTGCTTAGCTTCACCAAGGTGGCTTCCTCATGTGCCTTCAGAACATGCCATAGGCACTATAGCATTATCACAAACTAAAATTAATTAAGGATGTAATCCTATGCATTTTTAGGCAGAAAGAAACACTACAACTCTCACTGGCTGGGGAATTCTGGGAGTTATAGGGCTTTTTCTGTCTAAACATGCATAGGATTGTGCCCTAATTTACTACAAATATTATTATCATACACTACATTCTGGGTATTGGATAGGGGGAAAACGTTTAAACCAACTAGTTTTTTAAACAATCATTCTGAGGGATGGAAGGGATGGGATTAAACGAGGGGTCCACAAAAAGGCTTACAATAATAAAATATATAGAACTCACCTAATAGCATCCACAGCAGAGGGCTTTCTCTACTGTGGCACCCCGGCTGTGGAATGAGTTCCCCAGAGAGGTTTGCCTGGCACCTACTTTGCAGTCCTTTCGTCGGCAGGTGAAGACCTTTTTATTCTCCCAGCATTTTAACAGCTAAATTAACTCAATTTTAACCCTTGTTGTTTTAAATTTGTGTTTTAATCTGTATTAATCTCTGCTGCTTGGTTTTATCCTGGTTGTGTTTTTATATTGTACGTTATTTTGTGTTTTTAGATTGTGGTTTGTTTTATATTCCTTAAAATTATTTCATGGTTTTAATTTTTGTGAACCGCCCAGAGAGTTTTGGCTATAGGGTGGAATAAAAATGCAATAAATAAATAAATAAATAAAGCCAGCAAGTAAAATGAACATCAACTCCCTGACACCAAAAATATACGATTTTTCAAGAGGGGTAGCCATGTTAGTTTGTTAGGAAACCCATTATTTTTGTTATCTTGAAATATCTAATTGTTAGCTGAAGGTGACATGAAGAAATAACCCCAATTTTGGGTTTCCTTAAAACATTTCATATCATTTTACCACATTTGGGGGTTTATAGCTCCTCCAACGTTTTGAAGTATTTGATCCTAGGTAGCATAAAAAAGCTTTGATCCTCTGCCACTTTATATTATATAGCAGCTTGGTTGAAGCATTTCTCACCCACCAGCTCCTGTGAGACCATTTCATTTTCCACCTGCACTCTCACAAACCTCTTTGGGATAAAATTGTGTTAAAATGTCTCTTGGGGAGTCATACAAAATCTATGTTCTTTTTTCACATAAAATGCTTTAAAGACACATAAAATGAAAATGTATGAAATGGGAGCTTAGGGCAGCTTTGGGACTGCCTGCGTCAGCTCAGCGAAATGCTTACCAGTGCCTAATGACTTCTGATGAATGATATTCTTTAAATGTGATTAAAACTTAGCACTGCTTTCATCAACATGTTCCAGTGAGCAAAAATGCCAACCATGGGTCTCCATTGGAAGCATCCTTGTTGGTTGGGCACATTGCTTGATCAAGCTTTTCTGTAAAGTTTATCTTTTTTCTACTTTTAATAGCCTCAAAGGAGCATAAAAACCCTTCCACTTACAATTGTTCACAATGGATCAAAATATTGCTTTTATTCTTAGTTGGAGACTGGTTGGGATAATGATATGGTTACTTAGCTGTATCTTTGAAGGTTGCATGATCAAAGTCTATTGATGCAAATCTTTGAGTAGGAATGTTGCAAAATTCCACCAGGGTCCACAAGGGTAGCAGATACCCCTGCATCTAGCCCTTGTGAACCCAGGTGGATGCGCCCGATGCTGGGATGGACCCGTGCCCGAGTGCTCGCAAGCCCCTAAGGGCTCTCAGGCACAGATCCACCCTGGCTTCTGGATTGCACCCTTTCCCCCTGCTTCATTAATGTCAGCAGCCATTAACGCAATGAGGAAAAGTACACAATTTCCCCAGCCTTGGGGAAAATATGTGTTTCCTCTCCCCAGCCAATGGGAACTTTAAAGGCCCTTAACACTTGCGTGGGGAAATAGTGTATTATTTTGCCCCCCCCCCCCCATGCTAATAATGGCTGGGGAAATGTGTATTTCCCTCGCTATGGTAATGGTGGCTGCCATTAACACAGCGGGGCAAAGGGCTGAAGCCAGGCGGGCAGCTGCCGAGTGCTCACTTACCTTTCCGACTCACCAACCCCTACCTTTCAGCCATAATGGAAGACAGATATTGACCTGTTTGGCTGATCATATCTTGATTTAATAAGCAGAAATATAAACAAGCATTTTACCCAGGTATGAAGGCCCTTTGTTTCTCTCTTTGCACAAGCCAGGATATTAAGCCAATTTCAAAGTGTGGTTTCATATCTCAGCCACCCAGACAAGATGTGAAGAGATCCATCCCACCGTGATAGCAGTTATCCTAGCAAAGCAAACCAACTGAGGGTTCAGAATGAAGGGAGTTAGGGAATAGAGTTTAAGGCACTGGGAAATCTGCTTAGATGGAACAACCCAAATGTCTCATGAAAGATAGGCAGGATGGTTGCTAGGAATGCCAGCAGGTAATTTAGCCCCAGCACGGACTGGGGATTATTCTGCTGGGCCTCTTTCACAGAACAGTAGAAGAGAGGCAAGAGAGGAGGAGGAAAACAGGTGCCAGCAACACCCTGACTAGGAAGGACTGAGTAGCAAGTGGGGACAGGATATAAGGGGAACACTAGTTCCCACTGTCTTCTATATAATCATCATCATCATATATTTATTTCATATCCGCCTCTCCCTCTGGATTGTGGCAGGGTACAACACCAAATACAAAACACCATAAAATACATATAACTGATTAAATGCATATAAAACTAATATTAAAAGGCATCTTAAAATTCAACTTAGGCCTGCCAGCAGAAATCAGTCTTTATGGCCAGCCATATGTACTCATGGACAGGATTGTGACTCAAAGGGAAATGCTTTCAAAAAAAGTCAAGAAGAGAATTGAATTTGGAATTATAATTCTTAGTTTTTCAACTGCTGCCTCTATTATGAAAGTAGTATATAGGCAGCCATCATGCCTAGTAGCCATTGATTGCCTTATCATTCTTCCATTTTTGGCAATTCATGGCACGGGTGGTGGTGGCAAAATAAAAACTTCTGCTAAATGTGATGGAGAGGTGAGTATTTTGAATAATTTTCTCCTTCAGGAGGAGTACAGGATTTCTACTTATCTTTTTTTAGTGTAGGCTGTAGCTGAGGGATCTTTCTGTTATTATTTCATTTATTTTACTTTGAAAATATCCCATGCACTTGCAGCAGCCCAGAACTCTTTACAGAGAGGCTTATCCAGCCCCGCAGCTCTTCTTGAACACTCATGAAACTATGTGACGTGGTCTTCTCTCATAGGCATTCAGGAAGCTCAGGTGAGATGCAGAAGTCTCTCTGCAAAGCAAGAACAAATGAGACTTTTAGAGCTTTAGAAAACTCAGTTCTCGATTGCAGCAGCATAGAGCTCTCTGCAGAGAGGCTTTCTGCAGAAAGGCATTCAGGAACTTCTTCTGGGCCGCAAGCCTCTCTGTCCTGCTGCAAGAGCTCTGTCCTGCTGCTAGCAAGGTAAGAGTTTTTCTAAAACTATAAACATCCCATTTATTCTTGGACTTCTAGAGCTTTAAAAGATCTTGCAGCAGCCTGGGACTCTTTTCAGGGAGGCTTCTGCAGACTGGGAGCTCTTCCTTTGAATACCTATGAGAGAGGGCAATGTCCCATGGTCTCATGGGTGTTCAGGAATTGCTGCTGGGTTGGAAAAGCCTCTCTATAAAGAATCTAATGCTGCCGCAAGTTCAGGTGTTGTTTTTTTTTAAAAGAAAAAGATAAAGAAGTTCCCTCAGCCACCCCATAAACTTAAAAATGTATATTGAAACCCTGGACCCCTCCCCAAGGAGGTTTTTTTTATTTCTTCCCCTCCCTGTGAAAGCGGCATATAAGACTTTCTTTTTGGGGGGGCAGGGAGAGAGAAAATTCTCCAAAATTGGGGAGAGTATTTGAAACAGCACTAATACAAGGATTTGTCAGATTGCCTTTTAAATCCATCAAAGGCTGCAATGCAATGGTCTCTAGGGGAATATCGTAAGGGTTATAGGGTTTTTCAGATCTCCCCTTCTGAAGGCAGCCCCTCTACAAACAAATCTGCAGCCCTTACTTTCCCCTGCCATCTGTAGAAGCAAAATGGGGAAGAATTGGGTATGGAATGAGTAGGGATGTCTGAAAAACCTGTTTGCATAGTGGAGCTTGAAGAACTTTCATATGGAAATCCATTCCTTTTTGGGCTCAACAGAATTCTGCTGCCCATCCACCTTGGCTTGCACCTGTGAGCCGAGCCTCAGGCTTTCCCCAAACTCTGGGGAGCTTTTGCAGATATGGGGAGCAGGGGTTGGGTTGCAAATTGCCCAAATACAGATTTGCATAAAGTGAAGCCAAAATTTATGTAAGTTGAAAAACATGGAAAATTTGCTAATTGGCCCAATTGCTGCAGATCAAGTCAGGCCAGTTAGCAGAATATGGGCCACAGTTGGGGGCCTGAGCTGACAAAAGCTCATCAGACTTCACCCCACAAATGGATTCTTCCAACATCCTTAGGTGTGGGCAGATCAGCCCACCCTATTCCTGGAGTCACACATGTGACGCGGGAGAACATTTGTGTTCCCTCCTATTGCTTGGAATGGGAGGAAAACAGTTAATACAGAAAAGCTGACAAAGACATGAAAATAACCCACAACTCCTCTCTTCCATCCTTGCCATACTCACATCAGCAGCATTTTGGATAATGCTGATGCTGTAATGATGGGGCAGTGTGCACAGACATTTTTTTCTCTTGATGCTTTTGCTGGCAGTACCACGGTTAGGACCCATGCATTTCCCTGATGGTAAGATGCATGATGTTGCCCCCATTCCAGTGGAAGAAGTGTGTTTTGCCTTTTTGATATACATAAGAAAAAATCCTCAGCTTTCATTCTGTCCTCGTAATTTGCAAAGACGTCCCCAACATTATTTCCTAAAGGGACTTTCTGTTCTGCTTCAGTACAGCATGAATTTTCAGCACTATCTGCTTTCAAGTAGAATTGTGGCTATTCGTCCCCTCTGAAATTGCTCTGGATGCAGGTAGCAATAACAGCTTTTGGAGACGAAGGCCTATACTTTCATTGAATGTACACTACTTTGTTAAGATATCAGAGGCTCTGGTTTCAGTGGATTTATTACTACTGATCTATTACCTCTGGATGAAAGGGCCTTGTGAGTGTTCCCATAGCTGAGATTGTGACTTGCCTAGACAATTATTAGAATTGTTTAGATATATATTTGTACTGCAAAAAACAGCTTCCCCCACCAAAATCCACAAAAGTTACTAGCCTACAAAAACCTTTACTGGTCCATCTGCCCATACATACCTATTCTGGGCAATGTGGCACATCAATAGCTTAAAAAGAAGAAGAGAAGGCAAATAAAAATCCATCTACTTTCCTGACTGCAGAAGCTTCCCTGCCTGGTTGCCTAGATGCCAGTGGATATTTAAAAGCTTGACACAAGAGATCCATAATAGGAAGACATATCTTGATACCTATGATTCAAATTGTACAACTAATTTTCTATTTCAAAGCAAGCAACCTTGCCATGATTTAAGGCAACCACATGAGGCCATCACTAAGCCAAGGTATAAGCTCATCTTTCAAAAGTTCTTACAGTATGTCTTTTCTTTTTTTGACAGTACTTACCTCAGAAAAGGATTAACTAGACTTTGTGACTAGAATTTTTCATGTGTCTTTTAGCCTCTTCCTTGTAACTTTTAGTTAATGTATGATGTGACATCATCATCATAAGTATCCCCAATTCCACAGACAAATAGACAGTGATGTGGGGTGGAGATAGAGCAATGCATAGTGCCAGTATTTCCCTGTCTCTTGTAACTTTTAGTTAAATTCCTATTCATTTTTTGAACTGCATGGAAAAATGAGAAAATCTGTTGCTGAAGTCCCTGTACCACCTTGTGCAAGTATGTAAATGCAATGGAAAATAAAAAAAGAGGCTGCGATGATGACATTACTGCTGAGCACTATTCTTGAGTGCTTGCTCACAGTGGTATTCATAAAGCCAATCCAATAACCTCTGCACATGCTCAGACATGCAGCGGCCACCACCATGGACATAGACATGTGCCTTATTCCTGTAGAAAGGACTCCTTTCTTGATGTGACCCATCAAGGCCTTATTGCGAACATAACTGCACTGTAATTATCTCACATACATGTGACATCCTTGTGGGCATTTATCAGGGTAGAGTATAGATGGACAACTCCTACTCCGGGGCCGGGGGAGCAAAGGAGATAGAATGGCCACTTAGGCGTCACTCAAAAAGTGGACAACAGGGGACAGAGATCTGAATGCAGTTAGCATACGCTAGCATACATAGATGCAAATTTGGAAATAATTATTTTAATTTAAATAGAAATGGAATTAAGGGAAGAATGTGTCCCGGGGCTGTCTGTGCCTGTCAGGCTTTGCCAGCTGACCAGTGCTGACTTATGAGGAATGGCCGTAAATCTCCTGCAGATAACCTGCAATAAACCCATCAAGGCAAGGGAAGAAGGGAGGGCACAATGAGACAAAGCAGGGATTGGGAGGTTACCAGTTCTTCAAAGCAAATTCACTGAGAAGAGTCCTTTTCCAGTCCAGGGTCCAAAATCCAGGGAAGTCAAGGTGTCCAGGTGGGGCAAGGTTCAGAGTCCAGGAACAGGCGGAGGAGAGCCAGCATCTTGATCTGAAGTTGCACTTCAGTGCCGACCTGTGGAATTCCAGCAGCTTTATCACCAGCATCCTGGAGCAGCTGCTGGTAATTAGACCCCAGGCTTCTGGCAGGCTTTTTTCCTTAAACGGGCCAACACTCATCTCTGTTGCTCTCCTACATTAAGCCTCCTTTGCTCTGCAGGGGTCAATAGGACATGGTTCTCTGAATCCGACAGAGGGGCTGTGGCAGCGCATTGGCCATTATCTGGTGGTGAGGGCTCTGAAGCTATTTCTGTGCTAGGACCCTTACCCGGCTCTGCAACCTGCCCCTCCTCTTCTTCCTCGGAAGAATCCAAGAGAAGAATGACAGTGCCTGGTCAGCCTGCTGTCCAGCTGTTAACTGCTGATGAACATCCTCAAGTCCCTTGCTCTGTATTATTCTTCATCATCTTTGGACTAGGCAGACCTTCAAATAGAGGGCACCTTCAAATAGCGGACTGCACTCTTAGCCTTTTAAATTGAGGACTGTCTTCTATAAAGCAGGATGCATGACCACCAAGCAAGGACATATGCTGTTGCTTTAACAATAATTGTTACCTTTATCTAAATGGCATGTGTCAAGAAGTGGTGGTAGCTTTAGGGAACAAAGAGTTACAAAAACGTTTCTGACTGAGGGTCATACAGCCATGTATTGTCAGCTACACAAGTGAACCATTTCCTGTATTTGTAAAGTAGAATTCCTGTGTGCACACAGACTAGGTGGTGAAACTTGCCAGGGGTCCCCTCTACAAGGATTCGCTTTTGCGCCTGGTTAGGCGATTATGCGCATAATCGCTGAAGCGCATTTACGCCTAATACCTCTGCACAAGAGGCGGCGAAAGGCGGCGAAGCGCATTAACGGATGACCAAAATGTGCTTTACAAGTAGTTATTGCGCATAAGCGCTTGTTCGCATAGTCAAAATGCGCTTTAACGGCCGGAGCAAAATAAAACTCGCTGTTTAACGCGCATTCGATAATGCGCATAATCGGAGAGATAATGCGCCTCTACGCCCGATTTGCGCTCCGTTCTTGTAGAGGTTAATTTTTTAAAGTGCCTTGAAAGAGCTTTAAACCTCTCTTGTAGAGGCAGCCAGGGACAGGGTTAGAACCTATACTTAGAGGACTCAGAAGTATGCCAGAAAATCTTTGATTTTGACTTTGAAAAATGGTGTATATAAATGCAGAAGTCTAGTTACACCACATTCCTTTGGAATATGCATTTTGCTGAAAGCAAGGCAGTGTGAATATTCATTTAAATTCAGATGTGCATTTGGTTGCACACATCTAATTTATACTTCAGCTAAGGAGTTGGAAGCCTGCTTCTGGAGATCTCCATAGTTGGATTGGAGCATGGAAGAACATTGTGAGGATAAAAGGAAGAAAAATCTCACTCCCTTCTCCTGCCCATCTCCTCTCCCTTTTAGTTTTTGGAACAAATGTTCAAAGGGTGTTTAATACAATATTATTTTGATTTTAAATACTGCTCTTCACCCTTTTAAGTAAGTAACATGTCTAATCACTGTTCATGATGTGAGTGAATAATTTTCCCAAAGTTCACCAAGCTCTAAAGAATAGTCTCATTCAACTGCTTTGCTGTGTGGATAATAGGAATTTGATTGTGTATGTGTGGTGGGTTATATTTGCCTTTATTTTATATTATACTCAAGACTTCAATCTTTCAGGTGCTTAATTCTTCTTCACATACCTGGATTCATCTTTTATTTATGGCCAACATCCCAATTTATTCTGAATGTGTTGGGTAGGAGTGTTACTAGCGCAGAAATCAGTTTCAGTGACCAAAATGTTTAAAAGTGTGGGGGGGGAGGGGGAAGCAGTTAAATCTGCAATCCTATGTGCTGGGAGTATACCCCATTGAATTCAGTGGATCTTACTTTTGAGAAGACGTGCATAGGATCGTGGTGTAAAGTGCCACACCCCGTGTCTGGCTTGCCTAGCCAAAGGGAGGGCATTGTGTATGGGGGGGGGGGAGAAAGAGAGAGACATGGCTTATCGCCATTAGTAGGTAATAAGGTGTCACCATTGGCTGCAGGTGGGGTTTACAAGGTATGATTATCCTTATTAGCCTTTCATCCCCACTCTCAGCCTTTTCGGATTGCGGCTCCCTCTCTGTATGCAGTGTGGGCTTGGCCGGTTCTTTTGGGGCACAAGCAGGAATTTTTGGCTCATAGTCTGTTTGGCCAGGGCTATGAGACTTTTTCACCTACTTCACACTGTAGGTGGAGTGGCAGTATCTTTAGGCTACTCTGATGGTTAATTTTCAATTGTTAGGTTAATTGGTCACAGTTTTCAAATAGGCTAGTAGGGGTGGGCATCCTTCAGGGATAGTGAGCATTCTGAGGCACTGGTTTGGTGACAGGTAATTCCTGAGGCCTCCTGTTGAGGATTTTGTGGACCCAGTGAGGGGATAACGGTTACCTATGAGGCCAATTCACCTCACCTACCCAGTGTTTTGCGGCCCAGGAGGAGGTGACGTGGGAAGGCCTTCCCTTCCCAAAAGGGGCAGTCCTGGCAGTGGTGATCTGACAGATGCCACCCAGTAGGAATGGAACGTTTTCGCCCAATATTGCTTAGCTAAGTTGCTGGCAGAGTTTAGTTGCCAGCCCAGTTATTCCTTTGCAGATCTGACTGAATAAATGTGGCCCAATTTTTATACCATACATATATATCTTGTCTCTTTATTCCCCCTTATCCCACCTGCTACCACTATATCTATACCTAAAGATATTTAGGCCACCTCACTAGATTTGCATAGCGCCTTTATAACCTAAACAGCCATTCTCACCTTCTATTTTGACCTTTGGGCATTTGAATGCTAAGAAGTTAAGCTTGCCTTGCCTAATATATCCAGCCTTCTATGCTTGTCTGATCTTATTGATTACATTTAGAAAGGACTATAAATTATTGCTAGAGAAATAATATTCACCAAAGCTGCAATCATATACAGAATTACAAGCATTAAAACTGCAGTCCTATACAGAATTAATTGAACTCGGTGGGGCTTCTTTCTGAGTAGAGGCGTATAAGCTACATTCTATACCTCCTTATTTGAAAGGAAGCCCCAATGAATTAAATGGGATTCACTTCTGAGAAGACATCTACACGATCACAGTCTAATAAATCTAAGTTCTAAAGCAGGTGAAGCAGTAATGCTAGTGTAGAGAATGTATGGAAATATATTGAAGAGCATTTGGTATGGGCAAGATTATTTGTTTGTTTCCAAGTAAAGGAATGTAGTAGGGTAGAATACTCAGTGCACAATCTACTCAGCAGTAATTCCTACTGAGATCAATGGGACTTACTTTCAGGGAATAGTATATAGGATTACAGGCAAACTCTCCTTCTTAAACTATGAGAAAGAAAGTGAAATGCTACATAAGCCTGAAACACCAGGTCACAGTGCAAAATCTTAATGAATGCATGTCTACATAACAGCAGTTCCTATGGTGTTCACTAAGACTTACCCCCAGATAAATGAGTGTAGGATTGCGCCTTAGGTCACAAAGTGAACTGATACCCCAGTTGTTGTTCATGATACATGGACCAGAAATTCAACCCAGCATTGAGACCAATGGCTAACGCTTGTCAGTCACCTGGGGAAAAGAAATAGAGATGGGAGATGGGAAAAGTGGGGAACTGGGACTTATTGTTACACCAAATGTATAATTAGGAAGAGGGTATTCTTTTATTGTAAGACTTTTACATTTTCTCCATAAACAATCACTTTAAAGTGTAAACATTTTTAGCGCATTAAGGAAGTTTGAAGTGCATCAATAAAGAAAGATGATATAACGTGGATCAGAGTTAGAGGAGTTATTTAAAAAACCTTGAGAAGATTTCATGTGTCAGGCTTACTACATAGTAAGAGAAGTGATAAAAGGAAGAAAGATACATTCAGAAAGATAGTGTTACAGATGGTACAGCCACATAGTTCAAGCAGAACAAGGACAAACATGTAACTGATGAAAAATGAATTAAAGGAGGCGCTGACATTTCATCCATTAATATAAATGTACCTTCTCCTTACATTTCCTCCCACAAAGTTGATCTAAATAGTCTTAGTTATTAGCTTTAAGAGCTTAATTCTCCCACAAAGATGACTAAAAAGCATTTGCTATTTACTTTAACTGCATATAAATTCCTTTTTTTGCATCTGAGTACTTAGATCTTCAATCCTTTCAGAGGTATCAATCAATCAAGTTTTTTACGGTAAATAACCAGCATATCAGGACAGATGCACAATAAAATACAGTTTAAAAAGAACAGTTAAATATATTTAAAATTGAAAGATTAAAAGTCAAACTATACAAGCCCTAACAGAAGAAAACATGAGAAACTGTTAGAGTTTCACCTGAGGAAGCCTTCTCAGACAAGGAGGAGGCAGACTTACCAGAGATAGAGGCTGTTTCGTCCCCCACAGCCAGGCCAGATACCAGTGCACAGATAAAGGGAAGCTGGGCAATGGAAGAGGACACAGGTCCCTTGGAGGAGCCGCAGGTCAGTTGGACCCTTCCTCTGCCTGTCTCTCCTGGGGCAGAGTCTGAGACGGAGGCAGTTCAACCACCCAGACCTCCTGAAAGGAGGCATTGGAAAAGGGCGGAGCAGGCTCAGGTAGTCAGACAAAGTATGCACCTGCAGAACTGGCAGGGAAGAAACACCAAACTTAAATAAGGGGCTGGGTCAAAGGGTGGAGTGGCACAGCTGGGATTGGGGTGGGGTCATACTGGCAGGGCGTGAAAAAGAAGAAGCCAAACGCTGGTTCAGCCTGGTAAACACCTTTTGCTCTTCTGGTAGCCAGTGTGTTTTCCTCACCTTGCCTCCTGACCATGACTCTGGATTCCTGACTTGGACCAGCTTGACTTGACTTCACTTGGATGCTTGACCCTTGCATTCTGGACAATTGACTCAGCTTTTGATGTGGATTGGACTTTTGATTCCTGCTTGCTCTTGGCTCCGCGATATCGGCACCCCCTGCTTGGCTTCTCAACCCGGACCAGTAGGATTTTGCTTCAGACCCTGTTGTCTCTCTCTTTGGGCAGAACTTCTGGATTCTATTTAAAGGACTGTGATTCTCTCTAAACAGCAGCAGTTCCCTCCTGCATTCTTGGCCAGAGATTTATGGATGGGTAATTGGGCAAAGCAATAAAATACTTAAGATAACGCCTTGGCTCTTTTTAAAGAAACCGAGAGCGTAGAACGTTCAATTATGTTGATTTATCACCTCTCTATGACAGATTATGGCTGCTGCACAAAATCTAGTCACTTTAGCTGTGACCTGAAAGTTCAGGTCTGACAAGAGATACTCTATGTAAAATTCATCCAGCCTACCTGGAATTTTTTGTATGATTGGGGTTATAAGAGAGGATCTAAGGTGTTGATAAAAGTTGCAGTAAAGTAGGACATGACCCACTGTCTCTACTTCTCCCATCTCACACGGGCAAATTCGTTGACTATAAGGAATCTTGTTGAACCTACCTTCCAACAGTGCGGATGGTAAAACATTAAACTTAGCTAACATAAATGCCTTCCTGAGTTTTGGGATGGTCAAATTTATCAAGTAGTTAGCAAGTGCGAATAACCCTCTATTATCCCTAAAAGCAGGGTATTGAACTGCTGAACTTAAATGATTTTGAAATTCAATATCTCGAATTTGCTGGGAGATAGCTATTTTTGCTTTGGCATACCCTAGGGTTAGGATAGCACTTGTAGTTAATAGTAAATAGTTTCATACTTAGGTTAATAGTTTCGTACTTAGTATTTTTTCCACTTTGATTGGAAGGAATCAGTTAATGTAAATGGAGCCAGTCAGACAAGCACAAACATCATTTTTAACCAGAAATTGAATTTACGTAGCCATATGTAGGTCTCTATTGAGATTTGACCTGCCTCTAGCCGTATAATTGCATTAGGAACACAGCTTGGAATACCACATATTGCTCTCAAAAATTTGGTTTGCCAGCCTCCAATGGGACAAAGTTTTCATATACACATACTTGTGAGCCATACAACAAACCTGGATAGCAGAAGGGATGTGCTGCCTTCCTTTGTTGTAAAAGAAGGAGAGGAGTGCCTTTACACTCCTCTGCATGTTTGCAATAACATTTTTTGATTGGATCCTCCATGTTCCTGATGAGTGGAATGTTATTCCTAAGTACCTATAGGTTCAATTGGATGCTCATTTATTTTCCATTGGTGCTTTAACCTCTTCCTGGAGAACACTGCAACCTTATTTTTTATCATAGTTGATTTGCAATAGTTCATGTTTACAGTAACTGTCCAGGGTCCTCATCAAGCTCCTCAGTCCAACATTTGTCAGTGATAGAAGTACTGCGTCATCTGCATAAAGCAGAATTGACAGAGGTCTGTTAGACAAACTGGGGTGGTGAGAGTGTACCTTCGCTAAGCAATTGACCAGGGAGCTAATGTAGAAATTAAACAGATTAGGAGCTAAAATACAGCCCTGTTTCACTCCATTAAAAGTGGGGACAGGCCCAGACAGATAACCTGCACAGCTACATCTCACCTGCAGTCGGGTATATTCATATAGACTGCGGATGAGAGTTAATAGATGACAGTCAGTGTTAGTGGCCTCAAACTTTTCCCATAATTTATCTCTTGATACAAGATCAAAAGCTGATTTAAAATCAATGAAGGCAGCATAAAGAGCCCCCCTCCCCCCGATGTAGCTGTGTACTTTTCAACTAGGTGTTGTAAGACAAGCCCATGGTCCACTATAGAATGCTCTCCCCTGAATCTGGCCTGCTCATCATTAATAATATTTTCCTGCTCCAGCCAATTCTGAAGTTTTTCCAACAGATGACTAGCATACAACTTACTGATAATATTTAGTAAGCTAATGGGTCTATAATTCACAGGATCTGATCTTTCCCCTTTTTTGTAGATTGGGATAATGATGGCAAGGGCCCAGTCTTCTGGAATACATGCTGAGTGGTCAATACTTGTAAATAATGCTGCAAGCATTGGAGCCCACCAATCTATATTGGATTTGAATACTTCAGGTGGGATATTATCATTCCCAGGTGCCTTGCCCACTTTCAGCTTGGAAATAAGATTCTTAATTTCCAAAGCAGTTACAGGAAGCCATTCAGGGAAATTACATATATTGGCCCATTCGATCTGAGGGCCATTTTGCCCTATTGCATGTATGCTACTAAAGTGGGATTCCCAGGAGTTCACAGGAATATGATACTCCATACTGACTGAAGAGTTTGGCCACCCCCTAGCAACCATCCTCCAAAAGGTAGCAGCATCCTTTTCCCTGGATGCTTTTATTAAATCCCTCCAGGACTCTCTCTGAGCTTGGCTCTTTTTCACCCCAATTAATTTTTTATATCTTCTCTTCAACTCAAACCATTCTGAAGGTATTGTTAATAATTTTTTCCCACTGTATGCTCTATATTTTTTGACCAGAGCTTGTTTCATGGTAACGCATTCCTTGTCAAACCAATGTTTAGACTTATTGAGAGGGGTGTGTTTTCTAGCCAACCTATTTTGTTTCAAACTACTTTGTAAAGCCAGGCTCAACTCTTGAAATGTTTCAAAAACAGTTTCTGTAGAATTTGCTGACAGCAATAGCTCTTTTACATCATTCTCCAGCTTAGATGACCTTCTAATACGTGAGGCTCTTATTTCAATCTCTCCATTTAACATTGGTTTTTGCTCTGCATGAGTAATTTGAATACCACAATTTAAGAATAGAACCAGGGTAGATGGTCACTTTCGCTACATTTTTCTACAATACACCTGGACACCACTTTTAACAATTCATGAGAGACTATAATCAATTATGGGTGCCTCTAAACTGGACAGGAAGGTGAATTCACCATAGCTATCACCATCCAAGCTCCCATTAACAATTACTAAATTGAGTCTGTTTAACATTTGCATGAGACATAGCCCGGCGTAATTGTAACCCTTATTTTTAGATTGACTAACTGGAAATTTCAGGGCCTCATCTATTACAGGCTGGAGTATGTGGAAATGTGAATATAAAGCTTCCTCATTTTTCCCCGTTCTAGCGTTAAAGTTCCCTGCCATTATCATAAAGGCTTCAGGATATAGGACTGTTAGATTGACAATATAGTCTTCTAGTCTAAGCCAGATATCCTTCACCAATTTCTTTTGACGTTGAGGCGGGAGATAGACATTTATAATGAGTAATCATTCCCACTTAAATTTAATAAGCAAAGCATTTGCAAGACCTGTCAGAGGGTCGAGTCTAATGTTAATAGCTCGGATGTTTGTGGAGATCAGCAGTGTCAGACCACCTTTTGGACATCCTCCCTTGGAGCTTGGATTTGTTTCTGGTGAGTAGGCTGTGAAGCCATTCAGGACTAAGTCTTCCCTAGCCCATGTCTCTTGTAGCAAGAATATATCATGTTTATTTAAAAAGTCCAAGAAGGATGAATCTGCCAATTTCCTCTTCCACCCTGAAATATTCCATGAAAGAAGTCTCAACTGGGCATTTGAGTAATTTGGTCCCTGTCAAGCCCTGCTTGCCTGCTTGTGAGATGGCTCTCGAGTATTAGGTGGCTTAACTGGATTCCACAGGTTATCTTCCAGGTGTTCAATAGCCTCTATAGATGGGCTCAGTCTGCCAACATTTGAGACCACTGGGCATATCATACTGGATAGCTTGCCCACTGGGATGGTTTCCTTTTGCAGAAATCCATTTTCCTCTTCACCTAAATATTGCATGTCTGTCCAGGTGTCTAAGCCTCCAGGAAAGAGGCTTAGACACCCCAGGATTTGCATCAGTTGAAACAGGGGGTGAATCAAATTGACTTCAGCAGTGATCTGGCATTTAGGGATGCATTTCTTTTTTCTAGGGAATTCATAGTTCATTCTCTCTTCATCCAAATGTTCATCTTGTACTAAGCAAGGCTCCTCTGCTGCCCAATATCCATTCTCAATATGGATGGTTTCCATAGTAGACAGGCTTTTCCTGAGTCACACAGATTACACTGGCTTTTGTACTTTCCAGAATTTTATGCAAGTTTAATTGTAGAAAAATACATATCATCATCATCATCATCACCACCACCACCACCACCACCACCACCACCACCACCACTGGCCAAAAATGCACATCTCCCCCAAAAGCTAAAGGTTTTTTGGGGGTGGACATGCACAAATGGGGGGGATTTGTGCACTTTCCCAAGCATGAATTTGTGTAGGTGCGAAATTGGGAAAAAATATGATTCTGTCCATGAACAGATAATGGAATGAAAGGCACCTGACAATCTGTAAAACACAGACTAAATGGATTTTACAAAAACAAAGCATCCCTCCTGGGAAGCATAGTGAAATGTGGTATTCTTCAGCCTACTGTTTCAGGCCAGTACTAATTACTTACATCGTAGTTGATCCTTTAATTAACAATGTGAACTCATTTGGCCTAGAATCACGTATGGTTAGTGAACCACCTTAGCAGGTGAACTGTCGTGAAGTCACAGAATGTTCATACACAAAGAATCATAGAGGGGAGGGGGCTTGTAGGGAATTGGGTGCAATCTCTGGTTCTTGGAGGAAATCCAGAGCTAGAGCATCTCCCAACAGATGCCTGTCAAGCTGCTGAACACCTCCAGTGAAGCCTGCCTCTAGGTAATTGGAACCACTATTGAATTGTTCTTACCATCAATAAGTTTATCTTAATGTTCACCAGAAATCTATCCTCCTGTAAGTTAAGCCCATTAGGTCTGGGCCTACCCTCTGGGGCCACAGAAAATAAACCTTGCCCTCTTCTGTGTGAGTTTTTTTTATGTATTTAATGAATGCAATCATGTCCTTCCTCATTCTTATCTTCTCCAGGCTAAATTATTCGGTTCCTTCATCCTGACCCCATTATTCTTTTTCTATACTGCTCACCATCTTCATGGCTTTCCTCAGTAGCCATTCTACTTTGATAGGTTCGCAATCTCCCTGTCTTCTGGTAACTTTAGACAAATTTTGTAAAACTTTTCTGGGAGAAGAAGGTGGACTCAGTGGCACCATCCCCTTCTCTGTCTCCATAATCAGTGATGGTAAGTAAACATGTAGTAAGGCCAAACAGAAACAACCAATCAGGAAGGGGGTACATAGCACAATGACACATGGAGATTCACTGTGGTGCACAATTCCAAACTACAGCTCCCAAGGTGGACTTTGATATTGCACATGGGCAAAAACTTGTTTACATGGAATGAGGTCTCATATTAAAGAACTCTCATCCCAGCTCATGTGGATGAAATTGCCATTTTTCAAAAAAATAACAAATTCAGTTGGGGGAAGTTTGCTGATCACTAGTATTTTCCTTCACTTGTATGTTTAATGCTGCATGTTCTTCGGTTATCGGAAGAGATATAATAACAGTCTAAATTCCAATATTTGCCAATGTTGTAGAACAGAGTTCTTATGAAAGACTGCAATTCTTATTCACAGGCCATGTCTGCATTAGCCTTATTTCCCAGGGTTGTCTCGAGGTCATCCCTGAGCATCTAAATGATGCACAGGGGATCCTGGTGTCAACCAGGGACAGGCAGAGACTTTCCCCAGGCTAATGGAGACCATGGTTATCCCGATTTTTCCTGTGTTCTCAGGAAAATTCCAAGTTCGCGGGGGTGTGGGCACCTGTTCCAGCTTCCCACCTCCTTGTGAGTAACTATGGGTATCAAAATGGGCATGGAGTTGTTTGGGGGGCTCCATGCTCTTTGGGAGTGGGGGACAGCAATTTTGCCATCCCTGGGATGGGGGGGGGGCTGGGCATGCATTTTTTTTTTTTTAAAAAACTTATCTTTTCCCCTGGATTGGGGCCACACAACTGGCTCCTCTTCAAAAAATAATTTTTAAAAATGCATCCGCAACATCCTTCTTCCCTTCTGGGGCATCACGCAGCCATATAGAAGCTGGGGGAGGATAACAGCAGCAGGTAAGTCTGCAATCCTCCCCTCCCCCTCCCGCTACACCCTTAGGTGCAGATGAGCCCACACTTGCTGCTTGTCATTTACCAAAGGTGACATTATGTGCTTATGAATTCTGTTATAACATCCAGACCCTGTTGATAATTTCATTTAGTCATTGTCCAAGCTTAACAGATAACATGTAATAACTGCCTTTAATTGCAGTACATATTTTAACATTTAAAACTCTAGAAACGTGTTTAGATTTCAGTAAGAAAATCAGAGCACTGGTAGATTTCCATTTATTTGAATTCTTCCCTAATCATCATTTTACAGTTCATTAGTCCCACATATTAACACATCCAGAAGCCTAACACTGCCTATTTAACATGGATAATTATTCAGCTCAAATTCATTTACACTTCAAGTACCTTCCATTTTGCCCGTATAAAACCTTATCCACTCTGATTAATGAATATTTCAATTTTCTAATCAGTTATTTCCAATCTTGTCAACATTTTCTTTACTTTATGTTTCTCATCACTAACAGCCAAATCATTCACATTATAAAACATATCATAGCACTTGCATCAATTTACATTGCTACCCTATTTGCCTTTTCCAACACCATATTTAACAACAGAGGATAAAATGAATCTCATTTCTATAATCCCTGAATTTTGAAATGAGGACAGAAGCCTTATACTTTACAGATAATGTACAGCTACTCTAAATGTTCCCTATTACTATTTTGGGGAGGTTAGCTCCCCCAAATACTCTTTTTTTAACCTGTTAGCTGCTGTTTATGGTCTTTGCTGCTGCTTTCACATTTTTTCTCATCTGTTTCTTTCTCCTTCCAAGAATAATCCCAGCCAATCAGGGATTATATCATAAATGTGAGAATGTCATTGCATTATATAACCAATCAGATTTTGCTATGTGACCACTATACTGAAGGTAAGCAAAACAAATTGAGTGTGAGGGTGTAATTGAAGGCTTAGAGGAGATATCAACCAAGAAGGTAAAAAAGAACTTTATTATATCTCTTAAACAAGAATAGAATAGCAACAGGAAACTCCTGACTGCACCCAGGCCCTTTCTACACCATAGGGGTGTAGAGGGAGGGAGGGTGATCCCGTAAGTACCTAATACACACCATCGGCACACGGGGAGCAGCCAGGGGCCATCCCAGGCAAACAACCTGGTGTAGAAACGGCCCCAGATACAACTCCACCCAGATATAATAGTGCCATTGGGTGACTAAGCCATATAATACAATCCACACATCTCTCCCCCTTTTGTTTAAAGAAACTACAATTAAGTAAATCGGCACTGTTGAAATATTTGGTAGTTGAGCTAATTAATCATTCAGCTCTGAATCTTGAAGGCTTCTGATTAACTCAATAAGAGCAAGTGATGATCCAAGTAGTAAAATTGCTGCCAATCTCCACAAGATGACTCAGGCAGAATCTCAGTAGTGTAGCTTGGATTTTCAGGTAGTACTTCTGCATTTGCTGATTTTATCTTCTCAGGAACAGGAGGAAGATGTCATTAGTGTGTGTGTGTGTGTGGGGGGGGGTTAAACAAGGATTTCAAGTTTGGTCTCAATAGAATATGATCTGGATGTTCCATTTTTTCCCTTGTACAGTAGCTGGAGTTGGCTGTGTCTTCACTCCATTACATTTGATATACATCTCCCTCTAAATGTGATAGTGCTTACACTGAATTGCACTAGTAATAAAATATTTTTAACCTTTCTTAGTTTGGTAATCTGAAGCAACAACTTTCCCCATGTCAGGCCACTTTGGAATGAGATTATTCTCTAGGGTTAGAAAATATGTTCTGATATCTCTTTCCAGTAGCATTTTCACTGGGCTGTATCAAATAGCTATCATCACTGTCGTTGACCTGTAGCTTAAAGCAATATCTGGGCCACTCTGTCTCAAGATTTTCATTGCACTCTGAACAGCTTTCTCTGATTCACCATTTGTTTGAGAGTAATGATGGCCGGTGGTAATATGGCAAACATTGTAAGGTATATGGAATGACTGGAATTCTGCTGCCATAAATTGGGTTTCATTGTTAGTTATAAGTTACATTGTTAGTTACAAGTTAAGCAAAAAAAAAAAGAAAGAAAAAGGAAAGTATTCTGCAATTGTGATAACACACTGCAGCAGATAATGTCAGGCAATGGGAACATCTCAATATACCTTGAATGTGTTGTCTATGACAACCAAATAATGTGTATCTCCCAATTCACAGTCAGCTACAAGCCGTTTTCAAGGCCAATCAGGTAAGGGTATTGCGATTTGAAAATCACTGCCATTGTGTTAATCTATGTCATTTGCAGTGGTCAAAGGATACTATCTTTATGTTCTTTATAACAGTTCTAATACCAGGCCAGCATACTGTCTGTGTGGCTCACCTGCATAATTTAGACTCCAATATACTTGGTGGATGAGATCTAGGATTTTTGTCAATAATCTGGGTAACCCAAGCAGCAGAAACTCAAGCAACCTAAACAAGAATAGATTGCGGAGCGAAGGATGAGAAATGAAGAGGCGACACAGAGTTGGGATTTAAACAAGGGCCACTTTATTTATTTACAAGGAAAGCAAGCATAAAGGGGGGAGGTAACCTAAGCGGGCATTTTGCATGGCCAGCCAGGCCATTGAAGGGGTCGGGCGAGACATTCACAGCCCGGGAAGTGGCGCCTGCTTTTTCGCCGCCCCCGAGCTTCCCCAATCTGAGGTGGGGGTGGCCTTCCGGTGTCGTCTCCACTCGTGTCGCAGGGCTCTGAGTAGACGAGACGGGTTGGCCCCAAAGGTAAGCCTTATCCCCCCAACTGATGCCGCAGGGCTCTCAGTGGTTGGCCCTCAGGCGTTACCAATCACTTGAATAGTGCCCGTGAATGCTCACCATTAAAAACATATCAAATGCCCGCTCCTACCGCCAATAAAGTGACCAAATTGCCAGATTGACCTAGTTATCACCCATCCTGCTTTTGCAGTGTGAAGTAGGCGAAAAAACTCACACTCAAGTTAGATTGTGAGCAAAAAATTCCTACTTGGCCTCAAAAAGACGACCGGCGAACCCACACTGACAACAGGGGAGGGCGGGAGGGAGCTGCGCAGCACACAGTGGAGATTTGGAGGGGTCCTGGTCCCCCTTAAATAGCCACAGACCCCTCCTATCTCCGGTGGCACCACCCTGGGCCAGCCTATGGTGGCCCCCCACGTCACCTCTCCCCATCCTCGCCCGCAATCTCCTCTCCCCATCCCAGCGGGCAGGGTGGGGAAAGGTCTTTGCGGAGCGAAGGATGAGAAATGAAGAGGCGACACAGAGTTGGGATTTAAACAAGGGCCACTTTATTTATTTACAAGGAAAGCAAGCATAAAGGGGGGAGGTAACCTAAGCGGACATTTTGCATGGCCAGCCAGGCCATTGAAGGGGTCGGGCGAGACATTCACAGCCCGGGAAGTGGCGCCTGCTTTTTCGCCGCCCCCCGAGCTTCCCCAATCTGAGGTGGGGGTGGCCTTCCGGTGTCGTCTCCACTCGTGCCGCAGGGCTCCGAGTAGACGAGACGGGTTGGCCCCAAAGGTAAGCCTTATCCCCCCAACTGATGCCGCAGGGCTCTCAGTGGTTGGCCCTCAGGCGTTACCAATCACTTGAATAGTGCCCGTGAATGCTCACCATTAAAAACATATCAAATGCCCGCTCCTACCGCCACAGGGGGAGACAAAACCATTACACAGTCTCCCCCCCCTCCCCCCGGAAGCAGGACATTACGTAGCCCTTCCTGAATATCTGCTAAAATAACTGGTTACCAGGCGGAGACCGGTGAACCCCGTCGCGCCTATAGAGCTCCCTCCAAAAACGGCTAATGTTAGGATGTTGAATACTAAAGTCCCCATGCTGCGCTAGGGCCTTAAACCTCTCAGTATTAACCCGCTTTCTTGCCTTTCCAATAGCAAGGGGATGACTGGACACCCACCAGTTCATCCGAGGCAAGATGCAAATAGCAAGGGGATGACTGGACACCCGCCAGTTCATCCGAGGCAAGGTGCAAATAGCAAGGGGATGACTGGACACCCGCCAGTTCATCCAAGGAAGGTGCAAATAGCAAGGGGATGACTGGACACCCGCCAGTTCATCCGAGGCAAGGTGCAAATAGCAAGGGGATGACTGGACACCCTCCAGTTCATCCGAGGCAAGGTGCAAATAGCAAGGGGATGACTGGACACCCGCCAGTTCATCCGAAGCAAGATGCATGACCATATAATCCGTATGCCGGGCCAGCGCTGTCGTATATGCTGAAAATCAGCCAAAGCTTGCAAAATGAGGGCCTTGCCCTTCATTAAGCCCAAGTCGTTCCCCCCTAAATGAATAAGCAAGACCTATGGGGGAAACCGAGCAGAATGCCGCTGCAGCAAGGTAGGGATGAGCTCATCCCACTGCATACCACGTTTCCCAAGCCAACTAATGGTTGCGTGCTGACTCAAGCCGAGCTGCGATCCAAAGCTGGAGTTGGCTGCATGCTTGCTGGCCCAGAAGACCATACTGTGGCCGCATACGGAAACCCGCATGGGTGCAGAAGCCACTGGCAAATCTAAAACAAACATGAAAGCATTAGCATCCGCTGCATATCGCTTAAGTGTTTACATGCCTCACACATGTTTTGAATGCTGTGGACCGCCATCTGCCTGGTGCCTGAATCTGAGGATAAACTCCTCAAGCCGCTGCTGTAGACCCTGCACCGATGCGAAAGGAATGCATACCAAACATTGCTGCGCGCAGACCCATATGATCAAGAGCCCGCATAGCTATTGCCCAGAATTGGTATTTCGTGAGGGACGTGCCATCCTGATGGCAAAACAGTAAAACCAGCATCCTTCCCACGCAGGGTTACGAAAGCTGCTGAAGCCTGCAGAGGGCAAGTCTTCGTTGGTAGAGGGGAATAATGAAATCCCACGACCGAACCCGTCTGATCTGTGTATGAGTATCGAAGAAGCAAACGGGCCTCTGCGCTCTTTAAGAAGCAAATCAGAAAATTGCAATGCCCGTGTGGGAGTATCTAGCTTAGATGAGGCCAGAAACTCGGATATCCTGAATGCCCCAAAAAATGTTGTTAATGCTGCTGCGAGGAATAAGCCTGGTTCATATTGGGAGTGGCAAAGTAGCGGCCACTGTGCCCGTAGCCCGAGTAAGATATCTGGGGATAATGGAAGCCTATGCATCGGGGTGCAAGGTGTAGCGTTTGCCCAGCCGCTAAGGGCCCTGCGTACCCGGAAATCCGAGGTACGATCCTCCAGGCCGCGAGCTTTAGCCCTAAAAGCTAAAGCTGCTAGCTTGAGAGAAACGGTGCGTGTTGACAAACCTTTACGTGTGGCATGTACACAGAATTGGAGCACATGCTCCACCGGGATGGGCCACAGAAGTTACAGCTGATTTGCCATGCGGAATGCCTGAAATTCCATACCTGCGTTTCGATAAGCAGCCCTGGTGCTAGGCGCCAAGGACTGCCCAAATAGCCTGCTCTATCTCCTCCTTCAAAGGAGCCAAAGGGATGGAGGAAAACCTAACCAGGGCCAACCCAGTTTAGCTTCAGCAATGTAGCTTAGTGAATTGCATGTTCTCCGGCCTTGTTAGGGCCCAGGAGCCAATTCCCGAAACCTCTGCACCTGATGTCAGGACACAGCATCTGCTATATCGTTATTCAGCCCCGGAATATGCTTTGCCCGAAAAAGAATGTCAACTTAAGACAGTGAAGAGTAAAGGCTCTTACCTAGCTCATGACACAGGGCTTATGAGAGGAAAGGGGATTGATTACCTATACTGTGGCCTGGTTATCACACCAGAACAATACAGTGGCGTTTGGCTAAATCATGCACCCACACACGTGCTGCCACAACTATGGGGAATAATTCAAGGAATGTAAGGTCCCGGCATGTGCCGTCGCACCGCCATTTTCCGGGCCATTGTACTGCACACCATCTCTTTCCCCAGATAACCCCATAACCCCATGAACCTGATGTACCTGCCCGTCTGCCTTTACCAAAAGTTCTTGCCGCCAAAATGATACCCTATTGAAATGTTCCAGAAAATTTAGCCATACAGCAATATCGGCTCGCATGGCCTGTGTAACCCTAATGCAATGATGCGGCTTACGCCAGCCTGACATAGCCCAACAAAGGTGTCGTAAAAAGGCCCTTCCAGGGGCGATGACCCTGCAGGCGAAATTAAGATGACCCAGTACTCCTTGCAATCTCCTCAACGACACCTTTTATTGCCTAAAATGTTCAAAAGTTTACTGCGCAATATACCTAGCAGGAAATAGAGCATCCCATGGGTAGGGCATGATCCACATAGAATTGCCCTTGGAAGCAAAAGCCTAATAAATTAACAACTTCGGGGTGAATGGGCATAATGCGAAAGGCAGCCTTTATATCGCATTTGCCCATCAATGCCCCTGGCCCATTTTTGCGCACCATGTGTACAGCTGAATCGAAAGAAGCATACCTAACTGAACTCAAATGTTCAGGGATTGCATCATTTACTGAAGCCCCCTTTGGGAAGGACAGGTTGTGTATCAACCGGAATTCCCCTGGTGCCTTTTTCGGCACAATCCCTAAAGGTGATACTCGTAAATGTGGAATGGGGGGGGGTCAAAAAAGGCCCCAAACCCTACCTGTACTGACTTCTTTCCCAATTTTTTCCCGAGCGATGTCCTCCATCATATTGAGGGATTTCTGATTTTAGAAAATGAACTACATCTAACTCCTTGAAAAGGGATGCGAAAACCTTCCCTAAAACCTAAACTAAGGTACAAAGCCTCCTGCCGTCTAGGATACGCAGCCAGTAACTTGTCAAGTGGCTTAAGCTTAACCGGGCTGGGTCCCTTTGGGAGGAGGAGGTTGCCCCCCAGATCGTTTGGGGCCCTGTGAGTCCTTAACAGGCCATTTTCCACTCCTGTTTTTAAAACAGTTTGATGCGGCGTGATATCCTGAGCAAGTTTGACATTCGTGTCTGAATCTACAGGGATTGCGTGTGCAGCAGCCTTTATTGAAGTCCCAGCAGAGCGAGCGGTGTTGAACCGCCTGGCCCGCGTATCCCCTGGAGGTGGACGCGGGCTGTAGCTTGGCCAAAATATGTCCGCTATCCGCCCTGTCGCCAAATCCAGGCCGGGCTGGCGTCATGAACTGTAACCACAGGTCATGATCTTTGATATCCCCCGAAGGGCGTGATCAAATGTAGCCCTTCAACGAAATGATTGGTCGTAAGCCAGCCAAGCTCCGCCCTCGTACTCGGAATACGCTCGATAGATCATATCGAGGTATTTTGTTAAAATGACTCCTTTTCCTGGGAAACGTTGCAAGATTACTCCCATATATATAAGGAATCCTGGCAACCAATTGGCCCAGGTGTGCGCAACTTTCTTCCTTTTAAACCTTTCTGCCTGTTTGTCTGTACCCTTGTCTTTGTCTGAACTCTCCTGTTCTCTGAATAATAAAGAAAATACGTCAACGTACTCCCCTCTACATATTTTTTCACTGGTGGCCGGGAGCAGGTGATATCCCAAAGGTGCGGAAGTGCTTCCGGTAGGAATACAATCATGTGAAGCACCTGCGTAAGGATCCCTAATTTCCTGTGAAACGCTGGTCGCAGCTGCACCAGCAGGTCCCTGCCATACCGTAGTGCAAGCAGCCATGGCATCGGAAACTTGGGGTTGAGGTAGCCCCTGTTGCCTAGTGTTGAGTTGGGCGTCTGGCTGCTGGGGCTGCGCCATGCCCATCGGTGCTACCCCAGCTTGTAGAGGTGTAATTGCGGAGGCAGAAGGAGTGACCTGGGACAAATTCGTTTGCGGAGACCAAGATGGGTGAGCAAAGTTTCCCATCAGCGAGCCTAGGCCGGTGAACCATGGCGTAAAACCCCAATGAGCTGGCATAAACCCTGACGCTTGAGGGACCGGTGTGGTATAATGCGATGGCAGCTCACCTTGAGGCGTAGGCACAGGTCCCAAAACCGGAGTGGTGTGTTGAAGAGTCGGCTCTGGAGGCGCCACCGTATTCTGTTCTTCGATGGAAGTGGGAAGAACCGTGGCAGGACTTGCTGCCGTGACTGGCACTTCAGTGGGAGGTCCACCCGAGGCGCTTTCCATCGCCAGTAGACGAGCTGAAAGAGTGTTCAGTAAATCGTCATGCCTTTTCCTACGGGTGTGCCTATGTTCAGTCTGAGTGCGTGGCAGGATCGGAATTGGGGTAGCAGAGACACCTTTTTCCTTTTCTAATGCTTGTAATCTGGCCACAAGACTGGAAACCTGTGGATCCAGTTCTTCCTCGGAGGAAGAATTCTCAATGGGCCGTTTGCGTTGTGAAGATTGTGCGGGAGCCTTTCCCTTGCCTTTCCTCCCTCCAATTCCTTTCTTCGGAGGCATGATGATGAAATGGATGCTGCGTAAACAGCTGTCTTACTGGAAAACTATAATACCAGCAGGATTAAACAACAACAATGACATAACTGACCGGGTGGCCTGTTTCCTGCTAGTGCGTTTAAAACCCACAAGATTAATTGGCAATCGAATAGCTGCCTTGGGTGGCCTGCGTATGCCAGCGGGTTTTTGGACTAAGGATGACAACCAAATAAGGATGTGAACAACACACACTAATAATCAATTATTCTGAATCAAAACCAGGGTTTCAGACAGCAGCTTTTCCTGCACTACCTGGAAATGATAGGGATTGAACCTGGAACCTTCTGCTTGCAAAGCAGATGCTGTAACCTTTGATCTACAGCCCTTGTACATTTGCTCTTAAACGAGAATGAATATCAACTGCTATAACAAATAGCCCAGTATTGTCAACACTGAATAAAGAACCGCTAAATTCCCACTTAGTAAATCAGGTATTTATGAAGAACAAAAGGGGGAGGGGCCTTCAATCCCCCCCTCTCCTAGGAACCTTTCCCGCCTGCTGGAGCTCAGATGTCTTCCAGCAACGTTTAAATCAGCTAGGAACAGCCTAATATACCCCCCCCCCGCGCTACCCAAAACCTGAAAGGCACAGCCTGGGGATGGGGAAGTCCGTGGAAGCCGCCTTCCATCGCCGCTGCCTTGACACAGATGGCTCTTTCCACGCCTGGGCTCTGAGTTTCCCCTTCACTGCTCGCCGCTTCGATCGCCCCTGGCCCCAGCTGGGTCGCGCTGCCTTGTGCTGCTTCAAGCAGCAGGGCAATGCTGATCCCACCGCCGCCGGGGTCCCTCGCTGGGGCCGGCTTCTTAGCTGGGGCAGCCCTCCTGCTGTTTTTCAGCAGTTTCCCTTGTCGCTGATTGCTGCCGCGCTAGCTGTGGAGGGGGCGGGATATCATTGAGGCTTCCTCTTCCTCTTCTCGCCGCTTCCGAGGCCCTGACGAACGCTGTGGTGCTGCTGGTGCCGCAGCAGCACCGCTGGACCTTTAGCCTCTTCGAGCGGCCGCCACCGAGCAGCTCGCCGCCGCGGAGGCGCAGCGGGAAGCCTCTTCAAGCCGCTTTCCCGCTCGCCTTGAAGCCAATTTTCTTTTTGCTTGCTGGAGCTCAGGGTAAGTCTTCCCTCTTCTCAATTGCTTCCTTCTTCTGGATTGCTTCCTCGCTGGTTGTGCTTGTTCAGCTCTGCTTCGCTGCTAGCTGCGCAGCACACAGTGGAGATTTGGAGGGGTCCTGGTCCCCCTTAAATAGCCACAGACCCCTCCTATCTCCGGTGGCACCACCCTGGGCCAGCCTATGGTGGCCCCCCACGTCACCTCTCCCCATCCTCGCCCGCAATCTCCTCTCCCCATCCCAGCGGGCAGGGTGGGGAAAGGTCTTTATGGTACAACAACACAGTCCCTTTCATTAATAGAGAGGTACGTCCAGATTTTGTGGAATCTGTCCCATGTGTATTTCGTGGATGTTCACAGATTATTTGTTTTTTCCCTATTATGCAGAAAAATACTCAAATAATCCCATAAGAGGTTTCACAACAATTTACATAATTTATGTTAGAATGTAACATTCAGCATACTGTGCCCCCATTCCATTCAACTTTTCCCCACCTATATTTTCCAGGATGGCATATGTCTCAGCAGAGACGTGTGTATTTCCCTATGAATATTTTTTTGTACATTTTGGGAAAGTAATTATAAAAATAATAATCTGGAAATCCACGGATTCTATGTGGCCACAAGAAGCTTGTCAGAAGCAGATTCTGTAGTTCCGATTCTTAGAAATCTAAACTCATTTTAGTCTCTAATTAACAGGCCTTCTCATTTCCTTGGTTGTCCATGGTCAACAAAATACTTTCTAGTCATCTCTGAAGTATTACTAAAGTATTCAGGTGATTTTGATCTGATGTAATGTAAGTCTTCTTGAAGTTCTGGATCTCCATGAGTGGATCTGATCAAGCCTGTTTTTGGATGCTGGTAGAGAAGTGTACACAGCTCAAACAAAAGTCTTTCATTTCATTTATTATATTTCTATACTGCCCCATAGCTGAAGCCTTAAAATCATCCTCTAAGAGCTCAATCACACCATCAGTTTAACACACTCTTGCCATGCCTGGTATCTGGTTTTGCAGTGCGAGACTCACATGACATCATCCCTGTCCTGCACCCATTTCACCTCTTTTCCTCTATTTTGCATATTATTATGTTGTGAGAAAAGTCTGGATTATTTTCCCGAAGTGACTTCAGTGTGCCCTTAAGCCTTCGTCTTGCCCACAGCTCCCTCATTTTTTAAGATACAGAGACAAAACTTGGGATCTCAAGAACTCTTAAGTAGAGCTTTAGGCATGCCTAGTTTGAATCAGATCGGTCCATGCCTTGATTTTTAGAAAGTTTTAAATGCAAATTTACCAAAATGCTTACATCTGCATAATTTTTATAGATAAAGAGATGAAATTTGGATTGGTGATAGTTGTTCAGGAGAGCTTTGGGCATGCCAAACTTGAATCAGATCAGATCATTCCTTGATCTTTAAAGAATTTTTAAAATCCCTTCCTTTAAAACATTTTCCTGATAGTTCACCAGTGTGATCTTCCACCTTTTTGCATTTGTGAAGGATCAGTTTTCCTTTACTTTGATCATGCCACACTGTGCATCTCCAGTTCATAAAACAGAGATTTGCTGGTTGTCTTACTCCAGAGTAAATCCCATTGATTTCAACTGCATTTACATCCAAGTCATACTAAAATCCAATCAAGGCTTACCTTTGAGTAAGCCCCATTGAACAGAGAGAGACTTCTGAGTAAACAGAAGTAAGACTTCAGAAGTAAGCATAGGTTTGCAGAACACTTCTTTCCAGTTTGCTGTTTTAGTCTTTAAAAAAATTCTTCTAAGTGACCACACTATTAAAAGTTAGTTCTGTATCTGTTTACTCAGAAGTAAGTCTCTCTCTGTTCAATGGGGTTAGAATTTGTCTAATCCTCTTTTAAAGTCATCCAAATTGGTGACCATCACTCCATCTTTTGGTAGTAAATTCCATAGTTTAACTATGCACTGTGTGAAGAAGTCATTTTATCTTCCTCAGTCTCCCACCAATCAGCTTTATGGGATGCCTAAAGCTTTACTTAAGAGCTCTCAAGATCCCAAGTTACATCTCTTTATCTTTAAAAATTACACACATGTAAGCATTTTTGTACATTCTAATAGGAGCTCCAATGAGCGAGGGGGGAAGGCTGCCACATCCATCACAATGTCCATCAACAATAAGAAACAATGAACTGGAGGGGGAAGGAGAAGGGGTGGAGTGGAGTGAGGCAGGCACAATAGCAGCGGGAGAGCATAAAAAGAGTTTACCGGTATAGCTACAACCTTGAAAGGGAGGAGCACTGGCAGCATTTCTAAAATGGAGGTAAAAAAATGTGAAGGCAAACCAGGGGGGGAAATAGGTGTGATGGAGCCCTGACTTGTAAGTTTTGACATGGGTTATGAGGTTTCATGACAAAGTGTTTGCTCTGACTAGCGTGTTTCCTGGAACGTACTTGGCTATTGGGTTCAATTTTATCATTCTTACTAGAAGATGTCGTGATAGGAAATCAGATTTGCAAATGTTTTTCCCCTCCCTGAGAGCAGACACCTGCCATCTCCTCTGCTCACCCATATTGTTTCTCCTCCCCTTACTAGCTTCCCCCTTGTGGCATCCAGCATATCCATCCTAAACCCATCCATCTTCCTTCTTTCTACCTTCTTAGTGCTATCACTCGTCCTGTCTAGTTCTTTAAAACTGAGAGTGACAGCACTATAGCTCCATGATGCAGTGAACACATAGCAAATCTGTGGTTGTGTATATATCAGAAATAAGGATGGAGAGAGCACCAAGCACGCTCTCGTCATAATGTTATGTTGCATATCTCTGTCTGAAAAAACTAATAGGTACTGTATTTCAAATAGGTTATTCTGGCTGCTTAACTCCTCCATTTAAAAAAGGTAGAATAGATGAATCTATGATAGTGCAGAAGTGTTGAGCATATAGGGTAGACATAGGTAACAATGGTTCCCTCCAGATGTTTTGGACAACAATACCCATCATCCTTGACCATGCTGGCTGGAGCTTCTGAGAAGTGTACTTTTCCACTTTGGCACTTGCCTGTGGGTTCAATACCCACTTACTCAAACAAGCATCTGAGTGGCAAAACGAACAGGTGAGCATAACGCTCCTGTGGTTCATACTGATACCTCTGTTATGCTGCTTATGTGAAGGTCACATTGGATACAACCTTTAACTTTACTGCAATGGCTGTGGCTGTTGGAGGAATCCATCCAGGGGGTGGAGTTCACCAAGCTTTCACCAGCTCAGCCCACCCCCCACCCCAGATTTTGCCTCATTTCCCATGAGCTGGCCTGATTCGATCTGCATCAAGTCAGGCCATCTTGCAAATTTTCTGTTTTTTAAAAAAAGAATGATGTAAATTGAAATTTTATTATTTGCACAAATTTCTATTTGTGCATATTTTTTTTAAAAAAAGGTAGAAATTCCCAGATTTTGGGAAAACCTGCAGCTCAGCTCGCAGATGCAAACTGAGTTGGGGACACCACAACAATCCAGTAAACTCAAGAAGGGCCAGATTTTCAGCAACGAATATCTGTACTTTTATAACTTTATAGAATGCTGCTTGAAGGCATACATGTGTTTGAATGTAATGTTTTCCCTCTCTTATAGCATAGTGTCTATACCAGGAAAGGTAGATGCTGGCCATTTTTATGGTTTCACATGCTGCTGCTGCACCACTGAATTTGCTGCCAAAATTTGGGCAGTGCTGCAGCAGCAGCAATAGATGCCCATCCCCTGTTTCCGACTTGCCTGGCCGTGGGGAGGCTATTGCAGGTGGGGGGAGGAAGAGACATGTCCAATCACTATTGGAGTGATCAAGTCGTGCCACAGGCCAGGGGTGGGGAGGCTGGGTTTATAGAAGCCAGCCGCACCCCAACCACTCAGCCTCTCCTCGTTGCGGCTCCCTCCCTCCCTGTATGCAGTGTGGGTTTATTTGGTCATCCTATTGGGGGCCGAGTAGGATTTTTGGGCTCATAGCTGGATTGGCTGGGGCTATGTATCTTTTTGCCTACTTCACACTGTAAGTCGGGAGAGATTGTCTTAGGAATTGTAATGTATTTTAGTTCAGTTTAATTTGGTCACAGTTGGCTTAGGCTGGTAGGGGTGGGTATGCTTAGAGGAAAGGGATGGTGATCATTCCGTGGCACTGCTGTTTGGTGACAGGTAATGCCTGAGGCCTTCTGCTGAGGGTTTTGCGGGATAAGGGTAACCTGTGAGGCTGACTAACCTCACTCCACCTGGTGTTTTGCAGCCCAGGGGGGCGGGGTAGTGACACACAGGAAGGCCTCCCCTCCCCAAATGGGGTAGACCTGGAGGTGGGGATTTATGCCATTCTCTAGGCATAGAATGCTTCGCCCAATATAAATGCCTAGCTAGTTGCTGGCATAGTTTAGGCTCCACCCAGTTTCCCTTTGCAGATCTTCAATAAATGTGGCCCGAATTTAATACTATACATACTTGTCTTGTCTCTTTATTCCCCCCTCCTTGCTTTAAAGAGAAAATGGTGCTTCTTTGTGGCTGCCATGCTGTCAATTTTCAGCAGCAATTGGGAGGTATGCGGGCCCTGCCCTGATGGATTAAAGAACGGGGATTGGCCCCCAGAAGCCTAGAAGAGCCCATCCAAGCCCATCCCCTAGTCTGTACTGATGCTTTTCTAACTTTGTTAAAAAAAAAAATCATCAAACCTTAATTTCACTATCTCTATATTCATCTACTGTTTGGTTCTCTGGTGTTTTATTATTATTGTTTTCTTTTTCATGAGCTGTCTCCTTTAGCAGCTTTTAAAATATTCTTTTTATGCTCTGTTTTGTCAGCAAATGACCTTTGCTACTGCACAATTTCTGTCTTAGCTGATATATCTTCATTCTTCTATAAACTTTTGTTATAATTTTAGTCCAAGGTCATTTCTATGTTTTCTCTCCAGCTTTATTCATATTGATAATCTGTACTCTTATCTCAGTGGGAAACAAGATCTCAGATAATTTATATTTTTCCTTCCTTGGAAAGAAGAGCTTTGATTTTCTATTTTCTTATCAACTTTGCTTTTTCTGTATATATTTCTTCATTATGACTTCCTTCTTACCTCTACGTGTTTTTCGTTTTCTTTTGTGAAACAAGCTGTAATGGCTGTGTTCTGATAACCCAATTCCCTGTTTGCCAGTGCAATGTTTCTATTTCTATCTAGTGATGTTGCATTGTGTTATGTGAGCTGTTCTTTTTATATTGCTTTTGATATCCTTAAAGGGATTCATTGCCCTATGCCTTGTTCTAATGCAACATTTGTTATTTATCTTTATTTATAATTCTTGATAGTTTAGTTTGATTAAGTTTTTTTTTTTGGGGGGGGCTTGGGTTACTCAGGTCAGAACTATGGATTTGAGAGCTCTACTTCCATACCCAGACATCCCCCCCCCCACTAATTAATGGTTAGATAACTATGTACACCGTTGCCTGGGAATATGGGTGGGAGGGTGCTGTTGCACTAATGCCCTGCTTGTGGGTTCCTGGTTGACTAGCTGTTTGGTGACTGTGTTAACAGAATGCTGGACTAGATGGACCATTATTATTATTATTATTAACATTTATATACCGCCCCATAGCCGAAATTCTCTGGGCAGTTTACAAAAATTAAAATATGGGTCTTCCGATGTTCATATGTCCTTATGTCTTACATCTCATCCTTGCACAGCGGGAGTTCAGTGGTGGTCATATTGGGGTCTTTGTGCCACATGTTTGGGACATTTGACTTACTAGTTTGAGTATAAAAGCCATGGGTTTGCATTTAAGCTCTGGTTGGGAAAACCATTATTAGAATATTGTAGATGTTTTTCATTGTTGTTTACTTACTTACAAACAGTTTAAAAAAACACAGTTTCCGTGGAATTATTATTATTTAAGCCAGCTCACTCTGAAGACGTACCACATATATTGCCCTTTTCCCTTACTATTAGGGATAGGTTTGTGGTAATATTAAGTAAACCAGTCAGTAGTAAAATATTTTGACTAGATAAAACTTATCTTCCATTTGAAAATGGTTAGTGAGGCAGAAATGCAGATCTGATACTTATCTTCAAATAGCCATATTCCCAGGGAGCCACTATAACACAGGTTCCTAGTGACACTGTGTCACATTCCATTAGACCTTTATCTTGTATTGCATTAGCTTACAGCATGGGCACAGAAAGTGTGATGAAAATGGAGCCTGATATTATCTGACATCCTATGAGCATTGCACAAAGGTCCTGTCGGCTCCGAGGCAGAACATCAGTTTGGACAGTGACTGCTTAATCCTATTGATTGCTGGAGATGTCCCTGGAATGCTTGTTTATTTCACCAACTTTATTTCCATCCCTTGTAATGCAACATACAAGAGGGGGGCCTCTAAGTTGGTAGCTGTCAGTTCTTTCCAGTTTTTTTCCCTAACCTCCGATACTCATTATTGTGAAAGAAGGGGGGTGTAACTTAACTCCTAGCAGTGTGGGCAGGGACAAAATGTTCTCACATTGAACACCAACCCTGCAAGATAGGCTGCCCTCATCCCTTCCATCCAATTCAGCCTGAGCCACTCAGACTTACTGGACACCCTTAAGACTTATGAAACAAGGCTCCAAGCCGGCACCCTCTATTTCAAAAACTTAAACAATAGCAATAACCAAAAGGAAAGCTCTAGGCTTAACACCAAAGCTTAATTGGAATGAAACACACACATTCCGTTGTGAAGGCTGATAAGTTTGTTTACAAAAATGGAAAAGGGAAAGGAAATAACATACAAAAGAACCAGAGCCAGGTTTAGAAACAATACTTACAGGACAAAACAACAACACTGACTGAACGTGTATATCTGTACCAATGGCACAGGTCTTCAATAGAACCAAATCTCAGGAAGCTGGCAATCCAAAGCAGACAATATCCCAATCCCCCCCCCCCCAAATGATTGCATCTACACAAATTTAAAGACACCAAAAACAATAATTAAGAAACCATCAAATTTGCACAACTTCTGGGACCCATAAAAAGTGTCTATTTATTTAATCTGCACAAAAGAAAACAAACATTTCTGGAGTTGGGGCGGGGGGGGGGGAAATCTGCTACAGTCTGTTACCACTTATCAAAATGGAAACACTGCAAAATCTTATTGGGCTTAACTGGAACAGAATTCCCAAGCATCACACATTCCTATGTATTCATAATATTTTCCCCCTCAGGGTAAATGCAGGACATGACAATGACAATCAAATGAATGAAAGTAAATACACCTCATGTTTAGAGATACATTTAAAGCAGACTGGGTTTGTCCCAGTGCTTTGGACTACAATTCCCATCAATCATACCATTGGCCATGCTGGCTGGGGCTGATGGATCTTGTAGTCCAAGCCATCTGGAGGGAATCATATTGGGGAAAGCTGATTTAAAAATCTCTCTCTCTCTCTCAAAAACAAATTTAAATGCAATACTGACTATTCTGTAAAAATGGAGTAATTCATTCCCTTGCATAAAATCAATTCAGTTCCCTGAACCCCATTAAGCTCTCTAACATTAAAAGTTGGGTGGAAGTTGAATACAGGTTAAGTCCACTTTAACCCTGCATGTAAATCCAATAGGAATTGTTGATACCTTGTGCTAGGCTGACCATATGAAAAGGAGGACAGGGCTCATGTAACTTTAACAGTTGTAGAGAAAAGGGGATTTCAGCCAGTTTCATTTGTATGCAATTTGTACCTGGTGAAATTCCCTCTTCATTACAACAGTTAAAGCTGCAGGGGCCCTGCCTTCTTTTGTATCTGGTCACTCTAGTATAGTGCCTGCAACTTTAATTGCTTTGATGAAGAGGTGATTTCACCAGGTACTAATTGCATACAAATGACTCCGGCTGAAATTCCCTTTTCTTTTCTCTGCAACTGTTAAAGTTACTTGAGTCCTGTCCTCCTTTTCATATGGTCAGCCTACCTTGTGCTCCTCTTTGAAAGTAGCCAGCTCCCATAGAAGAAGGTTGGATTTACACCAAACAATAACGTAGTTTCGGACTTAATTATATTTCAATCGATTTTTGGTTTAGCCTTTGCACAAAGGATCATAAAGAAAAAAGCAGTAATACATATCTTGCAGACAATAAAAGTTGAAAACAAGCCACAAAGAGCTTTATGGTGTGAACAGGATTTTGAAAGCAATACAGAACTTTACTGGGAGCCAGTACAAATTAGACTGCTTCTAAGTAAAAAAAGAAGATGCAAAGGGTGCTGAATTTGCTAGGCCTAGAAAGGAGACAAACAGCAAAATGTTCCACAGCTGGAAGATGTTGAAATTGCCCAGAACACTTAAAAAGGAATTTTAGTTCTATGAGAAAGAGAAGCACATAGATCAATATTTTTATAAGCAACAACAACAACAACTCTGGTGCCCTTCTATTGATTTCCATGCTCAGGCGTAAAAATGCTATTTAATAACCACATTTACTTGAGTCATAGAGGAGAGCAGTTCAGCAGTGGGTTGTATTCAGCAATTTAGGCTGTGTGCTGTCACTTGCCAATATTTGAGCCTAAGATTAAACAAGAGATAGACCCCTATCAAGGTGAGGTCTGGGTTATCTGAATTCAATTTCAGTCCATTCCTGGTATAACCTTCCACAACAAAAGAAATAGAATTATTTCAAGAGAGACTTTCCAATGGTTCACAAGAGGTAATGACCACAGTGCATGACTTGAATAAGTATGACAACAGTTAACATAAGCATGGAGTATACAGAGACCCAAGGATGTATTGACGTGATACAGGTAGATCCCGAACTTTGTTTATTCACTATGGATGGGTAGGATGGCGACCTGATAAATTATGCCACATACATATACAAATGTCAATGGATACATTCAGGGTACTCCTCTGTGACATAGGGTGAGGAAAGTCTTGAACTAGATGAAGCTGAAGGTTTTATTTAACAAGGGGAACAGATACCAGAACAACTTAGAGCTGTTCTATGCTAACCATCTTTTCCCAATGTACTAGTTTGTGAAGTGGAGGGTGGAAATAAAGAGACGAGACACATAAATGGGATTAATATGGGCCACATTTATTAAAGATCTGCAATCTTAGGATTGGGCAAACCATTCACCATCCGCGAGGTGGCGCCCAATCTTTCGCCACCCCGCGGTTTTCGCCTTTTGGGGTAGGGAGGCCTTTCGGTGTCACCCCTCCTGTGCTGCAGGGCTCTGAGTGGATGAGGAGGGTTGGACTCAAAGGTAAACCTTAGACCAATCATCTAGTGCCACAAGACTCCCAGGTGTGGGCCTCAGGCACTACCCATCACCCCAATGGTGCCTGTGAATGTTCACCATTACCAAAACCCGCTAGAGATGCCTGCACCTACCGCCAAGGGGACTGACAACCTACTTGGTTCGTCACGCCCTCCTCATCTAGCCAATATGACTTCCCATAAGCCCTTTTGCAGATCAGCCAAAAATAAATCATTTCTGTAATCAGACAAGTGAACACCATCTTGTCTGTACAGCTTCCCCTGAAATCGCAAAATGCCAGGATGTTGGATACTAATATCCCCATATTTGCATAACTCCTTATAGATTTCTGAATTCACTTTTCTGTGGGCACATTCCAACACAAGAGGGTCACTACCCTCTCTCCAGTTAAGCCTGGGAAGCAGACAAGACCATATACTGAGAAAGCTGAGCCAATGCTGCTGAATGGTTCTTAAGTCGGCAATCACTTGTAGAATGAGGGCCTTGCCTTTTAGTAAGCCCAAGTCATTTCCCCCCAGGTGGAGAAGCAGGATTTGTGGGGGTAAATGACTCGCATGCTGATGCAATAAAGTGGGAATAAGGTGCTCCCACCACATGCTGCGTCTGCCCAACCAGTGAATGGAAGAGTATTGGCTCATTCCGAGCTGCGATCCAAAACTAGAGCAAGACGCCCGCCGACTGGTCCAGAAGATCATGCTGTGTCCACAGATGATCATGCTCACTGGGGTCTGCCCCCTCCAGAAACCTAAAATCAAACATGGGAATGTTAGGTCCTGAACAAACTGCTTACTGTTTTGGCAATTTTCTAATGTACATCGTATACGCTGTTGTACACCATCTTGCCACCGCCTGAATTTGTGCGGGAGAAAACCCCATACTGGCAGCTGTAGAGGCTGACCCAATTTGAAAGGAATGGGTTCCAAACTAACACCTAACTGCCTTAAAGCCTGTTTGGTCACGAACCAAAACTGATATTTTGTGATCTATATGGCAGAATAAAGCTCCTGGTAAACCACCTCTCAGTGCCATAAAGGTCTGTAATGCATGTATGGGACATAATTCTTCCACTGGTGCGGGAAAAAGTGAAATGTTAACCCCTTTTCCCCCTTGATCAGTCTTTGACTGTTGTAACCTAATGCTAACCCCTTTGGCTGAAAACCCTAAATCGTCAACCTGGAGGGCCCTCCCAGTCATGTCATTTTTGGATGCTGCCACAAGTTCAGATATTCTAAAAGCCCCGAAAAAGGCTGTCAAGGCCGTGACATGAAAAAGATGAGCTTCATAAGTGGAATGACACAGGTGCAGCCAAGATGCCCTTAGTCCCAATAAAATATCGGGGGATAGTGGGAGCCTAGTGTCCAGGGCTCTAGGGGACATTCTACACCAACCTTTGATGGTACGCTTAACCCTATCATTGGCTGTGGTGTCCTCAACACCACGGATTTTTGACAAAAATGCTAAGCCTGCCAGCTTATCTCCTATTGTCCAGGAGGACAAACCCTGCCTTCGAAGAGCCATGCAAAATTGCAAGATGTGCTCCACTGGAATTGGCCATGATTGTTGCATCATTAATCTAGTGTGGAAAACCTGGAATTCCCTACCTGTCTTGTCATAGTGCTAGGTGCCACGGACTGCCACATGGCCTGGTCTATCTCGTCCCTCCAATCTCCCATAGTGCTGATGGCATAGTTCTGGCAATGGCAGAGCCCAGGGAACCAGTTCCCGGAACCTCTGCACCTGGTCACGCGATAGAGCATCGGCAATATCTTTCTGAATCTCAGGTACATGCCATGCTCAGAACAAGATGTTATGGTTCAAGCAATGTGATGTGAAAGCCCTAACCAGCGCCATCACCCTGGGGCTACATGATTAAAGTGTATTGATAACCTGACAGGTGGCTTGGTTATCGCACCAGAAATGCACTACTGAGTTTGCCTTTTCTGCTACCCAAATATGGGCGGCTACAAAGATCGGAAAAAATTCTAAGAATGTCAGGTCTCTACAGGTACCATCTAACAGCCATTTTGTTGGCCACCATTCAGACCACCAACAGTCTCGCCAGATAACCTCAAGTCTGAGAGCGCCTGATGTGTCGGAATGGACCTGCATTTCTGCCTCTAGGAGCAGGTCATGTCGCCAAAAGGACACTCCATTGTAGTTTTTCAAGAAGCTCACCCAGACATGCAAATCTTCATGCATTGGGTTGGTCCCACGAACCCGGTGATATGGGCAATGCAGACCCTGCAGAGCGGTGCAAAGGTGACGGAGAAAAGCCCAGCCCACTTCAATAACTCGACAAGCAAAATTTAAATGGCCTACTAGCTCCTGTAACTGATACAGTGTCGCTTTGTGCGCAATAATCAAACCCTGAAGTCTATCTTGAAGTGTTTGCAACTTGTCTTGCGACAATCTACAACATTGTCTTACGGAATCCAATTCGATTCCAAGATACTTAAGGGAAGTTTCAGGACCTTCTGTCTTCTCGTGCGCAAGCGGGACCCCTAATTCCTCAGCTAATGCTTGGAACTGCTGCATCAAAAAAGGGCACTGATTTGTGTCAGCCAGTCCAATGAATAAAAAAAAAATCATCTAAATAATGTGTCGTGTCTTGAATTCCAGTTCTGTCCCGCAAAGCCCATTCCAAAAAGGAACTGAACTTAGCACACGAGATTGAACATCCTATTGGTAGAGCTATAGCTATGTAATATTGCCCTTGAAAACAGAAACCCAACAGTCAAAATCAGCGGGGTTGATTTTATATCGCACTTTCCCATCTGAGCCCCCAAACTGTTCTTATGCACTAGAGCCACTGCTGAATTAAACAAAGCATAGTTGCTCAAATGCTCAGGTATTGCATCATTCACAGAAGCTCCCTTTGGGAAGGACAGGTTATGAATCGACCTGTACTCCCCAGGGGATTTCTTAGGTACTATACCTAATGGGGATACCCGAAGATTGGGAATAGGGGCCAAGCACTCTGCCAGCACTCACTTCCTTGTCAATTTTTTCCTGCACCTTGGGCTCTATCAAACAGATGGGTTTTTGATTTTTGGCAATTGATGCAAACCTTGGGCCCTGATAAAGAATAGAAAAACCAGTAGAAAGACCAAATTCTAAATAAACTGCATATTGCTGAGATGAGTATCATGCTAAAAGATGCCTGAGGGGTTTGATTTTAACTGGGCTGGGGCCCTTTGGGAGGCGGCTGTTGTCCCAATGGCTTCTTGGGGTTGTATCCCTCTCTGTAATTACCCCATCCACCCCTATTCCTAGGGCAGCTTGACACGGGATGGTGGCCGCTGCAGACAGGGCACTCGTGCCTGTATCTGCAGGGCGATTGGGTACATATACCATGTGCGCTGTACTCCCAACAAGGTGGGCAGTGTTGAGCTCCCTACCCCACCAACTCTCTGAAAGTGAGGCTGGGTTGTGGTTTTGCCAATAAGTGGCCACTGTCAGCTCGATCGCTGAACTGCAACCAGAGGTCATGGTCCTTGGCGTCCTACCTCAAGGAATGGTCAAATGCTGCCCTTTGGCAGAATGATTCATCATAAGCCAACCAGGCCCCATCCTCATATTCACTATATGCCCGATAAATCATTTTGAGGTATTTAGTTAATACATAGCCCTTTTCTGGGAAGCGTTGCTGAACAACACCCATATACATAAGGAAACCAGGTAAACGATTAGTGCAAGTTCTAGCTACTCTCTTTTTCCTCAGTTTCTCTGCCTCTTTCTCTGCAGCTTTATTCTTATCTGTGTTCTCTGGTTCGTGGAATAGCAAAGAGAACACATGTACGAAATACCCTTTCAAAATTTTTTCCCTTGTAGCGGGCAAAAGGTGACAGCCTAGGGGGGCAGCCGTGCTCCCTGTAGGGATATCATCTCGACCTGCCCCCACAAAAGGATCTCTAGCGAGAGGATTAGAACCTAAGGAGGAACCAGCTGGTCCCTGCCATACTTTGCTGGGGATACCTACAAAGTCGGAGTTTCCTTAGTTGGCAGGCTAGCCTCCACTGTAGATCGCCTGATTGGATTGGTAGTGGCTTGGGCCAATAAAACTGAAGTTGACCCTGGCTCTGTAATTACTGATAGACTGCTAATTGATGTTACAGACGTGTTAAGTTGCCCACTGGCATTGCCTGCCTGTGATGTAAAGACAGTGCCTGGAAGGGGAGGACCCATCGGAATCGCTTGAGTAGTGGCAAGAAGTGTGCTAGCTGTGCTAGAAGGTGTCCAGTTCATCCCAGTGAGCCATGGGTACCAGCCCCAAGGCGGGAAGGCACCCATGGGCTGCGCATGGGTTTTGTTTATTTGTTGCAGTCCGCTCACCTTGCACTTGGAATGGCTGAGTTGAAACTGCTGTCAAACGAAGGTATGGAGAAGGTCTTTCCTGTTGAACAGAAGGTACTTGGGGAAGCAGGGGATCTCTTGTTGTTTGTTCCTGTCACTCTGCTGACTGGCTGGAGGATGCTTCTATAATTTCTCATCTGTTAGAAACAGATAACAGTAAATTATCTAATTTTTGCTTCCTAGTCTGGCACCTCCTTGAGCCTGGGAGAGTTTGCTGAGGTAAGGGAGGTGGTATTGAAGGAATACCCTTCCCTTTTTCCACTGCTTGCAATCTAGCTAAGATCACAACGATATTAGCATTTACCTCCTCTTCTGATGAGGAATCATCCCTAGCTCTTCCCCGTTTTGTGGGGGGAGGCATGGGGCTTTCCCTTTACCCTTCTTCCCCCCTACTCCCTTTTTTGGTGGTGTCTTGCTAAATATGAGGCAGGTGAATGGGCTGGGACTCCAATCCCAGTCCAACACTCTAACCACTAGATGACAGAGTCCTTGATGCTCAAAGGGATGACCTTCTATGCCCTTCCCAGCACCAGAAGTCCACAAATTCCTTACTATGAGGGTTTCTTTCATGCCCTAGAACCTTTACCCAATATACACAAATGCAATGGTGTGAGCCTGATCTAAACAGGCTAATCAAGCCTGAGGAAAAAGGCTAAAAGGCCTCAAATTGCGCTCCTGCAGCTGGCTTCACAAGCAAAAACTCCTAGCTTGGGGTATCAGGGTGCAGGGGAGGCCCAAACACACTTGGTGCTGCTGCCGTGGCCCACCCGCAGCCCAAGAAGCTGATCGCTTCAAATGCTCACCCAGCAAGGAAGGCAGGGAGACGGGGGCGGGCTGCTACAGTCCGCGCTCTGAAACACCACCGCATTGCCTTCCCGAGGGACCTCTTCCGCACCGAGGGATCCCAGCTGCCGCCCACACCATCTGGCGCTGCTCCTGGGATGCACTGGGAAACCAGGCTGGCAAACAAAAGGCCTGCTGCATCAACCGGTGCAAGCAGGGCATAAGCCCCACATGGCTAAAACGCACGCTGACACCATCCTCGGGAGGACCATCCGGTCCTCCCTGCAAACCTGGGGATGGATTAGCCCAAAGGAAATGTCCTTCCTCCTGTGCAGCCAACACTCTGGAAGGACCGGCCGGTCCTCCCCACCACAACCGCAGCCGAAGGCCCGAAAGAGACATTCCAGCTGAAGGCCCATTCTCCTGTTCTTTGCCTGGTAAGTCTTCTCTCTTCTACCATGACCTAACCGCCACATGCTCTCCAAGATCCGACTGATGTCAGACCAAGAAGAGCCAAGCAACAGAGAGAAGGTGCAGGGAGGGACCGACGCCAGGCTTTATAAAGCCTCACAGACCCTGCCCCGCCCTGTGGCACCATACTGAGGTCGCCAATTGCGAGCCTCCGCATCTCCTCTCTGCCACCGTGCACTCGCAACTGTCCTCCCCCACCCAAGCAAGCTGGGCATGGGGATATGCATTTACTAGAAGTAAATGTACTAGTTTACTAGTGAGCTGCTGCTTCTTCTCCTCCTTCTCCTTCCCCTTTTAATATGCAGGGGTATTAAAGAAAACGGCATTGCCAACAGTATTCTTCATTTCCATCATATTCTTCTAGTATTTCTTGCACGAAGTTTACCTCTTCACAAACTTCTGTTCTAATGCAGAATTGTTTTAAAAGCTTCACACTGTCATTGTTAATTTAATGTGTTGTGATAGTTATACCGCCATCTGAAACATTTGCACTAGCGTTGCAATCTGCAGTGCTTCCCTGACATCCTTTCAGTACCAGCCCGATGGGTTTTGTAATGTTGCACAGGGAGAGCTAGTGAAGAATGTGAAGATGATGTGACAGAATCCAATCATGCTTCTTGGCTTGGCCTTGTCTCCATAGCATAGCACCAAGTGCTGGTTGTCTTTCTTGAACTTTGCCCTGCCTTTGGGATTTAATTCCTTAGATGCTTCAGTGTTTATTGTTTAGGAGGTGCGCTGCGTGGTATAACACCTAGGCCACCACCTCCATGCTAGGGGTCATTAAATATTGTTATATGAACTAAGATTTGTTTTTATTTTTAAACATTCCTCTCTCTTGTCTGCCTCTGTGCTTCCCATTTGAACCAATTGTCTGTCAGATGTGATTTTTTGCCAAAATAATAAGTGCCAACTTGGCTTGTAGAAAATATATTAAAATGAAGGAAAGTCTTAAATCCCTTCCCCTGCTTGCCTGACATATGCAGTTAGTTAGAGTTCTGTCTAATTCTGACAGACAGCTTGAAGGGAAACTCCAAGAAAAAATACCAACCAATCTGGCTTCCGAAAATATTTTTTTAAGCCAGCTCACCTATGCCAAGTGTTTGTGTCTGTTTATATTACCTGCCATATTTCTATTCCTGTTAAGAGGCATATAGGGCAAGGAAGCATAAATTAGATTAGAATTAGAATTGGACTTGCGGAAGTTAAACAAATACATACAGGATACTGACTATTCTGCAATTGCATTGTGCAGATACAAAAATTGCCACTGGGTACAGAATACAATGGCTGGGTCCTAAGAATGATGAAAAAAGGGGAAACAGCAACGGGTACTGTTTCACAAATGCTTGTGTAAATGTTCACGTTATGCTAACGTAACTAGGAACATGAGCTGTCTCATACTGAAACTACTGTTTAGCTTGCGAAAAAGCAGGGTAAGGGGAGACATGATAAAAACATACACAATTATGTATGGTGTAGAGAATGTGGATAGGGAGACATTTTTCTCCCTCTCCCATAATACTAGAACCCGAGGTCATCCCATGAAGCTGATTGGAGGGAGATTCAGGACAGATAAAAGGACTTCTTCACACAGTCCGTTGTTAAACTATGGAATTTGCTACCAAAAGATGAAGTGATGGCCACCAATTTGGATGGCTTTAAAAGAGGATCAGACAAATTCCTGGAGGAGAATGCTATCAATGGCTACTAGTCCTGATTGATATGTGCTACCTGTACTATCAGAGGCAGTAAGCTGGGGAACATGGGTGGGGGGATGCTGTTGCACCATGTCCTGCTTATGGGTTCCTGGTTGACAGCTTGTTGAGAACTGTGTGTACAGAGAGCTGGATTAGATGGACCCTTGGTCCAATCCAGCATGGCTTTTCTTACATTTTTATCTATATTAGTATTGATCAATCAAAAACAGATAAACAGTAAGTAGCATTTATACAGTATATTCACGGGTACGTTAAATCTGAACATATATTAGTATTGATTACACTGACTGGTAATGACTCTCCAGGGTTTCAGACACAAATCTTTCCCAACCTTTCTTGAAGGTGCCTAGGACTGAACATACAACCTTTTGCACACAAAATGTGCATTCTACCAATAAATAACAGACCAGTTCACAAAGTTCCACATGTGCAGGAGCCTGTGAGCAGAAAAAAGTCTCCCTATTCAGTTTCACCTTCATTGTTTATCTATTTATTATTACATTTACCATTTTTATTCCTCTTGCAAGGAACTCAAAAAGACTTACATAGTCCACCTCCTCTCCATTTTATCCTCACAGCAACCCTGTGATGTAGGCTAAGCTAAGAGTCATTGTTTAGTCCAAAGTCACCCACCGAGCTTCATGGCCTAGTGAGGATCTCCCAAGTCTTAGTCCAGCCCTCTAACCACTACATTGCACTAGCAAACAGGTCTTTTGTGAGATGTCTTCTTTGTGCAGCAGGGCACCTTTGGATACAATGGAACAGTCCAAGAATCTTAGCTTCCATTTTCCCTGGGCTTAAAAGTGGAAAGCTTTCATTTAACTTCCCTTGCCTTGGCACAAAAACTGATATAAAGCCTTACACGGTTTGGGACCACAATACCTGATGGAACGCCTTTCCCGACATGAACCTACCCGTACACTACGCTCAACATCAAAGGTCCTCTTCCGGGTGCCTACTCTGAGGGAAGATCGGAGGACGGCAACAAGGGAGAGGGCCTTCTCTGTGGTGGCCCCCCAATTATGGAATGATCTCCCCGATGAGGCCTGCCTGGCGCCAACACTGTTATCTTTTCGGCGCCAGGTCAAAACTTTTTTTTTTCTCCCAGGCATTTTAACAGCTCAAGTTGAGGTTTTGATTGACATTGTGGCCAGGCTTAACATTTTTTTAAATGTCAGCTGTTTTATGTTTATGGTTTTAAATTTTGTATATTGCCTTTTTAGTGTTCAGTCTTTTAATTTTTGTAAATTGCCCAGAGAGCTTCAGCTATGGGGCAGTATATAAATGTAAATAATAATAATAATAATAATAATAATAATAATAATAATAATATGGTATTGCAAGATTCTGATTTTGATTTTTAGCATAGCAGATACATAGTCCTAACTATATGGTAGTGGTAGTTGTTCGAAGGTCAAAGTGATGCATTGCCTGTAATAGTAGGTCTAATATTTGCCTGTAATAGTAAGTCTAGCAACATTGTTTCTTTTTAGTATATTGTCATTAAGGGCCATATTGATCTTAAGAATAGGAATTTAAATATAGTCTGTAGCTCAAAAACAGAGCTTTCCTCTGACAGCTGAAAATATCCTAGTAGTGCAGTTCAATAATCAAGCCTCATTTGTTTACATTTCCCTATGAAAATGTCTCCATTTAGCAGATCTGTTCCATTGTTGTCTGTAATTTGATAGGTGGTTGCTCCTACTTACAAACAATCTTCATTGTGATCAATTTGGGTTGTATATAATTATGTCTTTAGTAATTTAGTAATCAGAAAGCTGTAATCAAGATTGTTACCTCTGGTGCTTGGAGATGTGGTGATATAAGGAGCTATTTATATTGAATCTAACCGTTATTCTAAAAACTGGGTCACCTAATCATGTGCAAGTTGGATCATGTATGTATAGTTGGCACCCATAGGTGCATTCATGTTACCAGCTGAATGCACGTGGTCAGTAAGAGACTTGCTGCTATGCAACTTCTTCCCCACTCCCATGCCCATGCATGTTCAGTCTACCTAGGGTTCTTTAGATTGGGAATATTTCTCCCAGTGGAGGCTAGTGGCTCCAAGGTCAGCCGTTCAGTGAATCTGCTCTGGGTTTCAGTCAGAAACATTCAGAACTCTAAAGGTTACCTTTGGACAGTTCCTTTAGAATTCTGACTGGTTCTAGCTGAAACCTGAGACGGATTCAAGGCCCCACTGACATTGGACCGACCAACCTCCACTGATCTCTCCAAAGTCTTGAGCTGAAAACTTTCCCAACCCTGTTTTATGAGAACTTTAAAGATTGCAGAGTTTGAACCTGGAAAATCCTATATACAAACAATTTGTTATTTCACTAAGCACTGACCTTTTGTTATATTCTGATGGCTTCTTCACAATTGCATTTTTAATTACTGAATTAAACAAGATGCTAGATGCGTTGGTGGAGAGCTGTAGGTTACATTCATATTTCAGTGATTCCCAGTTATGATGATTCCATAATTTTGGGTGCATGTGACAAATCTTGCCTCTACTACATTGTGTTTGTGGTAGGGATGGAAGAATCTGTCAATGTCAGTTTCTCTCAGCTTCTTAGTTTTCCTTTCTTAAATTCTGTTCATCTTTATTTTTTAAAACAGCTTGCATGAAAATTTGTATGCATTTTTGTGTATATTTTCTGTGCACATTTCTCCTAATACATACATTTTAGTATGCATTTTCTGCCTAAACAACAGATTTCTTGTTGCCAAATTTCCTAATATAATGCATTTTAGTGTTATTTTTGGGGTGTGCACGCCAAAAAATATCGGCGTTTATCGTTATCGTCATTTCGGACCAAAAAAAATATTGTCTTCAGTTATATCATAGGTGAGCCATATCATCTTCATGATAATTATCGTGAAAAAACGATATTTTTTGCAGCCCTATTTTTAAAGAAAAAAATGCCTATAACTTCTGTATTTAAAAGTTAGAGGCTTGAAACTTGGTCACAGTGCTTATGGGGTATGCCTAAGTATGTGTATGAAATTTGAGATTGATCTCTCCAACCCTCGATTTTATATGAATTTTTTGAAGATCGTTTCCGTTCTGACAGGTCTGAATGAACACATGTAGTGAGCTGTCATTCTGATCTGTCAGAACTGAAACAATCTTTAATAAATTCATATAAAATCGAGGGTTGGAGGGATCGATCTCAAATTTGGCACATATGTGTAGCACATGTTGCCACACAAATTAGGTAAACTCATATTAAAATATAAATGAAACACATTTCCCACTTATCCTAGTTTGTGGCAATGAACCTCTGAACCTGTTCGGACATATGTGGCGGCTCATTCAGGTGCTTAGGGAGCAAAAACAATGGAACATTTTCAGCTTGGGAGAGATTTAAACTAGGGATGTGCACTGACCCCCCGGATCGGATCGGATAGCGGATCGGAATCGGACCTGGGGGGTCGGATCGGATCGGATCGGATCGGAGGATGGTCGGATCGGATCGGACCGGATGTCCGATCCGGATCGGACGCCATTTTGAATGCTTTTTCCCATAGCCAAGTATTGTTTTACAAAAACGCCTATAACTTTTTCATTTTTAAAGATAGAAGGATGAAACTTGGGCACATTATACACTGGTTAGGGATAGTTATCTGTGAGAAATTTCAGAAAGATTGGTGCATGAGTTTTGTGGCAATTAATTGTTTAATAAATACCCAGAAATGCCTATAACTTTGTCATTTTTAAAGTTACAAACATGAAACTTTGCCACATTGTAGGTGGTACCTTGGGACCTATCTGTGAGAAATTTCAGAAACTTAGGTGCTTGCCTTGTGTGGCAATTAATTTTAGAAAAATGGGTAGTAGTGGGGTAAATACATTTACGCCTCCCATTTTTTTATTTTTGAAGATACAAACAGGAAACTTGGGCACATTACAGGTACCACTTGCCTTGATATGTGTGTGAAATTTCAGAAACATTGGAGCTTGCCTTGTGTGGCAATTAATTTTTGAAACAATGAGGAAAGAAACACCTATAACTTTGTCATTTTTAAAGTTACACACATGAAACTTTGCCACATTGTAGGTGGTACCTTGGGACCTATGTGTGTGAAATTTCAGAAACATAGGTGCTTGCCTTGTGTGGCAATTAATTTTTTAATAAATACCCAGGAATGCCTATAACTTTGTCATTTGTAAAGTTACACACATGAAACTTTGCCACATTGTAGGCGGTACCTTGGGACCCATGTGTGTAAAATTTCAGAAACGTAGGTGCTTGTATTGTGTGGCAATTAATTTTTGAAACAATGAGGGATTCATTGGACAGCACTTGCCCATAGGGATTCATTGGACAGTACTTGCCCATAGGGATTCATTGGACAGTACTTGCCCATAGGGATTCATTGGACAGTACTTTCCTATAGGAAATCATTGGAAAGCACTTGCCCATAGAAAATCATTGGAAAGCACTTGCCCATTGAGAAATACAGTTATGCCTCCCACTTTTTTATTTTTGAAGATACAAACAGGAAACTTGGGCACATTGTAGACTGGTTAGGGATAGTTATCTGTCAGAAATTTCAGAAAGATTGGTGCATGCGTTTTGTGGCAATTAATTTTTTAATAAATACCCAGGAATGCCTATAACTTTGTCATTTTTAAAGTTACATACATGAAACTTTGCCACATTGTAGGTGGTACCTTGGGATCTATGTGTGTAAAATTTCAAAAACGTAGGTGCTTGCCTTGTATGGCAATTAATTTTAGAAAAATGGGTAGTAGTGGGGTAAATACATTTACGCCTCCCATTTTTTTATTTTTAAAGATACAAACAGGAAACATGGGCACATTACAGGGAACACTTCACTTGATATGTGTGTAAAATTTCAGAATGATAGGTCCAGGCATGTGGTGGCAAGGTGTCTGCACACACCACTTTGAAGACTGTAGAAAATTTCTCCTGTAACGATCCCAGCGAGAGAGAGTGATCCTAGGCTCAGCCGTTCTGCTTGAGTGAAAGTATCAAAGCAGACACGAGCCAAGTGCTACTTTGTTTCTCCTTTTGTAATGGATACTAGCTCAGTTGCAGCCAAGCGTGCAAGGATCAAAGAGATGAGAGAAAGTGTTTCCTTCTTCTTCCCGGGAGGCGGGAGGGTGCAATTGACAGCCCCAGCCTCTGTGTAAAAAAGGTTAATAACTTTTAATCTAAAAAATTCGTAGCCACCAAATGCCTGGACCTATCATTCTGAAATTTTACACACATATCAAGTGAAGTGTTCCCTGTAATGTGCCCATGTTTCCTGTTTGTATCTTTAAAAATAAAAAAATGGGAGGCGTAAATGTATTTACCCCACTACTACCCATTTTTCTAAAATTAATTGCCATACAAGGCAAGCACCTACGTTTTTGAAATTTTACACACATAGGTCCCAAGGTACCACCTACAATGTGGCAAAGTTTCATGTATGTAACTTTAAAAATGACAAAGTTATAGGCATTCCTGGGTATTTATTAAAAAATTAATTGCCACAAAACGCATGCACCAATCTTTCTGAAATTTCTGACAGATAACTATCCCTAACCAGTCTACAATGTGCCCAAGTTTCCTGTTTGTATCTTCAAAAATAAAAAAGTGGGAGGCATAACTGTATTTCTCAATGGGCAAGTGCTTTCCAATGATTTTCTATGGGCAAGTGCTTTCCAATGATTTCCTATAGGAAAGTACTGTCCAATGAATCCCTATGGGCAAGTACTGTCCAATGAATCCCTATGGGCAAGTGCTGTCCAATGAATCCCTCATTGTTTCAAAAATTAATTGCCACACAATACAAGCACCTACGTTTCTGAAATTTTACACACGTGGGTCCCAAGGTACCGCCTACAATGTGGCAAAGTTTCATGTGTGTAACTTTACAAATGACAAAGTTATAGGCATTCCTGGGTATTTATTAAAAAATTAATTGCCACACAAGGCAAGCACCTATGTTTCTGAAATTTCACACACATAGGTCCCAAGGTACCACCTACAATGTGGCAAAGTTTCATGTGTGTAACTTTAAAAATGACAAAGTTATAGGTGTTTCTTTCCTCATTGTTTCAAAAATTAATTGCCACACAAGGCAAGCTCCAATGTTTCTGAAATTTCACACACATATCAAGGCAAGTGGTACCTGTAATGTGCCCAAGTATCCTGTTTGTATCTTCAAAAATAAAAAAATGGGAGGCGTAAATGTATTTACCCCACTACTACCCATTTTTCTAAAATTAATTGCCACACAAGGCAAGCACCTAAGTTTCTGAAATTTCTCACAGATAGGTCCCGAGGTACCACCTACAATGTGGCAAAGTTTCATGTTTGTAACTTTAAAAATGACAAAGTTATAGGCATTTCTGGGTATTTATTAAACAATTAATTGCCACAAAACTCATGCACCAATCTTTCTGAAATTTCTCACAGATAACTATCCCTAACCAGTGTATAATGTGCCCAAGTTTCATCCTTCTATCTTTAAAAATGAAAAAGTTATAGGCGTTTTTGTAAAACAATACTTGGCTATGGGAAAAAGCATTCAAAATGGCGTCCGATCCGGATCGGACCTCGTCGGATCGGATCGGATCGGATCGGAGGTTGATCGGATCGGATCGGATCGGATTTTCCCGATTTTGGGGCGGATCGGATTCGGATCGTGGATCGGATCCGATCCGATGCACACCCCTAATTTAAACCCCACGCTCAGGATGGCTGAGGACTAGAAAGAGATCCCAGGACATTCAGGGGACAATTACTTGCCCTGTGGGAAATTAAGGATAGGAACACCAGGCAAAGAAGCTGAAGGGAGGACACAGAATTGGCAATGGATTTAGAAAGAAGAACTCCATAGTGCTGAAGGGGACTGGTGATCTTTGCTATGAGGGGTAGGAAAGAGAGACTTATCAGTGGTCAGGGCAAAGTAAACTGTGGACTGAAATGCAGAGACTGGAGGAAACATGGATAGTGGAGATACAGAGTGTGATCAGACGGGGTGAAAATCACATTTCCCTACAGTTGCTCCCCCCCACTTCCTTTTTCTTCAAACAGGGAAGAAAGAGATAGTAAACAATGACCATGTGGCTCATTCAGTGGGCTTTTTATTGTGCTGCTTTTCCTGCACACGGCAGGAGATGGCAGCATGTTTCTCTTCTCCATCCCCCCCCAAAATAAATCGGATTAACCAGGATCTTATTTTGTTATGGAAAGATGACCAGAAAGAGTGGGAGACGCGTGGGAGGTGGACGGTGTCATCAAAAGGACTCGTGAAAAAATGTGAGTGGCCAGTCATTAGCATGCAATAAAACACTCGTCTGATGGCACTCACAGAGTTGAAGAAAGAAGGAACCAAAGGTGAAAAATAAGACTAGAGAAAATCTACACACATCCTAAAGACAAGAGGGACTGAACACACTATTGACAGGAACACAGAAAAAGGGAGGGCAGTCAAGAGGGTTTGGATGGCTCAGTTAAAGTCTAGACTCTGATGGGAATTCTGCTCTTTGTGGCTAATGCTGTCACAGGAGTATTGTGGCCTAGCAACCTAAGGGGGCAATGAGGGCTAAGATGTAGTGTGGTAGCTAAATTTATTTAAACTAGCCAGGCATTTCTTTGACTTCATGCTTCTAGTTTGCTGTAACCATGATCAATCTGTCTTCTGGCCCATCCACAAATTTCATGAAAACATTTTCATTTGGCATGTAGCCACAAAGGTTCTACAGCATTGTTTCTGAAAAGTAGATCAGTCTCTTAATTTGTTTCTCTGAACATCTCATTTCCCCTTTCCTTTTGCACTGCACTGTACGTCTTGTTCTCGGATATTGAAGTTCCAGGGCCTGAAGATAAGCACTGATCAAGAAAAGAAAAGAAAAAAACCACCCAGATGTCACCTACAATCATAACATTCCTTCCCTTAAATAATTAGGTGTTGCTGGATCAGCACTAAAGGTCAAAAAGTTTGGCCACAACAACTATACTGATTCTGAAAGGTAGATTTTGATCATCTTATAATGGCTTCTTTACAAAGAGTGGTGTGAATCATCATGGAAATATATCAATATGAGGAGGTCAACACTAATACTGATATGCCTTAGGATTGATTCACATATGAATGTTCACATCTAAGTCGTTGATGACTTATTACTTGAAGACTTTTGGTTGAACATGAAAACTGCCTTAACTGAAGTTGACATTCACTTTGAGTTGCCATCAAATGATATAAATTGGACCAGCAGCAAAATATGAATAGTGTATTCTCAGCTTCTAGCAGGAATGCTCCCGTTCAGGGATTCAGTTGGGTAGCCATTCCTTCTCCAGGGTGCTCTGAACTATATGGAGCTTTTGACTTTAAAAAACACATTATGTATGCTATCCATGTGCTTGGTCAAAAGTACACACGTTGCACATCTAGACTATTAGTTTAACTGACCTCCTAGATTTGCTCATATACTAAAAGTTAATCCTGGATTTAAGAATTTTGCTTTGCTACTGCTGCTGTGTAATATTAAAGTTCCAACAGCTGGAGCTGGCAGCCAAATGTTCAATTACTGTTGAAGGCAGGAGAAATCCTTCCCCCACTGTTAGAATATGCAAATATACCAACTCAAAAAGGCAAAGCTGATTTAAATACAGGATTTGTATTTCAGCTAAACTAGATCTCCTTGCATTTCTAGTATATAAAAAAGTAAAAACCAAGCAAGGGGAATAATACTGTCTGTTGATCACTAAGAAATAATGAAGGTAAAAGCATGCTACTGCCAGGTACCCTCATTCTTGAACCCTGGGGTTTAGGAACCAGATTTCTACTGCTGTCCCTGTAGGAAACAATGTCAGGTCCAGCCAGAAGCTGTATCTCCAGTATCTCAAAGGTAATTCAACAGGTCCAGGATGTTAGGTAATCCAGAGAACTCAATTATATGCCATCTCAACTCTTTAATAAAGAAAGTACTTGTGAGAATCCTGTTCCCCACTCTGGTAGAAATGGAAGGGGGACATACAACAGTAGCCTGAGGAAGAAGAGGCATATCCATGTTTGCATTCATGCATCTGTATATTATTGTGCAAAAGAGGCAAAGAAAAAGCCATCAAACCTGCAGGAGAGGGAGGCCTGCTACCTGCTGGCATTTTGTTTTGTCTTTCTTCCTATTGGTTTGTTTTGTTTTGTTTCCCCTTTTGCCAGGTTTGAGCCATGTGCCTGGGAGGGAGGATACAGGGCCAAGTGGAGAGATCTGAGGGGTGCCCCATCAGTGTAGTGACGGGTAGAGGGAGATATGGCGTTGTGAGGAGGACTTGCCAGGTAAGTGGAACGAGGCCCAGACAGTTAATGCCTTGTTCCGGTAACCCTCACACCCACAGGCTTGTTGGTTGCCCTATCAGCCAGCCCTCAGGCATCCGGGTGCTGCTTTTAAATGCCAGATCAGTGCATAATAAGATCTCCCTCATCCACGACTTAATTGTGGATGAGGCAGCTGATCTGGCATATATAACCGAAACCTGGGTGGGTGAGCAGGGAGGAGTCAGTCTCTCCCAGTTATGCCCACTGGGGTACTTGGTTCAGCATCAGGGTAGACCTGAGGGCTGGGGAGGGGGGTTGCTGTGGTCTATAGGAACTCCATCTCCCTCTGCAGGCTCCCTGTCCATGTGACTACTGGTCTAGAGTGTTTGCACCTTGTGTTGGGCCAACAGGACAGATCTGGAATTCTGTTGGTGTACCGCCCACCCCGCTGCTCAACAGACTCCCTAGCTGAACTGACAGAGGTGGTCTCGGGTGTACTGTTGAGGTCCCCCAGACTCCTGGTTCTGGGGGATGTCAACATTTACACCAAGGGCACTTTATCTGGGGCAGCTCAGGATTTCATGGTCTCCATGACAACCATGGGACTGTCCCAACATGCCATCGGCCCGACGCATGTAGCAGGGCATATTCTAGACCTGTTTTTTTCAACTGGACATGGAGATGGTAATTTGAAAGTGGGGGATTTTACATCAACCCCTCTGTCATGGTCAGAGCACCACCTGCTGAGGTTCAGACTTACACCGGCTTTTCCCCTCTGGAAAGGTGGGGGACCCATTAAGATGGTCCGCCCCCGGAGGCTAATGGATCCAGATGGTTTCCAGAGGGCTCTGGGGAGTTTTCCGGCTGATAGGGCTGGCTCTCCTGTCGAAACCCTGGTTGATCTGTGGAATGCAGAAATGACCCGGACAGTTGACACGATTGCTCCTGAGCACCCTCTCCTGTGTAGAGATCGTACTGCTCCGTGGTATACCCTGGAACTGATAGTGATGAAACAAAACAGGAGATGGCTTGAGGGCAGATGGGTCCCCTCTACAAGGATTCGCTTTTGCGCCTGGTTAGCCGATTATGTGCATAATCGCTGAAGCGCATTTATGCCGAATACCTCTGCACGAGAGGCTGCGAGAGACGGTGAAGCGCATTAAGGGATGACCAAAATGCGCTTTACAAGTAGTTTATGCGCATAAGCGCTTGTTCACCGACCGGAGCAAAATAAAACTTGCTGTTTAACGCGCATTCGATAAAGCGCATAATCGGAGAGATAACGCGCCTCTACGTCCAATTTGCGCTCCGTTCTTGTGGAGGTAATTTTTTAAAAGTGCCTTGAAAGAGCTTTAATCCTCTCTTGTAGAGGCAGCCTTGGAAGCGAACTCCTGATGGATGCAATCAAACTCTGGTAAGTGCCTATGGTAAGCTGTATTCAGGGACAGTGAGGGCAGCAAAAAAACAATACTTTGCTGCCACTATTCAGTCATCAAACTGCTGCCCAGCGGAGCTTTTCAGAGTTGTCCGGGGGCTTTTACATGCCTGCCTCAAGGACATGGTAGAACCATCTGAGGCCTGCTGTAGTACATTTGCTGGGCACTTCCAGAATAAAAACTTTGGCATCCGTCAGGACCTAGACTTCAGTGTTATAGCAGGTGAATCAAATGAGGTATCCAGAGCACAGGCTTGTCCTGTTTTCTTGGATGAGTTTCAGTTGGTGCAGCTCGAGGACATTGACAAGGTGCTTGGACAGGTTCGTGCAACCACTTCCATATTGGATCCTTGCCCCTCTTGGCTAATAAAAGCTAGCAGGGATGGAACAACTGGCTGGGCCAGGGAAGTGATTAATGCCTCTTTGCAAGAGGGAGTGGTCCCAGGCCTCCTGAAAGAGGCGGCAGTGAGACCACTCCTTAAGAAATCTTCGTTGGACCCTGAAAATCTGAATAACTACAGGCCAGTAGCAAATGTTCCATTCCTGGGCAAGGTCCTGGAGAGGGTGGTTGCGAGCCAGCTCCAGGCACTCTTGGATGAGACCGATTATCTGGATCCATTTCAGTCGGGTTTCAGGCCTGGCTTTGGTACGGAAACAGCCTTGGTCGCCCTGTATGATGACCTATGTCGGGAGAGGGACAGGGGGAGTGTCACTCTGTTGATTCTCCTTGATCTCTCAGCGGCTTTTGACACCATCGACCATGGTACCCTTCTGGGACAACTGGCTGAGGGGAGTGGGAGGCACTGCATTGCAGTGGTTCCGCTCCTACTTGGCAGGTCGGCTCCAGAAGGTGGTGCTTGGGGAACATTGCTCGGCCCTGTGAATTCTCCAGTATGGGGTTCCGCAGGGGTCAGTCTTGTCCCCCATGCTGTTCAACATCTACATGAAACCATTGAGTGCAGTCATCTGGAGTTTTGAAGTGCATTGTCATCAGTATGCTGATGACACGCAGCTCTATTTCTCCTTTTCATCTTCATCAGGTGAGGCTGTGGATGTGCTGAACCAGTGCCTGGCTGCGACAATGGACTGGATGAGGGCTAATAAACTGAAACTCAATCCAGACAAGACTGAGACGCTGTCAGTGGGTGGTTCTGCTGACCTGATAGAGGGTCTTCAACCTGTTCTGGATGGGGTTGCACTCCCCTTGAAGGAGCGGGTTCGTAGCTTGGGGGTTCTCCTAGAACCATCTCTGTCACTTGAGGCTCAAGTGGCCTCAGTGGCACGGAGTGCCTTCTACCAACTTTGGTTGGTGGCCCAGCTACAGCCCTATCTGGACAGGTATAACCTGGCTTCAGTTGTCCATGCTCTGGTAACCTCCAAGTTAGATTACTGCAATGCACTCTACGTGGGGCTGTCTTTGAAGGCGGTTCGGAAGCTGCAGCTTGTGCAAAATGCAGTGGCCAGATTTATAACTGGGACCAAAAGGTTCGAACATATAAAACCTACTTTGGCCCGCTTGCATTGGCTGCCTGTATGTTTCTGAGCCCGATTCAAGGTGCTGGTTTTAACCTATAAAGCCTTACATGGCTTGGGACCACAATACCTGATGGAACGCCTTTCCCAACATGAATCTACCCGAACACTAAGTTCAACATCTAAGGCCCTCCTCCGAGTGCCTACTCCGAGGGAAGCTCAGAGGTCGGCAACAAGGGAGAGGGCTTTCTCTGTGGTGGCCCCCCAATTATGGAATGACCTCCCTGACGAGGCCCGCCTGGCGCAAACATTGCTATCTTTTCGGCGCCAGGTCAAGTCTTTCCTCTTCTCTCAGGCATTTGGCAATATCTGAGGAGCTTGAGCTTGAGTTTGTTTTTGTTTTTAGGCTTACAGCTTTTTAAAGTTATTATATTGGTTTTAAATGTATGTGTATATTGCATGCTTTTGCTGTTTCATTGTTTGTAGATTGTTTTTAATTGTTTTAATCTTATGTAAACTGCCCAGAGAGCTTCGGCTATGGGGCGGTATACAAATGCGATAAATAAATATAAATATATCATGTAAGCCAGCTCCTTCCCTCTTCAGGCCCCTTTGACTTCCTCTCGCAATTGCCCTCCCTGAACTCAGTGCACGATTAGCAGGCTACTTCCTTTGGAGGGGCCAAGTAGGATATTTTGGCCTGTCCACAGATTGGCTTGTTAAGCGGTTCTTTTTTCACCCACTTTGCACTGTGTAGGATATCAGTGATAGGGGTAGGTTGAATGGATTAATTTGGCACTTGACAGGGGACTTTAGCAGGTAAAGAAGATTTGGTGACTACACTAAAGTGCCTTTATGGTGATGGGCAAGGCCCGAAGCCTGACATTCAGGGCTGTGGGGCCTGTGGGCACGATGCAGTTTGCCTTTGGTGCTAACCTGCTTCACCTACTCAGGGGCAAAAGGAGGGAGTGAAACAGGGAGAGCTCCCTTAGGCACCTCAAAGATGTGGCTCTAGGAAAAGGGCAGGTGATGGTACCTGCTCCTCTCCCTGGGTGGTTTGGCTTGTCCAAACAAGGTGGGTTAATTGCCTGCAGGAACCTTTGGTGCAGTGACCTGAGCCCTATTCAGGCATTTGATAACTCTAAGTACTGAATGCTATCAAGAATGCATGGGCTACTTCTACCCCCTTGTCACCAATGTGTACACCAGCCAACCATGCTCCCCTGATGATATGTGATCAGCAGCAGTCTGAAGGGTAGGGTGACCAGATAAAATCCAGGTCAGGGCTCATGTAACTTTAACAGTTGTAGAGAAAAGGGAATTTCAGCCAGTGTCATTTGTATGCAATTAGTTCCTGGTGAAATTCCCTCTTCATCACAACTGTTAAAGTTGCCGAGCCCTGCCTTCTTTTGTATATGGTCACTCTAGTATAGTGCCTGCACCTTTAACTGTTGTGATGAAGAGGGAATATCACCAGGAACTAATTGCATACAAATGACACTGGCTGAAATTCCCTTTTCTCTACAACTGTTAAAATGACATGAGCCCTGACCTGGATTTTATCTGGTCACCCTACTGAAGGGGGCCCCTGGATGTACATGCCAGAGGCTCTCTCCACAGAGCCTCAAGGTCATTGAGCATTATAGTTATTTTAAATAACCAAAAATAAGAGTACAAAGGGTAGACAAATTGCAATATACCAAGTATGTTTCTTATTCAACATATTTTTATAGTTTTCATTCGATCCCTGACATGTTGTTTTTTGTTGGTGCCATAGCAGTTTTCACTGATGAAGAAATGAACTATTTTTTCTCTCCAATTTGAACAGTGGCTTCGCTCTGCAGTGGTAGAAGCTGCTTGCAGCAAAAACTTGAAAGAGCCAGAAGAATATGTACCCCACTGTGCATATAGTTTGTTTGGACTGTGACTTTTATCTGTACATTTGAATGCTGAATTGAGAAAGGCATTTAAAACCAACATAAATGAGGAATACACAGCAGGGTGAAAATACTGTTTTTCTTGGCATGCTGGAGGACGGGATGACAATAGCCCTACGCAGGAGTTCTCTGAGCGTGTTATTTAAACACATGAGGAGGTGGAGTGTGCTAGGCACACTCCCTCTGTTGTTGCTATCAGCATGCTGTTATTTATGGAGAGTGTGACTGTAGAGGAAAGACTTTTGTGCCCATATAAACTCTCCACACAGTTATGAACTCTGTTATTCTAGGTAGGGTGACCAGATAAAATCCAGGTCAGGGCTCATGTAACTTTAACAGTTGTAGAGAAAAGGAAATTTCAGCCAGTATCATTTGTATGCAATTAGTTCCTGGTGAAATTTCCTCTTCATCATAACAGTTAAAGTTGCAGGGGCCCTGCCTTCTTTTGTATATGGTCACTCTAGTATAGTGCATGCACCTTTAACTGTTGTGATGAAGAGGGACTATCACCAGGAACTGATTGCATACAAATGACACTGGCTGAAATTCCCTTTTCTCTACAACTGTTAAAGTTACAAGAGCCCTGACCTGGATTTTATCTGGTCAGCCTAATTCGTCACCCTCCACAAGTAGAGGGTGACATCAATGTGGCAATGAGGTGGGACTGGAGTGCTCTCTTTCCTCACACATTGCTTCTTCATGGTAAGAAGAATAGGGATGTTTTGATATATCTAACGTTGCAGAAAAAAAATACAAGAGTTGCCATCATTCCATTAGTGGTTGCACCACCACTAACAGAACAACTCACACAAGCAACACCGAAGCTAACGAAGTCATAAAGAGTCAACACCTTGTGTAATACCTTGAGGAATGATCTGCAGAATGCCTTATGCAAAGCTTTTCAGAATAACTTATGCATAAGCAAAATCAGAGTGCTGAATTTGACACTTGCCCAAGGATAAAAACGGGGTTTCTGCAAGTGGTATAAGCTTTGCCTTAGCACATGGGTGGGCAACATTTCTGGTCCATTGACAGATTTGGCAATTTGAGAAACTATCTTGAGCACTATCACAAAATGACTGCCATGGGAGGCCTAGCTAAAGGGCAAGTAACCTGCACAAAATTACCCACAGTTTTCATCACCAAACGAAACCTATTTCACAACAATCCCAGTGGTGGTTTGAAAATGTGTTATTTTTTGGTTTTTTAAAGAGGGGGATGGCACCTTGGTGCGTGTCAAGAAAGATGTCCCTGGTGAGGGGGCATTGGTTGCCTATCCCTGCACTAGCAGAATTTATTTATTGGTAATGATTATTTATTCTTTAATGTAACGTAAACCCTAAGCAGAATTACACTTTTAGATACAACAGTATATATTTGCTTCTGTTCTTTGGTGAACGTACAATAGCCATGTAAAATGAATCAACAGAAGTAAATGTTACCCATTTGGCCAGCTTGCTTTGCCATCTGTATAAATTGTGACTTTCCCCATACCATGAAGAAATGCTTTAAAATTTAAGAAATAATAATTTCCTAAATTCCAAACACTTGGCTGCATTACTTGATAATCCTACATAGCTAGAGTCTGGTTTAGCAAATGAAATGTAAAATCTTAAGCAACTAGCTTATTCCAAGTTCAGTCTGCAGTAGGCTAAGCCTTCTAAGAAAAGTTTTCCAAGCTTTCCACATAGATACACTATATTTATATGCAATTTCTTCTGTAGATTATATTTCTTCTCAGATTAGTTCCTAATTCCGTGTGTATCAAGACTCACAGTTTATGCAGCTGAATCTTTCATTATATTGGGATCAATTAGCAATGTCAGCCATCTACTAACGATACTTAGCATTTATTTTATATATCCTAATTAAAGTGTCCCAAACAATTAAAATACATCTCAGTAATCCTTAGAGTAGCCCTTTATGATAGACCAGTATTATTATACCCATGCTGTAGATGAGGAAGAGGCAATTGGGTAAATTTGTGGCTGAGATTAGATTTGATGTAGGGATATCCCAGCCTCGGCTGCCATCAGCTTTACTTCTTTCTGGTTCAGAGTTTGCAAGAATCCTGCCTGTACAAGAAGACTGCCTCATTGTCTTGCTTACCTACAACAGGTCACTTATTGCTTGTCTACAACAGATGCTACAACAACCTGTTGTATCCTCATATTATAGCTGCAACTGTTGCACTCCCAAAAGTTATAGAACACACAGTTAAATTGGTTCCGAAATAACAGCTACTGTTATGATTTATTTGTTACGTCCAGACAAATAGGAATCAACTGTGTATGTGTGTGTGTACGGGGGTGGGGGGGACATAAGAAGTATAAAGTTTGTGGTTTGATAATGGATGTCTCCAGTATTAACCGTATCCTACTTTTCTTATACATTGGGAAACCCAATTCAGCATGTTTCATTCAAGCTATTTATCAAGCAATGGAATGAAAAGCATGCGTGCTGGGTAGATAATGCATCAGAAATTGATTCTAAACTTATTTAAAACATTGTGAAGGAACATAAAATAACCGGTGACTATAATAGCATCTGGTCTTCTCATAAATCACTGTCGTACTGCACAAGCAGCATGAAAGAGTCCTGAGTTTTGTTTTTTGGTGCTGAGCGGTGCTGATGGAGTTCACAACTTATGCTACTGATGCATTCTACAACTTTATGAAGCTCTTGCATTTTCTAGAGAGATCCAAATATTCAGTTCACTTACTCCATCAATTTTAGTCAACCCTCCAGAAGTTTTGGATGACATCTTCCGGCATCCTGGCCATTGCCCATGGTGGCAGGGGTGATATGAGTTGAGTCAAAACATCTTAGTGCTGGACTTAGATGGACAATTGGACTGATCCAGCATGGCTCTTCTGCTGTTCTTATCTGGTGGGCACCAGTTTGGAGAAAGTCATACTAGGCCTTTCAAATGTATCCATCAGACTTTACTTGAGTAATAATAATAATAATAATAATAATAATAATATATTTATTTATTACCCGCCTCTCCCTCTGGATCGAGGCGGGGAACAACATCATCATAAAACACACAAAACTGATTAAAATACATAAAACCAATATATAATTAAAATACCAATAAAACACCAATAAAACACTTAAAATTCATCTGAGTAGGCCTGCCGGAAGAGCTCAGTCTTTATAGATCGTTTAAATTCCTGAAGACTGGTAAGTTCACGGAAAACACCATTGTGACTCATGGGTAAATCTACACAAACAGTCATGTTCAGGAAAGTCAAGAGGAGGATTTTAAAAACATGACTAGGGATTATTGCACACCAAAACACTTTTACCTACAGACATGCAATAATTGCTTTATAATGTAATTGTTGAAGGCAAGCACACATATTTTGCTAGCTAGCACATTTGATACAGGTCCAAATATCTTTTCTCCAGAGTGTCTGGAATTCACACAACCTCAATATTTACGCAATCATCATTTGCTATGGCGAAATGCCATTTTATCTCTGCCTAGCATTTCTTTTCTATCTGGAGTGCCCTGTACATTACAGATTATTTGGGGTCTGGGACAGATTCCAGAAGGCCAATGACACATCCCCCTGGGCCATAAAACACAGGGTGTGCAAAGGAAGATGTCCCTACAGGCAATCCTTATCCCCCTACTGGAGCCATACAATGCTCAGTGGGAGGCCCTCAGGTATCACCTGTCACCACCAACGATGCCTCAGAATGATTATCATCCCTTTTCAGAAAAATATAGCCTGTCCAAACCAGCCTATCTTGGGGAATGTGACAAATTGAACTAAAAGAAATCAACTTAAGATTCTCCCACCCCACTTCCAGTGTGAAGCAGGGAAAATGACACACAGCAAACCAATGAGACTATGTGCCAAAACTTCCTGCTCAGCCCTCAAAAGAGCAACCAGTAAACCCCCCACACTTCCTACAGGGAGGGAAGCCATGCTTCAAAGAGGCTGAAAGGAGGCCCCCCGAGGGCTAATATCCTGTTAGCCCCTCCTTCAGCTGGTGGGACCACAAAGCACCGCCAATGTTGGGAATTGAAGGAGGGTCTCCTCATTCCCCCACACACACCCACAACACCCCCCTCCACATGGTCAGGCAAGCCAAACATGGACTAGGGCACTTCTGGGGGTTTTGCGGTAGATATGTGTTATTTTCTTCTCGAGTATTAAGAATATTGCAGATTTTTAAATTTTTATCAATTTTATTTATTTATTTATTTATTTATTGCATTTTTATACTGCCCAATATCCAAAGCTCTCTGAGTGGTTCACAACAATTAAAGCCACAGAATACATAATAAAATACAATCTAAAACTAAAATATAAAGTATAAATGCACTGAAATGGAAATTTCCACCCATCTGCACTGCCCAAATTCAATAGGTACAGCTATTCCCAACCTGAAGACTACCATGATGTACCTTCCTGCCATACAGCTGTTAATGAGGAGCCTGTCAGAAAAATGAGGTGGCAATTCAGCGCTAATGTGGTTGAATAGACAGGCATTGAAACCCAAACTTTTAAGGTTAAGCACTCACATCCCTGCGCCTGGATGTACGAATCTGTCTATTTCAGTTTCTCCCATATTCTTTTTTTTAAAAAAAAATCAAGGTCTTTCCATTGGGAAGAAATGTATGAATTTTAGAAAATTTGCTATGAAGATCAAGCTAAAAGGAATTATCAGCCAATCCTATTCTGCAATCTATGCCAAATAGAGAGTCATTTCAGATCAGATTTAGCTTCTCTCTCTCCCTCTCTCTCTCTGTCTCAGAGGTTGTATGTGATTCAATTGTTAATGGAATTGCTGAGGATCAAGGCCTTCATTTTGATAACATGAGTTGTATTTGATTTGTGGGTAAATCAGTGACAACAAAGTCGCTCTTTGATATCAGACTTCCGGAACTGTGTAGGAGTTCTTATTTTGTGTTAGATTCAAGGATCATGGAAATGCAAGTGAGTGTACTGAAAACGGATGGCACTCCCTCCTTCTCTCCCACCCAGCTTGCCATAATCTGAAATAGCATCAACCTATCTTTTTTCGTCATTCCTGTATGAGGTGCTTTTCACAAGTGCTGCTGCTGCTGTTGAGAGAAATGCTATCAATACTGGATGGCATCTGGAGTGTGGGTAAAAGCACTGATGTAAAAGGAGATTATAATGGCTGAGATTTTCATAGTGAGTAGATTCCCTGTAATGATGGCAAATTGCCCGTGTTCTGCTGTAAAACTAGGGGAGGTATCTTTTGCTAAAAAGCTGTTCGTGTGATATTATTATTATTATTATTATTATTATTATTATTCCTAATGTCTATCAAAGAATTAATAAGGGATTGACGGAGAAAAGAAGCATATGCTTTCGCTTTGTGAGTATGGGTAGCCATTTGGCAAATCTGGATGCTTGTTTCTGCCAAGTGCTATCACAGTTCTGACAAGGATTCAAACTAGGCCTCATAATTTAAATGAATTTAAATGTTTGTGTAAAATAGTACCCTCTCAGCAAGGCTGTGTTCTATCACCAACATAATTGCTTAATACACATTCCTGTAGGCTGATGAAATTATTGCAACAAAACTTCTCATTTTGGAAATTCTGTTGTGGAAAACCAATCTTTTTAATTTGTGGTGTTTTAAACACCTAGCTTTCAAACTCTTATGTTTCCTTATGTTCTGATCCACCGCCTATTAAGCATAAGTACTCCGTCGTGTAACATTGCTTTGAGATTTCCCTAGTTCATATTATGTAAAGGTAATTAAACCTAGAATCAACTGTTGTCTCATCAGTTCATTGATCTGCAAGCTGCATTATACCACCATCGTGAAAACTGTGTCTTATACCTCCCTCTTTGAATATTTTAACTAGGTATTGATTAATTAAAAACTAGGGGTGTGCACTGGATCGGATCCGATCCACGATCCAGATCCGATCCGGACTGGATCAGATAAAATTATCCGATCTGATCCCCAGCATCTGGATCGGCCGATCCAATACGATCCGAACTGAAAAGGACCTAATCTGGATTGTATTGGATCAGATTCGGGGCCCCGGAAGGTAAGGAGCGTGAATGCGGGGAGGAGGCTTACTTGCCAGGGCCATCCACTACCATCCGCGGGTGCCCACGGGCGCTAGCGGACGGCAGCGGACGGCCCCGGCAAGTTAGGAGCGTGAGGGTGAGGAGGGAGGGCCCCCCACTTACCTGCCGGGGCATCTGGTTCCTTCACCTGCTGTAGATCTACTGAGAACTAGGCTTTGCGGCCTAGTTCTCAGTAGAGCACCAGGTGATGATGTCATCATCTTGCGCTCTAATGAGGACTAGGCAGCAAAGCCTAGTTCTCAGTAGATCTATGGCAGTTGAAGGAAGCGGATGCCCCGGCAGGTACGGAGGAGAATGAGGGGGGGCTTACTTGGGCCCCCACTCACCCCCCCACTGCCATTTTTCCCCATAGGCTTGCATTGAGGGAAAGGTTTATTTCCCCCAATGCAAGTCTATGGGGAAAAGTGGCAGCAGATCCAATCCAGGGATTGGGTCCGATCCGATCCAGGGGACCTCCAATTTTGTTCCGATCCAATCCGGAACAAAATTGGAGGTCCCGGTCCGATCCGGGGGGGGGGGTCCGTGCACATCCCTATTAAAAACACACACACATATTCTGTCCTCTTTTTCCATGACTGCTCAGTTTACCCATTTCCCTCTTATTTCCCCTTTATTAACTTAATTCTACATTTACTTTTTTTTTCTTTTGGGGGGGAAGAATGTGTATTTTTTTTTTAAAAATCTCACTTGTTCAAGAGTTCTACTTTTTAAGAGATGTCCTTTGCCTTTTATATGTTTCTTGACACTGCTTATTAACCACACTGGTATTTTTGTTGACTTGTTCTGATATTGCCAGGGATACCATAATTATCACCTCAAGTAACAGGTGAACAAAGCAAAGTTCAGCACAGAAACCTGATAGCAGCTCAACTCAGAATGAGGTGTGAAGCAGAAATTGGAGAACCTAAATTTGCTTGAGTTTTGCAGATTTGCACATCCCTATGGTGAACTAACACTTTCATAAGTTCCATACCCCATGTCTGGCTTGCCTAGCCATGGGGGGCATTTTATGATGGGGAGCAAAAGCTAGACACAGCTCTCCCTATTGGCAGAGGCAATGTGGTGCCACAGGCTGAGGGAGGAGTCTTAGGGGCTCCTTATGCCTGTTTGCCTCTTCCCTCAGCCTCTTCCGATCGCAGCTCCCTCCCTCTCTCCCTCCCTCCCTGGATGCAGTGTGAGCTTCAGCTGGTTGTCCTTTTGGGGGCCGAGTAGGAATTTTTGACTCTTAGGAATTTGCCGGGCTAGGAGTCTTTCTGCCTACTTTAAGTGGGGTGGAGTGTCTTAGGCTAACCGGGTGGTTATTTCGCCTGGTAGGTCAATTTGGTCACAATTTTCAGTTAGGCTGTTGGGGGCAGGCATGATCAGGGAATTCAGGGATGGTGTGTATTCTGTGGCACCTTGATGGTGATAGGCGATCCCTAAGGGCTTCCTGTTGAGGGTTTTATGGCCTGTAGGGGGATAAGGGTTACCTGTGAGGCCAACTCACCTCATCTACCCAATGTTTTACAACATGGGAGGGGGTGCCATTGGAAGGCCACCCCTCCCCAAAAGGGGCAGTCCTGTTTGTTGCGATTGGCTGATGCCACTAGATAGGAATGGAATGTTTTCACCCGATAATAGCCTAGCTAGTTGCTGGATGAGTTAGCTGCCCGCCCAGTTAGTCCTTTGCAGATCTAATTTGTATAAGTGTGACTCAATTTTACACCATACTTTTGTGTCTTGTCTCTTTATTTCCTCATCCACTCGTGAGTTGCAGTTTCCAAACTGCATCTTACAAATTACAATCCAAAGTTACAAACTCAGACAAAAGTTATCCATCATTGCAAGATTTAGTGTATTGCTGTACTTTTGTACATGTGTTCCACCAAAGTGCATCTTTTGAAATATGGCAGGTGTGGTATAATTTCCTTTTCCACCCCATGTGTCACAACATCATGCATCATATTGTATCCTTCTGTGATTGGTGTTATCAGATATGCTTTGTGTACAACTGAAAGAGATCAACATGGAGCCACCAAAGGTGAAGGCAGTAGATCCAGTTTGTATAAGCTGATTGACTGTCTAGGCAAACAAATATTTAAAGGGTTAAAGTACATTCATTGCACACATCTGCATCATTCATTCATTACATCATTGCACACATGGATCGCACTTTTTCACTTCCTTCACAGACGAAACGGTTACAACTGAGCATGCATAAAGATGGTGGTGTGTGGCTACTTAGTCATGACATCCATACTGACCATCCAAGTGCAGCAAAGATGAATTAAGTCATATTCAGTTTCAGTTTGATTATAAAATCATTACAAATCAGTCCAACTTTGGTTAGAGTCAGGGTTCATTATACATTTGAAATATATTCAATTTGGCTTTGGAACTAATGTCGAGTTTCAGCAGCATCACTAGTTTTAATTTGCTACTCTTTGGTTCTTCACAGTGGAATAGAGATGTACGCATTATACAATAATAAGACAAAAGGACCTTGGTACAATTGTGTATTCTATATGATCTTTCATCTATCAATTGATCGATCTAGGCAGCGTACCCTCTCTAGGCAGCATATATAAACCACAATAGGTACAATAAAAAGTCCATAAATATGCTTCAGTAAAATCCATAAAATAGAGATTGCCAATTAAAGTCATTGACTTAAGGGAAGGACAGTGAAAAAAGGTGGGTCTTCAGAGCTTTCCTGAAGACTTGCAGGAGGAGGGTCTTCTCTGCTGTGGCACCCCGGCTGTGGAATGAGCTCCCTAGAGAGGTTCACCTGGCACCTACATTATACTCTTTTAGACGCCAAGTGAAGACATTTTTATTTTCTCAGTATTTTAACATTTTATCATTTAAAATTTTAACTTTGCTGTTTTAAATTTGTATTTTAAATCTGAATTTCTGCATTGCTGCTTGGTTTTATCCTGCTTGTGCTCTTATGTTGTATTTTTATGCTAAAATTTTATATCGTTGTTGTTTTATATTTTTAATAGTTGTCATGGTTTTAATTTTTGTAAACCACCCAGAGAGCTTCGGCTATTGGGCGGTATAGAAATGCAATAAATAAAAAATAATAAATAAATAAGAAGAAGCCTAATTAACCCCCAATGGAAGTTGATGCCAGAGATGTGGAGCCACCACTGAGAAAGCCCTCTCTCTTGTACTCACCAGCCTGACAACCCTTGGTGTTGGGCAGGTGAAAAGGGCCTCTGCTGGTGACCTGAGTATGAGGGAAGGTGATCCTTCAAGTAGCTAGGACCCAAATCATCTAATCCTTTAAAAATTAGAACCAATACCTTAAATTGAGCTTGGAAACACACTGGCAACCAGTGCAGCTGGTACAATATTAGTGTTACATGAGCTGACTGCTTGATATCCTATGGAAGACTTTCCATGTCTCCTACTAGATCTCTAAAGCTACTCTCACTTTTTTAATATAACATTTTAACGTGTTTTCTTGAGGTTGTATCCAATGTTAGTCCTACCTACAGTAAATCCATTTAAATGAATGGGAGCTACATTAGACTAATATTGGATATAACCCCTTTGGTATTGTTTTTTTTTTCTTCTGTAAGGATTATTTCAATATGGATTGTAAAACTGGGAACCCACTCACAAGCAAAATTAACATGAACTGTTGTTAAAGCCTTTCGTCTGCTTTTTCTGTTTCTCTCAAGTGTCCCATTTGAACTGTACCATAGGTACTGTAGTTCTGCAAGGACAAGAAGCTCTTCCTAGGAAATGTGTTTTTCTTGTAGGATTTCTTTGTGTGTGTGTGTATGAATGAACTGTTCTCTCTTACTGTGATAACAAATTACTGCTTAGAAAATTACCTTTTCTAGGAGGAAATGATTGCTGTGTCTATGAGCCGATCTACATACGAGGTTTTTGACGTTTTATAAGGGTTATGAAAACTCTTTGGGCCACATGACGCACTCCTTATAACGTTGTATATCTGAGGTTTTTTAAAACTCCCTTCAGTTATATAAAACGGTTTCACTTTTAATAAATCGTTTTAAGTAAAATAATGTGTCCTTCCTTACCGTTTGTGATTCCTGGGAGCAGTGCTTCCTTGACCAGTGCCCAAATGCTTAGCAGTTGATTGGTGGGGAAGAAAGAGGAAGTGAACTACAACACCCACAATGCCTAGCCCTATACTCGCTAGGGTATGACAGAGGAACAAAGGAGGAAGTGGTGACTGAACTACAACCCCCACAATGCCTTGCCCTAAACTCACTGAAAAAACAAAAGAGAAAGAGACAGGGCAGAACAGCGTGTGACCGCACACACCGCTTTAAAGACTGAAGACTGTTCTCCTGTAACGTGAATACTCAGTAATGTGGCCTAAGACGTTTTAGAATGCACCTATTTGGAACGTTTTAAAATACTTTTTAAAACATTCCAAAGGACTGTGTAGATTGGCCCTAAAAGGCTATTGTCTTAGCAATTTTCTTGAAAATGGCTTAAGGGTTCTGAACTATGAAAGCCTGGAAATAATCCCAGAAAGAATGGGGATTTTTGCAAATTTGGGGAGAATATACCACCAATTATGCTGACCTTCCCCATCTGGAAATGAGCATCTCCACTCATTTTTAGAAGCTCCAAAACACCATTGCAAAAGGGATTGCTCCTCTGAGCGCACACAAAAGGCACAATAGGTTACTGTCCTTGGACCTTAGTTACTGTGTATTTTCCCCCTTTATAGACCAGAGGAGCATTAAGCAGATGGTTAAGAGAGGGGGAGGGGGAGAAAAAACCCAGTAAATTTAATCACGGAAATTCATATTAAGCATCATAGATTAGACATGGGTGATGTAGACCAGTAATCTTTGTCCTGTTCTTATCATATCACTTGCATTGTTGAAAAGGGTAGCTAATGAATTACTTTAAAATTGCTCGAGATTTTTCAGGAGTGCTTTTGCTAACTCATCATGTTGTGTGAAAACCCAAGTCAATTTGAGCCAGACTATTGATTATGTGTAAAACTACCCACAGATTAAATGTACGCATAAAGATGATTCCTGCCAACAACTACTGTAGAAGAATGGAGGAATCTCGCATCAACAGCATACGGTAGTTTGGCATGACTTAACTTAATCGTAGCAGCAAATACAATGAGAGGTAGCAAAAGGCAAATAGTTTTTGAAGTTACTCTGCTATGGATTGGTCAAGCCTCATGATTTCAAGTTTCTTCCTTTTGTGGGCAGATATAAAACATGCTTTAGCATATTGACTACAAAACATGGATATTACCATTGCTCGAAGAGGTTTAAAACTTTCAGTTTTAACTGTAAAACATCTTTGAGCTTACTTCCTTTTCAAAGCTGGTGGATAGCACCCCACAGAACCAAACAGACTCTTCTTTATAAACCAATGCCCATGCTTTCTTTAAACAAAGGCCCCTCTACAGAATTCTCTCAGGCTGTGGCCTTGCTATCCTCAGGCCAGAAGTAGTAGGTGTCACCCTTCACTACTTCCTGGCTCCTCCTAAGAAATTCATCCCGTCTAGGCCAAATCCAGGAGTTCTTTCAGACCATTACTGCTTCAGAGTAAGCCTCATTAAACTCAAGAAGTAAACATGCCAAATTTGAGCTGTGTTTCAATTCAGTGGGGTGTTGTAGTGAACTCTGGAGACAGCTGGGCACAAAGGAGTAAAATTGTGGGAATTTTCAGGGAGGACAGTTCCCACTAATTAGTTCCCACTAATGCAAAGATTAATTTGCATTAGTGGTCATGGTACTAATAGAATCAGGAACTATTTCTCTAGAGTTGGGAACATGGCTTTTCCATGTGTTAGGCAATGTGTGTGATCCTATGTGTGTGATCCTACTTGGCAAATTAAACAAGCAAATAAAGCCCTGTACTAGAAGAAGAAGAAGAAGAAGAAGAAGAAGAAGAAGAAGAAGAAGAAGAAGAAGAAGAAGAAGAAGAAGAAGAAGAAGAGCATAAAGAGGCTGCAATTCTGATTTGAAGAGCCAGTCCTGGCACAGCTATCCTTGGGCATCTGCCAGGACCTCAATGCCCAAATAGGGCCCTCCATAGATGCTTCTGCTTAGCCTTTGCTAAACAAACAAACACACCCTTACCAACTATTGGCAAAAGTTCCTCCACATTGCCCTGGAAAGTTCACTCACCTTTTAGGGTATTCTGAAAAAGCAAAACAAAAACATGGCACTATGGCAGTCATATTTTTATGCCAGCGGTCATGCTTTTTCCACATAATATTACAGAAGTCAAATTGGCTCAAGTATTGGGAAAAAGGAAGCCAGGTAGCCCTAAGCCATATTTATCCAATCTCCGAGAAGCTTCTTAACCCAATACCACAGGCTGACACTATTATTACTACTCTGCTAGCTAGTGCCCTTGACAATGTTCTTTTGTTTAGTAAGACATTAGAAATAAAATTAGATACAAAATATTTAATTCCAGTTGCCTTTCTGTTTGATTCAAATTACAGCTCCCTTTCAGGATTTTGTTGAGCTCTGTATGAGCACTAAGTGGTGTCCAGGACTTCAATTAAAAGAGGATTTCAGTTTAAATAAAGCACTCATGATGCATGTGGAGAAACTCACTTTGTATTCTGAGTCAGAGAAGAATTCTCAGGGTTGTAATGCTTGCCTTGTATTTGAGGCCAGCGTCAGAAGCTGTTGAGGTCCATATTTCCATGCCAGGAAATATGATACTTAGCAACATTGCTAGTTGTTTGTAATATATGACCACATAAACAAACTTCAAGGATTATCAGCCAATGAGCCTATCTACACATGCAGGATAAAACACTTTGAAAATGTTTTGAAAACTGTATATGGAATGTGTCCTGGGCCCCAACAGTAGTGTAGATGGGCTACATGTGGGAGGGATGCCTCCAAAGGATGTAGTCTTTAAGGGAGGATGCCCCAAAATATTGCTTAATTTAATGGGGTCCTGATGATCCTCTTCCTGAGCTGACAGGTTGCTGTATCCCCACACTCTTGACGGTCTCTGTAGTGCTTTTTTCCCCTATCTGTCTCTCAGCCTTCTGTCTAACCATCTCATTTATTTCCAGTGACACACAGGCCTTGTGGCATGCAACTATTCCAGATAGCTGTCACTGTAGAGGTTGAAAACTCATTGTTCGCAATATGCATTATGGTGATAATTTCATTAGTAAGGAGATAAATCCAAGGCTAGTGATGGGCACTGAGCTGAGCAGAGCTCAGTGATGGTGCATGTGTGTTAGTGTACTGTCTGGATTGAACTAGGTTGACAAAAAGCACTACATGATTTTAACCTCTTCCCTCTCAACACACACACCAAGTTCTACTGTTTGTTTGGGTACCAGTTACAAAAATGGACTTCCATAGCTTTAACACACACACACACACACACACATATATATATATATATATATATATATATATATTCCAGTTTAAGGTCATTCTAGCTTAAAATCAACAGAACATGGCTTGCCTTGGATGTAACATTTACAAACACTATAAGAATTAGAAGGACTATAAAACTGGGCCTGTTCAGATGACACACTAAGCCATCATCAGGCCACGAACTAACCCTTTTGCAGCAAGTAGTTAGTAAGCAAGTGGCTGGTGAGCATGTTTGAACCATGGTTATGTAGCCACCATGGTTCGAATGGTTTACATGACACAATAAGTCATAGTTCACATGAGATTCTAAGCCATAATATTTCGTTCAAAACGCTTAATCATCATGGTTTAGCATGTTGTCTGAACACTGCTACTATGGACAGTATTCTATGTGACATAATGTAAATTAAGTTGTGCTCAAGCAAGCGACCTCTAGTTAAACGTTAATAGAGTTTGTTGGCACAGTGTGTTTTCTGGGGAAACCCGTTATGCCAGCAAATGCCATTGGTGTTGCATTAGAGGTGGCTTATGCTAGATCAATGTAATTTAGGTTAGCAGCATTTTCAAATAGGATAGTTTCCTAAGGACTATATATTAAAAGAAAACTATAAGTCATGGGTGCAGAACCTTTGAGGGCTGAATTGCAATGTGGGGAAGCTCAGAAGGGGCTGTATTCCAGTGGTGGGTGGGGCCAATGGTGAAAGGGGAGGGACCAAAGCTATTTAGGCCCAGCAAAATATATCACCATAATGTAGCTTAAAGTCCTTGCTGTCAGTAATTAAGCTTTTGGAGAGGCATTTCAAGCTTTTAAAATGGGGGGGGGGACTGCACAAAAGCTGAGAAACCACCAAATGATGGGAGGTTGAGGGAAAGGGGGTGAGGTGAGGGAAAAGAGCCCCGGCCTCATGGGAGCCTTTGAATGGTATAATTGGCACCCCTGGAGGGCAATGGTTAGCCCCTGGGCCTGAGCTTTTCCACCCCTGCTATAATTTGATGTAGTGGGAGGAGGGCACTGAAGGCCCTCCTTGCCCAGGGCACTATTTATTCTAGGGCTGGCCCTGTAGGCTGGACTCTGATGGCTGCACTATTATTTTCTAGAGCTGTGCGCAAGTGGCCTTTCAAAATTCTCCACCTTATTTGTTGGTAGGGAAATTTGGGGGGACAGGGACAATTTCACTGAATTCCTCCAGGGGTAGGAGAAATTCTCCAACAATTTCTCCCAGGTAGGCATCACTATTGGCAAGGTTGTAGAACAGGTTATTTCTTTCTTTTCCTTGAGGGATTTTTGTTTTTGTTTTGTGTTTTTGGTCAAAATTCTCATGGGAGAAATTTTCGTCACAACGCTATTATTTTCCATTGGCACTTACTTTTGGCACAAGCAATATTTTGCTAAATATATATCGGGAATAAAAAATTGGAACAGTAAGCTCACTAGCACAGGGATTCCCTGAATTTATGCAGGGGGGAAACAGCATACACATTATACTAATACAAAGGCAACGTAAGTATTCTTTCACAGAACTCCGGTAATCCCTCCCCCTTACCCTGCCCCTATGCTGTGGTATGTGGAAGGCAATGATTGTTATGGAAATGCTTACTCATCCACTAGAACGTAATGTGATATTCTACAGTCTACAGAAAGTGAAAAGATGTGGAGTGAACGAGTAGTGTTGTGCCTCCTCCTGCACTTGTTCAATGCAGTGGTGTGTTTGTTTGGAAGTCAGGAATCCAAGAATGCATTTGATATTCATTCAGAATCCTGTTATTTGCATATGTGGCTTTGGGATGCTGCTCATTTCATTATTATCAGTTTGCCTTTGGTGGAGCTGTCAGTGCGCAGTAATAGACTTTTTAAGCCCGAGCTTCAGCCTACAGAGGTCAAACCCTTCCGTGCCATTTCCCAAATGAATGGGAAGATGATGCTGTGGGCTGACATACTTCTAAAAAAGATGTTTTGTTTTGACTACATCATGAAAATAGCCCCTGGAACCTCCCAATCACCCCATCAGAGGGAAGGATCAAAGCATCACCAAGTTTCATCACTAGACAATCCTGCATAGCACAAGTAATTACCCTACATCTCGGAATCAAATACTGTAAAATGGGATTCCCTGCTTAAATCCATTGCTTTCTTTTAATTAGAGATGCTCCCTATGTGGGTGGAATAATTAAATGAATGTGCCTTCTTACAGCCTGTTTGATGTAATCTGGATAGAAATGAATGGAAAGGTTTTTGTTTGTTTGTTTGTTTGTAAAAACTCTCCTCATGGATATCTCCTGCCCTAACTCCATTGAATAAATGAACACACACAACAAAGGTATAAAAAGGAGGGGCCAAGGTTGTTATCCTTCCGTCAGGGTTTCAGATAGGGATACATGTAAATTGTGGCAGATCCAGATATCCAACTGGGGAAGGGGCAGAGGCAAGGATCCCCCTATGCCAACATCCTCAAACTCTGGACAATTCTTTGCATCTGCCATTTGTACATACCCTTCTTCTCCCCAACATTTATTTTCCCATGGTGTAAAATACTTTTTTTTATAAAAAAAACATATTTTATTTTTTCCCTTTCCCAAATCAACTATTCTGTCATCTTTCTGTCTACCTTAGTGAAGTGGATGTGCTGTGGGCCAACAGATTAGGAGCCAAACAGGGAAAGGTAGGATAACGACCAAAACAGATTTGACATTAATTGGCAACCAGTGCCAGATTTAGGGACAAGCCAAGTAAGCCATGGCTTACTTGGCTTCATTTAATCATATTATAAAGGTCCTTTAAATATGTTGGAGAAAGGTAAGCTGTAAAATGACTACGATGAAATTGATTTGGCTTATATATTTCAGAAGGTCTGGTGTGAATTACAGCAGAGTTGCCTTTTATAGAGAAAATGTGGCAACACATTTAGTTTTGGAAGCAAAAAGCACAAACTAGAGCCAGTTTAAAAGAAATTCAAATCAACTTTATAAGTCCTTTTGTACACATCTTCAGAGAAAGCTATCTAACCCTGTTCAATTACAGTACTACTATTATTATTTGTTACATTTATATAACACCACATAGCCAAAGCTCTCTGGGCAGTTTACGAAAAATAAAAGATTGAACATTAAATAGTCAATATACAAAATTTAAAAACATTAAACATAAAACAGCTGATATTTAAAACATTTTAAACTTTTAAGCCTGGCCAAAAAAGTCAGTTAAAACCTCAACTTAAGCTGTTAAAATGCCTCAGAGAAAAGAAAAGTTTTGACCTGGCACCGAACAGTTAACAGTGTTGGTGCCAAGCGGGCCTCATCGGGGAGATCATTCCATAATTAGGGGGGCACCACAGAGAAGGCCCTCTCCCTTGTTGCCATCCTCCGAGCTTCCCTCAGAGTAGGCACAGGAGGAGGACCTTTGATGCTGAGCATAGTGTATGGGTATATTCATGTCAGGAGAGGTGTTCCATCAGGTATTGTGGTCCCAAACCGTGTAAGGCTTTATAGGATCTCCAGAGATAGGCTGGCAGGCTGACAGAGAGGCAGCAGGCAGCTATGCGGGTGGGCACAGAGGAAGCAAAGCAACCAGTGACTTAAGTGATCGAAGGATTGTCTTGACTCAAAGCCAGAAATGCACAAACCGGCCCTGCGAGGTGGACACAGAGGAGGAAAGGCAGCAGTCAGCTATGGCCATGGAGCCCTAGGATGGCGAAGCATCTCTCACTGTCTATATTTCAAATCACTGTGTGCCCGTCTTGCAGTGACAGTTTGATTACTTTCTGCCAGCCTCTGTGCCAGCCTGCCTCTCTGCCCTCCTAGTGCAGCATCACCAGCACCTTGAATTGGGCTAGGAAACGTACAGGCAGCCAATGCAAGAGGGCTAGAATCGGTCTTATATGTTCGAACCTTCTGGTCCCTGTTACTAATCTGGCTGCTGCATTTTTCACAAGCTGCAGCTTCTGAACCATCTTCAAAGGCAACCCCACGTGGAGTGCCTTGCAGTAATCTAACTTGGAGGTTACCAGAGCATAGGTAACAGAAGCCAGGTTATCCCTGTCCAGATAGGGACGTAGCTGGGCCACCAACTGAAGTTGGTAGAAGGCACTCCGTGCCACCAAGGCCACCTGAGCCTCAAGTGACAGAGATGGTTCTAGGAGAACCCCCAAGCTATGAACCCGCTCCTTCAAGGGGAGTGCAACCCCATCCAGAACAGGTTGAACACCCTCCATCCGGTCAGCGGAACCACCCACTAACAGCATCTCAGTCTTGTCTGGATTGAGTTTCAGTTTATTAGCCTTCATCCAGTCCATTGTCACGGCCAAGCACTGGTTCAACACATCCACAGCCTCACCTGATGAAGATGAAAAGAAGTAGAGCTGTGTGTCATCAGCATACTGATGACAACGCACTCCAAAACTCTGGATGACTGCACCCAATGGTTTCATGTAGATGTTGAACAGCATGGGGGACAAGACTGACCCCTGTTGAACCCCATACTGGAGAATCCACGGGGCTGAGCAATGTTCCCCAAGCACCACCTTCTGGAGCCAACCCGTCAAGTAGGAGCGGAACCACTGCAATGCTGTGCCTCCCACTCTTAACTCAGCCAGTTGTGCCAGAAGGATACCATGGTCGATGGTATCGAAAGCCGCTGAGATATCAAGGAGAATTAACAGAGTTACACTCCCCCTGTCCTTCTCTTGACATTGGTCATTATACAGGGCGACCAAGGCTGTTTCCGTGCCAAAACCAGGCCTGAAACCTGACTGAAATGGATCCAGATAATCAGTCTCATTCAAGAGTGTCTGGAGCTGGCCCACAACCACCCTCTCAAGGACCTTGCCCAGGAATGGAACATTTGCCACTGACCTACAGTTATTAAGATTTTCTGGGTCCAGGGAAGCTTTTTTCAGGAGTGGTCTCACTATTGCCTCTTTCAGATGGTCTGGGAGAGGCATTAATCACTTCCCTGGCCCAGCCAGCTGTTCCTCTTAATACACCTCTTAATGCTGCACCTTTTAATGCTGCTGGGTTACTCTTTCATTACATTTCCTATTTAATTGTAATACCCTTTTTATCTTTGTTTTTATGGTATGGGGCCTCTGACTCTTTATAGGGATTAGGGCCTCAGCAAGTCTTAATGTGGCCCTGTTGACACCAGCTGCAAATAGCAGCTTCTGAGGAGCTACATATCCCGAGAAGCAAATTAGGGAGCCAGAAACTTAAAACTTCCCCTCCCCACCCACCCCCGCTCCAGTCCCAAGGCCGCCCAGGCAACTCCACAGGTGCTATTCTAGGGTGACCAACTGTCAGGATTTCCCCGGATTTGTCCTGGTCTTTTTGGTCTATCCTGGGTGTCGGGGGATTTTCTGTAATTTTCTATAATGTCCTGGAAAGACAAGCTTTCCCCTTTAAGGCCACATTAGCGTGGTTGGAGAGAATGACGAGCTTTCTGGAGGTGGGTTATTTCCCTCCCACTGCTCCAATCAGGACCTTACAGGGGAAAGTATGTCATTCCTGGACATTATAGAAAAGGACCCGATTGGAGCAGTGGAGGGCGGGAATGACACACTTTCCCCTCCTCCGCTCCAATTGGGTCCTTTAAAGCAGTGGGGGTGAATGACATGCTTTCCAGAGGCCCCGGAAAGCCACTTTCCCACCCCCCACCCCACTGAGGGTCCTCTTTTTTGGTTTCCCAAATGTGGTCACCCTACTATTGACATAATGGAAAATTGCATTCAGAAAGTTAACACAGTGTTTAGTTTGCCCCTGAAGAGAGGTCTTTAACCTTCAGGGAAATATTGGGTGTAGGAATGACCCCCTACCTTCCTTCAACTGCACAACCCATCCGAGTTGGAAGATTCTGCATATCACTGTTCTTATAGGGTACCAATTTCCTATTCAGTGTTTACGGGGATGTTGCCGGGGGGAGCATTGTGCAGGCTTGATCCCTCAGCTGGCTGGGACTAATAGTTCAGTTGAAAGGAATGTACACCCTCAGAATCAGCCATCCTCCCAAGATCCTTTGACTGCTCCTTAGCAGATTAAAAAATTGCACTGTGTGTATGAGTATGGTGGAATTTCTTTTGGAAGATGTGCTTCCACATGTCCCCTTCACTCAGACCCCCATTCATCTTTTCCCATGTGTTCCTCTTGTTTCTAAAAGCTATCATCCACTTCTCTCTCTACCCCCCCCCCGAAGTTTCTTTCATTTCCTTTCCTTATTCAGATTGCACATAGCAAGCAATTTATCTGTCTCTAGTACCACTGAAGGGCTGCACAACCCTTCTGGGATTAAAGCAGATTCACCATATATTATATAAAGCCTGCTCTCACCCTGCTGCAAAATAAATTGCATACCTCAAAATACTTAGGGTGCCAACACAACATGATATGATGTTTCATGATATTTATTTGTCCTTCACTGGTGTGTTTTTATTTTTATTTTTCTCCTATGCCATCAAATCCCTGTAAACATTTAATAGGAAATGGGAATAGCTTGTTTTGGCAATCAACCCTGTCAACTTCTTGAGACACACAGAGCAGCTTTGTTTGTGGAGGGAAATGATTCTTCTATAAAATGTCCTGAAGATGGGCTCCGCATACTTTGATTTGCTCTGTTCATTAAGGGAAAGCGGACTCAAATTTATCTTGGTCAAAACAAATAATGCTTGCCAGAGTCTCAGTAAAATGTCTAGATTGGCATTGATTGTGGGAAATAATTTGCTGAAACAGAACATGAATCTGCTTGCATAAACAAACTCTATCCCCCTCTCCCTTGCCTTAATATCCGGGAGAGGACATCAGTTTAATTTGTACTAAAGAAAGGAAACCTCCAGGTGCACTAAAGTATGGTTATTGAGGCCAAAGTATTTTGCATATAAAACTGTATTCAAGGACACTCTTTGACACAACCAATTCATCCAGGTCCAGAAAACAAACAAATAAACAAACAAAAAACAGTGTCACCACGATTACCTCACAATGTGAGTAGGGGCTCAATCGTTTGTATAGGTTTCATAAGTGAGTATATGTGAGTGTCCGTGGGAATCTAATTCACAATACTTGAGTCTTAAGGATAGGGTACATTGGAATTACCAAATGACAGTAGTGATAGTTGGAATGATAAAAGAAGTTGTAGTAAAAAAAAAAGCAGGACAATAAATTCTACTGATATAGTTGTTATCTGCTTGCTGTAAATACAGTCTGATTACTCTTTGCATTGCTCATTTTCCCAACCTGAGTACAGGTGAACTGTACTTGAAATGCTGCAGAAGAGGGAATATCATCAATATTAATCAAGAGCAAAAAAATGCCTGTCAGTGCAATGTGTTCAGAGCTCAGTAGAACTAAGTAGAACTCCAACAATGAATAATAGTGTCCCTTCGCTCCTCACGACAGGTTCCCATCAGTGCCCTTGATGAATTTAATTTGTCATCTGGTGCGGTTTGTTGAGTATAGCTTTAATAAGGAAAGATGACATCATCATTCATCATGCTGTCAGCAAGCTTCTGCTCTGATCACAACCATGCAGACGTGCCTTGGGATGGGCAAGCAGGGTGGTTCCCTCTCCAGAATGGTTCTGTTCTTTGGGGCAAAAGTTTCAGGCAAATTCGGTTTTCAGTTATCTACCTGTTTATCTAATGCAGGGTCAGTGTGAATGGGTTCTTCTCTGTGCCCTTCTGACAGCTAAAAGACTGATATTGTAAGGATTGCAAGGGGAAAAAATCTCATTATAACGCAATGGATTGAAAACCTTACAACTGCTTTCAGCATTTGAATGGATGGCATAGAGACACCACCTTCATGTGGTTTCTTATTTGTATCTTTGGTCTGCTTTTGTTCTAGTCCTTAGAAATCTGTATATATCACACACTGAAATTAATATTTTCAAATCTGTGTAGCCACATTTTTTTCTTTCCTTTTCCTTTCTTTTCTTTTGTTGAAATTTTATAATAAAATATATTAAAATATATAAAACTCACCTTTTAATCAAAGTAGTTAAGCCATGAGACTTTTTCAAAGTGTAACTCAGCTTAGGACCATGGAAATACCATAGCTCAGTGGTAGAACTTTGCATCCAGAAGGTCTCACATTCAATCACTGGCATCTCCACTTGAAAGAATTGGGTAGCTGGTAATGTGTGAGAGAGATCATAGAGAGCTACAACAGAAGAGAGTGTGAATAGCCGGTACTGCAGTTTGTGGCCCTCCAGATGCATTGTCTACAATTCCCATCATCCTTCATCTGGCTATCCTACTAGGGCTGATAGGAGTTGTAAGAGCCAAACCATCTGGAGGACCACAATTTGCCCATCCCTGCAACACTAAGGCCAGATCTACCCCAAACAGGATATAACACTTCGAAAACGGTATATGGAATGTATCCTGGGCCCCAACAGTTGGCAATACCATCATAAACCATTATAAAGCAGTAGTGTAGCTCCTGCCTAGGATAAGGAGAATGACTTGATAAAAGGCAACTTCCTGTTTTCCTAGAGTTGCTAGTATGCCTTCTATTTTGATTGAACGTTAAGGGAAGGTTTTTCCACATGGACCCTTCCCAAGTCCCTCAGTTTGGTGCTTGTACACTCAACTGGAAGTGAAGAAACGGAGACAAACCAGGTATGTTTGAAAGGGAACTATCCTTATTTGTAGCTCCAAAACACAAGTTCTGCATACCTTGTTGGTTGTTTAATTGCAGCTGCCTGCAGTGTGTCCATGTAGTGGGCTGTGGCACAGTGCACAATTGAAAACATTTATAACTGTAAGGGGCTGGATATGCCACCTTCCCCATCAAAGCAAAATGAGCAATACATTAGCACAGCAGTTACTTCTGAATTTAGCACCTCCTCGTTTAACAGCAGATAGAAGCAATCTTCTAGTTCATTCTTAATTTGACAAAAAAGTGTTAGATGTTCTTGCCTTAAGCTAATCATGTCCTTCCCAGGTTTCAAGTTTCTTTCTTCCTGTTCACTCTGAACATGCAGACAGCTTTCATTATTCTGCCCAAGTTTTTCTTCAGATTGGTTTATAATTACTTAAATTATCTTTTAGAGTTCTGTGATACCTTTGACCTCCTCATCCAGTGAGCTTCATGGCAGAGGGGATAAGAAAGAACCCAGATCTCCCCAGTCCTAGGTCAGCACTTTAACTACTATACCACACTGACCATCATGCATTTTGTACACAATTTTGCATAATATGCATGATTTGGGCAAGCAATTTCCCTAATATAATGTATTTTTCATTGTTATTTTCACTAAAGTACACTTTTTGATTGGAAAACTCTATTGCAAAATTCAAAGAAGAATGAATTTTGAAGGGTAACCGAGGTTCAGTTCCAATATTGGTTTGAAAGTGTGATATTAGGTAAGTTCCCATTAAAATGGAAACTGAACAAATTTCTCCCCCATTCCCACAGTTCATAACTAAAAATGTCCTTGACAGAGCATAAGACTTAGCTGGAGTAAAGTCTCCTAGCAATGGCTTACACCAACTTGCCGTTGTCGTAAAGAGCCACAAGGGCTATGCTTGGTAACAGTGTGGAACATGCTTGTGAAAGTGAAATGTCAATTCTTGCATGGGACCTTCATCAAGGACAAGGTCAATTAACCCATAGCAGAATAACCCTTAATCTTTTCCAATTTGTGCTAGTGGCTAGTTTTATGTAGACGCTTCACGAAACGAAAACAAGGAGATATATTCGAAGTGTGAATTCTGAATTCTCTGTGCAATAATCATATTGTAGTTCCTCCTCATTGCTTCACAGTACCACAAACACCTGCATCAAGCAGCTTGAAGTGATTTATCATTACAGAAGGAGGCACTTTCACTGGGTAATAGACGGGAACAAGTTAAAATGTGTGTGAAACAAGATGCTGTATGCTGTCATTACCCAGGAATTGTGCAAATGACACACAAGGGAATTCAAATGTAAACGAGGCCTGGGAATTACTTTTGCATTGGTCTTTGTAAGCACATTTATTCGAATAAAAATGACAAGTGTCTAGTTTACAAATCAGACTTTCAGAGTTTCCATTACGATGTGGATTTAAATCTAGCTTGGTGTATTGAATTCAGTTAATATTTTGTTTCAACTGGCAACAGGTTTGCCATGCATAATTTTAGAGAACACTATTACTAGTTAGTAATAAATTTGCATTACAGCTGCAGTGTGCTCAACGAAAAGAACCAAATGCATAATGTTCTGGTTTCCATGTCATTTACAGCCGGTTCTCATTGAAAAAGTTCACATACTTCCATTTTGAAAACATGTTTTTATTAGCGCTGTGCACCGCTTTGGCTCTAGATCCGTATTCCAAGCCAAAGTGGGCTGATTCGGACTGAATCGTACTCAAAGTGGGTCAGGATTGGGCTGAAGCAGTTCAAAGCAGGTTGGGATTGGGTTGAAGCTCTTCAGGTCACTTCTGCCCTATCTGGACAGCTGCCTGCCCAGCCACTCGAGTACCCTGTCTTTACCTTGACCCATTAGGAGCACCCGTAGCTGCAGCCATTGCATTTATTTCCTGAAAATTAAACGTTGCACAAATGGCAGTCATTATGTACACAATGTTACTGGCATAAATGGCCCATTTACGGCTGTAAGATTGCACACATCATGACCTTACGGCTGCCATTTGCACAACATTTTAATTTCCAAGGGGGAAATGGTGACAACTGTGGCTGTGGGCACTCCCAATGGGTTCAGCAGAGGGGGGACTGATTCAGATGTCTGAATCTCACTTCGGATCTGGAGTCTGAAGCAGTTCAGAGCTGGTTCGAAACAGGCCAAGACAGACTGGGGGCGATTCAAAAGCTCTGAGTTGGCCTCTGAAGCTGCTTGGGGGTCCCTTGCACATTTTTGTCGTTAAGAGAAGTGTTGTGGTTAAGATAAGGAACTTTTATGATCCTTCTTCCATGCTGTTGTTGTTTTGCAATTTGCAGAGAAAGAGGACAAATTTCAAAAGTTCTGGTTGATGTAGGATGAAAGCCAGTGGAAACAGGAAACAGGAAAAAAATGGGGAAGGGGTGTTTTATATTTTTGTTTAGTCCAAGGCCTGTGATGGAAAATTATAATAATGTCACTCATGCAATGTGGCAACTGTCAAAAAATCACTTCCCCATGATTAGGCTCCACATAGCAGCAATAATGTATGAAAGTGTTGACAGCACACATCAGCCAGATCATGCAGTTATTTCCCATGAAATTGTCACAACTTCCTGGTGTGAACCTTTTTCTTTCCAAAATGGTTTAATATTAGAGTTGCTGAAATTCAAGAAAACTTCAAGATTCCTTCTGCAATCTGGGAAAATTTGAAGACATTTTAAGGGAAGGCAACATAATGTCTACAACAGCCTTCCCCAAACTGGTGCCCTCCAGATGTTTTAGAATACCCATTATCCTCAGTCATACTGACATGCTGGGAGTTGTATGACTTTTTTCTGTCTAAACATGCATAGGATTGTACCTGAGGGCAATTTCTTGGGGAGGGGGGCAGAGGCAGTGTGGTAAATTTCTTCCGACATCCATACTTGAGTTCTACAAATGGAAACACTTCTATGAAGACAAAAGATCAAAATAAGATTAGAACTATTTTTTAAAAGCTTCTTAATTGTTTTCAGGCTTCCTCTGAAAAGAATAAATTATTCCAACTATTGTGGAGAACAGACATGTTTGTTTATTTTATTTATTTATTTATTACATTTGTATACCACCCCATAGCCGAAGCTCTCTGGGTGGTTTACATAGGATTAAAAACAATTAAAAACAATATACAAAAATTAAAACAGCAAAAACATACAACATACACACAATCTGTACATTTAAAAAACACTTCAACACTTCAAAAAGCTACAAAAACAAAACAAAACAAACCCAGGCTCCTCAGATATTGCCAAATGCCTGAGAGAAGAGGAAAGTCTTGATCTGGCGCCAAAATGATAACAATGTTGGCGCCAGGCGGGCCTCGTCGGGGAGATCGTTCCAAAATTGGGGAGCCACCACAGAGAAGGCCCTCTCTCTTGTTGCTGACCTCCGAGCTTCCCTCGGAGGAGGCACTCGGAGGAAGGCCTTAGATGTTGAACGTAGTGTTCGGGTAGGTTCATGTCGGGAAAGGCGTTCCATCAGGTATTGTGGTCCCAAGCCAAACCAGCACCTTGAACCGGGCTTGGAAACATACAGGCAGCCAATGCAAGCAGGCCAGAGTAGGTCTTATATGTTCGAACCTACTGGTTTCAGTTATCAATCTGGCCGCTGCATTTTGCACAAGCTGCAGCTTCAGAACCACCTTCAAAGGCAGCCCCACGTAGAGTGCATTGCAGTAATCTAACTTGGAGGTTACCAGAGCATGGACAACTGAAGCCAGGTTATCCCTGTCCAGATAGGGACCTAGCTGGGCCACCAACCGAAGTTGGTAGAAGGCACTCCGTGCCACTGAGGCCACCTGCGCCTCAAGTGACAGAGATGGTTCTAGGAGAACCCCCAAGCTACAAACCCGCTCCTTCAAGGGGAGTGCAACCCCATCCAGAACAGGTTGAACACCCTCCATCCGGTCAGTGGAACCACCCACTAACAGCATCTCAGTCTTGTCTGGATTGAGTTTCAGTTTATTAGCCCACATCCAGTCCATTCTCGCAGCCAGGCACTGGTTCAGCACATCCACAGCCTCACCTGATGAAGATGAAAAGGAGAAATAGAGCTGCGTGTCATCAGCGTACTGATGACAACGCACTCCAAAACTCCGGATGACTGCACTCAACGGTTTCATGTAGATGTTGAACAGCATGGGGGACAAAACTGACCCCTGCGGAACCCCATACTGGAGAATCCACGGGGCTGAGCAATGTTCCCCAAGCACCACCTTCTGGAGCCGACCCCCCAAGTAGGAGTGGAACCACTGCAATGCAGTGCCTCCCACTCCCAACTCAGCCAGTCGTCCCAGAAGGATACCATGGTCGATGGTGTCAAAAGCCGCTGAGAGATCAAGGAGAATCAACAGAGTCCCACTCCCCCTGTCTTTCTCCCGACATAGGTCATCATACAGGGCGACCAAGGCTGTTTCCGTACCAAAACCAGGCCTGAAACCCAACTGAAATGGATCCAGATAATCAGTCTCATCCAAGAGTGCCTGGAGTTGGCTCGCAACCACCCGCTCCAGGACCTTGCCCAGGAATGGAACATTTGCTACTGGCCTGTAGTTATTAAGATTTTCAGGGTCCAGGGAACATTTCTTTAGGAGTGGCCTCACTACCGCCTCTTTCAGGAGGCCTGGGACCACTCCCTCCTGCAAAGAGGCATTAATCACTTCCCTGGCCCAGCCAGTTGTTCCATCCCTGCTAGCTTTTATTAGCCAAGAGGGGCAAGGATCCAATATGGAAGTGGTTGCACAAACCTGTCCAAGCACCTAGTCAACCTCCTCGAGCTGCACCAACTGAAACTCATCCAACAAAACAGGACATGCCTGTGCTCTGGATACCTCACTAGATTCACCTGCTATAACACTGGAGTCTAAGTCCTGACGGATGCCAGAGATTTTATTCTGGAAGTGCCCAGCAAATGTATTACAGTGGGCCTCAGATGGTTCTACCATGTCCTTGGGGCCAGCATGTAAAAGCCACCGGACAACTCTGAAAAGCTCCGCTGGGCGGCAGGTTGATGATTGAATAGTGGCAGCAAAGTATTGTTTTTTTGCTGCCCTCACTGCCCCTGAATACAGCTTACCGTAAGCACTTACCAGTGTTTGATTGCATCCATCAGGAGTTCGTCTCCATCTGCCTTCAAGCCGTCTCCTGTTTTGTTTCATCACTCTCAGCTCCGGGGTATACCACGGAGCCATTCGAGCTCTACACAGGAGAGGGAATTAGGAGCAATTGTGTCAACTGCCAGGGTCATTTCTGCATTCCACAGATCAACCAGGGTTTCGACAGGAGAGCCAGCCCTATCAGCCGGAAAACTCCCCAGAGCCCTCTGGAAACCATCTGGATCCATTAGCCTCCGGGGACGGACCATCTTAATGGGTCCCCCACCCTTGCAGAGGGGAAAAGCCGCTGTAAGTCTAAACCTCAGCAGGTGGTGATCTGACCATGACAGAGGGGTTGATGTAAAGTCCCCCACTTTCAGATCCCCATCTCCATGTCCAGTTGAGAAAACCATGTCTAGAGTGTGCCCTGCTACATGCGTTGGGCCAATGGTATGTTGGGACAGTCCCATGGTTGTCATGGAGACCATGAAATCCTGAGCTGCCCCAGATAAAATGCCCTCGGCATGAATGTTGACATCCCCCAGAACCAAGAGTCTGGTGGACCTCAACAGTACACCTGAGACCACCTCTGTCAGCTCAGCTAGGGAGTCTGTTGAGCAGTGGGGTGGGCGGTACACCAACAGAATCCTTAATCTGTCCCATTGGCCCAACACAAGGTGCAAACACTCCAGACCAGTAGTCACATGGACAGAGAGCCTGCAGAGGGGGACAGAATTCCTATAGACCACAGCAACCCCCCCCCCTCCCCGGCCCTCAAGTCTACCCTGATGCTGAACCAAGTACCCCGGTGGGCATAAGTGGGAGAGACTAACTCCTCCCTGCTCTCCCACCCAGGTCTCGGTTATACATGCCAGATCGGCTGCCTCATCCACAATTAAGTCGTGGATGAGGGAGATCTTATTATGCACTGATCTGGCATTTAAAAGCAGCACCCGGAGGCCTGAGGGCTGGCTGATAAGGCAACCAACAAGCCTGTGGGTGTGAGGGTTACCGGAACAAGGCACAGCCATTAACTGTCTGGGCCTTGTTCCCCTAACCTGGCAAGTCCTCCTCACAACGCCTCCTCTACCCGTCACTACCCTGATGGTGCTCCCCTCAGATCCCCCCACCTGGCCCTGTATCCTCCCTCCCAGGCACATAGCTCAAGCCTGGGGAAAGGGGGGGAAAACAACAACAACAAAAAACAAAAAACACCCAAAGACAAAAACAAAAAGCCAGCAGGCAGGCAGGCACACTCCTCTCCTCCCCTGGCAGCAGGCCTCCCTCTCCTGCAGGTTGATGGCTTTCCCAGGCCCCCTCAGCCAGCAGCTTAAATATCCCTCCCAGGAAGGGAGGGGGACAGATGTAATTGTCCACAGCAGCTGGCTCAGTACCTGGGAGCCTGGTCCTGTAGGGAGTGGCGGTCTGCCAGGCTGAAATCCTCTGGAGGGTGGTGGTGGTGGTGGCAGCAGCAGCAAAGACCAGGAGGCAGGCAGGCAGGCAGGCACACTCCTCTCCTCCCCTGGCAGCAGGCCTCCCTCTCCTGCAGGTTGATGGCTTTGATGTTAGTGGTGGTCCAGTAAAAAACAATCCCCAGCTACAGAGCTGTCATTCCTTACATCCCACAACATTTCTATTTCCTACATCCCTGTGTTGTACATCTGTGACATGTTGGCAGCACCTCAGGATACCTTGTGGATGGCTTTATTTTTTTCTTTTGTATGTTTCTATTTCAAAAAAGTTATTGTTTTCTTTTTTTCACAAGGGTTCTTTTCCCCACCTTTTCTTTTTTGGAAACCTGAAGGTGTGACTGATCTGAGAACCTGAGAATTCCTATGTGGCAGGAAGGGAAGCTTTTTACTGCTAGTTTTCATTCTTTTCTGAATAGATTCAGTGTGTAACTCAACTGGGTTAGGCAGATTGTCAGAGTGTACAAGGGACAACAGGAAAAAAATATCAACTGAAAGACATTCAGAAGGAAAGTTAAACAATTCCTTTCCCACACTCTGTTTCGTGTATTCTATGGGATGGTCTGGCACTGGAACTGAAGTGTTACTTGTAGTGTTAAAATTGACAACAACAACCAGCTGTGGTTTAGTAATATTCTTATTGTCCACTTCTCCTCAGTGGTTGGTTTTATTGACCATCTTTCACATAATATGGCCTATAATGCTTCTCTAGCTACTTTGTTTATATGAAGAGAGGCCTGCCTTATGTTGTCATGCTGTGCTTGTTCAGAATTGGAATCCTCGGTAAAGACAGCATTAATTAGTTTTGGGTCCCAATGGAAGATATTACAGTGTTTCGCCCTCCATCACATATATGATGAGCTCCTAGAAATAATCTATTCTGTTCTGCTTGGAACTATGGCGTATCAGCTTCTATTTATTAAGTTACTTAGTTACTTAGTATTTCATTTACATCTGCCTTTTTTCCTCCAAGGAACCCAAGGTGGTGTACACATTCCTTCTCCTCTCCACTTTATCCTCACAACAACAACCCTGTGAGGTAGGTTGGGCTGAGAGTCTGCAACTGGCCCAAAGTCACCCAATGGGTTTCCATGGCTAAGTGGGGAGTAGAACCCAGATCTCCCAGCTCCCAGTCCAACACTTTAGCCACTAGGCCACACTGGCTCTCTGGCCTATAACAGAATTGCCTCCATTCTCCTCCTCCATTCTCCTAGTCCCATGTCAATTATCTGACTTGTCATTTGGATCTATCATTTGATTTCATGACTTTAAAGCTCAGCTGACTGGAGCGCCTTTGACTTGCTGTGTGGCCCTCCCTGCCTGATATATAACATTAGTAGGGTGACCAGATTTCGGACACCAAAATCCCAGTCCCCCCCCCCGCCACCCCCCCCACCCAAAACAACCCCCCCCCAACAAGCCACTCACCCCTCAAAAAACCCAGCCTGGACCTATTGGGTCCTCTGCCGCCGCCAGGCTCGCACCGCATTTTTAGCTAAACATTATGGCTTAGTGTGTCATCTGAACCATTCCTAACCAAGGTGGCTACACCACTGTTTAAATGTGCTCACTAACCATTTGCTGCAAAAGGATTAGTGGACTAACCACGGCTTAGCATGTTGTCTGAACAGGGTGCTTCACCCTTTTACTGTCTGCCACTTCAAATTCCCCCCCCCCCCCCATGGCTGCTTTGCCCATACAAGTAAACATATATATCCTCCACCCCTTCTGGTGGCATTTTCTGGAAGAGAAGGAGGGCTTCCATGGTTACAAACAATGGTTCCTGATCTTTATTTGTCTCTGTGTTGTACTATTATTATTATTATTACATTTGATCCTTAAAAGATAGAAATGGGAAATTGCCGTAAAGCAATTTTGCAGTCTGTCTCTCACTTTACTCTAACGGATAATCCTGTATCCATAACATCTGCACGTCTTGTCGATGCCGTCAATGTTTTTCATATATTTAAAAATGTAGTATTAATTATGCAAGCTCTCCTCTATTGGAGTAGAATGGTGTTTAAAAAAACATAAGATCCATTAGAAATCACTTTAGCTTTTTCATGAGGCTTCTTAATATCCCACATGTAATGAAATATAGATAGTAATGTATTTCTGTGTAATAATGAGGACAGAAAATGTGGTGGGTAAGAGTAAAGGACTCGGTACAGCCTTGGTTGCAAAGTATCTGGGAAATTGTCCATGTATAATTTCATTCAATAGCAATGAACTAAAACATGTGGCCAGTTGCTTACCTGGATTAATGGAGGCACAGTCGTGCCTCCATTGTTAAGGGCCGTCAGTAAAAAACACATTCCGCCATGTTAAAGTGATAATTGGGGGGGTCATTTTAACAGCCATAAAATCAAAAATGTTTCACCAACCTTTCTGAAATTTACAGGTGCCAGAAATAAATGTTTGTTTTACATTACCTGAAAATTTCAAGAAGATTGGTGAAAGATTGAGGGAAGGAGAGCAGTTTAAGGTAGAAAAGGAACACAAACCTGTCTCTCTGCTTTTGTCAAATGACTTTCGGTTTCCGAGTTTTGTGCTCATGATTTACATAATTTCTAGAGCCTTATTAATTAATCCAGTGGTGGGGTCTTCTTCCTCCTTCACTGTAGATGGTGGAAAACGTTTCGTTTTTTTTAAAATTCCGGTTGATTTTTAAGAAATATTTTAACCTCTCATTCAAGTAAATGCTTCCCTCATAGCGCGAGGCACGCTCAGTAGCGTCGCTCTCCCCCCTCCCTCCTGCCTTAGGATGTTGGGGATGGGTGGGTGAAATGGCCGCTGCCTCTATAGCACCTTTTGAGTGAAGAAGAAGAATTTCTCTTTTCTCTTCTGGAACATGCTTTCCTTTGGCTCTGAGAGTATTTTGGGCTATCTTCATAAGGCCAGTTTCCTCTTTTGCTCCCTGGTGAAGCAGGGTGTGGTTCCTCTGGATCCATGGTAACCTGATATTCAGATCTCTCCTGGGAATAGGAGACTATACATCCCTTTCTATCCGTCCCCACCCCAAACACCCACACTGTGCTCCTTCCCTCTTTCTGATCCATGGTAACCTGATATTCAGATCTCTCCTGGGAATAGGTGACTATACATCCCTTTCTATCCATCCCCACCCCAAACACCCACACTGTGCTCCTTCCCTCTTTCTAAGAGTTTGGTCCATGCTGCTATAAAGTTGAAAGCTTCAAACACTTCATTTAATTAGTTTGGGCCGGTGTTAAGTTTTAAGTACAATGTTGAAACCTTTCAAAGTGCTTCTGGGCCTACAACGTTGGTTTCGGCCTAGTCACCTTTTTTTTAAATAAGATTTAGAAACAGTTGAGCTGTCGTGTATTTTGCATAGTGTACACACATACATTTTCTTTCTAATCCTTGCAGTCTACACTGGCTCCCTCCTTGATGTGTTTTTGGAGGCAGACAACCCCTTTTTTGTTCCAGCAGGCCTTTGGCAAATAATCTGGAGCTCTGTCTATACTTTGACTTTTAAATTGTTATGTATTTTAAATGTTTTAAACGCTTTAATATTGAAAAGTATTTAATTATATTTTTAACTTTTGTATATTCCTATTTATAGGTTTTAGCTGTATATGTTTTAGTTTTGTAAGGCTGCCCTGAGGCCCAGCATTGGGCAAAAGGCAGGATACTACTACAACTACTACTACTACTATTGTAATGTTTCAGATTTCACTTCTGCATCTGATGTTCTTTTGCATTTACTTTTCTTTATAAACCATTCATATCTTAAGACTTCTTGTGTGGCATGTTTTCATTGGTTTAACTAGGCTGACCATATGAAAAGGAGGACAGGGCTCATGTCACTTTAACAGTGGTAGAGAAAAGGGAATTTCAGCCAGTGTCATTTGTATGCAATTAGTTCCTGGTGAAATTCCCTCTTCATCACAACAATTAAAGTTACAGGCACTATACTAGAGTGACCAGATACAACAGAAGGCAGGCCCCTGCAACTTTAACTGTTTTGATGAAGAGGGAATTGCACCTGGAACTAATTGCATACAAATGACACTGGCTGAAATTCCCTTTTCTCTGCAACTGTTAAAGTTATATGACCCCTGTCCTCCTTTTCATATGGTTAGCCTAGTTTAACAAGTTAAAAGGGGTATTCACTGTTTTCATGCTTACGTTATAATAGGGTGACCAGATAAAATCCAGGTCAGGGCTCCTATAACTTTAACAGTTGTAAAGAAAAGGGAATTTCAGCCAGTGTCATTTGTATGCAATTAGTTCCTGGTGAAATTCCCTCTTCATCACAACTGTTAAAGTTGCAGGGGCCCTGCCTTCTTTTGTATATGGTCACTCTAGTATAGTGCCTGCACCTTTAACTGTTGTAATGAAGAAGGAATATCACCAGGAACTAATTGCATACAAATGACACTGGCTGAAATTCCCTTTTCTCTACAACTGTTAAAGATACAGGAGCCCTGACCTGGATTTTATCTGGTCAGCCTAGTTATAAGATTTATTTTCAACAGGCCTAGTAACTTCAAGAGTAACAGAGTTGGGGAAAATCCTCAATCTCTTTGCTATCAGAGGCACTGAGTAAGGGACCCCTGGAGATAATTTAGACTGATCCCAACCACAAAACACTATTCCCCCTTCTGAAGAGATCTGGACCACAGACTACTAAAGACAAACAAAGCAGCAGGCCATAATAACAGTTCTCATGTGGCCATTTGCCTTATGAGGCAGGTGCTCTGCGGGCTACCAAATGGAGGGACTAACAGGCCATAAAGTTGCCTGGCTGAGTCTGCCAGAAATCCAGCCACTACACTCCTGGAAGGTCCATGTTCTATAGCACCTGCTGTGAGATGAACTTGAGGGAATCCCACCCTCCACCCCTGGGTTTAATTTACTGGCTTCCCCTGGCTGGACCTTGCAGGGAACTATATGGACAGACAGTGCAGGCATTCATAACACACATAGAATGCTGAGGCTGGCAAATCTAAAAGCAAATGTGTTGCTTTTGAAGAACCAAGGAAATTCAATGGGTCTTACTTTTTAGTAAATATCTAGGGATGGAAATGCAGCCTGTGCAAGAACTGAGTAGGGTGACTATATTTGGGAAACCAAAAAAGAGGACACCTAGTGGGTGGCAGGAAAATGGCTTTCTGGGGCCACCTTAAAGTCCCCAACTGGAGCAGAGGAGGGGAAAGCATGTCATTCTCACCCCCACCCTTTTCTATAATGCCTGGGAATGACACGTTTTTCCCTTTTAAGGCCTTGATTGGAGCAGTGGGAGAGAATGACACACCTCCAGAAAGCATGTCATTCCCCCCTGCCATGCTAATAGTGGTCTTAAAAGGGAAAGTGTGTAATTCCAGGTCATTATAGACTATTGCATAAAATTCCCCCCTGACACCGAGGATAGAACAAAAACCAGGAGAAATCTGGGGAAATCCTGACAGGTTTTTTAAAATTATTATTTATTATTGCATTTATATCCCATCTTTTTTCCGCCAAGAAACCCAAGGCGGCATACATAATCCTCCTCCTCTCCATTTTATCCTCACAACAGCAACCCTGTGAGATGAGTTGGGCTGAGAGTCTGCAACTAGCCCAAAGTCACCCAATGGGTTTTCATGGCTAAGTGGGGAGTAGAACCCAGATCTCCCAGCTCCCAGTCCAACACTTTAGCCACTAGGCCACACCCTAGTGGTCACCCTGGAATTGAGCCATGCCAAGTTGGAAACAGATCGGGTCGTGCCTTGAGTTTTAGGATATTTTTTTAAAAAGTTTGACTTCAATTTTTTCCCTAAAATTCAAGGCATGAACCAATCTGCTTTCAACTTGGCATGGCTAAAGCCTTACTTAAGAGGTACCATGGTGCCAAGTTTCATCTCTTCATCTTTACTTTCTTTTTTTAATGTACTGCTCAAGGCCCTAGACCCCAAAGAGGAGTATTGGGTTTGAAGTTAAAAAAAATCCTAAAACTCAAGGCATAAACAGATCTGCTTCCAACTTGGCATGGCTCAATCCCTACTTAAGAGCTACCATGCTGTCAAGTTTCATCCCTTTATCTTTAAAAATGATGGAATTGTAAGCATTTTAGTTAATTTAAAAAATTAAATTGAAGTTCTAAACATTTCTAAAAAATCAAGGGATGAACGCATCTGCTTCCAACTTGGCATGGCTAAATCCCTACTTCAGAGCTACCATGGTGTCAAGTTTCATCTGTTTAGCTTTAATTTCATTTTTTAAACTTGTACTGCTCAAGGTCCTGGACCCCAAAGAGATTTCTGTTTGAACTTTAAAACATTCCTAAAAATCAAGGCATGAACGGATCTGCTTCATACTTGGCATAGCTATATCCCTACTTAAGAGCTGCCATGATGCAGGTCATAAAAATATTATTATCTCTGGACACTGGCTATAGAAAAATTCAAAAGTTTTTCAGATTGCAAGTCAGACAGCATAACATTAGCTTTGATTTTGAATTTATATCAGACATCAACATAGTGTAACACCCTGGCTGATACTGGCTTGGTTGCCAACTGTATAATATCTGGACATCCATTACACAAAGCCATGAAATTCATTAAACAAAAAACCTACGGTTTACAAAACCAACGTTAAGACTCTACAATTTCCAACCAAGCACCAAAAAGCAGGGAAATTGGGAGTTAAGGCTCACAAGCCTTAACTCCCAATTCACAAGCCTTAACACCACATCCTCCCTAAGGAGGCAGAAAGTGCAAGTGAAATTCTCATTCTCCCAAAGCAGATAAACCATGAGGACAGGGTGGAGAATATGATATGCAGAGGTGACTGTGGGGTTGTGGAAAACTGATCACAAACAACTTAGGGCCACCTACTTCTCTTTTTTTTGTTTAGAGCAGCCCTTCCCCAACCTGGTGCCCTCCAAAGGTGTTGGACTACAACTCCCATCATTGCAAGTCAGTATGTTCTATGGTCAGGAATGCTGGGACTTGTCATCTCAAAAATCTAGATATGCAATTTGATCTGCAGAGGTGACTGTGGGGTTGTGGGAAATGATGATGAACAACTTAGGACCAGCTACTTCTCATTTCTTAGAGCATCTCCTTATGTTGAGAGTTGCAACCCCACACATCTGACAGGCACCAGGTTGGGGAATGTTGTTCAAGAACAAGGGAAGGCAGAATGTAGATCTTCAGATGTTTTGGAACTCAATTTGTAAAAGCCCCTATCAGCATGGGCAGTTATCAGGAATGCTGCGAGTTGATGTCCAAATCATCAGGATAAATCTATTTTCTGCCCACATCTGTACTAAAGTATGATGTTTTCCAGCATTAAGATATGTGATCAATCAAGGAACTACTAAAGAGCTGCATCACTTTAAATAAACAGTCTAAACCAAATGAAACAACAATGAATGAATCTTGAATACCAAATCCAGATAGCCCTTCAGATAAAGGATTTCTCTTACTTGTTCAACAGTGTGAGATCAAAGGCAGAGCTACCACCTAATACTTTCATGCGTAAGTATTATTTTAAAATCAAGTATGAATTGATTTTTGTCTTCCCCATAACACATAACATGGGAGTTACAGTGCAACACATCTGGAGAGCACCAGGCTGGAGAAGGTTGACTCCTATACATGTCTTCTCAGAAGCCAGTGCCACTGAATTCACTAGGGATTTCTCCCAAAAGGTATAGGATTGCAAACTAATCTCATCTGAAAGGTGTTCAAGACAGCCAAACTAAACCTCTTCTGCTCCGCTGTTGCTTTGATGAGATGATGTATTGTGCAGGGATTGTGGAGAGTGAACAGTATATTTTTTATAAATAAATTTTAAGAAAAAAACACTGGTTCTTTGAAAGGCAGGATATTGACCAAAAGTTGGAAGTGCCTGACACATGCTCTGATTCTAGATCTGTAATGAATAGTGCCCCTTTTGTTATCAAGAGTGCTGCTATATGCGAGATGTGTGTGAGAGAAAAGTATTGGGCAGACCCTGTATTTGGTAAGGGTATGACACAGCATTCCCCATCCTGCTGCCCTCCAGGTGTTTGAGATGACAAGTCCCAGCATTCCTGACCATGGGACATACTGACTTGCAATGATGGGAGTTGTAGTCCAACACCGTTGGAGGGCCCCAGGTTGGGGAAGGGCTGCTCTAAACAAAAAAAGAGAAGTAGGTGGCCCTAAGTTGTTTGTGATGAGTTTTCCACAACTCCACAGTCACCCTGCTTTTTGGTGCTTGGTTGGAAACTGTAGAGCCTTAACATTGTTTTTGTAAACCGTAGGTTTTTTGTTTAATGAATATAAGAGAACATCGTTATATTGTTTGGCTCACAGTATTCTTAGCATGGATGGAATTAAAATAGATTTGATCTGAGTAGCTGTTTAGAAGGTGAAGAATCTGTGAAGGTGCACTTCCAGTCAAATTTGAACTGTGGTGACCATGTGGGAAAGGTGTTGATTGCTCCCCATGCCAATACTATTTCGTCTTTTGAGCTAATGGCATTCAAGTGTGAAGACAACAGGTGGCTTCATGCATATCCCCTCCTATTCTGAAAACACATTGCACGGATCTGTCCTCCCACAGGAAACAGATGCTGACCAGACCCCTTTGCAGTACACCTCCGCACTGCACTTTCAGGGACAGTGTGAAGGAACCTTGACCAGAAGCTAGGGTTCACATAAGCAGAATTCTGCTCATGTGGCAGGACTTTCGCCCACTCACCTCCCCCCTGCACTCCCTACCCGTTGAAAATCTCTGCTATGGCAGGTCTCCCAGCCCTCTGGAACATATTTTGAGGGGGCTGCAGCGGGAGGGGGAATTGTTTCCTCCCAGTTCCGAGGAGGGAATTAGTTCTGTCAGCAGAAAAATATCTTTGGATTCCACCCTATATGTGTATAAGGATATATACATGTTGGACTCCTCCACAGACAATCCTAATTGGCCCATGATCCCTCTTCAAGACTCTTAGGTACATAAGTTTTATATGCATCAGGACCCTTCACACTGCCATGGAATGCATTGCTGGTGTGAGGTCTGCCCAGCACTTGAGTTTTCATTGTGGGGAAAGGCTAGCGGGTGCAAACCTACGACACCATCACATGTGATTTGACTGTATGATGGGGTTCTGTTTTTTGATAAAGCAGAAGTAGCAACCAAACAACTCAGTGTATGAACAATCTCCTGTGAGTGATTTAAAGGAATTTAGATGAAGATTCGATTGAACTGTCTTTTCATTCAATTGAAATTGCTTTATAGTATAGCTAAAGTTATTTTCCATTTCCGAAAGTGAAAAAGTAAAATTAAATAAAATGAGGCAATTGATTGATGGGAGGAAAATCAGGGGAAAGAATTAATCAGTGCATTTTGTATAAGTACTACAAATGCTCTAGTTAGTTTAGGGTGACCATATGAAAAGGAGGTTAGGGCTCCTGTGTCTTTAACAGTTGTGTAGAAAAGGGAATTTCATCAGGTGTCATTTGTAGGCATGCAGCACCTGGTAAAATTCCCTTTTCATTACAACAGTTAAAGCTGCTGGAGTTCTACTGGAGTGACCAAATACAAAAGAGGGCAGGGTTCCTGCAGATTTAACTGTTGTGATGAAGAAGGAATTTCACCAGATGCTGCATGCATACAAATGACACCTAATGAAATCCCCTCTTCAATGCAACTGTTAAAGACACAGGAGCCCTGTCCCCCTTTCCATATGGTCACCCTGATCATTTTTTTATGAATAAAGTTCAGAAATCCTAGCCATTTTTATTTCATGACTCAAGCCCTGGACAGAATTGATAGATGGTATATGCTAGCATTCCTTCATTTAAGTCAATATCTGGTGTGTGTAGAAGTGTATTTCCACTGTATTTCGTCCTTTTTATCCCATCCCATAGCTAGTCCAAATACTTTCTTCTTTAATTGACGGTCTGTTTTTGAAATATAAGTGTGCTTTTCTGTACTCACAAAGACAATTTAAATATAAAGTCCATAGACATCCAGAATTTGAAAGAAGTTGTCTTGTACCATTACATATTTATTTTCATTTTTAATGTATTTTTGTCCTCACTGACTTCCTGACGATCATATTTTAGTATACCATGCTAAAATATTTAGATGATTTCTGAATATTTTAGTACATGTTAATAATAAAAAAATATGTTTCTTCCCCTCCTTTAGAACAAAAGCCTGAAAAACAAGCTCCTGTCAGGAAGCAAACTGTGTGGCATTCATGCAGAAGAGGTGAGTAGAATTTTGTACTACTCTGAGCCCAGCAAGTCCACTGGGCAAATGACTTCTCAATGAGGCCTGCCACAAATTTTATTTCAGGAGTGAAAAAATGTACTTTGGAGGTGTTAAGATCACACTGTGCACGAAATTGTCTTCTCACTTTCAGTCATTTTGAACACTTTCAGGCAGAAAGAAAATATGGCCCCAAGATATATCCGGGTGGTGGGGAGGCTTGAAGACACCTGTAGAGTTACTTGAAAGATTCTTAAGAATTTTAGACTGAATTTTAAGGAGAAGTATTAAAAAATAGAGGCACAGATCCAGAGATGTCTTGCCTGAGCAGAAGGCATTTCTGCTTGCATAAGGCAGAACCACCAAATTCTCCTAATTTCCCTGTCCCAGTGCAGCCCCTTATGCCCCCATGTGAAGCCTCACAAGCCATTCCAGAGGGTCCCTTCCTCCTAGTATTGTGGCAAATATTTCTTCAGCGTATTTTCTTTACTACCATTGCCAGTCACCTTGATAGAAAAGGAACTACTTTTGAAAAAATATTCCAACAAGAAGAAAATTTAAGAGGGGTTTCTGGTTTTTGCACTTACCTTACTGATGAGGTGGCTGAGGAGTGTGTGTGAATGTACTGATTTTCATCGTGCAGTCATCTTGCAGGCAGCCCCCTGGCTTCCCACACTTCAGGTTACCCTTTCCCCATGGAGCTTTTTCGGTTTGGGAAAGACAGGCTATTCAAGGGCTGTGCAAGGGAGGCTGCAAAGCGATGGAGGTATGTATGATAGAAGGAAGGAACAAAAACAGCACCCTTGACCACCTTGTAAAGATAGCTCAAAAACACCACCAAAATGGTGGCTATGCAAAAAACAAATGAAAGAGGCTGTTCTAATGGTCAGACCCACCTCTCAGAAACTGCTGGAAATCCCTCCCCCCGCTGTTGAGATGAAAATGTATGTGTGTGTGTATTAGGGATGGGTGATTTCCTTGATGTCTAGCCTGATGGAGGGGGGGGGCACCACAGGGAAATCCAGGCCGCTTGGGGCTCACCAGGGCCAGATCTACACCAAGCAGGATATGACACTTTGAAAACGTTTTGAAATAGAGTGTGTCCTGGGCCCCAAAAGTTGTCACAACTGTTATAAGCCATTTTAAAGCGGTAGTGTAGATCCTGCCCAGACTTCCCCGCAGCCATGGCGCATCCTCTGAATTTTGCATGGAGCAAAAGGCAAGATACACTAATGGTGATGCTTACTTCGACATAAATTACATCTGTAAAGCACTTACAGCTGCAGTTTACCTAGGAGTAAGTGCTTTATAGCTGTAAATTAGCATAAAATACGCAAATTACAGACATAATTTTTCCAAGAGTTGCTAATGGTATTTGCTATTAGCATAGTTTGCCTTTTTTAATGCCGGAAAAATGCCCCCCCCCCATCCAGAGGATGCACAGGTAAGGGACGGGGGGGGGGGGGCAATGGTTCACTGTGGATTCCGCTGGCAGATTCTTGGAAATACAACCTCATTGAAATCTCCAGCATCCCCATTGTGTATTCCCACCTTCAATTTTTCTGCCATCTGTTGAAGAATTATTTGTGCAGAGCTATAGTTCACTCTGAGGAAAAGTTTGTGAATAGGGATCCCTTTATGCAGCCAGAGTTCTGCTTATCTATCTCTGGATATAAGCCATATGAAATAAATCAATATAATACAACAACAACAACAACAACAACAACAACAGGCAGTGCTTCAAATGGTAATGAACCTTCATATTCATGGAATGGTTCTTGCATCTTATTTTAGCACATATGGGCTACAAAGCAACAATGTGATATTCACATGTGCTGCCAATAGCACGCATAGCTTCACTTTCAGCAGCTCACATGTGTAAAATATGTCTTTCTGTGTAAAATATTTCCAAGAAGAGAAGTGTTACCATAGCTAGACTTCCATCCAACAGATAAAAAGCAGACAAAGTCCTCACCCAACAAATACCTCACCTGAGTTGTGACAGAAGAAACTGGATTATAAATCCCCAGGTTATAGTTTAAAAAGGCCCAGAGGGAGGAGACAGGCCTATAGCCCTACAGTTGTTAGCATGCTCAATTTAAAAAGCCAACTCATTCTTACAAGCCTGCTATGCTCTCCAGAACCACATCTGGGCACCACAAAAAGAATTACAAGAGCATTCAGGAAATCTGGGAGCGTAAACAGCTGAAATGAAGAAATGTTGTAAATATCAGTGCAACGTGGATGTGGTGTGTGTACCTGTCATTGGCTGTGATCCAGGCTGATGGTATAGAGTTTCAAAATTATTAGGGGAGCCTCAAAATGTATTGGCCTAATTTTTCACTGTAGCTCAATATAGCGGGCCATTTCCAGGAGAGATAGATAAGTTTCTCCATGCTTACATTTAGTTATTTCAAGTATTTTCCAAGGTTACACCTTCCCGTTGGATTAGCTTGTACAATACCCTGAGTTATCTCCCCAAAAATTAGCAATAGCTCAGCATATGTTCTAAACTAAGCCAGTTTTCAAAGATGTCATCCCATCCAACCATCTCTCCAATATCCAGCCCTCGTCCCCCACGCTGAACTTTAAATACTTCACCCCATATTTTTATGACTAAGGTAGATTCATGTGTAAACACACAAAGCTGCTGCCACCCTGTCATGTTTGGCCCTCATCCTGCTTTGAACCCGTGACTGCTAGATGTTTCTGGGATCAGCAATTATATGGTGTGAAAGCATATCAGTTTTTGAAAGCAAGGTACTGTAGTACTGAAAGCATAATTTTATATTTTTCAGGGGGAGGGAAGAAGAGCCAAGATCTTCCCCCCAGTCTTAATTTCTGTTTCCCCAAAAGAATATACTAGTGTTGTGCTGAAAATTTATCCCCCAAAAATGTCAACCATTCTCATTCTAATTGAGATAAAAGAAATTCCTTTTGAAAATAAATTCAAAGGAGAAGAAATTTCAGAGAAATTCTCATGGGTTTGGTACAGGGTTCTTGTGTTTACCTTACTTATGAGATGAATCATAGAATAGTAGAGTTGGAAGGGGCGTTTAAGGCCATCAAGTCCTACCCCCTGCTCTGTGCAGGAATCTACCTTAAAGCATGCCTGACAGATGGTTGTCCCGCTGCCTCTTGAATGCCTCTACTGTGGGAGAGCTAATGACCTCCCTAGGTAATTGGTTCCATTGTCATATTGCTCTAACAGTCAGGAAGTTTTTCCTGATGTCCAGCCAGAATCTGGGTTCCGGTAACTTGAGCCCATTATTCCGTGTCCTGCATTCTGGGATGATCGAGAAGAGATCCTGGCCCTCCTCTGTGTGACAACCTTTCGAGTATTTGAAGAGTGCTATCATGTCTCCCCTCAATCTTCTCTTCTCCAGGCTAAACATGCCTAGTTCTTTCAATCTTTCCTCATAGGGCTTTGTTTCCAGACCCCTAATCAACCTTGTTGCCTTCATCTGAACACGCTCCAGATTGTCTGCATCCTTCTTGAAGTGTAGTGCCCAGAACTGGATGCAATACTCAAGATGGGGCCTAACCAGTGCCGAATAGAGGGGAACCAGTACCTCGCGCAATTTGGAAGCTATACTTCTGTTAATGCAGCCCAAAATAGCATTTGCTTTTTTTCCCAGCCACATCACACTGTTGGCTCATATTCAGCTTGTGGTCTACAACAATTCCAAGATCCTTCTCATTTGTCGTATTGATTAGCCAAGTATCCCCCATCTTGTAACTGTGCATTTGGTTTCTTTTTCCTAGGTGTAGAATTTGCCATTTATCCCTATTAAATTTCATGACTGAGGAGTGTGTGTGAATGTCCTGTTTTTCATTGTACATTCATTTCTCTGTCAGACTGTAGACTCCTTAGCTTCCTGCATTTCCCACACAGGGGAAGACATCATAAATTTATTCCTCCCATATGGTCTTTTCAGTTCAGAAAGTGGAGGCAGCCTGGGTGACTGTAGAGCAACGGTGAAATATGTACTAGAAAGAAAAATATAGACAGTACCCTCAGCCGTTTCACAGTGATTAACTAAGATCAAAAACACCACCAAAACACATTCAAAATGAATTATAAAATGCCCTGAGAATGAGGCAGAAAAATGGAAGCAGCTTTCATGGCAAAAGAAAACTTTCAGGAAAACCCTGAGATTTTTCTTTTCTTACCTTCTAGAAATAAAAGGACACTTTTCAGAATTTTCTCCACATTTCTTTCACCACTTTTTTTGGGTTGCTGCATTCCCTCCCCTCAATGACCTGGAGTGATGCTAGGTGGCATTGTGGAAGATGCAAAATGGGGGCCCAAATTCTCTACCCACAAATAGGGTTGACTATTTTGAGAGGCCACTTGCACACAGCTATAGAATATACATTTGCCTGTGATAAAGTGTGAATCTTTGTGTGATCACATAGCCAGTGTAAAGTTCCAAAAAGTGGGGAAGGGAAAAAAGAAAGTGGGGAAAAATCCAATTTATTAGGATGATTCAAAGGATCACAAAATACAGTATGAGCGTAGAGATCTCCAGATCACTTTATCAAGCAAGATAGTAGAAAAACTAGGTTGGAGGAGGGAAGAAGAGGGGGAAATGGCTGAATTGATGTTGAAGTCATGAAGTCTACAGAGATGGAATGTTGGAGGAGACTGCAGTTTCTTATTGGCAGCAAGTGAGGCAGAACCGTTCCACCATTCAAACATCTTGATGCCATGTTTTAGGCAGATAGGTTTGTATTGCTCTGTGGTAGTTACAGTTCATTTCAGATGAGCCATCCCCTGTCCTGCTACTGTAGCTTTGCATGATGCTGGTACTAATGAGAATGGCTAATGGCTGCTGCCACAATAATATACCTGGCATCCACACTAGTACTTTAGTGGAAGCTTCCTGGATCAGCTTAACATAACTACCCAATGACATGTGCTTGCATTCTGTCTGGTACAGCAGATGAGATGGGACCCTTAATGCAATCAATGATTGAAGGTGGTGGTTGTTTTGCTAAGAAGTGCTTGCAGGATGAAACAAGAAGCTAAAATTGATCTTACAGTATCTCAGTACAGCCTGTTTGGGGGAATGAATATGTTTCTTTTTTGAAGTATTAACAAGACATAGTCAGCATGATCAAAATAATCCTTCAGCAGTCCACAGGTTGTTGGAGGGTTGTTTTCCCCCTCCAACAACACATGCTGCCTGGGTTCAGACAACATGACAAGCTGCACCTGGGCGGTGGCTATGAAAATTGTGCCTGACATGTTTGCCTCCGACACAAACCACAATTTAAATCAGCCACCATGATTTATTTTGATTATGTGAATTGGCACAATATTTTGCTGAGAAATTAATTACAAGACATAATGTCAAAAAACAAGAAAGGTTCCAGGAGCATTCACAACACGGTGGTCATCACATTGATTGTCAATGAACAAAGGACAAATGTGGTTTATATACAAATTCTTAAATTAACAATTACTTCCAAGTGCACTTATAGCACACCTATGCAATAGAATAGGGTTGCAAAACTAATTGTTGGAGGCAATTCAGCCTAATTTACCTTATGGAGTAAACCAAGTTTTAAGCAGGCATATATTCGTGTTTGATTTTAAAAAATCCAATACACCTCTATCCAAACCCCATTATGCATGTGAAAGAAATGTCATTGACTGTGTTCAGGCGACACACAAAGCCACTGTGTTTAAGCATTTTGGGCTAAATGTGATGGCTTAGGGTGTCATGTGAACCATGACTTAGCATGCTGTGTGTGAACCATTCCTAAACATGGTGGCTACATAATCATGGTTTAAACTTGCTCACTAACCATTTCCTGCAAAAGGGTTAGTGTGTTGTCTGGACTGGCCCTATGTCTGTTCTGATTTCCCTGATCTTGCTTGCTATTGTTAACTGCTAGTTTATTTTAGTGTATTCTTTTTATACTTTTACACATTTGTATGTGTGTGTGTGCATCAGACCATTAGTAAATATATGGTTGATGTGGTACTGAATATAGATGCTGTACTAACAACGGTACTAGGCGACCAGTAACCATCCTTTCGTGACAGAAAAAGGATTCATATAGTGTTTTAAAGCCTCAACCTTCATTTTTGCTTCTGTTATTTTTAGATATGTCTGTTTTTCTTGTTTTTACTATTACTGTTGCTGCTGCTGCTAATAATAATAATAATAATAATAATAATTTCAATACTTCTGCTACTATCCCACCACTTCAAAATATAAAAAGCAATAAAATTATATAGCATTTTTCAGTTTTTGCATTACATTCTAGTTGCACATATCTGCCAAATTCAAAGCTCAAGATTCAAACACAGTGTGAGGTTGACGTTGACGTTGTTTTTAAACTGTTCTTGCCAATGGCAGCAATGAAATTGCTTTCAAAACTTCTTTTCAAAACTCTCCTTTGCGAATTTTGATGGGAGATGTTCCTCAGATATTTACTGAATCCACATGTGTGTGCTGGGTATTCTCAGAGTGATGCCTGTATTCAAAAACCAAATGACATTTCAATTCAGTCATTTGATATACCTTTACTTTTCTTATCTCTATCAGCGGATTTCAAACCTTCTAGCTTTAGGGAACGCTTTCCACTTGTGACTTGTCTGCTGAGGAACCTTTCTGCATCTACATCAGATCCTTTTCACATTGTAAAAGATTCTGGAATGTGTTCTAGGGCACACACAGTTCATGGAGCACCCTGTTGTGCTTCACAGTCACCCACTGTAAACTGAGGTTGTTCCCCAGAAACACACCCCACTTCCTGTCACTGTGTACTGCAGAAAAGGAACAATAGCCATTAGCAAGCTTTTTGGGGAGGACAGTTTGCCTGCCAGTGCTGACTTTTAAATTGAGAAATCATTGATAAGTGTTCAAAGAGCTAATGGTCCCTAGAAGGCATTTTGAAAGCCACTAGTCGATAACGTTTTATTATATTTTTGTGGTTGGCAAGCGAGAGTATTTAATATTTGATAGTCAACCTATAATGCCATTTTAGCTCACAAGTTTTCTTAGATAACATACAATGGTACTTACAGTACTATTTGACATTATGAGATTCTATACTTGAAGTCTTCAGAACATTGAAGCAATCAAGAGAGGTCAACTGGTTCAGAGCATTCAAATTAAGACATCAACACAATCACATTCTCATTTAGATCTTGCAAATTTTACATTCAAAGCGAATAATTCAGATGTTGAATTTGAAAATCTTTTATTTACATCTTCAGTGGTGGGATGGTAAAATTAATTGAATATAAACTGTGGCTGTTTATTTCAGCTACATCTGATTTCTCTTTACAAGCAGCTACTGAAGCTTGTTATGTTGGCAATGGGGAGGATGGAGCTAACATTCAAGAAAAAATGGGGTGGGGTGGGGAAACCCTACATGCAGCCTATGCATAAACAGGCTCATTGGACAGGCACCTTGAACTCTGAGGATTTTTGCAGCACCCTACTAAATTAGAGTGACCATATGAAAAGAAGGACAGGGCTCCTGTATCTTTAACAGTTGCAAAGGACAGAGAATTTCAGCAGGTGTCGTTTGTATATATACAGAACCTGGTGAAATTCCCTCTTCATCACAACAGTTAAAGCAGCAGGAGCCCTGTCCTCTTGACCATGTACAAAAGAGGGCAGGGCTTCTGCAGCTTTAACTTTGTGATGATGAGGTAATTTCACCAGGTTCTGCATATATACAAATAGCACCTGCTGAAATTCTCTTTTCTATGAAACTGTTAAAGATACAGGAGCCCTGTCCTCCTTTTCATATGGTCAGCCTAACTAAATAAAATTAGAGCTGAGCTGAAAACACTTCAACTGTCATTTCATGTCTTCTGTGATTGTTTGCCTAAGCAATCTGGTAATCTTTCCTTACTGTCCTACAATTGAGAGCCAAATCATCACAGTGGGCAAACTTTTTGCTTGATCGTAATTGTCCCCTCCCTCTTCCAGTCTAAAAAATGTGTCCTTGCATAGCCCACAGTAACAACTGCAAAGTTAGAGTGGTTGATTCAAGGCATTCATCAATAAAGCCATTTCAAATTAGGAAATAGGCATATACACTCTTCTCAAGAGGAAAAATCACATTGGTTCCCCTAATATGTACAGAGTGTTCATGCAAGCATTTGAGGTATCTGTTCATCATACTTACATTTGATGTAGCAGGAAGAATTACTATTGCTACTTTTTCCATCATCATCATCATCATCATCATCATCATCATCATCATCGTCTTATCTTTGCTTTCTTAATTTAAATCGTGAATTATTTCTGAGTTATGCTACAGAGTTTGCAAAACACTCTCCTCTCACCCACCCACCCAGTTAGCTTGCTCTCTCTCTCTCTCTCTCTCTCTCTCTCTTAGATAGATAAGATAAAGGTATAGATGCCAGGATGCTTTAGCCTGGTCACCAGTGGTTTTCTTCTGTGCCTCCGTTGCTTCTCTTCTATATAGATGCATCACCTTTGCTATGCCTTTATGGCTGGTTTTGTCCTGTTTCTTTTGCATGCTGTTTATATACATTCTAATATCTGCAGCATAACAGTGAATAAACTCATGCAAGAGTTTAAATTTAAATGGAAAACAAGGAATTTGACTTTCCAATGCTTAGCGTACGACCTACTTCCTGATTATTCATTGCCTATACATCTTCACTTTACAGTTGTGGTTTGAGTAACTATTTTCCAGAATTGCTCACTGAGTATCTTTCCAAGGGAAATATATTGCAAAAAGGAAGATGTGTTAAACAAACAAACAAACAAACAAACAAACCCTGCCTGGCTATGGGTTCCCCTGAGAATAGAACCTGTTCCTTCACTGAAACACCCAGGAGGAGATTGCTATAACATATACATATAGAATCTCAGTGACACAAACAAATGCATTTCCTTTATTGACCACATATTTGGAACAGATTCTGTAACTTTGGTGTAGTTTCATGGCAGTGAATTTGGATCATGAGTTAAAATACTCAAGAATATTGACTTGAGAAACGGGTCGGCCCATTTTTATACAGCACTAGACATCTCTGGCCTTGAATCTATGAAAGTGTTTAGGCACAGCTAATGTTTAGCTGACCAACACAGCATATTATTTGCATAAATGAGGCTTTTGGTTGACAGTAATAGACTAGATGCACTATATCAGCCTTCTCCAGCCTTGTGCCCTCCATTTGTTTTGGACTTCAACTTCCATCAGCCCCTGCCTGCATGGTCATTGGTCAGGTAAGCTGAGAGTCATAGTCCGAACATATAGAGGGTAAAAGGATAGGGAAGAGCCTTCTATTAGGTTAGGACCATAGGGATTATAGCTTAATGAAAGAACATATGCTTTGCAAACAGAAAGTCCCAGGCTCTAACTTCTCCAGTTAGAAGGACTAAGTAGCAGGTGATGTCAAAAGGGACAGTCATGAGAACATCATCTGACCTAGTGAAAGGCAGCTTCCTATGTTCCACTCAGCTCCCTATTTCTTAAGTATTATTGAATTGAAAATAAGTAGCAAAGTGAATTTCTAATGATGAGAACACAATTAATTTGTCATCAGTTTCAAAATTAGGATGAGTTATGCTACCCTGAAAATTAGTAAATTAATGATCTGAGAAATAGCTATAGGGGATTGGTGGGAGATTTCTGCTATTCCTTCTAGTTTTTGTAGTTTTTTTTTTCTTTTTTAAAACCATGATCAAGCCAAGGGCAGCCAGTTCATAGTACAGATAGCTGCACGGACATGATCAAAGTTGTCCTCATTAATAAATGTCAACCCTGGCTTACTGGGATTTTTAAGCCAGCAGGAAATGATCTATAGCCATGCAGCTGTCAATGAACATGTTTTTATTTGAAGCTTGATTTCACTCTCTCCAGAAGACTAATGATGCAATCTTTATGCATGTCTCCTCTGAAGTAAGTCCTATTGAGTTCCATGGGACTTACCCCAAGGTAAGTGCATAGAAGAATGCAGCTTCAATCAGTGCCCTAAATATAATTCTAAAGGCAAAAAGCATTCGGTTTCTTTGGTAGTGGAATATCTCATATCTGTGGCTGTGATCTGGAATCATCTTTGTGGAAAGTTTGGTTAGAAAACCACATTGTGCTGAGATTACAAGATTACCTATATTGATGTAGGTAGGCCAACCCACTGCCCACACTAGAATGCAATCTGAAAAACATGGATCCCAATGATTGTGATCGGCTTAAAGTTTGCACAAGGACACTTTCCTCTTCCCCCTCCCCACCCCTGAAAGCCTCTCTGGAAGGTTGGGGGGGGGGGCTTCCTGAACAGGGTGAGATAGCAGGCAAGGGCCTGCTGGTGGGGCAGAGGGATGAATGGCCCAAAATTGATCAGCAATGAAATACCTATTTTCCAGTAGCCTTTTGAGAGGTTGCCTGTTTGTATTTTGCATCTGAAACTGAGCAGAGTGGAGCTCTACCCAATTTTTATCAATCCCTCTCCCTCTTCTAGCAGCAGTGGTGCAATTTGGTGATTTTAGACTTTGGACGTAATGGTTTTATGGAGTGTGTGTGTGTGTGTATAGGGGTCCTCCTTAGATGGTAATGTGTATCCCTTATATTTTTCAACATGTGTTAATTTCTGCATTCATGGGCTCACATGCTTATTTTACTGAGTGAGGCCCTGAACATCTGGCCAAAACCCTTCCCTGGTGGCACCATGGCTCAGTTACCCCTTGTGCCCTATTCCACACTGTCCAGGGAGTCTCTTGTCCTTCCAGAGGGCCTTTTTTGGGAGGAAGCTGAAGAACAGAGAAGATAGGAAAGTGCACTAGTACAAGTTTCCTTTCACTTGAGCTACTTAGAATCCAAGCAAAAGTATCTACTCTTCTCCTGTAGTCTGACAGCTGCCTCAGACTTCATGTGGCAGCTGTGTTTGCCCTGACACTGTGTGCAAGGATGAGTTCCTTTCCTTCATTTTATTTTATATGTTTTCTGTTAGAAAACACTAGTGTAGCTGCGGCAAACATGATTCATTCATCAGTAGGTATGATTCCACAAAAAAAACCCAACCCCCCCCCCCAACCTCTACCCAAAGAAGCCACCTCAGGATAGACTTTCCTATTGCCTGAACTTTAATATCTTTTCCTCTGCAGATTTTTAAATATAAATTACTTAAAAGATTAATGTATTATCCTCTGCTTGCAGTCAAAAAAGATCCAAGCCCAACTGAAGGAGCTTCGCTATGGGAAAAAGGATTTGATTTTTAAGGTGAGTTTGTCACTTGAGCTGGCAAAGGTATTTGCTTACAGGCGGTGTAACATTAAAGTAATCTGACCAAATGGTTTTATTCCACTAACACTGATGGGGAAAAAATCACTAACTGTCAACATACATATTCAGAAGGATTTGAAAAACTGAAGGGCAAATTTGATTTCTGTGATACATTGTCCAAGCTGTCCTGGATTTCAGTGGTTTTTCACTGTGAAAGTGTTCTTAAAGGGCAGAGCCTTCCTAAGCAAAGACAAGTAATTGTAAAGCTTCATAACATCTATTTATTTCACACTCATAGCTTTTACACATCTAGCAAAGTTAGAATGAATTTCCAGGTATTGTGATTCTCATTTCTCGCTTTTCCCCATGAGTCCAGAACTGTTCATATTATACAGTCATGGAAGTGGCTGTAGAGTTAAGGTGTGATCATTTTCTAGTGTGCTACCATTTAAAAGCATGAAAGCTGTGGTTTTTTATAAAATCCATACAAAGCAAATTGTCCTGTTGGTGTGAAATTGAGCTCTATTTCCAAATGTGTATACAGTCTACCCATATTTATTTATTTATTTATTTATTTATTTATTTTAAAAGACAGAGATTAACAAAACTCTTACATAATTTCAACAATGGTGACAGGAAGAGTCAGGTGCTTTTAGTTTCTGACTATTTTTGCCAGTAAAAAAACATACTATGAAGTTGACATTCTGAAGGCTGCAATTGTTTTTAAAAATCAAATACTCATTGGATGTGCCTTTCATAGATACAGTGAAAATCCACTGTGTGCTTAGGTAGGCTGACCATCTGAAAAGGAGGACTGGGCTCATATAACTTTAACAGTTGTAGAGAAAAGGGAATTTCAGCAGGTGTCATTTGTATGCAATTAGTTCCTGGTGAAATTCCCTCTTCATCACAACTGTTAAAGGTGCAGGCACTATACTAGAGTGACAATATACAAAAGAAGGCAGGGCTCTGCAACTTTAACTGTTGTGATGAAGAGGGAATATCACCAGGAACTAATTGCATACAAATGACACTGACTGAAATTCCCTTTTCTCTACAACTGTTAAAGTTATATGAGCCCTGTCCTCCTTTTCAGATGGTCAGCCTAGTTTAGGAAGTTACAGAGTGAAAATGTTCCCACTTTATTTAGTAGAGGGAGGAATGTATACAAATTATATAGCACTTCTGTTGCAGCCAGTGAAGCCAGAAAAGGCCAATGTTAATCTGATAGAGAAAGCCTCCATGTTTCCATTCTGCAGGCAGGAAAAAATGGTCTCTGCCATGTCTAGCTGCTGTCTGACAGCCACATTTCAGAGCAGTTACACTGAGGCCCTAAAAACATTTGCTTCTGTGTGTGTGTGTGTGTGAGAGAGGGAGAGAGAGAGAGAGAGAGGCAAACAAACAGGCAGATGGGTGGAGGGACATTGCCTGTGTGTGAGGAAGTGAATTCACATGGATTAAATCATCCCTGTCCTCTAGGTATTTAATTCCATGACCATATAATGCAGCTCAAGGGCCAAATTTAATTTTGGAGGCGCTCTCAGGGGTTACATTTCAAGGCTAGGTGGGGCTGGAAGACCAACGGGACAAAGTTAGAGTCACAAAGGGCAAGGGCAAATCACCCAAAAATTACTAGCATATTTTGTCTTAAAGATTTTATTGCCAGTAACAGCCTGAGGAAATGCATTCAGTGTTTCTGAATGGGGGGGGGGGGAAACTGCCCAAAGTCCATGAAACCACAAAACTATCAATAATAGTGGGAAAGGTGATGGGAGCGTGGCTATCCGGGGTATCCGAGAGGTTTGGATTGGTTGAATTAGCTCTGCGGCCCTAAAATCCAACACCCATAATATGATGCATATTTTAATAATCTTTGGCTTGACTCATTCCTTAAAGTGATGTGTTCTGCATGTGATTTGTGGTCTCTGCTATGGATTCCCTGATTTTCTTTGGGGCTGGATTAGAGCCAAATTAAACATTGCACCTCATAGAGGACCTTCTCTTCTGCCACTCCCAGACTGTGGAATGGCCTGCCAGAGGAGATTCATCAACTTAATAGTCTTTTTGACTTTCAGAGAGCCATAAAGACCGATCTCTTCTGGCAGGTCTACCCTGTTGAATTTTAAGAGTTTTATTTGTAATTTGATAATGTATTAATTTTACATGTTTTAAATCAGTTTTACGTATTTTATGTCATTTGTATCGATGTTGTTCACTGCCTCGATTCTTCTTCTTCTTCTTCTTCTTCTTCTTCTTCTTCTTCTTCTTCCTATTATTATTATTATTATTATTATTATTATTATTATTAATGTGGTTGTGTCGCTACATAGCTATGCAGGTTTTGCCTTACCTGGTGCATCTAGAATCACAGACACCCCATTCTTGAGTAAGGCGCTTGAGAGAGCAGTGATGTCTCAGCTGCAGGTGCTCTTGAATGAAACTGGTTATCTGGATCCATTTCAGTCTGGATTCAGTCCTGATTTTGGGATGCAATTGGCCTTGGTTGCCCTGATGGATGACCTTCTTCAGGAGAGAGATAGCAGGAGTGCGACCACAGTATCATTCGGGACTTCCTCCATGAGTTGGGAGTTGAAGACACTGTTCTACAGTGGTTCAACATGTATTTGTGGTGTCAGTTTCAGGGAATAGCATTGGGTGACTGCACCTCAGCCACATGTAAGCTGGACTGTAAGCTAACATAGAGAATGATCTTGTCCCCAATATTATTGGGGCCCATAAACTGAAGCTGAATCCCGATAAGACAAAGACCCTATGGGTTGGCAGTTCCCAGGTACAGTAATTAATTGGGGTGCTTGTTTGTTACTGGAAGCCCAGGTGGGCCCAGAGCACCCATTATCAACTTTGGTTGGTATGCTAACTGCACCTGTCCCTTGATAGGGATAGCCTAGCCATAATGATCCATGCACTGGTAACCTCACAATTAGACTACTGCAATGTGGGGCTACCTTTGGGTGTAGTTCAGAAGCTGCAGCAAGTGCAGAATGCAGCAGCTAGGGTGCTTGCTGGGACATCTACTTATGCTCACGTAACACCTGTGTTAAAAGAACTGCACTGGCTGCCTGTTAGCTACCGATCCATATACAAGGTTATGTTATTATCCTATAAAGCCCTAAACAACTTGGGACTAGGATACCTAGCAGATTACCTTCCTTTACATATACCCAAGTGACATTTAAATCATCAGAGGAGACATTGCCGCCAGTCATTATAACATGAAAGGAATGTCACCATGAAGAACCTTAATGGTGGGCTTTCTCTGTAGTGGCACCCATCCTTTGGAAAACATTCCCTCATGCATCTTGGGAGGCAGAAAATGTGGCATCTTTCCCTTGGGCTGTAACTGCTGTTGGGTTTACTTTGGTTTTACATGCTGCTTTTAAACTTTTTAAAGTTGTATATTATGTTTAATCTTGTTGTATATTATGGTTTTAAGTATTGTGAATTGTCCAGAGAGTCTCGACTATTGGGCAGTATAGAAATGTAATAAATAAATAAATAGTAAATAAAATGCTTCAAAAAATCTTTTCCTTGACACCCACAGGAAGGGTGTTTTTCCGAAGTGTTCTAGACACACCAGAAAAACCTAATTTTGGTTTCGATCATACTGGGCAGAGAAGAGATAAATCTTTCCCACTTGCTGATTTTGTGATTTTGCTATGTATCAAGTGAACATCTTATTTAGCCCTCAATCTCAAGTTTCTTGTCTATAATATGGGTAAACATTTTCTCAAATGCCTTTTAAAATTATTCAATCCTTGCAAATATGCTGCATGTATATGATCTGATGTATGGTCTGTGGCTGGGTTCACCTTTTTGGGTTGTGCCCTGTATGCATTTTAAATCTTTGTTTTGTGCTTGCGATTCAGGTATAGCCTGGATTGTGTCAAATTAATCAGTGATGGCCAGATATCAGGTATAGATAGTTTTACTGGCAACAGGAAACTTATAAGTACATGCATTAGCTGTACACTTTAGGACAGGTGATCAGAGCATGCACATTTAGAGGTGATCATTATTCTGACAAAGAAAAAGCTTGTTCTTTTTTTAAAAAATACCAATAATCCCCTTCCTGCTACATTTAGAGCTTATCATTATTCTGGGAAAGACATGTTTTTTATTATTATTATTATTATTTTAAACAATCAGCTTCTAATAGGTTTTATATTTCACAAGAAACTAGTATTGGAGGCCTTTGGCATCCAAAGGACTGTGAGTGAAATTCCTTGGGAGATGGAACTGGGAAATGGAAAAACAGATCTCATGGTAATCATCATAAAAACAATTTTAATATTGACACAATGTGGCATCAAGCATTCAGTCCTGGGAACAGTAGGCACAAGACTGAAAGTGAGAGTGGCAAATAACCAATTCTGGAATTGACAGTTCCGAACTTTTAGCATATCAATGCAACTGTTCGTTAGCACCAGTTATGAAAATGTTGGCATTCGATTATCAACTACAGTGGTTTTCAATTTTTTTCCTTTAAGGAATCTTTTCCTGGATCAGGTCATCTAGTGAGGAACCTCTACACACATGCTACAGAGCCCCATAGAGGATTCTGGGGCATGTTCTAAGGTTCCTACTCAATTTAGGAAGGACCGAGCTGAATCAGGCTGTTTTCCAAATTGCCAAATCAGGGCCTAAACTGAATCGATAAGCTGAATGAACTGTGTGCACCCTTAAACATGCTAACATTGTCCTGCCAGCAAGGGTGGATGGTAATAGGTTGGCTATCTTTCATGGAAGGTAATCTGCCATTACTAATCTTCTCACTGAGAAACCTCAAGAGACTTCTGAGAAAATCCAGGGGTGCTCAGGATACCTTGAGAAAACTGTGGCCCCATCTACATGGAAGCACTTTCTGATGCAATTTCATTTAAAACCAGATTATCAGATTTGTTCCTCCTGTGGCACACATTGGCAGTAAAGCAGTATATACATTTATTTTATTTTATTTAAAAAATGTGTGTGTGTTTTTGTTTTTTACTTTTAAAAAACAGCACCTGGAACTGCGTCAGTTCAGGGTTGAGTGGGTGATGTCCCACAAGTAGAATGGAAAGTCAGCAACTATTTCTGTGTTGGTGCAGTGCACCAGACGAATAAAAAGTTAAAAAAAAGGCATTCCCAAGAGCAATTCCTAATCCCCCTCCCTCCCTCGCTCTCCTGTGAAATAATCATAGCTAATGATAATGTGCCATTTTGCTTCCTGTTTCTCCAATAATACATTTTCAAGATACATTAAATAAAATCTAAAGAAGTGACCATTCTTAGTACCTCTGAATCCTTTCGTAGTTTTCAAAGTATCCTATGAACATTAGTATTCATTAGCTGTGTGTATTTTATGTCAGCATAGATGGTGAAATCAACAAATGTGACAAATAGATAGAATGACTTGCTCAAGGCTTCAAGTGGATGTTATTGTCTTAGCTGGGAACAAATAAAAGATCCTGACTGTTTTGGGCAAACCTAATTTCATTAGGGGATTTTTTTTATTCAAGCAAGCTACTGAGAGCAGGTAATAAACCGCCATTCTCTCCAATGAGAACCCTCTGACTCACAGGCTTTATATAGCGAGCAAGGCTTCCCCATCTGGCCTGCTATCTCTTCTTCCCAGGCCAGACCTCCTCTCCCCAAATCCCACCCCTCTTCTCACTTGTGTGTTCCTGTTGCTGTGCTTCAATCTCAGAATGGTCTTTTCATGAGAATGGGCCTTCCACATCACACCATATGGAATGGTGGGCCCTCGGCATGTGCCCAACCACTTAACGCCAGCCCTGACCATATTTGCACACACACACATATGTTCACACACACTCACCAAACACACAAGACACACAAACATACCACATGGCAAGGGAGAGAATAAGTGGTGTCCATGGGCAGTCCACTGCCTTTCCCTGTGGTTTGTTTGTGTGTGTGGTGTGTGTGTATAAATCGGGTCAGGACTAGTGCCAAGTGTAGGCATTGTTGGCACTTGCAAAGTACTTGCGTTCCAGCAGCAGCCCCCAAACATCCTCCTCCATTTCACCACTGTAGCCTACTTGTTCCTCTCTCTCTCTCTCTCCCTCCCTTGCTTGATCTCTGCCTGTCAAACAAGCAAGTAATAATGCAACATTATTGAGTGCCAATAATGAGAATGAAGATGGAGAGCAATAGCAACTCATGGCAATGAGGAGGTAGACTCACTGAGGCCAGGGGCCCATTGAGACCTTGCCTAAGGGCCCAGTTCCGGCAGTGAATAGGGCAAATGGAGTGTGTGTATGTGTGAGAATAAGGTGGATGGTATATATGTGTATGGATGCAGCGTGTGTGTGTGGAAATGGGATGTGTATGTGTGTGAAATGGCTGTATGTATGAATAGTGTGTGTTTGGAAAAACACATGTAAGAGAAGCACTTGTGGCCCTGCCCACTCCGGGCTGTGACCTTCTCCACTGATGGCCTGTGGCCCCCAATGTGCTTGCTGAAAGCCAAAGTAACTCTTGGGCTGAAAAAGCTTTCCCACCCCTTACCTAATGCAACCAGTTTTATAACTTCTATGTCTGCAGGTGTAATGTTGTCTTCCATAGCAAATCTATGGATTTGATCCAGAGAGACAGGCTTTTAATGACACTGCAGCAAAGAAGAGAGAACTGAAATCCATCAGTGAGCTTCCGTGAATGCAAGGTCTTTTGCAATTACTTGTACAAAGTCCTGCACAATTTATCACAATAGTCATTGCACTACGTCTGTGTTGTGCAAAGGCTTCCATGAGCTTTTACGTTAGCTTGTGGAATAGCCCCACCACCATAATTGATTCCAGTCATGCATCTATGGATCCCACCCAGTGGGTAGGATTAAGATTTAGGCAAGTGCAATGGAACCGGTGGAAATATACTTCCTAACTTGCATCTTTACCATAGCGGCCCCCTCCAGCCCACCCAAAATGCTCCAAAGAGGTTCAGGGGAGTCTGCTGAGTAGGGCAGGTTGTTGTGATGACCTGAAGGGGAAGGGGAAATCCTCCAGAACTAGGCAGAGACATCTTCTGTGGGTAGTGCTCCACTCATGGAAAGTGCCTCCGCAGATCTCCAAACCCTCTGTGTAACATGTTTGGGGATTCTTGAAACATCTTCTGCCCCACCCAGTGAAGAGCATCTTTTAGCAATGCCAAAGATAATTGTTTATTCCAAGGGCTCCCACTGAATTAATTTGGGTACCATTCTGTCAAGTGATACTCTTTTTTCAGTATGTTGCTCATAGTTTATGCTAGAATTAATTACATATTAAAATGGAACTTGAATTATTTTACTGCAATAAAAAGCAAAAGGCACATGATGCAAACATTGACTATACAGAGAGGCTAACTAAAAGAACATGCAGTAATTGCAATGATTATCCTTTCACATACAAATCCTAATTAGCTTCAGAGTCTTTCATTTTACTAAGTATTAACTGTATTTTTTTTAAAAAATGAGAAAAATTCATTGTTCCTAATTAAATCCATATTTTGTGGATTTTTTTAAAAAAAATCTGCTCTTCTGCTTTACACATTGAGGTATATATGCTTGTTGTTTCACTGAAAAATTTAAAGACAGATAATTGTTTTTTGCTTCATAATACTGTGAAGTTGGTGACCTGAGAACTAATTACCCATTAAAAGTTTTGCAAACTACAGATAAAAGGAAAGAAGAAAGCAATTTGGCAAATGATGTTGGTGCCAGAAGTTATCACAGTACTCTTTTGTCCTGCTCTATCTAGAGTTCATATATGTGTGAAGAGGGCTTCCAGTGCATATCATTACTTACAAATGGGTACTGCACATGAGATTTCCCAGCTTGATACAACAATCAATATTGCACATGTGGAATCCTGTCAAGGATGATAGAATGGCATGACTCCACCATTTAGAAGGGGAAGGGGGGTGAAATTAAGTCCCCACCCGCCTACCAAATCATGGATTAGTGTAATTCCTCTTTCTTTTGCAGAGTTACATCCATGAAACTTCAGCTGCTGCATGTCTCAATTGTTATATTAGAGCCTTGCAGTCTAAGATTTGATTCATATACAACATTTCCCCTACTACATGACTATAAATTTATTTTGTTTATTTATTCAGAAACAAACTTGCATCGGTTTATAGTTGGCCTTATTTTTAAAATATATTTTATCTGTTTATTTTCAACTGATTTTTTCCTTATTCTTATTTTTGACTTGGTTATTTATTACAATGTAAACTGCTCTTGAAGATGATAATAAGAATAAGGATATGCAAAAAAAATTACATCATTCAGCTGACAGAATGGTGTGTGTTGGCAGACAAATAGCTCCTCCCATTGAAGCCCTCCCTGCATTCCTCATAAATCTGCTCTTGAGGATTGGAGGACCCTCTGTAGCAGTTTCGGGAATTAGCAAATATTTCTCGAAAAAAAAGTCCTCCTGCTCACATTTTGGTTAGTAGATTGGGCACGTTCACATTATTTGTGAACAGAACCAAAATTCTTGTACATCCCTATGTGCTACATCATTAACATAATGTCTACTTTTGCTCTCAGTTCTCTACCACCCTGCGAGTATGTAGATATGTAATAAATTAATAATAAATATGGCATGTTACATTTTTTCAGTTTCTCATTTTAGCTTTTAGAGTTAAACATTGCTGAGTTAGACACTGCTGAGTCTATTCATGTCTACTCAGAAGTAAGATCAAATGACTTCAATTGGACCTACACACTTACCTGGAAATAAGTCCCACTGAAATCAGTGGGACTAACTTCAAAGTAGACATGCATAGGGCTGTGCTCCAAGTGTCTCTATTTTTAGTTGCTGCTTAAGAAAAGGGTTTATACATACAAAATCAGACTATGCAAATTTAGCCAGAAGGAACAATAATCTTGAAGCAACATCTGTTCATTGTATCTTTCCACGGAGTAAACTGCTGGAAGAATGGGCACCATTGGATTGTTCTTGCCTTAATAAAAAGTAGCTAAATATTTTCCTTACCAAAACTGATTTCCAGCAGTCATGTAAAATGACTGTGGCAGAAAGGACAAGGTACTCCTTCCCACAGGTTAAGAGAGAGTAGGAGTGATACATCACAAAGAGATGTTTTCTAGGCTGACCATATAAAAAGGAGGACAGGGCTCCTGTATCTTTAACAGTTTCATAGAAAAGGGAATTTCAGCAGATGTCATTTGTATATAAGCAGAACCTGGTGAAATTCCCTCTTCATCACAAAGTTAAAGCTGCAGAAGCCCTGCCCTCTTTTGTACATGGTCAAGAGATAGGGCTCCTGCAGCTTTAACTGTTGTGATGAAGAGGGAATTTCACCAGGTTATATATGCATACAAACAACACCTGCTGAAATTCCCTGTCCTTTGCAACTGTTAAAGATACAGGAGCCCTGTCCTCCTTTTCATATGGTCACCCTAACTGTTAAAGCATTAAGTATTTTTTATTTTCTCAAATTGAAAATAATATAAAATGCATTTCTAAAGTGCCATTAATCTGTCAACAGCTTGCTCTATGTAAGCACAATTTATGTTACTCAGAATCATCGTGGTAAGATATAAATGGCAATACAACCTCAATTTCTTCTAAATGTGGGCCCAAACATACTGTCAAACACCGCATATTTCAGATCCTTTTAATGTATGAATTCCTGATATTAGTTCAAGTCTATGGGTCTACTACTATACTACTGTCATTGACAACACTTCCCATCAGCCTCAAACAACATGGCCAATGGTATAGAATTATGAGTTGTAGTCCAGAATACCTGAAGTTGCCCACCTCTGTGTTATATATGCTGTCTTCAAAATACAAGGCTAAGATAAGTTAGATGAGAACATTTGTGACTCTTACAGTGGCACCTAGGGTGATACCAGAAATAATTCCATTTTGTCCCCTGCATTCAACCTTTGACATCTTTGCTTCCTCCATACTTTTCTTCCCTTCCCTCTGTGGCCCCATTGTAAATATTTAAATTGCAAGCTCCTCAGGGCACAGACATATTTCCTCTTTACTTACATGATTCTTAAACACATTCTAAAAATGGATAGTCCTGTTTAAATAATATATAATAAAAATACATCCTAGATATGCCATCCATATTGCAAAATGGCACTGTCTTTAGATTGTGGAATGTGTGTGCGATATAACTACATGAGTTCTTCTCTATGAAGAAAGGTCAGTTATAAACTTAAAAACATATAAAAGAGAATAATTTATCTCACTGCACACCCATATGCCCATAATGTCTGTGAACAATACAGGGAATGAAATGAGGTTAGTTTGTCAGTTCACTGCATTAACACTATTTAAGGAATTTATAACAGCTTTTGGTTATGAAAAAGAGGAAGTGGATATTTTCCCCTAGTGATAGAAATTTCATAGTGGAGACTTTGTTAAAGATGAGAAATAGAGATAGAAACTTCCAGCTAAATCCAATATGTTATCTTAATAACAAGAGACGTAAGGTGGGAGACAAGGATCTGAAGGATTTTATATTTTTATTGCTGAACTGCTGTTAGCATATTCTTTGCAGGAATAACTACTGAAACCTATTGAATTCTAGATGGATACACGAAGGACCACAGAACTGAAATCTGTATTTTGCAGGGGGGGGGGGAAACTTCCCTTATCAACAAATCTCTTTATTAAACATACTCTTCATCAAGAATGATTTGTATAGGAGAAAAATAACTCATGGCCTTTTAGAATTTCATAGACTGAAAGCAGTTCATGAAAATTTGCAGGTTTTTTTTTTCATACTGATACCAAAGTGTCAATTTCTTCAAAATAAGAAATGAAAATCAGAGTGATTCTTAATACCTATTCACACATGCTAATGTACACTTTAGGCTGTAGCTTCTAAGCATCATATTCAGCCACATTGTATCCATTCATGTGCTATAGTGATCCTCAGTTGAATTCTGGGGCAGGTAAACTACTCCCTTAACTGCTGTAGTTGAGATTTATTATCTATTTCAATGCCTAGATAACCTGGAACCAGGTGTCATGCTTCCCTATAGGATGTTGAGATGAAGGGAAGACAAAGCTCCATTATTCTTGAGGGTTCTGTAGAAGAACCAGTCGCAGAAGGTCAAGCTTTGCCAAACATGTATGACAAGTTGTATGAAATTTAAACTGTTTGATCAGATGTCAAGAAACCCAGTATCCCATTGGAGTGGATTTCTCTGATGCTGCACACAAGGAAAAGTTATCTGGAAATGTTGCAGCTGGGTCCAAGGTACTTGCTAGCACTGCAAGGAACAAGGAAGGCCACTAGGACAATAGTGAGAAGAGACTTGGGGGTAGGGAAAGAAAAGAACCCAAATGGAATGAGACCTCCTGCTTTGAAAATGGTTCCACTGCTGGCCCCAACAAGTGCACAGTACTTTGTCCAAGGACCATGGAGCATCAGCAGACTTTGATAAATACTGTGAAACCATTTCCCTTTCAGTTTTGGTATGAGGGGATGAATAACCTTTACCCAGATCTTTGCTGATGTCAGGGGCCTGGACACACTCCTGCCACTCAGGGCATGGCCACATCCCAGATGTCATCCATTCTCCAGGCAAAATACCGGCTGGAGCTCCAGCTAGTGTATCAGCTGGTCCAGGTGTGCTGCACATCAGCACCAGATTGCAGAGCCCCACCTAGGCTGGGGATGTGTCACCCAGTGTTGTGCCTCCATTTCGGATGGAGGAGGACACAGAACAGCTGAGCCTGCGAGTGTTGGGGGATGAGCCTAGCATGTGGGCAAGCAGAAGAAAGCTGCAGTTTGACCCAGCTTGCCTCACTCATCCATCAGCCTCAGTATAAAGACAAGCCTCAAACTGTCTTCAGGTACTGAAAACAATTGCTGTTTCTGTTTATCCATAGCAGTAGCATTCCTGCCAGCTCCTGGACCCAGCTTGGACTATTCTTGAACCTGGAATGACTTCAACTATTCTTCAATGTGTCCCTAGATCTGGTTTTGTTTCCCTTGGCTTCAGACAGATATCTTTGGACTGTTTAATGACGCACTGTAGCTGCTGTTTATCTCTTAACTCCCATGATTGATGACACCCAGCTCCCTAGCTTCAACAGTGAAATGGGGAATCTACACCACACAGCAGTGGTAACAAAGAAGAGACATAGGAATATGCTGATTTTTGTTCTGGTTTCTTTATGGCACTGTGCGCATCTACTGTGAAATAAAAATGTTATCTAAGGAAAACAGAAATATATATGAACAAATAATTAAATGAGATAATGGGTTGTATCCAACGTCCCTCTGCAAATGAAAGGCTCTTTGATCCAGCAGGGGTTTCCATCAGTGGGAAGAGAGGTGATTTTCATCACTACTCAATCCCCCCTCAACGCCCCCATATCACCTCCCATGCTGTTCCAAACTTCTGGAGCAGAGTTTGTGGGCACAGGAGGCAGCAGGGAGGAACAACAAAAATCTTTTCCTCCCTGTTGTGCTGATGGACGTCCCTGTTGGATCAAAGAGCCTTCCATCAACAGTAGTACATGAATTAGATACAACCTGGTGTCTTTCCTGAAACTGCCTTTTCAAAGTGAAGTAGTATTCATGTTTTCAAGTTGCACCAAATGGTTTGTCAGCGGGAATGGATAGGGTAGCTGATTTTCAATATACAGACTTACTAAATCAAGTACATTTACTTTCTTCAGGTAGATTGTGAATAGGCCACTAATCTTTTCTCACATCAAACAGATGTGCACAATACATTTACCAGCTGTGAGTTAGTCTTTTCAAAAGACCATTGTTTCAGAACTTGTCTTGAAGAGCAAATTAATGACTCCAGAAGCTGTACTGCATGCTTAATGGGCTGCAGTAAAGTCTGTTTTGATGCTACTGTAGCCTGGGGTGAGCAATAGTTTCAAATACTTTGGGTATTCTTTCCTCGTGGGTTTTCTTTGCATGTTCATTATGCGCAGTGAGCTTCATTAATTTCAAATTCTTCACAGCAAAGGAAAAAATGTCTTTGATATGGCTTTGTGTATAGTTGCACGTACATGGTGTTTCTAATCCACTTTGGCTAGTAAAGAGATCCACATGCAAAAGCAGGCTTCTGCATATATGTCACATGTGGGATCAAGAACTGCAGGCATTAATTGGGTATGCAAAAAATCTGGGATGCTTATCTGACTATGGATGCCAGCATCTAACTGCACTGCATTATTTTTAGCAGGATGCACACTTTTATTTTTCTCCCAAATATGTTATGTCTTTCATTCGTGGTGAGGGTGTGTGTAGATTTTTAATTTTTTTCTAGTTTAGCAGCTTTGGGCACAGGGATGATGATGATGAGGTTCCAATGACGTGGCAGCTAATAAATCCTGACATCAATTCACTACATGATTCTATTTTTTAGTTTATTTTATTGCACTTCTTACATTTCAAGTTACAATGAGAGTAGGCTCAGGCAGGTTTCGATCATTCTGAATTTCTAGTTTTGGTTTCTTTTATGTAAAGTATTAACTGTTATGGACAAGGAATGTTTGCTTTGGGTGGGGTTTGCATCAAGTTTTTTTTAAAAAAAATGTTTAGAGGTGCTTTTCATGCACATCTTAAAGCTGCTGCAGCAGTTTTTGTACATATGATTTCCCTGGTACTTGCAACCAAAAGCCTCAGTGAAAGATTGTCCATGGAAAACCTTCAGCCCAAACCTAAGGAGGGGAAGTGGATGAAAGGAGTATGAAAGAAGCTTATGCATTTGTCAGCTTCCTTTGTTTGCCATCATTTTGTGGTGACAGAAGTTCCCCTCCCAGAATGTTACTCTCAGGATCAGGCCCCATCTCCCTGAGGTGAATTCCAAATTGGACTCAGAGTATGAATAAGAAGTAAACCGGCCATGGAAGGAAGTGGGGGAGGAAATTCTCCTTGATTCTCCAGGAGTCAAGGAGAAATCTTCCCAGGAGTTTACCAAATAGGAGGTTCATCCTCCCCCTTCTTCCCCTCCCTGGGAACTCAGTCTTTGTCAGAGGGGAAAGGAGCATTGGAATTGACAGATCTCAGAGTCTGCTGCAGAATCAAACAGGTGGAGTTGAGAGGGCACTGCAGAAAAAACTTTCCATTTAGTTGATAGGCAACTGCCTTGCTTTGTTAGGTTAATTAAACTGAGCGGATATCTCCTAGCATTCACGCTCCCTTCATGTGTGAAGAGATGTTTATTTACTGAATAAAGCTTTGTGGATTGCACGGCAGACAAGCCCTCAGTGGGAGGGCTTGGAATCTTGACAGTTAGTGGGAATGATGCTACACTGGGATGTGGTGTTCATGGACACCTCTCTTAATGCCTACAAGGTTCTTTACTACTCTAGCTTTTAATTTTATTTCATTATTATTTTTTTATAAACTGTGAGGTTGCTATGCTACAGAACAAAGAGTTGTCCTCCAGCAACACCTTTATTTGGGTTCAGAAGAGTTGTTTGTGTTCTTTGTTTTGGTGCTCAGACCCCACCTCTACCTTGTACTTAGGTTTTGGGGCAAGTTCTTTTTGTTTTATCCCCACAAATTTGCCTTTTGTGATCAGCCATATCCACCATGGCAGCCATTTTTTGATTGGGCAAGGTACTCCCATGGTCGACATTTTGTGAGAGTGCCCATGGCAAAATTTCAAATATGCCCACTGACCCAAAAATGTCAGGAGCCTGTGTGTTGCATAATCATAGGCTGTCAATCCCAAGGACATTCTGGAGAGGAAAGTGGCAACCCATGGCTACTAGGAAAACAGAGTCATTCCCTACATCTTTCTACCATTTTTTTTTTAAAAATCACTAAAATCACTCCAGCACTATGGGAGGGGATATTTGGGGGAGTGGGCATTTGCCTTATCCCTTTTACTACATATATATTGGTATGACCACTGCAATCTATAACAAAGGGGGGGAAGACATAAGTAATTAAAGAATATAATTTACAACAAGAATGGGTTGGATCCAAAGAACCATGAGGGAGGGGGAATAGCTGCTAGAATTTTTGTAAATGCTTAAGCAAGAGCTTCCATAAGAAATCACACAGGATTAATAGTTCTAGTGCTTCTGCAAGAAAATGTTGGATTTAGTTTCACTATTATTGCTTAGAGTTCAGGTAAAAGGTATAAGAATTCCCATGAACAGGAAACTACTTCTCATTAGGAAGAAAACTTTTGAATTCAGCGCATTGACTTTAGGACTTTATCTATATTCCCAAACTTACATAAAACAGCTATATTTACATTCACTAATGTATATATATATATATATATATATATAATCTAGAGTTGCTTTCCGAAAGGCAATATTTATTTTGAGTATGTGAATAAGACTGTATTTACTTTGTCCCAATTATTTTCAGCAGGAAAAAAGCAGAGCAATTTATTTCCATTTTGGTAACATAACAAGTCTAAGTTACTAACATTTATGAGTATAAATTATTAATCTGTATCTGATATTGTGATTAAGCCACAATCTCACTTACACTGTGGATCCCTTAACCCAAAATCTTCAACCTGAGGAGGACATGCTTAATGAATTAATTATAAATACTTGTTTTCTGTCTTTCCATTATAAAAATGCCCAAGGCATCTTTTTTTCCATCTCCCCCTCTCCTCACTGTGCTTTCTTGATTTATTTGAACTTCCTTATATCTCAGTTGTGGTTTGGGAAAGGAGAGATGAATAGGGCCATAGTTAGACAAGGCAGAGGGCAGTAGGGAAAGCCAATTGAATGCATGACAATATTTGTCAAGAAACTTGCTTTCAGCATAATCGATTACATGAGTCATGAGACTTGAATCCTAATATTTCTCTATAAACATTGTATTTCTAATTCCATTTCTCATTCCATTGCTGCTACTCACTCTCCTCTAAAACAGACACAAAGCGACATGGCAATATGTTTTTTTGTGGGCAGCAGAAATCAAAGCAGAAAATGTATTTAAATGTTTCAAATATGTCTAGGTTTTAGATGGAACACTCCCAGAACCTTTTCGTTTATTGTTGACCTGAGAAAAACTAGCATGTAGATCTGAAGCACCCTTAGAAGTAGCATGCCAGGTTGTTCCCATTCCCAGAGGACTTCTAAACATTCTTACTGTACATTCCTCGCAAATGAAAGCCAAACACACATGAATATGCAACCCCCTGGTTATTTTTGAGATCCCTCTGTTTTAAATTCCAGGGTTTTTTTCTGAATAGATTATCCTGAAGTATTTGAAGACAGGTCAAACCTTGTGGTAGCTTAAGTGCTCAAAGTGGGCTGGGCTGGACTGCCATCTCACTTCTTGTCAAGGGAATCTATAACCATCCTACTTCTTTTCAGGGGACAATCACTGTGAGCTAATCATCCCGCTTCCTTTTTCCTGCTAAAAGCAGCTACCTTTTACAGAGGTCAGTCCATTCTATTTGAAAGGCTACCAGAGGTAGCCCTTTATTTTGAAGACATCCTGTATTTGAAGGGCTGTCCAGTCCAGATTTGGTTTAAAGATAAAGAACCATCCAGATGAAGAGATTGGCTTTGAAGTTGGCCATCAACAGCACCTGGGCAGCAAACTGAGTAAGGCACATAGATCATCTGGTCACATCCTTGAGATAGTAAAAGGGGGGGGAGCACCACTGGAGGGCTGAAAAAAGAGAGATGAGCTTTAGTGCTGCTGAAAACAGTTAAAAGCTTTAATGATTCTTTTGGTAAAATGGTTCCATTTTACCAAAAGAATCATTAAAGCTTTTAACTGTTTCCAGCAGCACCAGAGCTCGTCTCTCTTTTTTCAGCCCCACATACTAGAGATGCCAGTGTGATGTAGTGGCTAAAGTGTTGAACTGGGAGTCAGGAGAGCTGGGTTCTAGTCCTCACTCAGCCATGGAAACCCACTGGGTAGGCTGACCATATGAAAAGGAGGACAGGGCTCCTGTAACTTTAACAGTTGTAGAGAAAAGGAAATTTCAGCCAGTGTCATTTGTATGTAATTAGTTCCTGGTGAAATTCCCTCTTCATCACAACAGTTAAAGTTGCAGGGGCCCTGCCTTCTTTTGTATCTGGTCACTCTAATATAGTGCCTGCAACTTTAACTGTTGTGATGAAGAGGGAATTTCACCAGGTGCTGCATGCATATAAATGACACTGGATGAAATTCCCTTTTCTCTACAACTGTTAAAGTTACAGGAGCCCTGTCCTCCTTTTCATATGGTCAGCCTACCACTGGGTGACTTTGGGCCAGTCACAGACTCTCACCCCAACCTACCTCACAGGGTTGTTGTTGTGAGGATAGATATGAAGAGGAGGAAGATTATGTATACCACCTTAGGTGCCTTGGAGGAAAAAAGGTGGGATTTAAATGCAAAAACAACCTAAAAAAAACTAAATAACTAAATAAAATACTATGGTGGATGTACTGTACTTCTATTTAAACTATAATAATTATTTCTGTATTTGCTTTTAGCTATATAAATTGACATATGCAAATATTATGCAAAATGGTACCCTCTTTTTTATGATTCACAAATGGCCAAGCTAGCTGTTGGGCTGCTGGTTATGCTCAAAGGGTCCAGGTCAAGCTATGAGTGTCAGTGAAGTACAACATTGTCTGTTAGAAAGAAGGGATGAGAACCACTGACTTTTGGTGGACAGTAAATATTTCATTCTGCTTGGTAACTCCTCCCCCTCCATGTGGGCTGTCCAGTAAGGGAAAGATAAAGAAAACTTGAAGGATCAGATTGGAGGAGAATTTTTTTACCTTTTCCTAACAGGATTAGAAAGCTTCTGTCCAGGGATGCAGATGTTAGGCAGGAGTCTAACATTGGCCAGGGACTGCACTAACCCCAGGGTTGGTCCTACCATTGGGCAGAGTGAGGTGGTTGCCTCAAGTGGCAGGTACTGATAGTGCAAAAGCAGTGGTGAGGAGTTGGAGGGCAGAGCTATGTCCTTTCACTGGTGCTCCTTTGATTCAGCTGCCAGTCCAGTTGGCTTCTGTATGACGTGGATAGGAAAATCACAACCCTCAAGCAGCAAAATTTCTTGGGCTGGTCCTGACTAATCCCTATCCTCATTTGTCCCAAGGTCTCCAAGGCAGAGAAAAGAAAGCAAGAAATGCTATTCTCTGTGTGCTGGAGGCGTCACTTTGTTTCCAGAGCAGATTCATAATCTGTTGGGTAGCAAAGTGTCTGCCCTGGAAATATTACACTCCCAGCTCAAAGCCATGCTTCTGGTGTGGTTTCCAAGGAACGTGGAAGTCTTCCTAAGATCAGAACTTTCCAAGAATGAAATGTGTTCCTTGGGCGGAGGGGGGTTGTTAGAAAAGGGCAGGGATTCTTCAGAAGAAATGTTGATACAGGGAGGGAGTAGAGAAGACAAGGGAACTCTGTCTGTGGAAAGTTTGGAAGACCCTGTTGTTGTTTTTAAGGCTGGTTTATTCATTAAATTGATTTTTATTAATATATTAATTTTTAAAGAGTAATTGGACTGCATTTGTGAGAGTAAATGTAAATTGTGAGAGTAAATAATGCCTACATTCTACAAACTCCTAATCTCAAATGCGAATTAAGGGGAAATTGCGACAGGAGGCATATAATCAGTATTTCATATAAGTTGTTAGGTGCTTGTACAATGTTAGTATTTATGTACAGGAATATGGCTAATGGTTTCGATAACCATCATTAATCCATATCTAGGAATAGGTTAAACAAAGGTTGCAATAAATCAAAGTAGCCACATCTTCAGATGAGGATCCCTTTGATATTTCATTATAAACTTGTGAAGGAAAACAAGAGCTCTTTTCATCTTTGGTAAGTTAGAAGTAGATTTTTATTGTTCTGTAGCTTCTTTGAATGTGGCTTTGTGCATTAAGAAGGTTATTATACCGTTAATGAACTGAAAAATCCAATTTAGAAACTTTCTCAAGCCCCTGAGGTGGCCTTAAGGATCTGGACTTGCATTTTAAGTTAATGGCAACTTTAATACCTAGCCTGAGTTATTCTGCATGACAAGGTTAGGTAGATAAATTTAGGCTGAGCAGCTTCAGCTTTGCAGCCACTTTAAACTGTTCCTGAGACATTTCAAGTGGAGTCCTTCAAGCTTATTACATATCCACTGCTATGAGTGAAAAAGCCTTGGCCAGTTTCGTAATTGACTTTAGAAAAGTTCCAGCTCTGGCTTGCGATGTGTTGCCTTTGCTCTGATTGGGACCTCGAAGATACCCTGAGGAGAAGCAATAGAGATAATTAAGATACTGAACATCTCCAGAGCTAGTAGGCAGCTTTTAAACTGTCCTAGGCTCTAGGCCAAATGGAGCTTGAAAGCAAAGGAGAATACCAGCTGTGAAGAAATTTAAGACAAACCCAAAGCAGGTCATCGTGTGGCTAAGAACAGGGTGGAGAGAGAGGGAGAGAGAGAGAGAGAGCTGTTATACAGTACTGTAAGATTTTTTTGGTAAATGACATGGATCAGCTTCACTCGAAAAGTAAAACAGCTATATTGGAAAAGTCAGGATTGCATTTCTGCACTCTTTTATTTATTTTTTATTTGATCTTTTGAAGAGCATCAAAACTGTTCTGAATCTAACTGAAGGTAGCATTTTGGGTGCAAGCCTTTAGTTCCCCCCCCCCCCATCAAACTGTGATATATAAATCAACATTTATTATGCTGATGTGGCTAGAATGTGGCCCAAGAAAACAAATATAAATTAAAAGTTCAAATGGAAATAAATGTTATGTAGCACAGTTGTAGACGAGCCTAAGGGAAAATAAAATTGTGGCATAAGAATAGAAAAATAAAAAGTGAACTCTTCCCATAATAAATGCACTGGATGAAAAATAATGCTTGTAGTTGCAAGTGTGCTGCTCCATTGATTTCACTTGGCTTTTATGAATAAACATGAGAGCGCTCAAGCAAAGGGAGTCAGCACTGGCTTGATCTTTTTGTTTTAGAAATGAACATGCTCAGTGGAGCAACCACCTCTTCTGATAGATACCCACATTCCTTCCTTAAAGGGGCAGACTCCCTGAACCATAGCCCTGGGCACCTAAGTGTGAATGATCTGTCCTCCCAGAACAACATTTTCAGATCTTGTCCTAATTGAGGGGGAAATACACAGTAAGTATATGGAGGCAAGTTGTGAACAGTGAGTCAAAAAGGCTAAGAACGGAACTGAGAGCAGAGTGCTCTTAAGATGCTACATCATATAGACCACTCCTTGCTTTAGGCTTCAACTGAAACAGTTCTCAAATTAGTGAATGTTTTTCTTCAATGTAGACAAGTCCAAGAAAACTCTTGATGACTATATAGACATACATTTTTTTAAAAAATAAAAAGCTGAGCTATAGGCGTACAGTAAGATATATTCATCCTAATGAGCTCCATATATATATATATATATATATATGTGTGTGTGTGTGTGTTTATTAATATTCCATATATATATCATTCCCAGGGGGCTTATAATAGAAAGCCACAAAACAAGAATAAAGCACCAATTAAAATAAAACAATTAAAAGACACCAGCATACAAGGTCAAAGAATCAGAACAAAACTGGTAAAAATCAGTCATAAAAAAGCATTACGAGATATTTTTTTTAAAAAAAGTTTTCAAGATGCTTTGGTGTCATCCCATTTATCCTCACAACAAACTTGTGAGATAGGTTTGTCTGAGAAACTGAAACTGGTCTGAGGTTAAGTAGGATTTGAACCTGGGTCTCCTCAGTGTTAATCCAGCGCTTTATCCATTACACCACATTGTCACTTTCATTTTGTTAATTACTATAATACACTTGCTTCATTATACCGCAGTACACTCACAAAAGGAAGTCCTAATTAGTTATCCTGGGAAGTATGTCTAGGACTCCAAAGCTAGACTTTAATAATGCATTCTTATAGTCCATCTTATCTAAAATGGTTAACCGTGCCCAAGTACAGACGGGCTTTCACGCTGTCAAGGTTTAACGTGTTGCCATCTAGACTACTTGAGGGCCGATTTAAGAAAATACCGCATAATAGCAGATGTTGCCCTTGTAATGGTATTAGAGGTAGAATCAGTATCACATGTTCTCCTCTCTTGTAACTTTTACAAACAGGCTCAAGCAGATTTAATTTGGCCCATTACCCAAACTCTTCCAGGCAGATCCATAAATCAATTAACTGTCTTGCTCTTGCAGGGCTCAGATAAGACTATAAGTGTACAAGTAGCAAAGTTTTTAAATTGGGCAATGTGTACAAGGATTTTATTGACTGAATAACCCTAGTATTTTAAATTTTAATATTAACTATTGTATTAAATCAATGACAATAATATTTTATGTTTTGTACCTTTGGTCTATTGACTGTAATAAAAGTTTACTACTAGTCCATCTGATGTATATTTTTCAGGAGTAAATCCCATGGTGATCAGTAAGACTAAGACCTAGTCTATACCAAGCAGGATACAGCAGCAGTATGAAAGTGGTATATAAGAGTCAGGAGCCACACTACTGCTTTACAGATGCACTAACAGCTGCTGGGGCCCATAGACACATACCATATACTGCTTTCATACCGCTTTCATAGTGCTTTATCCTGCTTGGTGTAGATCTGGCCTAATTCTCAGGTAAATGTTGTGCAGTCTTATGTGTCTTCTGCTGCTCTTCTGTTTTGACTCACACTTCTATAACCTGGCACACTTATTTAAAAATGATTTCTATTGAAATCAGTGAAGGCTTTCTTTAAGTTAAAAGAACGTAGTTAAAACAATCTGGGATTGCTTTGTTTCACTGAATCTGCCATGGTCCCTGTATTTGCCTTAGGAATTTATGTTCCCCAGTATACATTTTGGAAGTAAAATTCCCTGCCTTAAACTCATGTCTAGAATAGTCTTTAATGGCATGTAAAAGCTCTGGGAAAGCAAAATTCACCAGAAAATAATTAGCATTAGAAGGAAAGTTTTTAAGATGCTTTTCTTTTCAGTGGCAATGAACTGGATAGGATAGTACAGAATCTGGTTTACTTGTGAGGCTTAAGTAGGGTGACCACATTTGGGAAACCAAAAAAGAGGACCCTCAGTGGGGTGGGGGGTGGGAAAGTGGCTTTCCGGGGCCTCTGGAAAGCTGTCATTCACCCCCACTGCTTTAAAGGACCCAATTGGAGTGGAGGAGGGGAAAGTGTGTCATTCCCGCCCTCCACTGCTCCAATCGGGTCCTTTTCTATAATGTCCAGGAATGACATACTTTCCCCTGTAAGGTCCTGATTGGAGCAGTGGGAGGGAAATAACCCACCTCCAGAAAGCTCGTCATTCCCTCCAACCACGCTAATGTGGCCTTAAAGGGGAAAGCTTGTCTTTCCGGGACATTATAGAAAATTACAGAAAATCCCCCCTGACACCCAGGATAGAACAAAAACCAGGACAAATCTGGGGAAATCCTGACAGTTGGTCACCCTAGCTTAAGCTGCAATCACACACATTTACCAACATAACCCCCATTGGACACAGTGGGGTGTGCTATTACTGTGTTAGCCATGAGTCTCCTGTAATTTCTAGTTACTGAATTAGGTGCCCAAGACTTTCTTTGCCATCAGATAAATGCATAGGTTAGGTGTGCCAAAACAATTCTAATGAAATGGCATAAAGCTTGCTATAAGATTACGCTTAACCAGGTAGTTTTAGGGATATCTCCCTACCATCAATCAACATCTCCATCACAAGTGTGCCCTGTAAGAACTTTAAAAAGAGAGATGTGCCATGTTGTCACATACGGGGTTGTTTTCTCTCCACTAAAAATTGCAAGAGAGACAGATGGTGGTGATGTTTTCGACAGCCATGCATCCCCCATAACATGTGGACAAGACCACAGAAAAATGGACAAGCCAAACATTTAGCATTTAACACACTTTAAATGGGTTTAAACTGTCACATACCTTACTTAATTTAAAACATATAATTTTATTATTTCAGATAAATAGATCCTTCTTGGCTAATGGAGAAATATAAAATCATAACAGCTTAAGAACCATGTGCTGAATTAGATCAGGTTTCATCTAGTTCAGCATTCTGTCACAAACTCTGGCAAGCCAGTTTTCCCTGGGAAGCTCATATGTAGGACAAAGAGACAGCAGCTTTTTCTGTTGCCTGTCTCCAGCATCTGATATTTAGAGGCAGACCATCTCTGAATGTTGAGGTTCTACACCTATTTTGATACATCCAAGTTCATTACTATCCAGCATAAAGGGTAGGTTTCTAAAAACAAAAATATATCTAAGCACTTTCTTGTCTGTCTACCTCCATATTGTGTATCTACCGGCCTAAAATATCATTTCTGCTGTACCAAAATCCAGATGGAATAACCATCTGCCAACCTATAGTCTGCCCAATGCCCAATGCATTATTAGAACTGGCTGATGTGCAGTATTAGGTGATGCTGTGGAATAGGCAAGGGCAGAAGACCACTTCCTGCTCTTTATATCAGGCCTGGCCAATCAACATTTCATAGCAGTCTTCCATCACCGTTCTCTTCTGGCTCTGAAGAGGGCTCTGAGGCTTAAGTACCACCAATTCTACATCGTGTTCTTGATGAAGTCCCAGCTGTATCCCATGATATTCCTGGCTGAGAAGCTTGGTTTCAAAGGAATGTAGTTCATCTATGTGTAGATGAATAGGGTAGTTTATGTGGTTCTAATTTATTCTAAAACTGACACGGTATGTGATTTTATTACTTTTACAAAATCTTATCTTTTGAAAGATGTCAGGGCAGCATACAGTTACCCTCTTCCAATTTATCCTTACAACAACCCTGTAAAATAGGTCAGACTGAGAAATAATGGCTGACTCAAGGTCAACTGGCAAATGTAGATTGTACCTGGGTCCTCAGTCTGATCTTTAGGTAATACACCAGCATACACATCATTCACGTTAGTATCGTAATTCATCAAAATGGTAACCTATAAACATATTTTTCATTACTCAATATCCTTGAAACAGAATTCAGGAGTAAGCATTGCTATAATGTAATGATTAAAAAAAGAAGAAAGAAAGGTGAAGTTTTCAAGCATTATCTGCTTCCAAATGACCAATCTGTTCAACCAAATAGCTTTCCACTACAAGGGTGTAATACAAGTTAAGTGGCAGGAGGATTGATACTCCTGGCCTTTTGATTCAATAGCCTGTGAACGAAAAAGGATTTGTGCAATAGATTCAGACATTAGAGTCAATCAGTTAACCAAATTGCTGCTTAAAATGTATATACTCAAATTAAATGAGTACAGCTGGGTTAATAGCCAACACATGAAATGGGATTAAATGATAGATAATAGGGCAGTCCTTCCAAAAAGAAAAGAAAGAAAGAAAGAAAGAAAGAAAGAAAGAAAGAAAGAAAGAAAGACTGGCTAAACTACAAATGGATTTACTTTATATGAGCAGGAATGTTGATATTCTATTAGGCATGTTATTTCTGTCTCAGAAACACTGCAGATGGCAGTGAGGAATAATGGTCAAGACAACAGATGTGGTTCCACTTAATTTCAAGTTACACTTTCTTCTTCACAGAAGTTGAGAGGTTTAAATTACAGGAAGTTAGATTTAGTTTGTGTAGTTGTAAAACCTTAACGACACATTGGAGCAAGCTGAGCCGCCTAGGGAATTTCTGTAATTTCCTACACTGAGAGATTTTCAAGAAAAAGACAAGATCTGTCAGGGGACTTTAAGACCTTCTGATATCAAAGAGTTTACTGTATCTCTCCCATGTATGCATATTTCCCCCCCACACACACACACACACCCTTTCCATGGGGTAACCATCAGTGACTTTGTCCTACTTCATTTAGTCCACCCTTTAGTACTGAGTATAAGGGGCTTTGTGAACTTCAGCTTTTATGGACTATTCTCTTTGAAGACCCCTCCTCCCTACCATGGAGCACACATAGAACCTTCTGTGTTGCAGTATCCCACTGCAGATATCCCTCCCCAGGGAGGTTAGCTTGGATCTCTTGTTACTTGCCTTTTGACAACTGGAAAAAAATGACACTGTTCCATTGAGCTTTTACTAATTAATGCTGCTCTTGGAGTTTGAAAGTTTCTCTTTTTTATTGCAGTGTGTGTGTGTGTGTGTGTGTGGACAGAAACCAAGGGGGTGGCCCTCACTCATTATTTTTCGCCCAACTGTTTTCCTTCCCACTGATTGCATTGCTCAAAGAAGATCCATACTTAGGCAAGGGAAATTTAGAACTTCATAGGAGAAGCCCCAAAATGAGCAGAGATAGTCATTTCTGGAAGGATGCAGGTCAGCAGAGCTCCCTTATGCAAGCTCCATTGACCTGCATCTTTCCAGAAAGAAGCATTTCCGTTCATTTTGGGTTGCCCCAAAAATGCTAAATCTCCATTGTGAATGCAATTGGTGGGGTATACAAGAATTGGCAAGGGTGTAAGCACTCTCTTGGATACTTCCGTGTGTGTGTGTGTGTTGTATGTAGGTATGTATCAATCAATCAAATCAGTTTTGCTTTAGTTTTACTTTTCTTTAGTTTTTAATTGTTGTGTAGGGTGACAATATAGAAAGGAGGACAGGGCTCCTGTATCTTTAACAGTTGTGTAGCAAAGGGATTTTTTTTTGTATCTGGTCTAGACGGCAGGGCTCTTGCAGCTTTAACTGTTGTGATGAAGAGGGAATTTCACCAGGTGCGGCATGTATACAAATGACACCTGCTGAAATTCCCTTTTCTATACAACTATTAAAGATACAGGAGCCCAGTCTTCCTTTTCATATGGTCACCCTATGTGTTTTATTGTTTTTTATGACTTCATTGTAAATTGTCATGAGCAGTCATTGAGTGGAAGGGCAATTCAGAAATACATTAAATCAACCAATCAATTCTTTCCTCCACCCAACACTCCTCATCAATATATCATGCTGTGAGACCTTGTAGGAGTATTTCCCAGAGGATATTTGGGCATCTCTTGCTTGATTCAGGAGCACCCGGTGAGTGGGGCTGAACAGACATTCAAACTTGAGTCTCCACAATTGAACTCAATATTCAGGTCCCTGTCTGCATTGCAATCCTGCATTCAGTTCATTTGGATTTAAGTCCCTCTACATCATCCTTTTCCAAGAACCCTCTAGGTGGTTTGGACTACAACTCCCAGGATCCCTTGTTCATGCTGGTTAGACCTGATGGGAGCTGAAGCCCAAAACATCTGGAAGGCACCAGTTTGGGGAAGACTGCCTTAATTGTAGCCTTAAGACATTAGAAAATATCTATTTATTTTCTTTTAACATTCCTAATTTACTCTTTCCACTGGTGGAAGAGTTGCAATTGACTTGATATTACTTTTGCTCTGAATTTTGTGGCACTTGTTAATTTGGCTTAGACTTTTAATATATTTAACATAATTTCTTAATTCGGTGCATGCCATTCTTGTATTGCATGCCACCTATCAGTCTGCCAAATCCACGCATTAATGGCCAAGAGGGTGAAAGTGCCTCTTCCTATAGTTCTGTAAAGGAAATATGAAAATCAGACATCTGGATGCTAGTATCTTTGGGAAAAATTAGCAATAAGCTCTAGCAATGTGCTTGTTTGGAAATGTTTAGCCAAGAGCCCTAAATGCAGCGTCCTTTATGACTTATGAATTAAAACCTTGCAGAGCAATTCATATGCTAAAAAATGTTCAATGCCTCATAAAAATTTCTTATAGCAGAGATAACCATCTGGTCCAGTGTTCTTCCCTCCACCCCTTGTCCTATATAAGCACCAGGCCTAAGTACAACACTATTTAAATTTGCAAATAGGACAATTATACTAATGCTGATTTTATTTGATGCATTGTATAACACCTATGCATGGACCCTTGATCTGTTCCAGCACGGCTCTTTTTAAGTTCTTAAGAAGTTCTGTTACACTCCCTCCAGTGTGGGGAATAATTACATTAATGTTCAACTGATAACTGATTAGATATGTGACAAGGTATCATGAGTCATTGCCCCATGCCATTTTAAAGTGTTGACGTGCCCCACTGCAATAGAGGGCCTTCTCAGCACTGTCTCCCACATTCTGAAACTTGCTGCCAAAAGAGGATAGAAGGGCCCCCTCTCTGTTGCCCTTCTTCAACCAGGCAAAGATATTTTTATTCAGGCAGCACTTTTAATCTGTTACTAAAGGGGGGTTTAATTGATTTGATGCTATCTATTTCTTTGATTGTTGTGTTTTGATTATGTGTTTTTCTGGATTTGTTTATATGTTGTGTATTAATTAAGATTTTGTTTTCAACCTGCATTTTATTTTTGTTAGCTCCCCTTGAGCAGAGTTTTGGGTGAAAAGGTGGGCAATCAATCAATCAATCAATCAAATGAATAAATAATAATAAAATAATAATGGATTCACTATAATGCTAGCCAGGGTGTCATGATGGGAGGAGAGGACACCACCCATTGGGAATAGTCCTTCTAGTTAGGGTGACCATATGAAAAAGAGGACAGTTGAATAGAATTTTTTTTTTCAGCAGATGTCATTTGTATGCATGCAGCTATACTATAGTGATCAGATACAAAAGAGGTCAGGGCTCCTGCAGCTTTAACTGTTGTGATGAAGAGGGAATTTCACCTGGTGCTGCATGCATACGAATGGCACCTACTGAAAATTCCTTTTCTATTCAACTGTTAAAGATACAGGAGCCCTGCCCTTCTTTCCATATGGTCACCCTACTCCTAGTAAGAGGACTCTCTGCAAATAAAATCTAAAACTGTTAGACAGCTCAAATAGTCCTCCTCCTGAGAGTCAGGCTGCGATTTAAAGTAATCTTGGGGGCACCTTACTTTTAGTATATCTATGGCTACAAACTGCAGTGGCCATAAAGCCCTATAATTTCCCCTGGAGAATCTGTTATGTTGTCAAGGTAGGTTTTGGGTTTGTTTTGTTTTTTAAAACATCTATTTTTCTTTGCTTCCAAAGTAAAGCATTTATTTTTCTTGCAGATATATTAGATGAGTTTAGTGAGCAAAAATGGGGGTTATAATTTATATTAGCTAATTTATTTTTAAATTTCCCACAGGCACAGCAGCTAACGGACTTGGAACAAAAACTAGCAATTGCAAAAGAAGAATTGGAAAAAGCAGCTCTTGACAAAGTAAGAACCCTTTTGAGCACATCTTTTAGATCTATTAATAGTCTGCTATTGTGCAGCCTGATATGACAACATATTATCTTATTCTTGTAAAAAGGTAGACATATCTTTGATTGAATGCATAATGAGTATCCCTACTGAAAGGGAAAAAAGTTGCAGTGTGACAGTCTGAGCATTAGCACCTGTGATTTGAGGGTGATGAGGGAGGACCATCTCTTTTTCTTCTCTCTTAACATGCTTAGCAAGGGGCAATAGCACTGCTATTACTTTTATAATCCCAAATGGCAGAATGGAGCTGAGAGTTGTAATGTTGAAATACATCTTAATATTAGGTAATATAGAGGATAATAAATTAACCCCCCCAAAGTGTGCTGTGCATTTCATTTCATTTCTTACATTTTTATACCGCCCCATAGTTGAAGCACCAAATCTGAACACCCCTGCCATATGAAGTGGGATGGATAACTACCAGAGAGAGTGAGAGAGGTTGTGTTTGGAAGAAACTTTGGTCCACGGAGTGGAAATAGTCCACTCCACGGGTGGCCATTTCCGGGGCTCCTTTGGGTGACACCAAAGTGCTGCTCGATGGACTCTTTCCACTCCGTGGAGTTGTCGTCTCCCACACGCACACCTCTCGGCCCTCCCCACAGAAAGATGGTGATGGTTATTGCTGAGCTTACCAGGATGCCACCATTCCAGGGGGAGGAGCAGAGGGGGTAGGAGAGATGCACTGCATGGAGACACAGCACGCCCAATGCCGAGCGACAGCCACGGTGGAGGAATACTACCTTCTGTCAAGAGGAGAGATGGCTCCATTGGCGCTTATTTCTCTGGTGACAGTCACTGCAAAGGACGTGCCGTGGCCATCCCTAGGAACATGTGGGGCACTGTGATCGGTGGTGCCCCACCCATCAGTGGTGCCCATGCCAGGAAGTGTGTGGGGAACCGAGGATCACAATGCCCCACCAAGGGACAGCATGATCAGGCCTCCCCAAGGGCTTGCTGACACGGGATTATTTCCCCTGCTGATGGAGCCCTGCTGGTCGAGGTTTCTGCCTCTGTTGCCTCGCGACTCTGTCGGCATGGAAATAATCAATGGAGCCCGCCACACAACACGATAACCAACAGTTGTGCAAATAACCAACTCTGCAAACCATTGGTTAGCTCCGTTGATTATTTTTTTGGAAATAACCACCATGGCATGGTTTTTGACTGACAGACAATGTGCTCATCAACAGGGAACTATTTAATAAATGGTTGATTAAATAGTCCACCGTTGACAAACGTGTCATCTGAACTGAGCCAGACAGACTTTTCAGTAGTGGCAACCCAGTTATGAAACAACCTCTTCAAATGGTTCACCTGGCATTATCCTGTGGTATTTTGGGCACCAGGTGAAGACTTCTGGTTGCTAGGCATTTTAATAAATCATGTGATCTGGACCTCATAGTTTTAAAACATGTAATTTTAGGGTACTGTGAGCTTTGTTTTTTTGTTTTTTGTAATTTATAATGCTTTACTTTTGTTTTCTAATTTGAATTTAAATCATTTTGGTGGTGTTGTTTTTATTGTAAGCCACCTAGAAAACTTTATATTTTGTAGCTGCAGAATAAAATATCATAAATTAATAAAGACATTTTTGGCAAGAGGTGGACCACATGCAAAAGGAAGAGCAGAAAGCAAATAAAGACACTTGCAAGGGTCAGCATCAATTTAGCCACCTAATAATTCAGTGGGAAAGAACTCTGTAGAGGCAAGCTAAAAAATATTTGCTTGAGTTATGCCATTGAGAAATGCCTAGGGATGGGGGAGAAATTCATTCAGAATTTTACACTTTTGAACCACTATGCAAACAGAAAGACAGTTATCCTTCACAATTTGCACTGCTACGATTTTTGAAGGAGTTGTTCAAACAAAAACATGCTTACAAGAATGCATACATTAGGAAAAATAATGTTCAAAATGCATAATGAAAGAAAAATTGCTTGCCAAAAATGTTTATATTAGACAAAAATGCATAAAACTGCACACACACACACACTTTAGTTTGAAATGAACTTAAGATAGGAAAAATGAGAAAGTGAGAAAACTGACATATTTGTCTATCACTAGAAATGCTAAAGGGGAAGACAAAGCATTCCCTTTGGGACATTGCTATCTATCCCCTGCCTCTACATCATGGCAGCAACACTTCTTGATTTATGTCAGACCAGCAATGCAGAACAGAGTTGAGTTAGTATGACAGTGAGTTATTGGGACCTTTCCATTGCCCCTACATTGTGCGCTACATGAAAAGGCCATGCTAAGGGGCAGATCCCAACACTGGAGTGGTACTGTAGTAGAGAATCCAATGCTGTCCTATTCTCTTTCCAAGTGTGTGAGCACTGGACACCTGAAGAAAGAAACTAACCAGGTGTTCCCAATTTGTTAAGAGAAGTGCATCTTTCCTATGGAAGAGGAAATGGTGCATTGAGCTGTTGGCTGTGCGTCTATTTATTATTGTTGTCTCTGTACCCAATCATTTGTTTTGTTTTTTAGTTTTTGAAAGTTAGAAAAAAAACATAATGAAAGTTTAAAAAATGCAGAGTAAAAGCTGTACCCAATGGGGTTATTCCATTAGTGCAAACCTCCTATCTCTTATAGTAACCTCATTTTCATCCTTGGGCAAGTGTCTATTCCAATATTCTGACTGTGCTTATGTAAGATGTTGTGGATGTCATTCTACAAGGCATTTTGATTTCATTCAGCTGGATCCTGTTTGCACTACCTGTTCTAATTGTTCTTCTTCCAGTTATGGAACTGCCAGTGGAGCAACACCTACCATTGTAGGTTTTCTACTAGAGTAGCCTTGGATATAACCCAATATATTATCCTCTGTAATCTGTCGTTAAGATCCAATGACATTTTCCCCCTCAGGAGTCACAGCTGAAAGCTCTGAAGGAGACCGTACAACTCTGCCTGTCTTCCGTCTTGCACAATCAACCTCCTACTACAAATGTAATCCCTTCAAGACCGATCGAGAGACAGACATCCCTGGTTAGAAATGGCTCAAAAGTTCCATTTCAAGTGACAAACACCAAGGTATCTTTTTTTTCCTTCTCTTAAAAAGTAAGAGTTTGTCCTGGAAGTCCATCAAACTGGAACTAAAAAGGATTTTAAATTCATTGAAAGATTAGGATAAAGTTTGAAGGTAATACTAAGCCTATCTTTGCTGTCACGGAGTTACTTCTTTAAAAGTTGGAAAATAGCTTATTTTTCTTCCTACTAAATAACATTTTGGATATGTTCTGTTGTATAGGACTCATCTGCATAATACATGTGAAAGTAGATGTATTATTGCAGTACATGATCCATTTGTTACATATGGTATTCCATTTACTGATACTGTCAGTATTATGCATATACAGTTCAACAGAATATACTATGCACAATTCAACCAAGAGTTGAATTGTGCTTAGGGGAAGAGTTGGCCATGACTAAATAAACCTATTCTATTGTTTTCCATAGAGCATAGTTGTAACCAAAATTTTCTGGAGCGTGTGTGCAATACGTATCTCATATTATGTAGCACTGCAGAAAACTGCTGATAATTTCAAATGCTGTACTAATACAGGAACTCATAGGAGCAGCCATTGATGAAATGCCATAAATTGAAATGCCATAAATCCCAAAACTGGGTCCAGCGTGTCAGGAATTGTCATCACTGTTAATTATGTCCTGTCATTCAATGTGTTGTAGTTCTGCTCTATAAAACACTTTTAGGGCACTTGTATATATGTAAGCCCCACTTATTTTCTCAAGCTGATCGTATGCAGAATACTTGTCTATACAATCTGGAAATTCTAGAATGCTGGACTCACACATTCACACACCTGTGTACTGTCTTGCATCATTCACTTTTGACTGCAGGGCTGTACACCCCTTCCACATTGCATTCAGTGAACTCATTAATAGGATTGTACCCACTAGTTACCCCACCCCCAACACTAATGGATCCACTGACCATGATAATGTCTACATAAGAACATAAGAAGAGCCATGCTGGATCAGACCAAACATTCATCTAGTCCAGCATTCTGTTCACACAGTGGCCAACCAGCTGCCAATTGGATGTGAGTGCAATAGAACCCTCCCACCCATGTTCCCTAGCAACTGATGTGTGTAGGCATACTGCCTCTGATCCTGGAGGTAGTGTAGAGCCATCATGACTAGTAGGCATTGATAGCCTTCTCCTCCACTTGGCATTATTGAGAAGGAGGGCTGTGTTCATGGGACTTCTCTACACAAGCAGGAACCTAGCCAGATCAGAGTTCCTGTTTAGCTAGAGAAGCCCTGTGCTTGCATATATGTGCCTGCATAGCTCCCCCCCCCACCTTAACACTAACGCTGAATGTGCAGCTGTCAGTGGACATGGACAGTGTCAGTGGGCATTACTTTTGCTGAATGCATGACATGTGGAAGGAGGTCTGAACATCCTTTTTGTTTCTCTATGGAACTGTGACCTTACTATCCAAGTGAAGGACACCCTGCTAGTAGCACATACCATGAGATGAAAAGGAGGAGAGCCAAAGGCACCTAATTTTGTCAGGTGTTGTTGGCCCTCTCTGTCTCATCACTTCAACCTCTAAATCACCCATTTTCACAACTAAAGAATCAGAACTTGAAATGAATTAAGGGATTGTTATCCTGAGATAATTGTTCATGTCAACAGGCCTTAGGTCACTTATCTAAAAAAGGAATCCTAAATTCACTTCAAATTTCTCCTTAGTCAGACTTTCTAGAATGCACCCTTGTCAATCTAGGGTTACCAATCACTAACAGGTAGATTTTAATGCGCTCAATATGTTCATCCAGTATCCTTCACTAAGAAATATGATCTGTTTCAGAGCAGTTGCTCACACTTGTTCCATGCCATGAATGTATAATGGGGAAATAATGGGTCATAATCCTGCTATTCTACTGATGGACACTTCAATATTGGAAATCTGAACTTTATCAAAAATCTGCTACTGTGAAATAGGCTGTCAGTGAATCATGATTTAGACCCTCTGCAATGGAATCATTACATAACTCTTTCAGAAAGGCAGACATTGTTGTATATGTAGTCCTTGACTTTGTCTTAAATGCTAACTAGCTCCAGCTATAATTGCAGGAGTTACTCTTTACTTTCTACTGAGCTACTATGGCAGGGACCATCAGAAGCACAGTGCTCATGAATCCTGTCACTTTTGATAAGCAGCAGCTTAAACTTCAGTGGATGTTTTGCCTTATAAATATAAACCTCAAGGGATTCATTCAGTTTACAAATTATGGGCTTTTCTAAGTTGAAATGCATATTTCATTTACAGTACCTGTCTTGGGCGACACCACAGGAGCCAGTGTGGGTTTCTGTTAGAAGTATGCACAAGAAGATAAGTGATTTATGGCAATGGGTAATAGCTATCCTGTCTCCCTGTGCCTTTTGGTTTTCAGGCTTGCTTGCATAGAGCAGGTTCATTACTGAGGAAGGAAGGGACACTGTCTACAAACTTATTCCTTTGCCTCATCATCATAAAACCCTGCCCTTCTCCAATCTTACAGTATTTTAGGCATGTAGCATAGTCTGAATTAGGAATGTGCCGTGGATGGGATCCGATCCATGATCTGAATACGATCTGGCCAGAATTGGATAAAGCAATCTGATCCGATCTGATCCTGATCATATGAACCATCCGATCTGATCTGAAGGGACCCGATCCAGGTTGGAAAAATCGGAGGATTGGACCTTCATTTAATGGAGTTTTAAACTGACAGTGGACTTAGAAAAATAATGTGCAGTAACTTTTTATTTTAAGAGGTAGAAAGTTGAAACTCCCTGACATAGGAGATTAGATGTGGCTACTCATGTGTGAAAAATTCCAGAGAAATTGGTGCAAGACTTTAGTGGCAATGAGTGCTTTATTATGGTGTTTTAAACTTCCATTGAACTTACAGCAAAGAATGTGCTGTGTAACACTTTTATTTTAAAAGGTAGAAAGTTGAAACTCCCTGACATGTGAGATTGTTTGTGTCTAGTCATGTGTGAAAAATTCCAGAGAAATTGGTGCAAGACTTTAGTGGCAATGAGTGGTTTATTATTTAAAACTTCCATAAAGGGGGGAGGCTGTGTGTGTGCGTGTGTGTTTGACAACTTGATCCACCAATTGTGCTTTACACTACATCAGTGCATCACCCAATCCTGTTAAAGACTTCCTGCAGCCTCCAATCACAATGCTGGAAGAGGGCTTAGTAGAAACCCTGTATATATTCTCATTCTTTCCCTTTTAGCTCTCTGTGGGGTTTAGTTAGTTGGAGTGGAAAGAGTGTGGTTTGGAGCTGGAATTGATATTGGATTTTGGTGGAGTTTGGAGCATGTCACTCCACTTGCAACAACAACAACAAATTTTATTTGTATATAGCACAAAGGCCGTTACAACCATAAAATCAATCCCATTCTTACAGCTTGCCCATACAGAATACAGTCAAATATGAGGGCTAAAATTTACCCTCTATCCCACCTAATACAAATGATCCCCCCTGCAGTCAACTCCAGCTTCCTCTAGGAAGGATTGGCGAATTTATTTTTGCTGCCAGTGCAAAAACTGCTACTTTAATTGTAATGGATTTGGAGTGACCTGCTAATAAATCACAAATGGTGTCAACCAGTGGCCAACCTGCTCTTACTTTCAAAAGGCCCCAAAAAAAGCGGGCCCTAACCTCCTTATACAGGGGCAAGCTCCACTTGCTTAAGCTAAGGGACTTGGGTTTCTCCCTCAAGGAGAAGTCCACAGAGTCCCCAAAGTTCAATAAAACGCCTGCCATTCTAGTTAAACTGTGCCCCTGTGTCTGTGAAATGGGGGTGAATGTACACCTCTTCTGTGCGCTCCTCACATTAGTGTGGTGTTTGTAGGGACAGGATCTAATGAGTGATCACTTTGCAATGGTCTTACTTACCAGCACAAGCCATTTTTAACAGTTCAATTTCAGTAAGCGACATGCCTCTGTGTCTGTGAAAAGGGGCAGAGCACGTTCAGCCCTTCTGTATGCTCCCCAAGTTTGAGTTCAGTTTCTGGGGACAGGATCTAATGAAAGCACTTTGCAGTTTGCAAGCAATGGACAAACCCATTTTTCACAATTCCATTTCAGTTAAACCGTGCCCCTGTGTCTGCAAAAGGGGGTAGAGCTACATACGTACAGCCCTTCAGTGAGCTCCCCAACTGGGGACATGGTCTACATTCTTACCTGCCAAAAACCATTTTAAATGTGTCCCTGAGACACAGGAATAAATTGAAAAAGGAATAGATGACTGGTGAAAAAGTGACTTTTGAAGGCTTACTTACAAGTAACACCTACACCCCTGTGTCTGTAATTCTGGGCACATGACTGGCAATATTCCATCTGCACTTGTACAAAGTTTCATGATTCTGTCTTAAAAAATACCAAAGATACAGGCCTTCCCCCCTCCAAAATCAAGTCTAAAGGGACTAAAAGGCATCCAATCCAAAAATTGGATATCCGATTTTTGGATCGGAATCGGATCTGATCCAATCCGAAATACCTCCAATAAAAACTGATCTGATCCACAACAACGATTCCGATTCCGATTCCGATCCGATTTTTTAGACCGTGCACATCCCTACTCTGAATTATACATCAGATTGCAGCATTAGTTTCACTTTTCTTTATATGGGTGGAAAGCTCAATTTGAAGCTGTGTAGATCAGCATCAGGCTCACTGTTTCTGGTCTAAAGCGTTGATGCTAAGAAGACCATATTGGCAGTTCCCATCTGTTGCAAATTACTACTAGTTTCTGTTTAATTCAAGAGATAGTAAATTTTGTGTAACAGCCTCACAGCTGGGATATTGGAGGCAGGTGGTCAGATGGCATGGTTTGCAGTGGGTAGGCAAGTGGAGCATATTTGCCTTTATAAGTTGTTACACTTTGTTAAACTGTAAAGAGTTCTTGTCAAGGCTTATTAATAAATAAAAAAATCTTGAATACAACACTTCAGCAAAAGAAATATTTAACTTCACAAAAATAATTTTGAAGGATGAATGATGTTAGAGGGGGGAAACTGAAATGCTATTTTTATCTTCCCTTTTCACTGAGTGTATTTCTTAACTGTGTGCAAGGATGGTATTGGAAAACTTGTTTGATAAGAATCCCAAACAGCCTGCCTGTGCTGTTAACCCTGCAGATATTTCTTCATATTGAGACTTCAATATCGGAAAAATATTTCCAGTAACTATTTGGAGTATGGCTCAAATGTATATGGTAGGGAAGTAAGATTGTATAAAATTCATTCTGTTTGTGTTTCGCCCATTTCTTCAACCACCCCTTGACAGAATTGGATTTTTTTTCAGTATCCGAATTTGCACATATTGAAATTTTATCCAAAATGCACAAATTTCCCCAAATGTGCATTTTCATGCTTTAGCCTTTGGGGGAAATGTGCATTCCCCCCCTTGGGATTTAATTTGTTGTGTATTTTTCTATGATGAAATTTGCACAAAATTCCTGAAAACAGTCTGCAAGTCTGTGGAGTCTGCTCAACTGGGGAAAAGCCATTCCTGCAAAATCTGTGTGTCAGATTCATAAAAATTCAAACTATTTTTTCCCCCGACATCCCCAGTATATGATATATTTTTCCTTGGGCAATAAAAATAGGTTCTATCTCTTACCATATATTTTGCAGTACAACTGTATGTATGTTATCTGGGTATTTGTCATGTGATTAGAGCCTGTGGGGAAAAAAAAACCTTTCCCATCACAGCAATTCCTTTTGATACTACAAGTTATGTAAGAAAAAAAAATGACCTATTATACATATCTGATCCTGGTGCAAATGCTACAGCACACACTACATCCTTATCTGGACAGAAATAGCCTAGCTACAGTTATCCATGCTCTATAACTTCTTACCTGGATTGCTGCAATGCGTTATACATGGGGGTGCCTTTGAAAATGGTCTGAAAACTTCAGCTGGTCCAAAACAGGACAGAAAGATTGTTAACAAGGATTGGCCAACGTGATCACATTATGCTACTACTTTTCCATCTGCACTGGAGGCCTGATTCAACATACTGGTATTAACATTCAAAGCCCTAAAATTAGGGATGTGCACTGTCACCAAATACTGTATTGTATCGTTATTGGAATTTACAATATAAAACAATTTTGGATCCAATATTATTGGATGTTTTATATCGTATCTTATTGGATTTCTGATAATTAATTGGAAATCCAATATTTATCGGATGACGCCATTTCAGTCATACACTTTCCTTGAAGAGCTTAATAAATAAAGATGTAACTTTTTTATTTTAAAAGATAGAGACATGAAACTTGGGGAGCCAGGACTAGCAACATCCCATCTGCAAAGTCCAAAAAGTGTCATGTCTCTATATTTTAAAATAAAAAAGTTACACCCATTTAAGTTCTTCTAGGAAAGTGTATGTCTAATACTTTTTTTAAATAACTTTTATATTTTTTAAAGTTTGATACTTGAAAGTGGCCCACATTGCTTATGGGATATGCCTAAGTATGTGTATCAAATTTCAGAACAATCCCTCCAACGCTGTATTTTTTAAGAATATTTGAAAGATCGTGCAACTTTTTGATAACTCTGAATGCACATGGCTTTAACTGCCAGATTCAGAGGTGTCAAAAGTTAAATGATCTTTCAAACATTCATATAAAATACAGGGGTGGAGGGATTGTTCTGAAATTTAATACACATACTTAGGCATATCCCATAAGCACTATGGGCCACTTTCAAGTCTCAAACTTAAAAAATATATAAGTTATAGTATTTAAATGGCGGTCTGATAATCTGATAAAATCCGATAATTATTGGACCGATAATTATTGGATCTGATAATTTTGGAGGGATTTCTATTGTATCATTATCGTTAATCGGTTGTCTGATAATGCCATTATCATATTGTTATTGGACATCAAAACGAGATGATAACATCCTTACCTAAAATAGCTTAGGGCCAGGTTACCCAAAGGATCATCTCTTGCCTGGACCCTAAGATTTTCAGTGGTCCTTTGGGAGCCTCTGCAAAAGGAAGGGAGGTGGGTGGCTACCAAGATTGCCTTTTCTGCTGTGGCACCTTGGTTGTGGAATGAACTTCCCAGAGAGGCTCACTTGGGCCTCATCTACACCAAGCAGAATATAGCACTATGAAAGTATTATATAAAAGGCAGGAGCCACACTTCTGCTTTATAGCAGTAGTGAAGTGCACTGACAACTGTTGGGGCACATTGACACATACCATATACCACTATATCCTGCTTGATGTGGCTCCTACCTTGTATGTACCACTTTCATATTGCTTTCATAGTGCAATATCCTGCTTGGTGTAGATGAGGCCTTGGTGCCTGCATTGTGCTCTTTTCGGCACAGAACTAAAAGACTAAAATGCCCTTTTTATTTAAACTGTTGTTATATTTTAAATCTCTGCATTTCATTCTGGTTTTTACTTTGATTTTATACTGTAGTTTTAAACTTTTAAATTTCTATAATGTATCTTATGCTGTATTTTGTGGTTTGAATTGTAGTGAGCTGCCCAAAGAATTTCAGCCATTTAGCAGTATAAAAATATAGTAAATAAAGAAATGCAAGGTCCCCTGCCTGGAACAATGAGATCAGCCATGTCAGGAAATCCATTTGCTGAGCACCTTTGAGACCTTTGAAATGATGGGAAGTTCCCTATACTTGGGATCTGGAAAGTAGGGCTGTGCAAGCCTCGGGCCTTGAAATCCCGAATCTAAAGCCCAGAGGCCATTTTAGGATGGATCCATCCTAAAATGGCCTCCGGGCTTCGAATTTGGGATTCTGAGGCCTGAGGCTTGCACAGCCTACTGGAAAGTGGGTGCAATCTCCCACGCAGCTTCCATTTAAATGAAACTAGTTAGCAGCACAGCAGTCCAAATCTATTAAAAACAAAGTAGAAGGCCCAATCAATGTCCAATCAATGTCTATCCATGGTAATCTTTGTGGTCCTAATACTGATCTATAAGGTCAGTGCAAAAGTCCTCTGTTGGAATGTGGCCTAGATTCAATCCCCATTAACTCTAAATACGTATTTGTTAATAGTGTCATTGTTTTAGGCAGATGTGGGCAATAATCTTCTTCATTTCTTCTTGAAGAAAGGCCACGAGGTGGACCCAAATTAGAGTTCATTTTTAAAGAAATCATTTTTGTTTGCTAAAAATGGAACCAAAGTTGATTATTTCATTTATCATACTATCCCAATTCAAATTCAGATTTTGAGCTTTTGCACAAAGCATTCTTCTCTGAAGAGCATATAAGATAATATAAATTTAATTATGTGATTTCTTTTCTCACAAGAAACAAGCTTTCTAAACGTGCATAATTTTTTACCTCCATGTGACTTCCCTTAGCAAAACATGTCATAATCCCTCATTACTTTTTTTCTTTTTTTAAAAAAAAAGATATTTCTCTTGGGCAATAATTTCAGGCTGTTGCTATGACACTCTGTCAGCAAGAACCCAGGAATATCTTATTTGTTACAGCCTGTTTCTTATGCCTAATATCTATGTCATTCATGAGACATTGCTTTTAAGATGCATTTTATTTCCATAGAGACACTGGGTCGGTTCACATTATTGCCACAACCCCCTGTGGGTTAAGCCTTGATGGGTTGTGGTCTCTGTAGCTCGTGTTATTGGAACCCAGTGAGGGTAGGTTGTTGGCATGGTTAACAAACCACCCATAGCTCATGGGCTGTTTTAGGTTTGTGGGTGGTTTGGTAACCATGCCAGCATCCAACCATCACCAAGTTTGGACGACACACTAAGCCACAGCAACCACCTATGATGGCATGAATATTCAAAATGCCTACCAGCACACACCATAATCCACTGTGGCTTAAATAAACTATGATGGGCTGCAGTGAGCATGCAAACCAGGGCAGTATGTGTCTCATTTGATTTCAGAATGCTTTAAGCAGAATAGCTGTCTGTTTTGTTTTATTTTAGCATTGCAGGACCTGTCCTGTCTAACTCAGCTTAAGGTTCCAGAGAAACCAATCCAAAGCATTTACTAGAAAGACAGGGCAGAGTCAAGTCCAGTGGTATGGAATGGGATTCCAATCACGTGAGGGGGAGAATGAGGGTATGCTTACTGGTTCCACCCCTCTCTCATGCTCCCATTGCCCCCTTCATGTACCACAGGGGGAAAGATTTGGGCAGTCTGTTGTACTCATATTTGATTTTGATCTGATTACATAGGGTTCCAAATCATGTGGGGAGCCTATTCCTGGAGAGTAGTTGGCCCATTTCACACCTTCCCCTCCAGCCCATAGACAGCAGTGGGGATACAATGGATGGCTGTGGCCAGCAACCATGGTCCCTCTTTCCATCTCATCATATGAGTGAATGAATCCCATATAAGGTTTTAAACACTCTTAGATGTGCCTAAAAAACATAACATGGGTGTGGCCCTATCAAAGCAACATCAGCCTATTCGTTTCCATGTTTACATCTTTCTCTTCCACGTTTACATCTTCCCATGATTCTCTTTCTATTTGGGTCTGACTCATCTCTGGAATATTGTAACTCTTATGAGGCATTGCTTTTCTGCCTAAATTAATGTCAGCACATCACATTACAGTGTCCTGGTGCTGCATTCCTGTGTTCTGAGATATGAACTACATTGTTTCTTCCCTTCTTCTGCCTTTGCCATTTCTGTTTTCTGGCAGATGCAATAATATAATGGAGAGGAGGAGGTCCATGGAAGTCGCCTTGGGTTCCTTGCAAGAGGGAAAAGGTCGGGATATAAATGTAATAATAAATTTTTAAAAGGTGAAGTTCTGATTTTACAGGATGTCCATAGGCACATCTATTTGGAAGTAAAAGTCGCTGGTTGGTTTCCATGGGATTTGCTTTTAAGTAATCTTAGAATTAACATGTTGACTCCAAAGCATGGCCTACTGAGTTCAAGATGACATACTTTCTGGAGTTTAGGTTTAGTTTTGCAACCTTGGTCTCAGAATGGCTCTGTGAGATTGTTCATGATTTTTTTTAAGCAACTTAAAAACTGCAGGAATATATTTGTGGATAAATCTGAGCTTATCTTTTGTATTTAGGAAGGCAAATTATATGGGTTAATGAAAAAAACTGCACAGTTTTGCATGAAAATAGTTGCATCATGAATTCCTTGAAAAAATCGCAAACTTATATAATCTTTTCCATTGATCTAAGAAATCAAGCAGGAAGTGGCCGTTAAAAAAAGAAAAGAAAAAAAGAGCAGCCTTTACAATACAAAATGTAGAACGATTAATTTTGCCTTCAAGTGATGTAACTCTGTGGTTACAAGCAGGTCTCTTCCATGGTCAGTGGTTACGGAGAAAATCACCCCACATGCTTGCAACCTATGACTTCCTAAGCCTGACAGCAGACATAAGTTTAGTATAGAAATCATTCAACAATAAAATCATTAACCTTTGTTTAAAACCATCTGCTTTCCACATAGTCAGCTTTGCCAAGCTCACTGACAGCATGTATTTAAATGTCAGCTATTTCCTTCTTGAACCCCCATTTGCAATGTTTTTAAAAAAGCCACATAGAGTTAAGCACGTGTGACTTGCTTCTAAATGCTATTCCATTTACAACCTGATCCGTTCTTTGCCTTTCTTAGCCTGTGCACTGATATTTTCATTATGTCCTAAACCAAATGTGTGTGGGGTAGGATGTGATTGTCTTCCTTTTTAAAAGACAAATCAGAAAAGCATGACAGCTCTTTTTTTTTCTTTAATCTGTCATTTTATCTTGGTTTTCAAATATTGCTACAACAGTGACACGCTCCTTCTATATACATCTAGAAAGCATTCTTTAAACAGAAGCAGGATTTTCCCCTTCATCAGCAGTGGAGAATTACAAGGAAATTGTCATTATATGCAAGAACATATGCAAGTGCCATTAAACTGTAATGTGAAACTTGATTTTATCTCTGATTTTAACAGATTCTCTATAGCACATTAGATCCACAGCCAGCATTATTATTTTAACAATCCATTACAATTTACTGGGTTGTACAACACACCAACTGAAACACTATAACTTTTGAATTTCCCCTGAACTTTTCATGGTATATCACAGCTGAGTTTCCTGCATTTTGAAGGCTTTCTGAGCTCACTGCTTCAATCCTTTTATTACTTATAGCAGCAGTCTGGCTGAATCCTGTTTTCTGCCCTTGTACTGTTAAATGAAATTTCAGGAAGATAGCATCATTACCTAGCATACATGACCTACAGCCCTTATGACTTGATGGAGCTAAAATGGAATCCTTTGCTAGGTCAGGGTTAAGAGTCTTTTATCTTGCCAGTGAACCAACTCAGTACACTTCTTTGACATCCTGGTTCAACCGGAAGATGTGACACATGCTACAAACTAACTGGAAAGTCCCCACTGTCACCAGTTTGTATATTGTAGGGCCAAGATCCTGTACTCCCCAAAATGTGATCAGCTCGATCCACCTTTCCGCAACCGGGCATCCACCATATATCTTGGATTACAACTCCCCCTGGTTCAGTATTATGGGAATTGTAGTCTAATATCTCTGGAGGGCACTAGCTTGGGAAAGGCTGTGTTCTGAGTAGAAAGCAAATTGGACAATGTGGCCACATCATCACTGACGACAAATAAGGTTAGCTCAAAGAACAATCAGAATTAGTTATGCCAGTCCTCAGCGACTTTGTCACATAGACAAATCTGATTGACTTTATGACGATGTAACTATTAGTAGGAAGAAGGGCATTTAAACAATGGCACTGAGGCAGCAGCTGATTAGGAATGCAGTATCAGTTAACCACTTATAGACAGTTTTAAAGCTGTTCTGTGGTATATAGATTTATTAAACAAATAGGTGTAAAAAGGTGAACTTAGGAGGATCTTTTAGGAAACCGTTCAATTCCCCACCTCCCGGCTTCCAGCTTCTTATCCATGTTTAAAATATTTACTAGAGAATGCATTACTCAACCCTGGCAGCCATTCTGAGCACTGCTACAGAAAGGATTAAGTTGTTATAGCACTATTTAATTTGATCAATAAGACAATTATGTTTGTAATTTATTTCCTCCTGTTTCAAATCTTTATCAAATAATTTCTTAATACTGATGAGCAACCAAGAGGTTTATCGGCCATCTCATTTTTTCCCCCTATCCCTTTAGCAATAGATAACATGGCTAAATTAAGCATGTGCTTAACTTTCTCCTGTAGAAATCCATGGGGCTTTACAGCACTTGTCTTTGGCCAGATCAGCCCTGTGTATACACTCTCATTCACATATTCAATAAATGATCTCAGAATGATGAAATCACAGCTAATGCCAACCCTTTGGGAATATTATCCAGATCCATATGACATGTTGGAAGGCCTGTGCTAAGAGTGTAGAAATGTTTCTTCTACTGGACTTATAGAATGTTAAAAGAAGTGGGAGAAAATTTATGAATTATGTGTAAATGCTGCACAAGGCTTAATGTAATTGCCAGGAAATTCCACAAGGAATTCTGTGTTATAAAGTATGCATTAATGTTTTATATAATGAGTATTAAATTTGCTGATTCTTTATGATGCATGTATTATTAATTTAGTGTTATAAAGCTGTGTACGAACATATAGGGAAATCTGAGTGGAAAAGGTGGCTAATGGTGAATTGCTTCTCTTTGGTCTGTGCTTGGCAAAGATACCATTTAGAAAACATTCCCTAGAAAAGAAGCACTAATTGTCTCCGCTGAATCATGCAAATTGTCTTTTACAATACAACCACAGATTGTACTTCTACTCATTTAAACTGAAATGTGTTGAATCGTTGGCCATAAGAATGCAGAGAAAGTTGGCCATCAACAATGCAGGAATTCAATTTATTTTGTCTTGAATGATTTAAGAAACAATCTATGGATATAAGCCAAAATCTTGGCAATTCCCAGTGGAACTTATTTTTGATTTTCCTATTTCAAAATCTTAACAGAAACCTGAACCTGTCTGATATTCAGTGGTGAGCTAATGTAATATGTCTCATTGCCTAGTGTTTGAAAAGCTGACCTTGAAAGGCTAGTGGACGAGCATATATTGCAAAGGGGAAAAGACCCCAAATACCTCTGTTTCCTGATGTTCAAATAGATTTCCTGTTAAGCATTCATGAAGGTAAGCACATTTCTAAAATGAGCAGTAAATGTTTGTTATCCTAAATGACTTTATGATCATTTGTATGCTGTACCTAAAATGGTAGATAGGCCCCATTAAAAATGCTGTCATGCTCTGGCTCTGTTTACTAAGGACACAATCTTCCACAAATGTATGATGGCACAGCACCCACATACAGAGGAATCACCCTAGGGCTCAGTGATCCCTGTTTTCATGGGCTGGCTGTGTGTAGATTTAGGTGGATATGATATTTACATGGCGAATGAAACCTATGGTAATTTGAAGAGCTTTCATTAGCTGAGAATTCTTCATGGAAAGGATATTTTGTTGGTGAGGGCAATCAAGGAAAATGAGTGAATGCCTATATCATCATGTGAACTACTCATTAACTAGACACTCATCCAGCATTATCCTGAAATGAAGAGAAGGAACCAAAGCAAGTTTCAGCTGGCTAAGCACCTGCAAGAATGTGATTAGAGATGAAGGATGTCCAGTTGGGGGTCTCAGATTTCACAAGGAAAATGAGCCGGATGGGCAGCAAGTTTCAAAACTACTGTCTTTGTGTGTGCTGTTTCTCCAAGGCATCAGGGATGCCCTCAAAGTAGTGCCGTGCCAAAAATTTCCCCCATGAGAATTTTGACCATTCTCATTCAATTTGATAGAAAAGAAATTGCTTTCAAAAAGAAATTCACATGGGTTTCGTTCGGTGTTCTTGTGCTTTACTTTACTTATGAGATGGCCGAGGAGCGGGCACAAGTGTCCTGTCTTTCACTGTACAATTATCTCTCTGACAGCCTGTAGCCTCCTTGGCTTTCTGCACTTCCCACTCAGGGGAAGACATCATGAATTTATTCCTCTTGGAGGACATGCAGGCAGCCTGGGGGCCTGTAGAGCAATGGTGAAATGTGCAATAGAAAGAAAAATATAGACAGTACCCTCAGCCACCTCACAGAGATTAGATAAGGTCCAAAACACCACCCACACACATTCAAGATAAATTATAAAGTGCTCTGAGAATGAGGCAGAAAAATAGAAGCCCCTGAGTTTTTCTTTTCTTTTCTTACCTCCTAGAAATAAAAGGACACTTTTCAGAATTTAATCTACATTTTCTTCACCATTATTTTTTGTGGTGGCTTCTTTCCCTCCCCTCAATGCCCAGGATTGATGCTACGTATATGGGATGTTGTGGAGGATCCAAAATGGGGGCGAAGCTGCCAACACAGTTGATGCCCTTGCCATTTGCAGGGTGGTCCAAAAAACAAAACAAAAAACAAAACAAAACCCTTAGGAAAATAAAAGAAAGAAGCTTCTCTACAACCCTTGCTGTTAGTGATGCCTACCTGTGAGAAATTGTTGGAGAATTTGTCCTCCCCCTGGAGAAATTCAATGAAATTGTCTCCCCAATTCCTCTACCCACAAATATGGTGGAGAATTTTGAGAGGCCACTTGTGCACAACTCTACCCCAAAGTCATAACAGCTTACAAGTCTTAGGAGAGTGGTATCTTTTGGCTTCCCCAAACATTTCCAAGCATGATTCATAAGCTTTTCTCATAGCATCTATATCTAATATGCAGAACCAGTAGAAAAAACAATGTCATGTGCACTCCCCATTTTCTGCTAAAGGAAACTTGTCTAACATTCTCTCTGTGACCTCATTATCTGTATAGTTTTGCTCCCTCCTTTCACTGTGACCCTACTCTGTCCCTTCAGGCAGTTCCAGTTTTCCCTGTGATCCAGTTCCCTTTGTGCCTTTTTTTGTCATTCTCACCCACAAGTCCCACCTCTGCTCTAATACATTTCTAACCTACTCGTGTTTATTATTTTCTTTGTAGATGTTAATTGCCTATGGGGCACAGTATGATATTCTGTGTGACAGATGCTTTCCATAGAACATAGTGCACAATGAAATGCTTACTAGCCTGTGACTAATTACTTTTTTAAAAATTATCGTGGTTGTTACTAAAAGAAAACATCATTAAATTAAGCTCCTCCAATTTTCTTAATTTCTCTTCTTCTTCTAGACAGGAAATGGGGGGCATTTTCTTGGGCCATACGAGACAATATTTTGTGTGCTTTAACAATGTTAGTACTTGTCTTTTGATAGCAGTTTGGTAAGATATTGAGATTCCAAGATCACTGCACTAAATAAAAAGACTAATTGAGCTATCCTATGCCCTCCAGATAGTGGGGGATGGGCATAGGATAGTTCGATTTCCTGGATCCATTGAAACTGTGCTCCCCACCCCCTCTCTTTCCCACGTGTAGCCAGCATGGAGAAAACTGCACTGGCTATCTCTCTGTGCTCAGAAAACAGAGTGTGGAGATGGAGAAAAGGAGGTGTTCCTGGGGGTGGGAAAGGGTGGCTGCATCAGTCCATTTCCTTTGCCTGCCCTAGCCTCCTTCTCTCCACCTTTGAAGTGCCACTGCTAGATGGGCAAAATCACCCATCTAGCAGAAATACAGGGCAGCTGGAGCGTATAGCCACCATTCTCCTCCCCTCCTGTTTTGGACACTCAGCAGCCTTCAAATTCAGAGGCTGCTAATTATCTGGATAGGATTGTGCCTCAAGGGTACAGTCCTATGCATGTTTAGACAGGAAAAAGTCCAATAACTCCCACAATGGCTTTCTAGAGGTATGCTGGGAGTTGTAGTAATTTTCCATGTCTAAACAATGCATAGGATTGCACATTAAGTACTAGTTCCTTTAAAAAAAGACACTGGCTCAATTTGGATGACACAATAAACAATTGGTGTGAGGAAAACAATCGTCAGTTGTTTTGACTATCGTGTTATCCGAATGCTGCCATAGTCAACTCAGCGCTGATCCTAATCCACACCACAGTTGATTATTTATTACCATGTTGTGGGGGGAGTATCCCCTAGATGAACAATGTAAAGTTGATTATTACCCCACCATTGACTATTGTGTCGTCCGAATTGAGCCACTGTGTCTGATTTTATGCCCATATCTTGGGCTCAAACAACATATTCCATGTCTCTCCCATTTCTTTCCAGTAGCATTTAGTTAACAAAGACTTGTAATATGATGACCCATCGTTCAGCATTTGCCCGCCCTCCACAAACGAGATAGCCAAATAACTTAGGGTAGGGTGACCAGATAAAATCCAGGTCAGGGCTCCTGTAACTTTAACAGTTGTAGAGAAAAGGGAATTTCAGCCAGTGTCATTTGTATGCAATTAGTTCCTGGTGAAATTCCCTCTTCATCACAACAGTTAAAGTTGCAGGGGCCCTGCCTTCTTTTGTATATGGTCACTCTAGTATAGTGCCTGCACCTTTAACTGTTGTGATGAAGAGGGAATTTCACCAGGAACTAATTGCATACAAATGACACTGGCTGAAATTCCCTTTTCTCTACAACTGTTAAAGTTACAGGAGCCCTGACCTGGATTTTATCTTGTCAGCCTAACTTAGGGCTGTGTGTCCAAATGCTAAGTTCACTGATGTCATGTCACTTCTTCTTTAACTAATCATTTCTATGGAGACAATGCACAGGATAGTAGTGGCCACTTCATTATGGTGACGTGTAAACATAAAGTTATTTCTGAGAGAAGAAAGAAGCACATTCAACTGACCTATGGAAGTCAGCCCAAGAGTACACTTCTTCCCTGGGAAATTAGCATGCGTATTAATACCTGTGGGTATTTCTAGACATGGATCTGATGGGAGGGGGGAACCTAGATGGACAATATTCAGCACTACTGTCACGGAAATGACCGAACCAGAGATGGAACAAATTCCAAGCAGGCAAGAATCCCGATGCGGAAACTTTATTCAGGAAAGCTACATACGTAGGAGAGAGACAGCTCCCAATGGAGGGAAACAATCACTCTGCCTTCTATCGGCATCCAGCCACCTCTTATAAAGTCAAAGTTCCCTGAAGCTTTCATTATCCTCCCCTCCTCTTTCCCCTTTGGTCACATTCCAATAATGTTACAACTTATCTATTTCTGTAATATAAACAATATAATAGAATAATCTGGCACCAGAAACTAGGGATGTGCACTGACCCCCCGGATCGGATCGGATAGCGGATCGGAATCGGACCTGGGGGTCGGATCGGATCGGATCGGATCGGAGGATGGTCGGATCGGATCGGACCTGATGTCCGATCCGGATCGGACGCCATTTTGAATGCTTTTTCCCATAGCCAAGTATTGTTTTACAAAAACGCCTATAACTTTTTCATTTTTAAAGATAGAAGGATGAAACTTGGGCACATTATACACTGGTTAGGGATAGTTATCTGTGAGAAATTTCAGAAAGATTGGTGTATGATTTTTGTGGCAATTAATTGTTTAATAAATACCCAGAAATGCCTATAACTTTGTCATTTTTAAAGTTACAAACATGAAACTTTGCCACATTGTAGGTGGTACCTTGGGACCTATCTGTGAGAAATTTCAGAAACTTAGGTGCTTGCCTTGTGTGGCAATTAATTTTAGAAAAATGGGTAGTAGTGGGGTAAATACATTTACGCCTCCCATTTTTTTATTTTTGAAGATACAAACAGGAAACTTGGGCACATTACAGGTACCACTTGCCTTGATATGTGTGTGAAATTTCAGAAACATTGGAGCTTGCCTTGTGTGGCAATTAATTTTTGAAACAATGAGGAAAGAAACACCTATAACTTTGTCATTTTTAAAGTTACACACATGAAACTTTGCCACATTGTAGGTGGTACCTTGGGACCTATGTGTGTGAAATTTCAGAAACATAGGTGCTTGCCTTGTGTGGCAATTAATTTTTTAATAAATACCCAGGAATGCCTATAACTTTGTCATTTGTAAAGTTACACACATGAAACTTTGCCACATTGTAGGCGGTACCTTGGGACCTATGTGTGTAAAATTTCAGAAATGTAGGTGCTTGTATTGTGTGGCAATTAATTTTTGAAACAATGAGGGATTCATTGGACAGCACTTGCCCATAGGGATTCATTGGACAGTACTTGCCCATAGGGATTCATTGGACAGTACTTTCCTATAGGAAATCATTGGAAAGCACTTGCCCATAGAAAATCATTGGAAAGCACTTGCCCATTGAGAAATACAGTTATGCCTCCCACTTTTTTATTTTTGAAGATACAAACAGGAAACTTGGGCACATTGTAGACTGGTTAGGGATAGTTATCTGTGAGAAATTTCAGAAAGATTGGTGCATGCGTTTTGTGGCAATTAATTTTTTAATAAATGCCCAGGAATGCCTATAACTTTGTCATTTTTAAAGTTACATACATGAAACTTTGCCACATTGTAGGTGGTACCTTGGGATCTATGTGTGTAAAATTTCAAAAACGTAGGTGCTTGCCTTGTATGGCAATTAATTTTAGAAAAATGGGTAGTAGTGGGGTAAATACATTTACGCCTCCCATTTTTTTATTTTTAAAGATACAAACAGGAAACATGGGCACATTACAGGGAACACTTCACTTGATATGTGTGTAAAATTTCAGAATGATAGGTCCAGGCATGTGGTGGCAAGGTGTCTGCACACACCACTTTGAAGACTGTAGAAAATTTCTCCTGTAACGATCCCAGCGAGAGAGAGTGATCCTAGGCTCAGCCGTTCTGCTTGAGTGAAAGTATCAAAGCAGACACGAGCCAAGTGCTACTTTGTTTCTCCTTTTGTAATGGATACTAGCTCAGTTGCAGCCAAGCGTGCAAGGATCAAAGAGATGAGAGAAAGTGTTTCCTTCTTCTTCCCGGGAGGCGGGAGGGTGCAATTGACAGCCCCAGCCTCTGTGTAAAAAAGGTTAATAACTTTTAATCTAAAAAATTCGTAGCCACCAAATGCCTGGACCTATCATTCTGAAATTTTACACACATATCAAGTGAAGTGTTCCCTGTAATGTGCCCATGTTTCCTGTTTGTATCTTTAAAAATAAAAAAATGGGAGGCGTAAATGTATTTACCCCACTACTACCCATTTTTCTAAAATTAATTGCCATACAAGGCAAGCACCTACGTTTTTGAAATTTTACACACATAGGTCCCAAGGTACCACCTACAATGTGGCAAAGTTTCATGTATGTAACTTTAAAAATGACAAAGTTATAGGCATTCCTGGGTATTTATTAAAAAATTAATTGCCACAAAACGCATGCACCAATCTTTCTGAAATTTCTGACAGATAACTATCCCTAACCAGTCTACAGTGTGCCCAAGTTTCCTGTTTGTATCTTCAAAAATAAAAAAGTGGGAGGCATAACTGTATTTCTCAATGGGCAAGTGCTTTCCAATGATTTTCTATGGGCAAGTGCTTTCCAATGATTTCCTATAGGAAAGTACTGTCCAATGAATCCCTATGGGCAAGTACTGTCCAATGAATCCCTATGGGCAAGTGCTGTCCAATGAATCCCTCATTGTTTCAAAAATTAATTGCCACACAATACAAGCACCTACGTTTCTGAAATTTTACACACATGGGTCCCAAGGTACCGCCTACAATGTGGCAAAGTTTCATGTGTGTAACTTTACAAATGACAAAGTTATAGGCATTCCTGGGTATTTATTAAAAAATTAATTGCCACACAAGGCAAGTACCTATGTTTCTGAAATTTCACACACATAGGTCCCAAGGTACCACCTACAATGTGGCAAAGTTTCATGTGTGTAACGTTAAAAATGACAAAGTTATAGGTGTTTCTTTCCTCATTGTTTCAAAAATTAATTGCCACACAAGGCAAGCTCCAATGTTTCTGAAATTTCACACACATATCAAGGCAAGTGGTACCTGTAATGTGCCCAAGTTTCCTGTTTGTATCTTCAAAAATAAAAAAATGGGAGGCGTAAATGTATTTACCCCACTACTACCCATTTTTCTAAAATTAATTGCCACACAAGGCAAGCACCTAAGTTTCTGAAATTTCTCACAGATAGGTCCCAAGGTACCACCTACAATGTGGCAAAGTTTCATGTTTGTAACTTTAAAAATGACAAAGTTATAGGCATTTCTGGGTATTTATTAAACAATTAATTGCCACAAAACGCATGCACCAATCTTTCTGAAATTTCTCACAGATAACTATCCCTAACCAGTGTATAATGTGCCCAAGTTTCATCCTTCTATCTTTAAAAATGAAAAAGTTATAGGCGTTTTTGTAAAACAATACTTGGCTATGGGAAAAAGCATTCAAAATGGCGTCCGATCCGGATCGGACCTCGTCGGATCGGATCGGATCGGAGGTTGATCGGATCGGATCGGATCGGATTTTCCCGATTTTGGGGCGGATCGGATTCGGATCGTGGATCGGATCCGATCCGATGCACACCCCTACCAGAAACTCTTTGTCTTTTGATAAGGGCTACCAAAGGAACCTCTATACAGACAAGTTGACCTAAAAACAGTAATTTGTCTTCTCAGGGGTAAAGTGAATGTTTAGCGGAAGGAGGGGGCATAAGTTTTTCCTTACTCTGTGATCTGTGGCATAGTTTATGGATGTCAGAGGCTTCTCTCTGATTTGGGCTGGAAGGAGGGGAAAATGCAATCTTAGTTCTCTGGCCTTAGTCAGTGAGGTGTCAATGCCTTTTTGTGCTTGGTGCATTCCCTCTCGAGAACTGGGCATCTGTGATTCTTAATTTGTCTTTGTCACTACAAAGTGATGTGAACACACTGTAGAAGCAATCCACATGCTGCTACCTTTAAGCTGTTCATTCTCTCTATTCAAATTATTTTTGTTACATCGGACGTGAGCTAAGAGAGCTTGTGCAATTACTCCCTGGTTTCTGTAGGATGTCTGAAGCCACCCAAAGTCATTATACTTTCACAAATGAATTGATTTTTTTAAGGAACTGTCATTTTACTGCAGGTGGGATTTGGCAGACATAACAAAAGCAACACTTCCATTTTAAACAATGTGTTTGAGACTTGTAATTCCCTGTTCATTTACTTAGTGAAGGAATCCAGCCTGTTTAGGCCTGGCTGTTATTTCTTTTTTTCTCTTTTGGCTCAATTTTTAATGTCTGACTGCCCCCCCCCCCAATACAAGTTATTCTAGTTATTTGTCTGTTTGAACATGTATGAGGTAAGAGCAAAGGTTAGAGATGGAAGTGTCAGCAGAGACATGAACCTTGTGGAGTAATTTGCAAAGCCTTCAAGACAAGCACATTTTTAAATGTAAATACTACATCGGCTTATGGACAGTGAAGACACACACACAAACGCACACACACACACACACACACTTTTTTTTAAAAAAAAGGAATGGCTTTTATGCTAAAAATGCAATAAATATCTAAAACAGTTAAATGGGTGTTATCCAAGAGAAGCAATTGTGTGCACTTTACAAATTCTGGAGAAGTAGCACAGACAGAGGAAATGAAGCTTTATTCCCAGGGCCAGCCCTATCATTAGGCAGAGTGAGGCAGTTACTGTTGAATGGTGTGGAGGGGCAGTAGTAGCAGCACCTTGGCAATTCCCCTCTGTTGGAGGACAGAGCTGTGTGTTCCAGACAGTCTACTCTACACACCCTGAAGCTGCCCTGGTGATCTCAGGTGCAATGGATGATGCTGTCTGTCTTGAATTGCTTGATTTATGGGAGCCTGGTTGATGTGGTTCCCACCTAAAACCAGGTTTGAGGTTTTTTTAAAAATAATATAGATCACAAATGGATCAGTTTAACAGTTTATTTAATAAACAAAAGGTGATATATGGAGGTAGAAAGAATAAACAAAGAAAACTCACATCCCTTCAGGGTACAAAGCAGTTGTCCATCTGTTGTATGTCAGGGTTCCCACAACATGGAACACCCCTCCTTGGGGTCGAAGCAGATTCCTCAGGCCAGTTCACATCTCCTCCTGAAGTGAGACCAGCTAAATCCCTTTGTTCCCAAAGTTATATAGAACTTTGAGACATGTTGCCCTGCCCTGGGAATGTTATGATATTTTTCTTTAGAATGCCAAAACTTTCCCAAGCGAAGGAAAGAAGGCTTCCAGGTTAAGGAATGAAGTAATGCACAACACCCTTTTTACTAAGAGTCAAGGCAAAAGATATGAGGCTACAGCTGGCTAGCAATAATTGGCAGGGTGAAAGAAAAGTTAGAAAACTTTGCTATTGAAGAGGCCTATTTCAGTTACCTGAAGCCTTCTAAAAGCTGCTGCCTACATTTGACTATCCTAGTAGCTTCTGCCCATGCATAATATTATATATATATATATATATATATATATATATACACACACACACACACACACACACACTGGACAGACCAGTGAGAACCCACTAAACATCCTCACCATTTGTTCTGTCCCATCGCCAGTGTTGAACTAAGATTCATCTCGTAATTGAGCCAGTTTCTTAAAATAGAATGAGGATGATGCAATCTTGTCCTTCACTAAAGAAAGCAAAATATCTTCAGATGGTCCTGCTTATTCCACATAATTTGGTAAAACAACAAGGCTAAGATCCAAAGAATGTTTTCAGGCATATGCAAAAACTTGGGCATGGCCAGTCGGATTTTTGAACCCCCCCTCCCATTTCATGCAGCAGACTTTTTCCTTTATATAGCAGTAGCTATTTTTAAATAGGGACAATCAAGGACTTTGATCTTTGTGAATTCTGATACAAATGGACCAGATCTGCACATCTCAGACTGTGGATCGGAACTTGAGTATCTGCCAGATATTGCATTTCTCCAAATGTTGTGTTGCAGGCCTTGGCAGTTTAAATGTATCAACCAGATGTGTGTTAATGTATATATCATATGTATATTTTGAAATGCTTAACTTGGGAGTATATACATTTTATAAATACACATTCAAAACACATATTTTAATAGAAATGTTTCTGCAGATTTTTTTCTTTTGTTTCCCCCCCTTTTTTTTTTAGAAAAGGGCAGATTAATAAGGAAATGGAATGGAATGGACTTAAGGATGAACATGTCCGAATGTGACACATACTGAAAATGCTCTGATTCACACATTCCTGTTTTTAAAACTCCCCTGAGTTTCAAAATGGTTTGCTTTGTAGCCTAGTTGGATGCTGTTTGAACCCTATCTTCAAAAAGGGCAAAAAGGAGGAACCTGGGAACTACAGACCAGTCAGTCTGACATCCATCCCTGAGAAAATTTTGGAACAGATTATAAAGAAGTCAATCTGTAAACACCTTGAAAACAATGCAGTGATTTTTAATAAAATTAGTAAGAAATTTCTACAAGGAATTAGGAATCCATTACTGAGGAATATTTTAGAGATTTGGGCCAAGAATAAAAATAAACTAATACCCGCCATCTCTTCAATAACTCCAGTGGAAATTATGGAGAAATTCCCAGAAAATTAAAAAAAGGTAACGGGGAAAATATTAAGAAAGCAAAATATCAATAGATTAGAAGAGGGGATAAAGATGGATAATTTAAATCAAATAAAGGAAATATTCAGAGAAGAGAAAATTTCATGGCTTAATTGTATGCAGTTGGAACAGTAGATAAAGAAATGGATAAAAGAAAATATATGATATTTGAAAAAATGATAACACAAAGGCAAGGGAGGGAACAAAATATGGAATTAAAAGGTATAACAAGTGAAATTTATAGAATATTGATGGTAAAAGAGGAGTATGAGAATGGTTATAAACTGGTATGGGAAAATGATATTAAAACTTTATTAAGTAATCATAATTGGTGAAAGTTATGGGGTGCATGGAATTTAAAAAACTTATCAGTAAGGATAAAGGAAAATTATTATAAATTGATATGGCGGTGGTATCTAACACCAATTAGATTGAATCAAAAAGATTTAAAAAATTGGTATTATGTTGGAGAGGATGTCAACAAATTGGCACATATATACATATATGGTGGTCATGTAACTATGTACAAAAATTTTAGCAAATGGTGTATAGAGAGATAAAAGAGATAACGGGAATTAGTTTGGAGTTATCTCCAAGAATCGCATTATAATCAATGTATGAGGGGATGAAATGTAAGCAAAATATTAAGGATTTAATTACTATGTCACTAACTGCAGCAAGGTTAATAATAGCGAGGAAATGGAAGATACAGAATGATTTTCAGTTGGAAGATTGGTATAAAGAGATATGGGATATCACTATTAATGATAAACTAACATGTGATATTAGAATAGAAAAGGGAATATGTAATCAGAATGAATTTGAAAATATATGGAAACTATTTTTAGAGTATGTATTGTTAAGGGGGAGAGGACATAGACCTGTGCAAGAAATATTGCAATTTTCGAAAATGTAATGGAAGAATTGGTCCTGGGGATGGGCGCACTTGGTATATAAAAGAAAGGGAAAGAATTGTATATCTATTGTAATGAGTTGATAAATATAATAGAATTAATTTTTTTTAAAAAAAACAACAAAACTGCAGTGATGACTAGAAACCAGCATAGATTTGTAAAGAACAAATCTTGTCAGACTAATCTGATCTCATTTTTTGACCGGGTAACCTCCCTTGTGGACTGTGGGAATGCTGTGGATATAGTCTATCTTGACTTCAGCAAAGCTTTTGACAAAGTGCCCCATGACATTCTGATTCACAAACTAGTGAAAAGTGGACTAGATGGAACAACTATTAGGTGGATCCACAGCTGGCTACAGAATCAGACTCAAAAACCGCTTATCAATGGTGGCTTTTCACACTGGGGGGAGATAACAAGCAGGGTACCGCAGGGCTCAGTCCTGGGCCCAGTGCTCTTCAACGTTTTTATTAATGATTTGGACAAGGAGGTGCAGGGAATGCTCATCAAATTTGCAGATGACACAAAATTGGGTGGGATCACTAATACCCTAGAAGACAGAAACAAACTTCAAAGTGATCTTGATAGACTGACGCGCTGGGCTGAAAACAACAGAATGAAATTTAATAGGGATAAATGCCAAGTTCTACACCTAGGAAAAAGAAACCAAATGCACAGTTACAAGATGGGGGATACTTGACTAATCAAGCGAGAAGGATCTTGTAGATCACAAGCTGAATATGAGCGAACAGTGTGATGTGGCTGCAAAAAATGCAAATGCTATTTTGGGCTGCATTAATAGAAGTGTAGCTTCCAAATCACGCGAGGTACTGGTTCCCCTCTATTCAGCACTGGTTAGGCCCCATCTTGAGTATTGCGTCTAGTTCTGGGCACTACACTTCAAGAAGGATGCAGACAATCTGGAGCATGTTCAGATGAAGGCAACAAGGTTGATTAGGGATCTGGAAACAAAGCCCTTTGAGGAAAGATTGAAAGAACTAGGCATGTTTAGCCTGGAGAAGAGAAGATTGAGGGGAGACATGATAGCACTCTTCAAATACTTGAAAGATTGTTACACAGAGGAGGGCCAGGATCTCTTCTCCATCATCCCAGAATGCAGGACACGGAATAATGGGCTCAAGTTACCGGAACCCAGATTCTGGCTGGACATCAGGAAAAACTTCCTGACTGTTAGAGCAATATGACAATGGAACCAATTACCTAGGGAGGTCATTAGCTCTCCCACAGTAGAGGCATTCAAGAGGCAGCTGGACAACCATCTGTCAGGGATGCTTTAAGGTAGATTCCTGCATTGAGCAGGGGGTTGGACTCGATGGCCTTATAGGACCCTTCCAACTCTACTATTCTATGATTCTATGATTCTATGAACCATAAGCCCCACTGGAATCTTGGGACTTGTTGCATTGTAACTTGGATACCGGTATGAGTATAGGCTTAGCTTGTAATGGGCTTGAGGAAGTGAATTTCCAATTCATCTTCAAGAGTGCTCTTGTTGCAAATTTCAGCACTCTCATTAGCTGAGACAGCTACAGCAACCTCTTGTCCTTGATAGCTGAAGTAATTTTGTCCTGTAATGTTTGTTTTAGTCCTCCACTGTCATTTCTCACTATAATGTGTGGTGGCTGACAAGCTTTGAGAATGGAATGTGAAGCACATTCTATGTTTCCGGTGCCACATCCCCATACCTATTGTCATATCTGTGCTGTACTGAGGCTTTTTTGTGTTCTGAGTATTACCAACAGAGTAGGGTTCATCTACATCAATGAATTGAGACAATGGCAGGATCTACACTACTGCTTTAAAACAATTTATAACAGCAGTGATAACTGTTGGGGCCCAGGACACACTCCATATACCATTTTCAACCCATTTTCAAAGTGTCATATCCTGCTTGGTGTAGATCTGGCCCATGACTTCAATCAGCTTACGAAAGCAACCCAACTTGACACCAGTTGTGACATCGTTTGCACAGCAATGTTTGTACCAAATCCTACAAACATATCTGCTATTGCAGAAGATCCTGGGAGCAGGCCACAAATTACATGCATATTTCTTGTCTGACGTTAAAGGCTTGGCTGCACATTACACTAGTAGCATGCTTGCAATCACATCAAAGATGATGATGATGATGATGATGATGATGATGCTCATCAGCATATGGATGCGTGTCTTCCATTGTGACCACAATAAGCAGGGAAAAGCTACAATACTAACAAAAATCTTCCCCACATTTCAAACAGTGATCGGAAAAAAAAGTTCCCATTGGTGCAAATGGCAGTGTTTTTTTCTGTCATTCATTGCAGCATGGGAGTGCTGTTAGTTAAGATCACAGCTGGAGAGGGAAGAGTTAAAACTTCCTTCTTCACATATTGTAATCCTGGCGGAAATCACAGCTAGAATTACATAATGTTTAAGTTTTTAAAAAAGCTCTGATGTGGCTATTAATGTAACATGCTGTTTGGCCTAAAATCTGCGTGGAAGTAGAACAGAACTTTCTTCAGGAGATGGCAAATGCAGGCTTTTAAAAACAAGGTGCACAGTTAAGTAGCTCAGCCCCATGGAACTTCATTAGCATCTTCCCATTTAGTATTTCAGCCTGAAGGAAAAACATACCTTTGTTATGTGAAAGTGAAATGAAGCACTGAAAATGTATGTTCTGAAGTTTATCTTCATTTCAGTATTGTCACGTAAAGTACAACATGGCCATATTAACAGCTGTTGCTACTTTATATTCTTTACAGATCTTTTTTCTCTCTGTTAATGGAAAAATGAGTTGTTGTGAAGGTGTGTGTGTTTGTTTTTAAGAGCTCAGATACATCAAAGGAGGTTTTGATCTAAAGTACAAGGCAAGGTTATAATTTACTAAGCACAGGAAGATTGTTACAATAACCAGAAGTTACTAGTGTTTAAAATCAATGAAACTCTTTTTCCTTAAACTGTTACATTGTGGCCGGACATTTGCATGAAACGTGGAGGCTCCAGAAATTACGTATTTCACCCTGTTGCATAAATGAGGCCTTTGCGGCAGCAATTTAGGCAAGCAGGCTGGGGGGAATGCAGAGTTTCTGGAGCCTCCATTTTCTTCTGGAAATTGTGTTTCCCCTATTGTGTAAATGAGGCCTTTACGGCTTCCATTTACACAACAGGGAGAAATGAGTAATTGCCAAGGACTCACTGGGCTTTGTGTGGCCCAATGAGTGGGGGCAGCTGGCAGCAGCAGTGGGGCAAGCATCTGACAGATTGGAGGCAAGTGAGTTCACTCATCCCTAGGAATGCATGAGGAATTCATTTCAATTCATCTTTGACCAGAAGTTACCCAGTTCACAGGACCCAAATGCATTCTTCAGTAGAACTCTGCACGTCTCTGAGCTTATAGCAATAAAAAATGTACATTTAAACAATGTACATAAAAAATACACACAAACATGTTTAATCCATGGGAGAAAAATGCCTACATTTCAAAAATGCACATACTCGAGGTGTACATTGGAAAAATACACTCAAATGTTCATGCATCAATATGGACCCAAGTCAGAACAATCATTGAGGTGGAATTTGGAGAGCCTCAACAAGTGCCTTCACAATGTGCCTGGCTAGTAGAGGCTCATGGAGGCCGTTGCAAGTGGGGGCTGGGAGGAAGAGGCAGCGTGGAAGCCTGCCATTGGCGGCTTCAGATGGTGCCACCATGACAAGGAGGGGGGGGGGAAGAGTATAAATTTATGCTCTCTGGAGGGAGGCCCCGGAAATGGTTTGCAGTGCTCGAAGAGATCCTCTGCGCCGGCTTGAAAACCCTCAGGCCGTGGCTGCAGCTGAGGGATAGCCTCTTGGGCTCGTGTGGAAGCAGGGAGTGGTGCAGGCTTCCCAGTGGCACCCGTGCCTTATTAGTAGGCCTGGCGAAGCAGCCCTGGGTCAAGGGGGGAGCAGGTTGGCTGTTAAGTCCCATCGGGAGTGACAGAGGCAGCCGTTTTCCTACGGTCCTCTGGGCCCCTGTAGGCCTCGGGTTGGGAGGAGGAAGGTAGCCTGTCTAATTTTACGATCCCAGATTGCGGGGCCTGCGGCAACAGAAGGTGGGGAGGCTTGTGTGGGCAACGGCTTGCCAATTGGCCTTCTCCAGCCCCAAGGCAGCTAGCGGGTTGCTAGCATAGGCTGATAGTGTTTGAGACCTGCGAGTTCTCTCCTTTTATGAAGTAGGCACTTTGAGTAAAGGCATTTTCATTATTCTGTAGGGTTACCAAAAGTGGTGATTACCACTGGGGAATGGAATAACAATAATAAGAACTAGTTCGCAGTGTTTGAGTGAGAATTCCAATTTGATAGATCTTATATTTGTTATATAAAGGGAAAAGAAACTTTGTTAAAATTAATAATAATAACAACAACAGCGACTGCTGTTGTTCAGTAAGAACACAATGCCTCCCAAAAAAGGTGTGGGTGGAAAAAAAGGGAAAGGTAAAGCCCCGGCTCAATCACAAAAGCGATTCAGACAGCGCAGGGATTCTTCATCAGAGGATGAAACAGACCCCAATATAGCCAAAATTCTTGCACGACTACAAGCTATTAAACAGGATAGAGGAATCCCACAGCCTACAACTCTGCTTACACATCAAGGTGGAGGGGGAAGGGGTCATACCCAAATGAGGAAACAAGCGCAGGATAAACTATGGGCATCTGTCTCTGCCAAGTTGGATGCAATAGAAGCAACATCCAGTCCATCATCCAATCCTGTGCCACAAACTGAGGCTGCAGTGGATTCAAAGCAAGATGCCGCAACTACCACCTCAACAGAGACACAGGAAGCAATGCAAGGAGTGGCCTTTACACCACCGCTCCAATTGACCGGGGGGACAAATCAGGCTCTGGAGGCAGGTGAGTTTGGCGGAGCAACACAGCAGACACAAACAAATGCTATGGGTGCAGCCCCTCCTTGCGGGGCGTACCCATGGTTCCCAGGGATTCGTTGGCCATATTTGAGGAACACTGAAGGGACCAGAAATATGACTGTACCAATGCTGAATACGAATAGTCAGTTAGCAGGTAATGCCACTAGTGCAACAATGCATCAGGGCAATCCGACAGGACATGGTTTGGGAGAATCAACAGTCTAAACACAGCCAACTAATACTGCATCTCAAACAGCAGCAGCAGCTGTGTGTGTGGTGGTTTGGCAGGGTCCAGCAGGCTCACCTGCCATGGGCACAACTGAGCCATCACAGCAATGCAAGGACCCTTATGCTGGGGCTGAGAGGGAAGCCATTCCGATAGCTAGTACTTCTGCCCCATTAGGATATCACTTATTAGCAGCAACCAGAGAAAAGATACTGATGGGCGAGTATATAGATGTATTTTCTTTGCTCTTCCGTGAATTGGAGGACAAAGAAAAGGACAGAGCGAATGAAAAGGAATTTGAAAAACTAAGGAAGAAACGGGTCGCCAGTACATGGGCCAATTGGCTACCCGGTTTTCTTATATAGATGGGTGTAGTTCAACAGAGATATCCTGAGAGAGGGTGCATTCTTACGAAGTACCTCAATATGATTTATCGTGCGTACACAGAATATGAGGGAGGGACCTGGTTGGCCTATGATGAGTCATTTCGCAGAAGAGTGGCATTGGTCACTCCCTCAAATGGGATGTGAAAGACAATGACCTCTGGCTGCAGTTTATGACTCCAGCGAGACCAGGCTTTGGGGAGAGAACTGATAGTGGCCATCTGATAGCTAAGCATCATCCTGCACCCACAGTAAAAGGGAGTACGGGGCAGTGGATTCAACCCTGCTGGCCTTGCTGGGAATACATCACAAAATGCAGCTGTACTCGAATTCAGTGCCGCTATCGGCACGACTGTCCCATATGCGGCAATCATCACCCAGCCTCTGCCTGTAACATTAACAGGGGAGGAAGGGGTACAGGCCATGGTGAGCAAGGGCCCGGAAAACCAGGGACTCAACAACCTCCTGCAAAAGGGCCCCAGTCCAATTAGACTGGGTCATTTAAAGTTTTTACTGACACGTTACCCAAGGCGGGCAAATTCACAATACCTTGAAAGGGCTTTTTCGGAAGGTTTTCGCATTCCCTTCATGGGCCCATGACAGGCACAATGCTCCACTAATCAAAAAATCTATTTTAGGAATGGAACAATTAGTCGAAGAAAAGATTAGAAAGGAAGTTCAGGCAGGTCAGGTAATAGGCCCATTTGCTACTCCTCCTATTGCCAATCGGAGAGTGTCCCCACTGGGCAATGTACCCAAGAAAACACCGGGGGAGTTTAGATTTATACATAATTGATCATTTCCAAAAGGGGAGTCTGTTAATGACTCTATTCCAGATCATCTCTGTTCTGTGCGATACGCCTCCTTTGATACAGTGGTGGCTGTGGTGCGAAGATGTGGGAAAGGTGCGTCGATGGGCAAGTGTGACATCAAATCAGCATTTCGCATTTTCCCCATCAACCCTGCAGATTTTAACTTGCTTGGCTTTTCATTTGGAGGTCAATTTTACATTGATAGGGCGCTTCCCATGGGATATGCAATATCATGTGCCATGTTTGAAAAGTTCAGTACGTTTCTTGAATGGGCATTGCAGGCGAGATCCAGATTAAACGATACCGTTCACTATCTCAATAATGTTTTGGTGGTTGGTCCAAGACATAGTAGACAGTGCGCTTGTTTAATGGTGGAATTTCAGGCTTTGCCACTTGCACGGGAAAAAACCGAGGGGCCTCGTTCCATCATTTAGTTTTTGGGTATTGAACTCGATTCTCAGCAGCAATGTTCTAGACTGCCTTTAGACAAATTGGAGACATTAAAGAATAAGTTACATGCAACTATCAAAGCCAAAATGATTACATTATTGCAGTTACAATCCCTGCTGAGACATTTAAATTTTGCCTGTAGAGTCATTGCTCCAGGTAGGGCCTTCCTCAGGAACCTTTACACAGGCCATCTGAGAGGATTTGTCCCTATGCATACAATGGCTTGGGAGGTTTAAGGTCAGGTAGGTAATTTACAAATTTTAGGAATAATACACGTCTTCAGCTATTATGGCCCATTCCTGTTGAACATATTTTACAATTTTGTGTGGCATGCCACAGGAAGGGCCTAATGGCTCGTACAATTAACTGCAAGTTAGCGTCACTTTCTTTTCTTTCTAAGATAAAGGGTGTTGCTGATAATACTTCTGATTTCAGGGTAAGGAAGGCTGTGCGTGGATGGGCTAGGGAGTCTCCCCACAAACCTGATCCTAGGGTTCCATTGTCTCTGGACATTTTAAAAGGGCTTAAGATGCTTTGGCTTTCCTTGTGCCTATCTCCATACGAGGCTGCCTTGTTTCATGCAGTGGCATTGATGGCCTTTTTTGGAGTGTTTCGTATATCGGAACTTGTAGCCAGGTCCAAGAATGACAGATCAGGTAAAGCTTTTCTATTTGGAGATGTCCAGGTCTCCTCTCATGGTGTGGCGTTGCACCTCCGCCAGTCAAAAACTGATTAACTGGGGAATGGTAAAATTGTTAACTTGTTTCCATCTCCCATGGAGGATTTGTGCCCTGTAAAAGCGATAAGGGCTTACTTGGCAGTAAGAGGCAATCTGGACGGCCCATTGTTCTGCATCAGGATTCCACACCATTAACGAAGTTTCAGTTCTGGACAGTCATAAAATGCGTACTTCATTATTTAGGATTAGATAAATTTCAATTCGGCACTCACTCATTCCACATTGGGGCGGCATCCATGGCTGCATTGATGGGTTTTTCCACAGAACAGATCCAGGCAGTGGGATGGTGAAGGTCCAAGGTGTATCTCTCTTACCTGCGAAAGCTGCCAAAATAAGTTTTGTTGTGCTCAAATGGCTGCGTGTTCAATTTTAGATCCTAGATCTGGCTTCGTCCAGGTCAACGTGATCATCTGTGGCCACAGTATGGTCTTCTGGGCCGGAAGGAGGGCTGCCAGATCCAGCTATGGGACACAGCTTGGAATGAGCGTACGGGCCAGCATACGATGGCTTGGGAGGTGCGGCATGCGGCGGGAGAGACTTCTCCCTTTATTATTTCATCACCACGTGGCTAGTGTCCTTCCACATGTCCTCCGTATTCACCTTGGTGACAATGATCTGGGTCTGCTAAAGGGCAGAGCCCTGATATTACAGGTGGTAGCTGATTTTCAGATAATTTGGCAGTTTTGGCTAGGAGTGGTGATTATATGGTCCTGTATATTACCGCGTTTCAATTGGAGAGCAAGTGATGATCACCAGGCCATGGAACGGGTGTGCAAGAAAGTTAATGCTCAGATTTATAACAATCTAATAAAACATGGTGACTACAGTATACAACACCCGGAAATAGTGCTGACGTGGAGGGAGCTTTTTAGGGCGGACGGTGTGCATTTGTCAGATTGTGGGAATGATTTATTTTTGGTAGATCTGCAGAGAGGGTTGATTGAATCAATTAAGCAGAGGTGGGGGGGAGTGACTAAACAAGTGCTTTGTCACTCCCTGTGGCAGGTAGGTGCGGACATCTGGTGGGTTAGGGCTGGTGAGCATTCACAGGCACTATTCAGGTGATTGGTAATTCCTGAGGGCTCCCAGCTATGAGTTTCATGGCCTCAGCTGGTGGGATAAGGATTACTTTTGAGGCCAACCTTTCTCACCCACCCGGATCTGTACGGAGCGGGGAGAAGTTGACACTGGAAGGTCTCCCTACCCCGAATGGGGAAGCCTGTGTAGTGGCGAGGGTCGGTGCCACTTAACAGGTGGTGAATGGCTCGCCCAACAAAGATAGATGTCCACTTAGGTTTACCCAATCTGCAGATCTTTTAATAAAGTGGCCCTATTTAAATCCATATACTGTGTCTTGAGTCTCCATTTCTTGCAAGCTCAAGTTCTGCTGATTTGCACTTCCCTAATCACACAGAATGATAGAGTTGGAAGGAATCTCACCTGGGGCTTCATCCTGATTCACCTCAATGGCCAGCTGACTGGCAGAAGAAAAATACATTCTTGGGACTGCATGGGACAGGTGCTCCTTGTGTGGAAAACCTGGGATTTCTAATTAGCAACACATCTAGATAATGTGATGGGTGATCTGTTTATATATATTTCATAGTATTTCATATCTACTATTATATCGATGTGTTATTGAATTGTGTTGTTTTAAAAATGACATGTTTCAGTATTTAGGGTTTTCTTGTGCCATTCAACTGTGGGCTATGCAATTTGGGGTGTAGAGGGAGGGAGGGGGAGGATCGTGAACTTACCTGTTTCCACGATCCTCCCCCAGCGTCAATACAGCAGCGCAACATCCCAGAAGGGAAGAGGGACAGCCCTGATCCACCAACCCCCCTGCCATCCTGAAGATGGCAAAATTGTTTCCCCGCCCCACACCCCATGGTCACAGAGCCTCCCCATAGAGCTTCGTGCCTGCTTTGAAGGCCACACTACTCGCGATGAGGTGGGAGTAGTGCTCCTCAGGATGGTCCAGGACCGCAGGGAAAATTGGGATAACTAGGGAACCAGTTACTCCAGGAAAATGGAGGGATCATTCCTGCCCGAACCCTGGGAGCCCCGGTGTGTAATTTGGACACACAGGGATGACCCAGGGATGACCCCAGGAAAAAAGCATGGTGTAGACATAGCCTTGGTTTCCTTCCTTGGTTTTTTTTTTCTTGCAAAGGTATGCACTACATATGCTGCTGAACATCCAAACTGTGGGGAAATGAATTATGTGGAGAATCCATGAGCCCTAGTTTTGCAAGTGTTTCATGTTGACTGCAAGAAGATAAAAGTCCTATGCAAACCTTTGTCTGCCACGTGTGTAGGGCTAAACTGGGAATGGGACGTGCTAGCACGCACACACTGCCCTCAAGTGTCTCTGTGCCTCTGGCCATGTCACAGACCTTTGTGCATTGAGCATGAAGGCCTGTGTATAGGGGCTTGTAAATGCATTCTACTGAATGCCTTTTCACAGCTTTTACGATTTGGAACCTTGATAAGGCAGGTATCCCAATCGTGGTAGCTGGGTAAGCCAAAAGCACTTACGAGGCTCTTTACAGACCTTTGGCTCAACATTAAATGCATTGTAGGAGGCTCTTGTGTGTGTTCAGGTGGGGGGAGGGGAGAAAGCTGTATAGCTCATAAAATAGAAACCCTGAAGTTCAGAGTCTTTCTACAGAAATCTTTATATGAAGATAAATACGGAGTTCTAATTCCCAGTAGCTCCCGTCATGAAACTGAAGCAAAGCTGCCTGCAACTCTTCATATGTTTCCCCATTGATAGCAGCTGCTTTCAGTTCATCAGACATCAGTGGAATTGTCATTGCATCATTTCTGGAAGGATAGTACACATCATGCACTTTGAAAAATAATCCTTTAATTCATGGCTATGTAGGCATGTATTGTGTATATGCACTACATCATCATCATCATCATCATCATCATCATCATCATCATCATTTGCATTCATTGAAAGTAGTAACAGCCACAAAGGAAAGTACATTTGGATGATACTTCATTGTTGTTTCTCTGGATTTCCCCCCCCCCCCCACTATATAGTGATATTTACAGATAATGTACACAGTCTTGAATGCACAGATTAAAGTGGAAAGAACGTAAATATTAAATGTCAGAAATGTCAGTAGAGTAATAAGAAGTTCCTTAACTATATGATAAATCATCAGATTGACTGATATGTTATGTGACTATTCTGATCAGATTTACAGGCAGAATGAAAATTATTACAAAAAGCCTTTTGATAATTCCTCTGCAATTCATATTTTAACTTCCTGTTTGTGTCTATATTTGTATTGGTTTTGGGAAAGTGCTGGGATTGGATTACAGCTGGCAATGGTAGCATTTTACTACACCTAGACTACACACATCTATGTACATGTAAGAATCTGTTCTTTAACAGAATGACATATAGAAGTAGTCTCAAGTGTTTATTTCCCTTTGCTAAAGTATTGGAAAATTAAGGATAGTCATTAGTAACACGATGAGCAGCACAATTCTAATGATTTACTACATAAGCTAAATCTTATTGATTTCATTGGGATTTATTCCCTAGTAAATGTGCTTTGGATCACAGCCCTAAGACCCCTTTGTAAAAATCTGTTTATTTACAATGTATACGTTAAGCAGACATTGGCTGAATTCAGACAACACGATAGTCAATGCTGGGGTAATAATCAACTTTACAGTTGTTCATCTAGGGGGTACTCCCCACACAACATGATAATAATGAAAATAAAGGATTAGGATCAGCATTGAGTTGACTATGGCAGCATTCAGACGACATGATAGTCAATACAACTGACGATTGTTCCCCCCCCCCCAGTTGCGTAATGTGTCATCCGAATTCAGCCATTATATCACTTACAGTAGCAGGCAGTGTAGTAAATGATTCTGTTACCTGGATACAGATAGAAACATATTGGAGAAGTTATGCCAACTACTTTCCCATTGTGCACGTCATTCCTGGAACTCTAAGGAATCACATCATGTACATTCCATTAACACATATCATTTCATTATACCTCCATGGAACACATTTGTGTACATATCTACACACAGCAATTGCTTACTGGAGTTATGTTAAAAAAATACAAAGAGTGTGAATTATTTGAGAACTTGCCTTTTGCACTCTGCAAAATTAGTTTTACATCAGTGTGCTCCTTTGTTCCAAGAATGTTGAACTATCACTGAATTCTGTGAGTTTTAAAGATACAGTCAGAAAGGTACAACTTATATATCTGTACCAGATTGTAAGCATCATTAAATTCATGTATTGGCTGGCCCAATACATTTTCCTGCCTGAGGGCAAGATGGCGCCCCATCCCATTTCATATACAAAAGCTAGCTGGACTGACAAATGAATCTGTCTTCAACACTAACCTTCGAAGGATGTTCTCTACTGAAATTGAAGGCAGCAAGATAACATAAAGGGTGCAGAATAGGCAGTAAAGTACATGGTTCTCTCCTTGAACACATTAATGCTGCCTCCCAGAACCTACCACCTGAGGCAATGGTTTCACCCTGGTTAACGGTAGGACTTGCCCTGCATTTGTCAAGCTCCCACACCACAATAGTAATTGTAATAGGAGTGAATATTTGTTTTAGTTCATTTTTGACCATGATTGAGCCAATTCACACCTCCTAGATGCAAATGTGGACATGAACACAATTTGAGGGTAAAGTCTGTACATTTCCAAGTTTGTGATATGTTACTTAGAATTTAAGAAGTGTTAGAAAAATGTGTACTTTTGACAAATGCACATAAACACACTTTTATCAATGGGAGAAACGTGCCTAGGCTGACCATCTGAAAAGGAGGACAGGGCTCATGTAACTTTAACAGTTGTAGAGAAAAGGGAATTTCAGCCAGGGTCATTTGTATGCAATTAGTTCCTGGTGAAATTCCCTCTTCATCACAACTGTTAAAGTTGCAGGGGCCCTGCCTTCTTTTGTATCTGGTCACTCTAGTATAGTGCCTGCAACTTTAACTGTTGTGATGAAGAGGGAATTTCACCAGGAACTAATTGCATACAAATGACACTGGCTGAAATTCGCTTTTCTCTACAACTGTTAAAGTTACATGAGCCCTGTCCTCCTTTTCATAAGGTCAGCCTAAACGTGCCCATTTCAAAAATGTGCACAATCGATGCATACATTTGATGACAACGTACCTAAAATACCCACAAATTCCCATGGGGGTGGGGAAAACAAAACTCACAACTGGGTAAAGACACGAGTCAGAACAAACCTCCAGGAGCAATTTGGAAAACCTAGATGAGCATAGTTTTGCTGATTCGCATATGGCAAATAATATCTCAGTGCTAGTTTGAATCAAGAAAGCTTGAAAACATGAAATGATTAACAAGCAACTAGGTATTAACAAATAACTATACTGCAGTAATTATTACTATTTCTACCAATTCTCCAAATGTGTATCTTACTATAGAAACAAGTATGGACATGTTTCTCCCTTCATAGGGTAAATAACAAAATACCCTCATGATATATCCTTAACTTTGAGGATATTCTAAGTATTTGTTGGACTATGTTAAATTCCAAAAGAGAATCACAGTAGTGTTCTGCATGCTATTTGATCTATCTTCATCACTTTGAACCCAAAGTCATGCAGTTCATACAAGCCTTTTTTGTATAGAGCTGCCTTGCGTTGTCTTCAGATAGTGAAGGCTATGATGCCTAAATGTCCACATCAAATGTTTATTTATTTATTTTATTTTATTTATTTTATTCCATTTATATACCACTCCATAGCTGAAGCTCTCTGGGCGGTTTACAAAATTAAAAACATTGAACAATTAAAACACCGATATACAAAATTTAAAAGCATAAAGCATAAAAACAAGTTAAAATTACAATATCCTTCCGGGTCAAAACACAACAACCACACAAAAACACTCATCATATGCTGTTAAATGCCTGGGAGAAGAGGAAAGTCTTGACCTGGCGCCGAAAAGATAACAATGTTGGCGCCAGGCGAGCCTTGTCGGGGAGATCATTCCACATAATTGGGGGGCCACCACTGAAAAGGCCCTTTCCCTTGTTGCCACCCTCCGTGCCTCCCTTGGAGTAGGCAACCGAAGGAAGACCTTCGATGTGGATCATAGTGTACGGGCAGGTTCGTGTCGGGAGAGGCGTTCCATCAGGTATTGTGGTCCCAAGCCATGTAAGGCTTTATAGGTTAAAACCAGCACCTTGAATTGGACTCGGAAATGTATAGGCAGCCAATGCAAGTGGGCCAGAGTACGTCTTATATGCTCGAACCTTCTGGTTCCTGTTATCACTCTGGCCGCTGCATTTTGCACAAGCTGCAGCTTCCAAACCGTCTTCAAAGGCAGCCCCACATAGAGTGCATTGCAGTAATCCAATTTAGAGATTACCAGAGCATAGACAACTGAAGCCAGGTTATCCCTGTCCAGATAGGAGCGTAGCTGGGCCACCAACCGAAGTTGGTAGAAGGCACTCCGTGCCACCGAGGCCACCTGAGCCTCAAGTGACAGAGATGGTTCTAGGAGAACCCCCAAGCTACGAACCTGCTCCTTCGGGGGAGTGCAACCCCATCCAGAACAGGTTGAACACCCTCCATCTGGTCAGCATAACCACCCACTAACAGCATCTCAGTGTTGTCTGGATTGAGTTTCAGTTTGTTAGCCCTCATCCAGTCCATTGTCGCAGCCAGGCACTGGTTCAGCACATCCACAGCCTCACCTGATGAAGATGAGAAGGAGAAATAGAGTTGTGTGTCATCAGCGTACTGATGACAATGCACCCCAAAACTCTGGATGACCACTCCCAGTGGTTTCATGTAGATGTTGAACAGCAGGGGGGACAAGACTGACCCCTGAGGAAACCCATGCTGGAGAATCCACGGGGCTGAGCAATGTCCTCCAAGCACCACCTTCTGGAGCCGCCCCGCCAAGTAGGAGCAGAACCACTGCAATGCAGTGCCTCCCACTCCCAACTCAGCCAGTCGTCCCAGAAGGATACCATGGTCGATGGTATCGAAAGCTGCTGAAAGATCAAGGAGAATCAACAGAGTCACACTCCCCCTGTCTTTCTCCTGACATAGGTCATCATATAGGGCAACCAAGGCTGTTTCCGTGCCAAAACCAGGCCTGAAGCCGGACTGAAATGAATCCAGATAATCAGTCTCATCCAAGAGTGTCTGGAGCTGGCTCGCAACCACTCATTCAAGGACCTTGCCCAGGAATGGAATATTTGCCACAGGTCTATAATTATTAAGATTTTCGGGGTCTAGGGAAGATTTCTTCAAGAGTGGTCTCACCACCGCCTCCTTCAAGCGGCCTTGGACCACTCCCTCTCGTAGAGAGGCATTAATCACTTCCCTGGCCCAGCCGGCTGTTCCATCCGTGCTAGCTTTTATTAGCCAAGAGGACCAAGAATCCAATACAGAGGTGGTTGCACGAACCTGTCCAAGCACCTTGTCAACATCCTCGAGCTGTATCAACTGAAACTCATCCAAGAAAACAGGACAAGCCTGTGCTCTGGACACCTTACTAGATTCACCTGCTATAACACTGGAGTCTAAACCCTGGCGGATGCCCAAGATTTTATTCTGGAAGTGCCTAGCAAATTCAGTACAGCAGGCCTCAGATGGTTGTAGCACATCCTTGGGGCTGGCATGTAATAGCCCCCGGACAACTCTGAAAAGCTCTGCTGGGCGGCAGATTGATGATTTGATGGTGGCAGCAAAGTATTGCTTTTTTGCCGCCCTCACTTCCCCTGAATATACTTTACTATAGCCACTTACCAGTGTTTGATTGCATCCATCAGGAGTTCGTCTCCATCTGCCCTCAAGCCATCTCCTTTTTTGCTTCATTGCTCTCAGCTCTGGGGTATACTATGGAGCTGTACAAGCTCTACACAGGAGAGGGCGCTCAGGAGCAATCGTGTCAATCGCCCGGGTTATTTCTGAATTCCACAGATCAACCAGGGTTTCGACAGGAGAGCCATCCCTATCAACCGGAAAACTCCCCAGAGCCCTCTGGAAACCATCCGGATCCATTAGCTTCCAGGGGCGGACCATCTTAATAGGTCCCCCACCCTTGCAGAGGGGAAAAGCCGCCGTAAGTCTAAACCTCAGCAAGCAGTGATCTGACCATAACAAAGGGACTGATGTAAAGTCCTCTACTTTCAGATCACCATTTCCATGTCCAGTTGCGAAAACCAGGTCTAGAGTATGCCCTGCTACATGCATTGGGCTGATGGCATGTTGGGACTGTCCCATGGTTGTCATGGAGACCATGAAATCCTGAGCTGCCCTGGATAAGGTGCCTTCAGCGTGAATGTTGACATCCCCCAGAACCAACAGTCTGGGGGATCTCAGCAGTACACCCGAGACCACCTCCGTCAGCTCACCTAGGGAGTCCATTGAGCAGCGGGGGGGGGGGGTACACCAACAGAATCCCTGATCTGTTTTGCTGACCCAACACAAGGTGCAAACACTCCAGACCAGTAGTCACATGGACAGGGAGCCTGCAGAGGGAGATGGAGTTCCTATAGATCACAGCAACCCCCCCTCCCCGGCCCTCAGGTCTACCCTGATGCTGAGCCAAGTATCCTGGTGGGCATAACTGGGAGAGGCTAACTCCTCCCTGCTCACCCACCCAGGTCTCGGTTATACATGCCAGATTGGCTGCCTCATTCACAATTAAATCGTGGATGAGGGGGGTCTTATTATATACCGATCTGGCATTTAAGAGCAGCATCTGGAGTCCTGAGGGCTGGCTGATAGGGCAACTAACAAACCTGTGATTTTGAGGCATAAAAGGAACATTTTGTTTGGTACTTTAGGAATGACTGAATCAGGCTATGGATTTCTTGGAGCTATAAGTGTTTTCCTAAGAATATTACCCTCCATTGTGATGTGATAATCAGAGATGTATAAGCTGGTTGACTGTGACTGCTTCAGTAATATAAATTCAGGTGTTGTATACAGATGTGGTGTTAAAGTCTGATGCCCGTGAAATCACTTCCAGTGCTGGGTTAGAGCCATAGACAGTTTTGGCTCTCTCTCTCTCTTTCTCTCTCTCTCTCTGTGTGTGTGTGTGTGTGTGTGTGTGTGTGTCTATGTACAGCATGGATTCAGGTGCCAGTGAGCAAAAAGCAGGAGTGAGTAAACAGTGAGTTTGGAATGGCAGACAAGAAATCAGGACCAAGGATAGATCACAGACTAGTGTGGTATATTGATAGCGGATAAAGTTTTATACTTTGACCAAGAAGATTTGGGCTCACTGGGTTCATTGAGGCAGTTACCATCTCTCATCCATAGCTACCTTGCTACCACAGAAGTGCACAGCATTTTGGCCCCAAGGGCCACATTAATCTTCCTTCAATGTAACCTATGTTACGTATCCCATCCTTTCTATAATGAACACATCTATTCCCCACCTCCATTCCTAATGACTTTCCCCTCTATTTTTATTTTATTTTATTGTAACCCATTTCCTATAATAAACACTCTCCCTCCTCTGATTCAAAATACATTTGACTTGCTGGCAGATGGTCTTGCAGGAGATGATTTGGAAGACACTCTAGGAGTACTCTATGGGTCCTTCCTGCCATAGAAGCCCCATTCTTAATCACCCGCAAAGATGGGGGTGAGCATCCTCAGAGCTCCTGAGTACATTCAATGACAAAAATGAGTTACTGGGAGCAGTGGAGGCAGGCGGGATGTTCATTTACCATTTTGGAAGCCTTTCTAAGCTTGAGCTAAGCATTTCCTCTACTCACTTTTTTCTTTCCATTTGACAATGGTCATTCAGACTACTGCATTTTTTTGCTGCCAATGGCTGGGTGGGGTACTAGGAATACCAGCCTGAGCTCAGGGGCCATCTGTAGCCCAGACATTGCATTTTCCACACCCCTGCTTTCCTGGATTAAGTGTGGGTGTGTGGGAGAGGGTTCATGTGTGTCACACTATGGTAGACAGAGCAAAAATTTAAATGTTAATACGTTAACAAGCAGTGCATCTTGGCTTGGCCATCACTGACTCTGGTATAGCATTGTGATGAATGAAGCATACCAGAAGCTGCAAGGAATTCTGGAAAGGAATACTGGTATTGGAGCTTGCTGGAAGGAAAGACATCCCAGTAGTTGATGGTGGTTGGGGTAAAGTCTTTTGGTGTTATTCTGCTTCTTCTTTAGAGTGATGTAAAGAAAGTCCCAAATTAATCCTGGGATTATGTCCTTGTGAGTCTTTGGCTTTGGCTCTTCCAAACAGGAGCTTCTTGAATCCATGCCCATGTCTGTACAATGACACCATCATCAACTGTTGATTACAACATTCACCAGGGGATGAACAACATGTCCTGTGTACAGAATCAAAGTTTGTAGTATTCATTAAGCCAATATCTTTCAGACTCAATCAGCCTACCCTTCTCTTTGCATTGTATCATCACAGATGGTACTGTCCTTAGGAAAGTGCTGGAATCATTAGCTAAATTGGCTTTAAAGAAATACAATTACATGACAGGAGAACATTTGCCTCCACTTCAAAATCCAGCAGGGATAAAAGCAAGATGCATAGCAAAGCAAGTGCCAGTTAATGAGACTTATTTTCTTCTTAGGTTATCAGCGAACTTGTTAAACTTGTCCCTTTCAACCCAAGGGTTTTACATATTAATATGGTTGCAAAATTGGAAGAGAAGCTGTACTTGTGTTCTCCTTCCTCCACTTCATGTGAATTCCCTGTTTAGATTCCAGCCAAAAAAGCTTAGAAGTGACAGAAGCTCTGGACAGGTGTGGGAACACCCACCCAGTTAGAGTCAAAATCTCCACAGATAACATGAAGTAATTATTTTACTATTGTCACTGTCTTCTCAAAATACAGCTGTTGGTTCTTTGCAATAACTGTGCTCCAAGGCAGCATTGTATATTCACACAAGTGGCGTACTCCTTTGAATTTGGGAATTTGCTTTTGTAAATGTTATTTATCTTTATAATATCCATCCTTTTATGTCAATATTATGCATTTTCTTCAGTATAATCTTCACATGCAGATATAGAAGGATTGGATATCAATAACTGGAGATGGAGAAGGGCTTTATGCATGTCCTTTCCACTCTCCTTGAAATGATGTCCTCTAAAGTGCCACAAAAACTGCAAACAATGAGCTAACACTCTACAGGTAATAAATGAGAAATTATGTAGATTCTTGGTGCTGAACATTGCATTTTGCATTGGATTAGCATAAAATTATGGGCACAGGTGTTTCTGTAATTGGGAGCCATTTGGAGAATTCACTCTGTTCAATGACCCTCTGCTGGGTTGTTTGCCCAGTTATGATGGAGGTAATGTGTTAATATTGTGGATTCTGTCATGTAAAATAATGCAGTAGTGCTGTCTGGCATTCAGGTTTTGACAGCATTTATGATTATAATTTTATTCTTCATGTGCTTCTACCCCTTATTTAACTGTATTTCTTTTTCTCATTTATACATGCACATTGCAACTCAACATGCTTTCATTTCCACACAAATCATTTCTTGATTGGGACAAACACAAGGACAGTCTTGTTGTGTTGGAACAATGGTTCATCTAATCCAGAGTCATGTTTCCAACAGTGTGTAGTATTTATGGTTTGACTTCAATTGGACAAGGGAGTTAGAGAATAGTCCAGAATAGGAATTCTCTTCAGGGCTCATCTATATATTGTGGACCCCAGGTAGTAGCTGTTGAAAAAATGTTATCACATGGCAGAGGCACCGCCAAAGGTAACAGTACCTTTGTGTAACGGTACTCATCACATGCATCCTCTGCTTCACTTTGAGGGACTCCATGCTATTGGTACACAGGATGGCAAGAGGCAGTATGCGTCTCAATACCAGTTGCTGGACCACACAAACAAGAAGGTGCTGCTGCACTCATGCCCTGCTTATGAGCTTCCCATAAGTACCTGGTTGGTTACTCTGAGAACAGAATTCTGGACTAGTCAGACCTTTGATTTGATCCAGTATGGCTCTTCTTATGTTTTTATTCCATATCCACTTTTTCATTTTTAAAAATCAAAGGCAGTCTCCCTCCAAAAAACCTCATAAAAATATCATTGAAATAACATAAAATTACTAAATAACACATTCAATACACTCAGTAAAATACCAGAATGAATCAATAAAATTTCAGAAGCAGCTCTAAAACCAGGCTCAGTGGCCTGGTTCAGGAGTAATGATCTTGGTCTAATAAACCATGGTTTATGAAGCTGAGACCAAACCTTTTGCCCACATGCTGTATCTTAACCTCTCCTCTCGAGTACCAGTTTCACTTCTTCTGTTGTGGTTTATTAAACTACAGTTCCCTGGGCTCATATCCACCTAAGGGTGTAGCGAGAGGGAGGGGGAGGATCGTGGACTTACCTGCCTCCGTGATCCTTCCCCAGCTTCTATATGGCCATGCGATGTTCTGGAAGGGAAGAGGGAAGTTGCGGGCGCCATTTTTTAATTAAGAGGAGCTGGTCACACAACTCTGACCCAGGGAAAAAGAAGTTAAAAAAAAACCTCACGCCCAGTGATGGTGAAATTCCTGCCCACCCCCACCCTATGGGCACAGAGCCACCCCATGCAGCTCCGTGCCCGTTTGAGGACCTGGGAGCCTGTGCCACATCAGCCATAGTCCATGGAGTTGTCCCGGGACCATGGAAAAACTGGGACATCTGTGGTTGCAGTTATCCCAGGATTATCTCTAGGTCATCCCCAGTTGACCCCGGGATTCCCTTTGCATCATTTGGACTCACAGGGATGAACAAGAGACGACCCCAGGATAACTGCATGGTGTATACCTGGCCCCTGATATTTCTAAACCAGGATTCTTATCCTAGTTTATTAACAGAGATTCAACCACAGTTTCCTAATTGAGATGTAATGGGAAAGTGTGGCTAACGAAACATGAAAAATATTCTATGATGGCACACCATAGAATTGGGGAGGGAAGGACAGGAGGGTGTAATGAACCATCTCAGCTGTATAAATGATTACCAGACCACAGTTTATTATAAATCCATGCAAATAAAATACTTTTAACCTGGTGTCAAAATTTAAACTTAATATGCAGCAGGCAAATGTCCACAATGGGAGCACCACAATAGAAAACACCCTTCCAACGGTAGCCACTCTATATCTGTTTGCGCATACCAAGGTCCTTTGCCATATATCCATAAAAAAAGAGAACAGACACATAAATTGGACTATTTAAGAACCACAGCTTAATCTAGGTTGGATGGATCTACAGGAAACATATGTTCCGCATTTGCTTTTAAAATTGCCACCATATCTTGGTTTGTTAGATGGAATTCCTACTGTTTTACCTATGAAATAAAATACAAATATGTACTCGAAATAAACATTAAGGTCTCATGCCAGAGACCATGCAGAGCACATGGTTTTTGAACAAATTTGGCTTTGTGTACATGTCATGCTTGACAATTCCTTGGTTGTTTAACCCAGGAATTGCAGGAGGAACAGATAGCATGATCTACACATGTGCCATTTCTATTTTTGATTAACAACCCAAGAACATCTCATTCCTGCATTATTTCATGACATTCAAAGCCAGAAACACTAAGTTGTTTATGGTTAAACAACCTAGACTTAACAACTAACCAAAGTTTGATGTTTATGGATTTCATAACTCTGGATTGCTAAATCATAAACAATCTTGAGTTTCCACATTCAGGCATCACAAACAACCCAAGAACAGGGAGTTTCTGGCTTGTTAATCAAAAATGGTAATGGTACATGTGCAGCTCACGTGCTCTGCTCCTCCCATAATTCCTGGGTTAAACAATCCAGGAATTGCCCATTGTGATGTGCAGGTCTGTTTGAAGTAAAAAAGATCCCATGGCTTAAATAATGTCATTAAGCATGAGAGGAATCAATAAGAGAGAGTCTTTAATCTTTTAGCATTAAATTGTTTAGTATGTGTTTATATATTTGAAAAAGCATTTTGATGTAAAACATCAAAACAATTTTTTTTAAAAAAAACCCAGAAACTGCTGCTGCTAAAACTATAAAAACAATAAGCAAAACTGAATCTATAAGCAACCTATATTTTCTATGTTTCTAACAAAATCCAATTCTTACCTCATAAAGGAATAATTTTAAGGGAATATTGTGTAGATTTTAATGAACTGGGTAAAGAATGTTCTTTTGTTTTTATTTTTAGCAGTATTCATGTCTTTAGTACAGTATGCACTACAGGTTAATGTATTAATGTGTTCCAACACAAATATGTATCTGATTGTGAGCTTCCCCCCCCTTTTTGCACAAAGATTTATGTGTATTTTCATGCATATTTTTCCAAATCTACTCATTAGTTGTGCACATCTTTGAAATGTACACATTCTTCCCCCAGTGATTATTTGTGTGCATTTTTCAAAATGTATGCATGGTGTTGAACACCTATTTATTTTTATTTTGGGGGGTTCAGGAATCACATTGAAAGCTTGGAACTTTGACCACAGATTGTGTCCGAATCCATGTTCAGCCCAGAAGGTGCAAACTGGATCAATCCTGATTTAAAAAAAAAAAACTGAAACAAATTCCTCTTGCATCCCTAGTGAAATGTGAGACTTGCATGTTCTATTAATATGGACCTATAACTATTCCTACAGGTTAAACACATATTGCAACTGTAGGTTCTTATTTAAAGAGGCACAGTGTGACAGAGGCTACCCATTGCAAATACTGTGCTTAGCTGTGATCAGTGCACATTGCAAGCAATTGCTCTGCAGCAGTGTGCAGACTATGGTAGGTCAGCTACAATGCAGTGGCCTCCTATTACTCTGCTATCACAAATATAACTTAGGCAAGATTGCTAACTCTAAGTATTACTAATTCTAAAACAATAACAACTTGCTATAGTATATTATAGAAATTAAATAGTGTAGTATCTTAAATATTTTAAAGTAAATATTTTAAATATTTTAAAAATGAATGTATTTTAGAGAACTAATTAGAAATTCAAAATACTTAGCATGTGTATAATGTTTTAAAATGATCAAAGCACTATACTTGCTTTGTGTCGGTGATATTCTGCACAGGATCAGTGATCTTTCCAACGATTCTACAAGGTAGGTCAATATTATTGGAAATAAACACCCCAAAACAGACAAGCAATAGTAAAACAACAACAACAACAAGAAAGAAAATTGTAGTCCAACATGTTTTGAATCCTAATGGTCATTTATCATGGAGGGCTGAAGAGTCACCATGTACAAATTTGAAATTTTCTTCTTTATGAAGTTCCCTAATGAAAAACCATTAGGGTCCAAAATGCATGAATATATTGTTCAAAATATTATTTTATCCTGATACTGCTGATGAGGGGCTAGGACTAAGGGACACTAGCTTTGCTGAGCTTACCTAGTAAATTGATGGGGTAAAAGGAAGATTTTAACCAGCTATGTCCTCTTAGTCACAAGGTTATACTAGTTCTCAATTGAGAAAAGTTCATTTTACCTGAAATGTAAAGCTTTGTTCCATTCCATTCTGTAATTTGGCTGAAGGAATTTAGAACCAAAAACAATAAAAAAGGAAATTGATTTTTTTAAAAAAAACAAAAAACAGTATTGGGATTAATACAAGAATCCATATGCTTAGAACGAATCAGTGTTAAAGTGAACTCATGTAGTTTGTGTCTAGAATGGAAAAGCAAACAATGCAGTGACAACATTGGCTGTGAAGAGGGCAGTGCCAGCACAGCCTTTTGAGACTTGCCAGAAATCTCAAAGCATCTGCAAGAATACCTAGAGCACTTCATCTCCAGCTGGCAAGGCAGCTGCTGCTCTGTGGGGCTGTTCTGCAGATAAGTATGTTTCACAGTTATCAGAACTTTAAACTGAGATGTAAGCTGAAGTGCAAGGTGACTGGCATGGCAGAACTCAAGACTTAGAACAAATTGGATCATTGTGGGAACAACGGGCTTACATGCTAACGTGATCACCTATTTGTCCATCCGTCTGTCCATCTTTCTCATCAAATAACAACAAACCATCAAACATTTCTGTCTTTTATGTATTTTACCTCTGGAAGAACTCCAGAACCGTCTAATCTCCAAAACACATATAGGCCTTATAGAAATCAAATGGCTTCAGCCTTATGCCCTAAATGCACCAATAGCAATCTGGCTTGCTTTTGCACAAATGGCAGCAAAATATTATCAACACTGCTGCTTTTTCTCATACACTTTCCCTTATAATGAAGTTGTTTTTCCTCGCATGGATACAAACAATCAAGTGATGCCCGTAACAGGAATCTAGGTTTTGGTCAACCACATAACCAGAAGATACAATTCATTACATTCACTGGGCTTCAGCTCATACCATGATAAAACTAACAAAAGAAAATGCTGCAGTTTATACTTCTGTTCCAAAGTGACTGGCTGTTTGGGGAATATTTCATTCGTTTGACCTTTCCTAACCTGTTTGTTTGTTTGTTTGTTTGAATATAAGATTAACAGCACTATCTTATACATGTCTACTCAGAAGTAAACTCTAACGTGTTCAATGAAACTTACTTCCAAATAGGATTGTAGCCTAAATGTATCACTGAACCCGTGAAAAGGGCATGTTCGTAACAGAAAGAGAATCAAATGCCTATTTATTCTCGTAAAAACATGGAAGAGTTTTCTGGCAACTTAAAGACTAACAAGTGCAATACTTCTTGTGTTTTCAAAAAGAAAGCAATATTATTTTCATTTATTATTTATTTACCTGTGTCACAAAATAACATGCTGAAAACACACATTTCCCTCGCATCGAGGAGCTTACAGGCTAAATTCTAAATCTGATTGTGTGTGGGTGAGTATGAGTGAGTGTGCATGAAAATATAGAAAATAATCTTAAACATAACTTTCTGAAGTTCACCGTTTCTTGGGGACTGTAGATCAAAGTAATGTTGAAGGTTCACCTCCCTCTTTACGTGAGCACCTCTTTCTGCCTATTCTCTGTAAGTGGGTCTGTTTGCAGTATCTTCAGCTTTTGAGAAAAGAACAGAGTATTCCCCAGCTATAGAAATCCCATAAAATACTTTGTTGTGTCTCTATAAAATGATTGTTACTGCACTAGATTGATCCCAGCAGACCTCTTTTATGCTGTAAGCTGGCAACTGGTTTGCCTAGTTATTCTGGAAGAAAGAGGGATGCAGTGCAGGAGCCCATAGCCTTTGAAAATGGAAAGATATCTTCCCATATTTATGCTAATGGGTTTCTTAGGAAGTTGTGCCTATTGTCTGACCTGCAGAGAACATTTTATAACAAACAAAACAAAATCTCACAATAATAAATACATAGAGTTGGATTCAAAGTCTGAATGGAGTTGGAAGAAGTGGAGCAAATTGATTTTTGCTGGTTCTTCCTTCCCTGCTGCAGCCCCTAAGAAAACGTCTCTAGTTGGTTTGGGGAGTCTCCAGAACATTGTGGGAGGTGGCACAGGGGGAAGGGGAAATTGGCAAAAACAAATCACCTCCCCATGCTTTCCTCTAGCAGCATTCTCTACTGGATGTCAGTCCTTTCCACAAATGGAAGGAGCCCTTTCATTCATGGAAGGGATGCTCTGGATCCTGCCCATAGTTACCAGCAATGTTGTGTTACATACAAAAGAAACAATATTGATATAACATGTGCTGAAGAAATCTATGAAAATATTTCAACTTTCAAGGGAGTATAGAGATGCAAATGAACAATAATCCATCTCTGAAAATTGTACAACCAATTAAAGTTGGGCGGGGAGGGAGTCTGATAGCTAAATATGGAGCCTCTATATGACACTAAGGAGCATTAGTAAGTGATGGATGTTCTACGTTTTCTGTATCACATGGTGATAGATATAACCCAGTTCCTATGTAAATGACCTTTCAGTCCCAGAAACATCACTTATGGATACCTGAATGGGAGACAAGTGAGCATGAAATTGCCTATATAATACGGTGCAACCCCCTCATTATTTCTCTGTTTGATATGTCAGGGCATGTGTTGGTTGGGTTTTTGTTGGTGGGGGGGGGGTTGCACAGGATTTTCCCTATTTTAAGATCCCCCCCCCCTGTTTTCCCTTCAACTCATGGAATAGGGCTTTGCCAGTGTGTGATTTCTGAAATAAAACCTCTGTTCTCCCGTCAGTGATGAGGACTAAACGGAACTTCTATTTACTTCTGTAATTACAGGTCCACTATCAGCTGTTGTGAAGTTTTCTCTGAATATGGGAGGAAACAAATTCATATCATGTCTTGGTCCTCTGGCATGTAATTGGGGCCAGGCAGAACCTCCCCTCACTTCAGTAGACAAAATAGTCTCAGGTCTAATGGAGTTCTCTTTAGGAGTTCAAGAGAAAAAGATCTTGGCAGCTCTTAGCCAATAGGTCAGCAGGCTGATCTCCCCCTGCTTCTTTTCTACCCGAGGTGCCTGATGATACCATAGGGTAGTATCCAATAGGGGTTGTGCACACGTGTTCAGCCCCGGTGGCCTTGGTCTGCACACAACCAGCCTCACCATCCCAGATTGCACATGGCCATGGTATAGTGCTTCCAGGGGCAAGCCCCAAGATGAGCAAAAATGCTGGTTTCTGGAAGGGGCAGGTTATGCTCCTTCCAGAAATGAGTACTTTCACTCATGTCACAGTTGCACATGGTTGGGTCCGCATACAGACCAGGGCCCAGGGCCTGGCAATCAATGTGGTTTTAGGGTTGTTGTCCCTTTTGTCAAACAAATGAATAAAAATGAATGAAGGATCCTTTCCCAGAGAGTAGGATTTATACTTTCTGAATTTTCTAGAGTGACTGATGGAAGAGCTGGTGGATGAAATGGCTTAACTCTGGATAAGGGTTGCCCCAGACTGACTATGATACTGTGATTCTTTTCAGAATTTATGGAACAATCATTTATGTTCATTAATGAGATTGGGCTACCCAAAATTATGACAGATGCCTGGGGATTTTCTGCGATATTACCTAGGTATAGAACACATATATGTACTTCTATCATTCTGGCTGTGATGATGATAATAATGTAACAACCATTGCAGCTGGGGAACTGCAGTGCACTCTACTTGCAATGGGAAAATTTGTTATGGGGAATAAAATTAACTACAGCTATTTTCCATAGAGGGAATTCACTTTCACTGTCATCCCACCCCCCTCCCAACAATCCCTAGATCTCAGCAGGGAGGGAGAGGGAGTTTACCCCTCCCCATTCCTGAAGGCTGCGAGGTAGGGCCCCAGCCTGAGAAACCGGATGTGTCTCTTGGGGCCAAAATGGTTGTACACGATGACCTAGGTGATTGTCTGCAGTATACTCCTTCAAAACACCTCCAGGATCATACATTAATCTCTGCTGGCCAAACTATAATTTTCTACATGTGCACATGGGTGTCCAGGGGTGGGGGGACAAAGTTGCAGTGCACAGCAGTTTGTGGTTGTAATTTACCCAGGCAACACAAGCTGTTACAGCATACTGGTGAACTTCCCTTTTGTGTGTGCTTTGTTGCTTAATATCACATTCCATGACATTTAGGAGCTTACAGTAGATGATCCTAGGAACTGAACAACACTAATGCAGAAATATGCTAAATTCAAGAAGCATCATGAACTCCAACAAAATTTTATCTGGAGTGAGGGATCTTTTTTTCTGTGTAGGATGATGATGATCTGGAGATGGAGAAACTTTCTATAGTCCTGTTCTCATGGACAGATCATTACCTGGTGGGGTTTAGACTTGCCAGGATGTGGAATAGGGACAATGGTTCAATTAAGATGGTCAGTCCCAGGAGACTGATGGATCTGGCTGGTTTTCTGAAGCGTCTTGCAAATTTTCCTGATACTTCAGCAGGCAATTCTGTCAAAAGCCCAGTTGATCTCTAGAATGGTAGGTGGGACTGGAAGGCAGTGTTACATGGTGGCTTCACTCCTTCTTGGTAGGGCGATCTCAGAAGGTGGGGCTAGGTGCCACTGTTGGGTAGAAAGGCAGGGCATAAACCATATAAAGATGATGATGATGATGATGATGATGATGATGACGACGATAATAATAACAATAATATACAAAATACATCCCTCAATCCAAAGCTTTCTGACAAGAATCATGGAGACATGGAGAATGACAATACACCTAATAACAGACAAGGATCATATACAGACAGAAAAAATAAATATCAAACGTGGCATATTCCAAGGTGATGCATTCAGCGCTCTATAGTTTTACCTGTGTCTCAATCCACTATCCAACACCCTTAACAACACCACATATGGCATCAACATAAAACACCAGAAACAAGCAAAGCACAGAATCAATCACCTCCTGTACATGGATGACATCAAAATCTATGCTTCAACCTTGACACAGATAAAAGGCCTCCTGCGAATCACTGAGGAACCCACAACAGACATGAAAATGGAATTCGGGATGAGAAAATGCAAAATGCTACACATAGAAAGAGGAAAATTGAAAGAAGAAGAAACAGCAGAAACATTAAATAACAAAATATTAGGTAACATGAAAGAAAATGAAACATACAAATACTTAGGATTCCAACAAAACACAAAAATCAATCACTCCACAGTAAAAACTCAACTAAGAATGCAATATAAATCTCGCCTATCACAATTCCCAAAATCTGTTTATTTCTTCGAGTTCAGTGTGTGACCAGTGTATGATTCCAAATGAGTATGTGAGAATGGGTATTGCATAGGTGTTGATGGATTTGAAAAAAATAATAATCGCACTGAACTCACAAAACGTCATGCTCCATCCCAACTCATGCATTGAAAGAAAAACAATCAGCAGGAAAGAAGGAGGAAGAAGTCTGCTAGACATTAACACAATGCATGCTAAACAGATAAAATCACTTAGAGAATTCTTCCACACTAAAAACACCCCCATTCATAAAGCCATAGTAACAGCAGATAAAAATTACACCCCACTCAACTTAGTGCTACAAAACGAAGACCAAACACGACCACTCACAGTTGCAGAGAAAAAAGAAAAATGGGCACAAAAAGCACTCCATGGGAAGCACTACAACATAATACAGAACCCACGAATAAACAAAGAACAATCGTACAAATGGCTCAGGAAGGGTGAGCTATTTCCAGAAACAGAAGGATTCCTAATAGCTATACAGGATCAAGTTATAGCCACCAAGAACTAGCAAAAATACATCATAAAAGATAACAGTGGAACAACAGACCTATGCAGGAAATGCCATCAGTTCCAAGAAACAATAGACCATATAACAGGAGGATGTAAAATTGTGGACTGGAGGCGAGAAATAACGAGGCGACACAAGTATATGGATTTTAAACATGGGCCACATTTTATTAAAGATCTGCAAAGAGGGGAAAAACCTATGCGGGCATCTCACATATGGCTCTCACAGGCCATTTCTAGGACTGGGCGACCCATTCTTAGCCCCTAAAGTGGTGCCGTGCTCGCCACTCCATGAGTTCCCCTCTTGGGGTAGGGAGACCTTCCGGGGTCACTGGCCCTGTGCCGCCCGGCTACGAGGTGGTGAGGAGGGTTGGTCTCATAGGTAAGCCATCCACCCAATGACTGGTGCCGCAAGACTCCCAGCCCTAGGTTTCAGGCACTACCCATCACCCCCAAAGGTGCCAGAGAATGCTCACCACTACCTCCCCCACTCGAAGTGTCCACGCCAACAAAATGTGACCAAATAGAACAAATTAACCTATTTAATACATCCAACCTGTCTCACAGTGTGGAGTAGGCAAAAAAACTCATAACCAATTATAGATTATGAGCAAAAAATTCCTACTCGACCTCCAAAAGGACAACCAGCGAACCCACACTGCCAACAAGGGAGGGAGGGGGGGAGCCGCGAAGACGAAGAGGCCATTGGAGGGCTGCGCAGCATATATATAGCTGCGCCCCCTCCCTTTTCCAATGGCGCTAAAACAAGGGTGGCCAATAGCCTCCCTCCACGCCTCTTGCTCGCCCCACCCTCAATTGGCTCCCCCTGTCCAGGTGAGCCGGGCGGGGTATTGCGGCGGTTCTGGCAGGAATGGACTATAAGGACAGAGACAATACAGCTGCAAAAATAATTCACCAACAACTGGCCATCAAATTCAACCTCATCAAACAACCTACACCATACTATACATACTCACCCGAAACAATCTTGGAAAATGCAGATCATAAAATATACTGGGACAGAACAATTCATACTGACAATACCCTGCAACCGACCAGACATAATGTTCATAGACAAAAAAGAAAAAAAAAACATACCTCATCGACATAGCAAGACTGAATGACAAAAATGTTGTTGAAAAGGAAGAAGAAAAGCTAGACAAATATACACCACTGGCCACAGAAGTCAAAGAACTATGACAACAGGAAAAGTTCATAATTATTCTGTTAGTCACCAGCATCACATCAAAAAATTATACAGAAAACCTTCAGAAACTGGGCCTACCAAAATACATCCACACTAACATCCAGAAAGCAGTCTTACTTAAAACATGCCCAACTGTCAAGAAATTCCTGAATCTGTAAAAGACAGCATGACTTAGCAAAGCCCGTCATGTCCGTCTAGAATAATAAGACAGTAACTTCTGAAGAGATGCATGGTTTGCAAGCAATAAACTTATTTCATGTTTTATTTAAAATTAATTGAATGTTCAGTTGCCAGTTGCCAGTTGCAAGACCAATCTCCATCCCCCCCAATCGCATATCATGAAAAACTGCTTTAGATGAGAATGTTTTTTTTTAAAAAAAAAACAAGCAACAACAATAACAACAACACCCTGTACTTTGAGGAACAATTCTGGGGTGGGGCGGGGGAGACCAACGGAAGATGTAAACTTGTATCATAAGTATTTCACCAATGACTCTCCATAGTTTAATAAATTAGAGTCAAGGTTGTTGTTGTTGTAATCTATGAAAGCATTCTACAGGGCTAGTCAATGCTATGAGCCATGTGCTTTTGATCCCATTGGGTTCTACTGATTATGTAAGTGTGATATAAATTCAGGCCCGGAATGCTTTTTCCAGTTTATCCTACCAAACTGCTGTTACCTTATGTGAGAAATGCTAGATCCCTTTGTCCCAGACAACAAGCAAGAGAACTCTCATACATGCTCTGAGTGAAAGTGTGTGTGTGTGGGGGGGGGGGGGAGTTAGCATGTGAAAATCCATTTTCAAATGCACATAGGGCCTTGCCAAGCTTGGGGTTGGTCCTGGCCTATTAGACGCCGTCTGCCTGGCTGTTCATCTATCACGATCGTTGCCTCAGAGGGAATTAACTGGGCTGGCATCAACAAGCTTCAGCTGGCCAGATTGGAGCCATAAGATGAAACCTAATATTAAAGTGGGCACTGTGATGGAAGTGTCACAATGTTTTACATTTGATTTGCCATACCTCCAAGGCAAAGGGGGCAAATCTTTGCCAAATTTAGTAGCGTTTGTATCTAAATTTAAGATAAAACCTAAATGTCTGCTAATGCCTCAGGGAAAAGTCATATATTTCAAATCTGTTCTGATAATTGGCTTAATAGGCCGTATCGTCATTTCAACTGATTTTTCCCTATTGGTGTTATTGCTTGGTTTCATGTATTTGTTTTTGTTTTAAAACCAAAAAGCTGTCAGTTCTCATTTTGTTTATTTGTACCATTTCTCAGCTACAAATTGCACATTTATCTCTTTGGGTTAACAGTCCCTCCACACATCCTTTGTTAAATCTCTATAGTCCATGGCATATCATGTTGTTCAGATTATTTCAAACAGTTGCAGTGAAGAAATAACAAAGGTGCAAAAGTGGGAGAGCATCCAAAATGGATTCCAAAACAGGAGAGAAACATCTGAAGGCAAAATTTTATTTGTAAAAAGCCCAAACATTCTGGCCTTTTAAAATTTTATTTTAAGGCCTTCTTTGGGGGATGGGGGCTTCTGCCAGGATCCTGTTCCTGTATTTTTGTTCCAGCAACCTGAGATGTTTCACTCCCTTTTTGGATGCAGTGACGAAATGTCATGCAGAAGGGAATTTCTTTAAGATATTTATGCATCCAATAACCCTACCAAAATAATTGATTGATAGAACAGTGGAGTTGGAAGGGGCCTATAAGGCCATCAAGTCCAACTCCCTGCTCAATGCAGGAATCCCCCTTAAAGCATCCCTGACAAATGGCTGTCCTGCTGCCTCTTGAATGCTTCTAGTGTGGGAGAGCCCATGACATCCCTAGGGAATTGGTTCCATTATCATACTGCTCTAACAGTCAGGACGTTTTTCCTGGGAGCTGCCTAGATTGCCTAAAAGCCCCATTGTGGCTGTGAGGTGGGGCTTTCCCATGAAGCAGCAGCCACCTCACAGCCATCGTGGGGCTTTCCCATTAAGCTGTAACTTTAAAAATTTGGAGACTCACCCCAACTTTTTCCCCTGGAGTGAGATGACTACAGTGCATCCACCATCTATCCTTGCTCCGGAGTTACAGCAGAGGTGGTCCCAGTCGGATGGCAACCCCTGATTGGTCACCATCAGCCTGGGGAGAGGTGGGCCTAGAAATCAGGCAAAAATCTACCTGGTCCTGCAAGGTTGCTGGACACCCCTGTGTCCAGCTGTCCCAGGCCCTGGTGAACATGCCTGGTGGATTTTTGCCCCATGGTCCTTTTGATGACAAAGGGGGAGCAGGTCCAGGCAGTATTCATTTCCACCCAGATCTGCTGTCCTGGTCATTTTATCTTTTTATGGTCATTCATCTTATGGTCATTTATCTTTTTATGGTCATTCATCTTTTAAACCAGTCTTGGACTGCCTTCCTTCCTTCAAACGGAATATGCTCTCAAATACAGGACTGTCCTCTGAAAGTTTTTTTAAAATAGAGGAATGGCCAAGTAGAACACATGAGATCATGGTCATATTATATGATCTCTTCTCGATCATCCCAGAGTGCAGGACAAAGAATAATGGGCTCAAGTTACAGGAAGCCAGATTTTATCTGAACATTAGGGGGCTGCCTATACGGTAGTGGGTTGCCGCCACCTTAAGCAAAACCCTGCTCTTTCTGTGTAGCGGGGTGGCGGTGACTAATCCCACTGCAGAGGGAGGGTGCAGTGTTTCCGGCAGTCATTGGCCTGCCGGGCCCGCTCAGGGAATGGCAAGTTCTCAGGGAGCCTGCCCAGTGAACTCGCTGAGCACTGCCTGTCCAGCCCTGTTCAGGCCAACCTGGCTGGCCAAGTGTTTGGCAATGTGCATGTCCGGGGCCTCCGAAAAGTGCACAATTCCCCCAGCACACCATTAGTGCGCTTTCTGGAGGCTCCAGACGAGCTCCTTCCCTCCCTCCCCCCACATCCATTGGGGCCTGAAAGGGGCTCTTAACAGTTGTGTTACGAGGCCCTTTCAGGCCCCAATGAGTGAGGGAGTGGGGAGATGCACAGGGTCACATGCTTTCTGGGCCTCCATAAAGTGCACAAATTCGCCCGGGCATGCTTATGGAATCTGTTCATTTTCTGGAGGCCCGGAAAGCACGCTTTCCTGCCCGCTCACCCATTGGGGCCTGAAAGGCCTCTTAACATTTGCCACCATCATCACAGTGGGGAAAAATACACTATTTCCCCAAGGCTGGGAAAGTTCCGTATTTTCTTCCTCCATTCAAGTGAAGGGGGGAAATCTGCAATTTCCCCACCTTTGAAGGAAGGCAGTCCAAGTCCTCACTATGGTCAGATGAATTGTATTTCTATTTCAACTATAGTAACCATTTCTAAATTTGAACCTATACTTAGACATTAGCTGATGCAAATTTCATGCAAATTTATGTTTTCTTTTGCCTTCTTTTTTGGTGAGAGGCGTGTCTACTTTTTGGTGAGATATTATAAGTGGCCCCTCTTAATGTGACATAGCATCCATATCTTCGCGAAACACCTAAAGAAAAGAGCCCCAATCATGAATTTTAAAGGCAGCACTGTCCTCACATAGGGTGGTATTCTGCAAACTCAGATAGCTCCACCAAATCTTTCCATGGCACAAGTGGTTGCGCATTTTGGTTGCACAACAGGTTGTACTAGCCTAGTGAGCAACCAATTGCACAAATGTAGTGTGCAACTGGTTGCACCAAGGGGTTGTGTTAGTGTTATGTGCAACCCCTTGCGCAACCATACCCTGTGCAAATGTAACTTCAGTTGGTTTATCCCTTTGTGCATAGTGCAGTGCAGAACCTAGTTTGTGCAAGCTCTATATCACATCTGGTAACAAATGGATAATAGTTGGATATTATATAAAGGAAAGAGCTTGCTGTCTTCACTTCACCATGCAGATGAACTCTAGTCTGAATTAGGTACTTGGACTCCATACAAACACCAAATTGCATAAACACCCAATTTCCATGTTTATTCTTCTTAAAAGGAAGGCAGAAAGATAATGCAAACTAGTAGGGATATGCATTGAATCAGATCCGATGTCTGATATGATTCAAGCAAAATTGGACATCCATTCCCAATTCCAATACTGGTTCAAGGAGCTCTGATTTTATCTGATCTGATTTTTGGGGGGTCCGATTTTAATTGGATCTCTTCAGAGAATCAGACGTCATTTTGAATGATTTTCCCCATAGCCTAGTATTGTGGTAAAAAAAATGCCTATATATTTTTTTATTTTTAAAGGTAGAAGCAAAAAAACTTGGCCACATTGCAGATGGTTTTGAGGTACTTATGTGTGAGAAATCTCAGAAACATCGGTGCAGGTGTTTTGTGGCGTCGACATTTTGAAAAATGAACCGGAAATGCCTATAACTGCTTTATTTTTAAAGATTCACGCATGAAACTTGGCCACATTGCAGATGGTATGTTGGTACTCATGTGTGTGAACTTTCAGAAACATAGGTGCAGGCGTGTAGTGGCAAGGAATTTTTGAAGAATCGGTTGCATTGGAGGAAGATAGTAACGCCTTTAACTTTTTATTTTTAAAGATAGAAGCATGAAACTTGGCTACAGTGGAGATGGCATGTAGGTAGTCATGTGTGAGAAATTTCAAAAACATAGGTGCAGGTATTTTATGACTACGATGTTTTACTTTAAAAGTTCCAAAAGTTCCAAAAGTTCCAAAAGTTCCAAAACAGTGTGGGGAGAAGGCGGGGGGTGGGGTGGAGTGGCTGTTTGACAGCTGTCAAACCCATCGTTTTGGAACTTATGGAACTTAAGGGGAAGGCCTGGGTAAGGAGCGCGAGGGGGAGGGAGGGGTCCCCTTTACCTTGGCCTTCCCTGCTGACGTCCGCTGACGTCTGCTTCTCCGGACTACTGAGAACTAGTCTTTGCGGCCTAGTTCTCAGTAGAGCTAAGACTTGCCAGGTGATGTCATCACCCAACGCATCATCACTCTACTGAGAACTAGGTCACAAAGCCTAGTTTTCAGTAGTCTGGAGTAGCGGATGGCAGTGGACGGCAGCGGGGAAGGCCCAAGTAAGGAGCGTGAGTAGGAGGGGGGAGGGAGGGCCAGCCCTAAAATGCCAGTCCAAATATCCGATATGTCCAATAGTTATCGGACATATGGATTTTGGATCCGATCAGATAGGGCCTCCAGAAATATGTATCGTTATCGTTAATTGGATGTCCGATAACGACCTTATCAGTTTGTTATCGGACATCGGAATGAAACGATACACATCCCTAGTTTCTACATGGGCCATTTTTTTCTGGGATAACCCCTGGGTAGTCCCTGTGAGTCCAAATGATGCACAGGGACTCCCGGGGGCAGGGGTGATGGGCACGGGTATTCCCCAGGAAAACAGAACCCTGAGGAAACTTCCAAGGATGCGGGAGATATGGTTGCCCATCCCGGCTGCTGCCGTGCTTTCTTGCGAGTATATGCAGCAGCAGAAATGGGCATGCAGCCATAGTGCATAGCTCCATGCCCATCAGGGGAGGAGGTGGCACCAGTTTCGCCACCCGCAGGAGGGCAGGGAGGGGGGTGGGGGCCTGATCACACACCAATATTTTTTAAAACTTTTACCTTTTGTGCATGAGCACTTGTGCACAAAGCTTCGGCTTGGGGGGGGGACAAAATGGCGACGTGATGTGTGACAGCCTGGGAGGAAGCCAGAATGTCACACCCATGGTGTGGATTAGAGCGACAAGCCCAGAAGCAGGTACTTCCAGGCTCATCCCGCCTCCCTCTACACCCCTATGGTGTAGAAAGGGCCTTTGTTAAGTGAATGAGACAGGATCAGAACCCAGGTTAGTTTAAAAATTATAGTAAATCTCTTCCTTCCTAGCTTGCCAGAGAAGGAGAGGGAGAGTTCATGAGTCTGATGCTTTCCATTTTCTCTGTAGCACAACATTGTGTCTTAGTGTGGTGTCCAAACTAATCAGAAAATCTTCCAGAGCAATCCTATGCATGTTTATTCGGATGTATGCCCCACTGTGTTCAATGGTTCGTACTCTAAGGGAAGTAAACACACATGGATCTGCAGTTTTAAGCTGCTTTTCAAAGGTCACTCAGGGTGTCAAAGGCAGAGTAGATTGTTGAACCCCAAATATAGGATCATAGAGTTGGAAGTGGCCTATAAGGCCAATGAGTCCAACCCCCTGCTCAATGCAGGAATCCACCTTAAAGCATCCCTGACAGATGGTTGTCCAGCTGCCTCTTGAAGGCCTCTAGGGTGGGAGAGCCCACGACCTCCCTAGGTAATTGGTTCCATTGTCATATTGCTCTAGAAGTCAGGAAGTATATGTCTGAGATGTATTTCTTCTTAAAGATGGAAGCAGGATCTCTCCTCACTTCATAATAGTGCACCGATGGATAAGTTCTTAGGGATGCAAAGGCATTACCATCAGATCTGAAAGGTATTGTGAATGAGAAGCAATCCAAGCAGTTGAAAATTCAGTTTGGTGAGCAACCTGTGAAATGGCATACCAATGTCAAAAAAAAAAAGTCACTAACTAGCAGCATTGTGATGAGAGAGCACTGTAGCAGCAGTATTAGGCAGTGGAGAGATAATGAAAGACAAGGAAGATTATAATAATAAAAAGAGAAATGCTAAGTAGTTTATAATGAAAGAGGAAATGTATAGGCAGAAGCAGGGAAAAATTAGGAGCCATAGACTGGAACAGGAATGTATCATTTATTCCAGCACAAAATTTGGAAAGCAACTCAGAGAAATAATGAGTTTGGCTTGCTTCTCTGTTCTAAGTAACCTGGATGTTTTTTGTTTTTGTTTTTTTAACTAAAAGCTCTGCAAACACAAATGGAGTTTAGTTTCATCAGCAAACTCCTGCATAGTTAAATGGGCTACAAACAGCTTTACTTAATTCTTAAGTGCCTGAAATTTGAAACACAATTTTTGGTCAAGCATGAAAAGGCCTCACCTGTAAATCTCTGCAATTTGTGGAAGTAATACTAAATGCGGATCCCTGTAAATATCACACACACACAGTGCTTAAAACCTTCAGCAGGCTTCGGAAATGCTAAGACAAATTGGATAAGGGGCCAGGAGCGCTTTCCAAAATATTCCACTCCTGAATGCACAGCATTTAATTGAGTAAATAGGCTGCTAACTAGATTTTTATTCAGCTAGCGAATGGTGTGTTCTTCGTAATTAGGCTGTATATTGTAATTAGATATTTATTAGTAGCAATTATATATCACGCTATTGTAATGAGATCCTAACACTATTTGGAAGAGAGCAGCCTTTTAAAAGCCAACCAAAGCATATCACAAATAGCTTTTTTTTTAAAAAAAAAAAAACACAAAACTTTAAAAATGTAACTAAAAGGTAACATGCAATTTTGCGTGAGCAGACTTCCACAATAAGACTTTCCCACCCTGCCCTCTCCACTTCCATTCTGCTTGCTCCCTTAATATTAAAACATCTCATCACTTGTACATCCCTTTAAACCCATTCTATGCCCCCACAAGCTTCTTTCCCTATGCTATACTAACAAGCCCTTATGACCCCACCCTTGCACATATTCAGTAAAATTGCAAGCCAATTAAAATTTCTTCAATGCCACCAATGTGAAGAACTCCCAATCTAAGAAACCAGTTGCAACAATTCATCCATAGGAGCACAGGGGTGAGCAACTTGTGGCCCTTGCCAGCATAGCCAATGGTGAAGGATGATGGAAGATGTAGGCCAAAACATCTGAGGGCCAAAAAGTTGTTCATTGCTGTAGTTCCAGATGGTGCATCACAGATACTTCCAGTGGGTACATTTCGAAATGTTTACGCTGCCACACCTGTCCTAAATCCTTCCTATGGTTTTCTTACTTACTGGATTCCCTAATTTTTTCCAAGAGAAGGAAAAGAGACATGAGATTAGAGCAGATTCATAGTAGATACATAAGTGCACAAGAGCTGCTGTTCTGAAAAAAGTTAAAAGTGTGGAAACATATTTTCACCAGCCATATGATAAGCTCAGTCCTGCAGAGAACTTGAATGGTTTTACAAGTGAACTCAACCTGGCTTTTTTTATGAACACAAAACCCAAAGTTTGATGTTCCTTGACAAATAGAATAATTTCATGACTGTTTGTTTTATTTATCATTAACAGTAAGATATTCCATGTCCACAGGTTTGAATGACTGCATCTGTGCATATTGTCTTTTTTATGAACATGCTTGCATGCTTGCTTAGAACAATTTTTGTAAATTGCCCCAGCAGAAATTGGATTCCCACAGTAATTACACCTGCCTCCAAAGCTCCTTCAGCCACTGCTTTATTCTCACCATGGCTTATCATGACATGCAAACTGGCCTATTAGTTTGTCCAATGAGCTTTTTACTGACTGGGTTTGCACAATCATGGTGGATGTGGGATGTCATGACATCCAAACCTGGCGAAAGTGGCTGGCTGTCTTGTTCCTCCCATTTCATGCTTCTCCAGATCCATCCATAGTCATTAATTGTTGTATTACTGAATGTTTTGATTACAAAGCTTTAGAACAGATCTTTGATTTTTAAGTAATAATTGAAAGAAAGTTGGGCGATTTATACATATCTGACTGAAGCATATCCCTGCTGTAGTTTTTTCACAATCTTCTTTTTCTTATCTTTCAGCAAAGAGTACCTGCAGACAAAGAGACTTTTCATGTTTCATCAAGAAAAGAGAATAATAATCAAAGCACTTGGGAATGCAGTTCGCAAGATGTAAGTTTAAACCATTTGGAAGACTTAATGTGCATTGTATGCAAACCTTAAAGACTGTAGATGCAGTTTTATTTGGTTGTAGCAATCAGGATGTGACATGTAGTGTTATATTAGATGAATATAGTAATTTTAGGTTCCGGTGCTACAAAGCAGATGCCTTTTGATTTTAACGTCTACTCTCTCAGACTTTGCTTGAGAAAATAATTAATGGGATTTGCAAAGTTGTGATTTATTAATGTGATTAATTAATTCATTAGTTACAATACCTTTGGTTGATTCACGTATGAATTTACCCCACCAATGTGTATTACAACCTAACATACATTGAAACACATGTCTGCTTCCATTGTTAGAATGTGCCAAGTTCAAATAACAAACCACTACTAGAGGGGTGTGCCATGGTCTCTTGGAATCCTCCACCCTATTTGTGGTCAGAGAAATTGTGGGGACCATTTCAGCAAAATTCATTCATTCATTCCGGATGGAATGATCTATGACCTGGAATATTTGTGCTCTGTTAAAATTGGATGGATTTTGGTTTCCTGTTAAATATCTAGCAGGCTGCCTATTTGTCTTAAAACTACTAGAAACATAAATGTGGCCCTGTTTTAAAATTCAATTATTGTGTCGTCTTTTTATTCTCGCCATCCATTCCTGCAAAGAATGGCTGAGAATTCATACAAACATTTTTGTTTTAAGTATTTGGTGATTAATGCCATGGAAGCATATTCTGTACTTCTCAGTTGTATGTTTAATCCATAAGCAATTCTGGATAGTAATGGAATAATATGACTTCATATTGATAAGCAGGTGGTGGGTTTGTGGAGGCAGGAAAGTTCATTACTTTGATAAGTTGGGCTGCATTTCCTGACTTGAACCCAATCCAAACCTTATCTCTGTTCCTCTCTTCAATTTTCTTTCTTTCTCATGTCATTATGAAGAAAGGAACAGTAACACACTCAAAACTGAATAATGGAATTAGGTTCTATGTAGTTAGATCTGAAGATAAATTATTACTCTGTAGGACCAAGTGTGAATTTCTTAGGGCTAGCATTTCTCATTAAGCTTCTGCTTCTGATAATGATCCATAAGAAACTATGTAGAGAGTGGAAAGAAAAAAAATGTAATTAATGAGATCAAACTATATTAAATTGTATTCTGTTGAAAATTTATGGTTCATTGTTTGCTTACATTAGTTGCTGGATAGAAAACTATGCAGAGGAACAGGCTTTGCATTAGTGTATATTTTCATCCACTGAATGTATGTTGAATTTATTCAATATTGAATATTGAGCATATGGTTTTGCTAATTACAGCAACTATTAAAGTTTATTTCTAGTAAATGAGTAATTAAGTGTTGTGCAATGCAAAAAAATCTAGAGGATTTAAATTTGTACTCCAGTATTTATCTATCTGAAACACATTTAACAGATAAGTTATATTGCATATTGAAAAGATATTGGCATATGTTCCTACAAAACATAATGTTTTGGATTCAGACTTACCTAGGATTGCAATGTTAGTCATGCTTGGCATAGATACATTAACATCAATGGGAGTACTTTGTCATGATTAACTTTGGTGCCATTGATTTCAGTGGGTCTACTCTAAAGATGTCTTTGTTGGGATCCAACCCAATGTATAATTTAGGCTTAAATTAACAGAGGCTGCCCAAGTCCAAGGGATTTCTCCAAGTCAACTGTTTCTGTCTCATGGGGCATCATGAAGTTCCTCCACTCTCTTCACACAGAGCGATGCCTCAGCATGCTCATCAATCCTTGCCTTCTCTTGCAATTACATCATCAAAAGTATTTTTATTCCTTGTAATGATATTCCCTGATCCCTTTCTTAGAACCACACTTTATTATGTTAATCCTCATATCTATGTAAGTTAGCTTGCTTCCCCTTTGTCTAACCTGCACATTTTACAGACTGGGAATGTAGACCGATGGAATTCTGTTCCCAAAACTCTCCAGTAAGCCTATTGGATTTGAAACCACGTTTGCTGCTCATTTCACATTGGTTCTAACGAAAAGGAGAAGGAGTGGGAGAACATTTTCATGATAATGAATTACATTGTAAAAAAAAAGCCTTTCAAAGAAGTTTTCAAAAGTTACTAGTCCACAAGACCTTTTAGTAGCTGTCCTTCTGCACATACCCATGCTAGGGATTTGTGGTCCATAATTAAAAATAAAACAACTTTTATCAAGTTCCCCTGCAAGTTATCTGGGCACAGTTATGTCACTACAGGCACAAAGACAAATCTTCTGTTTTTATGAATAGAATTTATCCAGTGATAATACCATTCATAAAAAGACATGAAACAAATCACAGCCCAGCATACATCAATCTCTATGATGCATAACTCCCATCATCGCTTAGTACCAAGCATCAAAATCCAGAATTTTGTAAGGAAAAAAAAAAGTTTGTTTCATCACCTAAGACAAAATTTCTAGCTCTTTCTCCCTGGACATATTTTTTTCCAAATGACAAAAGTCAATAACAGTTTTATGTATTTCCACTATATTTCTGCAGTAAACAAATCTTTTAAAATTCATTTATCATTTTGTGGCTGCAGATACTGAGCAATGGACCAGATCACATACATATTCCTAAGCAACCATGGCATTTTGCTACATAATTTCATCACTTACATTTTGCCATTTGACTCAGCAGTCTTGTCGAAAGATAGATAGAAAGATAGAAATTGGTTGTCACAATTCTCATTTGAGGTTGACAACATTTTCAGCCTAAACTTTAATTGTCCCATGTTTCCTTAAAAGGATCACCAGGAATAAATTGCTTTTGCTTTAGATTGGTAGTCACTAGCTGATACTAACAAGAGTTAGAAATAGGGAGGGAGATAAAATACATTCATTTAATATTTCAATGTGAACGGATGTAATTTCACACTTCCAAACCTATACTTGAACCAAAACTCAGTTATCCTTTGAACTTCACACTCCTCTGAATTTTCTCAAGGTATGGGACGAACCAATTGGGGAAATCAGAAACTTAGAAAAAAATGAAATGCATCCATCCCTAGTAGAAATATGAATGATTGAAGGAATGTTTGAACAGGGGCTTATAGAAAATCATGCACTGAAATATGTGAATGTAAACTGGCTCATTTTGTTGGAGATCCAACAGATATATCACGTGTGGGACCACTAGTGCAACATAAATAGCATTAGCTGCCATGATGGATTCCCCTGAAAACCCATCACACTAGCTAGTGGTATTGGTGTTGCACTAGAGGTATTTTATGCTAGTGCGATGCCCCTAGAGAGTAATCATAGGGCATTATCTCTTTCAAAAGGATGGATTTCTGGGGTTTTCAGTTCATATATGATTTATGTGTCAGTTACAAACGATTGGTAATGTTGCCCATTTTATTTGTAATATTGCTTTGTTGTCCCCTGGATTTTCTCTGCCTTGCTTTCCACTCCTATTCTGGTTTTACAAGTGGAATTTAGAAAATTATTCCCGGATTGGACATAGTTTGTATCAGATTTCAGTGTGCATGTACACACTGGGAACATATTGGAGAAAAAAGCAGCTTTGGAATGATGTTCATACATATGCACATTGCTAGAATGGTATACAAAAAGGTTCTTGATCCAACCATATGTATAGTCACATCAAAATTGCCTTTGGGGAGAAAGATGTAACATCAATGCACACAACTGCTCATGCAAATTGGTAAAACGCTGCAAAAAATTGCAGTCACACACACAGTTTATCAGCAACACACACATGCACATGGTAATGGAAAGGAGTAAAAACACAATGGAAATCTGCAGAAAACATCACATGCACAGTGTTCTGTACAAAATTTTGAAAAGAAGCAAATAACCAGAACAATCATAATGCATTGTTCCAGTGAAGGGAGAGAAGGGGATGCCCAAACTCCCTGCAGTGTAGACTTCTACTTCCCCTTACGTCCACCTCAGTCTGAGCCAGGGAACTCCCAGAGCTCAGGGTGCAGAAATAAGGGCCCAAGCTGCCACCCTCTATTTCAAGGCCTCATGCCTGAATCATGACACAGTAACAATTAGCCAAACAGAAGGCTCTGAAATTTAGTACAGAGGTTTATCTAGAAAGAAGCACACATAACTCTAGAGGTAGAGATTAAGTTTATTCGTGATGGGGAAAGGATAAAAAGTTGTACCAATGTCAATGTATCAATCAACTTTTGTAACAATGTCCCACGCAAAAATGATGAAGCAATAGCGTAAGTATCTTAGATGTTACCAAAGCACGGGTCTTCCAACGGAACAGGGACCAATCCAGAATTCAAATGCTCACAAGCCTGTGAGCAAGCTGGTACAGGTGGACCAAGGGGCTGTCTATATGCTTTGGAAGTGATCCATGCTGCATCGGTTTTATGACACAGCTGCTGATTCGGAGCCACCCTGGGTCAAAGGGATGAAGAGACGCAGTGGAAAAGTTGGGGACTTACCCCAACTTTTCCTGCCTGAGCAAGAACAGCATGGCCCCTCCACCATCTGTCCTCACTCTGGCGCTGCTCTGGGGTGTTTGCAGGCGGAAGGTGATCGCTCATTGATTGCCAGAAGCTGTAGGAGGGGGAGTGGGCAGGTCAGCAAGCCTATTGGCTACCAGAAAGCCCATGCTGCCTTCCCCAGTGGGGATTATTCGCCACGACCATGTACCAGTGATACCGTGGAGTTTTGCATCGGAGCGATGCTGACTTGGTGCCCCCAAGACCAAGATGAAGACCAGAATAAAACAAAGACCAGCCTAGCCCCTCAGCTTTATACCCCCAGGCTCTTGACAAATGTGGGGTGAGTCTCCTTTGCCAATTTCTGGATGGCTGAATAATTCCTTCAGGCTTTCTGCTGGGGAATTGAGGTTGTAAAGCTCTCACAGCAGCCCAAAAGCAGTCAGCCTAATTTTGGCAAGAGTTCAGCTGTGGCCTTGAAGGGCCTTGAGGCTAGAACAGCATGAGATAGTGCATACAGGTGATTTAATGAGTGCATACAGAGGCCATCTTCCTGAAATTGAGCTTTTACAGCTAGCTGGAACTCAAAAAGAAAGCGGTTTTCTTGACAGTTCCACTTCTGTAACAAGACCAGGGTTGCTTCCAGGTGAACATTGATTGTGGAATTGCCATGGCTCATCCACTTACATTTTGCATGTGTCTACATGGCATCACCATTCATTTGTAATCACCCGTGATTTCCAGGCAGTTCTCCTGGCATTCTTCTGCACAGAGAACATCCGTTAAGGAGGGAAAGAGCAGAAGAGCAGCACAATATCTCTGCACCTGTAGACAAGAAAATGTGGAATAGAGGCAGGGTTCTTGGAGAAGATAGATGACATGTTGGCAATGCCCCCTCCTTCCTTCATTGTTTGGTGTGCATTTCCTATTGCAGACAGAGCCATTTTATGTCTTGTAGCTCAACTCTTTTGCCTTGAAGAGGTTTGCCCGTTAATCATTTGCTTGTTCTTTGTTTTGCTTGAAGTGTATGAATGCATTTGGTAAATCAGGTCCAATTTCTGGTTCTCTAAACTGACATTACTGACCACTTAATTAATTACTTCCTGAACTTGTTTCCTCCGGGATGAGTTGTTCTCTAGCCCAACATTGAAATCATCCATTGAATTACAGATTTCAATTTTCTAGTTTAGTATTTTTAAAAAAATGAACAAACAAGCAAACATGTAGTGCAGTTCTAATGAAACAGAAATGCACAGGAACTGTTAAACAAAAAAGTGTGGGAGGAGAAATCCTATTACCAAGGGGCATCTGTGCTGTTTTGACCCTTTTCTTGCTGTTTTTCTTGAAACTTCTCCATGTAGTAGAAGCCCTGTCTTTCGTTTTTCAGTGAAGAAAGAAATGGCTGCTGATTAATTGCTTCCTCTTTCAGCTGCTGCTAATCTCATTTGCCCCCTATTTAGAGAGCTCCTGTTGCCATGTGTGTGTGTGCATGTGTGAAATTAATTGGGATTACATAGTCTTTAACAACTTTTTATAAGGTTTTAAATTAAAGGCTTTGCCTTCTTGGGAAGACAGTCCTCCTTTCCATCCACATTCCCCTCTCTCTTCTTCAACAGTTCCAGGGGATTTGGATGGTGGAGGAGGAGAGTCACACTGATGGGGGGCAGAAACAGCTCAGTTCTCCTTAAGCAGTGGAAGTGAACTTAGCAGATAGTCATAAAGAAAAAAAAAAAGGGAGCAGTTGCTGGCTGCTTGTCCGCGAGCATCATTCTGGATCCCCACCAAATTTGCCTGGCTGACTCCAAAGAAGACAAGAAGGAGAAGTAATGGTTTTTAAAATCCTCTGGAGTTGTTCTTATTATTAACTTCCCTCCAAACAGCAGGAACAGTTTTGGCAGGCTCCTGTAATTTCCCAGAGAATAAGTACCTGAGGTGACTCTTGCCTCCTTTCTTCATTTCTTTCTTCTGCTAGGACTGCAGTTGGAGATGCATTAAGGAACATTGCAAAGCTGTGTGAGTTAGGCTGACCAGATAAAATCCAGGTCAGGGCTCATGTAACTTTAACAGTGGTAGAGAAAAGGGAATTTCAGCCAGTGTCATTTGTATGCAGTTAGTTCCTGGTGAAATTCCCTCTTCATCACAACAGTTAAAGTTGCAGGGGCCCTGCCCTCTTTTGTATATGGTCACTCTAGTATAGCTGCTGCACCTTTAACTGTTGTGATGAAGAGGGAATATCACCAGGAACGAATTGCATACAAATGACACTGGCTGAAATTCCCTTTTCTCTACAACTGTTAAAGTTACATGAGCCCTGACCTGGATTTTATCTGGTCACCCTAGTGTGAGTAATCTACTGGCACTGCCTTTTTGTAGGGTAATAACAATCACTACCATGAGAGGACCACTGGGGTCCTGAAATGCTACTGAAATAACTGGGTGTTATACTGCAGTGAAAGTAATTTATTATTATTTTTACGGGTGGCAAGGAGCAAAGTTTAATTAGTTGTGGCTCGTGTGAATTGGGCCTTCCTCTGCTACACTGTCCTACGTAACTATGTCATGCCATAGAGGGTAGATGGACCACAGCAGGATGTACACCAAGGAAAAGAGAGCTTTGAATTTGGGCAGTACAGAAGTACAATAAATAAATAAAGCAACATCCCTGATAGTCTTGAAAGTCAATGGTAGCTTACAGTGAAAGACTGGGCGATGCTTCTAGCTCTCCATCTGGAAACACCCCAGGTAATGCAGAACACCAAAATCTAGAAGGAAATTCCAATGAGAAGAATTTCAGCAGCAGCTCTATATAGGGATGTACGAATCAACATAACTGATGCTTGCTGAAGTTCTCCAGTTCCCATCTTGAAGCTTATTCCAACTTGAATTTGTATCAAGACCATTTTTTTTCCCTTTTTGCATGAAAATCAGTTCATGTTTTCTCAAATGTACACATCAATTGTGTGCATCTTAGAAATGTATGTCTTCTTCTCCCATGGATTAAAGTGTGCATTTTTTGTGTGTGCATTTCTCAAATGTACACATGCTGTTGGACACCTCTTTGTGGTCCGCCTTGCAAGCTCGGAAATGTACACATTTCAACCGCACACTGCATTTGAGTCTGTGTTTGATCCAGAAGGTGTGAACAGAGTCAGTCCTGATCAAAATCAAACTGACATGATTTTCTCATGCATCCCTAGTCATAGGAGGTAGGGTGACTAGATAAAATCCAAGTCGGAGCTCATGTAACTTTAACAGTGGTAGAGAAAAAGGAATTTCAGCCAGTGTCATTTGTATGCAATTAGTTCCTGGTGAAATTCCCTCCTCATGACAACAGTTAAAGTTGCCTTCTTTTGTATATGGTCACTCTAATATAGTGCCTGCAACTTTAACTGTTGTGATGAAGAGGGAATTTCACCAGGAACTAATTGCATACAAATGACACTGGCTGAAATTCCCTTTTCTCTACCACTGTTAAAGTTACATGAGCCCTGACCTGGATTTTATCTGGTCAGCCTAATAGGAGGTCTTTTCCTGCCCTTTGGGCAGGCTTTTGTTTTGCTGAGACTTAATGCTGATCAATGAGCAATTTCATTTTTGGTGAAAATTTTCACATGAGTTAGCACCTGTCCTGCATGTTGAAAATAGCCCTTCCTCCACTTCCTCTCTACCCACTTCTAAGAGGAATGGAAATATTGTAAATGAGCCTAATTCAAGAGTCAAGTTTCAGTTGTCATTTGTAATTCGATTTCAAAACTTGCATTTCTTTTTTAATGAGTTCATAGAATCATCATAGCTGAAATGTGCTTCATTACCATCCACCTTAATAAATAATTGGATAGGTGTACACTGGTCTGCAGTGTGCTATTTTCTTAAGCATCATCTTGCTTCATTGGTTTAACTGAATGCTTTTGTAGTCCCATTGTTGCAGTTTGAAGATCCACTGGTACAGCTTAATAGTCAAGGGGCATGCTGAATTTTACAATTTTATTTTTTTCCTCCCAAATTCTTTTAATGAAGATGCATACTTGACTGAACCACTTTCATAATTCATGCTCCCAGCTGTATACCTCTCCAGCTTTGCTGTATAATTCACTGGCTGAGCTACCTACTGGAACTGCTGGATTTTTATATGCTTTACTGATCAAGCTGCATATTTCATCACTTGAGTTTTCGCACCCAGGTACTTTTTCTGATCAAACAGCATGCTAAACTGATCAAGAAGGAATAATGCTTAAAGACATAACCCATCCCTATGTTTGTCCCAGCTAGTTAATGACTCACTTTACAATTTCCAGTCTCTTTCTTTTTTTGTTGCTTATATAAAGAGAATAATAATTGCATCAGGAATAAACATATTTTTAATTTGGGTGCATAGATTTGAAGACACCATTTTTTTCTTCATCTCCACATACCAGTTATAAACAAGGCTCTAAAATTAATACATTTTCCCCACCTAAGCTTTTCTTAAATTGGAATTGTTATTCAAGAGCCAATTATATCACCTTATGACAAATAAATATAACTGCATCATTATCATCCTCAGCATGTTTACCCAGGGAATTTAATCAGACTTAGAGACTCTTAGTACATACCTAAGATGTTTCAGTGTGTATGCAAAGCGGTAGTACATCAACCTTATGTTTGCACACTGTGGCTCATATGTGTACACCTGGGATTCACTCAGTGTTTCACTTAGGGGCCTATCCAACTGTGTCCATCTTCCAACAAAATGGACACAACTGGAAGAACAGATTCTCACTCCTACCTTTAGCCCACTGTAAGACACCCCCATCTTCTCTAGAGGCTTTGGGAACCCTCCAGAGTAGATTTGGGGGAACACAGTTTCAGAGAAGGTAATGGAAAGTCACCCTTAGTGGCGAAGAGAGGAAGGAGGTGTCTGTTTCACAGCTAGGTCTGCTCGCCTGACATTGCATGCTGTCCTCAGTAGCAAACAACTACAGAATATATAAAATGGCCACAGTTTCCAAGTAAGTGAGCTTGAAGTTGCAGCCTTAGATACAAACTGGACATCATTCACAGCAATGCACAGCTGGTAGAACTTTTATTTTCCAGCACTCGCTCCACTTCATCTACTGACAGGGAGGAAGGAGAAGTTATTGTGATGTCACAAGATAGGTACACACTACTGGATGTTACAGGGAGGAGATGAGAGGCAGCCACATATTTCATGTAATGTTTAATTTCTCTCTGAAGAATACATTATTTATTTATTTTGTTCTTTGAAGGACAAATCCTACGAATATGAAAAAGACCTTTACAGTGAAACTACTTGAAGAGCCATGACTTTATAAAGATACAAAACCAATTAACTCAATTCATAAGACATCTGCAATCTTATCTGCTTTAGCTGCCCTTAGCCTTGCAATGCTGCAAGTTACAGCTATTCTAAAAGTCAATTAATTAAAACCTGAGTGGTTTTTTTTTTTAAAAAAACTAGTTATCTGAAGTCAATTTGATAAAATATATTAGTTAATTGGTCAAGCATCTTGAGATCCAATTACTCAATCCCAGTTATTTCTTACAAAAGGAATGCACAAGGACAATGGAAAATATATTGCCACTGTGGGCTTTTTCTAATTAGCATTTGCCTAGGGTAGCAAAAGGGAAATTTTCCATATTTGAGCTCCTTTTGAAACTCTATACTTTAGAATCCTGAATGGAGTTACCTTAAGGATGGTGATGAAATTGGTAGTTCATTTCAACCATGGATTAGCAAATAATAAATCTGCTCCTAAACAAAAGGCTCATCTACACCTCAGGGTGTAGAGGAAGGGAGGGGGAGGATGGGTAGGCACAGGTGGGAGGTAAGGATATTTCCTTTCATTTAAGACCAGAACTTCTCCATTTGCAGCCCCAAATAGCAGCGCATTTAGCAGGCAAAGCTTCCACATTCCTGAGCCTGTGATGCTCATTCGCAAAATATGTACTATAGAAATAAGGTACATTTTAACACTTGAGTCAGAGTGGGGGGAAGCACACATGTGTGTGCACTGGAAAACAACAACAATGTGTACTTTTACCATTTGAACGGGGTGAAGAATCAGGGAGAAGGTTTCTAGCCCATCCCTGCTGTGGTAGTTTCCATTTACTCGTGTGTGTGTGTGTGTGTGTGTGTGTTTCTGTCTGTCTGTGTGTGCATGTATGTGTGTGTTTTAACTAAAGGGAACATTTTAAAAAATCTGATTCTCCAACTGCAGTTTGAACAGGTATCGTCCATTCTTCTACCACCTCATAACTCTACTACTTCATTCTACTGGATGTGTTAATTGTGAGGAAGTCACACACACACATACCGTGTGTCTGTGTCTGTATATTTACTAGACTTGCATGTAGTGCACTTTTGCCAGTATGTTGAAACTGGAAAATACTATTATTAATTATAAAAGTATTTTGCCTCCCCCCTCCTTTTTTAAAAATAATAATAGTGTGCTTGTTTAAGGAGCGAAAATTATATTTACTTTGGAAGAAGCCTCCTGACAAAATTACATTTATTTGTGGTGTCACTGTAATTTTTCTTGTGCTACAAAACAGAGACTTTTAGCTACTGTGCTAGCCACTGAAGAAAAGACTGGCTTGTTTTCACATTTCTTTGCATTGTACTTTTCAATTATCCTAACCAAATGCCTTAATGTTTTTTTAACTCCCACTGAATATAAGTCACCAGTAGTTCCTTCCTCTTAACACAACAGAAGATTCTCTTCTTTCTCTAGAATAACCTCTCTAAAAATATTTTCATGTCAGCCATTGCGTCTCCACTGAATTGTGTCCTCCTTGCCTAATACAATAGTCTCTCAGGTATACAGCCTCATCCATCTTCTCTATCTGCTCTGCCCTTACATCCACATGCTTTATTTATCTGTCACTCCAAGTAGAGCTAATAAGAACAGTCACATGAAAAAATATAGCCCTGTTTTTGGCATTAACCCTAAAACGTTTCTTGAGTTCCTCAGACCTGCAAGTAGATATAAAATAAGGGAAATATCTAAGGATGTTGGCCTGCAGAATTTCTTCTTCTTCTTCTTCTTCTTCTTCTTCTTCTTCTTCTTCTTCTTCTTCTTCTTCTATAAAATTCTGCAGATTGAAAGCCTAAATTAAAACTGCGATAGAAGACAGTAAATCCCAAGGAGTGCACCTAGACAAGAAGTGTTGAAATGAACTTTTAAAGCTATATGGTCTTCAAAGCTCAATGTCCTAATGAAATAGGTGAAGCTTGAATGGAGGAACATCATTGCATGAAGAGCACAGAGCTGCTGCCCCTCCGTTTCCATTACTTTCTCTTCCTTATAGCATGAAATACATACAATGCATGATGTGACATCATCATCTGCTGGCTCCCACAACAGCCAGTGGTATGATACAGGGCTGGGGAGATAGCTATCATGATGAAATCACACCACACATGTTTTGTATTAGATTGGGGATAGCCAACCTGCAGTTTGTAGGCCTTCTACTCTCTCTCTCTCTCTCTCTCTCTCTCTCTCTCTTGCTTGCAAGCTCCAGGAATCTTCTGGGGAAAGTGCTGCTATTAGCAGCGACAGAACAATTATCATGATAAGGATTGGTCCCCAACCCCACTGTAATCTCGATGCTGTCAGGATTGGTGTTCTCCATCACAAATCAAAATTATTTTCATTGAATTGATTGGAAGTCTATATCCACATGGGAGCAAATAGGGAGAACCTTTTAATTCATATAAAATCGAGGGTTGGAGGGATCGATTTCAAATTTCATACACATACATAGGCATACCCCATGAGCACTGTGACCAAGTGTCAAGCCTCGAACTTTTAAAAAACAGAAGTTATAGGTATATTTATATGGCACTCTGATAAAACGATAAAATCACCCAAAAATTATCATCTCCGATGATTATCGTAGGTTTTTGTATTGTATCATCAACGTTAAACACATGCACGATAATGATCCTATCATATCGTTATCATACATTTTAATGATATGATACACATCCCTAATATCTAGCCATGTGAAAGGCCACATTGTTCATTGCATAGTTGATTGCACAAAAGGCCATTAGTCACTCCACTATTGAGGAAACGATCACTTCCTCCCAAACGATGACACTCTTGCTTGACATTATATTTTTTATTTGTCTCTGTCAGTTGACATTGATGGGGTTATTGTTGTTGTTAATAAGCAAACAGAGCCGGTTTGTATGACAGGTTGTCAATACTTAGTGCTATTATAGCAAGAGAGGAAGACATGGTGAATTGAGAATTGTAGTAGATCTAGAATAGTATTCTGTCTTCACAATAACCAGTTCCAAAGGGAGGTATAAGTAACTACATAGTGGGTGTTGATGAAACACTATGTTGAGGAGATAAAGGATCTTGTTCCTCACTTCCAACCATTTATGTAAAATAGTGTTGTTTATATTGTAGACACAAATTTGTATGCTAAAGTTACACATTTTAATATTTACTTATATTTCCATTTTTTAAAGACACATATTCTGTAATCCCTAAGACAGCCACTGAGCCATAAGATGAAAAGGCTGCTATCCAAAAGACGCTCAGTACTCATGTACAAAATGTACAGACATGTGCTCGGGGGATGTTCCCTTTTCTGTGATATCTCCCAATAGAAAATCAAATTAAGCTGCAATATTATGCATGCTTATCTGGGTGTGAGTCACATTAAATGTAATGGAACTTGCTTCTGAGTAGACATGCTGTAAGATTCCACTGTGGAGAAACTGATGGGTAGCTCGGTGGCTCAAAGATTTATGTTGTTGCTATAAAAAGACAGGTGGTATCTGCATACCTCTGGCAGGATGCTGCAGTCATAACCAGAAACCTTGAAGATATTTGAGGGGCAAAGGAAGTACAATTTCCCCTAAGACAACCTGTGTTAACAGCAGGAAGTGTTCTATGCAGATTTCTCAGGCCAGGCTGATCCTGCAGTTAGAAAGAATGATTGAAGGAGAAGAGACCTCATTTTCTTTGTTCTTTAGCTTTTGTGGTGGCAAATAGCAAGCAACCCAGTTTGGATGGCAGGATTTGGTGTTGGTCTATAGGTCACCAAGTGCCAAATCCCAGTATCAGAACATAATAGGAGCATTGCTGGCTTAGATCAATGGTCCTTCTAGTCCAACTTCTTGTTTCCCACTATGGCCAACTGAATGGTTCTGGAAAGTCCACAAGTAGGACATGTCAGCAATAGTGCTCTCCTGTTGTTGGTTTCAGCAGCAGGCAGTTGTTCGGGATGGACAAATCACTCAATTTCTGTTCCATATCCATTTTGCATTCATTCTATCAAAAGTCCATTTTCTCCCATTTCCACATCCATATTTTAAATGTAATTTTGAGATAAGCTATTAAAGATAATTCCTCTTAGTGTTAGCTTAGTCTCTCTGTACTGTTTGAGGACACAAAATATTTTCCAGCTTGGCCTTGATCAAGAGATAGCTGGCTTATCATAGAGCGTGAAGCTCTTTCTCTTATATAGTTATATTGGTACTAGGCTGACCATATGAAAAGGAGGACAGGGCTCATGTAACTTTAACAGTTGCAGAGAAAAGGGAATTTCAGCCAGTGTCATTTGTATGCAATTAGTAGGGGTGTGCACGGACCCCCGGATCGGATCGGGACCCGGATCGGGACCTCCAATTTTGTCACGGATCGGTTCGGACAAAATCGGAGGCCCCCCGGACCGGATCGAGTACGATCCCGATCCAAAAATCGGAAATTTTTGGATTGGCCGCCATTTTTTTCCCCATAGACTTGCATTGCAATGCAAGTCTATGAGGAAAAAATGGTGGCGGGTGGGTGAGGGGGGGCCTAACTCCCTCCCCCCCTGGGGCCGTCTGCTGTGGACGGCCCCAGCAGGTAAGCCCCCTCCCCCGCGCTCCCTACCCCCCTGGGGCCGTCTGCTTCCATCCGCTGGCGCCCGTGGGCGCCAGCAGATAGAAGCGGACGGCTCCGGGGGGGGGGTAAGCCCCCTTCCCCGCCACTGCTTACCTTTTAGGGCCGTTCGCTCCCGTCCAGCGCCGGCGGCTACCGCCAGCCGGCTTTGCGGCTTGCTCTCGAGTAGCGCGCCAGGTGATCACCCGGCGCGCCACCCTGGAGCAGGCCGCGGAGCCCGCTGGTAGTAGCCGCCGGCGCCAGACGGGAGCGAACGGCCCTAAAAGGTAAGGGCCCCCCTCCCCCCCTTCGCACGCCCCCTCCTCCCTTCCACGCACCCCCTGCTTACCTTCCCGGCCCGTCCGCTCCCGTCCGGCGCCAGCGGCTACTACCAGCGGGCTCCGCGGCCTGCTCTCGAGTAGCGCGCCGGGTGATGACATCACCCGGCGCGCCACCCTGGAGCAGGCCGCGGAGCCCGCTGGTAGTAGCTGCCGGCGCCGGACGGGAGCGGACGGGCCGGAAAGGTAAGGGCCCACCTCCTCCCGCCCCCTCCTCCCCCCCCGCTGTCCACTTTCATCGGCGGGCGCCTGCTGGCACCCGCCAATGGAAGCGGCGGTGGGCGCCAGTGGGCGCCCGCCGATCCGCCGATCCGCCGAACCGGTTCGGAGCCTTTTCGGACCGGTTCGGATTGGATCGGCCGATCCAGCTGTCGGATCGGAAATCGGATAATTTATCCGATTTCCCACTGGACCGGACTCGGATCGTGGATCGGGTCCGATCCAGTGCACATCCCTAGCAATTAGTTCCTGGTGATATTCCCTCTTCATCACAACAGTTAAAGGTGCAGGCACTATACTAGAGTGACCATATACAAAAGAAGGCAACTTTAACTGTTGTCATGAGGAGGGAATTTCACCAGGAACTAATTGCATACAAATGACACTGGCTGAAATTCCCTTTTCTCTACCACTGTTAAAGTTACATGAGCCCTGTCCTCCTTTTCATATGGTCAGCCTAATTGGTACTATCATTTCCTTGAGTTTTCAAAACAAAACATCTGCCTGTTTTATGCCTTCACACACAAGACCCCTTGTCTTCTCTTCCATTTACCACCACTTTCCTTCTGTCTTTGGTCAACTCATATTTTCCCCTCTGCAGCTTGGGCTCATTAGCTACATGTGACAGCCTGCTCCCACCTCCCTCAGGAATGCCGCCATTACTTTCAGGTGGAATAGCGAGGCTAGCTAAATTTCTAGCGACGCTTGGCTTCTCAGTATTATCTTTATAGGATATGCATTTTTGTGTGCATTTTACCCCCAAATGTGCATTTTCGTATGCCTTTTTATCCTAAAATGCACATTTTTATAGGCATTTTAAATTAAAGTATGCATCTTAATACCCATGTTTGATGCATTTTCTAAACTGAGTACTGCAAAATTCTGAGAAGTGCAAAATCTGAATGACAACTTTGTTCCTATTATTATTATTATTATTTATTACACTTATATACCGTCCCATAGCCGAAGCTCTCTGGGCAGTTTACAAAAATTAAAAGATTGAACACTAAAAAAGACAATATACAAAATTTAAAACCATAAACATAAAACAGCTTACATTAAAACACTTTAAAACATTTTAACTGTTAAGCCTGGCCACAATGTCAATCAAAACCTCAACTTGAACTGTTAAAATGCCTGGGTGAAGAGGAAAGTCTTGACCTCGCGCCGAAAAGATAGCAATGTTGGCGCCAGGCAGGCCTCATCAGGGAGGTCATTCCATAATTGGGGGGGCCACCACAGAGAAAGCCCTCTCCCTTGTTGCCATCCTCCGAGCTTCCCTCGGAGTAGGCACCCAGAGGAGAACTTTTGATGTTGAGCATAGTGTACGGGTAGGTTCATGTCGGGAAAGGCGTTCCATCAGGTATTGTGGTCCCAAACTGTGTAAGCCTTTATAGGTTAAACCAGCACCTTGAATCGGGCTCGGAAACATACAGGCAGCCAATGTAAGTGGGCCAGAATCGGTCTTATATGTTCAAACCTTCTGGTCCCTGTTACCAATCTGGCCGCTGCATTCTGCACAAGCTGCAGCTTCCGAACCGTCTTCAAAGGCAGCCCCACATAGAGCGCATTGCAGTAATCTAACTTGGAGGTTACCAGAGCATAGACAATCTGTGTATTAATTTGAGAAAAGCAAACCAGGCCAGTTTGTTTTAAAATGCAATCTGAATTCAATCCTAAAACATTCCTAATGTTGGGATACTGAACTCCAAATCTAGTGATTCCATATAGACATCATGATTAGTAGCCATTGATAAATTCATCTTCCATGGATTTATCTAATCTCCTTTTAAAGCCTCTGAAGCTAGAGATTAATGCCACATTGCATGGCAGGACCAAAAGTTAATTAGGTGTGCATATATAAACAGAAAATATTCCTACAACTCCCAGCATTCCCCAGGTAGCTTGGCTGGTTGGAAAATGCTGGGAGTTGTCAGACTTTTTTCTGTGTAAACATGCATAGGTTTGTGCTCTTAATAGTTTAGCTTGCATGCATATACTGTAGCTATGCTGCTTAAATTTGGTTGAAAGTAATCTAGTTATTATGCATGTATAGCGTATTTAGAATATTTATATAACAAATATAGGGAATCTATTTTTATTATAAAATAAGTGACACTTACAATATGTTTGGGGAAAAACATAAGATTCAATGATACAAAACATTTTGGCAATCACTGCTTATTTGTCATAAATTATTGATATTTCGGTACATTCTTGATAGACTTTAAAAATGCATTTCAAATTCAAATGACTTCCCTTGGGAAGATGCTCATTCTAACTCAAGAAATACATGTGAAACACTCAACCATCCTGCAGCACCAATACAAATTTGAGCTTTCACTGTACTGCAATCAATTACCAGTTAATGTTCTTTGTTTCAGCAAGAGAAACAATATTTTTCTTTTACTTAATAACATGATGCAATAAAAGAAAATTATCAAAGAAAGAAAATAACAAAAAAATAATAATTAAATACTCTTTTCCTCTCTGAGATATTCCCTGTATATTTGCCACAGAGAATTTCCATTGTTTTAATTATGACATGACTATGTTATGAATTAGGACTGCTTTACAAGAAATTTTGGCTCCATGCATTTTCATGTCTTTGTAAAGGGAAACATGTGCCCTGGAGTGGCATCCAGAGATATATTTTGTGTTCTGTGCTACAGAAAATATGAGGTTGGCATGTTCTTGCAACCCAGGGACCACCCTTTTCTGTAACATGCACTCCTTAATTTTCGTAGGAGAGTCTTGAACCCATAATCCTACCTTAAATCCTAGGGATCATTCATAGATCAATGTTCATCAACTAGTAAATTGAGAACCAAATTATGAATGATTGGTTTTTAAATCACGAGCCGTTGTGTAATATCAGTAATTCCCTTTCCAGGTTGGCAAGACTTGTTTAGGAAACCAAAACAATTCAACTTCCCTTCAGCTAAAGGTGACAGAAACAGAGCCAGACTTGCAGGTATTGATCTCGTCATTTTTACACATTTTTACACATTCTAAAGTTTAATTTCTTCAGTGATTTTCTTTTTCTGAAACATCAATTTAAGCAGTGATACAGAAGTAAATTTTGAAGTGTAGGCACTCATCATGATATTCCCTATCCTCATTCCTCCAAGGAGAATCCAAAAATGCAGTCATCTCCCTCTCTCTCTCTCTCTCTTCCTCCCTCCCTCCCTCTCTCCCTCCCTCTACATACCCAAATATACTCCCACCCTCAAAGATACCCATTGAGCTAACAGTCATAGAATTCCCTATGCACTCCCCAAGGATAATCCCAAAAAAGCAGGCAGTTATGTCAAGATCTCTTCCTCTCTCTCTCTCTCCCTCCCTCCCTCCTCCCTCCCTCCTCTCTCTCTCTCTCTCTCTCCCCCCCGTATGTGTATGTGAGAGAGTACACACAAATACAACCCTCCCCCAATATCAAAGAACAGCATTACACAGCATGATATTCAATTTATTAGGATGAGCTGACAGTCATAGAATAGTGTGCTGTTAGTGGAGTACTTAGTATGTTGGACTTTGATGGAGGCACTTGAGATTACATGTGAAAGGGAAAAAGAGGTCTATATTTACATTGTTTGCATGGTCACCGAGGGTTAAACAAGCCACTGTGGCTGGTTCAATACTTGAGGCCTGTGGGGCACAATTTGCCTCATTACTCTCCCTGGGCATTGCTTATCATGTTGTCCAAATCCAGGCAACATGGCTTGAATGGGAAACAGCTTTCAAATAACCCATGGCTTGTTGTTGGGTTATTTGAGGGTTGTTTCCCCTTCCAACAAGGGATGTCTATTATGTGGGAATCTGGCCTTTTTAGGGCCTATCGGATTTCCACATTGTCTTCAAAATCCAGGAACTTGATCAGGTTCCCCCACCATATCCAGAATGACCTCCCCAAGTTCCCACGACTGCTGCCACACAACCATTCTTCTCTCCCTGCCAGTATTAGCACTGGCATGGACAGAGGGAACATTGCACTATAGCAGCAGTGGCAGGATGGTGGTGACATGCTGGTGGAAAGGGGGAACAAAGCCATGTGGATTCTGTGGACTTGAGGACCAGTTCTTTTTGTTTTGTTTTTACTTTCCAGAATTGTACACAAATTCAGTCGTACAAAAATATGATTTAAAAAAACCTCTGATGAAAAACGCACACTTCCCCCCATAGTCTAAGTTGTGAAAATGCAGATTTGGGGGGGATTTGTAGATTTGTACAATTGCACATTTGCACAGCTGTGTGTTTTCCAGTGGGACACGGACAAAAATCCAATTCCATCTAGGAGCAGACTGCTGAACAAAAGATGCCTGACAAGCCACAAAAGAGAGATGGAACAGATTTAACAAAATCTGTACATCCTCTTAATAAGTATTAGGTCCCATTTCCCAAATCCTAACACAGTTATTTGGAACACATATTTTTCACCACATTTATCTTCTTTCCTTTGTCTGTGGCCTTCTGTGCCTGGAATTTTAGACTGTAGCTCCTTGGGGCAGAGAACCTGTTTGTTTTGCTTTACTCTGTAAAATGCCATGTATATTGATGGCAATGACGAATGATAGATGGATAGAGTGAGTGAGTGAGTGAGTGAGTAAATAAGCTTCTTATTTACAAACTATAAGAATGGGATGTATTTCTAATTAGTTCTTTTTCCAGAAATTAAGAATAAATCATTTCCTCTAATATCTTTGTGGCCCTGTATCAATCGCTTTCAAACCAAAATGAACCCCCAACAAACAAGGAGGATGTTGCTGTATGCTCTGGGAAACCCTGAGGTATGCAGAAATGCTATACTTCAGAAAATAATCCCTCAGAAGGGTGCAAAATTCCCACAGAAATGGGCAGAAGAGAACTGTGTATTAGGGGTGTGCACCAGATCGGGTCCGATCCACGATCTGGACCCGATCCGGGGGAAATAGGATACAATTATCTGATTTCCGATCCCCTCATCTGGATTGTCCGATCTGATCCGAACTGGTCCGGAAGGACCCAATCCGGTTCGGATAAGATTGGAGAATCGGACCTCCTTGTGCTCCTTACCTGCTGGGGCTGTCCAGTACTATCTGCTGCCACCTGCGGCAGTGGACGGCTCTGGCAGGTAAGGAGCATGAGGGGTGGGAGGCGGGGCACTTACCTGCTGAGGCGTCCACTTCCCTCTGGTGTGCATCTCTACTGAGAAACAGGCTTCGCGGCCTGCCTCTCAGTAGCACGCCAGGTGATGACATAATTACCTGGCACGTTACTGAGAGGCAGGCCGCGAAGTCTGTTTCTCAATTGAGCTGCACACTGGAGGGAAGAGGATGCCCCAGCAGGTAAGGAGCATGACTGGGGAGGGGGGCCCCACTTACCTGCTGGGGCGTCCACTTCCCTCTGGTGCGCGTCTCTACTGAGAAACAGGCTTCACAGCCTGCCTCTCAGTAGTGCACCACCTGGCAAACTACTGAGAGGCAGGCCGCGAAGTCTGTTTCTCAGTAGAGCCGCACACTGGAGGGAAGCGGACACCCTAGCAGGTAAGAAGTGCGAGGGAGGGGGCTTACCTGCCGGGGTGCCCATTGCCGTCTGCTGCCGCCCACTGGTCAAATCTACTGAGAAACAGGCTTCGCCTGGTGCTCTTACTGAGAACTAGGCTGCGAAGCCTGTTTCTCAGTAGATTCGACCAGCGGACAGCAGCGGACGGTAGCGGGTGCCCCGGCAGGTAAGGAACACGAGTGGGGAGGAGGGAGAGGGAGGGGGAGTTAGGCCCCCACTCACCTGCCCCCATGTTTTCACCATAGGCTTGCATTGGGGGAAAGCTTTCTTTCCCCCAATGTAAGCTTATGGTGAAAACAGCTAAAATGGCGTCCAATCCAAAAATTGGACATCCGATCTGGGTCCAATCTGATCCAATCCGAGGCCTCAGTTCCAGTTCCGATCCCGGTTTCGATCGGGGGGAGGGGGAATGCACATCCCCACTGTGTATGCATGCTGTCCTCCTGTTGCTGTGGAATCCTGCAGAGTACAGGCCCGAGCCTTCAATCTGCTTTGATACCATTAGCAATTGTTCTGTTCTGTGCTCAAGGTGAGGGAAAACAGAATGTTTGCTATAGTCAGTTCTCTTTTCCTTCCACCGGCTGGGTGATTTGAAGAAGAGGTAGAGATTAGGTGGAGCTACAATATTCCTTCAGCTGTGTCAGTGACTGAGAGCCCTGACGATAGCTGGCCAGTGGGTCAATAGGCATGGAAGGCTTTGCTTTTAGTCAGAGAGGGAAGGATAGGGTGTGTGTGAGAGAGAAATTTATCCTAAAAAAAATACATGACTCCTTGAGACGAGTAAAGGATTGTTGTTGTTGTTGTTTTACATTCTTCTCCTCCCTTGCTGGTGCTCAGGCACCATTAGCCTGGCAAGGCAAGAGTCTGCTCTCTGCCTTGCAAGGGACCCTGGTTTTCACCAATGCTGAGTTTACCACTCTCCTTCTTGCTTAGAGGAAGGGAAATGTTGCTCATTGGTGCGCAAACCTGGAGCAGGCCACACTTTTAATATTGTAATTATTTTTTTTCCTCCATCCATTAACAGAAGTCACACAGTCCTCCATGGATCAAACCAGAAATGAAAAAATCAACAGAAAGAAAAGAAAACAACCCAGAAGAGTTGGCTAAAATCAAGGAAAAGACTCTGTAAATGTTATCCAGCTATCTTTAAACATTCTTCATTTGCTATCGTCTTCATCTTTTTAGTCCAGAGGCATGAAAACGTACCAGATTTCTAAAGCATGCATTTTTTTCACTATTTTATGGATGTTTGTAAATTAGTCTAGAAATTTCTGAAATAGATTGATTAGTATCTTTCAGCAATAATTCAAAAGAAATAGATGTTTGAAAAAAATGCTTTGTAATACAGTCCAATTTTTTGAAATATTATTCTGCCCTGATCTGTAACTTGCTTATTATAAATCACTCTGTTTTATAATGAAATGCTATTAAGAATTTTTATTTTATTAACCAATCCTGTTTCATAAGTATCGTTATTATGTATACTAAGGTCAAGCCTGGTGAACAAGTGACTCTTTACACTCAGAAATTCAACCTGACACAGTAGGCCAACCATGAGTCAACACTTAATTATGTAAATGTTCTGATTGTCTAGAATCGCTGGCAGGATCTACACTACTATGTAATGTGCATATGGTTCCAAATACAATGGAAATCTCTCTTTCTCAGACAAAATTTCTGAAAGTTTTGGGTATTTAGTATGTTCAGATATAGTAGATTCTATAGCACATAGTTAGGGAACTATGTTTTCCCTAACATAGTTAGGGAAAACAACCCAGCAAATGTTAGTAATAACTGAATCCTGTGATTAAGTCACAATAATTGTGACTTAATCACAAATTTAATTAATCACAGTTAAATACTAAATCCTATTCTAAATCCAAGGGATTTAGAGCAAAGATCTATAGGCAAAGATGAAGAGAAGGTAACTGAAGCCCAATCCTATGCAGAATTCAGTGAGACTTATTCACATCACAGGTAAGTGTGTATATCGGATTGCAGCTTTAGAGTACTTTCACAATAATCTCTGAAAACATGGGGTGATGTGAGCTGTACTTAATGCAATGGCTTCCATAACTGCTGACACTCCATCTGCTGCATTAATAGCAACCTTGACAGACATTCATGGCCATGAGGTTGTAAGAAATACATAAGGACCTGCTGCAGAATGTTTTCTTCAACTCCAATTACACATTTTCAACACTCCTTCAGTTAGACATGTGAACACAACCATGCTTCTGATAGTGCCATGAAGAATTGCTTACATACCCATCCCCGGTATAGTCCACGGGAACTATTTATTAGAATGAACATGGTAATAACATATCCACAGTCTGACATTCAATGACAACAATGTTATAATAGGCTACAAGATTCAGTGATACATGCTTCAAGTGCAAATCCTTGGAGTAAATTACAAATTGGGTGTAAACTCATTTCAGTTGCAGGGTACATTCACAATGGGCTTTCCCCACTGCAAGCCTTCCCTGCTGCTCCTGCCCGCTTCCTTTTCAGACCTGAACTTAACTGACCACATGAGGGATAAAAATCCTTGCACCAGGGTTTCCATTTTAGTTATGAGCTTATACCAAGAATAGCCTGTATTGCATTCCCAATGATGGCAGTATGTGCACAATATGAATTAGAGGACTTTCACCCCCAGTTTCCTAGCATAAGCAATGGAAAGCATTTGTGAGCCCCACCATCTATAGTCCCTTCCTCTTCCTGTTCCCCAAAATTACCTGTTGACAGTAGTAATGCGAGGCCTCTGGAATGCAGCTTCCATAGGTCCTGATAACTTGATCTTGCTTCTGCTCCAAAAGCTAGTGCCTAATGGTAGCCTCACTACTAGTCCTCACATTGCTACCACCACTATATAAGTTTTAAATTAGGGATGTGCACTGACCCCCCGGATCGGATCGGATAGCGGATCGGAATCAGACCTGGGGAGTCGGATCGGATCAGAGGATGGGCGGATCCGATCCGATCCGATTCTGATCCACGGATCGGATGTCCGATCTGGATCGGACGCCATTTTGAATGCATTTCCCCATAGTGTAGTATTACATTACAAAAATGCCTATATCTTTTTCATTTTTAAAGATAGAAGGAAGGGCACTATGTAGATGGGTTAAGGGTAGTTACCTGGGAGACATTTCAGAAAGATTGGTGCAGGCATTTTGGGGCAATTAATGTTTTAATAAAAAACCAAGAATGCCTATAACTTTTTCATTTTTGAAGTTACACACATGAAACTTTGCCACATTGTAGGTGGTACATTGGGACCTCTGTGTGTGAAATTTCAGAAACATAGGTGCTTGCCTTGTGTGGCAATTAATTTTAGAAAAATGGGTAGTAGTGGGGTAAATACATTTATGCCTCCCATTTTTGTATTTTTAAAGATACAAACAGGAAACTTGGGCACTTTACAGGTAACACTTTGCTAGATATGTGTGTGAAATTTCAGAAACATAGGTGCTTGCCTTGTGTGGCAATTAAATTTAGAAACAATGAGGAAAGAAACACATATAACTTTTTTATTTTAAAAGTTAGACATCTGAAAGTTGCTCACTTTGTAGATGGGTTAGGGGTAGTTATCTGTCAGAAATTTCAGAATGATAGGTCCAGGCATTTGACGGCTATGGATTTTTTAGATTAAAAGTTAAAAAAAGTTTTTCCACAGAGGCTTGGGCTGTCAATTGCACCCCCTCCCCCGCCTCCCCCTCCCTCTTTATCTGTCAAAACGTTGGGGACTCGGTGAGGTTCTCCTTGAGGGAGGACTCAGAGTCCCATGGCTTAAGTGAGGAGGGTGGCTGGCCCACCTCACAGGTAGGATCTGAAAGGCAGCAGGCAGGCAGACAGGAAACCAGGCAGGCATTCAAATGGCAAAGTCCAACTCCCCTTGGGGAAAAGCTCGAGTCCCATAGCTTGCGCGAGGCGGGCAGCGCGTGCTCCTTGCAGGTAGGATCTGGAAGGCAGCGGGCGCTTCAGCAGCAGCAGCAGCAGGCAGGCAGACAGGAAGGCAGGCATGCATTCAAATGGCAAAGTCCAACTCCCCTCGGGGAAAAGCTCGAGTCCCATAGCTTGCGCGAGGCGGGCGGCACTTCCTCCTCGCAGGTAGGATCTGGAAGGCAGTGGGCAGGCAGACAGGAAAGCAGGCATGGCAAAGTCCAAACAGCAACGTTGGGGACTCGGTGAGGTTCTCCTTGACAGAGGACTCTGAGTCCCATAGCTTGCGCGAGGCAGGCGGTGCGTCCTCCTCGCAGGTAGGATCTGGAAGGCAGCGGGCGCTTCAGCAGCAGCAGCAACAGCAGGCAGGCAGGCAGACATTCAATTGGCAAAGTCTCTCCTTTCTGGGGCACTGTGGCGAAGAGTTCCATAGGCTGCAAAAGAAGAAGGGGAAAAAAAAGAATGAAGATTAGATGAACACTTTAACACAACTGGCTCCCTCCCACCCAGGACTGGCCTATTGGCCGTTCCTGAGTGCCCACGCCAAAGTAGGCACATGGGGCTCCTGCTTGCTTACTCGGAGGTAAGATCTCTGACAGCCTCTTACCTGAGTCGTGCGGGCGATGTGGATCGATGGGACACCTCCAGGTGGCCGTGTCTTGGGGAAGATGGGCAGTCTGGATTCCCAGGTCTGCTGTGCACTGTGGCGAAGAGTTCTATAGGCTGCAAAAGAAGAAGGGGAAAAAATAATAAAGATTAGATAATGAAAAACTTTAACACAACTGGCTCCCTCCCACCCAGGACTGGCCTATTGGCCGTTCCTGAGTGCCCACGCCAAAGTAGGCACACGGGGCTGGAAGCTGACTCGGAAGTAAGCTCTCAGACTGCCCCACTTCTGGACACTCTCAGGTGTCCCTGCATTGACTGCACACACTTATCTTAGTCATGCGGCCGCTGTGGATTGGAAAACCACTTCCAGTCGGGCGCCTCCAGGCAAAGTCACAGAGTGGCACGGGTGCCTCCAGGCAAAGTCACAGCAGCACGGGCACCTCCAGGCAAAGTCACAAAGTCACAGAGTGGCACGGGCGCCTCCAGGCAAAGTCACAGAGTGGCACAGGCGCTTCCAGGCAAAGTCACAGCAGCACGGGCATGTCCAGGCAAAGTCAGGCAGGCATAGTGCCAGGCACTTGCACATTGCACAAGTAAGAAATAGAACCATGGGTCCGGCCCACATGATCCAGCTACTTCACAATGGCGGCAACCTGGCAGGTGGGCAGGCAGAGGCAGGCAGGCAGTTTTTTCAATCATATTCCCCTGCTCACAGACATCTTGCAGTGGCGGCAGACAGCAAAGCAGGAATCCACTCCCACCTCAAAGTGGTCCCACACCTTGCTTGTCTGTCGCTTCTGGAGTGACACAGACAGCCCGCCAGCACCTTCACTCTGCAGTGTCACCTCAGGAGCAAGGGAATGAGTGGAAGAGAGGACGGATTGTGGAGAGCGAGGCTCTGCTGCTGCCTGCTCTTCCTCTTGCCCCACATCAGAGTCCTCCTTCTCACTCTCAACCTCGCTGACTCCCACAAGCTCTGGGAAAAGTTCAGTCAGAGGGTTCACAGGCTCACCCACTGAAGAAGGAGCTGGAGATGGTCCTCCTTCTTCACGCCCACTGCTGCTCCAAGCACCTGCCTCAGGTTGTTCAAAGAGTGCCCTGTAGGCATTACTTTGAGTTGCCTCTGCCTGCTTCTGCTGCCCCATTGGAGGACGCCTCAGTTTAACTGGAGGTGTGGAAGAAGCCTGCCTGCTGCTGGTCCCAGCAGCAGCAGCAGCGCCGCACCCAGAGCGGCCTCTCCCAAGTGCTGCCTTAGGAGCAGCCCCCCTTTGAGTACCACGTTTCATTTTTTTTATTATTAATTATTATTATTATATTATTATTATTATTATTATTATTATCATATAAGTGTGTGCTTTGCCAACAGTTTTTGTGTTTGTTGCTATGTAGCAGCAGGCTACACAGCCCAGCAACACACACACACACACACACACACACACTCACAAGCAAGCACACACACACACACAGAGAGAGAGAGAGAGAGAGAGAGAGAGAAAGAGAGTATAGAATTTTGTTTTTGTTATTTTTTGGGGGTTTTTTCAGAGAGAGAGAAAAAGAATAACAAACACACTCACTCCCAAAGACAAACTACAGATATTTTAAAGACAAACTGAACTAACAGACAAACTAACAAACAAACGTTCTATCTACAATAAAGAAAGGAAAGGCAAGAGAGAAAAAGAGAGAGCACAAGGAAGCTGACCAGAAACTCCTCCAAACACCTCCAAATTCAATACAAGCTCCAAAACAAACACTCCTTCACCTCCAACTCACTACACCCCACAGAGAGCCAAAAGCGAAAGACTGAGAATATATACTGGGTTTTCTACTAAGCCCTCCTCCAGCATTGCGATTGGAGGCTGAAGAAAATCTTCACAGGATTGAGTAATTCAGTCATGTAGTCTAAAGCACAATTGGTGGATCAAGCTGTCAAACACACACACACACACAAAGCCTCCCCCCCTTACTGGATGTTTAAAATAATAAAATTTAACCTTTGTTTCCCACTAAAGTATTGCACCAATGTGTGTGAAATTTTCAGCACATGAGGGGGCATAAGTCCTCTGCCATGTGAGCGAGTTTCAGCTTTCTAGCTCTTAAAACAAATAAATCCCATGTAAAACACCATGAATAAACCTTTGTTTCCCACTAAAGTATTGCACCAATGTGTCTGCAATTTTTAGCACATGAGGGGGCATAAGTCCTCTCCCATGTGAGCGAGTTTCAGCTTTCTAGCTCTTAAAACAAAAAAGTTACAGCACATTCTTTTTGAAAATAGGTAGAAAAACGGCATTTTAAACCATCCGATCCGCCGATCCGGATCGGACCTCGGCGGATCGGATCAGAGGGTAGGTCGGATCGGATCGGATTTTTTCCAATTTTGGGGTGGATCGGATTCGGATTGTGGATCGGATCTGATCCAATGCACACCCCTATTTTAAATACAGGGGAAAGAAAGGGGGTAGCAGAGGATGGGAATTCTGACCTGTAGGGAATTGGTTTGTGATGGAGGTTAAAGGCAGAAAGGCATCTAGGCACCATCATGCTGGGATGACATCACTGAATGCCCAACTTGGAATGGGCTTAAAACTAAAAAGTTCTGACTCAATAAGCTCTAACCAAACAATTAGTTTGCCCATGATCATTTAAAACTTAATAGGGGGTGGACTTATAACTCACCCATCACTGTGCAGGCTGGTGGCTTCATTTTCAATGGGGCTGTGATTCCTTTCTGGCATTTAGTCAGAACCAGCCAGGAATCTAAAGGAGCTATCTAAGGTGCTGAACCCTATCCCCACCAAAATCAGAGCCACCAGCCTCCACTGCCCAGTAGAGATGTGCAAATCCACAAAACTTGAGCTCACCAAATTTCTCCAAATCCCACCTCGAAGCTCGTTTCAACTCAAGTCCATATCAGATTGTGAGCTTTGCTTTTTTTTCCCCATTGCACATGAAAATCTATGTGTATTTTTCTGCATGTCTTCTCCCATTGATCAATGCACATCTGTGTGCATAAAAGTATGCCATTATTTTATGTGCATTTTTCAAATGTACACATTCTGTCAAATGCATTTCTGGGCCTGTGAATCACACTGCAAGTGAGAAAGCCAACACTTAGGTATTTATTAATTCATTTTAATCCAAAATCCGTAGGTTTATTTATTTATTTATTCATTACATTTATATCCCTCCTTTTCCTCTTCCAAGGAACCCAAGGAGCTTACGTAGCCCTGCTCCATGTTATATAGTTCCTTTTTTAGGACCAACCAAAATGCCACAAAAGATTGTGGCAGCTTTTGAGTTCACCAGAACTTCATCGAGTTAGGTAATAAAATGCAAGGGATAAAGAGGAGGACAGAAAAAAGAATCCCCAAATTAGGTCAGATGTTATAGGTATGAGGTTTGCAGTTTTGACTCATTTTCAAAATCCTCATTGCAGACTGAATGAATTAGTCACTGACAGGTGTTGCTAGTATCGGATTACACCTAGTTGACCCCATTTCGGAAAACATAAACGTTTACATCAACATTTCTTTACCACATATTTAGTGGTCATGCACTTCTTGGGTATTAGCTTATTATAGCTTTTATTAGTACCTAAGCCTTAGGAGATGTATTTCAACCCTTTAAACTAAGGGGAAAAAAATGCAAAAAAAAGCTGCAAAACCAACTAAACAATTGGTGGTTGGGGAAGAGGGAGTGGCCAACTGGGGAAATCCGAAGGGCAGGACTGGGACCCCAAGGTGGCCAGATTTGACCTCTGGGCTTTAAAATCATGCACAGAAATTACTCTCAGCTCACAGACTTAAAGTCCTTAGTTCAAAAGCCTGAGTCCCCTGTACCTTTCCCCCTTTAGAATTCATACAGGGCTTGAGTTTCTCAGTGCGCATCCCTTCCCTAATCTTTCTTTTGTGTAAATGTAATTCATCATTGAGCCGATTTAGAAAAGCCTGCCTTTTGCTGAAAATTACTTGGGATGGTTATGGGGAAAAGGGAAATACAAATAGGGGATGGTTTGATGGATTCAGCAATGACCACCCACAATGCCAGCCACTTATTTCCTCATTCAAATGCATACATTGAGCTCTGGTATGAAGAATTAACAACTGAAACATTTACCAGCGGTAAGAACAATAAAAATAGATTTTTAAATTATCACAAATATGATGCTTGTGGAAGGTTTGACTTTAGTTTGTTTGTTTATTTTCTACTGCACATTTGAATGGACAGAGAAAACTCTCTTTATTGGATTAATGACCGTCAAGGTTTTGTAAGATAACTTTGCCAAGTTACCAATTTATATCTTTGATGAGTTACCAATTTATCCATCAAAAGTTATATTAAGAAATGAAATTAAAATTAGTAGGGGCAGGGAGTCTAGTGGGCACCAAAAGAGGTTTCCCAGGAGCACCATGTTGGAGACTCCAGAGGGTGAGAGAGAGAGAGAGAGAGAGAGAGAGAGAATAAAAAACTATGGCTACCTGAGCAGCACCTAGCACAGGTATGGACTATGAAATCAGCAGCCTGAATGTAGCTCTGGGAAGTGTTCAGCAACCACTGTAATCCCCGTGCCCCCATTACCACTTCATGATGCCCTCCAACAAAGACAATGGTCCTTCTCCCCTCTGAACTCTGATCAGTGGCAGCTTCCAAAAAAGTACCTCAATAGTGGCCACTGCTCCCATAATATGGTTAATTGGAAGAGACAACTACTTAAAAGTTGGTTTGCAGGTTAAAATATTGAAAGGATGCACATATATTCTTGTACATCCCGAGTAACAGATAGAAAAGAGACAAGGGTATCTAGGGTAGTAATTTTGTATTTTGACATATTATTATTATTATTCCCCTTTGGTTGGCATAATAATTATACACTTGTGCATACTTTTCAAGTTCTTGCTGGCTCGAATCAGAGCGCTGTGCACAAAAGGAAAGTGTTGCATCTGGGGTTTTGTTTTTCAATGATTTCCATCTCAAATGCTTAAATAAAAGGGGTTCTAAAAAAATTAAACTTTCAGCAAAGCCGAGCAGCTGATTTCATATGGAAATATAGATAGCTGCATTTGAGTAGAAGCAATTTTCATTTTAATTGTAAAGAAATAAGAAAATAGACTTATGAGCATTATTCAGAATGAAGGCATAGAAGTCCTATTTGCTGTTTAAATGTTCATGCCAAATCTACCAGTGTAAGTAAGGCAGTGATGAAAGTGAATGAGCGCATGCAAAAAGAAGGGTAGGGTAGAGGGGGTGGAGCTCAATCTCTAATAAACATCTCAGAATTCCAGATGGAAACAGAGATGGACATAGTGGCTGAATTCGGACAACACGATAGCCAATGGTGGGGTAATAATCAACTTTACAGTTGTTCATCTAGGGGGTACTCCCCACACAACATGGTAATAAATAATCAATTGTGATGTGGATTAGGATCAGCGCTGAGTTGACTATGGCAGCATTCGGATGACACGATAGTCAATACAACTGATGATTATTCCCCGCCCCCCCAGTTGCTTATTGTGTTGTCCGAATTCAGCCACTGAGTTCTAATTTTGAAAATGTGTAAGCTCTTTTCAGTGCTAGGAGCATGCCTAAGCCATTTCCCAAAAGTAACAGCGCACCAGTACAGTGGGCCTGACTTAACTGTAGGAATGGGTGAATGATCAATGTTCCAGATTGCTAGGACTCTGAAAACATTATCTCACTGATCGTCTTGTGCCTGATTCCTGTTTGCATTTGTGATTGTGCAAATGGGAAACTTGTGCAAATCAAGCAGGGGTGGAATGAAAAATCTGTGCAAATCTACCAAAATTTGCACAAATCTTTGAAATTTGTGCAAATCTGCTCCTTAGATTGAAGTGGGGCCAATTCAGTCTACTGAGGAAATTTTTGGAAATTCAGGAATTTGTGTAAATTGAACTGGGAATCAGGAATGAGATGAAAGCAAGCACATGTTGACAATTCAGGGCTTCAAGCAGCACATGTTTTGTGAGCAAAAGTTAAGTTTTCATACATTTCTACTTAACTCTACACTGTACAGACATCGCCCGAAAGTGTTTGATATGGGTCATTTTTGTCTTTCCTCTTCAGTGCTATACCAAGTCACAAATTTTGGCTGAAATTCATTGTTTCAGCATATTAAAATGGGCATATGAAATGAGATGGTTGATGGAGGGGGGAATGAAGCTACCAATCATTACGGAGGATGGTTTGGTGCTTACTTCAGGATGAACTTGAAATGGGGAGGAGTGTGTGTGTATGCTTTCTTCATTTATATAATATCTCCAGCAGTCCCAAGTCTCCATGGCAGTGTGTACTTACTAATGGAGTGATACCACCCCACTGACTTGAATAGAGGTATATTTGTGTTGGCGGGGGGAACATCTGAGTGCCACCACCACTGGCAAACCCAGTAGCAGCTGTTAATGACAGGAACATACACCCCAATGTTTTCACATGGCACCCATTGCAACCTACCATCCCTTTGCTGTTTTGCACATAGAATGTTACTCGGTATCCTAAATTCCCTATGACCTCCTTTATTTTGGGGAATAAGTGCAGTTTCAAAGCAGGTTATCGCTGAGGAAGTGAGCTGAGCCAGAACTGGAATTAGTCTTTGCTCCCGGTTCCCTCCTACCCACTTCCTTCAGTTCCCTTCCCAGTTATCAGCTCAATCAGGCTTCTTAGTATAGTGGCCAGGTGCCCTCCTTTACAGAGCTTTCTATTTCAAGGTGTTCACTATTTGAAGGTTTAAAGATAAAGAATCATGCGAAGATCAAGCAGGAGCCTTGAATAGTGAACACCTGGACAGCAGGGTGGGCAGGTACATACGTCACTTCATCATTTTTCTCCACTTTGGTGAGATGTACTCTATTACTGTTTCCAAATTTGCACTCACACATGTAAATTTGCATGTGTGAATTTTATGCAAACTGGTGTTCTCTTTGGTCCTTTTTTTTTAGTGATGTCTTTCCTCTTCTTGGGTGATCTGCAAGTGGCCACTGTAATTCTTAGTGATACCATAGTCTCATGTTCCACTTCTAAACTTTCTGCCACAATGCCTTAGAATATGGAAAAGCTAAGGCAGAGGTGAGAAACCTGTAGCCCACCATAAGGTTTTTAGACTACAACTCCCATTGCTCCTAACCATTGCCTATACTGCCTGTGACTGGTAGGAATTGGGAGTGCACAAACATTTACAGGATGACAGGTTCTCACCACTGGGTGAAAGGGACCTTAAAGGGCAACACCCATATCCCCATTGCAGAATAGCAGAAGGACAACCCATGAATCTGGAACTGAGATATATATCACCCACCTCTTCAGTTTATTTTCCCCCACCTCTGGGATAGGTCAATATTAACATGTCAACCTTTTTGCCTCTTTCCAATTTTTAGCTTTCATCTCTTGACCTCTCACAGATCAGTGATGTGCATAATTAAAGTGAAATTTTAAGACCAGCAATCCAATGTTACATGATGTGAATATCCTGAGGTATGGCTCCAAAAGAACTTGCTCTAGATCTAATCACTGCTTCAAGTTAAGTACTCTTTACTTACTTAACAGTTCAATCATCTATTTGCTTTCAAGCTAATACTGTGTTCTAAGTTAATTCTGTAGTTCTCAGGGCCTAACTATATATGACACTAATTGTGTTGCTTGTGATCAAGTCATCAGCTTTTCTTTATTTGATTAAAGGTGCAGTTCAGTCCCAGATTTTTATAGGGACTGAAGAATGTGTGAGAGGAGAATTAACACTTCCCTGCTACAATCCTGGAAGAAGAAAAATGTCCCCCATGATGTAGCTAAGCACAGGGGGATATAGCAACTTCGGCACTAAAGGAAGCTTTTATCCTAAGCTTAATGGCAAAGCTTAAACCTCCCTTGCCTGCATCCTGTGTTTCTTATAAAAAAAAATCCCCCATGCTTGTAATTAAAGACTGATGACGTGATTGCAAACATCACAAATAGCTTCACACTAACTGCAAACAATAGTGTCATGCAATTGAAAGCAACAGAATTAACATCATAGTGTAGCACAACAGGGCACAACACTTCCTGAGCAAGTAATAGTTTGAAAGTACATAGACTACTTGACAGTAAAGCAAGCACAGAGTAAAGAAAAATGTAAAGATTGCCAGTGATAAACTAAATATAACAAAACCATGTTCTTAAAAGAAGATAGTTCCTTGGCATGCAATAGTTAGACATCTGACACAGGCCTCCCCGACCCAATCCCAAGCATGGGGGGGGGGGGAGAACCGGGGCAATGATTCATGAGAATGCTTTGTAAAATACGGTGCTCACCAACCTCAAAACCGTTACATTAGGATACACGAAAGGAGCTCTGCTTCGTAAAGTTTATGGTCCCTTGTACTAAAACAAGGGATGGCTTTATACAGCCTTGTGATGAATATTGCAATTTCATCGGTGCAGGCACTGTAACAAACACTAATTGCAAGAGTCTGGAATTATTTATAGCTCTCTGTTGAGCAAGGTTTTGCTAAACAAAATGAATGTAAACAAAGCTACCCTTCAGTCACATTTTGGTGATCAGCTGGAAATTGCTACTCTTCTGTAGCACTTCCTGGCTTAGCAAAGTTCAGAAAAACAATTTATCTCTGTAAAGGGCTTGGTCTTGTTATTAAAAATTTCTAAAAGTGCAATCCTATGCATGTTTAGACAGAAAAAGCCCTACATGCTAGTTCGTCACTGTGTGAACAGAATACTGGACCAGATCCGATCCAGCAAATCTCTTTTTATGTTATTATGTTCATTAAGCTACCATTAGATACAACTCTTAAAAAGAAGGAGTTCCCACTATTTATTTATTTACTGCATTTTATACCTTCCAATAGCTGAAGCTCTCAGTGCGGTTTACAAAAATTAAAACCATAAAAAAACATTCAAAATATAAAACAACAACAGTATAAAAACATAATTTAAAATAAAGTATAAAACACAACAAAGATAAAAACTGAGCAGCTATGCAGAAATTGATAGGGATTTAAAATACAAATTTAAACTGCAAGGTTAAAAATCAAACTGAAGAACTGGGAAAACACTGTGAAAATAAAAAGGTCTTCACCTGGCGTCTAAAGGAGCTTGATGACTAATGCCAAAATAGTTTACAGGAAGATGCTACAGAGCAATGAAGTGTCTGTAGAATTTCTGGTTTTGAAGGGCTAACAATACAGATTTGTACTGAATATGCTACTTTACCCCACACCGTTTGATAATAGAAGGAAGTTGAATGGGGCTCCCAGGATAGATAGATAGATAGATAGATAGATAGATAGATAGATAGATAGAGATATATACTTTTTAAAGGGTTGGGTATTGTTGTTTTTCTAAAAGAGATTTATGTATTTGCCCACTTCACTAGAAGTAGATGCTTATTTGTTTTTTTCCAAAATGCTCTGACAGTTCACAAGGTTTATTATACCAATTTAAATCAGTGGAGTGTTTCAAAGCTAGAGGCATGAGCCAACAGGATGCAACAATATAATATAAAGTAAGTCAAGAACAGAGCTGGAGTTGCCGCCTTTTTCCTGGCTGGGATCCCATGTATTTAACAGCTGTGGGATAAGCAGGAATTCAACATGTTCAATTTTTTCTGGAATTATGCAGTGATGGGGGGAAGAATTGAATTGTTAAATTTCTGTCTTCCATGCAGCAATTAGGGGCATTGGTTCTCTGTGGAAATAAGGTGGCAACACTGAATAAGGGATGCAGGTGAAAGATATCAGACATTTTGGAAGTAGTATTCATAGGAGCTATGATCCACAAACCACTGGCTGTGCTTATAAATATTGATAGTAGCCTTGTCCAAATTCTTTTTGCTTCCCTTGATATTCCCCTGCATTTTGCCTGAGGAAGAATCTCCAAACTTGTGTTGGATTTTGCTTCAGGTGGAATTTGAGAGCAACCTAACAATATATGAATACCTACTTCCCATTGAGAATTTTTGCTAAACTCAGCTTCTCTTTACTGGTTCTAGACCTTTAAATAAAGCTGGAAAAGTATTTTAAGTACATTAAGAACATAAGAACGTAAGAAGTGCCATGCTGGACCAGACCGAGGGTCCATCTAGTCCAGCACTCTGTTCACACAGTGGCGAACCAGCTGTTGACCAGGGACCGACAAAGCAGTACACAGTGCAATAGCACCCTCCCACCCATGTTCCCCAGCAACTGGTGCACACAGGCTTACTGCCTCAGATACTGGAAGTAGCACATAGCCATCAGGGCTTGTAGCCATTGATAGCCTTCTCCTCCATGAATTTTTCCAACCCCCTTTTAAAGCCATCCAAATTGGTAGCCATCACTACATCTTGTGGTAATGAAGTGCATAATTTAACTATGCACTGTGTGAAGAAGTACTTCCTTTTATTTGTCCAGAATCTTAAAAGAGATAAGGATTCAAAAGAATCAAAGTTGAGGGCCAACAGGAACGTGTGAGCTACATTTCTATAACCAGTGTTTTGAGTACCAGCTCAGGGCAAGAGCAATGGAATTGAGCTGGCCTCTCCCCTTTGTCCAAAGAACTAAATGAAAGAAAGAAAGAAAGAAAGAAAGAAAGAAAGAAAGAAAGAAAGAGTTTCACTCCATTCTTTTCTATTGCTTGCTCTTCCTTCCAGTAAAGATTGATGGATTTATGTACTGGGTGGAAGTAGAGCAAGAGTACAATCACTACAGAGCTTGGAACACCAGAGCAGCTAGACTTTCAGATTAAAATGTATAGAGAGAATAAATGATACCAAGACCCTAGCTTCTCTTGCATCATTTTTGGGAGAAAGATTATACTATAAGTTGGAGCCAGCATTTTTTGTGCCACCAGGAGAAGAGTGCCACTCAGAATGCTCCTGCTGGTGGAGAAGGAGAGAGAGACAACCACTCCCTGATCCCCACTCCCTCTGCCAGCTCTCCTAACATTCTGGAGGGTCCAACAATGCCCCAGAGCAGATTTTAAGAGGGGGGATAGGGGGCTGCAGGGGAAGGGAGGAATTAATGAAGACCACCTCCTTCATTCTGCTAGCTCTGTTGGATTGGAAGACTTCTGTGGACACTGGACCCAATCCTATGTATTTATCCATTTTTCAGGGCTGGCCTCAGGTGGCAGATTGTGCCACCCCTCCCCCACCCCTGCCAGGAAGGCCACCACTGTTCTGCCATGTCCAGCAGGTGCTCTGGAAAGTTTGCTTAAACTCTCCTGAAGTGGCATTTGCTGTAGTGAGAGAGCAGCTGGCGGGTCTTCCTGGACAAGCGGCCATGCTGTGATGCATGCCCCCCCCAATTCTCCCTACAGGAGCGGTGGGTTTCACAAGAGCTTGGCCAGGTTCCGCAAGAGTTTAGGCAAGTTCTCATGAGAGCTTCGCCTGGGCCGTGAGAGTTTGTGTGAGTTCTTTCAAGAGTGCCACAACTGGAGAGGGCTGTGGGGCAATCTAGTGAAGAAGAAACAGGGGCGGGTGGGCAGCAGCATGTGTTCTCACCTCAGATAATGAGATACTTTGGGCTGGGCCTTCCATTTTTAAAAATTCTAGGTGTGCTCCTTTTCTGCTATAGTTGGCATTCTCGGTGGATTAGAAACCAAAATACAAACACATCAGTATAATGCCAGGATGTCTGTACTATCACCCAACAACTGCTTTGAGAATAGCTGACCTCATTGTTTACACTGCTTATAATTCATTACCATTGTCACCACCAGGATAGCATTTTATGGATAGTTCTGCCCGCAGGTGCCAGTCTGCGGACCTCCACGCTTGCCCAACTAGGAGCATGTCAAGTCAGGCAAGTGCAGCAGTCCACTTCTTGCTCGACTGGTGGCTTGGCTTGTGTCATAAAGGCCAATTTTAAATATATGGTGGTAGCCTCATCATCTCTTTAAGAAGGGGTTAATTGGCATCCTCTTCTAGAATTTGATATTCTAGTGTACTTATATTTGGTTTATATATGTCAAGACCAAAGGCAAATTCACATGATCAGCTTCTGAGGTAGAAAGGAGATGTCCCTCTTCAGCCTTTGTGTGGTGTAATGGCCTTGTGAAAGAGGCCTCATGTGGCAAGAGCAACATGTTTACACTAGCACAAGAAAAGTAAGAGAAAGATCACTGTCACTAGGCTGGGGTGGGGAGGTGATTAAGCAGATGCTCTCACTGAAGTCAATGGAGCGTAAAAGTATTTCACCTTGGCTAGGTCGAGACGCAAGTTTTCTATCCTTGCAATGCATAAGGAAAGCAGCTATGTATCTCAGTTACCTTCATCCTTGCTCCCATGCCAATCAAAGAAATGCTTCTCTTCATACGAAGGGTTTTTCGCTGAAAGACCCTGTGACACCACTGAAACTGTTTCTCCCCATTCCCCCACCCCCAACAAAGAGACTGTTTTTTAGGGGTGTGCACGGACCCCCCGGATCGGATCGGGACCCGGATCGGGACCTCCAATTTTGTCCCGGACCAGTTCGGACAAAATCGGAGGCCCCCCGGACCGGATCGAATCCGATCCCGACCCAAAAATCGTAAATTTTTGGATCGGCCGCCATTTTTTTCCCCATAGACTTGCATTGCAATGCAAGTCTATGAGGAAAAAATGGCGGCGGGTGGGTGAGGGGGGGCCTAACTCCCTCCCCCCCCGGGGCCGTCCGCTGTGGACAGCCCCGGCAGGTAAGCCCCCTCCCCCGCGCTCCCTACCCCCCCTGGGGCCGTCCGCTTCCATCCGCTGGCGCCCGCGGGCGCCAGCGGATAGAAGCGGATGGCTCCGGGGGGGGTAAGCCCCCTTCCCCGCCACTGCTTACCTTCTCGGCCCGTCCGCTCCCGTCCGGCGCCGGCGGCTACTACCAGCGGGCTCCGCGGCCTACTCTCGAGTAGCGCGCCGGGTGATGACATCACCCGGCGCGCCACCCTAGAGCAGGCCGCGGAGCCTGCTGGTAGTAGTAGTCGCCGGCGCCGGACGGGAGCGGCCGGGCCGGGAAGGTAAGGGCCCCCCTCCCCCCTCCGCGCGCCCCCTCCTCCCCTCCACGCACCCCCTGCTTACCTTGCCGGCCCGGCCGCTCCCGTCCGGGGCCGGCGGCTACCACCAGCAGGCTCCGCGGCCTGCTCTAGAGTAGCGCGCCGGGTGATGACATCACCCGGCGCGCCACCCTAGAGCAGGCCGCGGAGCCTGCTGGTAGTAGCTGCTAGTGCCGGACGGGAGCGGACGGGCCGAGAAGGTAAGCGCCCCCCTCCTCCCCCCCCTGCTGTCCACTTTCATCGGCGGGCGCCCGCTGGCGCCCGCCAATGCAAGCGGCGGTGGGCGCCAGTGGGCGCCCGCCGATCCGCCGATCCGCCGAACCGGTTCGGAGCCTTTTCGGACCGGTTCGGATTGGATCGGCCGATCCAGCTGCGGGATCGGAAATCGGATAATTTATCCGATTTCCCACTGGACCGGACTCGGATCGTGGATCGGGTCCGATCCAGTGCACATCCCTACTGTTTTTATTCTTAGATGTGAGCTGAAGTTGAATGGCTGGAATTTTCCTTTTGAGAAATTTTGTCCCACCAGCTTCTTTCTGGAAAAAGGTTCCAACTGCAAAGTGACAATTTAAATCACTTTGCAGCTTAGAACATTTAAGTGTCAAGAATCCATCCGTTTCTTGAATATATTACCATACTTCCCATTCTTCCCTCTGAAGTTATGCTCATACAAAGCTGATTCACTTGAATGTGCCTTTGCCATTTTAATGGCAGGGGAAGGAAGCTTTTCAAAACTGACCCTTTTAAACGTCATCAGATACTTTTGGAGAAAATCTCAAAGGAAGAGGCTGAACTGGAATGTTAAATGATGTCCTTACTTACATGAAGAACAGAGTATGTTAAAATAGGATCCCTCCCTTCAAGATTCAAAAGAAAAGTTCATCCTGTTCCACAATTAGGACATCTTGAAGGGTAAATGTTCCACAGCTTATTCTCTTCTCAAATGTGCGCTACAGTAATAGGGATCCATGAGGTTTGTTCTTGTTTACAATGGCATAATAATGAAAGAGAATCAAGGTATGTGTGATTATGAGAGAGAGAGAGAGAGAGAGAGAGAGAGAGAGAGAACACCTTTAGAACGGCATTCATTCATACACAGTGCCTTCCACGGAACACACAGAGAAGACAACAAATTCTGATTGTGCTGGATATAAACCTCTATTTATGGTTGTGATCATTTGTTTCTATAAACTACTTAAAAAGCTATCTTCACTATATTCAGAAAATCATTCTTTCTGTTCCCCTACCTGTCTCCTGCAGGCTTGGTATGCTCCTTCCTGGGAATAATTCACAGTTCTATTTCATCTGTAAACGCTGTTAAGTATTGTGCCGCTATAATACAGACTAATAGGCAACTGGGGCATGGGGCAAGAGTATTCCTCCAAAATTCTTACCTCTCTATGTTGAAAAATTACAGAGGTGGTAATGAATTGCGAACACAGAGGGAATATTAGCCATGGTGGCTTATTTTCCCTCTCTGCATGTGCTGGTCATGAGCAAGTTAATTAACAAAATGACCCTTGCCGGGTACGCGTTGTCATGACTTCTGAACCTGACAAGTGTGGGTGTCTGGGGTGCTTTACAAACCATCCAGAAATCCTAGAATAAGCCATGGGTTTTAGGGTGGTTTGTAAACATTCTAGCCAGCAAGAACAAATGCTAAACAGCACACAACTGCACAAAAACTGAATAACAGCCAAGACTGTGGAGTAAAAGGACTATATACTAAGTGAGCACGAAAGAAATTATAACAGGATTGAGACATATAACATCATATACTGTAACTATAACATAAGTATACATGTATATATGGCAGAGTAAACTTAGAAAAACAGGTTCATGTATTTGGCAATGAATTGCTGAGCGAGATAAGACCAGCTTCTTAAAAAAAAAAAAAAATACCACCCCTGAAGCTTTCCAAAAACTTGCCTGGGATTTGAGTCAATCCATCTTGGAGGACAATCAAAAATGTTTTGGGGCAGAGGAACAATTTAAGAATAGACTCACCTTTTCTCCCATGGCACAAACTTATTAGTGGTATAATTATAGTGAGGTTCTGAGGAAGCTGCAGCGAAACAGCTGTAAAACCCGGAGTCCTGTAAATACTTATCTCACCATAGGGGTGTCGAGGGAGGGAGGGCGATCCCAAAAGTACCTAATACACACCATTGATGCACAGGGACTAGCCAGGGGCCATCCCAGGCAAACAGCCTGGTGTAGAAATGGCCTCACTCAGCAATTCATTGTCAAATACTTGAACCTGTTTTTGTAACTTTACTCTGTCATGTATATTTGTATAGTTATGTTATAGTTATATGATGTTAAATGTCTCAATCCTGTTATAATTCCTTTCATGCTCACATGGTATATAGTCCTTTTACCTCACTGTCTTGGCTGTTATACAGTTTGTGTGCAGTTGTGTGCTGTTTAGCATTTGTTCTTGCTGGGTACTTGCAGCTGCTCCCTCTCTGTTGTGCTTCCATTTGTTTGTAAACATTCTAGCCAGTCACCCTCACCAGGTTCAGATGCCATGGCAACCTGTGCCTGGCGAGAGTTATTATGCTAATTTAGGAGGTCCTGATCAGCACATGCAGAAAAAGAAAATAAGCCATCATGGGTTATTTTCTCTCTATGACTGTGCGAACCTGGTCATCATTACCTATAGAAGATTTCAGTCAACACACACCCATCATGAGAAAATTGTGATCCAACCAAGGTCCCTTGTTCTCATGAGCTCCCCTCCCCAGGTATGCAATACCTTTATCGTATACATAAGAGAAGCCCCTCAACCATTGAATCACAGGGATCAGTTCAGGTCTCCTGAGTTTCAGCTTTCTTTGCTTGCCATCCTGGTGGCTCAGAGAAATACAATACAATAAGAAATCCTTTTTTTTTTTCCTTTGGTTTAATGGCGGATTACCTAAGCACATATCCTTAAGGAGTCATGCCAAGTCCTGGAAACATGAACTGCTATTCCCACTAGTTGTTATTGTTATTATTATTATTATTATTATTATTATTATTATTATTATTTATATACTGCCCCATAACCGAAGCTCTCTGGGAGGTTTACAAAAATTAAAAGATTGAACACTAAAAGGGCAATATACAAAATTTAAAACCATGAACATAAAACATCTGACATTTAAAACATTTTAAACTGTTAAGCCTGGCCACAAAGTCATTTAAAACCTCAACTTAAGCTGTTAAAATGCCTGGGAGAAAAGAAAAGTTTTGACCTGGTGCCGAAAAGATAACAGTGTTGGCACCAGGCAGGCCTCATCGGGGAGATCATTCCATAATTGATTATTTAATAGTGGCAGCAAAGTATTGGTTTTTTGCTGCCCTCACTGAATACAGCTTACCATAGGCACTTACCAGTGTTTCATTGCATCCACTAGGAGTTCGTCTCCATCTGCCCTTAAGCCATCTCCTATAATGGGCCAGTTCACACTATTGAAGTTGCTCCTTAACAGAATCAAGGTGGCACTACAGATCTTGATTGCATTTACTGATAAACTTGTCAGTAGAAAGACACTGCCCACAATCATCATTTTTAGGGTAGAATATGATCCCCAGAATGGCAAATTTTGCTCTGTAAGAAACAGGGCAACATCAAGCACACCTTGCAACACTTTATGCCATTTTTCCTGCTCTAGATATATAGCATTTTCAAAAGCATTATGAATTAGGACTCTGCAGAGACCGCCACCCCCATCCACTTAGTAGGCCGATTCAGGGCTTCCGAATTAACCCCATTCTGCCTCAGCGTGATTTGGACCCAGTCCGACACACTTTAGATCTGGATCTGAAGCAAGATCTGGACATCTGAAGCAGGTTGGATTTGCAGTTTCCTGGGCACCCACAAAGCAGCTGGAAATGGCCCTTTATGGAAATGGCCCTTTCTGCTGCTGTTGTGCACAACGTTAGATCTACGTAAATACAGAGCCCCCATCTTCCTTAAAAATAGTGGCTTGCATGGAGGACGGGTGGCTGCCAGATGCAAGCAGATGGGACAGTTAAGTTTCAGCCACTCACACAGCTCAGTGGGTGGAGACAGCAACTCGCCATTGTCCAGAATGGTCTGAAGCAGTCCAAACCACTCTAGACCACTTTGGACCGATCCAGCCCAGATCCAGATCTGGAACAAGCAGTTCACAGCCCTATTATCAGTGACTCCTTTCCCACCAAGAATATTTGCAAGATCTTTCCACTTTAAATAATATTGAAAATGACTAGAACTGGCCTTGCGACTCCTCACTTTATCATACCGTTTCCTCCCGCGATCACATACATTTAATTTGGAATGATAAAGGCTTGGTTTTTGTTGAGACCTCAGAGGAGACAACATGGGAAGCAGAACAGGGCAGGCCAGCTGCCTCATAGCTCCAAATGAGCCAGTCCCTTTTCACACTCTCACCATTGAGCAGAGTCTTGCAGAAAGCAGATGTAGGGAATGACCGTTTGGACAAATCAGGTGGGAAGTTGCAGGCTAGGCTGGTGGACTTTTGGATATGCTTTGTTCTCTTTGCAACCTGTGAAGAGATCTCCAGATGGCTGGATCATTAGATAACATTTGTTGAAGCTCAGGAGCAGATCCAGAAACCCCAAAAGTGGTCTCATTTTTCTCATCTGCCGTTATGTCCTCTTCAGCTTGCTCCACCAATCCACCTGACACATGTTCATGCTCTCCTCCTACACACAGCCTGTTTTCTTTGTGGCATTTTCACAAATGGGAGTCTTCCTTATTCCCTGCAAGCGATGTGCCACCCAGTGCATCACCAGTTCCACTTTCAACTTCTTTATTTCCTTTCACCACCTATTCAAACTGCCTCCCCTTTTCACACCAAGCTGTTTTTTCTCCTTTGTCTCTTTTGACCACTGTTTATGGTGACCATATGAAAAGGAGGACAGGGCTCCTGTATCCTTAACAGCTGTACTGAAAGGAGAATTTCAGCAGGTGTCATTTATATGCATGCAGCACTTGGGGAAAACCCTTCTTCATCACAATAGTTAAAGCTGCAGGAGGTATACTAGAGTAGGCTGACCATATGAAAAGGAGGACAGGGCTATGTAACTTTAACAGTTGTAGAGAAAAGGGAATTTCAGCCAGTGTCATTTGTATGCCCCATCAAAAAAGGAAAAGGGAAAAAAAAATTATGATATTAAGGTTATTATACCCTGAGCAGAAGATCCAGCTGGTAATGCTAAATTTAGTTTCATACTGTGACTTGTGGGAATGTCTTGCAGATGGTAGTCATCTCATCTGCACCGGCAAAGTTAAAAGCAATGTAATTTCATTCCTTGCATTGAGCCCGTCTGCGACGTATGGTACAAAGCATCAACACTCTGAAAAGACACATTAAACTGTTTGTTAGATGCCATTCAGATAATGAAGTGGCTTCAGCCCCCGTTCGTGAATAAAATACGAAATGTCTTGGCAGGTGTTGCACTTTGGAATTCTGTAAGCTTCATGGTATGCACGTCCTGAGTAACAAACACAAATGAGAGCTTAGCCATAAAGCTATCATTTAGTCCACTGCTGTTAATCTGTCATTGATTCAGAAGCTCTTTTCACAACAGATATAAAATATGGTTCTGCTTTCATTGGATGTGTAATGGAATTAAAATGGGAGAAAATTCATTTAGGATCATTATTTTGATGAGGATTGTTAAATGTAATAAGTACATTGTTAAAAAAAGCACGGGTGACTAGAGAGAGAGAGAGAGAGAGATTCTGTTTTAAAGCTGCCATCATTTACTCTGGAGAAGACTCATTGTTTTTCTGCAGGAACACTTTTGAGTAAGTGTTCTGAGTGACCAAGCAAATACAACTGTGCACCACTTCAGTTCTGGATCTGAATTCCGAACTGAGGCAGGGTGATTTGGACTGACTCAGTCTGAATCCAAATTGGGTCTGGATTGGTTCAAAGCAGTCAGAAGTGGGTCAGTTCGATCCAAATTGCTTCAAGTTGCTTCGGACCGCTTTGGTTGATTCTGAAGCCAGACAGCCTGTCTGGGAAATGTAACAACTTCCTTTCCTAGTTCTTAGGCTTTGGTTTGTCTCTTTGCTTTGTTTACTCCTTGTTCTTTAGCTTCCCCTTCCCCGCCTTTCTCAATTACTATTCCTTCCCATCCCTTTTTTCAACTCTTCACCTATATTCTCGTGAAAAAACAAAAAATAATAATAATTTTTAAAAACCCACCACCTTTTTTTTTTCTTCTGTTAGGCTTTAGATAGATAGACAGACAGATAGACAGATAGTGTTATTTCCCTTCCTTACCCCACTCCTTAACTTGTGTATGTTATTTTTTTTTCTTTGCTTTTATATCTGCTTTTCTTTTGGACTTGTGTGTGTGAGAATGCAGCATACACATTTTTGTGCTCAAGCAAACAGTGTGTGGGCAAAGCAATACATACACAGACCAATATATACTGTGTGGCAAAGCACTACACAGCATCTCTCCTCTCTCTCTCTCTCTCTCTCTCCCAGGCTGCCTGCCCTGTGCCCAGTGTTTGCATAGTGTCATTTTTACTGCTGCTGCCCTCCTCCTTCAGCCTGTGCCACTCATGCCTGCTCACTGCCACACCTTCAGTGCAATAAATCAACTCTGAAGAGGTGAGATGCTCTTCTTAGCTTGACCCGCACACTTCTTCCGCCACCAGGGGGACTGTGCCAACCTTGAATGGGTGTTTCTCTCTGCCTCTTTCCCAGCCTGCCCACATGCATGCCCCATGCCCACACAGTGCCCTCCTTACTGCTGCTGCTGCCCTCCTCCTCTGCCAGCCTCTGCCACCTATGCCACACTGCACAGGTTCTCCAATGCCAGGGAACTGTGTCAGCCTTGAACACGTCCATTTCAGTGGTGACTAGCTGGTACTCCTGGTGGCTATGACTTTGCTCCCTGAAAGATGGCCCTTATTTTATTCATATTTTTTTTTTAAAAAAAGAAAGACTGGGAAGCTTTTACCTGTGGCAAAAGCCTGTCGCTTGTTAGCCTGTTGCTAGGTTTCCCTTGTGTACATCAAATGACCATAAAAAGAAGATGATCAGGCTAAGCCCAGTTGCTGGGAAACATGAGGGGAGGGTGCCATTGCCCTCATGTCCTGCTTGAGGTTCCCTGGTCAACAGCTGCTTGACCACTGTGTGAAAAGAGTGCTGGACTAGATGGACCCTTGGTCTGATCCAGCATAGCACTTCTTATGTTCTTAACGTGGAACCTGAAGCTCTGAGTCCAACCTAAAAGTGGGCTGCGACCCACTGATGGGTCTCAACCCATAGATTAAGAAAGACTGCCTTTGTGAATATGTGAGAATATCAGCCATTTCTTCAGTGTTTTTTTCCCCTGGCTGGGCATTATTAGCCATGTCAGCAAAGAGTGTGTAATAAAATATCAGAATACTGACACAAACATCTACTAAACGTCTAATTCAGAGATGAGGAAACCCCACACTTGATCATATTCTTCACCACAAATCAAGAAAAAAACTGTCATTTCGTTTGTTCTCTGACATGGGTGTTAATTCTGATGTCAGAAAAAAATAAATGTGAAAAGCTGTCATCAGAGGCCCAGAATTTGTGTGGACTTATGCTTGATCTATAAGATAACTTTCTACTAGATTTGTAGAACTAAGATATGAAAAATTAAAAAAAGAAATGGCAGCATATTCCTTATGGCTGGGAAAAGTTAGCCAATGATTTGACAAAGTCATTACATTTCTAGAAACTTTTTCACTTGTACAAAACTGCAATTACTTGTGCGAGAGAAAGGTATAAAATCAGCCAAAGAGTCAAGAAACAGCTTGTAGGCATTGCCTGGAATCATTTGTGATGTTGCTTGCTCTTTTCTTGTCAAACTAGAGAATGGTGGTGTTTGGGGAACATTCCTAAGACTAGCATTCAGGAAGGGCAGTGACTTCTGTCATCTGACATGGAGCCAGCTATTTTGCCACATTTTCCAGTAACAGAAGAACACTACTTAACAAAAATAAAGGGGGCGAGGTGGGTGAGGATCCCATTCTTCATTGTTTTATGTCAGATTTAATCACCATGCCTCTGGCAGTTCAAAGACCTTTCGAGAGTAGGTACTCCTTGACAGGCATCTCAGATCCTTGCCAAGTTTATACATGTGCTTTAGGTCAGGTGGAACATGGTTTTCCTAGCAGTTAGAGGAGAGGAGAATTAAATTAGTGGAATGGCTAGCTCTCTCCTGGGAGAGAATAAAGCATGGTGTCAGATGAAAGAGACGTTTTGTCCAGTATTATTTTAATGTGAATACATTATCAGATAAATAAAATGAATGCCTTCAAAAGACTGATGGTTTGCAGAAAAGTGACAACTTGTACATTCTGTATTATGCTTACATTTTTCAATTCCCTTGACTGCAGTCAAAGACAAAATGAGTTGGTGATTATTATTGTTTATGAGAGCTGAAGGAGTTTGCATGTACACAATTGCCATGACATTAGTATTGTTAACTAGGGATGTGTATCGTATCGTTAAAATGTCTGATAACTAAACAATATGGTCTTTATCGGACATCTGATTAATGATAACGATACGATACAACATCCTACGATAATTATTGGAGATGATAAAAATCATCCGATAATTATCGAAATTTTATCGTATTATCAGAAGGCTCTTTTTCATTTGGGGTCATGGATGGAGTTAGAAGGTGGGGTGTGTTTGCTGAGACTGACAGATTCAGTGACCAGCCATGCAGAAAGGGTTCCAGCAGGCTCCAATCATAACGTTGGAGGAGGGCTAAGGATATCCCCACATAAAAACCCCACACTTGGTGTTCCAGCTCTGTTGGGAGTTAGGTGTTAGGGGAGAAGGGTGGATTTTGTTGGAGCTCTGTCCTGGGTCTTATAGTTAATTACTGCTGGATTGATTTTGGTGGTGAATTGTTGGAGATTCATTGTAGTCTTGCATCTTTCTGTTCCCTTTTGTGTCTCAGGTTCATTTAGCTGTTCATTGCTTGTGTGTTTGAGTTATATTTTTTATATGTTTTCTGGTTGGTTTGATTGAAGAGTTAGGTTAGCGTGAGTGGGGGTACTGTGACTGAGTGAGTGTGTTGTTGTCCCCTTCCCTGTTTAACTTCCTTTTTTAAAAAATTATATATATATTTAATATTTCTTCCTTTCTCTCTGTGTGTGTGTGTGTGTGTGTGCGTTTGCTTGATTGACTGTGAGTGTGCTGGTGTGTCCTGTAGCCTGCTACATAGGATAACACTACACAATCTGTGGTCAAAGCAGCACACAAGCTATTTGCAAAGGATTGTTATTAATATAAATAATTTCATTTTCAATCACTTTGTAGCAGTATGAAACGCGACTCTAAGGAGCGCCTTGGGCGAGGTGGCTCTGGGTCTAGGAGAGATCCTGTTGCTGGGGGCAGTTCTGGGGTGGCTGTCTCTTCCCCAGTGAAATCAAGCGCACGTCTTCTTGGTGCTTCCTCATGCAAAAATTTATTAGGCTACCCCTCCGGAATCGAACCTGGATTCCCTGTTAATAATAGGTATGTTGTGGAACCAGGCAATTCATTACTTCACCTAATTCTGGTATAGCAGCATTGGTGAGGGACTTCAGCAGCATCCCTCACACCTTGCCTTTATTTATTTTTTTGCCACTACTCCATCCAATGTGCCCAGTCTGGACTGCTTTAGTGAGGGACTGCAGTCAGGGTATGCATGGAATTCCAGTGACAGCACCTTGACAGATTCCTGTATTATTATTTTTCGTCACTACGTCCCCTGGGTCTGCTCTTCAAAAGCCTCATGGACTCCGTTACTGAGGGACTGCAGAAGCATCCCTCATGCATTTCCTTTTTTTTTTTTTTTTTGAGACACTGCTCCAGCCAACGTGCCCACCTCTACCCAGAATGTGACTTTTTTATTTCCCTCTGCGCCAGCCAATGTGCGCAGCTCTGGTATAAAGAACTGCCAACTGGCCTGCATGGGGATGGCAGGCAGACTGGGTCATTTTTGAAGTACGATGTCAAGGCGGTGTGTGAGGGTTGTTTTAATGGGATTCGCAGTTGTCAAAGCAGCACATGTATATGCTTCTGCTAGGATCCTCCAGGTTGGCGCGCTGCAGGGGTATCTCCTGCCCCAATGAGGCCCTGCCAGGCTATGGCTGGCTCTAAAATAACTACAATGCCCATGATATTCCCCTACCCCCCAAATGTCCCTTTCCTTTGTACTTAGACATTCATGGCCTAATCTTAAGACAAGGCAGCAGTTCTTCTACTCCAGTGGAGTGTGTCCACTCACTGTGCCATGCACGCATAGGCGAAGATAATAAAATGCTTTTAGTTTTAGTGGGATCATCCTCGCTTCCAGGGTATCTCCTGGCCCAATGAGGTCCTGCCTGGCTAAGGCTGGCTCTAAAATAACTGTAACACCTGTGCTATTCCCCTACCCCTCGATCCTTTTATTTGTACTTAGACATGCATGGCCTAATCTTGAGACAAGGCAGCAGTTCTTCTACTGCGGTGGAGTGCATCCACTCACTGTGCCACAGATAGGCACAGATAATAAGCAGATATGCTTTTGGTGGGATCATCCAGGTTGCCCCGCTTCCAGGGTATCTCCTGGCCCAATGAGGCCCTGCCTGGCTAAGGCTGGCTCTTTAAGAAAGGTTTTCTACCCCTGCTCCTGTGGTGACACCCCAGAGTCCATATGCTGGTGGGCAGACTGGGTCACCCCAGAAGCAACAGGGCAGCATGGTGTGGGACCACTTTAAGGTGGCAGCGGATCCCCGCTTTGCTGTCTGTTGGCATTGTAAGGCCTCCATCACCATGTATGCTTCTGCTAGGATCATCCAGGTTGCCCCACTGCAGGGGTGTCTCCTGCCCCTCTGAGGTCCTGACTGGCTAAGACTGGCTCTTCAAGAAAGGCCGTGAAATTCCCACTTTTGAGAAACATCCTTCCACATCCAACTGTCTCCCCCCCCCCAATCCTCTCCCCTTATTATTCCTTTTATCATTTCGGGATGGGTCCTTCTCAGCCAGGTGCATATCCCGATAGAGATGGGCGAACGTCTGGATTCCTTCACCTATGCTGTAACTTGGAAAATTAAGAAGTTTTAGGCCTTTCTGACTCAAAAATCAACTCTAGAGTCTATAGGGCAAAATGTAGAAATGATATAAATATCGTATTTCCAATAATTATCAGAAATACGCTACAATACGGTTCATCTACGATATTATCGGAGGCAATAATTTTTTTGAACCGAAATTCCGATAACGATACTATATGATATTTTTGGGTGTGCACATCCCTTTTGTTAACCCATGATCCAGTAACAAAGGATGTTGCATAGATTTCCCATAAGCTACTCTAGAATGACTTGTAGATTTGTGCCTCCTACAGACCCCGCCCCCAAAATCCATAAATACAGTGCTTATAAACAAAGCCAGTGGCCTAGTAATTAATTAAAGCCCAGCAAAAACAGATAGTTCTTCAGATCTTCTTGAATATCTGCAAAGAAGGTGTCTAACAAACTCGATGGAAGCTCATTCCAGAGATATACTGGGGACACTACCAAAAAGGCCCTTCCCCTTGTACTCATCTAACCGTCTTAGGCAGCAGGCAAGTGAGAAGTGCATCCATTGGTGAACTCAGAGTGCAGGCAGGCTGGTAAAGGTGAATGCAATTCTTTAAGTAACTCAGGGCAACACTGTTCAAGATTGCAAAGGTTAAAACTGGTACTTTAAATTGGAAATGCACTGGCAGACAGTGCATCTGTTAGTATCAATGTCACATGAGCCAACTACCAACCCCACCAATATCCTGGCAGCTGTATTGTGCACCAGCTAAAGTTCCCAGGACATCTTTAAAGGCAGCCCCATGTTGAGCCCATTACAGAAATCCAGCCTGGAGGTCACTGGAGCATGAATAACTGAATTCAACTTTTCTTGTCTCTTTCACTCATCTATTTTTAAAACTTAATCTCAGGATGCAAATCTTGAACTGCTCCTTGTATCAAGTGTTAAAAGGAGAAGGGGGGAAATCATCCCTTTCTAGAATAAATAATCAACATAGAAAATAAATGTCATATTTATATATCCCCCCCCCCCCCGAGTTTAGAGAAGGACATTTTCCCTATGTTTGTATCACAAGAAATGTGTGAACTTTCCCCATTGGGTGGGACAGTTCTAATGGTCATTTCATTAGTTCACATTGCTAAAAATAAAATGGCAGCTTGGTTAAACATTTTGCTGTGGACCAGTTTTGTCACATCACAGTAATGATGCTTCAGCAGGTCACCACTGTACAGGGCCCATAATTTTTGGGTCATGACAGGAAAAGCTATTAAGAACACGATCTATGACAAGGATAATACTAGTCTTTGAAGGTTACATATTGGGTACTATGAAGCAGAATCACTTATTACATGTCATGTTGTTCCTGAAGGAAGTATGTGGAGAAAAATACTGCTGCAGAACTATAGGCCTCCACAATAGGAAATATAAGGCCATCAGTGCAATTAGTCTAGGCTGACCAGATAAAATCCAGGTCAGGGCTCATGTAACTTTAACAGTTGTAGAGAAAAGGGAATTTCAGCCAGAGTCATTTGTATGCAATTAGTTCCTGGTGATATTCCCTCTTCATCACAACAGTTAAAGTTGCAGGAGCTATACTAGAGTGACCATATACAAAAGAAGGCAGGCCCCCTGCAATGTTAACTGTTGTGATGAAGAGGGAATTGCACCAGGAACTAATTGCATACAAATGACACTGGCTGAAATTCCCTTTTCTCTACAACTGTTAAAGTTACATGAGCCCTGACCTGGATTTATCTGGTCACCCTAAATTAGTCGATGCTGAATTTCCTATGCTCTTCTATATTTGTAACTCTAATTTAGGTTGTACCACAATATGTGCTCACCATAGTACTACTACATGTTTCTGAGCCTTATACGTTTCCGAGCCTATATGTATCTGAGCCCGATTCAAGGTGCTGGTTCTAACCTATAAAGCCTTACATGGCTCAGGACCACAATACTGACAGAACGCCTTTCCCAGCATGAACCTATTCTGAGGGAGGCTCAGAAGATGGCAACAAAGGAGAGTGCCTTCTCTGTGGTTCCCCCCCCATTATAGAATGATCTCCCCAAAGAAGCCCACCTGGCACCAATATTGCTATCCTTTTGGCGCCAGCTCAAGATTTTTCACTTTTCCCAGGCATTTAGCAATATGCGATGAGTTCCACTGATCCCATATCTGCTTTTAGGTTTGGCTGACAGCTTAAAGTTTTTATACTTGTTTTTATATGTATGTTTTTTGTATATGCTGCATATTTTTATGGTTGAAAATTGTGTACATCAATTTTAATTGTTTTAGTCTTATGTAAACCACCCAGAGAGCTTCAGCTATGGGGCAGTATAGAAATGTAATAAGTAAATATTTAAATGATTCTATCATTTTCCCTACTCTTAGCATACTAGGATATTATTTGATTTTTATTTGATTTTTTTTTTTTTGGCACAAAAGGCAGAAGTGAAGACATGCAGTTGGTGGGCACTAAAAGAGAGGAAGATCTTCATTGCTGGAATATATTACTGATATATGGCCCTTTATATGCAAGATACTGATGGGGTGACTCCAGAAGAATCAACATTCAAAAGTACATGACCCTAAGTGAACTACCCATGATCTGAAATTGCTGGGGAAGAAACCTCCTGAGCTCCAGTTATTTTATTCTTGAAATCAACATTCCCTAATGAAAGATTTTCCATGTTGAACCTAAGGAAACAGTAACTGCCATGCTGGATTCAAACAGTGGTTAATCTTAGCCAATTCCTGCTATTTATGCATGTGTAATCTAGACTGAGATGCAATGAAGGAGGCACCAAAATGAATAGTTTATTTCTTCTAACACCTAGGTACATTTCTTTTTTATATAAACTATAGGGGCATAAGTATTCACTATGAACTAGAAGGATGTATGTGTTTTCTATGTAAATTTATAGCCCCACTTTAAATAGTCTTGTACTCAGTAAGAATACCAATATAGTCATAAGAATCCAAGGATGTCTTTTTTTTAATGAAAATGCACTAGGGGTGAGTTAAATTGGGGAGCACTCGCCCCTCTATTGTCAGCCATGAACCATGCACCACGAGTATCTGGTGCCCACCTGCACTTTCAGGAGTCTCCAGAAAGTGTGCTTTCCAGCCCTGCACTGCTCCACTCGGGGGCTTAAAGGCCCTCTTAATGCAAGGCATTCTCTACTCCAGTCGGGGCCTTAAAGGCCTTTTAACATAAGGGTGCCTTGCGTTAAGTGGGGGATGGGAAAGCTGCTTTCCAGAGTCTTGGGCAAATGCACTTTTCTTCCGGCCATGCTAATGACAACTGCCATTAGTGTGGCCAGGGGAATTGCACACTTTACAGAGGCTCTGGAAAGTGCGCTTACCCCTCCTCTGCTCCAATCAGGGCCTGTGTTAAGAGGGCCTTTAAGGCCCCTCATTGGAGCAGGGGGAGGGAAGTGTGCCTTCCAGGGCCTCCAGAAAGTGCGCAATTCCCCCCACTGCATTAATGGTGGCCACCATTGATGCAGGGGCAAAGGGGCAAAAGGGTGTGATCCTGGAAGCCATAGTGGACCTGCACCCCAGCACTTGTAGGAGCTCACAAGTGCTCAGGCACAGGTCTGTTACCACACTGAGTGTATCCAGTTGAATCCATGAGGAACGGCCACAGGGGTGTCTGTGACGCCCTGCCTGTATCTGTGCCACTCACCAGGCTACACCACAGGGCTGTCCCCGCCACTCGCACTCAGGGCTTACTTCAAACTCCCCCTGTGCTTATGACGTGTTTGAGAATTTAGGGCTACAGCTACTGCTCTCGTCTCGTCTTTATTCTTCTAGGCCCCACGGCTCTACAGCCCAGCACCCTAGCCCTCAAATCCCCCTTCTTATGTCCGCTGCCACCAGTACCTTACGCAGGTACAATTCCAATGATCACACCAGATGTAATTAAAAAAGATTTATTAACAGAAGCATATGTAGGTCAATAAGCGTAATGGTTTCCTCAGGTATAGACTCATATTGGTTACAGGCACAATGCTTTATGGTTTCAGTACTTTCTTCTTATAACATTGACAATAGAAACTCTAACGTTCTAATTATCCTGCCTACTCTGCCTACTCTACCCACTCTACACTACTCTCCACTCTCTCCCACAAACTAGTTCCCCCAAAATAACAAAACACGTTGGTCCTTCCTATCTGCTAATCACTCTCCTCTACTACTAACTAACTCCCTGTCAGCTCTTGTCAGCTCCCTCAATATATACACAGACACTCTCACACAGCCAGCCAATCCAGGCACTCCCCCGCCACCATCCAATCAGCACTCACACATGAACTCCCCCCCCCCTTATTCTTACCTAGTTACAATATAACTGTTCTCATATTTACCTTCTTTTATGGCTTTTTATATACAACTACTTACAATGGTTGATATAAACAGTTCTCCCAGCAGCTGAACATCACAGTGTCTGCTGCCCTTGCAGACCAAACCAGACACTCGCGACATCCCTAATTGGTACAAATAACAATGGAACAATTATAAAACACATTTCTTTCTAAATATTATGTGGTTATATTGTGCATTCTAGTACGTAATAGATAGTGCCCATTTTCATGTACAGTTCCTTGATCAAGTAGATCCAAGTTTTTAAAAATGAATTTTATATATCAATTTCTACAGAACAACCATTCTCTAGCCACAACAACAGTAGAGTTTTCATAGTGATGGGCCACACAATTTATCACTAGCAATACATTAGTTACAAGAGAATATTAGTTATTAGTTTCCGGGCGAAGTATAAAGTGTTGGTTATTACCTTTAAAGCCCTACATGGTTTGGGTCCAGGGTACCTGCGGGATCGCCTTCTCCCGTACAATCCGCCCCGCACACTTAGGTCCTCTGGGAAGAATTTACTCAAGCCAGCCAGAACTAGGCTGGCGGGTGTTACCCAGAGGACCTTCTCTTCCATCGCTCCCAGACTATGGAATGGTCTGTCAGAGGAGGTTAGACAAATTGACAGTCTTCATGAATTTAAGAGAGTCATGAAGACTGTCCTCTTCTGACAGGCCTATCCAGATGAATTTTAAGATGTTTTTAATGTTGTATTTTTCTCTTGCTTTTAAAATTTTTAACTGTTGTAATTTTTATGTTTTATATTGTTGCTGTTCCCCGCCTCGATCCGAAGGGAGAGGTGGGCTACAAATAAATATTATTATTATTATTATTATTATTATTATTATTATTTAACATAAATGGAATGGTTACATGAAATAATACTGTCATGGGATCCAAATTCAAATTGTAACTAGGGAAATAATTAAACCCAAAAGAATCTGCTTTCCATGGATGGAAGGACACTGTTCACTGAAGGTGCTTCCACCTCCTTTTCAGTGATCCCCTTCCCTTCATACCACAGCTTTCTCCAATGAGATTTACTGCCAACTCTCTATGTGGCATTTTCAGAGGGGTGTGTGTGCGCTGTGGGAAGTGAGGGATGAGAAAGTCCATTTCTGGCACCCAGTTGCACACAACTAAATCTGGATCCAATCCATAGAGTTTAAACTAGGTCTGGAACAATATGAAGGTTACTGTTACCACCAAATTCTGTTAAGCATAAATTATTAATTTCCTAGTTATGGTAGTGAAGTCAAGGCAACATGCAGGAGACAACATATCATTAATTCCTTTCCATGTTAGATGCCATCTTCTTAGACTAAAATAATATGATGACTTAAGCTATGTTGCATGCTCACTAGCAGAAATGTAAATGCCATGTTGTATGAGGAATTCGTTGACAGACCTCATCCTATTGGCTGCCCCAAAAGCACTGTGAAGATGTCTGCAAAAAGGACATGCAGCCTTTCAGTACTGTAATCTCTGACAGAAAAACATTGGCCTTGAGACAAATAAAAAAATGGAGGTTAGCTCTGTGTGTGGACAGTATTGTAAGAGATGACCCTGCAGAGTCAGAACTTTCTGAAGAACAAAAGAGCAAGAACAAATATTAGAAGAAATGAAAAGGAACATAGGTTTCTTTACTAGGTTGGCAAGAGAATTTTTTTCTTGCACTTCAGTTTAGTTTGGAGTGGAAGGTTGCATGGGACTCCCTCTTGTCATTAAACTTTAGCACCTTTTTCAACCCCTCACCCAGCTAAGCAGCAGGAAATTGAAAGAGCATTTTTCTCTCTCCACCTTCTTCTTTAAGACAGAGCCCAGTAGAAATTAAAAATAATAATAATGAAAACTCCTTTAGTTTTATTTCAGAATGTTGTGAAGTAATCATATTGTTTCTGAATTTCTCATATTTCTCATGTTTTCCTCTTTCTTTCTTTCTTTCTTTCTTTCTTCCCCTTCCTTCCTTTCTTCTACAAATATAAACGACTTTAAAACAAATTCAAATTATGTCACAAAACTACAGAAAACTCTACTATCCCAATAAAAACAGCCATACAAAGCATCCCTCACACAGTTTTTGCTATCTGTCATCTTCTTCTCTGTAATCTTCTTGTGAAATTTAGAGGAGAATCTGACAAATTTGTGGAGGCAACCTGAAGCTGAGGGGGAACGTATTGCTGTCCACTATGGGATTTTGTTTATCAGCCAGCAGACACTCTGCAATTGCTTTTATGTGGAAAATCCAACATGGCACACAATATTTTCTTATATCACCAGATTATGATATTGTATTTAATTATTCTCTATCTCAGTTTTAGATATGTAAAACATTGTTTTCTTGTTTAAATACAACTAAACTTTTAACACATGTCTTCATTGAATTGCCTATAATGATGCCCAAGTGGCTTTCATTAGCCAAGGTAATGGATTTTGAATCCACTAAAGTGTATGAATAATTATTGCAATGTTATTTCCTGACTTTATTTATTCAGAGTGAATTTAATCTACCCGTCTGCATGCTCATCCCCTTTAAACCTTTAACAGCTTTTACTAACCTTAAGACCTCCAGAATTTCATTTATTTTGTTTCATGTGAAGTTTTTGTTTCTGCGTCATTGCTTCATCTGTTCATAGCATTTCAGAACTTGCTCTTTTCATTTATATTAATGCCTCTTCCCCTCGCCCGGTGAAGCCTGGGCGGGGGAGGGTGCTAATTGCAGCTGACAGCAAGGAGATGGAGTGTGGCTGTGGCCTATTGGCTATTGTTTTGGCGCCACTGCAAGGAGGGAGGAGGCAGCCCCGCATAAATAGGCGGTGTGCCCGTTCTCCTCCCTCTTCCGATTTTCTGGCTCTTCCAAAGAGGACCAGACGGAGAGGAGCGGAAGAATGGCAGGGCCTTGTAGGCCCAAGGTTTGGGGGTGGATGTGATTGTCCACCCAGGGAAGTTTACCTGTGGGTGGAGAGAGAAGAAATTGATGGGTCTGCGGGGCTTGGGACGCCAGAGGTGGAGAGAGCTCCATTACGCGGCTGCACAGCTGCACAGCCGTGGCTTCGCCCGCTTTGGGGGAAGGGATCGTCCAACAAGAGTTGCCCTCGCAGTTTGGTGTGGTGCTATGGGTGGCAGGGGACCGTGGGACGGAGGTCTGGGCTTTGCCCCCCCCTCCATTTTTGTTTCCAGCAGCATTGGGCTGCTGCCATCTGGGGCAAGCCTGTTTCGGGAACTGGCTCCCTGAGCACGGCAGACACCGGTAGAGATGCCAGTAGCTCTCTGGAGCATTGGAAAGATGAGGTAGAGTGGGCAGTGTGGCAGTCCGTGGCGCCTAGCACCAGGGCCACATATCACAAGGCAGGTAGGGAATTTTCTGAATTCAGTACAGCAGCTAAGCTTCAGTTGGCATGGCTAATACCTATGGAGCACATCTTGCATTTACTAGGGATGTGCACTGACCCCCCGGATCGGATCGGATAGCGGATCGGAATCGGACCTGGGGGGTCAGATCGGATCGGATCGGAGGCTGGTCGGATCGGATCGGACCAGATGTCCGATCCGGATCGGACGCCATTTTGAATGCTTTTTCCCATAGCCAAGTATTGTTTTACAAAAACGCCTATAACTTTTTCATTTTTAAAGATAGAAGGATGAAACTTGGGCACATTGTAGACTGGTTAGGGGTAGTTATCTGTGAGAAATTTCAGAAAGATTGGTGCATGCATTTTGTGGCAATTAATTTTTTAATAAATACCCAGGAATGCCTATAACTTTGTCATTTTTAAAGTTACACACATGAAACTTTGCCACATTGTAGGGGGTACCTTGGGACCTATGTGTGTGAAATTTCAGAAACGTAGGTGCTTGTCTTGTGTGGCAATTAATTTTTAGAAAAATGGGTAGTAGTGGGGTAAATACAGTTACGCCTCCCATTTTTTTATTTTTGAAGATACAAACAGGAAACTTGGGCACATTACAGGTACCACTTGCCTTGATATGTGTGTGAAATTTCAGAAACATTGGAGCTTTCCTTGTGTGGCAATTAATTTTTGAAACAATGAGGAAAGAAACACCTATAACTTTGTCATTTTTAAAGTTACACACATGAAACTTTGCCACATTGTAGGTGGTACCTTGGGACCCATGTGTGTGAAATTTCGGAAACGTAGGTGCTTGCCTTGTGTGGCAATTAATCTTTTAATAAATACCCAGGAATGCCTATAACTTTGTCATTTTTAAAGTTACACACATGAAACTTTGCCACATTGTAGGCGGTACCTTGGGACCTATGTGTGTGAAATTTCGGAAACGTAGGTGCTTGTATTGTGTGGCAATTAATTTTAGAAAAATGGGTAGTGGTGGGGTAAATACAGTTACGCCTCCCACTTTTTTATTTTTGAAGATACAAACAGGAAACATGGGCACATTACAGGTACCACTTGGCTTGATATGTGTGTAAAATTTCAGACAGCTGGGTCCAGGCATGTGGTGGCAAGGTATTTTTGAAACAATGAGGAAAGAAACGCCTATAACATTTTTATTTTAAAAGTTAGAAGTCTGAACATTGCTCACTTTGTAGATGGGTTAGGGGTAGATATGTGTCAGAAATTTCAGAATTATAGGTCCAGGCATTTGATGGCTATGGAATTTTTAAATTACATGTTTCAAAAAAATTTCTACAGAGGCCAGGTCTTCCCCTCCCGCTTCCCGCGAAGAAAAGGAAACACTCTCTCGTCTCGATCCCTTTGATCCTTGCTAGTAGTATCCATTACAGGGCTCGTGTTTCCTTTCCTACTTTCACTTTTCAAGCAGAACGGCTGAGCCTAGCTGAGTTTTGCAGCCATGCGTGCAAGGAAGGATCACTCTGGTCTCGATCCCTTTGATCCTTGGTAGTATCCATTACAGGGCTCGTGTCTGCTTTCACTTTGTACTCAAGCAGACACGAGCCCTGTAATGGATACTACCAAGGATCAAAGGGATCGAGACCAGAGTGAGCCTTCCTTGCACGCATGGCTGCAAAACTCAGCTAGGCTCAGCCGTTCTGCTTGAAAAGTGAAAGTAGGAAAGGAAACACGAGCCCTGTAATGGATACTACTAGCAAGGATCAAAGGGATCGAGACGAGAGAGTGTTTCCTTTTCTTCGCGGGAAGCGGGAGGGGAAGACCTGGCCTCTGTAGAAATTTTTTTGAAACACGTAATTTAAAAATTCCATAGCCATCAAATGCCTGGACCTATAATTCTGAAATTTCTGACACATATCTACCCCTAACCCATCTACAAAGTGAGCAATGTTCAGACTTCTAACTTTTAAAATAAAAAAGTTATAGGCGTTTCTTTCCTCATTGTTTCAAAAATACCTTGCCACCACATGCCTGGACCCAGCTGTCTGAAATTTTACACACATATCAAGCCAAGTGGTACCTGTAATGTGCCCATGTTTCCTGTTTGTATCTTCAAAAATAAAAAAGTGGGAGGCGTAACTGTATTTACCCCACCACTACCCATTTTTCTAAAATTAATTGCCACACAATACAAGCACCTACGTTTCCGAAATTTCACACACATAGGTCCCAAGGTACCGCCTACAATGTGGCAAAGTTTCATGTGTGTAACTTTAAAAATGACAAAGTTATAGGCATTCCTGGGTATTTATTAAAAAATTAATTGCCACACAAGGCAAGCACCTACGTTTCCGAAATTTCACACACATGGGTCCCAAGGTACCACCTACAATGTGGCAAAGTTTCATGTGTGTAACTTTAAAAATGACAAAGTTATAGGTGTTTCTTTCCTCATTGTTTCAAAAATTAATTGCCACACAAGGAAAGCTCCAATGTTTCTGAAATTTCACACACATATCAAGGCAAGTGGTACCTGTAATGTGCCCAAGTTTCCTGTTTGTATCTTCAAAAATAAAAAAATGGGAGGCGTAACTGTATTTACCCCACTACTACCCATTTTTCTAAAATTAATTGCCATACAAGGCAAGCACCTACGTTTTTGAAATTTCACACACATAGGTCCCAAGGTACCCCCTACAATGTGGCAAAGTTTCATGTGTGTAACTTTAAAAATGACAAAGTTATAGGCATTCCTGGGTATTTATTAAAAAATTAATTGCCACAAAATGCATGCACCAATCTTTCTGAAATTTCTCACAGATAACTACCCCTAACCAGTCTACAATGTGCCCAAGTTTCATCCTTCTATCTTTAAAAATGAAAAAGTTATAGGCGTTTTTGTAAAACAATACTTGGCTATGGGAAAAAGCATTCAAAATGGCGTCCGATCCGGATCGGACCTCATCGGATCGGATCGGATCGGATCGGAGGTTGTCCGGATCGGATCGGATCGGATCGGATTTTCCCGATTTTGGGTCGGATCGGATTCGGATCGTGGATCGGATCCGATCCGATGCACACCCCTAGCATTTACGCCCTCCAAGAAGGGCCTAACAGCACCCACCATATGTGGGAAATTGGCAGCTTTGGCTTTTTGGTCAAAACTGCGAGGGGTGGTGGATTCCACAAATGATTTTAGAGTCAGGCACATGCTGCGTGGCTGGAGTAGAGCTTCCCCAAAGTCGGTGGATGGCAGATTGCCATTCTCAGCGGATATCCTGCTGGGTTTGAGGGAGTTATGGACCTCCCTGTGTCAAACTAAGAATAAAGCTACTTTGTCTCGTGCAGCAGCTTTAACTGCATTTTTGGTGCTTTCTGAATATCTGAGCTGGTGGCGTCATCCAAGAATGATCTGTCCGGTAAGGCTCTTCAATTGGCTGATACAAGCATAGGAAGGAGCGAAGTGCATATTGTGCTTAGGCACTCAAAAACGGATCAGCTTGGAAAGGACTTAGATATAACATTGTATGCAGCCCCAAGACAAGAGTTGTGCCCAGTGACGGCGCTCCAGCAGTTTATAGCTGGGCGATGCAATTTCCCTGGGGCCTTGTTTTGCCACCAGGACACCCTCCCACTGACCAAATACCTGTTCTGGTCTGTTACCAAATGGGCTGTGACGGCCTTGGGCTTAGCACATGCTCAGTTTGGTACCCATTCTTTTAGAGTAGGAGCAGCATCTACGGCAATGGCTCAGATTCAGTCAGTGGGTCGGTGGCGTTCAGAGGCCTTCAGGACCTATGTTAGACAATTGCCTAAATAAGGTCTTGGGATATGGCGTAACATACCCATGTTTAATTACAGGTCATTGGATGGGGTACACCCTGATAAGTGTGATCATCTGCAGCCATAGCATGGTCTTTTGGGCCGGCAGACGGGCGGCCGGGTCAAGCCTTGGAACACAGCTCGGACTGCACCAGCAATCTTCCATTCAATGGCTGGGCAGACGAGGTATGTGGTGGGAGAGTCTGTTCTCCCTGTTATTCCATCAGCAGGCAGTGTTAGTCATCCCGCAGGTATTGCTCATTCATTTGGGGAGCAATGATATTGGGCTGATGAAGGGCAAAGCCCTGGTGTTGTGAGCAAGGGCGGATTTTCAGAGAATTCGCATGGCTTGGCCTGATGTTAGGGTCATCTGGTCCTGAATGCTCCCTCGGATAAAATGGAGGGAAAGGGGAGACCCCTTGGCCTTAGAACGTTCTCGGCGTAGAGCAAATACAGAAATCTACAACAACCTTATTAAGCATGGGGATATTAGCATTAAACATCCCTTGATCACACGAACTGGGAGGGAGCTGTTCAGGCAGGACGGTGTGCATCTGTCCGATGCAGGGAATGATCTTCTCCTGAGAGATCTGCAGAGGGGTTTGTCAGAGCTTATCTTAGGTAGTGGGGTGGGGAGCGACTAAGCGGATGCTTGTCACCCCTTGTGGCGGTTAGGTGCGGGCATCTAGAGTGGAGGAACATTGGTGAGCATTCTCAGGCACCCTTGGGGGTGATGGGTAGGGCCAGAAGCCCCTGGCAGGGAGCCTTGCGGCACCTGTTGGAGGCCAAGGCTTACCTTTGAGGCCAACCCTACTCACCTACTTGGGGCCATGCGGCACGAGCAGGGTCGACAATGGAAGTCCTCCCTACCCGAATGGGGAGCCCGTGGAGTGGCAAGATGGCAGGCACCGCTTCATGTGACTAGAATTGCTCACCTGAGCCTAGAATGGTCTAAGGGAGACCTTAAGTAGATGCCCACTTAGGAATGACCCATTTGCAGATCTTTCAATAAAATGTGGCCCAAGTTTAAACCAAACAATTGTCTCGTCTCGTTATTTCGCTGTCCAGTTCCGCAAATGCCTCTTTCCCTGGCCCGGCGAAGCCTGGGCGGGGGTGGGGGCTAATTGCGGCTGGCGGTGGGGAGACGGAGCATGGCTGTAGCCTATTGGCTACTGGTTTGGCACCACTGCAAGGAGGGAGGAGGCAGCCCCCGCATAAATAGGTGGTGTGCCCGCTCTCCTCCCTCTTCCAATTTTCTGGCTCCCTTCCTCCCTCCCTTGTAGGCAGTATGGGTTCACTGGTTGTCCATTTGGAAGCCAAGTAGGATTTTTTTGCTCATAGTCTGAATTGGCTGTGAGTTTTTCCACCTACTCCATACTGTAAGACAAGACGGATGTATAAATAGGTTAATTTGTTTGATTTGGTCACATTTCCAGGGTGGTTAGGTGAGGGCATCTAGAGTGGGGGAACATTGGTGAGCATTCTCAGGCACCCTTGGGGGTGATGGGTAGGGCCGAAAGCCCCTGGCAGGGAGCCTTGCGGCACCTTTTGGGTGCCAAGGCTTACCTTTGAGGCCAACCCTACTCACCTACTCGGAACTGTGTGGCACGAGCAGGGTTGACAATGGAAGGCCTCCCTTCCCGAATGGGAAGCCCGTGGAGTGGCAAGATGGCAGGTGCCACTTCATGGGACTAGAATTGCTCACCCAATCCTAGAATGGCTTAAGGGAGGCCTTAAGTAGATGCACGCTTAGGAATTATCCCTTTGCTGATCTTTCAATAAAATGTGGCCCAAGTTTAAACCCAAACAGTTGTCTCGTCTCGTTATTTTGCCGTCCAGTTCCACGATTTAATATGTTGCGATATTGATTTACAGGGCTATCCTATCATTAAATTTGGAGTGTTCCAACATTGGCGCCTCTGCCTGACTCATGCCTGCCCTGGCTCACGCCAGCAGGGCAGAAGTGAGGAAGGAATGGTGTTCTCTTTCCTTCCTTCCTGATATAGGAAGAAAGGTTTGGCATTTTTTTTCTCACTCTAGCTCCAGGTCTGATGTAACTTTCTCCCTGTATTGGGGGTGTGGTTGGGGACTGCGATGGGCTTTCGATTCTGCAGATCCAAAGTTATCCCGAATATCTCCATGGCATGCTGCTGATCTGCCCCTTTTACCTTGGAGTGGAGGCATCTGAGGTCAGATATTCCCTTCAAATGGTGGACCACTCTGCATGCTAAATCAAAGAATATCACTCCTTATAAATGAATACATTCAATTTTTATGACATAAGTGTTGTTTTTTATCAGTGAAATTTATATGAATTTATAATCCAGTTTTACACACACACACACTGATATATTTGATGTGTACTATGAGTTTCTGTAGCAAAGGGGAATAGAATAACTTGGTGGTTATTTAAATATATGAGAGCGAAATGGTTGTGTTGACACTCCAGAGTAGGTTAATGAGAGGCAGGAATATTGAGTTAGCTCATTAAATTTGTCACAATGTTTATCCGGATGCCTTAATAATTATAGTCTCGGGGTAAGGTGAGTGACCACATCAGAGTTAGAGGAAGGTAATGAAAATACATATAATTCTCCGTGCCTTCTTCCCAGTCACCTCTCTGTACATTTTGTTATTACTTGGCACCCTATTGGACAGGACAAAGGGGAATGAAAATACTCTTTCACTTAGAGCCGAACTACATACTATTTATTATTCACATGTTATGGCCATTTTCAGAAAATTCCACTCCAGATTGCAGGTAGGGAAAATATGATTTTGAACATTCCCTCATATAAAAACAATTCTTTTTCTTTCCATATCCCCATTGAGCTACTTTTCTAAGTGAGGGTGGTTTTTTAAATACAAGAAATCATTCAAATATGCAATCCCTCTCCACTGTCTGAAGGGGCCAAGCCCTAGCCTGAATATTGTTCATATTCATCATCAACAGGAAAGTTAAGAGAACACCATTGCCAGTTCTGATCATATTTTTCTCCCACAGAATGCCTAACTAAATTACTGAAAGGAATTTGCAGACAAGAATAGATGTGAAATGTTTTATTGAAATATATGGTCTAAGCCAATTTCTTGCAGACAGCCCTGTGAGCTAAGTTGGGAAGCCTGTAAAGAAACTGTTTACATGACCACTGTTGGAATGAATTCCAATCATATCTACTAGGCTGGTCATGTGCTCTAATTTACAGAGGATAGTCATCCATTTGAAGTGCTGTCAGAGTACAGCCCTCTCTCAGAAGATGCCCCTTATATGAAAGATTGTCCAGTCCACATTCAATTTTAAGATAAGCCTTAAGAAATGAGCCCAGGGGCCTTGAAGTTGCCCATCAACAGTTAGCACCTGGACAGTAGACTGAGCAGACTCCCAGGTAACATGATCACAGTCTCCCCCATTGGGCATTTTATTTAAATTACAGTACTTATTTCTGAATTTGCATCTATCGTGTAAGATTTGCATACATATAAAATAGCATATGCAAATGTGTTTATCTTTTTGCCCTCTTTTTGATGACAATAGCCCCTCCCCCAGACTCACCTCCAACACCGTTCCATAGGGGGGCCCTCTGGAGCAGGTTTTGGGGGCTGCATAAGGGAAGGGAGATCAGGTAAAATACCCCCCTCCTCATTCTATTGTTGTTACCTCCGCTGTATCAATGAACCTTCTGTCAATGCAGGGACGCCACTGAATACCACCCATTGTGGTTTTGCCAAACAAAAAAACACAGGAGATAAACTACACACAAGTGAGTGTTATTTATTTTGTTACAACCTTGTAAAATAAATTAGGCTAAGAATTGGTGACTGGCCCAAAGTCACCTAGTGAACTTCATGGCAAAGTGAGAACTAGAACCTGGTTCTCCCAAGTCCTAATCCAACACTTTAAGCATTACACCACACTGGTTCTGTAATTATACTATTACATCTAATTTCACCCCTAGATTAGCCATGGTGTCAGTTTTGTTTACTAAGAGGTTTAAATACAGTGAATTTTAGGAGAGCAGCATGAGATACTATATTCCTTCCCACTTCTTTCCTTCCTTCTTTTTACAAATAGAAATAACTTTAAAACGAATTTGTTATGTCACAAATCTACTAAAACTCTTCCACTCCACTAAAAACAACCATAAAAACAAGACATCTCTCCCACTGTTTTCGCTGGCTGCCATCATCTCTGCCATTTTCTTGTAATATTTAGAGAAGAATCTGCGTAGTTACTAAGCTTTAGCTAAATACAGTTAAATTTGTGCAAATCTCCCCAAACGTGGGAAAAATAGAGTTAAATATACACAGATCTCCCCAAAGGTGGGAAAAATAATGTTTTGTTTGCACAAATCTCCACAAAGATTTTTTAAAAAATCCTATCCTGCTTATTAGTGGAATACAAAGTAGGCTACTGAGGTTGTGCTGCAAAGCTCCATGGGATATGTGCCAGGAGTGGGTGGGAGGACTAAGGAGGAAATAAGCCATAGCAAGACACAGGCTGCATTCAGACAACACAATAGTCAATGGTGGGGTAATAATTAACTTTACAATTGTTTATTTAGGGGGCACTCCCCACACAACATGGTAATAAATAATCAACCGCAGTGTGGATTAGGATCAGCGCTGAGTTGACTATGGCAGCATTCAGACGACATGATAGTCAATACAACTGACGATAGTTCCCCCCCCCCCCCAGTTGATTATTGTGTTGTCTGAATGCAGCCACAGAATGCCTGATCATCTGTTGGGAGTAACATGGGTTAGAGAGCAAACAAGCACCCACTGTATCATATTTTCTGGGTGGCTTATTGTGACATGCTAATTAGCCCATTCTCTTTTAGTAATTGAAAAGCATTTGGGTTACTGGAATGTAATTTGAGTCGGGGGCAGTTAAAAACCAAAGCAGTTAAGCAGGATTCACATCTATCTCCAAAACTGCATATAGTTTTAAAATGCATGGAAATAGGGAAGAAAAGAAAAAATATTGCTCTGCTGTTGATATATTGTGCATAGCTAACCATTATTACTGACTTGAATACTTTGCAAACACCCTAGCCACTTAAATGAAAGTTTATGCCATATTAAAACTGTCAACAGAGCTATGTCCCTTAACACCTTTTGAAACAATCTTAATTTGCCAGCTGTTCCAAATGAATAGGCTGACTTCAAGAAGTGCTGTAGCTGGTTATTGTTAGATTAATCTGTTCCTTAGAGTTTCTGTGTAACATGTTAAAGTGTCCCCAGTTTCATTCTTTCATATTGTGATGTTGGTAGTGATACTTGTAATGTGATTTACTTAATTGTGAAATGAGACTCTTAAAGTGTATAAGGATTAGAAGTTAAATTTCTCCACCCTAATTTCATGAGCTGGCCTCTTCTTTGCCCAGTGTCCAAATGGGTCTAATGAACAATGATGCAGAACAGAGTCTTTCCTGTGAAAATAAGAAAATTATCTGAATTGAGTCGCTTTCAGTGGAGATTTCCATTGAGATGGCTCCAGCTGTTTCCATGAGAATCTGACATAAACAAATGATCCTTGGCTGCTGAGCAGCATGCAAAATAGGAGTTCTGATATGTCAAGATTTGCATTTTAAACACGCTCAGCTTGCTGAGCTATTGGATGATTTTTCAGATAATGGATCGAGTATTGGCCATCCGTATTCATCAAACCTGGAGAAAGGTTCACGGAACAAAGGATACAGATGAACAGGACACAGTCCAGGCAAGAAGTAAGGAATATTAACAATTGGTTTTGATTTCATATCCATCAATCTACACAGGAAATCATTCATTAAAGTACAAGCTCCTCTGAATGCCACCACCAAATGAGATGATGTGGGCGGCTGCTAAGAAGAAGTATTTTTCAGTGGTGGCATCCCAGTTGTTTCCTGACAGAGGGCAGATCTACACTGCTGTTTTAAAGTGCTGTAAAGCACTTTATAACAGTAGTGACAACTGTTTTGGAGTGTGTCGTGGGCCCCAACAGTTGTCACTACTGTTATAAAGCACTTTAAAGCAGTTTATAACGGTACTGACAACTGTTGGGGCCCAGGACACACTCCAAAACAGTTGTCACTACTGTTATAAAGCGCTTTAAAACACTTTAAAACAGCAGTGTAGATCCTGCCTTATCTGGAGTTTACAATGTGGTCTTTTGGGCACCAGGTGAAGACCTTTTTATTTTCCCAGGCTTTTCACTCCTACGGTTTTGTTTTAATATGGTGTTTTATCATGTTGTATTCTAGGATTTTAATTTTTGTGAACTGTCCAGAGGGTTTGTCTATTGGGCAGTATTATTATTATTATGTATTACATAATACCGCCCCACAGCCGAAGCTCTCTGGGCAGTTTTACAAAGATTAAAACATTAAAAATTAAAAATTGATAAAATTTTAAACCATAAAAGCATAAAAACAGACAACATAACAAGACAATATACATTTAAAACAACTTTGAAACTCTTAGTTGGGCCTAAAGATAGATCTGGGGTCAATTAAAAACTCAACATATGTTGTTAAATGCTGGGAGCAATGCAATTAATTAATTAATTAATACAATGGAGCTCTATGTGGCTATATACTGTAAGTTGCTCACTTTAAATTTATATCTTGAGCAACATAGAGAGCCTGATACATCTAGCATTCCAAATGTACTGATGCATTATTGTCTTACCAAAACAATCCAAAGGTCCAGAATGCAATTTACTAGAATTGGCTGGTATGCACAATATACCAAAGGCCTCACTACTGTTATCTGAGCCTAAATGATCTCACCATTAGACTATTGTAATATGCTGTACATGGGTCTGTCCCTAAAGGTGGTTTGGAAACTAGATTGACACTTGGTTAGTGTTGAGTGTTGGCCAGTTTGACCACATTACTCCAGTGTTGAATCTGCTGCACTGGCTACCTGTGTTTGCAAACCTTGTTCAAGATGCTGGCTTTGCCTTAGAAAGCCCTAAATGGCCTGGGATCAGGTATCTCAGGAAGCACCTGCTCCCAGATGAATTTCCATGTAATCTGGGAGATCATATGTTACATCATATTCAGAGGCCAGGTTAATCTTCACAAGAAGGAGGGCCTTCTTGAGTACTGCCCCAGAGCTGTAGAACCCCCTTCCATGGACTATATATTTGCCATGGACAATTTAATATCGTCCTGTTCCAAAGTCCTTTCCATTGTTATGTTATGTTTCTGCTGCTGATTTGCAGTTATTTTGTTTCTGCTTGGTGTGTTTGGTTGTTTCTTGGTTTTATTTTAATGGTTTTAGATAGTATTTCTTTTGTATTTGTTTTCCTGTAAACTGCTTTGAAATCACTGTGTGAAAGATGGTGTAAATATTTTGAAATTATGTATAACTAGCTGATATGCCCGGCATTGCTCGGGTCTGTGAATAATGTTTATGACATTTATTTAATAAATAATAAATTTTTCTGCAACTTATTCATCTTTAGGTTGGTTAGTTGTTTTTAGTTTGGTTGAGTTCGTAAATTGTTTTGTTAGAATCAATGGAAAATTGTGTTAATAAGAACTTTATTTTAAATTAGAGCTTCATGATAAACCACATTTTTTTGTTTTACCTGAAATGCCTACACCTCCCATTATGCCTTGGCCGGAGCAGCCACCTAAGCTTTCAAAAACAATCAGGACACACAACACCCTTTCTACCAGATAAAAAAGATCCAAACCTAAAAATAGCTTTTCAAAATAGACCCGGCATTGCCCAGATATCTGAATAACATATAGTAGGGAAGCGAATCTCAGTGGACATGAGGAACTATTGTATGCATGTGCTTTGAAGTTATTATTATGAAAAAAGGAAAGCAGCCAGAACACAAAATACTTTATTGGCATAATGTACTATATAATATCTACATTTAACAGGTTTTGGTAGAGAACCAGGATGGTGAAAACCGCTGGTGACTTGGCCCTTTTATCTGACATAAACATATTTAAAATCCAAAAGTTCATGTTTGTAGATTTTTCTGGTACAATGTACAGCCAGGGCAAAAAAGGAGAGAAGCAGGTTCTCAGAATGTTATTTTTATTTCACTTTTCAGCCTATGTTGTTTTTTAAGGCCTTCTACAGAGGGTTGATAAGAGATGTCTGCAGAAATACTCTTAACAGGATTATAGTCTCTAGTAATTATCATAGGAGACTATCATCCTGTTAAGAGTATTTCTGCAGACATCTCTTATCAACCCCCCGAAGAAGGCCTTAAACAACATAGGCTGAAAAGTGAAATAAAAATATCTTAACATTCTGAGAACCTGCTTCTCTCCTTTTTTGCCCTGAGTTGGATGCTCTCCTCCTTCCCCCCCCCCCACAATGTACAGCCAGACGTATCAGCATGCAAGATTTCAAGTTTCTACCTGGCATTGCTTGGGCCCCCTAAAATATATGTCTGCAAACTAATCATCTTAAAGTAGCAGGCCGGAGCTAGGCCTGAGTTAACCTTTAAACAAATTAAATACATTTGTTTTTTTCCTCTCTCGCCCTCATGACAATCCTTCAAGGTAGGCCGGTCTTAGGCCTGTGAGGTAACTTTAAATTAAATTAGTTACTCCCCCCCCCACTCTTTCTCACCTTTCAATGCATGGCCAGGGCTGCTGTGAAGCTGTGCAAACAGTGCCCATAGGTGGACCATGAGGGAGCTGGCTGGCTATCTGACGGTTCACTTGGTTGCCATTGGCAATGGGCCTACTCCCAATGGGGCCTAGCAACTGAGGCAGCTGGCCCCAGGCACTCTCCCTTTAGGCTGAGGAGGGCAAGCCACTACCAGATAATAGCTACCAAAGCCTGATAAGCCTTCCCTCCTGTGCAAGGCATGCTGGGAGTTGTAGGCATAAGCTTAGGTCACTGAATAACATGTTAATCTTTGAACACCATCTGAGATGTGGTGGAAGACAACTGGAGAGCACGCCATCTTGATTGTTGCACCCTGCTTGTGGATTTTTGAATAAAGTTTATGATTTTTATGTAAAAGCCTGACTATACCATTGAGACAGAAGAGTGAATGGAGGATTGACTGATATAGCTGAGGCTAGAATGGAATGGTGGGCAGGGTTAGTGGCAGTTGGAGAAAGTCAGGGAGGAGAACAAAGAAAGTTAGTGAGAGGTCAGGATTTGCTCACCCATACTTTATTTTCAATCAGCCACTCTACATGCCAGTACTACACCTCCCATCATGCCTTTGGCAGCCCGCAGGTGCCTGCATCCCCTGAGAGATCCTCTTGTTGCCGATGCTGCTCTTCGATAGAGCATCGAGGAGTAGCATCACCAATGAGGGGAGGTAAGCGGCTATCCATGGCCACAACCAGCTGTGGGCAACTTTGCTGGGACTGCCTTGGCCTGCGCTTCTCACCCACCAAGTGCTACATCTAGAGCCTGTACTGAAGGGCTGGGGCTGGGCCAGGCAAGTCCCCCCTTTGTCGGGTCTGTTTCTGGGCATGCACAGAGTGCCTCCCCTTCCTCCCTCCCTCTTAAGGGCAAAGGCTACATACTTGCTTCCCCCAGATTCTGAGAAAACAGCGATATCAGGACAGAGTGCCTTTGAGCATGTTTGGCCCCTCAAAGTCATGCTGTTGTATCTAGTTGCATTCTAAAACCATGCAGAGGGTGGGAGGAGGCACCGCAAATGGATGTAGCCCATTTATGTGGGTTGTTTCCTTTTATGTGGAATTGGGTTGACTGCTCAAGACCAACCTTAGGAGTCGGGGTTGTAAAAGACACGCAGCAGCTGTGCACTCATAATGGCTGCCAAAGACCAGTAAGTCTGGCCTCCTGCCCAAGGCATGCTGGGAGTTATAGGTGTAAACCTAGGTTTTTATGAAAGTCTTTAAAAATACTTAAACCCCCCAAATTTGTGTTTTTAGATTTTTCTAGTACATTGTACTAGCAGCCAGACCTATCACTGTATCACCGTGTTAAGTTTCTAACTCATCTGGAAGTGGGTAAACATTTCCGGACATGCGTGACACACACATACTTTCCGCTTTATAAGTAGAGATAAAGCCGCCAGGTTTGACACATATAAAAACATGGAGCTTTACGGACAGCATCCCAAGGAGGGATGGCTGGATCAGTCTGTTCCCACTCTGTGTCGGTTTTGCATGTGTTCGTTCATTGGTCTGTTTTATCCAGTCTGCATTAATCTGCATTTTTTTTAAAAAATGGTACTATACACACACACACACACACATTCTCACAGAATACATATTTATAGATGTATTTTTCACAAACTACACATTTTAAGCTGGATCAATGGTGCTGGTAGAAGTGATTTTCTCCACCCCTTCCTTCCCACAGCAGTCCCTCCAGCTCCCTTAAAATGCTACAGAGAAAGTCAGGAGACCCTGCTGAATGAGGTGGACTGTGATGTGGTCAGGAGGTGGGACCCTCCAAGGGCTCATCTACACCTACGGGTATAGCGGGAGGGAGGGGGAGGATCGCAGAATTATCTGCTTCTGCCACAGTCCTCGGGGTTGTCCCAGGACCATGGAAAAACCAGGACATCCCCAGTTGCAGTTATCCTGGGGTTGTCTCTAGGTTGACCCCAGTTGACCCCGGGATCACATGTGTTTCAGTTGAACACACAAGGACGACCTAGAGATGACCCCAGGATAACTGCATGATGTGACATGGCCCAAATTTGGGTAGAAGAATCTTCAATGAGCAGTGCAGCTCCAGGTTGTTGAAACTCCTTAAGTAAGACACCTTCAGTGCCCCCTCTCAATGTGTCTCCTTTCTCACCAGCCTTATTATGAGCTGCTCTCATGCTCTTTATAATTATTGCTATACTCCTTGCTACAATTTGCTTTCTTGGCAAGCAGAGATGCAACAAGCAAGCAGGCAGTGGCATCTACTGCTCCTTCTCGCAACCATTATTTCCTCATCTGGAGCAAGAGGCAGGTGAGCAAGAAGGTTGCAATGTTGAAAAGGAGGAGCAACTCCAGGGGACTCTGGGCAGTGGGCCTATGCTGGGGTGTGGCCCATTTACAGGTGCCCAACCTACCTTTGACACCTGTCCTGCTCTTGAGGAAGATTCCTTCCTCTTAAGGAAGGCATATCCTAGCCCCAGCCCATTTTCTCTCAGACTCTGCATTTCTAACAATGCAATCCTTTACATGTCTGCTTCTTCTTTACATACTTCTTCCTAAAATACCTTTATTTGAGCTGAACTACATCATAAAAATCAGACAAATTCAAAATCTAAGAGATAACTGTGTTCCAATCTGAGCATTACTCTGGGAGGTGCAGATCAAGTCAGTTCATACTGGAATTCACAAAGAATGAATTCCTCTAGAATCCCTGGGGCCAAGGTTCTGTAATTAATTAGTGGGAAAGATCTGATTGTTTATTCTTAAATGATTTGGAGTCAGGGGTGAAAAGGGAGGTGGCTACATTTGTGGATGATCCCAATTATGTAGGAGAGTAAAAACCCAGACTGCAGAGAGCTCTGAAACAATCTTTCTAAGCTGAGACAAAGGGCAACGAATTACAAATGAGGTTAAATGTAAGTAAGCACAAGAAAGTGTAAAGTGATGCAAGTTGGATCCAAAAATAAACAAATCCTAACTTTATGAGTTCAGTGATAGCTCTCAACTGGCAGTGACTCATAAACTCATCTTGGGCATGTGCAAACTTTGACTCAATGTGTGACAATGGTGAAAAAGGCCAATTCTATTTTAGAGATGATGGGGAAAGACAATGAAAATAAAATGGTTAGTAACATAATGCCTTTGTATAAATCTAAGCTGTAGCTTGGCAACCACTTTTGGAATATTGTGTATAGTACTAGTTTCCCCATCTCAAAAAGGATTGCATAGAGCTGTAAAAGAGAAATAAAATGGTGGAGAGGTTTGGAGCTTTTTAGTTTAGAACCCCCCCCCCCCCAAATAATGACTGGAGGGACAGCGCTCATGGGGTTAGATCCTGCTGGAGAACAAGGAACTTGATGTCTGCCCATTCCTCCTTTCCTCTGAACCCCCCCCCCATACCCTGAAAAGCTGCCATATTGTTCTGGAGGATTGGTGAACCCTCCAGAATAATATGGGAAGTGGCACAGCAGACTGACAGGGAAAAGGAGAATTGATGGAAATTGCTTTTCCCCTTCTAACAGGAGAGCCCTCACTGGATCCCAGACTTTTTCACAAATGGGAGGAACCTTTCTATTCATGGAAGTAACACTCTGAAGCCAAACCATGATGAATAAAATTATACAGTGTAGGAAAAGTAGCCAGAGATCATTCTTTCTCCTTCTTTCTTAGTAGAAAAACTCATGATTTTCCAATAAAACTGATTGACAGTGGATTTAAGATAGACCAAAGGAAGTACTTTTCCACACTATCTATAGTTAAGGAATTCTCTATGCCCATAAGATATGGTAGATGGCCATGGGTGTCAATGGCTTCTATGGGGGTTTAGACAAATTCATGGCACATAGCACTATCAGTGTGGACGACCTGGATCACAGTGTCTCTATTTTACCATCTTCATATTCCAATAATTGTAGGACCTTTTTGGAAAAAGAGGTGTCAAGTTTACTCACATATGCAAGATACTAACATCAGTACATGGTAAGTCTACATGGATCATCGCCTCTTATCACCTCACAACTTGGCCCCCTATTGGAGTATATGCTTGTGAAGGTAAGAGGTAATGACCTGTGATGACTCACCATGTGGTGACAGATGCTAGCAATTTCAAATATTCAAGTTAGTGGATCGTAAGTGAAATTATGCCATACGATTAATGTAGTGAATTAACTCCCTTAACAGGTGTAAGATATAAAGTGTTTTATTGGGATTTACTGCTATCTCAGACAAAATATAGGAAAAAAAGAATTGAGTGGCCTCTGGAACATGGGTAGAAAACATAGGTCAGCAATACAGCAAGAAATAAACCCATGACACAGATTTAGGTCAGTCGCTGTCTTGCATTTCTAATTCATGTTAATTGTATTTATTTATTTATTACATTTCGATACCACCCAATGGCTGAAGCTCTCTAGGCAGACACAATAATGGGTTTGATGCTTAGCCCCTAAGAGCTGGTATAGTGAGAAGGATGTCTGAGGTCTTGGAAATTTTCCTACAGGCTTAGCTGGTGGTCCTGCCAAGGCTTTTGTCTCTGCTCGCAATGAAGGGGTGATACAGGTCATTAATAAGATCCAGGCCATTGTCCTTGGCCTAGTCAATCACCTGCCTCTTTTCAGATGGTGATTTCCAGTTGCTGTTGTTGTTAGCATCGATTTTAATGTTTAATAATAAAACAAAAATAAAACCCATAACCATTACAATTGTAACGAATTTAAAAATTCAGGAGTTGTATCCAAAGTTTTATAGAAAAAGTGTGGTTTGAGAAGGGTCTTGAAGGAAAGAAGAGAAGTGGTACCATTCAGATATTTATTTATTTATTTATTTATTTAATTAACTATTTATATACTACTCCATATCTAAAATAGATTCCAGAGTGGTAAACATAAGAAATAAAATAGTAAGAAGGTAAAAAGATAAACAGCATATTAAAACTGTTCAATTTAAAACAGAATTCCAATAAAAACAGTGGCTGGTCAGTTGAGGAATGTTTCCTGGAAAAGAATTGTTTTCAGGAGGTGCCAGAAGCAGCATAGTGTTCATGCCTGCCTGAAATCCAGGGGCAGGGAATTCCAAAAAAAAAAGGAGCCATCACACTAAGGCTCTTCTCCTGATGGACTCCAGTTGGGGCATAGGGCCATGTGGAATCACCATATTCTGGGAAGCCGTTCCAAACGTATGGATCTTCTGTTTAAATCAATGGGAGTGAGAAGTGTTCAGCTTTGGTAGGATCATACTCTTTCAATTTTAACATTCTATACAGTTGCTAGAACAGAACTCTTCGATATATGTGGTTCTTTCAAATTACACAGTGTAAGTATACCGCCAAGGGGAGGGACATCTGGCTAGATCTACACTATTGCTTTTTATTAGTATTGAAATGCACAGATTACTGTTGGGGTACATTACACATTCCATATACTGCTTTTCTAGCATAATTTCCTGCTTTTTATTCCATATTATCCAAAACACCACAACAGATGTCATTGTATGTGCTAGGATAGGGTGACCATATGAAAAGGAGGACAGGGCTCCTGTATCTTTAACAGTTGCAAAGGACAGGGAATTTCAGCAGGTGTTGTTTGTATGCATATATAACCTGGTGAAATTCCCTCTTCATCACAACAGTTAAAGCTGCAGGAGCCCTGTCTCTTGACTATGTACAAAAGAGGGCAGGGCTTCTGCAGCTATAACTTTGTGATGAAGAGGGAATTTCACCAGGTTCTGCTTATATACAAATGACATCTGCTGAAATTCCCTTTTCTATGAAACTGTTAAAGATACAGGAGCCCTGTCCTCTTTTTCATATGGTCAGCCTATCTAGGAGGTATAAACGTGCAAGAGGGATATTGCGTCACCATGATAGGATTGTATCAATATGACACCAGGTGTAAATCTGTCCCCTGCTTAGTCAAAACTGAAGGGAATCAGGATTGCCACCTATTTTTTCTGGCACAGCTCCTATGACTTCTACAGCTGAACAGCAAACAGAAATTCAGATGCTTTTTTCAGCCTACAGAGCCAGTGGTAGGAAAATCTTCACCTGCTCAATTTCTGCCTATTGTATAGCTATTTAAGACTAAAGAAAACTTGTTTTGGGGTGGGGTAGGGCAGGGCAGGGCAGGGTGGGGAGGCTGGCAAGCCAAAGCTGAGAAGAATATAAGATATAACAGAAGGGGTAATAAATTCACCTTCTCTAAGCTTTTCTTATTTCTCTCAAGTGCAGCAGTTCAGTGGCTTTCAGGATTTTCCCGCCTTTTGCAGGGAGAACACCACTGGGGAGTTTCAATTACCCAGTATAACTTGCTCTGTCTTAGCCTGCTCAAGGCCAAAAAGTACAAAATAAGTCACAGTGATGCACCTTCTTTTCAAGGCAACAGCCACCTTAAACCTTCCTTAAGAATGCATGTCCGCCTTTTCTACCAAAACATACTCTTCTCTTTGAAACGGGAAGATAGTATTTAAAAAATAGCATATTCCATTTGGAATATGAATTGTCACATGCAGGAGGTCACTGAAAGGAGGTTGCCTTGAGAAACGTGTTTTGACTCCATCTGGCAAGGCTTAACAATGACTCTCCCCCTTCCCCTTTGCTGATTCTTAAGCAGTATATGCAGTTCCCAGGTAAGAAATAAACCCGAGCTGTTTTCATTTCATCCCACCTCTGTTTATATTACTTGGCTTGGCTGCACTGCCTAGATGATATTACTTGCTAGTTAAGACAGCCAGCTTACTCTCATACCACTTTCCATTCCATAATGATGCTAGCGCCTCTGTGCCAGGAAGGGAATTAAATTAGCATGAGTATAATCTTCCCTTAAGGCTCCACAAGCACCTGCCATTAAGGCTAATTGGAGTGACATGCTCCAATTGCATTAATGAGATCAAGAACGTACCTAGCAGGAAAGCGTTTACACATATGTAGGGAGCAAGGGTGAAACAATATCTCATCTGTCCAGGGATGCTTACATGTGACATACATAGGAAATGGATGTTCATGTTTCAAGTAGCAGGCTATTTTTGTTTTGTTTTGTTTTTAACTGAGGTCCAATTTCTGGCATTCACTTTTATTCCACTCAGATTTGGGCCACAGTCATATAATAGGGTGACCATGTGAAAAGGAGGACAGGGGATCCTGTATCTTTAACAGTTGTATAGGAAAGGGAATTTCAGCAGTTGTCATTTGTACACATGCAGCACCTGGTGAAATTCCCTCTTCATCACAACAGTTAAAGCTGCAGGAGCCCTGCCCTCTTTTGTATCTGGCCACTCTAGTATAGCTCCTGCAGCTTTAACTGCACAGGAATTTCACCAGGTGCTGCATGCATACAAATGACACCTGCTGAACTTCCCTTTTCTATACAACTGTTAAAGATACAGGAGCCCTGTCCTCCTTTCCATATGGTCACTCTTTTATATAGTATGCTGCAAAGGTGAGAAATTCTGCATTATGGTGAAATTTAAATAGTTGATTAGAAGATATCAAGAAACTCCTTTCCACTGCAAAGCATCTAGGGAGTAGTGGAATTGCATTTGCACACGCACAAGTGACATTGGCATACATTAGCAGGCCATACCAGCAGCATACTGGCCACTGTTTACAGTTTGGCTCTTGCCAGCCATGTTTGCTGTTTGGGGTTTCTTCTGGATTTAGCATTGTCTGTGAAAGCACTGGTGTCCAGGAGTGCCTTTTATCGGCAGCTCCTCCTGTACACCACCTATGTCCCCACGTAGAGAAAGGGGATCTAGCCTTGATCATGCATGCACTTACTGCATCCAGATTAGACTACTTTAATGGGCTTTTCATGGGGACTGCCTTTGAAGATGCCACAGAAACTTTAGCTGGTGATCATTGGAGCCAGATGGTGAAAACATATTACACCAATTTTGTACCAGATGTTCTAGTTACAGGTATAGTTCCAGACCCAGTTCAAAGTGTGTGCCTTGCCCTTTAAAAGTCCTAAAAGTTTTGTTTGGGGGGGCATTTTATTTGAAGGACTGCTTGCACTCACATGAAACTGTCCATGCTTTAAGAGCAGTGTTAGAGGTCCTACTCAATCAATCAATCAATCAATCTTTATTCAACAGCCAATAGGCCAAAAACAAGAAATCAGTTAAAATGAACAATTCAGGTAAACATTCCAGAGTGGGTTTCGCACTAGGATAATTGTACATATCAAATCACAAGCCACACAGGTAATCGTTTAGTGCTGTTTAGCTCATACCTAATAACTGTTAACTATCTGAGTTCTACGAATGATTATATTATGTAGGAATTTGGCTACCTGTAGAGTGATTGAGTTATCTTTGCCCAGCAATAGGATGTTCATCAGTTTTCGCTGGTGAATCCCACCTACTTTACGTAAAATCGGGCTGAGTAGTGTGTTCCTTGCCTCATTGTAGAAATTACATCTTAACAGCATGTTTTCAACCGATTCCACTTCTAGATGACAACACGGGCAACACCTATCTTCCACTGGCAGTCCTTGAATCTGCCCTCCAACATCTTGGAGGGGAGGATGTTAACTCTGGCTAATGAAAAAGCTCTTCTGTATTTGGGCACCGATAACCAATTCAGGTATCGGATTCCCTCTCCGCCCACTCCGTCTGTTAGGCCTAGCGTGTAAGGAGAGCATGTTCCGTGGGCCATACTCCTCTGCTCCTGAAGATCTACATCGGAAATTCTTTGCCTAATAATCCGCCTAGCATAGTCATGGTCCATGTACAGTAGGGGAAAAGGGGAAAGGCCCAGGGAGTTTAATTTCTGCACCAGCGCTTAAGTCCATGGAGATACATAGGAGTCTAGCAAGACCAAGGATACCAGGGAGTTTGTGAGAAGGCCATGGTACTGTCTTAGCCAATACAATAGGGTATGGGCCCAAGCCGTACTGCTCAAAGAGGGTAGACCCACCTCCAGATTGAGAACTGCCCCTGCCACACACCTGGGTACTCCGAAAAGCAATCTTAGGTATGACGACTGGAGACCCTCGATCGAGCTATTACATGAGGGAAACCAAATAGGGGCCCCGTACAAAATCTGGGCGGCCATAGAGGTCCTACTCATAAAAACAGAAAAAGAGCCCTGCTGAATCAAACCAAAGACATATCCACAGTGGACATCCAGGTGTGTGTAGGAAGCCCTGAAACAGAAAATGAATGCAACAGCTCTCAACTCGCCCAGAAATGGGGCCTTCTCAGTAATGGCCCCTAACTTACTGAACTGCCTCCCAAAGGATGTGTAGTTGGCCCTTTCAGTTTCAGTATTTAAATAGGCTTTGAAAACATATACAATATGTTTCAAATGGCTTTTCATCAATTAACATGTTTTATTGTTCTTTTTGCTTTTTAATTAGGGTGAACATATTTTGGAAACCAAAAAGGAGGACAACATGGTCAGCTCCCAAGGGGGCATGCCCACCAACATGTCTGGCACCAAGGGTCATGGCTTTTCTTTAAGGATGACCCTTCATTGCCCATGATGTGGGACTCTCAGAAAAAAGCCTCTGGTTTTGCCCTGTGGGCTGCTTTGACTGACCTCTCCTTTCCCACATATTGATCTGTAGATGCCTCACCTCTGCTGAGCTCCAGGTGCCCGACTGCCCACCAAATCTGCAACAGGAAAGATGCTGTGCTTGCCCAGCACTTCTTAGCTAAAAACTTGAGATTCCCTTGATGCAATGGACTGAAAATTCTCAAGGAGCAATACCCTAAAGAGGAGGTTTCACAACCTGAGTTTGAAGGATACGGCTCTAGCGGATTTTTTAAAAAAAACTTATCTCAAACGTTACAAAATTCATAAAAATCAATAGATGAACGGATCTGATTCAAACTTGGCAAGGATAAAGCCCTACCTGAGATCTATCATGGTGCCAGGATTCATTTCTTTATCTTTAAACATGACAGTAAACTTCAGACTTTAAAAACTCCCTAAAATCAGCGGATGAACAGATTTGCTTCAAACGTGGTAAGGCTAAAGCACTATCCGAGAAGTATCATTGCCAAATTTCATCTTTTTACCTTTAAAAATGACCTTTCTTTAAAAAATATATATTTTAAAACCTCAAACATTTTTTTAAAATCCTAAAAATCAACGGATGAATGGATCTGCTTCAAATCTGGCATGGCTAACATCCTGCCTTAAAGCTATCATGGTGCCAAGTTTCATCTTTTTATCTTTAAAAATGGTGGAGCTGTAAGGGTTTTTGTTAATTCTCATTAAAGTAGAGCTGCCCTTTGGCTGGGGAAGATGGGAAAAATTCAGATTTTTCATCAAATTTCATAATTCCCCACCTTCCTGGATTTGTTACCAAAAGTCCTGACAAATCTGGGTTTTTCCTGTCATATGGTCACCCTATCTGTGGCTCTGAATTTTTCTTTTTTAGACTGGCTGAATTATGTGTTCCCATTCCCACCAATATAGTTTGCTCTGTGAGGAATTCTGAGGCTTGAGAGAGGTTGCAGAGCAGATAAAGTGCAGCCTACAAGGCCTGAGGTATTCAACCTGCCAGGACCCAGACAACTTGACAAAGGAGTCTAGTACAGTGGGAGCCCACTGAGACTCTGATTTGGGCCCTGTGTGAGCCAAGGAAGGCTGAAGCAGCAGTGAAGGGGACTGGCAACCACCTGGCTTTCAGTCTACAGTACTATGTTGGCCAAAGGAATGGGAAGGCTAGGACACCAGCTCAGTTTAACATGCTTCCCATCAGTAACAGAGAGTGAAGGCCCAATAAGCCTCAGGCCTAAAAAGAAAAGGGAAGGTGGGCTTGAAGGGTTACTGCCACAGTGGGTGGGATTGGCCCTCTCAACTCCCCCCCCCAAAAAAATCCCCTGATGGTTTACTGAAACAAGCTAAAATCAATTCATGGTTTCTTATCTTGGCTACTTTAAAAATGTATAGTTTCAACTAAACAGAAGTCATGGTTTGGACATAATCCTGAATTGTGGTTAGTTTAAACCAGCAAATCCTTCCAACCTCCTCCTCCTCATGGCTGTTACGGAGGTGGAGAGGAGAAGGAAGAGTATGTGTGTCTGAAGATTGAGCAGGCTCAATCCTGTAACACTAAACTATGATTTAGTATTAGATATGGACAGTGGAGGCTGGTGGCTCTGATGTCAGAGTGTGTGTGAATCTGTTCTGGGTTTCAATCAGAACCTTGGATAGCTCCATCAGAGTTCTGACTGGTTTTGACTGAAACCTAGAGCGGATTCACCGTCCCACTGATAATGGGGCCACCAGCCTCCACTGTATCTGGACCTAGCTATTGTTTTCCCTGACTGGTGGTGGCTTTCCAGGTTTTCAGGCAAAGGTCTTTCTTTTCGGCATGTGAGAAGCCGGAGCAGGGGTACTTGCATAATTGAGCATCCCTGGCAGAATTCATTTGGATAGAATAAATGTGGGTGCCCCACCTTATTTTTATTTCTTCAGTTTTCTCTTCTGAGCAGAAATAAAATGGCTACAGCCTTAATTCTGCGTGCATGTCTCTGAGTGCTTTTCTCTCTCTCTCTCTCTCTCTCTCTCTCTCTCTCTCTCTCTCTCCCCCTTCTCCAAAAACAAACAACTATAACAACAACCACAACTAATCTTGGGGAAAGGCAGGGGTGGGGTTTATGGATGCTGTCCCAGTGTTTCTTTTCCTGCTACGCACTGAAACTCTCAGCTCAAACAACTGGAAAGCCCTAAACAGTTTAAGGGTGATTTCTCCTCCCTTAGTGGAAATTTCCCCTCCTTTAGTTGGAAATTTGAATGGATATGATCTACAACAACAACTGTTTGCTCTAGCAAGCTACAGCTTTAATCCTTCAAGACTGTGGTGTGCAAAGACCTTTCCCCACCCTGCCCGCTGGGATGGGGAGAGGAGATTGCGGGCGAGGATGGGGAGAGGTGACGTGGGGGGCCACCATAGGCTGGCCCAGGGTGGTGCCACCAGAGATAGGAGGGGTCTGTGGCTATTTGAGGGGGACCAGGACCCCTCCAAATCTCCACTGTGTGCTGCGCAGCTCCCTCCCGCCCTCCCCTGTTGTCAGTGTGGGTTCGCCGGTCGTCTTTTTGAGGCCAAGTAGGAATTTTTTGCTCACAATCTAACTTGAGTGTGAGTTTTTTCGCCTACTTCACACTGCAAAAGCAGGATGGGTGATAACTAGGTCAATCTGGCAATTTGGTCACTTTATTGGCGGTAGGAGCGGGCATTTGATATGTTTTTAATGGTGAGCATTCACGGGCACTATTCAAGTGATTGGTAACGCCTGAGGGCCAACCACTGAGAGCCCTGCGGCATCAGTTGGGGGGATAAGGCTTACCTTTGGGGCCAACCTGTCTCGTCTACTCGGAGCCCTGAGGCACGAGTGGAGACGACACCGGAAGGCCACCCCCACCTCAGATTGGGGAAGCTCGGGGGGCGGCGAAAAAGCAGGCGCCACTTCCCGGGCTGTGAATGTCTCGCCCGACCCCTTCAATGGCCTGGCTGGCCATGCAAAATGCCCGCTTAGGTTACCTCCCCCCTTTATGCTTGCTTTTCTTGTAAATAAATAAAGTGGCCCTTGTTTAAATCCCAACTCTGTGTCGCCTCTTCATTTCTCATCCTTCGCTCCGCAAAGGAATATAGCCAATAATAATGAAAATAAACATAGGCAATATATATGCTTTATGTCTTCTCTTCCTAGGAATGGATTTTGTCACTGTGTACCATTGAGAGACTTTGGGTAATAGTAAATATTAACTTTCCTTACTTGCACCTGTTGCCTTTGAAATACTGATTTCTCACCATAATGTAGGGGAAGTCTTGGATGGGTTTCAGCAGATTGTGGAGACCTGCTATTTTGTACTTATTTGAAAAGTTCCATAGTAATTTCTCTTTTCACAATGTGGCACTTACATAAAAGAACCATTATTATTGTTTACTCCTGTCTCCTCACCATAAATTGAGTCGGCCTGTACTCCCTTCTTTTTGAAATATACAATGTTATTATCCATCACAATAATATGGGATTTTTACAAGGGAGATTCAAAACATAATACATTATAGGGTAATGAGTATAGCACCTGTTTTTCATTTCTAAAACCCAGATTTTGTTTTGTTAGGAAAAAAAAGATTGAAGAGACTTTCACAACAAACTAATCTGCATGGAGAAGGCAATAAATAAGTGGGACACAGAATAGGTGCTCTCTGTTAACTCATTTGAAACCAAATTCTGTTGAATAAAACAACAGGGTCTCAATTTATGAGTGAAAAGGCATCGCAGTCAACGTGAAAGCCAGATGAAGATCAAATCTGCAGAGCAAAAAGTCTGACGTGATATTTCCCATCAAGAAGCTTTTTAAGCAAGTTGCTCAAAGTTATTGGCCTGATTTCCCTTTAACATAGAAACAAAAGTGTAATCACTGGTGTGGAAAACAGCAGTGGCATTTCAAGCGGAAAGGCTGTGCATGTTTTGCACTTTATTAACCTGAGCTGCTGAAGATAATGAATTTACAATAGGGTGTTTCAAAGGGGTCTATAGTACCATAATATAATTGTAAAGTGAGCTCTGACAACAAGAAAGCTTGAGACTTCAATGGACAATGAAGAACTTTATAAAGTCCAGCTTAAAATGAGTGCTTTCGACGAGAGCTTCAATAATCTCTCTCAGTTATTAAAGACTGTGGTAATTTCTTCCAAATTTAGAAACTTTGATTTCCCTTAGTGATATATTAATTCTTTACACTCCCAAAGTTAGCTTAGTTCTGGCTGGTTATTTGTTTACCCACACTCTCCACCCCTATTCCATCACCATGTTGGCTTAGGTTGCCAGCCCTAAGGCCAGTGTTTTGAATGTCAGTGGCAAAAAAACTAAGCCATTAAATCCTTGGTGGAAAAGAAAGACTACATCTTCATTATCATTAGCCATCTCCTTCAAGGCATAAATGGAGATGGGAAGTATGTGTTTATTTTAATAATCTTCCTCATTACTGGTTTCAGTAGGTTGTTTTTTTAAAAAAATCCTCTGGTAGATTCTGGATTCAGGAGTATTTTATTAGAGTCACTGAATTATAAGAAAACCAGGATCTGAATCCAAATTTAAGCTGGATAAACTGTACTGGTGGAAATTGACTTCCCTGCCCCCTCATTCCTTTCACATCCTCAACAGCCCCCTGAAAATGCTACACAGAGAATCAGGAGACCCTGCTGAATGGGGTTAGCTGTGTGGGGGGACCTCATTGCTCATTCCTAATTCAAGGTCATTTATAAACAAATTGAAAAGCACTGGTTCCAATACAGATCCCCATGGGACTCCATTATTTACTTCCCTCCATTGGGAGAATTTACCATTTATTCCTACTCTCTGCTTTTCTGTTCTTTATCCAGTTACTGATCCATAAGAGGAATTCTCCTCTTATTCTTTGACTGCTAAGTTTGTTCAGTGTATAGCTCAGTTTATGGCTACCATGAATAAAAAGATTGAAAATTTTCAGACATGGTCGAGATCTGGAGCTGGCCTTTGTACTTATTTTTTTGCCCCTTACAGTCCCATCAAAGTGAATTCAATTTCTGAGGAGAATAATCTAAAGTGATGGCAAATGTGTGCAGAATCTTTTCCCCTCTAGATAAATATAAGTCAATCATTTGCATTCCTTCCCATTTCTGCTCTGTTCCAAAAGCTTTGGTGCCTGCATCTTTCATTCATCCTAATGGGACCTGAGTGGCTGAAGTCCCACACACTGAGTTGACAATCTCGGCCTTAGGCAAATGCGGCACAAGTTAACAAGAAGCTGTCAGCTGGCAGAAATAGATCAAAGCCAAATCGTGACAATAGAAGCTATTTAACAATTCCAAAATACAGAAGAATGGAAGTGGATTGAGGACATCGGTATATATATATATATATATATATATATATATATATGGAGTCATATATATATATATGATGCACACAGTGTGATGCACACTGAGCTTATCTACAGTACTGGTTTAAAATGGTTTAAATGGTTTAAAATGGTTTAAAATGGTTTATAACAGTTTTGAGAACTGTTGGGGCCCAGGACACACTCCATATATAGTTTTCAAAATGTTTTCAAAGTGTTTTATCCTGTGTGTGTAGATAGACTCACTGTCTTAAAAACAAACATTATTTCATTGACTCTTAACCTTTCTTTGCATAAATATGGGAAAAAAAATATTGTACAAGTTTGTAAAAGGTAAGGCTGCCAACTAATTTCTACTCAGTTTTCAAATCAAAACTAATTCTGGTGGACTGGCGGTTTCTCACTAAAACCACATTGTGTAATGATCCAACTTTTCCTGGTGCTGTGAGGAGTTTTTGTTTCTCCCATGAAACTATTTTGGTGCCATGTTTTCCCCTGCCTTTTTCTTCTTTCTTCTTTTTGGATTATGCAGCCGGACATCACATTGTGAAAGGGGTGCTACTGCAAAGCTATATAGCCAGTTAGCTTTGGCTGCATGATGAAACAACCCAAGGCTGGAGAACCATGGGCCCTCCAGATGTTATTGGGTTTCATTTCCCATTAACCTGAGCCAAATGGGCCAATGGTAGGGGATGATGGGAATAGTAATTCATCACTATCTAGTGAGCCCCAGATTCCCCCCATGTCATAACTGGAGGCAAGTGAGGGTAATTTAAGGAGATAATTAAAAAAATTGCAAGGCATGTTGAGAAAATATTTTTTTCAATATTGCACTAAATGTCCACAAATAACCACGAACAGTCCTAATTGGCTTAATCCTCATTTATTTGTTTTTATGTTATGCTTTAGCCAAGGTTTTATTTTGATCTGTATTTTAATATTGTTAGCCACCCTGAGTGTCATTCTTAGAGGAAAGGTGGGATATAAATTTAATTAATAATAATTAATACAATCAGAAGTCATAGTAAAAAGCCCATTGTGACATTAGGTTTTCTGAAAGCGAGGTAAGATGCACTGCTTGAAGTTGGTTCACAACAAGAATTTTGCTAACTAAATATTGGATGTTTCACACAAATGTCTTCTCATTGTCCAAGGCACATTGCAGTTCTATTGACTGGAAAAGATGTAGTTCCTCTTTCCTGTTATTTCAAATTATAATAGCAGAATTATTCTTTAATCTGGAATGCTTCACACAGTGGCAGAACTTTTAGAGATAAACAAGTGTCGGGATAAGTTGAACAAAAATGTTCAAGGAAGTGTTATTCCTCATGTAGACACTGTTTGTGTGCCAAATACCAAGCACTTTTGATAATAATCAGCAAGGCATTGTGTGAATAGCTGCTAACAAGGCAAAGCAGCTAATTCTGCCTACTGTACTCTTCATTTTATACCTTTGTACTGTGTGAATGTGTGATGCATGAAGAGAGGCCTCAGCTGTCTTTTATGCCACTTTACAACCCCTATTTTGTAAAACGTAACCGACTGCTGCTATTAGTGAAATGACACAGCTTTCGCATTTTACAGGACGTGAGTGGGTGTTAATGATACTTTGGATCTAATCTATTACACTGCCTGTTGATCTTCTTCTAGAGCTATCTATAGTTTTCCCTAATCCTTTATCACGAACTGTTATGCTTCAGCATTTAAAGAAAGAAAGAAAAGAAAGCTAGCCATGATTCGTTGTGTATTTTTCCAACTTTGCATAGCCCTTCATACTTGTTGCTCCCATCAGTGACTTAGATTACATTCACACATATTGGATTTTTGCAATTTTGTGCTCAAGTAGAGCTGTGCACAAGCGGCCTCTCAAAATTCTCCACCTTATTTGTGGTAGAGAAATTGGTGGGACAATTTCACCGAATTTCTCAATGGGGAGGAGAAATTCTCCAACAATTTCCCACAGGTAGGCATCACCATTGGCAAGTGTAGTGGAACAGCTTCTCTCTTTCTGTTCCTGAGGGTTTTTTGCACTGCCATTGCAAGTGGCAACAGCATCAACTGTGTAGGCAGCCTTCCCCCCCCCCCTTTTGCATCCTCCACAATGCCCCATATACCTAGCATCATTCCAGGGCATTGGAATGCAGCATCCATAAAAAATAATAGTGAAGAAAATGAGGAGAAAATTCTGAAAAGTGCCCTTTTATTTCTAAGGGTTAAGAAAAGAAAAATCTCATGCATTTCCTGAAAGTGTTCTTTCCCCACGAAAAGAGTTTCCATTTTTCTGCCTCATTCTCAGGGCATTTTATAATTTATTTTGAATGTGTGATGGTAGTGATTTTGACCTCACCTAATCAGTGTGAGGTGGCTGAGGGTACTATCTGTATTTTTCTTTCTATTATAGATTTCTCCATTGCTCTACGGTCTCCCGGGCTGCCTGCACTTCCTGATCTGAAAAGGCCCTATGGGAGGAATAAATTCATGAAGTTTTCCCCTGGGTGGGAAGTGCGGAAAGCCAAGGAGGCTACAGACTGTGAGAGAGATGATTGCACAATTAAAGACAGGACACTCACACACACTCCTCAGTCAATCATCTCATAAGTAAGGTAAGCACAAGGACCCTGAGCCAAACCCATGAGAATTTCTCCAAAATTTCTTCTCCTTTGAATTTCTTTTCAAAAACATTTCATTTTATCTCAAATTGAATGAGAATGGTTGAAATTTTCATAGGAGAAATTTTCAGCACAGTACTATACTCAACCACAATCTGAGCCTATGGTAGAAGCTTTTCAGGGACACTGCAAATGAAACCATGCACCACCTCCAAGCAGCAGAGAATGCAGCTATGACATCTGTGCATTCAGCTGACTGGAGATGTCAAATGTCTGGAAATGTTGACGCCATGAGTGGTAAATACAGTTAGGCCAGCTCCAGGACTTGCATACCTTTGGCCTTCTGTAAGGGGTGGTGCTAGGGATGTACAGATTTTGTAAAATCCATTCCATCTATCTTTCATGGTTTGTCAGGTGTTTTTCATTCCATCAACCGCTCATTGGCAGAATCAGATTTTCCCCCAACTTCCAAGTTGCATAAATTTGCATTTGAACAAACTCACACCTGCAAATTGAACAGATCCACAAAATGTGCAAATTCCACCTCCCCCTTGTGCATTTTCATGCTTTAGCTTATGGGGGAAATGCATATTTTCCTATGACTAAATTTGTGTAATATTCTGGAAAGTAAAAAAAAGAAAAAGACCGCAAGCCTGGGAATCCATGTGACTCAAAGAAAACTGGTCCGCTGCGGAATACATGGGTTGGATTCATAGAAATCCAAAGTCATTTGATTCTATTGTGGATTTTACTGACATCCCTAGGTTGTGCTGGGGGCTGAAAGGGTACTGGATCCTGCAGATCCATGGCTGCTTCTTCCCAACCCAATACCTGGTTGCTTTTATCCCTGCTGAAGAAAATATACATATACAGATACTTGTACCTTTTCATAAATAATTTCCGTTGATGAGGAAAAACTTCCAGATCTGATTGCTGGCATTTTCATGTGTCTGAAACCCTTAAGACTCTGCCAGTTGGTGTGGAGCAGGGGTCCACAACCTTTTTGTACCCCTGGATGCATTTTGGAAGTTGAGATACAACTGCAGACACCACCACAACATGCCTAATCAGTGGGTCACCACTATGGTAGCTACCTTTCGCATCTAGGGATCTTAGGCTGACTCTTTTTCAGAAAAAAACTTCTGCTTCATGTCAGCTGGACACCATAATATTTCTTTAAGAAGGGATTGTCTAATTCAGCAAATTTCTGGCAGTACAATACAGCTAATGTTTTTTTTTTAAAAATCTATGTTTTAGCATGTCTAATATGTTAGGGAAAATATAAGTCTAAGTTGATTGGACAAAAGTTTGAGTGCCCAGAAGATCTGAACAAGCCAGCTGAATACAATTAGCAGAGAGAGAAAGTTTTTTCTAGGCTGAAAAGGAAAGGTCAATCTGATAGTGGTAATGTTTCTGCTAGGATAAGGTAATTGATCTGTGCTGAGCTAGGGTTCAGAAATGTATAAAAGACAGCTTTAATATTAATGGCTGTGGTGGGTCAGGCTGGAGTGATTTGGAACGGAGACTGGTGTATATGAGAGATTGATGAAGGACTAGGCTATGCTATAGCCATATGGAAAAACCTGTATATATCTGGAGAAACCAGTTGTGCCTTGTATATATTTTATATTGGAACACAAGTAAATGACTTGTATTATACACAACTTACTGAGTGTGAGTATTTCTTCTGCTGCTGGATTTTACTGGACTTTATTGCTTACGCTTACTCAAGCGCAGGCAGCTCTTGTTGCTTCCCCCAACACAATAGTTGCTTCTTTTTGTGGGGACATTATTGCACAGAAAAATGTTGTGCTGGAACAGTCTTTAATATTGACAAATTTACATGCTCTTTTAAATGATTTACCTGCTGCATGGAAATAAACAAATGGTCAGTGTAAATGGATTCTCTGCACTGTTATGACAGCTAAAAGACTGATATTACTGAGTGTCAAACAACACTTTCAATATTTGAAAGGGTGGCATATAGATGTCACCTTCAAATGAATACATATTTGAGTATTTGGTCCACTTTTGTTTTAGTCCATGTATAATTTCTAGGAAGTCATATGCATTTCATGCAAATCCATGTATGTATATTTAAAACTCGAAAAATATTTTCAGGCAATGTGGACATCATGTTGGGGATCCCAGGAGTAGACAACACTAAACTAGAAGGACCAATTTCTATGAATTAGGTTAAATAATAATAATAATCCCAAAACAGAATCATGGAATTATATCATTATATGTACTTCTAACATGAATTTATTTATTTTTATTTATTTATTTATTTATTTATTTATTTATTTATTTATTGCATTTTTATACCACCCAATAGCTGAAGCTCTCTGGGCAGTTTGCAAAAATTAAAACCATAAAACCATTTAAAATATAAAACAACAGTATAAAATAAAATATAAGAACACAAGCAGGATAAAACCAAGCAGCAATGCGAAATTAATACCAATTTAAAATACAAATTTAAAACAGCAAAGTTAAAAAATAAACTGATAACACTGTTAAAATACTGAGAAAATAAAAAGGTCTTCACCTGGCTTCTAAAACAGTATAATGTAGGTGCCAGGTGAATCGCTCTAGGGAGCTCATTCAACAGCCAGGGTGCCTCAACAGAGAAGGCCCTCCTCCTGGTAGCCACCTGCCTCACTTCCTTTGGCAGGGGTTCATGGAGAATGACCCCCAAGGATGAACTTAGTGTCCAGGCAGGTACATATGGGAGAAGTAGTTCCTTCAGATAACCTGGCCCCAAGTTGTTTAGGGCTTTGAATGTTAATACTAGCACTAGTGACTATGTGTCACTATAATAGAAAACAATATTTGCCACTGGTTAACAGAGACAGGGCCTTTTCAGTAGTGGAGCCTGATAGTAGAATTCTCTTCCCAGAAAGGCTTACCTGACACCAGTGCCAGGTGAAGATCTTTTAATTCTCCCAGGCATTTTAAGAACTTCTTAATTTTGTTTTGTTTATAAAACCTTTTTAAGATCACCAGTATAATTTTCTGCTGTGGGTATTATTCTATTTATTTTATTTGTGGCATTTATATACCACTGAATATGGTAAAATCTCTCAGTGTTTCACAATATTAAATAAACAATATTAAAACACCACATTAAACACTTCCAACTAGAGTAAAAATAATAATAACCAAGGAGCGGTAAATGGAGCAGCATAGCTAATTTAATTGTAGCACAGGGAAAAACTGGGTGAACAAGAATGTTTTCAGAGGGTGTTTAAAAGATGTCACATTTTCTGCCTCCCTAACTGCATGGTGGGTGCCGCTACAGAGAAGGCCTAGTGACTGGGTACTTGTTTTACTGTTCTTGCTTTAATTTTATTCAGTTTATTTTGTGGTGGGGGTGTAAACTATTGTATCTGATGTTTATGTTTTTACTGTGTTTTAGTATTTCAAATATTATAAACTGGTGGTATATAAATGTTGAAAATAAATACATAAATACATAAATACATAACACAAATACAAACTTCCTGTTAGAGCAGTATGAAAATGGAACCAATTACCTAGGGAAGTTGTGGGCTCTCCCATCCTAGAGACCTTCAAGAGGCAGATGGGCATCCATCTTTCAGGTATGCTTTAAGGTAGGGCTGTGCATGGAGCACCCCATTCACTTCGGATCCCGATTTGTCACTTCCGAATTGGGCCCGATTCACTTTGGGATGATTTGGACCTCCCCGATTCGCTTTGGATCTGTTTTAGGGAGGTCCTAATCACCCTGATTCACTTCGCATTTGGGATTCGGATCCGAAGTGATGCACAGCCCTACTTTAAGGTGGATTCCTGCATTGAGCAGAGGGTTGGACTCGATGGCTTTATAGGCCCCTTCCAACTCTACGATTCTGTGATTCTATGATTCTGTAAAACTTGACCCTTTCTTTGCTTCCCCTTAGTTTAGATGCCATCTTGCTTTGATGCTATGGGCTGATGTTCTTATTCACCGGAACAGGTATCTTCTGTCACATTTCAGTTCTTCTATTTGTAATTTTGTAGTTCATATCTATGTTTGTCTTCTAACAAAAGACTGGCTTGCATTCTTTAGTGAAGCACCCCACACAAACACTCTCTAGATTTTCCCAAACACATTTCAGACTAGAGGATGTTTTGTGGGCTATTAAGTGGTATTAGACCCATTATCAAAATGGAGTAAGGTAGCCATCTTTTTTGTTTTGTATAGTGGATGCTGCGCTCAATCAATTCAATTTTCACATCAAAAGCAGGATTTTTCTACCTGCCAGAACATTGTGCTCAACCTGGATGTCAAGCTGTGGATTCTCGGCCACTTCCGCTGCATTAGTCGACTTTTACTGTCAAAAACATGCCATGGACATACAATGCTGGCAGAAGAAAGGTTCAATTTTGTCAGCAAGCCCAGCAGAAGTGACTCAGAGCTCAGCAAGAAAGATGCAGGCAATTTGCAAGGACACAATATTTGTGAAGCATTTCTAGCAGTACCATTATCTCACATGTACTTTGCTCAGCCTAGTCTCTGCATTTAAAATCCTAACATAATGCATAGTTGGCTTCAAATCAGAGACACATGTGTCAAGAAATGTCAACTAAAATGAATAGGAACTGAACATACATAAAAAGCTAAATTCAATCTAGGCTGGATTCAAGATCTTGTCAGGATAGGAGGCAGGTGCTTTGTCATCTCAGCCTCATGGTTAAATGAGGTTAAATCTCAAGGCAGTTAGACTTCATCCCCATCTATAAATGTTTCTCAGCTGGTGCTTGCAGAGTTTGGTGGAAGCAACAAGGCTTCCCTAACTTCTGCTTGTTTAACTTGCCATCTGATCCATGTGAGAAGCAGTTTAAAAACAACAACAATGCAACAACTTAAGTTAACTTTCTGTCTCAAACTTTTTTCTTTTTTTTTCTTTTTTTAAAAATAAGTCACATGTGAACCACTTGAAATGTTCAGGGAGGTCTTCTTTGGGGCAATTCCAAATATTCTACAATTTCAATTTTGAAAATGAAAAATAAATAAATACTGATTTGACATTTGAGTGGAATACAAAAAAATTCTGACAACAGATATTCACCCTTTAAAAAAAAAATAAAGAAAACCCTGTTGGTTACCATTGCTTCTCCTGACTGCTGGTCACAGAGCATCTTGCCGGTCGCAGAGTCTTCACTGGATCAGAGATGCAGAATGTAAGCCCTGGCAGGATCGAAGCTCAGACTAGCCAGAAATCCCAGTTGAGCTGATGCAGACCAGCTGAGCAGCAAGCTCAGAAGGCCTACAGAAGAACTGCATTTTCCCTCCAGCCTTGGTCACAGCAACATGGTTTCTAGTGTTTGCTGTAACTCTCTCTGGTCTTAAACCATGTGCATGCTATTCCTGACCTGCTGTGCCGCCTGACTATGCTTCTGCCTCTGGCCCTGACTGAACTCTGTTTGCCTTGGGGCTGTGGGCCGATCTACACACGAGGTTTGTAACCTTTCATAAGGGTAATGAAAACTCTTTGGGCCACATGACGCACTCCCTTTAACAATGTATATCTGAGGTTTTTTAAAACTCACTTCAGCAATATACAACGGTTTTTACTTTTAATAAATCATTTTAAGTAAAATAATGTGTCCTTCCTTACCGTTTGTGATTCGTGGGGGCAGTGCTTCATTGACCAGAGCCCAAATGCTTAGCAGTTGTTTGGTGTGGAAGAAAGAGGAAGTGGGTGAGTGAACTACAACACCCACAATGCCTAGCCCTATAGTCATTGAAAGCTAGTGAATGAAAGGAGAACTAAGGAGGAAGTGGGTGACTGAACTACAACTCCCACAATTCTTTGCCCTAAACTCATTGTAAAAACGAAAGAGACGGACAGAAGAGTGTTTGAGACCTCCCACACCACTTTGAAGACTGAAGATTTTTTCCCCTGTAACGTGAGTACTCGTTAATGTGGCCTAAGACGTTTTAGAACGCACCTATTTGGAACGTTTGAAAATACAATTTAAAATGTTCCACAGGACTGTGTAGATAGGCCCTGTGTCTTCTGCCTCTGGCCCTGATTGAATGCTGCTTGCCTTCTGGAATTTGAACTCTGTTTGCCTTGGGACTGTGTCTTCTGCCTCTGGCCCTGATTGAGTGCTGCTTGCCTGTTTTGTACATTGAACTCTGCTTACTGTTGGACCTGCCTTGGGTGGGTTTCTGTTTGCTGTACTGGTCAGTCTCTCGAGTTACTTGGTCATGTCTAGTTGCAGTCTCTGAACACCCTGCCTGTGATTAAACCTTGGTTGCTCTAAATTAGCTAAGCTCACAGTCATTATTCCTGGCCCCAGTGTCCTTGTGCCCAAGCCAAGCTGCTCACGTCTCGGACCCTGATGCTCCCCCATGTTTGCTGCTTGTTTCACTTTTTGGGATTAGTCACATGGGTGATCCCTCCCAATCAGGGATGACAGAATGAGTAGGATGATATGTCTATAACACCCTTCCCCAAACTTTATTCCACATTTTTTGAATAACAACTCACAGTATTCCTGATCATTAGCCTTGCTGGCTGAGGTTGATGGGAAATGAAGGGGAAAAAATCTGGAGGGCACCAGGCTTGTGAAGGCTGGCCTATGTGATCCCTGAAATTAAATGAACTCAACTGAAGCGAGGGAGGTCAAAGTGATTTAGGAAGCAAATATTTTGTAAGTTAAAATGTATGTTACAGTGAATATTGTAAGAGGAATTATTATTATCTTTATTTATATCCTGCCTTTTGCCCAATTCTGGGGCTCAAGGCAGCATTACAAAATTAAAACGTATACTGTTAAAAGCTATAAATGAGAGATATACAAAGTTAAAAATAAATTAAACAGGTTCCAATGTTAAAACATTTCAACATTTAAAGAACATAGTAAAATTTAAAATTAAAAGTTTTGAAACATAAATGGGTCCACATTATTCTCCAAAGACCAGCCAGAATAATAAAGTTTTGTATGCCTCCGGAAACACATCAAGGAGGGAGCCAGTCTAGCTTCCCTGGGAAGGGAGTTCCAGAGCACTGGAGCAGCCACCTAGAAGGTCCTCTCCAGTGTTCCCACCAGGTGTGCCTATGATGGTGGTAGGACTGAGAGAAGGGCTTCCCAGGAGGATCTCAAAGCACAGGCAGGCTCTTAGGGGAGAATATGGTCTTTCAGATAACCTGGACTTGAGCCATTTAGGGCTTTGTAGGTCATAACCAGCCCTTTGAATTGTGCCTGGAAACAGACTGGAATCCAGTGGAGCTGTTTTAACAGAGGAGTTGTATGCTCCCTGTAACCAGCCCCAGTCAGCAATCTGGTTGCAGCTCTTTTAACCAGCTGAAGTTTCTGAGCATTCTTCAAAGATAGCCCCACGTAGAGCGTGTAGAGCGCATTACAGCAATCCAGTTGGGATGTAACTAAGGCATGTGTCACCTTGGCCAAGTCAGTACATCTCCAGGAATAGGCGCAGCTGGCGCACAAGCTTTAACTCTGCAAATGCACTCCTGGCCACCGCTGAAACCTGGGCATCCAGGCTCAGGGCTGAATCCAGAAGTACACCCAAGCTACGAACCTGTGTCTTCAGGGGGAGTGTAACCCCATCCAGCACAAGCTGAATCTCTATTCCCTGATCTGCCTTTTGACTGACCAGGAGCACCTCTGTCTTGTCTGGATTAAGCTTCAATTTGTTTGTCCTCATCCAGTCCATTACTGCCAACAGACACCGGTTTAGCACCGAAACAGTTTCCTTAGAATTTAGAGGAAAGGAGTGGTAGACTTGGGTGTCATCAGCGTACTGATGGCACCGCACCTCAAAACTCTGGATAACCTCTCCCAACGGTTTCATATATATGTTAAAAAGCATGGGAGACAAAACAGAACCCTGAGGGACACGGCAGGCCAATGGCCAAGGAATCTCCCAGCACCACCTTCTGGGTCTGCCCTTCCAGGAAGGAATGGAGCCACTGTAAAACAGTGCCTCCAAGTCCCATCCCAGCAAGGCGGCCAAGAAAGATACCATGGTCAATGGTATCGAATGCAGCTGAGAGGTCCAGCAGAACCAACAGGGACACACTCGCCTGTCCAGTTCCCGGCGTAGGTCATCAAAGCAACCAAAGCTGTTTTTGTTTCAGAACCAGGTCTGAAGCCAGATTGAAATGGATCCAGATAATCTATCTCATCCAGTAATCCCTGGAGTTGGGAGGCCACCACACACTCCTATACTTTGCCCAAAAATGAAATATTGGAGACTGGCCAGTAGTTATCCAATAAGGTGGGGTTCAAGGAGGGCTTTTTCAATGTGGGTCTTACCACTGCCTCCTTCAAGCAAGTTGGCATCCTGCCTTGGCAAATGGAGGCATTAACCACTCCACTTCCCCACTCAGCCAGTCTGGCTGCTTTTATAAGCCAGGAAGGGCAAAGATCTAATACACATGTGCTGGCTCTCACCTCTCCAAGGATCCTGTCCACATCTTCAGGCTGTACAAATTGAAATCCCCCAAAACCCAGCAAGTTGTTTCAATTTGACTTCAGTTTTCTTAGGCCTGTACCAAAATTATGATTTTATGCTATACCTTCTTTGGGCTTTGATGAACTGATATTTTTGACTGAGCTTATGGGGGGAGGCAATAGTGGGGAAACCCCACCCCAAAATGGTATCAGGCAAATTTCACTGACATTTTAGAATGGGGCAGGGTTTGGCTTATCTTGTTTATATGAGGCAGCCAACCATACTGTCCCATTCCCCCCCCCCCCATTCTTTAACTTTGAAAAAAAAGCTTCGTGAGGTAAGCTGGAGCAGGAGCAAAGTGAACCAGAACCTCCTGATCCCGCCAGGTCTCCTGAAAGGGATAGACCAAGAAGTCCAAGCAGATGTGTCATTCTCATGGGCATTCTGGCATGTCCCCAGCAGAAAACTTAATAGAATCAGGAGGAGGCTCTTACATGCCTTTCAGCTTCAAGACACTTTTTTTCAAAGCTAGTAAGGAAAAAGGAAAAAGCCCTTGGCCTACTTGTGTGAGGAAAGCCAAACTCTCTTCTTCCTGGTATTGTCATCTCCCACCCTCTCCCCACACACAAAGGAACAGAAATTCCCACCACTTTTGTGGTGGATGAATGGTACTGGATTTCAGTTGGCCTAGATGAAAAGAACCTTGCTCATGCAACCCATCTCTGTGCTCTGAATATATATGAAGGGAGGTGAAGGGGATGTTGGCAGCAATTCCCACCTTTGATCCTTATACATTCAGGCTGCAACTCTTTACACATTTACCTGGGATGGAAGCAAGCCTCATTGTACTTAATGGGACTTTTTTTTTTTTTTTGAAATAATTTTATTAATTTCAACATAATAACATAAACAACACATAAAATACATACATAATCCTCCACATTCCCCCCTGTGCACCCCCAATCCAGGAGACCTTCTCTTAATCTTTTATTCTATCCAGAAATTTATCGACTCTTTTGAAGGTGTTTGTCCCTTCCCCGATCTTAATACATATTCCAACAGGGGACTCCATATTTCCCCAAAATCATTTTTACCGGACATTCCCCTCTTTAATTTCATTTTACAAGTCAGCATATCATTCAGTGCCATATCCCATATTTCTTTATACCATTCTTCTATTGTATAGCTTCCTTGTCCTTTCCAATTTTTTGCGATCATTAATCTAACAGGTGTCAGGAGGTTGTTTATCAATTCTCTCTTATTTTTATCCTCTTCCCCTTTATCCCATATTGCTAGTAGAGCAAGCTTCGGGTTTAATTCCACTTTACTTCCCAATATTTCACTTATTTCCTTAAATACCCTTTCCCAAAATTTTTGTACATATTCACAGCTCCACCACATATGGTAATAAGTTCCAACCTCCTGGCATCCCCTCCAGCAATTTTTAGATATTTTTTTGTCTATCTGGTGAAATCTAACCGGTGTTAGATACCATCTCCACAATACCTTATAAAAATTCTCCTTAATTCTGATCGATAGCATTTTTAACATTCTTGCATTCCACAACCTCTCCCAGTTGTATTCCTTAATTTCTCCATTTACATCCTCTTCCCAAACCTTTTTTATTGCTTTAAGTGAATTTTGAAATTCCTCCTCAATCAATAATTTATATATCTCGCTAGTCAACCCTTTCTTATTTTTCTTTTCTTCTTTCCTACCTTTTGACTCTATTAAGTCTTCAAATCTTGTATTATTTCTACACTTTTTATTTTTCAATTTCCATTCCTGAGTCCATTTCCCTAATTGTATACATTTAAACCATGCTGATTTTTGACCTATCAATAACTCTTTAATTTGCTCATTATCCTTCAGATTTTCCATCCACTTCCCTAACTTAATTATTTCCTTATCTTTCAATCTCGCTTCAATCTCCACTTTTAACACTCTTGGGAAATTCTCCACTACTACCACCGGGGCATGTGGTGAATCTCCTGGTATCAACTTCCCCCTAAATTTCTCCCAGATCTCCACTATATTTACCAACAAAGGGTTGTCCAGTCCCTTTAATTCTCTCTTTTGAATTTTTTTTTAAAAAATATTTTTCAATTTATAATCTATTTCCCCCGTTTGCGTCTCCAACCACTCCAAATCTTCCTCCCCTAGAATACAGCTTATAACATATCTTAACTGATTAGCTATATAATAATACTTAATATTTGGAAGTCCTAAACCTCCCTTCTTTTGAGCCTTGTACCATAACCCTTTATTAATCCTAGCTTTCTTATCCCCATTACAATATGCGTTAATTATATTTTGCCAACTTTTCAGCTCTACATCTGATATTTTAATTGGTAACATTCTAAACAAAAAATTAATCTTAGGTAAAATCTTCATTTTAACAATTGCTATTCTACCAAACCAAGAATGTTTTAATTTCTTATATACTTCTAATTTCTCCCCTACTTCTTTTTTTAAAGCTACCAAGTTAAGTTCCTCTAGCCTTTCTAAATCTCTATCAATATTAATCCCTAAATATCGTACTATATTTTTAAGTCTAAGACCCAACTTAACCTTACCTTCTTCCAGCTCTTCCTTGTTATAATTAAATAACATCATTTCTGACTTCCCCCAATTTACTTTTAATCCCGTAATTTCTCCAAATTCTCTTAAATGTTTCTTAATCACCTCTGCACTCCCTAAGGGATCCTCTACTGTCAATAAAGTATCGTCCGCAAACATATTCATTTTAATCTTCTCCTTTCTTCCTATCCCCTTCACTCTTTCATCTTCTCTTATTACATTTGCCAAAACTTCTATTACTATTGCAAATAAGATCGGTGAAAGAGGACATCCCTGCCTAGTTCCTCGGGCTAGTGTGATCTGTTGTGTTAACCCATCATTAACCATTATTTCCGCTTTATTGTTTTTATACAACTTATCCATCACTCCCATAAATTTATCTCCAAACCCAAATGTTCTTAATATTGTTTTGAGTGCTGGCCATTCCACACAATCAAAGGCCTTGAATATATCCACTGCTAGCAAGCCTGCTTTTAAATTCCTTTTTTTTATAATACTAATTATATTTAATACTCTTCCCATTAAATTAGACATTTGCCTACCCGGAATAAATCCACACTGATCTTTTTTAATATATTTACTAATAAATGTGGCCATTCTTTTTGCCATTATTGCTGTAAAAATCTTTGAATCTTGATTTATTAAGGAAATTGGTCTGTATGATGCGGGATCGGTTAAGTCCTTACCTGGTTTCGGAATTAATATAATCAGGGAATGATCCCATGATGGTGGGGCCTTCCCCCCTTCTATTATAGTATTAAATAATTTCTTTAATCTTGGTATTAAAATTTCTTTAAAAAGCTTATAATACTCCGACCCCAATCCATCCATTCCTGGTGATTTCCCTCCTTTCAGTTTATCAATAACTCCCTCTATCTCTTTTTCAGTAACTAAACCTTCCATATAATCCCTATCCTGCTTCTGTAATTTTAATTTCCAATTCCTCTCTACATATTCCACTACCTTATCTTGCGGTCCCGATCCTGATGTATATAATTCACTATAAAATTCCTTAAATATATTTAATTTATCTTTCATTAAATTACAACTATTCCCTGACTTGTCTTTTATTGTCCCTATCATATTCTTAGCCTTTTCCAACTGTGTGGATCTGGCCAGCATCTTAGAATTCCTGTTGCTATATTCAAAAAAATCTCTTTTTAAATACAACAAATTTTTTTGAACTTGTTCTAATTCATCTTTCTCTAATTCCTTTTTCTTAGCTTGAATTTGGGCAATTAGGCGTTTATCTTTTGTCTCCTTTAACTTATCTTCCAAACTCCTTACCTCCTCTTCAATCTTTTTATTTTGAGCTTCCTGTTGTTTTTTTAATGTGCAACTTTCCCTAATACAAATCCCTCTTACCACAGCTTTCATTGTATCCCATAATATGTCTTGCCGGTTATTCTCTTTCTCATTAATCTCCCACATTTCCTGCAGTTCTTTCTTTATTTTCTCCCTTATGTATTTTTTATTCACCAACCTTACATCCAATCTCCATCTCTTCGCTTGTCTATAGTCTTTCTTGATTGCCATGTCCATTGTCATTAACGCGTGGTCAGTAACCTTAATAACTCCAATATCACAATCTATAATTTTGGGTAACATATTTTTTGATACAAACATGTAATCTATCCTTGAATAACTCTTAAATCTCTGTGAATAGAAGGTGTATTTCCTTTCTTCCCCTCTTAAAACTCTCCACACATCCAATAATTCTTTCCCTTCCATTAATTTGCTTAACTCTGTCTTCCCCACCCTCTTAATATCTTTTAATATGTTATCCCTATCTTTCCCTATATCTAGTACCATATTAAAGTCACCTGCCATCACCATATGCTTTTTGCCCACTTCTCCCAACACGTTAAATACTTCATCAATAAATTCCATTTGTTTCCCATTTGGAGCATAAACATTCACCAATACATATTCCTCTTCTCCCAACTTGCAGAACATAATAAGAAACCTTCCATTTTTGTCTTTCTTTACACTTTGAATAGTTATACCACATGTCTTTGAAATTATTGTTGCCACCCCTCTCGATTTTGAAGTTCCATATGCCTTCTCATAAACGCCCACCTCCCTCATTCGAAGCTCATTAACTCCATCTTTGGCCTGATGAGTTTCCTGTAAAAAAATTACATCTATTTTTTTTCTTTAATAACATTTCAATCCTTTTTCTTTTAATTACTGTTCCTAGCCCTTTAACATTCAATGTTGCCAATCTAAGTTTATTTTCCATCTCTTTCTTTCACACAAATCTTTAAGTCGGTCTCCCTCTGTGTGACCCATTCCCCCCCTCCCTAACCCTCCCCCCCACATTCACCCCCAATTTCACCCCCCTCCTCACCAGCTTCCTGGGCATTGGTCCCAATCTTCTTAGAACTCTTAGGGGGGGGGGAACTCGGCCCAACATTCCGGAATAAAGTCTACCCTCCCCTCCATATCTCTTCTTCTCCCTATCCCTCTTACAATATTTATTAAGGTCTATTCATTACTCCCTCCTGCCGCGCCTTCTTCTTGCTTCTCTTCTCCAGCCGATGTGGCATCCATTATGCCCAGCTCCTCCAATAGCTCGATGCCTTGCTCACAAGATGTTATTCTTTGCTGCTTCCCATTCCACTTAAATCTCAAGAAAACTGGATATCCCCAATTGTAGGAGATCGATTTCCTCTTCAATGCCGTTGTGCATATTTTAATGCTCTTCCTCCACTGCACCGTCTGAGGGCACAAATCCTGGAAAACCTGAATTGGTATTGCTTGAAGCGTTGGTTGACCTTGACTTCTAACTGCTTGCATTAATTTTTCTTTTTTGTAGTAATTAGCAAATTTCACAATAATGTCTCTTGGGTGCTCTCTTGTCTTTCCATATCCCACCCTATGGGCCCGCTCGATATCTTCCATTTTCCAATCTTCCTGTGGTTCTAATTGTTTGACCCATGCCAAAATTAACTCTCTTATACTGTTAAGGGTCTCCCCTTGCTGCTCCTCGAAAGATCTTACGCGTATATTTGCTCTTCGGTCCCTGTCTTCCATCGCGATAAGCCGTAAATCCTGATGCGTTAGCTGTTCCTCTTGTTTCTTATATAAAACCTTTAGTTCTCCAGTTTCTTCCTGCAAAGCTCCAACCTCTTTCTCCACCTTTTGAAGGCCTGCCAAGAGTTGCTGTTGTGACTCGGTAATCCTTTTAATTAATCGTTCTTCTTGCTCAAACAACGCCTGCTGAATATTTCCATCCTGCTTTACTATAGCTGCATCGAGCATCTTTTGGATATTCTGAATCAGCTCATCTGTTGGGTCAGCTTGCCTCCCTGTGGTTGTTTTAGGAATTGCACCTGGCTTAGTTCCAATCTTAGCACTGGCATTTCCGGCATGACTAGGGGATTGTTTCTTTGTCTTTTCAGCCTCCGACATTTTGTCAGTACGGACAAGCCTGTAGCTTCTATCAGACGGCCGATCACCCTTGGGTCTATTCCAAGAAGTTATTTTCTTCTTGCTCATAAATCATGTACCCTTCAAGCCTATCCGATAGGGACACAGCTACTTCTAGCCAGGGATCAAAGTCTCTTCACTCCAATCACACCCTCTGGCTTCTCTGTCTCCCGGACAGCCTTTTAATCACTTATAATCTTTTAATTGTTCTTTTAATTGCCAAGGCTGACAAGTTTTAATCACTTATAGTCTTTTAATTGTTCTTTTAATTGCCAAGGCTGGCACAGTTAGTTTCGATTCACGTCGGGCAGAATTAGCCCCTCCTCTCAGCAGAACAGTTATACAACAACAATCTTTCGACGCTTAAAAGCTTAAAACTCTCCAAAGCTTAAAAGTCTCTTCTCTAAGTGTTAACAATCTTCCTGTTCTCTTACAGTCTATTCAATCAGCCAGCAATCGTAAATACGTCCTTTATTTACCTTCACCGTACTTCAAAGCTGCCGGTCCGTCACCTCCCTCATTCATGCCGATTATAAAGCCATAAATTTTCTTGTCTCTTTAGCAAGCTTTCCCCTCTCCATAGCAGACTTGTATGTAGCAAACCGCTCTTTTAGGATAGGGAATTTACAATTAATTCACTGCTTCTTTCGGAGGACGCAGGGTTTGCGACTTATTCCATGTCCTGCTAGGTCACGCCCCCCTACTTAATGGGACTTAATTCCAGTGGTGTTGTGGAGCCAAGGTTCATAGGAAGACAGCACCAGCATTATTCTTTTATTAGTAGAGATGCTGATGTCATCTGACATCCTACCACCCACCGACCCCACCCACAACTTTTTCCACAGTAACAATATATTGTTCCCTGTTATAATGCAAAGTATTTGGGGGCAGTTTGGTTATGTCTACTTAAAACAACGTACAACATTTTCATACTAGCAGCACCACACATTTGTATTTTAAAATACAGATCAAACTGAAATATTTCACTAATATAGATTTTGGCATTTTCTTTTTGGAATTTGTCATGGCTGCATGTTGAATTCCTGGCAAAGGTGGCACTGTCAAGAGGGCATCCCAGCTAGATCTTAATATTGTAGCAGATAATGAAGGGAGAAGGTGATCCATCAGGTATCCAGGGCCTAACCTAAGCCATGTCAGACTTTATAGGTCAACACAAGCACCTTGGACATGGCTTGGTAGCATATTGGGAGACAATTACACATTCAGAACTGGTGTAATATATTCTTAGAAAGCTGCACCTTCTAGGAATACAGAGAAATAGAGTTGGGTCTCATCTACTTACAGGGTATCATCAGCATATTTTACTCAAAACCTCTTAATGACAACCCCCAACAGCTTGATAGAGATGTTAAATAGCATCAGAGAATCCTATGGAAGCCCACAGCTTATCTGCAATGGTCCTGAGTCATGGTCACCCAATGCTATCCTCTGAACATGACCCTGCAGATAGCAGCAGAACCACTGTGTCACTATGCTCCCAATTTGCAATCCACAGAACCAGTCCAGAAGGAGTGGTATCAAAAGCTGCTGAGAGATCAAGGGTTGTACTCTCTCCCAATAGTGGTGATCCACTAGGGAGGTGACAAAGTGTTGTGTTTCCCGTTCCCTCCAGCATTCACAAGTGCTGGAAAATTGACACAGAACACTCCCATTAGTGAGACTTCTTTTATTCAGGGAAATCACACGGTGAAAAGCTTAATGGTTACACACTTCAGAAATATTTAAAGCTAATAGAGGGTCAGAAAGCTTTAGGCTCCAAGATAATGTACAGTCAAATTGTACAGTCACTACAATAACAACCTGGTTTTGCAGTTGCCAACTCAACGGTTCCAAACAGGGGTTCCAAACCTGACAATGGGAGGGGAAAGTTTCCTGATATAATCCTTCAGGCAATCACAATGGGACTTTCTTGAAAGGCTTAACCAACCATGCCTAGGGAGCTAGTCCAAATGTGGATCATCCATTGATAACTCAAGGAACATGGCCACAGCCTGATGAAGAAAAATTATGAATCACAGATGCTCAGTTCTCAAGAGGGAATGCACTAAACACACAAAAGGCACACCTCACCAACTAGGACTAGGAAATCTAAGATTGACTTTTCCTCCCCTTCCAGCCCAAATCACAGAGAAGCTTCTGACATCCATAACCCATGACACAGATTACAGAAGCAGGAAAAACTCATGTCTCCTCCTTCCTCTAAACATTTGCTTTACCCCTGACAAGACAAATTACTGTTTTTGAGTCAACTTGTATGTATAGAGTTTCCTTAAGAGCTCTTAGCTCTTATCGAAAGACAAAGGTCCATTCCACACCAGGCAAAACACCTGGGATGGACCCTGGCTGCTCCCTGTGAGTCCAAATGATGCACAGGGAGTCCTGGGGGGAGGCAGGCATGGGATGTCTCCAGGTTTACCAAAACCTCAAAAATCCAGATTCTTCTGCGGTCCTGGGAAGTTCCCGGGACCGCAGAAGAATGTGCCCGCCCATCCCAGGCACAGCCGCGCATACTCGCAAATTCAGCTGTGAACTGGACATGGACCCACACTTCAGGGCTCTGTGCCCAGCAGGGGAGGGGGTGGCACCAACTTTGCCACCTCCGGGAGGGCAGGGAGGGAATGGGGGCCTGTGCGTGCAGGTTTTTTTTAAAAAAAAAACTCACCTTTTTTGCTGGAGCTCTCATGCGCTCTTCTCTGCTCAAAACTTTTTTAAAATGGCAGCCGCAACTTACGATGGTCCAGGAGAAGCCTGGGCCATCGCATTTCTGGTTTGTATTGTGTGCGCCGATCCCAGAAGTAGCTTCTTCCTGGATCCCCGCCCTGAGACCTTTACACCGCTATGGTGTAGAAAGGGCCAAAGTGTTTTTCTGGCACCTGATTATTGCTGTTACATTGTTTAAATTAGAGAAATAGTTAAGTTGTAACATTATTGGAATGTGACCAAAGGGGAAGGGGGTGGGGAGAAGAATCAAAGCTTCAAGGAACTTTGACTATATAAGAGGTGGCTGGATGCTGATAGAAGGCAGAGAGCCTGATTTCCTTCATTGGGAATTGTTTCTGTCCTACGTACGTAGCTTTTCTGAATAAAGCTTTTGCATTGGGATTCTTGCCTGCTTAGAATTTGTTCTGGTTGGTCATTTCCATGACAAGCCTAAACAAGAACACAGGGAAGGTAAAAATCTCAGGCATTCTAGCACTAGGAACTCAGCACTGCTACTTAAGTCTGCAGAGAAAATGTCCAACAATAAAAATCAACCCCAGTCTACCTTTACACTGAGTGGTTGATAACACACACAGTCAAAGGGAAGGTAAAACCTCAGCCACAAGGAATCCCATGCTTCTGATTTAGCATTGGGAATTTCCCGCTACTTGAGTTGGCAGAGGAAAAGTCCAATGATCAATTCCTGCCTGTCGCTATGCTGAACTGACCAAAAACACATAATCCACAGCAAATGCGAGTTCAAATCTATGAAAAGCCACATGGTACATTTCATGGCATAGTCTTTAGTAATCCAAAGTCCAAATAGAAGAGAGTCCATGTGCAGAGTGCTCTCAAAGTTCCAAATGATGATGGACCCAAACAGGGAGGGATTTCAGGCCATGAGTCAAAAGATGATCCTAGCAAAGTCTCCTCTCCTTTGCTCCAGCTTATAAAGGGAGGTGTCGGCCTGTTCAAAACACTTGACAGACAGGGGCTCTGGCCTGTAAATCATGCTTGTGTCCAAACAGGGTGGCACTGGTCAGCCCACCAAGATGAGTGACTCCTTCAACAGGCCCCTCACCTTTCTAAACACTCTGATACCCAGGGAAACTGATACCCAGGGAAATCTAACCGGCTCAAGGCTAGTGTGTGTGTGTGTGTGTGTGTGTGTGTGTGTGAGAGAGAGAGAGAGAGAGAGAGAGAGAGAGAGAACTCTTTCCCTGAGAATCCTGACAGGGATAAGCTTGCACAGACATTCCAAACTAGTTCTAACAAATCTTACTACAACTTGTTGAAACCTATACCTGACACAAAGGCTGATTTGGTTCTAAAACCAGGCCTGAACCCAGACTGGAAAAGGTCTAGAAAATCTGTTTTATCCAACAGTGTCTGAAGCCATATGGGCACCACCCTCTCAAGCACCTTCCCTAAGACCATAAACTGATATATAATTTAGGGGTGGGACTTGCTACTATTATCCTTCTCCCTGCTCATCCTACACATACATTCAATATAACATCACAATTTCTCCATGAGTTAAAGTTTGCTTCCCTTTTCTTGTAATCATCTGAATTATAAATTGAAAAAACACAATAAAGGCTATGGTTAATCAGATAGTTTGTGCTGCTGGTAGGACTACATGGAAAACATTTGATTATACCTTCTTTTGCCACACATTGCACTTGTCAATTGCTTAGAATTGAAAAGAGATGTAGGGTGAATTCTTTAAGAGAATGTCTATAAACATGATCAAGGATCTCACTTTACTTTTGCTATTGGTTTACCATTCTTTCTTCCCTTGTTTGCAACAGCAGTAATAAAAGCAGCTGACACAACGAATTGACAAGCCCAAGCTATTATTAATGGGTATTTATCTAGTAATAAAATGCTTTTACGGGTCCTGCTGATCTCAATATTCTCATCAAGGAAATGAGTAAAAAGCACGGCAAGCATTTGTTAGACCTTTAACAAGAAGGAGAAGCAAGATTTCATCTTTCATTCTAATAATTATACATTGGTTTCCTAAAGAGAGTAAAGGACTGAAAAGCAGCCTAAGTCATTATTAGAATTTTAAATTGTAAAAGTATTTTAGCTCCCATTTTAATTTTGTACTTCTGCATTGTTTCACTATTCAAGAGAATTTTACCCACTTACTAGGGGGAAAAAAACTTTATAAATGTCCTTGGATTCAGAGTTACTTCTACTATATAAAGATTCAAGTACAGAGCTACATAGCCTCCTAGATCAACTCTGTGGGATGGGCATCTGAGGCACTGTGTTACAGTGGTTCCAGTCCTTCCTGAGGGATGATTTCAGAGACTAATGTTGCATGACCATTCCACAGCCCCTTGGCAGTTGAACTTATGGATTTTGCAAGCGTCCGTTTGGAGGCTTGAGCTCAGCAGGTTGCTTCCAGCTTGGGTCCCCGGACCCGTGCTTGCCCCGATTCAGCATGTTCAGAGTTGGACAAGTGCAGCAGACACCGCTGCTCTGCTAAGCTGCTGTTTTGCGCAGCCTTTTATGTAAATGGTAGCCATGAAGAGGTCCATTCATACAAAATTAAAGGCGTAAATGGTCTTTTACGTGGCAGACAAGGTTGGGGGTCCAGCGAGCGGCGAGCTGCATGCGGTGCAGGCAGGGATGCAGTCGCCTATCCTTAAATTTGAGCTATGAGATTCCATAGAATACCATCTTGTCCTCATTATCTAACATCTATATGAAGCCATTGGAGCCCAAGTGCTGTCAGTATGCTGATGACACACAGCTCTACCTTCCTGTGGCATCTGCTGAAATCAAAGTCCTGATTCAGTGCCTAAACTCAGTGATAATGTGAAACTGAGTCCTGGCAGGGTGGAAGCCTTGTGGGTGAGTGGTTCTTGAATCCAGATGGGACTGATCAAAAAGTGACTTCTCTAGCTGAGACCCTGGAGAACCACTGCCAGTCAGAATAGATAATACAAGACTATTTATGTATTTATTTAAACTATTTCTTGGATGCCTTTCAGGGCAAAGCCCTCACAAGGCAGCTTACAATAAAATACATAAAATATTAAAAACATTAAAGGCTGTAAAAATTATAACAATAAAACCAACAATAAAACCAGCAGGAACAGCAATAGCAGCAATAATAACAATAACAGCAATAACAATACTCATCATGCGAACGCCATGGTAAAATAAAATGTTTTTAAGGCCTTTTTAAAAGCTTGCAGGGATGGTGCATGGCAGACCACCAGTGGAAGTTTGTTCCAGAGGTTTAAGGTCACTGCAGAGAAGGCCCTCTCCTATGTGGACACCCACCTAATTTAGGGTGACCAGATAAAATCCAGGTCAGGGCTCATGTAACTTTAACAGTTGTAGAGAAAAGGGAATTTCAGCCAGTGTCATTTGTATGCAATTAGTTCCTCCTGAAATTCCCTCTTCATTACAACAGTTAAAGTTGCTGGCACTATACTAGAGTGACCATATACAAAAGAAGGCAGGGCCCCTGCAACCTTAACTGTTGTGATGAAGAGGGAATTTCACCAGGAACTAATTGCATACAAATGACACTGGCTGAAATTCCCTTTTCTCTACAACTGTTAAAGTTACATGAGCCCTGACCTGGATTTTATCTGGTCAGCCTAACCTAATTGCTAGGGATGTGCACTGGATCGGACCCGATCCACGATCCGAGTCCGGTCCAGTGGGAAATCGGATAAATTATCCGATTTCCGATCCCGCAGCTGGATCGGCCGATCCAATCCGAACCGGTCCGAAAAGGCTCCGAACCGGTTCGGCGGATCGGCGGATTGGCGGGCGCCCACTGGCGCCCACCGCCGCTTCCATTGGCGGGCGCCAGCGGGCGCCCGCCGATGAAAGTGGACAGCAGGGGGGGGAGGAGGGGGGCGCTTACCTTCTCGGCCCGTCCGCTCCCGTCCGGCACTAGCAGCTACTACCAGCAGGCTCCGCGGCCTGCTCTAGGGTGGCGCGCCGGGTGATGTCATCACCCGGCGCGCTACTCTAGAGCAGGCCGCGGAGCCTGCTGGTGGTAGCCGCCAGCCCCGGACGGGAGCGGCCGGGCCGGCAAGGTAAGCAGGGGGTGCGCGGAGGGGGGAGGGGGCGCGCGGAGGGGGGAGGGGGGCCCTTACCTTCCCGGCCCGGCCGCTCCCGTCCGGCGCCGGCGACTACTACTACCAGCAGGCTCCGCGGCCTGCTCTAGGATGGCGCGCCGGGTGATGTCATCACCCGGCGTGCTACTCGAGAGTAGGCCGCGGAGCCCGCTGGTAGTAGCCGCCGGCGCCGGACGGGAGCGGACGGGCTGAGAAGGTAAGCAGTGGCGGGGAAGGGGGCTTACCCCCCCCGGAGCCGTCCGCTTCTATCCGCTGGCGCCCGCGGGTGCCAGCGGATGGAAGCGGACGGCTCCAGGGGGGGTAGGGAGCGCGGGGGAGGGGGCTTACCTGCCGGGGCCGTCCACAGCGGACGGCCCCGGGGGGGGAGGGAGTTAGGCCCCCCCTCACCCACCCGCCGCCATTTTTTCCTCATAGACTTGCATTGCAATGCAAGTCTATGGGGAAAAAAATGGCGGCCGATCCAAAAATTTACGATTTTTGGGTCGGGATCGGACTCGATCCGGTCCGGGGGGCCTCCGATTTTGTCCGAACCGGTCCGGGACAAAATTGGAGGTCCCGATCCGGGTCCCGATCCGATCCGGGGGGTCCGTGCACACCCCTACTAATTGCCCTCTCTTTCTGATCTTAAAGTACAGGCAGGCTTATATGGTTGAAGGTGGTCCTTCAAGTAACTTGGTCCCAAACCATTTAGGGCTTTAAAGGTCAAAAACAGCATTTTGAATTGGGCTCAGAAACACACAGGTAACCAGTGCAGCTAGCGCAGTATAAGCGTTATGTCATCAGATCGCTTTGCCCCCACCAATACTCGGGTGGCTGCATTCTGCACCAGCTGAAGCTTCCAAACCATCTTCAAAGGCAGCCCCACATACAACGCATTACAGTAGTCCAGACTAGACGTGACTAGTGTGTGGATAACTGAGGCCAGGTCTGTTCTCTTCAGATAGGGTGCAGCTGGCATACCAGCCTAAGATAGTAGAATGCACTCTTGGACACTGCAGCCACCTGGGTTTCCCCAGTTAGCTCACAGTCCAGGAAGATTTCCAAACTGAGTACTTGATCTTGTAGAGGGAGTGCAACCTCATCTGAGACCAGTTGTAAACCTCCATCAAAATAGTTGGTTTCCCAACCCACAGTACCTCCATCATGTCTGGATTAAGTTTCAGTTTGTTCATTCTAATCCATCCCAAAACAACCTCCAGACATTGGTCCAAGAGTTCCACAGCTTCCCTGGAATGTGCAGTTGGAAATGAGAAGTAGAGCTGAGTATCATCTGCATACTGATGACACTTCAGCCCAAACCTCCTGATGACTTCCTCCAATGTTTTCATGTAGATGTTGAAAAGCATGAGGGACAACATAGCACTTTGAGGCACCGTACAGGCTAATGGCCATGGGGTGGAATAGAAGTCCCCCAGCACCACCTTCTGAGACCACTCCTCCAGAAAGGACTAGAACCACTTTAAAATTGTGCCTCCCAAGCCCAATCCAGATAAATGATCCAGAAGGATACCATGGTCGACGGTATCGAAAGCCGCTGAGAGGTCCAGGAGAGCCGACAGGGTCCAGGAGAACCAACTAGGCTGCCTCTACATGAGAGTTTTAAAGCTCCTTCAAGTCTCATTAAAATGTTTACCTCTACATCAGCAGAACGCAAATCGGGAGTTGAGGCACATTATCTATCCGATTATGTGCATTATTGAATGTGCGTTAAATAGCGAGTTTTATTTTGCTGCGGCCATTAAAGCGCATTTTGACTATGTGAACAAGCGATTCTCCGCATTAACTATTTTAAAGCACATTTCAAACAACCAGTAAGGCCACCAGTTGTGCGCTCAATTATCTCCCGCGTACAGTCATTTACCATAAAGCGCTTCCGAGAAGATGCGCATAATCGGAGAACGAGATGTCAAACCGAATTCTTGTAGAGGGGGTCATGGATGGATAAATAGTCTGACCTGGCATTAGCCAGTTTCCTTTGTCCATGGGAACTATTCCTCCTTTTTTCCATGTGTGAGAAATGCTTGTTTGAAAATGCACCCACACACCCACACAATTTTGACCCATCTCAGAGGGTGCCAGGTTTTTACATGGGACACAATTTTTCAAGCTGCATGAAAGAAAGAAAAAAAACATGGCAGGGTATATTCCCAGGAGAGGACTATATCTGAGACATTTAGGGTGCAATCCTATCAGGATGGCAGTAAGCCTCCAAACTGTTATGCCTGTCTGATGCAAAGTGGGTGGAGCAGCAGAGGAGGTCATCACCACCATGTTCCTTCTACTCTGTATTTTGGCTAGATGGACTTTGTTTTGACCATCTAGCTGAGGTGTGTTAAAGCAGGAGGGAAGGAGGCTGGGGAGGCCTGAGGAAACATCTTAAGCTGGCCTCCTCAGTCCCCTCTCCTCCCTGCCCACCGGCACACACCCCTTTCCCTCCTCTCCGAGGTCATTTTTGTGAGTTTGGAGAAGTCAGTGTGGTTCTCTCCATGCCAGTTGCGAGGGGAAGGGGAGAGCTCAGATTCCTGTGCCTGAGATCAGAGCGCTATCTCTGACCTTGAATCCAGGAATCCGAAGTATCCTATAACATACACACCCGACTCTGCCATGGGATTGCTCCTTTAAGTGTGTTCCTTTTATGTGAAAGAATGAAGATTTTGAATGAAGGAAAACAAATCATACATTACACAAATATTGCAATGTATGCGACAAGGTGTGTATTTTCCTCTGTACAATTAGTAGAGGTTTTAATAGCAAGGAAAGTGATACCATTTCATTCAACTAACACAGTAGCACTTGCACTGGTATTGTTTTGTTCTTAATAACCCTGAAATTAAAAGTTTAATTTATGTTTTATTTGCTTGTTATTACCTAATAAGCCTGAAGTAAACTGTTTGTTTTACTAGTTTAGGTTTTAAAAATGCAATAGCTTACAGCTAAGCTGGTTTGGGCAAAACTGTTTCAAGAGTGGTTATGCATCAGCACACTGGGGATATTGAGTGATTCTTAATTGAATCCCTGCTCTGCTGGCCACCAGTCAAGGAAGCTAAGCTCATCCAGATCACATTTAAATAGTAAATACTGATCCTTCAACAAAATATAGTCATGCTGATAGAAAATCAGAGAAAAGAGCTTTACATCTTCCCAGCCAAGGGAAGAGATATGTGCTATTTAGTTTTTATATAAGATAAAGGAGGATTAATTTGATGCGGTACATTTTGAATCAACCTCCATGCAGTAGATGTCCACAAAAATGTTTGTTTGTGGAACATTTTATTACCCCAAGCCATTTTCTGATGTATCCTGATTCCTCAAAGAGCAAAATGCCCCCACAAAACAAAATGTGTCTGTGGTGACAGAAAAAGTATACTGACCCTGTTCAGATGACATGCTAAGCCATGGTGGTTAGGCATTTTGAGCTAAACATTATGGCTTAGCAGGTCATGTGAACCATGACTTGGGCTGCCTCTACAAGAGAGGTTTAAAGCTCTTTCAAGGCGCTTAAAAAAAATTACCTCTACAAGAACGGAGCGCAAATTGGGCGTAGAGGCGCGTTATCTCTCCGATTATGCACATTATCAAATGTGTGTTAAACAGCGAGTTTTATTTTGCTCCAGCCGTTAAAGCGCATTTTGACTATGTGCACAAGCGCTTATGCGCATTAACTACTTGTAAAGCGCATTTTGGTCATCCGTTAATGCACTTCGCCGCCTCTCGTGCAGAGGTATTAGGTGTAAATGTGCTTCAGCGATTATGCGCATAATTGCCTAACCAGGCGCAAAAGCGAATCCTTGTAGAGGGGACCTTGGTGTGTCATGTGAACCATCCCTAACCATGGTGGCTACATAACCATGGTTTAAACACACTCACTATTTTAACTATTTTGGTGTTGGGTATTTTTCTACCCCCAAAATAAATCTGTCACTAGTGAGGTAAATCTTTCCCAATGAAATCCCATGGTTTGTGACAACCCACTAACAGAATGCTTAAGATTACATCCCTAGACCAGGGTGGGACATTTTTGGGGAATTCATGGAACATATTTATACAACTGGTACTTTGCCTAGTTGGGGTGATAGAAAAACACATATGGCAAATCAATAGATTCTTGGATATTTTATGACCCATGTTGGGGATTTTCCCCCCAGAAAGAAAATATAAGTTGTAAGATGCTGAAATTTGGGGACAGGTGACAAACAACAACAATGTTATGGGAGGACTATATCATAGGCATTCTTCTGTATAAATTCTTCAACTGAAAAGTGCATTTGGGGTACCCCTTTAGACCACCCCATTTTAGCAGGGTTAAATGTACAGTGTCCCTGTTACCACCACTTCTCTGTGATAAAATAATACCTCAGCCAAATGTATGTACACTTGGATTTTGTGCTTCAAGCCTAATTTCTAATAGTTACATGTGACCAGACCAGTGCTATATAATAAAGCCGTAGCAAAAACAACCAAGGGTGTAATCCTGTGGATGGCCCTCACATGCAGACTACACTGCAAAACACCTTCTAAGCCATCAGTAAAATGCCCTGTAAAGGAGAGCAGATAGACTGCGCTGGGTGGAGGACAAGATGGGTGAAGTATTAGGGAGTTTTAGCCACATATGAAAAGTATGAAGTTTTAAATTACAAAGAGCCTTGGCTGGACCACCTGGAGGGAGGCAGATAGTGAAACCTACGCCTTATCTACTTCAAGGTTGCAAAAATTAGCCAGAGGAGTCAGAGGTGTGAAACGGGGATGCCAAGCTGGCACCGAGGGAGGGAAGGGAAGCCAAAGAAGAGATGAGGGGGAAAGTATAACTAGAGCCTTTCTTTGTGAAGGATTTTCCCCCCTCCAGAAATGGATGGACAAGAACTTGGGGGGGGGGGGCAAAGCAAGGCTCTACTTAGGAGTAAGTATTTTAGTTAAAGGATTTCTTGTTTTATTTGACTGGGTTTTGTGCTATGCATGCTTTTATTAGTCGTTTTGTTATTCTTACTATGTATATCCACCTTTAGTCTTAATAAAGTCTTCTGCCTCACGGATGTGAGCCATCCACGTTTGGTTTCTTGGGGCCATGCTAGATCCAGTGAGAGTTACTGCATCATTTGGCATACCTTTACATACCCCACCCCAATCAGGTTGCAGCTGTCAATGGCTACTAGTCATTATGGCTATATATTACTTCCAGTATCAGAGGCAGTATGCTGGAGAACATGAGTGGGAGGGTTCTATTGTGCTCTTCTACCACTGTGTCATCATAATGCCAGCCATGCATCATCACAGCCAGGCCATGTACTCCATGGCAGGTTACACACTGTCCTCAGAGGTAGAGCACATGTTTTGCATACATTTAGTCCAGGAAGGGCTAGAAAAGGCTTCTGTCTGTTCTATCTAGTAAAACAAGAATTAATTCAATAAGTCTATGGAAAATGAAATTCAGAGAAGCCTACAGAGATTGCAATCAATGGATCAATGTAATTGTTTGTAAACTGTTGCCCAAATCAACTAGTCTATATAAGCAGCTATGTGGGATCTGCTCTCCTTTTTGCTTCATCCTTTTTTCTTTTGTGGATGCATTCTTTTCTTTCCTTTTGCAGATGTAGATGAGCCATTCATAGTTGCAGCCATTTACTATGACTCTCCAGGGCAACAGTCTGGGACACATATAGCTGTTGCATGTCTTGGAACTTTGAATATGAAAAGAAGCTACTGTGGTGTTTTTGCAGAATGAAAAGCCAAGTGGCTATTTCTGGCTGAAACCACCATACAAAGGTACACCTGAGGCTGGAAGCCGCCAGATAATGTTGTTGATGTGTGGGTTGTTGTTGCTTTGGACACATGTCCAGAGCGCTTACTATTAACAAGAGCAGCAGAAGAAATGCAGAGAAAATTGTTGAACTTCATTCCTAATGGAACTGTATTAAACTACAAGTGCCATTACTGATGCAGTTTTATGACCCCTGGAAAGCTATCCCTGGGTCATAGGGATTTGCAGATTTCACTCTTCATGGACTGGGAGGGAGGTCTCAGCTTGGAAGCCTCTCCCTGCAAAAATGTCCACACCCATTTATAGTCTGAAGGTGAAGAGGGCAAAAATGGGACATTCCGGGGACATATCTGGGGTGGATCAGGGAGAGGCTTTGGATCTCCTGGATTCAAAGCTCTCCTATTCTCATGATAAACCCCCATAGAAAAAATTGTCATTGGTGTCAATGTGAGGATTTACCCCCTGCTAGAGTGGTTTTTCATTGGGATTACAACTGGAAAGGGAAGGATTAAACCTCCCTTCTCCATGTGAAAGTACCCCCACCTCACATATGCCTACTATGATAATAATTATTTTTTTTAAAAAAAAACTGATATGGTTTCTAGTATTTTATTTTTTCATTTCTAAAATGTATAAACTGCTCTTTGTCCACAATAGATCCCAGGGAAGTATACTTAACATTCTAAAACCCCAAATACATTATAATAACAGCAATACAATTACAAAATAAGAGGCATAAAACTGTTCAGCCAGCAAATAATTAAACAAACAAATCTATATGCTGATGCTGATGATTAAAAATACATAAAATTTAAATGTTTAGATAAAAAAATGTTGTGATTGGTGTCAGAAAGAAAGCATGTTTGGTGTCAATTGTATCTCCCTTGGGAAGGCATTCCAAAGTTGGGGGTACCATGACAGAGAAATCCCTCACTTTTGTAAATGCATAATGGATTTCTCCCACAGATAGACCATCTAGTGATGCATTCAGGAAACTATTAACTGGGTGGGTCCAGGGGGTGGTAAATGCCTCACTTTGTCAGGGATGGTGCCTGCTGCCTTGACAGAGGCTGTAGTGCACCCTCTCCTGAAGAGGACCTCCCTGGACCCAGAGGTATGTGAGAACTACCGCCCCGTTGCTAATATCCCCTTTTTGGGCAAGGTGCTTGAGCGTGTGGTGGCCAGGCAGCTTCAGATGCTCTTGGAAGAAATAGATTATCTGGACCCATTTCATTCTGGTTTCAGGCCAGGGCACGGCACTGAAACAGCCTTGGTTGCTCTGACTGACGACCTGCTCCAGTTGAAAGACAGGGGGAGTGCTACCCTATTTAGGCTGACCATATGAAAAGGAGGACAGGGCTCATGTAACTTTAACAGTTGTAGAGAAAAGGGAATTTCAGCCAGTGTCATTTGTATGCAATTAGTTCCTGATGAAATTCCCTCTTCATCACAACAGTTAAAGTTGCAGGGGCCCTGCCTTCTTTTGTATATGGTCACTCTAGTATAGTGCATGCAACTTTAACTGTTGTGATGAAGAGGGAATTTCACCAGGAACTAATTGCATACAAATGACACTGGCTGAAATTCCCTTTTCTCTACAACTGTTAAAGTTACATGAGCCCTGTCCTCTTTTTCATATGGTCAGCCTAACCGTATTGACCTTCCTGAATTTCTCGGCAGCTTTTGATACCATTGATCATGGTACCTTACTGGATCAGCTCTACGATATGGGAGTAGGAGGCAAGTAGGTTCCGCTCCTACTTGCAGGGCCAATTCCAGAGAGTGGTATTGAAGGATTCCTGTTCCACCCCATGGCTATTGAGCTGTGTGATGCCACAGGGCTCTATTCTATCCCCCATGCTATTCAACATCTATATGAAGCCGCTGGGAGAGGTCATTAGGGGTTTTGGGGTTGGGTGCCATCAGTATGCTGTAATGAGCTGGATGAGGGCTCATAAACGGAAGCTGAATCCTGATAAGATGGAAGCTCTGTTGGTAGGTGGTTCCCAAGTCCAGGAATTGGGTAAGCAACCTGTTCTGGATGGATTCGCACTTTGTCTGAAGGAGCAGGTGCGTAGATTGGGAGTACTCCTAGATCCATCTTTGTCATTGGAGGCCCATATGGACTTTGTGGGCCAGAGTACTTGGGGTCAACTTCGGCTGATCTGCCAGCTATGGCCTTTCCTTGACAGGGATAACCTAGCCATAGTAATACACGTATTGGTAACTTCCCGATTAGACTACTGCAATGCACTCTATGTGGGGCTGCCCTTGAAGACGACTCGGAAGCTGCAGCTAGTGCAAAATGCAGCAGCTATACTGCTGACTGGAGCATCTCATAGAGACCATATAATACTGGTCTTAAAGAAATTGCACTGGCTGCCAATGAATTTCTGGTCAGAATTCAAGGTGTTGGTAATGCCCTAAATGTCTTGGGACCTCGATACTTGAGGAAGCGCCTCTCCCTATATCTGCCTGCCCAAGACCTGCAATCTGTCGGAGAATCCCTTCTCCATGCCCCACCAACGCGAGATATACATTATGGTGGGACATGGGGGAGGGCTTTCTCTGTTGTGGCACCCCGGCTGTGGAATGGCCTCCCCTTGGATGCCCGACTGGTGCCAGGTTAAGACATGGCTTTTTAATATAGTTCTAAATGGCTAAATCCTCTAGTCTGTACACTGTCTGATTTTACTGTTTTCAAATGTTGTATTGATTTTTAATATATTAATGGTTTGATTTGTTTTAGAATTGTATAGTTATTCTATTTTATATGTATGATTTTATCTGTATACCGCCCTGAGATCCTTGTGATATAGGGCAGGATATAAATGTTTTAATAAAATAATAAAATAAACAGAATAATAAAATAAACAAAGGTGTGTTTCCCCCCCAAAGATGAAGGTGGCACTGTGATATCCTAGCACTTTAGGTTGACTACCCATGAGGCATCATGACAAATGTGTCAGTCGTAGGATGTAGCCGTAACACTGATGCTATTATTGATTCATTTTTGTAACAACCACTGCCTCAGAGTTCCCACATATGCTGCCCTCAGTATGAGGATGCCAATGAAAACAGAATACATGCCACAATTTGTCATACATGCACCTCACACAACAATGCTCAGAAGTTCTTACCTCCATAGATCAGTCATATTCAGGAACATGGAGCAGAAGAAAGGCTGCTTACAGTGTGATGAAGTGAATCCAGAACAAAGTGTAGATCGTGTGTTTAGGCAAGCCACCACACAAGCCTCAGGTCTTCTCCCATCCACTTAATTTGGTCATTAGCTTAGCTCAGCTATTTGTTTAATTTCACTCACTAGGGAAGAATTAGTCTGATCATTAGGTTCAAGGTAAAAAACAACTTTTAAACAGATTTCAGCTAAACTTGAAGGCCTTTTCTGCAGTGGCCCCATACCTCTGGTATTCATTGCCATCAGGGGTCCATCAGGCTCTACCATTACAAGCTTTTAGGAAGGTCCTGAAGACTTACTTGTTTACTCTGGTCTTCCCCTGATTATGTTTTATTGGACTGTTCTGGGTTGTACCTGCAATTGTGTTGTTGATCTTGTCTTATGCTGGAGTTGATGTATTCTTCATTGTTTCCTGGTTTTATTACTGCATCACTTAAAAAAAATGTTGAATGTTATTGCTGTGTGCTGCCTTGGAAGGGTTCCTGCCCTGTACAGCACCTTCAATGTTTAAATTAAATAAATACAATTTGAATCTAAGATGCTGAGAGCATCATCAGACGAGCATTTTATCGCATGCTTGTTATTGGCCACTCAGTTTTTCATGCATCCTTTAGATGACGTCTCTCTCCTGCATGCCTCCCACACCTTCCACTCATTTTTCCATCGCAAAAAAAGACCTGGAAAATCTGGCTTATTTTTTTTTAATGAAACTTGCTGCCATTTCCTGCTGTGTGCAGGAAAAGCAGCACAATAAAAGTGCCCACTGAATAGACCATGTGGTCATTGCTGCTACCTTTTTCTCTCCCTGTGTAAAGAGATCATCACTATTGTGGGACAGCAGCAGAAGGCCATAGCGACGGTAGGAAAATGTGAAAATCCCCCCATCTGATGATGCCCTGAATTAACTGAATTCAACCTGTTCTGCAATTTATCCTGATGAAATGGACTGTATCTTGAAGAGAGAGAGAGAGAGAGAGAGAGAGAGAGGCAATATCTAAGTCTGCCCACATGCTAGCAGCATCCACTACTAGTGTAACTGAGGACTAGCAGTTAAGAAAGCAACCAGAAATTAGCAGAAATGCTTATTTCTAGAATGGGGCAGGTCAATGGAGCACACAGAAAGAAGCTCCCCTGACTGTCCTGCGTATTTCGGCATGTTTCTGCAGTGGTGGTGGTGATTTTTACTGTTAGCTTTGTGTTGTGCAAGCAATAGATCCCATTGTGTAGCACAGCGAGCAGGAGTACAGTGGCAATATTGGATGCTGCCCTTGTGTTAGTACAGCTGGGGATTCTCAGGGAATAGTGGAACAGTTCTTGCTTATAAAACTGTGAATGCCCCCAGCTCAGCTACTATGAAAACAGTGTGGGAGGGAAACAAGCTGAGAACAAGCTTTACGTCTTTGATGGCTCTTTCAAATAAGAGCTACCACCACATTTTTCATGTTATATTTCATGAATGCTTTAAAAGGAATGTCATCAAGGGCACTAACAAATAAAGCTGTGATTTTTAATAGATGGGAAGAAATTTAATGAAGTCTTTCTGCTGAGTCTTACATCCCTATTAAGGATTCAATCAAGAAAAGATGGGAGAGTGTTTCATCTATAGGATTCTTTTATTTATTTATTTATTACATTTATATACAGCCCCATAGCCGAATCTCTCTGGGCGGTTTACAAAAATTAAAAACATTGAACATTTAAAAACCAATATACAATATATAGGATTGCAACCAACTTTTAAAAAACAATATACAGGATTGCAACTAACTTTAATGGCTAGACCTGATTTGCTGCCCCACCCCCTGGATATTGGATAGGAATAAATGTATATTCCAAATCTCACTATTTAGGTTTTGAATTCTGAAAACACCACATTTCAGTAGACTGATTTTTAGTTTCCCTTAGATCCCCCATCTTCCTTTCTATCTCCTTTCATAAAGACCTCTTTCCCTTGTTTACATAAGCTATCTTGGGATATTAATGCATGGAGGGTGGAATGGTGGAATGGTGGATATGGGATTGCCCCCACTGTCAACCTCCATATGTTCATCTAAAGCTCTGAACACAGCATACATGTACACATATTGTATTCATAAAAGCTAGATTGATATTGAGCAGCGAATTCTGGTGTACTCAAGATAATTGGGTTTTTTGAGGTCAAACCCATTCTATCCCATTTCCACAGAAGCTTGTGATTTAAAAATAAAATAAAAAATAGCACACCCATACAGAAATGCATACACTTTTTTTTGTAATGTATGTATTAATGTATGCAATAGTTTGTGCATTTTAATGTGCATTTTTAAACTTACACATTTTTGGTTGCAGGTATCCAACATCTAAAGCATATTTGTGTGCATTTTGGAATTGCACAGTTTGCACATTTTACACATGCATTCACGTTGTCAAATACATTTTGTTTTGTTTTGCATGGAATGTATTGCAAGCTCTGAAATGTATGGATTTCTGCCCACAAATTGCATTTTGGTCTGGGAGGTGCAAATTTGGTAAATCCATTTAAAAAAAAGCTTTACAAAGTGAATTTCTCACATACCCCTAACATTGGCACTGTATGTGCAACTGGATATTACATCATATGTGAACATGCTATGCAGGAAAATGTGAGGCCAGCAAGTATAGTTCTGTACCCTCAAATATGTTGTGTCAAGAAGGCTATTGGGCCAACAGAAGTATTAAGGTTCTTGTCTTTTTGCTTCTCTTGAACTTGGAAGTTTTACCTAAGTAGGAATATAGAAAGCTGCCTTATATGGAGTCAGACCATTGATTCATCTAGCCCAGTATTGTTTACAATGGCCTGGTTTGCACAATCAGCAGGCAGTTAACAAGTCACAGTCACATGCTGGTCAGTTTTGCATAATTACATTAGGTAGTGGAGCTTGTTATGTCATGCGAACCCAGCCAGGGTAGCTTACATTACTGTGGGATGTTATGAGTTTCTGGGTGGCTTATTACCCACAGCAACAAGCCAGCCTGGCCAGGGTCTCACAACAAGCCACGCTGCCAATGGTATTTACGCAAATCCCCCTGACGTGTAACCAGCACATATAGCATAATTAACAAGCCATCTTGGCCTGTTAACAGCCTGCCAATCATGCAAACCTAATCACTGATTGGCAGCAACTCTTCAGGGTTTCAGGCACTGGTTTTCCTGCTCTATCTGGAGAAGCTGGGGATTGAACCTGGGACCTTTTGAATGCAAATCATGTGCTCTACCACTGAGGAAAGGCCCTCCATGGCCACTGTACCACCGAGTTCGGTAACCTATATATTACTATACACCTCAAAAGTTTGTTTAGCCCAAATCCTTCTGGTAACTCTAGCTAGGCTAGTTCCACCTTGGATAAGCTGATCCCTTCACTAAAGCCATGTGCTTCCACCACTGTGATAAATTTGACACAAACCAGGGGCAAGTTAAGCAACACTGAACTCTGGAATATCCCATTTAAAATTACACAGTAATGATGTGGCAAACACCTCTGCACTTTGGAAAGCAATGGCTGAAAACCTAATGAGAGCTCCATCTCTGAATTTGTACATTGTGAATTCAGTACATTATTTTCAATTCAGTCACTTTGCTGTGAATATTTGCTTTAGCGAGCACAATGAAGGATAATGAAATGCTCTGGTGCATGACTGTATGTTTCCCATCAGCTACTGATTATTTAATGCCCCCTCAGGTTCGCTTCACATGTTATGCATTAACATCTCACCTGTATTAGAGGTGCAGAAATATGGCTCCTCCTGCCCTATGTTCCTAATAAGAGACAGAAACATTTACACTGAGTTAATGCCTTCTACATAATTTTCTTTATCTTCCAAATGCAGTACCTGGCAAATGAGATTAATTAATGTAGGTAAGCTGAAAGACATTGACTGAGTGGCCACTGTTCACCAAAAAGGTTGTTCTGGGTTAGATATGCTGGCAGGGGTTGGAATGCTAACAGCACAACCTTCATGCAACCTTTGGGTGCCAGCTTGTGTTAGGTAAGTGGCTATTTCCCAGCCACCGAAACCTACAGGACTTCTATCCATTTAGGGTGATTAGAACAGGGCTGTCAATGTCTGTTTCTCTATTATCTCTGTCATTCAAAGGAACACAGATTTGGGCTCCCTGATATGTGGTTCAAAGTAAGCTGTAAAAGAGTTTTGATAAATAAACAGTGATTCAGGCTCTTTGTTTCTCTTCATCAGATGCCCTTCCCATGAGCTCCATTCCCTTTCATTTTCTCCTGACCCACTCTGTCTTCAGATGTTTCTAGTTGTGCCATCCTGACTTTTCCTTAGCCCAGTATGTCTCATGCAAATTTCTGTCTCACTATGAATTTGCAGAGTTTGGCTTTGTCATTCTGCCTTTTTCCTGCCTTCCCAGCATTCCTCCTTCACTCCCATCTAAACACTAAAGGCCATCCTACATGTTACATTATCTCCATGACAGGAGAATTCTATCCAATGACTGTCTTCACAGTATCAGTGACAACACACAGAACTTGCCACACGATTCTCCCAAGGATTTGTAGAGTTCCATCTCTAGCATCGGATAGTCCTGGAAGCATCCACAGTTGTTACAGAAAATCACTGTGAAATCCTGAATATCAACATATAGTTGTAATTAGAGCTGCAGTGAGGAGAGATACATAGCCGATGTCAAGGGTAGAGTGGTCCTACCTGACAAGTTTTGAATGTCACATTAGTTAATGAGTGATAGTTTCAGCATTTGTATTTACTTGAACACAAAATGATGCAGAACGTAATGCTCCAGATGTTGTTGGATTCCAACTCCCATCATGCCCAGCCAGTGTGGTCAATGATTAGGAATTATGGGAGCTATAATCCAGCAACATTTGGAGCTGTAGTTCCCTGCCCTGGATTAAATCCTTGGCTTTATAACAAACTGAGTTCCACTTATCCCAGAAGTTAGACTAATATTTTCCTTCTTAACCTCCCTGGATGTCATGGGCACAAAATTACATATTGATATCTAAGATTCAGATAGTACAAACTGCCCAGACTGAAACCACTTCCAAGATTAGAAATTTATAGCACATCATACAGCATTTCATGCACAATATCACAAAGTACAAGAAAAAAAAGTAACGAGTCCCTTTTATGTCCCTCATTTTATTTATGCAGTTTTTGCAATAACAGTTCTTCCTAGTTATCATAATTAGAGGCTCTACAAAACACTTCCAGAAAACATATTATGGCTAAAATCAGCAATGCTTCTACTCCAAAGTGACTTGGAAGTGTAATCTAAATGAAATAGATTTTGCTTGCTGAGTCTCTCTCTCTCTAGTCATAAGAGAAGTACAGAGTACAAATCTTAAAATTGCTGGCTTTATAATGGAACAACTCTCATATAGCAATTTATATTTCATAAGAATATAGGAAGCTGCCTTATACTGAACCAGACCATTGGTCCATCTTGTCCAGTATTGTCAACACAGATTGGCAGCAGCAGCTCTCCAGGGTTTCAGGGAGGAATATTTCCATTCCTACCTGGAGATAAGGGGGATCGAACTGGGACTTTCTGCATGCAAAGCAGGTGCTCTGTCTCTAAGCTATGGTCCCCTCCCCTCACTTACACCAACTATGAACAATAGCAGCCATAGTAATATTAAAAAATTCTTCTGCTACAGATGAGTGTTACGAAGAACCTCCCTTAGAGATTAGGCATTATTACAAAAATTAGCCTAAGTATTCCGATTGCTTCTCAAAACATTTTCTTCAATAGAAAGATATGTGGAGGGAAATCACCCGGGGAAAACAATTAATAATGCTGGTGTTCGTATTTTGAAGCAGCACTGTTACTGATACCAGATTCCAATCTAACTGGTCTTAATTTAGTGCTATGTAACATCTGATCTCATTAGCAGATCCAGTTACCCTTGTAAAAGTTTAATGGTTTTTAGTAAGTTTTAACAATGAATTCATTTGACCCAATTCCATCAAGCTTGGTTCTATTCTCATAAGGCGAACGAACCACATCAACCATCCTCAATGTCTGATTTGGGGGTTATAGATCTTTTTCACTTGCATACCCGAAGGATCTAGTGATGTGTTTGGAGGCATTGTAAGGGAAACAGAAGATGAATTAAAGGTAGGCTAAGTAAAAATAGATGGGGGTATTTGTAAGTGTTTCAGCACACTACAAAAAGTTATTGGAAGACCCCCAAGTTGGGCAAAAATATTCCTGAGGGCATCCCCCATTGCCTCAGTAACTGGAATGCCTTCTATCTCCTCCCCACCAAAATAATAATAATAATAATTGTGTAAAGGCAATGCATTGGCTTCATTTGCACTCAGTGAGGTGATCACGTGATTGACTCGTCATGTTATTTTATTTTATTTATTATTTATTTATTTCCAACATTTATATACTGCTCCACATCTAGAGAGATTATGGAGCAGTGAACATTAAAATATAATGGACATCATTATATTTGGACATCAGGAAAAACTTCCTGACTGTTAGACCAAGACGACAATGGAACCAATGACCTAGGGAGGTGGTGTGCTCTCCCACACTAGAGGCCTTCAAGGGGCAGCTGGACAACCATCTGTCAGGGATGCTTTAAGGTGGATTCCTGCATTGAGCAGGGGGTTGGACTTGATGGCCTTACAGGCCCCTTTCAACTCTTACTACTCTATGATTCTAATTTTAGTACCTATTGAACCACTTAAGTCTTTCTCTTGATTTCAGAATAGCAGGACATCTGTCATTCTTTTCTGCCAATTTTCTTTGATCAATTATCATTTTTTCAAAGGAAGTGTTAGATCTCTCTGTTAAACCCAGACTGGCAGTATCTGGCAAATGTCATGCTCCTGTCTGCTATTCTGGTGTGCCCTGATACAGAGCCCTCAGCTATTCTAGCCTGCCCTACTGCAGACTGTTCGAACTACTTTGGCTACTGTTGCAGATTTCTGGCCTGCCCTATCACAGACCTTGTGACTATTTTTGCCAGCCCTAAGACAGAAGTGTTGGAAGTGCCAGGTTAATGATGGTTATTTTATTAATGTTTATGCATTCTGTGTTATGTCAAATGACTTATGTATTTTAAATGCAAAAATAAATAAATAAATTTTCAAAATTGTCCCAGTTTTGAGGATTCATAATATGGCAATCCTACTTGCAAGGGTCATGTCCTGAAAGGTAGGAGAAATATATATATTCTGCTCATCTCTATATGACAGATGGGCAGATGGTAGATTAGGGTCTGCAGGTAGATCTCTGAATAATTTGCAGGAGATAAGCAAGGATTTCTGACTCCCAATTGTGTAACAATAGCAACAAGCAAATGACTCCCCTCATCTTAAGTTAGACTGCTGAGATGAAACAACCTTGGCAGTCTTGTATATTAACAGTGGTAACCAGGAGTGGATTTTTGTGTGTAGGCTGTATAGGCTCAGCTCAGTTCTGGTACTCAACAGATGTTCAAAGCCACTATGTTATTTAATTCTAAGTATGTCCTTTGAGCCTTACTTGACTTGTCAGGAAAGTGGTCCCCATGTTTTAGAACAGCAATGGGGAATCTCAGACCTGGGGCTCAAGTCTGGACCATTTAGACATTTGGCTAGAGAAATCTCCCTCCCCTGGCAGCCTGCTGGAAACGTGGTAGTGGTGGTGAGAGAGAGAGAGAGAGAGAGAGAGAGAGAGAGAGAGAGAGAGAGATGAGCTGACAGAAAGAGACACAGAGAGAAAAGAGATGGCCTGACAGTTTTGGCTTTGGCCCTACCCACCACTGGCTTCAGCCCCATCTATTACAAAATGCAGCTCCAACATATTATATAAAGGAATGCGGTCTTTGACAGGGGGGTTAAAAGGTCCCCAACTCTAGCTTCAACAACTGTAATCTCTATTTTCAGATTTTAGTAGTCATTGTTATCCTGACAAGTGCCCTGATCAAGGCCCAGATAGTCCCAAGTGTAGAGTGAGAGAGAGTAGCCAGACCAGTCCAAGGTCATACAGAGGAACCAAAGTAGCACAGTAGGAGAAGGCAGGGGCAAAGTCAAAGCAGGCCAGAACTCAATCAACAGAAGTCAGTGGAGCCAAATGTCAAAGCCAGTCAGGGAGTGTCCAGGCCCAGGAGACAACAAGGTCTGGAGAAGCAAGACAAGACACTGAAGTTAACACAGAGTTGATTGCAGTAGAGATCTGGTTCCAACTGTACTGATTTATAGCTGGTCATTAATCAGCACAGCTGGCTAATTAGTGCAGCATGTTGTTTTTAAGGGAGGCCCCATGCTCTGGCCTCTTCTTGTTTCTCTGCTGCTCACGTTTGAGTCTACAGCGTTCAGAGGGATGAATCACCTCCAGCTCTGCTTCCTGCATTTGGGGGAGTCCATGAATATCATTGGAGGAACAAGGCTGCTCTTCTAATAGTTTCATGGGAGTGTTGTTGGGCAGAGCCTCCAGCTCTCCACCTGGCTCCAGCTGGGGCCCACTGTGCTGGCTCTCTCGCTCCTCTTCTTCAACCTATAAATGTTCCTCCAGGTAAGGCATGACAATTGTGATGACAGATGGGAGCAGTCAGAAATGCTTTTATCTTCTTTCCAATTACAGACACTGCCATACCATATTAAAATATCATAAACCCTACCAACACCATCCTTTGTTTATCTATCTCTATCTCTAGATCTAGATCTGGGATGAAACATTGGGACGTCTTAAGTATATTCTGTGATCCCAACTATGGGTCCTTTATGATGCTTCTCATCAGCCATTAATTAATGTCTTCAAATCTTAAAATGGACAGCAGGCCCTGAAACATTTTAATACCTGTGAATAAAAAAAGCCATTGGAACACAAAAGCTATTAGAATGCAGATATTGTAAAACTTTATTGGGTTTCAGAAAGATTGTGGTGTTAGGATTGGATTATGAGAAAATAAATGTTTAGCATATTAAAACACTCCCTGGTCTAGGCAGGCAAACTTACACACTTATAAGTTTTAGCAGAAAAAGTCCAAAGCAGAGCCACATAGGGCTGTCCTACTGACATCATTCATTCTCAGTGAAGGGCACGTACATGGGGTGAGTGGGGAGGATATTTCTTTGGAAGCCTATCAAAGCAATCTGAGTCGCCAACTGTAGACATCTTCATGAAGTAAGTATCTGGGATGTACACTTTACCATATCCCCCTTGACAAGTGTAGCACAAATATTGTGACCTCTTATCCTCCAAAGGGAGGAATGGTGTCAATGAAAACATTTCTAACAGAAGGAAGAGAAATGTCAACTTAGATTAGGAATGGGGCACCTTTTTCCCATGTAAGTCCATTGATCCATGGGGAAAAGCAAATAGGGGGTTACAGGCGAGTCAAAGCCAATGATGACCTGAATCACATTTGTTGATGGGCATAGCCAGAGATAAAAGAGCCAGAGCCAAAGTGGGTGGAGTTTGAAGTATTGCAAGACTGCATCTCTCTTAGGGTGACCATATGTCAGGAAAAACCAGGACATGTCAGGATTTTTGGCAACAAATCTGGGAAGGGGGAGAATTATGAAATTTGAAGAAAAATCCAGATTTTTCCCATCCTCCACCCACCCAAAGGGCAGCTGTACTTTATAGTCAACAGGAATTAACAAAAATGCTTACAGGTCCATCATCTTTAAAGATAAAGAAACTTGGCACCAGGATAGCTCTTAGGTAGGGCTTTAGCCATGCCAAGTTTGAAGCAGATCTGTTCATCTGTTGATTTTTAGCAGTTCAAGGTTTTAAAATATTTTTTTAAAAAAACACTGGAGCCATACCCTTCAAACTCAGGTTCTCAAACCTCCTCTTTGGAGTCTTGCATCTTGAGCAGTTTCAGCCCTTGGCATCAAGGGGATCTGGAGTTTTTAGCTGAGAAATGCTGGACGAGCACTGCACCTTTCCCGCTGCAGATTTGGTGGGCAGTTGGGCACCTGAAGAGGCAAGACATCCATGTGGAAAGGAGAGGTTAGTCAAAGCAGTCACGTGTTTGTACAGGAAGAAGACAGCAGTTCAAAGTCTGGGTGTGAAAAGTGGTGCCAATGTACAAGCCTTGAGAAGCTAATGTATATAAGTGAGAAGTGTGAATGGACAAAGTAGTGTCTGCTGCCCACAATACCCACCTTAATGTTAGAGTAGAGAAACTTGTGACAATCATACATAAGTTTCCCAAAAAATTGAACTTTAAAAATAAAAAAGCTAGTCAGCCAGCAGCAAGCTCTGTCAAGCAGCAGCTTGCAGGGGAATGAGGATACAATCAGAAAATATATTTGAGGTAAGGGGAGAATGTATTACACAGAGTATAGCAACAAAGTACAATAGCTAAAAAAGTAGGAGTGAGTGAAGTTAATTTCAGATACATTGGATATCTCACTTGTTATTTCAGTGATTTTAACATTAAGATGTTATGTAGAACAGATTTCTCTTAATTGTGTGCTGTAAAATCAGACATGTGACCAAGGCTATGTTCAGGTAGGCACCCCCCCCCCCTTGGTGCTGTACATGCCCCCTGGGGGCGGACATGTTGGTGGCTGACCTTTGGGGGCTGACCATGTTGTCCTCCTTTTTGGTTTCCAAAATATGGTCACCCTATCTATCATCTCTCTCTCTCTCTCTCTCTCTCTCTCTCTGTCTCTCTCTCTCTCTCTCTCTCTCTCTGTCTCTGTCTCTCCTGTTACGCCATCTCTCTTTTTCTTTGTGGCACCCTATCTCCACTCTCTCTCAGTACCACCCCCATGGAATTAGGCCAAGGGCCATATGCAGGCTGGTCACTTTCTTAGATGGGTCAGGGAAACACTAAGCATCCCAAAAGGATGTGGTACATGAATGTATACCCTGCTTTTCAGTCAAAATTGGCTCCCAAATAGAGAAGAGTGATTTCCCACAATTCATTCTCTCATTGCTGTGTCTATCCTTGTTCCAATTCCTCCTCATTTTATCTATGGAAATCGCTAAAGTTTATTCTGGAATTCAAGCACACAAAGTTTGCCGTAGCTTTAAATTAGTGCATTTGCAAACCTCCTTCCACCCACCCCACCACACCATGAATTACCAATAAAAACATGTGTTGATAAAACTCTGCCGAAAAAGAAAAGCAATCTTGATATGTTTGATCATATGTCTTATGATCATATCAAAATTCGTCCTTGTGGTTACATTGCCCAGTGCACTTGGCACCAGTCATGCATTCACAGTAGCATGCTAGGGCTGGGGAGAGAGCTTCTTTCCACTCCTAGAGTATCAAGCTCTTTTTGTGTCACCCAGAGCTGGGTAGACACAAAAGAACTGAAGCAACGTTCCCCAACTTTATGCCTTTTAAGCCTATATCACACTTACATCCCCCCCCCGGGTTTGCGTCTGCAGGTTCCCCCTCCGTTTCCTATGTGAGTCTAGTGTTTTGATTTACACGTGCTCAGTATTGCTGCGGTACCTCAGCTTGTGCCTGTTGAATATTAGTGTTTTCGGACTTTGCCCGTTCAGGGATAAATCGAAACAGAAAATAAAACTGTGACCTCATGGCGAGAGAGCAGCACGAAGGGGACGAGGTCATGCGAGTCCAGCGCTGAAGAAGTGGAGCAAAATCGAGGTGGGTGTGTTTAAAACCACACGTGTGATAAAGACTACAGTTCCTGGCACGCCTCAGCCAGACATGTTCAAAAAGAGCAAATGAGTATTCTTAATGAAGTTGCAATCATGATATAATAGCTTGAGGATCAATGTTTCCAATTTAAGTTGCTACCACCAAAGGGTGATAAGAAAAACGTGGAGGAAATGCCTGTTTTCTTCAATCTATTGGTTAGCCTCTGAGAAATGAGAAAATGGTATCAGTATAAATCAAGCATTTTATCACCAGCTCCTCCCTTCCCTTTTCAAAGAGTGTGGAGGAATTAACTGGAATTCCCATTATCAATATAATAATACATTAAAAGAAAATTGAAAGTAGATAAAGCCTTCCCTCTTGCCTAGTATTCATCTCGGAACAAAAGTCATAGGGATAGATAGTCCTCTTTTCTTTGTTGTTCTTTGCTTATATCTGGAGGTCAGTTTCTGGATACTTAATTTTATGCACAAGCAATATCCTGAAGGGCACAGACAAAGAAGAATTAAAAAATGTTATGAGAAAATGCCTTGTGAAATGTAGTAATAGTAGTGATACTAAAGAGAGATAAGAGTATTAAGGAAAAAACCACAGGTCAGGAGATAGGAGCTCTACATAATATTTCTAATTGTGCCACAGGCTGCCAATATGACCTTGAAAATGTCTCTTCACCTCTCCTTCATATCATTAATAAGGGAATAGGAAAACCTTGCTTGTTCCATTAGAGTGGTAGAAAACTCGATTAATTACTCATGTTCTGTTTAATGCTACCATGGCAGAAATGAATGAAAATAAATAGCAGCATCTATCTTACTTTAACAAATGAAGCTAAATGGGGGAGGGTGTTGTGGGAGGGGGGATGTCATTAATTTTACATTTGAAAGAAGTTTCCTAGCCCACAGAAACTCAAACACTATACTTCACATTTACAACAGACTGTTCCTTTAATTACTATTTGTTGCATTTGGACCAGAAAAGGCAGACATCATACTAAGTTGGTTGGTGATGTTTTAGCTTTTCCCTCATCAGTGTGTGTGTGTGTGTGTGTGTGTGCACACGCGCGTGCGCTTTGTAATTTTTATATCTTTGTAGACATTGTGTTGCTATATTTAATGTAGTGTCCTACATCTTAATTGAGTGATTGTACAAGCCAATCCATCTAGAAACCCACTGTATAAATTCAGTTTTTCTGGCTGAAAGCATCAGACATCTATAGAAAACTTGTAAGTATATTAAAAAATATTTGGTAACTTCTCACTGTATTTTCTCTCCTTCCAACATATTATCAGTTGTTCACTTTCGTTCATGGCCCTTGATATTATTTTACTTTATACATTTGGTTTGTTCCTTTTGCCTTTTGTGTGCAATGAGGCATGAGACTCATAGCCTCAAACCTGGACAATGATAACAGGCTCCGATTCAGTAGCAGACACGGGTTGAAACTTGCTATTAGTGGCCCAACATGGGGCTGTCCCAGACTGTCTATCTCTCTGTCAAGAGAATGGGAGTGCATTGCAGTGCACATTGGCATCTGGATCAACAGCAGCAGCAGCATCTGCATATACAGACCTTCCTTGCTGGCTTCAGGTGCCTGACTTTCTTGAAGATGTGTTCACGCTTGTACCCTGTTGTGGTTTAAGGCTGACTAAACACATTCCCATTTCATTCTAGGTGACAGCATGGGATTTGCTAAGATGTTATATAAGATGGTTTGGTGTAAAAGACTTGAAAAATGGTGACAATACACATATCATGGATTGGATCTTAAATTGCCCTTCAGTAGGCTGACCAGATAAAATCCAGGTCAGGGCTCATGTAACTTTAACAGTTGTAGAGAAAAGGGAATTTCAGCCAGTGTCATTTGTGTGCAATTAGTTCCTGGTGAAATTCTCTCTTCATCACAACAGTTAAAGTTGCAGAGGCCCTGCCTTCTTTTGTATACAGTCACTCTAGTATACTGCCTGCAACTTTAACTGTTGTGATGAAGAGGGAATATCACCAGGAACTAATTGCATACAAATGACACTGGCTGAAATTCCCTTTTCTCTACAACTGTTAAAGTTACATGAGCCCTGACCTGGATTTTAACTGGTCACCCTACCCTTCAGCAAGTGGAAGGGCCTGTAGCCCATTGGAGGTGATTTTGGCTGATTCCCCTTTCCCTCTCCAGCCCTTACCCACAATCACCCCCCACACTGTGAAAATAGCAAATGCTCACTGATGTAAATATATGAACAGCAATTACTACCTGGTCCAAATTGAACATATTGCAGATTTCTAGCTGGCCACACTACAGCCAGCAGAATTCTCAGGAGAGAATTCTGGGGGGCGTGGCTATGAACGCGACGGGGTAAAGTCATAGATCCTCGTTGCTCCTTAAAAAAGCTTTGAATTAAGCACTAATTCCTTACGGAAGAGTCTCAAGAGAGGCATAAAGACATGTTATGTTGACAGGGAAAGGCTGGAAGTGATTAATTATCCGACCGGGAGCTGAAAAGCGACAGAGCTTGATGGTTGTTAAAGTGAAACCAGGCGCTTCGAGCTAACAACAAAGAAGGAAGACGTCGGTGAGGTAATTTATTGACTTTTACGAATGATACAAGGAAGACTACTTGATTAGTTTACTGGGGGAGAACAATATGAGCAAGCTCCAGTAAACTGGCAGTTTGGGCTGACTGGCTGTGGCAAAAAAAAAAAAAAAAAAAAAGTAAAGGAGAACCCAGACGGACGGAGAGAGGGGATAATTTACGAGCAACAAGGAGTGATGTTATAAGAAGCTTTATTCCCACTCCAGCCTGGGTTAAACTTGTTAAAAGAAAGTCTGTTATTGTCTCTGGAACTGATTGATCTCTGGAGGGACAGAGGAGGGGTTGTAAGAGTCGTCAGCTCTTGAAGGAGAAACGAAAGTGAAGCGGCCATATTTGAGGCGATTTATGGACTTATAAATGAGGATTTAAGGCAGACTGGCTGAGTAGGTTACTGGGGGAGAGACTGTTGGAAATAAAACTGATTATTGAGAAGATGATTAAAGTCAATCCCCAGTGAACTTGTAATCCAGTCTGACGTAAACAAGAGGAACAAGCAGATAGGGTGGGGGATAATTCATGAGAAAGAAGGAGGGACGACAGAAGAAATCTTCTGCTCCCACCCCAGCCTGGGTAAGATCCTCAAAAGAGCGCGGTTCGGATCGTACCTGGCAGAGATTGACGCGCCTGGAGGAGCAAAACATGCCAGACATTCCAGATAAGAAGACAGCAAAGAAGTCTCCAGTAAAAATACCAACTGCAGACCCAGTTGTAATTCCAAAGACTACCAGAGGAGGGCAGCCAGACCCAATGGACGAGTTAAAGGTGGATATAAATAAAATGCTTGTTGGGCTTGAAGAGCGCTTGGCCAAGCGCATTAAAGACACGCAAGAGGAACTTATGGAGGGCTTAACACAAGTGGTGAAGGATGTTGGAGTGCTGCAGACAGACACAAGAGCTCTGGTTGAAACTAGCAAGAAGCATGAGGACCAACTTTCTCAACATGAACAACGCATTATCGCTATGGAGGATCGGGACAGACGAGCAAATCTGCGCATAAGAAAATATCCGGAACAAGAAAGAGAGAATTTAAAAGATTTAAGAGATACAATTCTGTCGTGGTTAAAAACACAATTTCCGGAGGGGGCCTGGGAGGAAGATGATCTTGAACGGGTGCATCGAGTTGGTTTCAAAGGTAGAGGAGTGCTTCCAAGAGACATAATTGTTAAATTTGCAAATTATTATAAAAAAGAAAAATTGATGCAAGCAATCAGGAAACAACCTCAACCAATGATTCAAGCAACAGCAATTGAGATTTTTCAGGATCTTTCCCCGCAGACCATCCAGTGGAGGAAGAGTGTCAAGATATGTACAGCAGCATTGAGGAAGAAATCGATAACATACAATTGGGGATATCCAGTATTTCTGAGATTTGCTTGGTGTGGGAAGCAAGAAAGAATAACATCGTGTGAGCAAGGAATTCAGCTGTTGGAGAAGTTGGGCATAATCGATCCCAACGACCCGGGAGAAGTAGTCCAAGAAGAAGGAGCGGTTGGAGGGGCTAGTCAATGAAATGGGATCAGTGGGGAAAGGGTAAAGGAGTGGAGGTTCGGACTTTGCTCTGAGGGTTGGGCCGGTTCCCCCCCCCTGAAGAGTTCTAAAATAATTGGGACCAGTGCCCAGAGGTCTGGTGAGCAGGGGGGTAAAAGGAGGGTAAGTGTAGGGGGAGGGAAGGGAGGGGGGGATGGGGGGGATACTGAGGGTCTGTGTGGGGGGAGGGAGGGGAAGGGGGGTATGGGGTTCACCGACCGAGATCAATGGATACATATGGTTGAAATTAAGAGATGGAAAATAAATTGAGATGGGCAACTTTAAATGTTAAGGGGCTAGGAACGGTGGCTAAAAGACGAAGAATTGAAACAATGTTGAAAAGGGAAAAAATTGATATAATCTTCTTGCAGGAAACTCATCAGACAAAGGAGGGGGTTAATGAGTTGCGAATGAGGGAAATAGGAGTGTATGAAAAGTCATGTGGTACTTCTAAAGCGAGAGGTGTGGCAACCATAATCTCGAAGAAATGTGGTATTGACATTCAAAGTGTAAAGAAAGATAAGAATGGAAGGATCCTTATAATCTACTGTACGATGGAAGGGGAAGAATTTGTGTTGATTAATGTCAATGCTCCAAATGGGAATCAAATGGAATTCTTTAAAGAAGTGTTTGATATGGGGGGAGATTTAGGGAACAAAAATATTGTGATGGCAGGAGATTTTAATATGGTAATTCATAAAGGGAAAGATAGGGATAATATTATTAGAGATGCTAGAGGTGGGGGGAAGACGGAATTAGCTAAATTAATGGAGGGGAAAGAATTAATGGATGTATGGAGAGTATTAAAAGGAGAAGAGAGGAAATATACCTTTTACTCACCTAGATTTAAGAGTTATTCAAGGATTGATTATATATTTATATCAAAGAATATGCTATCAAATTTAATAGATTGCGATATAGGAGTAATAAAGATCACTGACCATGCATTAATGTCGATGGAGATGAAGAGGAAGAAGGATTATAAACAAGCAAAGAGATGGAGAATGGATGGAAGAATTTTTAAAAATAAAAATATAGTAGAGAAATTTAAAAAGGAAGTACAGGAAATATGGCAGATAAATGAAAAAGGAGTTAATGCGCAAGGATTATTATGGGATACAATGAAAGCAGTAATAAGAGGGATGTGTATTAGGGAAATGTCCACACTTAAAAAGCAACAGGAAGTACGTAATAAAAACGTTGAAGAAGAGATAAGGAGACTAGAGGAGAGATTAAGGGAGACTAAAGATAAGCGGTTATATGCTTTAATTCAAGCTAAGAAAAAGGAATTGGAGACAGAAGAATTAGAACAGGTTCAGAAGAACTTGTTGTATTTAAAGAGAGATTTTTTTGAATATAATAACAGAAATTCCAAAATGCTGGCTAGATCCACGCGGTCAGAGAAGGCTAAGAATATGATAGGGACAATTAGAGATAAATTAGGGAATAGATGTAATTTAATGAAAGATAAATTAAAAATTTTTCAGGAATTTTATAAAGAATTATATGCATCAGAGGCGGTTACAAATGAGAAGATACAGGAATATGTAGAAAGAAATTGGAAAATAAGACTGGATGATCAAGATAAAGAGAGTATGGAAGCCTTGGTTACTGAGAAAGAAATTGAGGGAATTATTGCAAAACTAAAAGGAGGTAAGTCTCCGGGGATTGATGGACTGGGGCCGGAATTTTATAAAATATTTAAGGATATTTTAATACCTAGATTATTAAAATTATATAATAATATAATAGAAGGAGGAAGGACCCCGCCATCTTGGGATCAGTCCATGGTTATTTTAATACAGAAGCCAGGCAAGGATATGACGGATCCAGCATCTTATAGACCAATATCTTTAATAAATCAGGATGCAAAAATATTTTCAGCAATAATGGCTAAAAGAATGGGTTCATTTATTTTTAAATATATAAAAAATGATCAATGTGGATTTATTGTTGGTAGGAAAATGCCAAATTTAATTGGGAGGGTTATAAATACAATAAATATTATAAAAAGAAGAAAGTTAAAAGCAGGATTAGTAGCTTTGGATATTTTCAAAGCCTTTGATTGCGTGGAATGGCCAGCGTTAAAAATAATAATAAAAACGTTTGGGTTTGGAAATAAATTTATGGGAGTGATTAATCAGATGTATAAAAATAATAAAGCGGAAATAATGGTTAATGATGGGTTAACGCAACAAATAAATCTAGCTCGAGGAACCAGGCAAGGATGTCCACTTTCGCCGATTTTATTTGCAGTAGTTATAGAAATTTTAGCAAATGTAATTAGGGAAGATGATAGATTAAAGGGGATAGGTAGTAATGATAAGATTAAAGTAAATATGTTTGCGGATGATACGTTGCTGACATTAGAAGATCCCCTTGAAAGCGGGGATCTGATTCAGAAACATCTGAGAGAATTTGGGGAAATTACAGGATTACAAGTTAATTGGGGAAAGTCAGAAATGATGTTGTATAATTATAACAAGGAAGAGATGGAGAAATGTAAAGCTAATTTAGGATTAGGATATAAAAACATAATACGATATTTAGGAGTTAATATAGATAGAGAATTAAATAGATTAGAGGAACTTAACTTAGTAAGGTTAAGAAAAGAGGTAGGGGAGAAGTTACAGATATATAGAAAATTAAAACATTCTTGGTTTGGTAGAATAGCGGTTATTAAAATGAATATATTACCTAAGATTAATTTTTTGTTTAGAATGTTACCTATTAGAATATCAGCAGCTGAGATTAAAAGTTGGCAAAATATGATTAATGCTTATTGTAATGGGGATAAAAGAGCTAGGATAAATAAGGGGTTATGGTATAAGGCTCAAAAGAAAGGAGGTCTAGGACTTCCGAATATTAAGAATTATTATATTGCGAACCAGTTAAGATATGTTATTCATGCTATTTTAGGGGAACAAGACATGGAATGGTTAGAATCGCAAACAGTAAAGGTGGAGTATAAATTACGAAATATATTTTTTACTAAAATGCAAAAGAAAGAATTGAAAGTACTGGACAACCCATTGTTGGAAAATATATTAATGATCTGGGAGAAGTATAGAGGGAAGTTGATACCAGGGGAGTCTCCGCTTGCCCCAGTTGTAGTAGTGGGTAACTTCCCAAGTGTATTAAAATCAGAGATAGAAGGGAGTCTGAAAGAACTAGATATTATTAAATTAAGGAATTGGATGGAAAAGATGAAGGATAGTGAGCATATTAAAAATTTATTTAAAGGACAAAAGCTAGCGTGGTTCAAGTGTTTGCAGCTGTTAAAATGGACACAGGATTGGACCACAAAGAATAAGGAATGTAGAAACAATACTAGATTTGAAGATTTAATTGAACAATCGTGGGATAAAGAAGAAGCTAGAGCTAAGAAAGGACTCACTAGTGAGATATATAAAATATTAATAGAGGAAGAATTTCAGGACTCACTTAAGGTTATAAAAGAGGTTTGGGAAGAAGATATAAGGGGGAAAATTAATGAAGATAATTGGGGGAGGATATGGAATGGAAGAATGTTAAAGGTATTGTCGATTAGAATTAAGGAGAATTATTATAAGACAGTTTGGAGATGGTATTTAACACCTGTTAGATTTCACCAGATTGATAAAAAATTGCCCAAGAATTGCTGGAGGGGGTGTCAGGAGGTTGGGACATATTTTCATATGTGGTGGAGCTGTGAACAAGTACAAAAATTTTGGGTAAGGGTTTGTAAAGAAATAAGTGATATAATTGGAAGTAGGTTGGAATTAAACCCGAAGCTAGCTCTACTAGCAATATGGGATAGTAGGAATAAGGATGTAATAAATAAAGAATTGGTAAACAACCTCCTGGCACCTGTTAGAATACTGACTGCTAAAAATTGGAAAGGGCAACGAAGTTATACAATAGAAGAGTGGTATAAAGAAATTTGGGATTTAGCTTTGAATGATATGTTGACGTGTAAAATGAAAATAAAGAGGGGAATGTCCAGGAAGAGTGATTTTGGGGAAATATGGACGCCCCTTTTGAATTACGTTTTAAGATCGGGGAAGGGACAATTGCCTTCAAAAGAATCATTAAAATTTTGGAAAGAGGATGAAGGATAATGAGACGGTCTCGGAAGGGGGGGGAGCACGGGGGGTAGTTGAGGGGGGAATTGGTTTTATGTTATTGTATGTTACATTATTGTTTATTTGTGTATGTGTTTGTTGGAAAAATTAATAAAAATATTAATCAAAAAAAAAAAAGGAGAGAATTCTGAACTGCCAGAATTGTAACCTGAGTGTGTATGTGTGTGAGAGAGAGAGAGGGGGGAGGGAGAGAGGGGGAAGGGGAGAGAGAATGTGTGTGTGTGTGTGTATGAAAGAGAGAGGGAGGGAGAACCTGTGTGTTGTGTGTGTGTGTGTGTGTGTGGGAGGGAGGGACCGAGGGGGGGAGAGAGAGAGAGAGAGAGCACACTCTGGGCAGTTTACAAAATAAGGTTAAAACAATAAAATATACAAATACAACAAAATATAATGTAAAATCTAAAACAAACTAGAGAGAGAGAGAGCGCACTCTGGGCAGTTTACAAAATAAGGTTAAAACAATAAAATATACAAATACAACAAAATATAATGTAAAATCTAAAACAAACTAGAGAGAGAGAGAGCGCACTCTGGGCAGTTTACAAAATAAGGTTAAAACAATAAAATATACAAATACAACAAAATATAATGTAAAATCTAAAACAAACTTTGCCTTAGCCACAGAATACAACTAAGGCAAAACCAGAGCAGAGGACAACAACAGTGCAAGGTTCTAAAAACAGCTGAGGGGTTCTAAAGCTGAGGAGTTAAAAAGCCAGGGAGAATAAAAAGGTCTTCACCACATCGGCAAAGGACCACAACCCAGGTGTCAGGCAAATTTAAAGCAGGGCATTCTAAAGCAAGGGTGTCACCATTGAAAAAGGCTTTCTTCTTGTAGTCATGTATTTCAATTCATTCAGTGGGGGCACCCAAAGAAGGGATTCAGAAGGAGCCCTCAGGATCTGGGAAATACATACAGGAGGAGACACCTCACATCTGGTAATTTAGACATCACATCTGGTAAAACTGACTATATAAACATGAGGATTTCTTATTCTGATAAACCAGTGCTTAGAACAAGGAATTTCACATGTCTGTGTGTAGATACATATTACAGGTAAACACTAATCACAAGTGTGGAGGAACATACTTGTCCCTCTCACCTCATCGCAATCAGTATTTAGAGAAGCAAAAGCAGGAGATGCAATATTTGGAGACACACTGTCTGCTTTTCCAAAGCTGAATTAAAAACAAAGCCTAATTCAGGGTCTACCTTCAGTCCTGGTCACTTTGTAAGGAAGCCCGCTTCACCTCGGGATGCACCTGAAATGGTCCAAAGGTGCCCAATTTGACTAGGGCTTCAGCACTGAAGGCTGATGGCTCCATTGTCAATGGGGCTATGAATCTGCTCTGGGTTTCAATCTGAACCAGTCAAGACGTGAAAGTTCTGATTGGGAGCTTATCCACATTGCCCTTAAAATGACTTATATTCTGTTTAAAAACGTGGTTTTTTAAGTCATTTTATTATGTGGTAGGACACACTGAGCAGTACTTACATTTCATAGTGACTGCTTCCTCCATCCTCAAAGCATTCAATGATGTCACACAGGGTTATTACTTTGTCTCTTCTTCTTTCGTTTTTGTTTTGCAGGCTGCTTGAATTATGGAGACAGAAGTGGGTGGGTCAAGCAGTCTGCAAAACAAAATGAAAGAAGAAGAGACAAAGAATTAACCCTGTGTGACACCAGTGAACACTTTGAGGACAAAGGAAGCAGTCACTATGAAACGTAAGTACTGCTCAGTGTGTCCTACCACATAATTAAACAACTTAAAAACCACATTTTTAAACAGAATATAAGTTGTTTTAAGGGCAATGTGGATAGGCTCTGGATCTGACTGAAACCCAGAGCGGAGTCACTGCCCCACTGACATCGGAGGCACCAGCTTTCACTGGACTTCCGTCAAATCTGATGCACATCCCTAATAGATAGATGGATAGATAAACAGATAATATTTCTCAATCTCAGTGTTTAGGAAAAAATAACATCAGCTTTCTATTGCAAAAACCAGCCCGGTTTAAGAAATAGCTTTAGACAACCTACCATTAAACCTAATTGCAAATTCATTAGCCTTTTGCAGTTTTATTCAAAAATCACTTTGCCGTGCTGTAATGATAAATGATCCTGATATTCCATGGTTCATAGTCATACAATATAAAAGGCCCTGGGAAGATTAATGGATAAAGAAAGCACAACTCAAGATTTTTCGTTTTAATTGCACCATAGCTGAAAGGCATCAGATTCCCAGTAAAGGACTAACTGGTATAAATCCATCATGATGTACTTCTCTCCCAAATTTTATAATGCTGCTAGTCATATTATAATGATGTCTCCTAGTTTGTGAATTAAAATAAATTGTTGGTAGTGAAAAAAAAATACAGCACAGCCCTGGAGCGAGTCATTGAGCAGTGGTGCAATTGTTTCTAATGACATTGCAGATTACCACCACGTTACTAACTTTGTTTGGTTTGGTTGTGCTGTCTTTGCTTATTTACACCACTAGCTGAGTTTCTTTTTAGCCTTCTTCCTAAAACAAGGTTGGGGAATTGCTGGTCCACAGGTAGAATGCAGCCCATGGTGCATTCAGATTTATTCATTCATTTATTATATTTTTAATTCATTCCTTAACCAATGTTCTCTGGGTGACTTTCAAACTTTTGAAAAACTAAAATGACATCCAAACAGTTAAAAATACAATAGAAATATTTAAAAGAATACAATAATGCAAAACAGCAAATAGCACAGGAATCAGGAAAACAGTCATAAAAATCTAGAACTCGGTCTCTAAAATGCCTGGGAGAAAAGAATGGTTCTGCTAGGGATGGACGGACTCACCTCCATCTGGTTTTGCCGGGTGCTTGTCAAGCTGCTGCTGCTGCTGTACACCCCCACTCACATGCCCAGCACGAGCTGGGCAGCCTGATGAGCACCCCACAAGCCCTGTGGGCCACTTTCCTCTTAGCAAGCTGCCATTTTTATGTAATCTAATATTACATAAATGGTGGCCATAAAGGGGCCATTTAGACAACACTTTTATGCTAAGGAGACGGATGGTCCTGGGCATTCATAGACCATGCAAGCACTTGGCGAATGGGCCTGTTAAGTTGTTGCAGCTCAGCGAGCTAGGTCCAGGAGTCCAAGTGGGTGGGAGTCTGCCAGATTCCAGCTCTCTCTTGGCCTCCCGCGATCTCCCTAGTTATTGCCTGGCACTAAAAAGATAATGATTTCAGTGCCAAACAAACTCTTTAGGGAGGTCATTGTATAAGTGAGGTGCCAAAACTGAGAAGGCCCTCTCTCTTGTAGCTTCCTCCAGTGGGACACCAAGAGGAGGGCATCTAAAGTTATCCTAAGGGTCCATGCAGGAACTTTTGGAAAGAGACATTCCTTTGGATTAGGGTGACCAGATTTTGGAACCCAAAATCCTGGTCCCCCCCGCCAACAACCCCCCCACCAAGCCACCCCCCATCAAGCCACCCACCCCCAAAAAACATCAGCCCAGACCTACCAGGGCGGGTTCTCTTCTGCTGCCGCCGCCGGGTCCGCCGCCGCCGCGCCGCCGCCGGGTCCCCCGCCGGCTTGTAAGGCCAGCGGCCGCGCGGAAGAGGCAGGGGAGGGCCGGATCCGGAAGTGACGTAATCGGCCCTCCCCCGCCTGTTCCGCGCGGCCGCTGGCCTTACGAGCCGGCGGGGGACCCGCCAGCGGCGCGGCGGCGGACCTGGCCGCCCCAGCAGGTAAGTGCCGCGTACCCCGCGCCCCGCGCCTCGCGCTCCTTACCCGCAGGGGCGTCCGCTTTCCTCCGGTGCTCAAATCTACTGAGAAACAGGCTTCACGGCCTGTCTCTCAGTATCGCGCCAGGTGATGACGTCATCACCCGGCGCGCTACTGAGGGACAGGCCGCGAAGCCTGTTTCTCAGTAGATTCGAGCACCGGAGGGAAGCGGACGCCCCTGCGGGTAAGGAGCGTGAGGCGCGAGGGAGGGCACTTACCTGCTGGGGCAGCCGCTTCCCGGGCTCCTCCGCCGCCACTGCCGCCGGGTATACCGCTGCTCCTTGCTTGCTGCCAACGCCGCGTGACCCCCCGCCACCCCGGTTTGCCCCCCTGCCCCCCGGTTGGGCCGGTTCGCGCCTGGATTCCCGGTTAGGACCAGGAAACCCCGAGCCATCTGGACAGCCTACTTTGGATAGTCTGGTCCGAAGCCATTTAGGACTTAAAAGATCAATACCAACACTTTGATTTGGCTCGAACACAGGGTAGAGGACAGTTCAGCTGACAAAGCACTGGCACCATATGATCATATCAGCCAGTCCCAGTTACTAAACTAAAAGCTTTGTTTTGAACTAACTGAAGTTTCTGAACCAACTTCAAAGGAATCCCACATACAATGCATTGCATTAATCCAACTGGGAAGTTGCCAGATAACTGTAGATACCTGTTGCCAGGCCATTTCTATTCAGATAGGGCCACAGCTGGTATATCAACCTAAGCTGATAAAAGGCATTCCTAGCCACTGAGGCTACCTGGGCTTCACATGACAATTATGGATCCAGGAGCACCCCAAGATCTTTCATGGGAAGTGCAACTGTCTCCAGGCCAGGTTGAACACTACTAAACCAGGCAGACAAAACATCTGCTAATAGTAACTTCATCTTGTTTGGATTGAGCTTCAGTTCATCTGCCTGGTTTAGTGGCATTCAACCTGTCCTCATCTAGTCCATTACCCTGATCAGTCACAAATTCAGGACAAGCACTTCCTCACCTGGCTTGGATGGAAAGGAGAGGTAGTGCTTGGTGTCACTGGCATTTCGATGGCACCTCAGTACACATCCCTGGGTAACCTCCCCTGCTGGTTTCAGATAGATATTGGCATGAGGAATAAAACTGAACCCGGTGGAACTCTGTGATGTAGCTACCATGGATCAGACCAATAATCCCCCTGCACCACCTTTTGGAACCAGTCATGCAAATAGGATTGGAACCACTGCAAAAAGTGCCACCAACTCCCAATTCAGACAGCTGCTCCATAAGAATACTATGGTTGATGGTATCAAAAGCCGCTGAGAGTTCCCAGTCAACCAACAGGGTCACACTGCCCCTGCCTCTCTCTCGTCAAATGTCATCCCACAAGCCAGATTGAAATAGATATAGAAAATCAACTTCATCTGGAATGGCTGGAATTGATCAGCAAACATGCTCTCAAACACCTTGCCCAGGTAGGGGAAGTTAGCAATCAGCCTATGATCATTCTCCACTTCTCAATACAGCTTAGGTTTCTCCAAGGGTACCTCTATATTGCTTGTTTTCCCTGATGTAAACGTGCAGTGGTGTCATTTGGGACAGATGTCACAGCCGCAATGCTGCATTTGCCCCGATTTTTGAGCCCCGATACCGGGCACTTCCGTAGTGTTATTTTACCACGACTTTTTCTCTTCCACTGTGTTTGCAACAGATTTAAATAATGTATCAAGAGGAGTGTGAATTCAGCTTCTGGAAGGGTGTGGTTTCAGTGGGAGGGCATTTTGATGTCACCTCCTTTGGACTGCCCATTTGCCCTCCCCTTACCTGCTCCTAACTACCACCCATTTCTCCACCTTCCTCCTGTTGTGCATTCTCAGCTTAGAGCAGATTTTTCAGGCACATTATTCCTGAGCTATGGCTGAATCTCTTGCAATAGGGCATGATGTGTCATGGAAAAAGGAGGAGATTTTGGACCTTTTGGACATCTGGGGAGAGCAGAAAATTCAGGTGCAGCTTAGGGCCACCCACAGGAACATAGATTCTTATGAGGTTATTGCCCAGGCCATGAGGCACCGGGGCCATAACAGATGTGCAACAGAGTGCTGGACGAAGGCCAAAGCCATGAGGCAGGAGTACAGGCGGGTGATCAATCACAATGCCAGCTCTGGCAATAATACTGCAACCTGCCCTTATTTTGATTGGCTCCACAGCACCCTCAGAGGGGATGCTACCATACAACCCAAACGGGTGAGCAGGAACCTACAGATTCATAGGATGCCGGTTCATCTTGCTGCTCCTGTTGCTTCCCCCTTGGCTGTACCAGTAGCAGAAAGTTCAGAGGAACTTTTAAGCCAGGAGTTCCAAACTGTAGATGTGGAACACTACCTGGGCACAGATGAGGCAGGTCAAGATAAGGTTTCTCCATATCCTCCCCACCCACCCCATCCCTCTTACCCCATGCCCTGTTATCCCACGTTAACCTCTGCTGTATAATTCCAGGTATGCCTACAGATGGTGACGGAGGAGAGGTGGAGTCAGAAGGTTAGTTCTCCAAAATCCTGTTGTATAACCTGTGGGGAGGGGAAATGCAATATAGAGCTTTGCTTCTTGAATGAGAATGCTCTGTGGGCCATTTTGAATAGGCAATTTTGAATGGCGGGGAAAATAATGTGGAGGAAAGATTCCTTTTTGTAGTCACCTCACCATTGTTGTGTTTTGAGGGGGGAAATGCTTGGCTACATTCTCCATCTCTGAAAATACAAATCTGCAGCATTATGTGATGTTTCAATTCTAGTCTATTGTAATTAAATGCACATCTTTGTCTTTTTGGGGCCTCATACAACCCTTTTTCCAGCATAAGGAGGGGCAGGAAGAGTAAAACATTGCACCCATAAGCCCAGCCTATTTTTTAAAAAATAACACTTGCTGGGTCAACCTATAGAACCCCAGTTGCATTAAGCGCCTCTAGCAGGACTGGGATAGACCGGTCCTCTTTTATTTTGTTTGTATTGAAAAACGAGTGATAGACCAGTCCTCTTTGTTCCCATGCTAACCCTAACCCTAACCCTCTCCAGGATCTATTTGTAGTATGTAATGCTTTTTTTACAGTTTTACTATTAACATTGATGGTGTCGGTGTGTTATTTGCACGTAATTGTGCAGTTACAGTCCTTTGTAGTATTGATTCTGCACAGAAATACAAAGTAACAAAAAAAAGTCCCCCATCCCGTCCCCCCCCGAGGAGCAGGTTTTCTCCGAAATGATCTCATGTAACAAACTATGATGTGAAGTAACCCTTCTGGAAAACTCGCAGTAGAGCCTGTTGTCTGACACTATTGAAGTCCATTTGCAGCCAAGAAAACTGGGTTTTCAGAGGACAGCGGGGCTATACCGATGTCGTATAGATGAGCCACAGGAGTGGCCCAATTACTGCCTCTTTTAAGGAGGCTGTGGAACTTCTTGTTGTTCCCTGCCTCGATCCAGAGGGAGAGGAGGGTAATAAATAAATATATTATTATTATTATTATTATTATTATTATTATTATTATTATTATATTCTTGCTCTCTCTGGGAGGAAATTACTGTCTTCCAGACCCATTGACCATCCCCTCCTTATTATGGGAGTGTCAGGAATCTCTGGCCATAGCAGCACAAACCAATACAGTGGACCATTGCTGCATTTTGTGTGAGTGGCAGGCATGCTAGCTACTGAGCTAGGCTGGGACCTTGAAGTGACACCTCAAGATCTGTTATGGGGATCACCAAGTGCCCCAGCCACTAGTCCCACAAGAAGTGGACAGCATAGCTTGCTGATCCAAGGTTTAGCAATATAAAACAGGTTCACAGAAGACATTTAGGAACAAGTATGATATGTTCCTCACAATAGTACTGCGTTTGCTCATACATGCTCATACAATTGAGACATTGATTGCTTTTGGCATCTCATGATCTCTCAATCTCAGCTCTGCAATTATTATTAATTATTATTATTATTATTATTATTATTATTATTATTATTATTATTGAGAGCCAGTGGGGTGCAATGGCTAAAGTGTTTGACTGGGAGCTGGGAGATCCAAGTTCTAGTCCTCATCAGCCATGGAAGCTCACTAGGTGATTTTGGGCCAGTCACTCTCAGCCCAACCTACCTCACAGGGTTGTTGTTGTAGGATAAAGTGGAGAGGAGGAAGATTATGTATGCCACCTTGGGTTCCTTGGAAGAAAAAAGGTGGGATATAAATGCAATGAATAAATAAATAAATAATTTTCAAGAGGGATAGCTGTGTTAAAACAACAACAAAGATTCTAATGGAACCGTAAATATTAACATTTTTATTGTGCCATATAATGATGATCATAATCCATCAACAAATAATGGCCATAAGGTTGTTGTGTGGATGGATAAGATATGAAAATACTGTTGCCTTCTTTGGGCCTTACAGAAAAAGCAGAAACGAGTTTTTATTTTTCACACAGAAATATCCAGTTTGTTCTTGCTCTCACCACCAAACTCAATGGAAATAAAATCAGAGCTTAATATAATACCCTTAAGTTGTGTCTGAGGAAACTTCCATCAAGATGTTGAATTAATAATGACTATTTGAAGGCACAATTGTTCTACCTCAACTGCACACAGGACTCAATTCTGCCACTTAGGAATTGGATGTCTGCCAACTCAATTTAAAATTATTATTTCACTGAGTTTGGACAACAGCAGCTTGCTTTAAGAGTATAAAATGTAAAATACGCCTTACCAGCTGAGCAAAATGTTTCTCAGCCATTGCAGCATAGCAAAAGGCATTCCAGTGATGAAATGCTCCAGACATTAGCTAATGCTGCATGACAGCACAGTTTTAAAAATACTTTAACACCTTCTTATGTACAGTTTCCCCCCATAAATATTCTTAGTATGTGCAGCCTATTCCCTACATACATTAACTTTACAAAGATTGATTGAAGAAAATCTCTTGCTAGAGCTACAAAATTAATATGGCAATCCTATGCCTGCCTACTCCGATGTAAGCCCCATTGAATTCAGCTGGACTTATTCTCAGGTCAGCATGTATAGAATTGCAGCCTTTTTAAAATTTGCAAGGTTTGCAGATTGTAGACAAGGTCTTCTTCAAGGCTAATGCATCTATTATAGCATCAATTTATAGATGAACTCTCCTTGATTCCAGTGTTGTGTTGTTTTCTTTAAGAGGGTAAACAATGGAACAACATAAGCTTTGTTTGGGTCTTCCACTTATCATGTATACGGACACATGAGCCAAAGGTACATAGGCGTACCTCTGATGTCATGCATGTTATGTAGCTCCACCCTTAGCATCCATGGGTAGGGCACAGACAGGTCTCTGCAGAGATGTCTCCAAGTGTATGGCTGTACACACTAGGGGTGTGCATCGGATCGGATCCAATCCACGATCCGAATCCGATCCGCCCCAAAATTGGAAAAATCCGATCCGATCCGATCTGATCCGACCAACCCTCCAATCCGATCCGATCAGGTCTGATCCGGATCGGATCGGATCGGCGGATCGGACGCCATTTTGAATGCTTTTTCCCATAGCAAAGTATTGTTTTACAAATATGCCTATAACTTTTTCATTTTTAATGATAGAAGGATGAAACTTGGGGACATTGTAGACTGGTTAGGGATAGTTATCTGTGAGAAATTTCAGAAAGATTGGTGCATGCATTTTGTGGCAATTAATTTTTTAATAAATAACCATGAATGCCTATAACTTTGTCATTTTTAAAGTTACACACATGAAACTTTGCCACATTGTAGGTGGTACCTTGGGACCTATGTGTGTGAAATTTCAGAAACATAGGTGCTTGCCTTGTGTATGGTTTCTCAGTGAGGAAGTGCTATGCAATGAATCCCTTTAAACCCCCCTCCCCACAAACGTCCGTTTCTCTGCCCAGAGCAGTTGCTACAGAGAAGTAAATCAGGAAGCTGCCTCCTTCCCCTCCGTGCTCAGCTCCTCCGTGCACGCCCCCTTTTTCTCCGCCTGCGATGGGTGGGTAGGTGGGAGACAGAGCTGCCTCCAAGGGGAAGTTCCCACCCAGTCCCCAATGTTGGACTTTGCCATTTGAATGTCTGCCTGATGCTGATGCTGCTGATGCTGCTGTCTTGAAGATCCTACCTGCGAGGAGCGCACACCGCCCTTATCGCGCAAGCTATGGGACTTGTGCTTTTCCCCAAGGGGAAGCTCCCAGCCAGTCCCCAATGTTGGACTTTGCCATTTGAATGTCTGCCTGATGCTGATGCTGCTGATGCTGCTGTCTTGAAGATCCTACCTGCGAGGAGCGTGCACCACCCTTCTCGAGCAAGCTATGGGACTTGTGCTTTTCCCCAAGGGAAGCTCCCAGCCAGTCCCCAACGTTGCCTTTACAACAACACGGAGTTTTGACAGATAAAAAAGGGAGGGGGAGGCAGGGGAAGGGGGGTGCAATTGACAGCCCAAGCCTCTGTGGAAAAACTTTTATAACTTTTAATCTAAAAAATTCGTAGCCACCAAATGCCTGGACCTATCATTCTGAAATTTCTGACAGATAACTACCCCTAATCCATCTACAAAGTGAGCAACTTTCAAACTTCTAACTTTTAAAATAAAAAAGTTATAGGCATTTCTTTCCTCATTGTTTTAAAAATTAATTGCCACACAAGGCAAGCACCTATGTTTCTGAAATTTCACACACATATCAAGCCATGTGTTACCTGTAATGTGCCCAAGTTTCCTGTTTGTATCTTTAAAAATAAAAAAGTGGGAGGCATAACTGTATTTACCCCACTACTACCCATTTTTCTAAAATTAATTGCCACACAAGGCAAGCACCTATGTTTCTGAAATTTCACACACATATCAAGCCAAGTGTTACCTGTAATGTGCCCATGTTTCCTGTTTGTATCTTTAAAAATAAAAAAATGGAAGGCATAACTGTATTTACCCCACTACTACCCATTTTTCTAAAATTAATTGCCACACAAGGCAAGCACCTATGTTTCTGAAATTTCACACACATAGGTCCCAAGGTACCTCCTACAATGTGGCAAAGTTTCATGTGTGTAACTTTAAAAATGATAAAGTTATAGGCATTCCTGGTTATTTATTAAAAAATTAATTGCCACAAAATGCATGCACCAATCTTTCTGAAATTTCTCACAGATAACTATCCCTAACCAGTCTACAACGTCCCCAAGTTTCATCCTTCTATCATTAAAAATGAAAAAGTTATAGGTGTTTTTGTAAAACAATACTTTGCTATGGGAAAAAGCATTCAAAATGGCATCCGATCCGGATCGGACATCCGATCCGCGGATCGGGATCAGGTCCGATCTGATCCGACCATCATCCAATCCAATCTGATCTGACCCCCCAGGTCCGATTCCGATCCGCTATCCGATCCGATCCGGGGGGGTCAGTGCACATCCCTAGTACACACAGAAACATCCTATCTATGCTGGCATGCCAGGAGGCAGGGCTGTGGCACAGTCCTGTTCCTGGATCATGTGTTGGTATACATAGTAAATTTATACAACCGTTATCAGCATGGTTCTGTATCCTTGGTATACAAGGCCTTCCCTGTGTGCATGTAGGGTGGCTAACAATTACTGGTTTTACCAGTTTACTGATGCTTCACCTGGATTTTTATCTGCAGAAATTAAGCAGAAGTTTTCCCTAGCATGAGGATAAAGTGATGGAGAAATCAACATCTATTTCAGTGGTGCAGCTGGGTAATTTTAGACCCAGACTTAGGCCCGAGGTCTAAATACAAACTTCCAAAATTGCTCAGATGGCCACTCCTCTTTTGCCTGCCCCACCCCTTTTCCTTGACCACCAGTCGTTCAGTGGTTTCCTTGCTTTGGTGCAGTATTTTCCCTATTCTAAAAGGTTTTAATCCCTCTCTTAAGTCTTAGTTTCTGGCAGTAAGAGCTGTACACAAAATATATTGGCATCTGTTTTTGTATTATGGCCCAGCCTATTTTGCCTTTAGCCCTGCCCACCTTTGAAATGCAGCCCCCAAGAGTTTTGAAATGGAATTTGGCCCTTGGACTGAAAGAGGTTCAAGACCTCTGCTGTCGAAATTGGAACCAGCGGGCAGCATACCAGGGTGAAATAATGCCAGTACTTTTCAATAGTAATAATCACAACTGAGTAAGAAACTTCCACCAATGTTAGGAAAAGTTCTGATAAGCATCATTGAGCATTCAAGAAGATATTTCTTCTTCATTTAATTAATGGTGCTTATCTTCTCAGTTAGATTATCATAGGGATCAATTGGTGGATTTTGCCTGGATTCTACAGCCTGTTTGGTCCATTTGCTGGTCTAGATTCTAGTTTTTCATTGAAACAAAGAGCGGAAAACTAGTCCTTAGATTACAGGTAGCAATCTGGTGCCATCCAGATGTTTTGGACTCCAAGTCCTATAAGCTGTAGCCAGAATGGCCAATGGTCAGAAATTTTGATAGTTGTAGTCTAAAATATATGGACAGCACCAGGTTGCCTGTGAGTGCACTATTTTTCTCAAGAATATTGTAGAGAAGAGCTACTCCTGCTTTCCATAATGAGAGAAGTCATAGCTATAATTGACATGTAGTGAAGGAATAATATCCATAGAGATCAGCAATCGAGAGTGACACATCCCTTATCTGGAGAAGAAACTTCTTGACAGACAAGTTTCCTGACAGAGAAGTGTGTCCGTTTTCAGAAACAAAAGTTAACAGCAAAGACAGGGGGTTGTGTTCTTTCTAACTCAAGTCTTATTTGATGTAAAAAATGTGACTTTATTTGAGATTGTAAACTGTGAAGAAATATAAATATAAATTACTAATGCCAACAAAGTCCTGTTTTTTGCCTCTATTGCAGTTGTGGGGAGAGTAGTGGGTGAGAGTGTTATTATCAATCCTGAAAAATAGTCTTGAGATGTTATATAAATATTGTGTAGGGTGGGTGATTTTGGAGTTATAGTATATGACAACTCTGCAGCATAGTTCAGAGTTGTTATCTACTCTTCTGGCATTTTGCATTTCTTTTAGGGCAGTGTAATTGGAATGACTCAGAGCCTATCCACATTGCCCTTAAAACGACTTATATTCTGTTTAAAAATGTGGTTTTTTTAAGTCGTTTCATTATGTGGTAGGACACACTGAGCAGTACTTATGTTTCATAGTGACTGCTTGCTCCATCCTCAAAGTGTTCACTGGTGTATTACAGGGTTAATTCCTTGACTCTTCTTCTTTAGTTTTTGTTTTGCAGGCTGCTTGACCCGCCCACTTCTGTCTCCGACTCAAGCAGCCTGCAAAACAAAAACTAAAGAAGAGTCAAGGGATTAACCCTGTACTACACCACTGAACACTTTGAAGACGGAGCAAGCAGTCACTATGAAATGTAAGTACTGCTCAGTGTGTCCCACCACGTAATGAAATGACTTTAAAAAACACGTTTTTAAACAGAAGTGCCATACCCCGCGCCCGGCATAGCCTGGGCACGGTGTGGCCATTACAGGGGGCGCAGGAGGGTGAGGCATGGAGGAATGCCATTGGCGGCCGCCTTTCACGCCACAAGGAGGGGGAGGGGGAAATGGAATCTTTATAAGGGCTCCACCCTCTCCGCTCTTTGCAACGTGGCTCCCTCCCCTCCCTTCCCTATAGACAGTATGGGAATGAAAATGCCAGTTGTCCTTAGGAAGTCAAGTAGGAATTTTTTGCTCATAATCTTTCATTGGTTATGAGTTTTTTCACCTACTTCATACTGTAAGACAGTGAGGGAGTATTAAATAGGAGTATAGGTTGTTCAATTTAATTAAGGTCAAATTAAAGGCTGTTAGGCGTGGGCATCTTCAACTTTGAGAGCATTGGTGAGCATTCTAAGGCACCTAGCGGTGATTGGTAATGCCTGAGGCTCATCACCTGTGAGTCTTGTGGCCCAGGTGGTGAGATAAGGGTTACCATTGGGGCCAACCTTCCTCACCCCCTCGGAGTGTTGCGGTACGTGCTGGGGTGACACCGGAAGGCCTCCCACCCCAAAAGGGGGAGCCAGGGTGTGGTGAAGTTTCCATGCCACACCCTGGCCAAGAATGACTCGCCCTATATTATTTACAATGGTTCTTGGCCATGTTTAGATTGAAGGTGTCCACTTAGGTTACCCTTCTATGAATTCAACAATAAATGTGGCCCTGTTTAAACCCAAATCTTGGTCTGCCTCATTATTTCTGCGCTCCACTTTCCCACAATATAAGTCGTTTTAAGGGCAATGTGGATAGGCTCTCTGAAATTGATTGCAGCAGCAGTGCTGGGGAAAAAGAGATGATTCTTTCCTTTCTGACTAATGATGAAAAATGAAGGGATTTTGTGAAGGGTGTGAGGGGCAATTTTGTTTTTTTTAAAAAACTGAACATCCCAAAGGGAACATGTCACTCATCTTTCCCCAAACAACCATTTATGGGTTGAGCATCAGGATAGTCAAGGAGTACTTTAAAATGTTGCTGTAGATGTTATTACCACCACCACAACATCCCATCTGGTCACTTTCTGTCGATGGCTGGCTTTGATTTTTCAGTCAAAAATACCTCACAAAAACAGCTCAGGCCACAGCGAAGTCAATCTAGCTTAATTGCCTCATCAGATACTCTTCATGGCCCAAATCCAGTCTACAGTTGAATGCAAAACCCTTGTGTACAGTTAAATTGTGTGCAGACATGTTCATTGTACTGCCAAATGTTGAAAATATATTTTAAAACATGTTTCAAGTATTATGCCTATTTAGCAAAACATAAATTGCATAACATGTAAATTTGACTGGCCAAATTTACCGAACTGGTGTATGGCAACCTACAAGTGGTGGGAACACAGAGAAACATTTGAAGGGTCAGTTTATTTGGTGGAGAAATCACTAGAACTACAAGTCACTTCCAATAATAATAATAATAATAATAATAATAATAATAATAATAATAATAATATATTACCCTCCTCTCCCTCCAGATCAAGGCGGGGAACAACATCAAACATAAAATAAAGTTACCATGGGAAGCACATGAGGTAGCATCTTGGGAAGTCCATTTGGGTGAGTCAGGCTACAGCAGGATCGAGGAACCTGTGGCCCGCCAGATGTTGTTGGATTCTAACTTTCATCAGCCCCAGCCCTCATAGCCAAGACATGCTAATGGCCCTGGAAAGTGCTCTTTGCTGAGTGCTAGGCCCAACCAGCTCCTAGAACAAGGCTGGCTAAGCAGTGTTTGGCAAACTTGTGGGGTGAGTGCTGTGTGAGTTCTTTAACTAGGCTGACCATATGGAAAGGAGGACAGGGCTCTTGTATCTTGTGTCATTTATATGCATGCAGCACCTGCTGAACGTCCCTCTTCATCACAAAAGTTAAAACTGTAGGAGTCCTGCCCTCCTTTATATCAGGTCACTCTATGCAGGACTCCTGCTCCTATTGTGATGAAGAGGGGAATTTCAGCAAGTGCTGTATGCATACAAATGACACCTGCTGAAATTCCCCTTTCAATACAACTGTTAAAGATACAGAAGCCCTGTCCTCCTTTCCATATGGTCAGCCTATTTTAACCCCTTTGTTCAAACCCAGACTTTTAAGAAGTAAGCAGTCAAAACTCTGGGCCTGGATGGATAAATCTGTCAGATTCACTCAGTCAGTTTCTCCCATATTCTTTTTTTTTTTTTTGGTGCAGGGGGAAGGGGAAAAATTCTTAACAAAAATAAACCAAAACAAAAATCCCTCCAATCCTTGTGCCCAATGCTTATACTTCTGGGCTCATGGGGTAAAAATATTATATGGATTTTGCACCGACTGCAGCAGAAAATCAAGTATCACCTGTTATCTCTTCAAATTTGAAAGCTGTGGCATTTTCTCTCAATGAATAGGAAAGAAACAGTGAAATGTAGAATATGTGGTTTAAAGATCCCCTCCATCAGTCTTTGTTACCATGAAAATAAGGATGATTAATGCAATGAAAATTCAACCACACTCTTCTGCTATTACATGCCAATCATGATATTGCAGTGGAAGAAAACTGTCAGCTGCAGAGTTTTATGGTGTGCACCCATGGTTTTATATGCTGACGAAACCTAGAGGATTGTTTTCCACATTTAACAAATTCAGCAATTATTTTTTATATCAAAGTAATAGGCATAAATTGATTTTGTGATATGTTTCCTTTGCTAAATTGCAACTTGTATGTCACCAGTTTTAATAGGACACAATCTAAAAATGTTATGTCTGATGCAGGAGCATATGAGCGACAGATGGTTTAATGAGTTCATCAACAGAAAGCAATCTAGAGAGTCAAACATTTAGAGTATGTATTTTTTTTTCAAATTCAGAGACAGCAAGGGGTATACAAGAGTTCCAAGTTACAGAGATTGCCCTTGCTTGCCAGAAAGGATACCATTGTTTTCCAGTCAGTTGCTACATCTGTCAATCCAATCCACTCATTCAAATTAAAATCTGATCTACAATCTATGTGAGGATAGTTTCATGCAAGCTATTGACATAAACATAAAGAAGACCACATCAAAAACTGAAATTTGGTGATTTGTGGATTAGAATGTCATCTATGGGATGGGTTGAGTGTCACTTACAGAGACACAAGTTTGTACAGAGATACAGATTACTCTACTCTAGCCAGCTGGTGTTGTTGTTGTTGTTGTTCTATATATATTTTATAGTGATATCCATTTAAGATTAATGTAGCAAAAACTCATTTCTTCCTACTGACAGAACTATTTTTCTGCAGCAGAAATATTAGAAACTAGGTGAAGTAATTAATAGGTAAGTTCCTCTAATTTCATTCTTCTTTTGATGGGCTTCAAATCTCACTAAGGTGTTACCACCATAAATATCCAAAGTGTCTGATATTCTCCATTAATAACCATTACAGAATCAGAAGCATAATTAAGTCAAATCTGTACTCTTTTTTGTGTTGTGTACAGTTGCACCATTGATGAAACTGACTGCTTAACTAGGAAACGTTTATTTCTTGTGAGTGAAAACTACTATTTATTCATTTGAAATTATGTTTAGAACCCCTTTAAAAATATAACCCTTTCAAGGTGGAATACAAGATAAAACCAGTACAAAACAATGCAAAGCAATTAAAATAAAAAAACCAACCAATCAATATTCAATACAAATTCTATACAATCAGATATCACCAGAGCAGGATCTAAACTACTCCATTAAAATGGTTTCTAACAGTATTGACAACTGTTGGGGCTCATGACACACGCCATATGTAGTATCCTGCTTCTTGTAGATCTGGCACAGGGTGCAATCACATGTTCCTTTTTTGGAGAGATCTTGATTTCTATGTTAGAATGAGCATGTATGTTTTAACATCAGGATCTGTTATTATAGGTTTGCTATGAGGTTTATGTGAGTAGGGCTATCAGTATGGGTTGCCCTGGACCAAAACCAAAAGTGTTGATAGCGAAGATGTGTCTCCATGGGAGCTAATGTGGGCTAAGAACACTAAGAATAGAACCTGCAGCCCACAGTCTATGGAAAGACTAACAAAAGCAGGTGGGTCTTTGGAGCCTTCCTGCAAACTTGTAAAGAAGGGATCTGATTAACCCCTGAGGGTATGGGGCTACCAATGGAAGAGGCCCTCTCCCTTGTTCTCATTGGCCTTATTGCCCTTGGCCGTGGACATGTGAATAGGGCCTCTGCTGATGACCTCAGACTACAGGTATGCTGGTATGGCAGAAGATGGCCCTTCAAATAACTTGGGCCCAAACTATTTAAGTCTTTAAAGGTGAAAAACCGCACTATAAATTGGATTCAGTGATGTACTACTGGTATCTATTTTAGCTAGCACAGTATTGGTGTCACGTGAACAGACTGCCCAGCTCCTGTCAATGTCTGGGTGGCTTCATTCTCCCCCATGTGAAGTTTCTGAACCATCTTGAAAGACAGCTCCATGTAAGGGCATATCAAGAAATGAGGCAAAATCTACTGATTTTCCAATTTTCATAGACATTTTAAAATGGAATTTGGCTTGACACAATTGGACATGTGTGGTTTTCATTGACTTGGAACTTATACTCAGAGACAATGGCAAGTCATCACTCAACAGATTACTGAGATTAGTCTGCCTCCAAATCCAGGTCCTCTCACAGATACCTCTAGTAGCTTTTATTTCAGATCACTGGGTCCCTAGTAGAACTGCAGGTCCTTTTTGTTTATACTTTATTTACCCCAGAGAAGAAATGGCTCAAAACCTCTTCAAAGTCTAACTCATTTGCCTCTGTTTATCAAAGGGATCTTCACAGTCACAACGTGGATTGAGAAAGCTCTGGCACTGAATAGGTTCTGTTACCTGTAGATACATCCTCTTTTTTTCTCTGACTCCAGCACATCATTAAAACACAGAAGTCATTTTTTCTGACTTTGATACTCATAGCAAAAGAAATATGTTAATTTCCACAAACCCATAAATAGTTAACGGCATAATTGCAAGCCAGAGTTTCCAACACCTTGAAACACAAATAAACAAATGCATGCTCTTCCAACCAAAGCCTTAGTGTAATTCTCTGCACACACACTGTGTAATGTTGATAAGCGTGACCTGTATGAACTGAATAACAAATGAGCTTTGGTGCATGCAAAATATAGAATCTGTAGAAATGGGCTTGTCTGGTGTATAATTGAGCCACTGCCACAATCCATAGTATTGAAAAAACACCGTTTTTACACCTCTCTGCTGTTTTTTAATTAATCCTATTACCAAGTAAAATCATTTTCTTTTTATGATTATGCCGTATGTTCCTTTAGCCCAAAACAAGTTCTCCCTTTCTTAGTTAGCTGAAAGACTGGGATCATGAAAGAGGGTCACAGGAACTCTGTGGCGGCAGAGCCCATTCTGAGTTGAATCCAAATTTAGCATCTGAGCACACACATATTATTCACACACCTCTGCTAACTCTATTTTTGTTTCCAGTAGCATTCTTGTTTGCACAAATCAAGTGAAGTTATCACATTCCTCCTGATTTCTTAACCAGGGCCTGGACTGCAAGATCACTTCGTGGAGATGCTCACTCTTGTTCACTTGTGCCATATTGTAAGATGTATTTCTTGTAGTTCTCAATGGCAGCTGAATGTGAGGCTTCAGCCACTGAGAGTATCATGCTGATAGCCTAGCACAGACATGGATGATTTCTTCGGCCTGCAGGGCCAGGACATCCTATTTATTTATTTGTTTATTACATTTTTATACTGCCCATTAGCCAAGGCTGTCAGGGCAGTGCACAATTAAAACCGTAGACTACAAGTATAAGCTAAATTTGAAACATTAAAATATTTTTTAAAGGCAATATAAAACCACCTAAGTTAAACTCAAGGGAAACCCTGTGTGAAAAGGTATGTTTTCAGAAGCGCCTAGCATTTGAAGCTGCTTTGCACTCCTAGCAATGACAACATTGCTTGTTTGTTCCATTTATATCCCACCTTTTCCTCTAAGGAGCCCAGGGTGGCATTCATGATCCTCCTCCTCCCCATTTTATCCTCACAACAACTCCATGAGGTAAGTTATGCTGGAGTCAGTGACTCGCCAGTGACCTTCATGGCCAAGTGAGGACTTGAACCTGGGTCTCCCCGACCCCATTCTAACATTCTAACCACTACACCACCCTCACTCTCACATTGCCCAGCTTCAGCAGATTCATTGAGGAGAGAGAGAGAGAGAGTCTGGTTCCCACAGGCTGAAGAATCTGGCACAAGAGAATCACACTCCTCTTATGCCTCAGTTGGTAGGTAACTCTCCCAAGGGGTATGTGAGATAATCCAAAGACCAATATAGGTTTTAACAAATGATTCCCAAAGCACTTCAGAATATCTTCTTAATTACAGAACAGTTAGATGGACATAAAGTTGCATTTTCTTCTAGCACTTAATTTGTGTGCCCTAGTCAAGCTTAGAGACATGGTAACAACAAAACTATGCATTGCTTTACACTTGCTTACATTGAACCACCTTTACCTTTTTATTGCCCATTCCCCCAGTTTGGAGATATCATCTTGGAGCTCTTCACAATCCCTTTCTGTTTAAACCACCTTAAATAATTGGGTGCCATCGGCAAACTTGGCCACCTCACTACTCACTCCTGACTCCAGATCATTTATGAACAAGTTAAAAAAATCACAGGTCACAATACAGAGGCTGAATTCAGACAACACGATAGTCAATGGTGGGGTAATAATCAACTTTACAGTTGTTCATCTAGGGGGTACTCCCCACACAACATGGTAATAAATAATCAACTGTGGTATGGATTAGGATCAGCGCTGAGTTGACTATGGCAGCATTCGGATGACACAATAGTCAATACAACTGACGATTGTTTCGTCCCCCCCAGTTGCTTATTGTGTCGTCCGAATTCAGCCAGATCCTTGTGTCTACATCTTCCCATTGAAGGACTGACCATTTATTCCTACTCTCTGCTTTCTGTTCTTTAATCAGTTACCCTGCCTTGAGAAGATCTTTCCTCTTATCCCATGTTTGCTAGGTTTGCTCAGGAATCTTTGGTGAGGGACATTGTCAAAAGCCTTTTGAAATTCCAGGTAAATGATACCTTGGACCTCTCATTGGGTTTTGATATTGTCAGCCATTATATCCTTCTGGATAGTCTATCTAAGGTGGGATGTGGCCACACTGTATTGCAATGACCTCTCCTATTTTGATAGATGTTTTTTCTAGAAGGTGGTGCTTAGGAATTAATGCTCTGCCCAATGGCAGTTATGTTTCAGGGTTTCACAAGGTTCCTCTATTTTATTCCCCGTGCTTTTCAACAACTGCAGGTGTTTGTTTTTGCATTTCCTTGCATTTCTTAAAGTAGTATTAAGGGGATAGGCTAAACATACCTGCCATAGTTCTAATCTGGTTTTACTGTGATAAGCAATAAATAAAATAAAAGATAGTTTAGTCCCATTTTCCATCCTCAAGCTGTTTTCATGTGTTCTGTCAGCAAATTCGTGTTTAGGTTAATTAATCATGAAGGAATCAATCTATAAGGTTTATTATCTTTACTTAGAGTTCTGTGCACTTGAAGTACTTGCAGGGTTACACCTTCAATTAGTTAATGTTTGTAAAGTACTTTGATGATGGAATTCACCAATGAATTCTAAGTATTATTTTTATCTGTGTCAGACATGAACTCTGGTCCTTTGAATGGTAGTTCACCTCTAATTAATTAGTTAATATTTGTAAAGCACTTCAGTATGCACCACTTACACCCTATGTATGAAACATGCTTATTAGCTGAGAAGAAAAAATCTACCAATGACTCTTCGTATGTAACCTTCACATAGTCAAGAAAAACAACTACTACCAATTAAGTCATGATGGACAAGTGTTAGAAATGCCTTGGCCATGTCTAGTGTGAAATTGCTATGTCAAAAAGGTTAGGGATGTCTCAGGAATCTGTTTGGGTGTATAGCTTGGTGGGTTTTCACTGGCTCCCCCATCCTGCTGGACTCCAGCCCCAATCATCCTTGAATTGGTCCAACTCAGTGCGCAACAAGTTGGGCCAACTCATGGATTTTGCAGGTGGTGGTGGTGCGCAAATCATGATTTCTGCAAAAATGTGGCCATAAAGAGCACAATTTGTGAAAATCACACCCATAGAGGGTCTAATTTGCACAAATAAGACAATCTACATCCATATTTTTGCACAAATTGCCCTGCAATTTTACACAACGCCCCACCCCCTTAAAGTTCCTGGATTTTAGGAACTATCAAGTAGCTCAGCTCACAAATGCAATCCATTTCTCTCTCTTCTGATAGGGGTTGTACCTTTAACTTACAGGCAGTATTTCACTATGGGTAGCATTGCCTTGTATGGAGAAGCAGAGACAGAGGCGTCGCCTGTTCTTTTTAAATAAGGTTTAACAAAACTGAGAGAGCTTTTTTCCATTCCACATTCGAAATTCTTGGACGTTTGAATATAAGGCAGTTGGGCATCTTGGACATACACACACAGCATGTTTGGAGGCTTTAGTGACTTTGTTGATACTGATATGGGGCACACACACACCCCCGAAACTTCAGGCAGGGCATTGATGAAGGGAAAAAGCTGAGGGTCATCCTTCCCCTGCAGCTTGCAAGTAGCTGTGCTAATGAAAATGACACATTCCATATCGGAAAGTTTCCTTTTAATGTATATTAGCCACACATCTAGACCTGTAATGCATTGTGGCTCGAGGGGACCTATTGGCTATCATCACTATGCATCTTAAATTATTTTGCTCCTTTGCAAGCAGCATTACTTTTACTGTATAAAGCTGTTTGCTTTTTATGCAAATGAACAGATATCTTATTCCTTAATATTGATGCTGACAAGCCAGTCACATGTGATTAGAATTCACTCTTGCTTAATGAAATGAGTCCTACAGTGTCTAGCAGATTATCACAAAGTATTAAAGAAGAAATCTTTTTAATCCAGTTACTGTACTTCTAGAAGTAAATACAAGTTGCATGATTACTCAGATGGGCTTGGAAAACAACATTTGTAAACAACAACAACAACAACCTTGCTTTAATGAGCATCAAATTATGAATCAGTCACATTACATTAAAAATGCTTAATGCCATACATACCCATCATTGCCTTGCTTTCCTGGCCCACTTCTGTTTCTGATCATCAAGGGTACTGAAGTGCTACAAAATCCTGCAAAACCTCCAAACCTCATTGACCAGTCACTACATAAAAAGAACAGCCGATGAATTCCTATTTATTTATTTATTTATAATGTGTTTTTTTCAGACAGAACCATTTCATGGTGGAGTACAAGAAAAAAGTGCAATACAAATACAAAGGCAATACGGTAAATAAATATCCAATAAAATTCTCTATAAACAGGTATTACCAATAAAACCTGTAGCCTACAGACTATGGAAAGTCCAGAGAAACAAGTGGGTCTTAAAGAGCCTTCCTGAAGACTGCAAAGAAGTCTTAATTCTGGGTGGAAGTTGATTCCAGGGGTGAGGGGCTACCCCTGAAAAGGCTCTCTCCATTGTAATCAACAGACTAAGCAGGTGGGAAGGGCCTCTGCTGATGACCAAAGAGGGTGGGCAGCCTGGCATGGGAGAAGGCAGTCCTTCAGATAACATAGGTCCAAAACATTTAAGGCTTTGAAGGTTAAAACCAACACTTTAAATTCTGCTTGGAAATGCACTAGCAACCAAAGCAGCTGGCACAGTAATGATGTCATGTGTGCAGACTGCCCTGCCTCCATCAGTATCCAGGCAGCTGCATTTTGTACCAATGGAAATTTCTGAATCATTTTTAAAGGCCGCTCCAAATACAGCTCATTACAATAGTTCAGCCCGTATCTCAGTACAGCATGAATGTTCAAAGCAAAATCCTCCCTCTACAGGTAGGGTCACAGTTGGCATACCAGCTACCCTCTTTATCACTAAACAACTAACAAGACAAATAAGAGTTGTTCTCTTATCTTTGTACAAGAATTTTATTCCAGTTTGCAAATCATCAAAACGTGCCCCATTTGAAATTCTGAAAGCAAACTTGTGGGGGTGGGGAGCTTGCACATTCCTGAACTTAATTGTGTTCAAAACATGCAGGTGTTTTTAAAGTGCATGTTAAAATGTGCATCCCCCCAAAAAACATTTTCATACTTTAGTCAATGGGATAGAGTATGTACTTTTGAAATATGTGCATGGAAATATGCATTTTTTCAGTTCGAAATGCATACTTTCCCCATAGGAATCAAAGAAAAACTGGCCATAAATGAAAAGAGGTGTGAGACAAGCTGAGCTCTGAAGTGGAGATCATAGAATGTATGTGAGCTGGAGCGTTCCTAGTTTTTGAATTATGCCTCACACATCTTTACTCTAGAATCGAGAGAGGACTTGAATCACCCACAGTACTAGAACTAACCTAGTTAAACCATCAGCTGCATCCCCCTGGGTATGTAAAGGATGAGGAATCTGGAACTTGAAAATGTTTCTTTCATTGTTGAGTCCTTATGTTGGCTGTTCTGCCCAAGGTAGATTCTGAACAGGCTGATCCAGAGTTCTGGCTAAAAAATACTCCATTTATGAAAGATCATTTCTATCACTGGATACCTTGACAGCCATTAGCAGCCATTAAGGACAGGAACCATTACCAAATGCTTATATATATATATATATATATATATAGCACCTACTGCAACCTGAAACCCCTATACCATTTTAACGCATGGAATTATATGCACCAATCTCTTTGATCCCTTTTGTTTAGGAATAATCCTCTTTAAGGTTTTAAAACAGGTTCTCTCTACAGGAGGAGTGAGTTGGGACTAAGGATGTACGGATTGTGTTAAATCTGTTCCATCTATGAGCTGATCTACACAGTCCTTTGGAACGTTTTAAAAAGTATTTTAAAACGTTCCGAATAGGTGCGTTCTAAAACGTCTTAGGCCACATTACTGAGTACTCACGTTACAGGAGAACAGTCTTCAGTCTTTAAAGCAGTGTGTGCGGTCACACACTGTTCTGCCCTGTCCCTTTCTCTTTTGTTTTTACAATGAGTTTAGGGCAAGGCATTGTGGGGGTTGTAGTTCAGTCACCCACTTCCTTCTTAGTTCCTCTGTCATTCTCTAGAGAGTATAGGGCTAAGAATTGTGGGTGTTGTAGTTCACTCGCCCACTTCCTCTTTCTTCCCCACCAATCAACTGCTAAGCATTTGGGCACCAGTAAACGAAGCACTGCCCCCATGAATCACAAACGGTAAAAAACCTCAGATATACATTGTTATATAGATCGGCCCTATGTTTCATGGATTATCAGGCATCTTTCATTCCACCATCCGCTCATTGATGGAAACTGATGATTCTTTTTTTAATGGATATATGAAAATTTTGTTCCTGTTCACAAATATGCATTTGCACTAATGCACATTTGTGCAAGGGCACATTTGCACTAATGGGTATTAGGGCAAGTGTGCACTTGTGCACATGAGCAATTTGACAAATCCCCTCCAAAAGTAAAAATGGGTGTGCAAGATTGTGGAATCTATGGGACTCAGAAAAGGCTGTTCTACTGCAGAATCTGCAAGTTGGATTCTTAGAAATTCAAACTCGTTTGAATCCATTGCAGATTTCTCTGACATCCTTAGTTGGGACTTGGATCAGCCTTCACACAGCCCTCTACCTTCAGTTACAGTAGCTCTATTTCCCTTTTCCTCCTCCCTCAATTTACTCCTCTACATCTGTGTTTGCTGTCTGCTGTCAGTTTAGTCAGGGATTCTAGGGAATTCACTGCCTCATGTTTCCCCTCCATGCATTACAGCAAAAAGCCTTGAAATGTGAAAAAGACCTGCAAGGGCCTCAGTAGCTCCCAGTTCCCCACTGCAGAGAGACAGAAGGTAAATCCCTGAACCGTAAAAAAAAAAAAAAAAAAAGATCTTCAACATTCCAAACCTTCTTATCCTTCTAGCTCTGGAATACTAAATATCTGCACTTTAAACGCTCTCTCGTTTTACAATTTTCCTCAATCATATTTCTGTTCTTCTCTCACCTGTCCAACCCTGTGCCATTGCAATAAGTAGGCCTGTGCAAGCCTTGGGCCTCGGAATCCTGAAGCCCGGAGGCCATTTTAGGATGGATCCATCCAAAAATGGCCTCTGGGCTTCGGCTTCGGGATTCTGAGTCCTGCGGCTTGCACAGGCCTAGCAATAAGAACTCAGCTTTGCGTGCCAGATCTCAAGCGCCCCACACTTTGTTTCTTTATTTGGCCATCACAATTTCCCTGCCTCAATCACACTCTTGTTTACTTCTTGGTAAAATTATCAGTGGTTTGTGAGTATTCTGCTGGTCCAAGCTTAATTGGATTAATCTAAACAATCTCTCTTTATTACTATCATTTCACTTTTTCTGTTTTTTTCCTCTTGAAAATGTAGTATATTGTTCATAAAGAAAAGCAGGCTGGTTTTGTCATGAAAATGCATTTTAATGGGGGAAGGAAGAAATTAGGAAAAGATATACCTTTGGTTGTCCACTATGGGGAGGAAAATGAACACAACCGAAGCAGGCTCTGGAGTTTAATGGATTGAAATGTTTTCAGTGAAAAATAAATCAGATGATGGCAAAATGAGAGTGATAAGTATGAAAATATAGAGAGAGTCTTGGGCACTGGATGATGAAACATGCCTAGATTGTTAGAGAAATCCTGAGCCATACATTTAATTTTCAGACTGTTTCCCAGCAAGGTAATGACTACAGATATAACCTGCTCTTACTAACAAATTGCTTTCTATTCGACCAGCATACCAAGGCTTCAAATATGTCGTAAGCTATCACCAAGATAGTTTACCCTGGGAACTTTTTAATATCCTTGTATATCCTTTGTTTTCTGCTGGATTAGTCAACCATAAAGCAAAGATATATTTCTTTTGTATGGATGAAGGTCCTCTTCAAATGGGACTTGAAGGTCACTCATGAAACCAGCCTTAAATTCTAACTTCATCTGGAACACTATTTAACATTTATATGAACTTCATTTGGGAGACAGGTCAGTCCTTAGCACACACTTCTTTGCTTAAACATTGTATGCAAATTTTGTCAAATAAGAAATATTTTCACAATAGGCCTTTGAGATACCCCCCCCCAAAAAAAAAACACCTGAGGCCTGTTGTTTGGGTAGTGAAGAAAATCTTGCTTTGCTGGCCAGTACTAAAGTAGGTCACTTCCAACTATAATAAATCACCCCACTCTATAAAGTTAATTATGCTTGAGTCCTTTGAGATATCTGTGTTGACCCTTTTAATTTCAATGGGATTTAAGCATTCCTAATGGGTTCTTATAGGCTACAGAATAGAAATGGCAATCTGAAAAGCAGAAAGTGCACTTCTAATCAAGATGGTGATCAGCCAGTAGAATAAAAGTGCATCCCTAACCCATCAGGGCTCACTCAAATAGCTAATAGAAGCAGTGTTGATGCCTAATAATAGCCCCAGGAAAGGGGTCAATTTGCAATTCGAGACTTATAGCCCATGCCACAGCCCTTATGCAGAAAACCCTTTTGGGTGCTTTTTGCCAAGAATTAAAAAAAAAATTAAAGCCTAGGAAGATACAGTCGCTAAAACACGTACATAACCAACTTTCCTGATAAAGTTAGTATAAAACAAGGATGGGCGACACATGGCCTGTGAGCTACATTTTGGCCCCGTTTTGGCCTCCCCAAATTATATTTTTTAAAATAGCCATTTTGACCTTTTCTTTTTTAGCCTTTTAATGCCCTGTAGGTACTATGGAGGACTTTCTGGTGCTCCATAGCCACTACAAATGCCATTTTTATTTTTATTATTATTATTATTATTATTATTATTATTGGTGCTGTGGGTGGGGGGGGTGCAACAAGTGGGTGGGGAAGAAAAATGCTCTCAAAACCTTCTGAAGTTGCCCACCCTGGAATAAAACTACATTTGTATTTTTAGTCCTTCTTGTACTAGCAATGTCCAGCGACCATTCCACAAACCCACACACAATCACTGTGACTGTACAACAGTATGTGCTCTGTTGTGCCACTGTGAACAATATGCTCTGCATTAAGATTCCTTCCAAGTGAGGGATCATCTAAGATTCAAAGCTACTGAAATCTCTGGAAAATAAATAATAAGAGAGTCTCACAAATGTTCAAGCATTGCACAATGTTCATTGCAGTTTAATTTGAAGAGATCTCACATTTTTCATCTCCACTCCTGCACACCATCAATTTTCTGGAAAAGCCAGCATCTCACAAAATAAAACATACATTTGCTTTCTCTGAAGGATTGCTTCTCATATTTTGCTGATGTGTTTTTAGCGTGTCCATGCAGTGAGCACTATAATAACGTTTGAAATATGAAATGATATTTGAGGTACATGCAGAGTACATACGCCATTTAGCTGAGGCTATTTGCAAGTGCACACGCAGAGATTGCTCTCCTGGGGACATTGTTTTCTCCTCTGTATTTCTGTTCTGGAAGTCCAGCTTACATCCAAACACTGTTGTGGTCATACAGTTAAAACTAGTGATGGGTGAACTGAACATCCTTAAGATTTGGATTCTGACATTATTTATGAGCCCAGCCTGGAAGCCTCCGAGAAGCACAATTGGTCTTTTAATCAAGGTGTGCACCCCATGTATCTTGTTTCAATGGAAAATTGCTGCAATTCTGAAAGCTGTCATGGCCAATTCAGTGTCAGGGTGCACCCCCCACTGGGTTCTGAGGGAGGGGGCAATATAGCCCCCTGCCCCCTGTCCTTGGCATGGCTTAGACAACCACTTGCGGAAGTGAAAGCTGGATAAAGAAGAGTCCAGACACAGCACTTGGATTTAAACAGGGCCACTTTATTAAAAGATCTGCAGATCGGGCAAGCCTAAGCGGGCATCTATCATTTTGGGCGATGCATGCACTCACCCAAGAAGTGGCGCCAGCATTTCGCACTTCCCGGGCCGCCCCATATGGGGTGGGAGACCTTCCATTCTAACCTCCCCCCACGCTGTGTGGCTCCGAGTGGGTGAATAAGGTTGGCCTCAGAGGTAACCCTTATCCCACCAGCTGAGACCATAAAACCCACAGCGGTGGGCCATCAGGCATTACCAATCACCTAACAATGCCTGTGCATGCTCACCTACCGTATCCCCCTCCAGATGTCCACGCCTACCTGCCACAGGGAGAGACAAAGTACTTGTTTCGTCACCCCCCCATCCTTAAGACTTTCTCCAACCCTCTCTGCAGATCTTGCAAAAAAATGTCATTACCGCTGTCAGACAAATGCACTCCGTCTGATCGGAAAAGCTCCCTCCGCGCTAGAACAATCATTGGTTGTTGTATGCTATAATCACCGTGCTTAACTAAAGCCTTATAAATTTGGGTATTAACTTTTTTACGAACTCTTTCCATTGCCTGACAATCATTGACTGCTCTCCAGTTGAGACGCGGTATCATACATGACCACATAATCATGATCCCTGGCCAACGCTGCCGAATTGTCTGAAAATTGGCTATCGCCTGCAATATTAGGGCCCTGCCTTTCAGCAGACCCAAATAATTGCTGCCCAGATGTATGATTATGACCTGTGGAGGAACACTGGCCATGTCATGTTGAAATAAAGTGGGGAGAAGACGCTCCCAACGCATGCCATGCTTTCCAAGCCACTTGATATTGGTGTGTTGGCTCATCCCCAGCTGTGTCCCAAAGCTGGATGTGGATGCCCTCCTTCCAGCCCAAAAGATCATGCTATGGCCACAGATGAGTACACGCACTCTTGCGATGCCTGCCATGTGATCTAGGAGTAAACACACCAATGAGAGAACACAACATAATTACTTTTGTGGCAATTGCCGAAGGTAAGAGTGGAAAGCCCTGGACCGCCACTGCCTACTGCCTGGATCTGTTCTGAGGAAAAACCAATTGATGCTGCTGTGGATGCCGCCCCAATGTGGAAGGAATGGGTGCCAAATTGGCAACTGCTCAAACCCAATGACCGCAATGCTCTCTTTGTGACTGACCAAAACTGAAATTTTGTTAATGGTGTGTAATCCTGGTGGCAAAACAACGGGCCATTTACACAGTCTCTTAACGCTAGGAAATCCCTTAATGCCTTGACCGGGCATAAATCCTCTAGAGAGGAAGGAAAAAGAGTAATTATCTTGCCCGTTCCTGAATGATCAGTTTTAGAATGCCTCAGCGACAATGTCACCTGTTGAGGAGAAACCTGAATGTCGCTGAATTGAAAGGTTCTACCGGATTTGTCACCTTTCGAACCCGCTACCAATTCAGATATTCGAAATGCACCAAAGAAGGCTGTCAATGCCGCCGCATGAAACAGGATTGCCTCATATGGTGAATGGCAGGTGGAAGGCCAAAGCACCCTCAATCCCCGCAGAATATCAGGCGATAAGGGGTTCCTAGTATCTGGTGTGGGAGGGGACACCCTGGTCCATCCGCGCAACATCCTGCGAACTCTAAAATTGGATGTGTTGTCCAAAACACCTTTTAACTTTGCATGAAATGACAGGGAAGCTAATTTACAAGTAATAGTGTGAGCCGTCAGCCCCTTTCTATGACACTCAACACAAAACTGCAGAAGATGTTCCACGGGAATGGGCCATTGCGGCTGAAGGTGATTATTAGATCTAAAACTTGAGAACTCCTTACCTGACCTTAAATAAGCAGTTCTTGTACTAGATGCTAAGGATAACCAGACCGCTTGTTCAGCCTCATGCCGCCAATCTCCCAAAGGGCTGCCAGCATAACTTCCGGTAGCAGCTTCGCCCCTGGCACCAGTTTGCAGAACTTCTGCACCTGCTGATGCAATAAAGCATCTGCTATAGTATTTTGTAAACCCAGTATGTGCCTGGCCCTAAATAAAATGTTGTGTTGCAGACAGTGTAATGTAAATGCATGCACTAGTGCCATGACCCTGGGGTTCTGTGATGATAAGGAATTAACAACTTGAACCGTTGCCTCATTGTCACACCAAACATGGACCACCGAGTTTTCCAATTCGGTGACCCAAATATAAGCTGTGACATAGATCAGGAAAAATTCAAGGAATGTGAGGTCTTTACAAATTCCTGAAGATTTCCACTCTACTGGCCACCGTTCAGCGCACCATCAATTTTGCCAAATTACGCCAAACCCCAAGGCTGCTGAAGCATCTGAGTGGATCTGCATTTCTGCTTCTAGTAAAAGGTCTTGTCGCCAGAAGAACACACCATTGTAGTTCTCCAGAAATTGTAACCAAATTAGTAAATCCTCCCAAATAGCATGTGTAACGGCTATTAATAGTGGCTCAAACCCTTCATCGCATCACATAAGCCTCGCAAAAAGGCTCTTCCTGGGACAATGACTCTGCATGCACAATTTAAATGTCCCACTAATGATTGCAGTTCTAATAAAGTAATCTTTTTGGCTGAAACTCTGGCAATTAACTTTTCCCTTAATGTCACCAATTTGTCCAGGGGCAGTCTTGAACATTGCGGTTGTGAGTCGAGTTCAATACCCAAAAACCTAATGGTGGAGAGGGGGCCCTCCATCTTTTCATGTGCCAATGGCACACCGAGTTCTTCAGTTAAAGCCAGAAATTCAGCCATTAAAAATGCCCACTGCCCACTGTTTGCTGGCCCAACCACCAAAAAGTCATCTAAATAGTGAACAGACTCTTGCAACTGTGTCCTCGCCTGCAATGCCCATTTGAGGAATGTACTGAACTTTTCAAATATAGCGCATGATATGGCGCATCCCATGGGAAGCGCCCTATCGATGTAAAATTGCCCTCTGAATGAAAATCCAAGCAAATCAAAATCTGCCAGATTGATGGGCAAGATGCAAAACGCTGATTTTATATCACACTTGCCCATCAATGCCCCCTTCCACATCTGTGCACCACAGTCACAGCAGCATCGAAAGACATGTATCACACGGAACATAAATGATCAGGAATGGAGTCATTAGCTGATTCCCCTTTAGGAAAGGATAAGTTATGAATAAGCCTAAACTCTCCCAGCATTTTCTTGGGGACAATGCCCAAAGGGGAAACTCTAAGATTGGGAATAGGGGGAGCCGAGAATGGTCCAATCACCCGTCCAGCTACTACCTCTTTCTCAATTTTTTCCTTAACTAAATGTTCCATGTCATGTATGGATCTCTGGTTTTTAGAGTGTGAAGCTCCGCGTGGACCAGTAAATGGAATGCGAAATCCCTCGGAAAACCCCTTTTCCAAGTATTGGGGATCATGTCATTTTGGGTAGAATGCTAAGAGGCACTTTAACAGGCCTAATCTAATGGGACTGGGGCCTTTTGGAGGTGGTTGTTGACCACCAGGTTTTTTGGGACCTTGACTGTCCCTGCCTGCACCTCTTCCTCCTCTTGTCCTAGGACAAGTGGATGCAGCATGTTGGTTGCCGCATATGGGGCAATTGTGCTGAAAATGAGTGCAGCTGCCCCTAGAGCTGTATTCCCAGCAAGGCAGGCGGTGTTGAACCCCCTGCCCCACATACACCCTAGCTGTGGATGAACAATCTCAGGTCTCTCCCCAATACCGGGTCTGGCTGGAGTCATGAACTGCAGCCAGAGATCATGATCTTTTGAATCCCATCTAAGTGAATGGTCAAATGCCGCCCTTCTGCAGAATGACTCATCATAAGCCAAACAGGTGCCGCCCTCGTATAAATCATATCGAGGTACTTGGTAAAAATATACCCCCTTTAGGGAATCTCTGTTGAACTATTCCCATATATATCAAGAAACCAGGCAGCCAATTGGCCCAAGTTCTGGTGACTTTTTTCCTCCTCAATCTGTCAAATTCCTTCTCACTTGCTTTATCTTTATCTTTGTCTCTGGTTCATGGAAAAGCAAAGAAAATAAGTCAATGTACTCTCCCTTCAATATCTTGTCCCTTGTTGCAGGCAGTAAATGGTATCCTAATGGGGCAGATGTACTAACCTATGGAATTGCTTCTCTTGTTGCCCCAGCATAAGGATCCTTGCTCTGCTGGACCTAATCAGCCGTGCCTGATGCGGGCATGCCAGCAGGACCCTGCCACACATCAGCACATGCGGAAGCTGTTGACTGAGCTGCTGTAACTGGTGGCTGCGGCTGTGTCAGTGCCTCAGCAGCACCCTGTTGTACTGTTATGCTCTGTGCTCCGGGTGCATTGTTATTAACCCCTAACTGGTTGGGTCCTCCCACTGTTGTAGTGTTAGGTTATAACCCAGCTGTATTTCCCCAGTATGGCCAACCTATTCTGGGAAACCATGGGTACGCTCCCCCTGGAGGCACATGACCTAATGAAAATGTTTGTGTTTGCATAATTGAACTGCTACCCTCACCTGCATCTGAAGTCCAAGTAATTCCGGCTATCTGTAGGATAAAGGGTCTGGACGAGTCTCCCGGCTGCTCCTGTTGCCTCACCATCACTGAGGTGCTGCATAGCTTTCTGCCAACTCAGTTAAAGATTCCTCCATACGCCCCTATTAGGTCTGATGCTGGATGTTGCTTCAATTGCCTCCAGCCTGGCAGAGACAGATGACCAAAGATTATCCTGTACTTGTTTTCTAGTACGAGAATGCCCCCTGCCTGTCCCACCAGATTGCAGGGTTGGTACTGAGGGTGAGGCTATTCCCTTGTCATGTTCAACTGCTTCCAGTCGCTCTAAAATGGTGGCAATATTGGGGTCAATTTCATCCTCCAATGAAGAATCCCGCCGCTGTCTGGATCTTTTAAACGGTTGTGCTGGAGCCTTCCCCTTTCCCATCTTTCCCCGCATTCCTTTTTTGGGAGGCATTGTAATTTGTAATATTATTATTGATTATGCTGAAAATTGGCTACCACTTAATGATCCATAGAACTCACAAACTTCACAATAGAGTAATGTAAAAGGAATTGATGTGACCCGACCAATATTATTCAACCTCCAATTATTATTATAGTTAATATTATGCAATATTTTCCCACTGGCCAGGACCGGCGGGATACTTGGGCCTAAGCCGAACCCCTGGGCCAAAACCCAAACTAAACCAACTTCCTTCCCTCTATGCCAAAACCTACTGGGAAGGCCAGGACCTCCACCTGAAGGGAGAGAGAAAGAAAGGAGCCCCATGCCACCACCGAGTCAGCCTATTCAGAAAATGCCTCTGCAGGAGTTCCCGCTGCCCTCAATTCATCGGGGCCGTCGACCTGGGCCAGAAAGAAATGCCCCCATCAAACCTGCGGCCTTAGTAGGCCGAATTGCGGACAGAAGGCAAACCCCCGCGTAACAGAGGGGAAGGATCGGGAGATCCGTCCTGCTCCTGGCCCCTGCCCAGAACAAGCGGAGCAGGTTCCGCTGCGGCCACCGCCTCAGAGCTTGTCTGCCGCCCATGAAGGTACTGCCGCTAAGCAGCTGAAGCCCCGGAGGCCAGCCGCTGACTCCTTCTCAGATGCTGCTCTTCCCCCGCTGAAGGTCCATCGCTGCTGAAGGTCCGTCGCTGCCTCAGATCTGCCACCACTGCAGATCCGCCACTGCCGCTTTTCTTCGACACTAGGTGGAGCCACCATGAGGAAGAGGCTGCAAAGAGGGGTGAGTCTGCATTTATACTCACCGTTCCCCTCCCTGCAGCAGTGACGCTGTTTTGAAGCCGCCAATGGCTGGCTTCCATGCTGCCACGCTGGTGGGAAGAGGCTGGCTTCCACGCTGCCTCTTCCCACCAGCTCCCCCCGCAACGGCCTCCAGGGGCTGGACAAGCCCGGAGCATTTGTGAAGGCATATGTCTTCTGTAACCTCCTTCAAGCAATCCAGGAGGACATTTTCATTTCAATGAGGGTGAATATAAACAACATCTGAGACGGCATCATCAGAAGGACACATGAACATCTGTGAGTGGCCAGTAATGAGTGTGTCCTATGTTGTCAGTGCCAATGCCAGTTCAAGGTCAAAGCTATGGTACAGGTCGCACATAGCCTATCAAATGCTGGCTAAGTATTGAAGTATTAAAGAACTTCAGCTGAGCCCATAATGAATCTGCAGTAAAAACAAATTCCAAGTTTTAGAATCAAGCCGTTACACTTCTCTACTTTAAGACAAAGTATAGACCTAATTTTGTCACAGGCCCTCCAGGCCTACAATTCCAGTCAGCCCTCACCATTGGCTATGCTGGCTGGGGCAGATGGGAGCTATAGGCCAAAAGTTCCATTAGTTGGCCACCGTTGGTTTACAGAATGAATAGAAACACAATTCTTTTCATGGGCATTTTATTTTTTCCTCATGTATTTCTTAGCCACATGCATACAGGTGTGCCAATAACAAGAAACTATACTTGATTTGTAAATGGAAATCAGCAAACAATTGAGAATACAAAGTGATTCTCAGGTGTTGTATTCATGGTGTTCGTGTTGTGAGTCATGTCACAATTTCTATAGTAAATAGCAAATTAAACACACACACCTAATCATACCGCCTTTGAAACATTTGACAGCTTTTCATTTTACTAGACATAATTAAACATGCTGAATGAAAGCACCATGGTGTATTTTTTTTTTTTTGTTGTTAGTTTGTAAACACTGGTTGACAAGTTTACAATGAAATAATCCCAATGTTTTTGTGTGTTATTAGATTCCACGAGCATAATCCAAAGCCATTCGACTGACTAATTTCACTGACTGGTGTATCAGTAGTACATTAGCACTCACAATCCATAAATCTGTAAGTAATGTAACGATTGAGATCTCGGTTATGTTATAAATAATTATTAAACTATCAAAGGATCAACACCAAGAGCCTCATTAAGATGGTTCATATTTGGGTGGGGTTGGGGTTGGCTGAATTTCAAACATGAAGGCATTTCAAACCATGATATTCCCATCTCACCAACATGCTGACTGTGGGATTGAAGAAGGGTGTGGACAAAACTGGAGGGGTACTTGTGTGTGCATACACAATTCATGGTAAAGGCTAAGAGCATAGGAACATTGTCTTCTCTATATTCCCCCCTCAAGGAGGCATATTATATTTTCAAGGTGTTCAGAGTCATTGTATCATCATCATCCTTCTCCAGAGGACCTTCTCTTCTGTCGCTCCCAGACTGTGGAATGGCCTGCCGGGAAAGATTTGCCAATTTAACAGTCTTCCAGATTTTAAGAAAGCTATAAAGACCGATCTCTTCCAGCAGGCCTAACCAGTCGAATTTTAAGAGTTTTTATTGGTATTTTACTAATGTATTGTTTTTATATGTTTTTAATCAGTTTTATGTATTTTATATCACTTGCTTTTAATGTTGTTCCCCGCCTCAATCCAGAGAGAGAGGCGGGTAATGAATAAATGAATAAATATTATATTATTATTATTATTATTATTATTTTCCTCATTATCATAATCCAAGCCATGGGCATTGCTAATATGCTAAGCATGAGAGTTTGAATGCCTCCCTAGGTCTGTAAAATCTGATAACTCTTTTAATAAAAGCAAAGAATTTAAAATGCCAGCAGCCAGATGATATCATCTCCCAAATTACATTTTCTAATTCAGATGTGGTTTTTGTGAGTGCCAGGAAATCATATAAGTTAAAGGAAAATCTATTGGATGAAATGTTAAAAAGCAATTGGCAATGGATGGGTAGAGGAAAAGAGTGATTGATTTATAAATGGGTCCTTTGTCACATTTAGGACAGTGAAAGCTTTGTTTCAAGGCATTTTTGTTGCATTGTATGCCATTCAAGCACGTTGCTAGCTGGCTGAAAAGCCTAAATTTGCATACATTTTAAAAGGTGAAGAATCGGTCTGTGCACAGATCAATCATCCCTAGAGTAGCCTCAAAGTACATTTAGAAAAATTGAACGAAAGAAGACAGCATGGTTACCTCTTATAAGTGGCTTCTGAATTTCCGTATATGCACTTGATGATACTACCAACTCTCCTGCATATAAAAAAGCAAAGTAATTATTGTGAACTAAAAGAAAGGAGATGTGCTACTGTTCATGAACATACAGAAATATTTGTGTCATTGTGCTTAAAGTATTTTAAAACAGTGATTCAAGCATTACCCCAAATAACGAAAGAGTGATGGGCAACAGTTTTGTAGTCTCGGTTAGGAACCTCTAAACCTTTTGGGTCAATTGAGAACATTTGGAATGTGGAGAGTGTTGTGGGCAGACTTACAAAATGGTTGCCATGGGGGCAGCTTGCTTGCCCATTCATAAAATGACTGCCTTGGGGGCATGTCTGGTCACAGTACCCTTATTTCCCAGAAGCTAAACTGGTGAGACTAAAAAAAAAAAGAAAAAAAAAGGAACTTGCCCAAGAATCTAAGTACAAGGCAGAGGTGAGTTGTGAGCTCTAAAATGCCAAAACCACTGTTTTGAACCCAAATAAAGATGGAGCTAGAGCTAGAGGACAACTCTTTTCTTCACAGCAACTGATAAGACTTGGAAACAGGCTACCTGAAAGATTACTTACTCCCGTATGAGCCTGCCTAGGTCTTAAGATCTTTGGAAAATGCTCTTTGTTTTTCATGACCACCAACTTCAGAGGTATGTTTGGTAGCAATGCGAAAGAGGGCCGACTCGGCAGCCACTCTTTAACTGTGGAACTCCCTGCCAAGGGAGGCTAAGTTTGCTGCTTGTCTGTTATTCTTCTGCCGGCAGGCAAAGACTGCTTTATTGAAACAGATCTGTGGTGTGTAAGAGGGTCAATTGAGTTGGATGCTGTTTTTCCTCTGTTATTGTTGTGCTTTTAATGGTTTTGAATTGTGTTTTGATGTATTTACTTATTACTGTTTTTTTATTAGTGGTTGTAACTTGTAAGCCGCCTTGATTGTCATGTTTGGGGGAGAAAAGGTGGGGCACAAATCAAATGAATAAATACACAAATAATCTTAGTCTCCCAGTTGAAAATAAATAAATCTAAAGAAATCAAATAAAAAGCAGGGGTGATTAGGCAACCTGGAGAGGTGTCCATGGGTACATAGAATCCCATGAGCACCATATTGGGAAACCCAGCTTTATATGAAAGAAATAGTTTTAAATCTCTATTGTATTTCCAATGCAATCTGGCCAATTGCTCAGGTGAGATAAATCATAAATGAAATATTGTTAAAGATTTCATTTATGTGTGGGGTACATTTTCATATGTGTGTCCCCCCCTCCCAGTTATAGAGTTCCTTATATAATATAGACTACAAGTATAGTGAATGTGTTTGGTTGCCAGCTGAGACAGAACTCTATGGCTGCATGAAAGGATATTTGCAGATGCTACATATATGCTAATACTATGGAGCATTTATACAAATCTATGGTGCATTCACACTTGGCATACTTCCTAGACTCCTGGTCACTGCACCCCTGAAATAATATTTTAGAGCTGGGAAAGCTGCAGAAATGTACAGCCAAAATGATCCAGAGGCTGCAGCAACTCCTCTATGAGGAAACGTTATAACCTCTGTTGCCTTTTAGTTGCCACAAAGATGAATAAGGGGGGCGGGGAGGACATGAAAGAGGTGCATAGAATTATTCATGGTATGGAGAATGGATAGTACAGGTAACTGTTGCTGGCTTTGACCCATGAAATACTGTTTTGTGGATCGCTTGACTCCTTGAAATGTTGTTTTGTGGCTGGCTGTGGTTGGTGGCCCAGAGGAGTCTAGTTAAAACAACAATTCAGAAGGTTACACAAATCTGAGCTCTTCCCACCTTGGCCTAGAGGATGCATGTCTATTGTTTACATTACATTTGGAGGAGGAAACTGTCTCACTACCTGTTCTGTTCAATTTTTCCTTTGTATGAGCAGCACTTGGAAGACATAATTCTTTCTTTCCTCCCACCCACCCCATTCTGCTCTTCTTTCTCCTATCTTCATTTCCCCTTTCTACATTTGCTTTCTACCCCTGCACTCCTTCCTTCCTTTTGCCACCTTTTCCCAAACCACACTTACCTCTTCTCATCAGTTTATTCATATTTTATATCTTGTTTCAAATTCCATCCTTCACTGCCTAAATTATCTCTATCTATCTATCTATCTATCTATCTATCTATCATCTATCTATCTATCATCTATCTATCTTTCAGACAATCTCCTTGTCATGTTTTTTTTTTTTTTTTGCCATAAATCCTTACTGTCCTTCTTGATTTCATGTTTCCGGGTAGAGCTCCATCAGACCAGCAATTTAGTGCACTCTCGCCATGCCTGGTGTGCGGATTTGCAACACAGTACTCACATGACGCCGTGCCTGTCCTGCTGACACCCCACCTCTTCCCCAGCTTTTCCTAGAATGCTAAAAGTCTGGATTATTTTCCCTAAGTGCATTTAATGCACCCTAAGCCTCCGTGTAGTTTTGAAGGAACTGGGGGCTTGAATGGAATCCATCAGATCCTGGCAGGGAAAAGCAATCTCTCCCAGCAGCTGGCTCCAAGCCTCAACATAAAACTCAAACCTTGATTTCCAGGCTCGAAAGCATTTTTTTAAAATCATACAACACCTGAATCTCTGCAGAGACAGGACTGTACTCCTCGATGCCCCCAAAGAGCCAGACTAAAGGGTTGTTCCATTTTTGCGTGGCAGAAAGGTGGTTTGATTGAAGAACTCATCTGACAGGACCTGACTGGAGGGAGAAAGAGAAGGGGAGGGGTGGAGTGGAGTGGAGCAGAAGAGCGAACGAGTGTAGGACCAAAGGAGCGAAAGAGCAGCTATTCAGGTGAAAGGGATCATAAGCTTGGCGTGCTTCTGCCTCAGAGGTAAAAAAAACACAGAGGCAAACCGGGGGGGGGGGGGAGATTAGGTGTGATGGAGGTCTTAGTCTAACTTAAGTCCCATTCATTTCAATAAGTCTATTCTAAGTAGGACTAACATTAGATCCAACTCTGTTTTCCCGACCAGAAATCAGCTCTTGTTTCTTTCCAACTCTTTCCCAGCAGAAACACCAGCTCCTTATCTTGTTTTCCTGGACTCTCTTTTTCTATCCTTACCTTTCTTTGTTCAGTATGTCCCATCATGGAAGATTACTTGAACTGGCATTGATGAACAGGCACATGTTCCAGTTATGCATGCCAGACTAGTCCCTTATTTCTCTTCTTAAAGTTTCCACTTTCCTAATTTGCTATTATATGTCTCATGGGCAACAAATACACATCATTGTGAAGCACCTTGCATAATATCTGAGAGGAGTTTAATGCTACAACTTTTCTATTCATTTTTAACTGGTATAAAGCTGAGAACTCAATGTAATGGAGGTTCAGGTGAAGAAACCTCATAAATATTGTGAATTCCTCTGCAAGGGACTGCCATCACCAGCAAACATTGACTAAGTATGTGTCATCCCTCAATTACTTTCCTCCTAACTTCCCAGGGTCTGACAATAGAGCTAATTTGGTACAAGAAGTGATAGATGACTCATCTCCTTTATCATCTATCACTGAACGTCCAGGAAGTTCTCTGTAATGAGTGGAGAATGATGGTTCTTTAGGACCAGTTTTTATAGAGGCATAGGACATGTTCAAAGAGATCAAGAATGTCAGGTGGCTTGCAACTATGACAGTTATACAAAAGGTGGAAAAATCACACATTTGGAATAAGAAATCACTTAAATGATAGCAATGTTATTCATTTAAGCCATTCCCTCACAGTTATCACTGCTACACATATGTGCCAAATTTGAGATCGATCCCTCCAACCCTCGATTTTATATGAATTTATTAAAGATCATTTCAGTTCTGACAGATCAGAATGACAGCTCACCACGTGCGTTCATTCAGACCTGTCAGAACGGAAATGATCTTTAAAAATTCAAACAAAATTCAGGGTTGGAGGGATCGATCTCAAATTTCATACACATACTTAGGCATATCCCAGAAGCACTGTGACCAAGTTTCAAGCCTCTAACTTTTCAAATGCAGAAGTTATAGGCATTTTTTTCTTTAAAAATAGGGCTGCAAAAAATCATTTTGTCACGATAATTATTGTGAAGACGATACAGTTCACCTACGAAATGAATTAAGATGATAATTTTTTTGGTCCGAAATGACGATAATGATAAATGATGATTTTTTTGGCATGCACACCCCTAGTTAGAAGCCTCTTTCGAACAATGAAGCAAGCACAGTTGCCTAAAAAGCGGAACTTCCCCCCTACTCATATTGTCATCTATTTCTGATCAATTTGGGGAGAACAATATCAGAAGTAGGGATGTGCACTGGATCGGACCCGATCCACGATCCGAGTCCGGTCCAGTGGGAAATCGGATAAATTATCCGATTTCCGATCCCGCAGCTGGATCGGCCGATCCAATCCGAACCGGTCCGAAAAGGCTCCGAACCGGTTCGGCGGATCGGCGGATCAGCGGGCGCCCACTGGCGCCCACCGCCGCTTCCATTGGTGGGCGCCAGCGGGCGCCCGCCGATGAAAGTGGACAGCGGGGGGGGAGGAGGGGGGCGCTTACCTTCTCGGCCCGTCCGCTCCTGTCCGGCACTAGCAGCTACTACCAGCGGGCTCCGCGGCCTGCTCCAGGGTGGCGCGCTGGGTGATGTCATCACCCGGCGCACTACTCTAGAGCAGGCTGCGGAGCCTGCTGGTAGTAGCCGCCGGCGCCGGATGGGAGCGGACGGGCCGAGAAGGTAAGCAGGGGGTGCGTGGAGGGGAGGAGGGGGCACGCGGAGGGGGGGAGGGGGGCCCTTACCTTCCCGGCCCGGCCGCTCCCGTCCGGCGCCGGCGACTACTACTACCAGCAGGCTCCGCGGCCTGCTCTAGGGTAGCGCGCCGGGTGATGACATCACCCGGCGCGCCACCCTGGAGTAGGCCGCGGAGCCTGCTGGTAGTAGTCGCCGGCGCCGGACGGGAGCGGATGGGCCGAGAAGGTAAGCAGTGGCGGGGAAGGGGGCTTACCCCCCCCGGAGCCGTCCGCTTCTATCCGCTGGCGCCCGCGGGCGCCAGCGGATGGAAGCGGACGGCCCCAGGGGGGGTAGGGAGCGTGGGGGAGGGGGCTTACCTGCCGGGGCCGTCCACAGCGGACGGCCCCGGGGGGGAGGGAGTTAGGCCCCCCCTCACCCACCCGCCGCCATTTTTTTCTCATAGACTTGCATTGCAATGCAAGTCTATGGGGAAAAAAATGGCAGCCGATCCAAAAATTTCCGATTTTTGGGTCGGGATCGGACTCGATCCAGTCCGGGGGGCCTCCGATTTTGTCCGAACCGATCCGTGACAAAATTGGAGGTCCCGATCCGGGTCCCGATCCGATCCGGGGGGTCCGTGCACACCCCTAATCAGAAGGTAATGTACAAAGTGCACTATCCTTTAGTACAGCCTTATAAATAAATGTTCCAGGGTAAATGCCCACCCAATCCCCTGATGTTCTCCTCCTCACTCCACTCTCTGTCGATCAGTCTTCCCAAACAGGGAGCCTATCTACACCAAGCAGGATACAATACTTTGAAAACATTTTAAAAACTGTATATGGAGTGTGTCCTGGGCCCCAACAGTTGTCACTACTGTTATAAACTGTTTTAAACCGTTTTAAACTGTTCTAAAGCAGTAGTGTAGATAGGCTCCTAGTTTCCTCAAGATGGAACTCCTATCATTTCCACCAATTGCTGCTGAAGCCACCCACCAAAGCCCATTGCAGCTAACACCTGCTTGCCCACTGATGCCCCCTACCCATCAGCTAGCCAAACCACCCAACCTGCCACCCACCCTCAAATGCCCCCACCCAAGCACACCTGCCCACCGGCCATCCAGTAAAACTGCCAAATCCCCCTTCCCTCCTCTCACCTGCATTTCCTCCCATTTTTCTTTATCTGGTGCAGTATCAGTGCCTCCGTCTCCTCCTCCTCACCTGGTCAGCCCCACTGGCAAATTGCATGGGACCCAGCTGGCCACGTACAGGCCTGCTGTGTATTTTTTTTCTTTTAAAGTTTTTGAGAAGCAGAAATCTGAACCAATCAGATGCTGCCTTTGGAGTGGGGGACTTGGGCCAATAAGAGCACACGAGCAATATAAAGACACCCTGTGCCTTCATTGGCCATGTCTACAAACTCCGCAACATCTGGGCTGTGAGAGGGGCAATGGATTTCCCCAGAGACCCTAGCAAGTCCTCCAGATTTCTCACAATTCCCCCCTCTGTAAACAGAGCAAGATATGCCAGTTGTAACCACTCTCACTTGCTGGAGAGTAGGGGAAAGAATCATGTCTAACTGCACTATCCATGATTACGACAGGGGTCGCCAACCTTTTTTGTACCTTGGGTCGCATTTGGGAATTTGAGAAACTGTTGTGAGTACCACTACAAAATGGCTCCCATGGAGGATGTGGCTAGCGACATAGTGGCTACCATGAGGGCCTGGCTAGTCAAAAGAATTGGTGGGAGAGAATAGTAAGGCTAGAGACCAGGAGGGAGGAGGAAATAGAATGGCAAAGGGGTAGATGGATGATAAGGAGTGAGACTAGAAGCTAGAAGAGGGGATAAACAGTGAGCTAAAGAGATGGGGGAGAGAAATAATGAGGTTAGAGCTTGGCAGTTGAGTGAAACAGTAGGATAAAATGGTTAGTGGGACAGAAAGAGCAAGCCTAGCGGCTAGGAGGAGAGAAAGAAGAAGGCTGGGGACTAGGAAGGGAGAGAAATAGCAAGGAAGGGGATTGGTTGGAGAGAGCAGAAAAGCTATGTATAATTGCTAGAAAATTGTATATTTTTTAAAAGTTTTTTTAAAACAACAACAACACAGCTTTGTGGGTGTCCACAGGTGCCATGTTGGGGGTGCCTTTGCAGTCACCACTGGGGGCCCCCACAGGTGCCATGACAGCTGCGGGTACCATTTTGGGGGGTCCTTGCATTAGGAGACTATTTTGTTTGGTCCTTATTTGCTTAAATGTGCAGGTCTAAACTAGGAATGTGTGTCATATTTTTGTTATCAAATGCCAACAACTCAACAAGAGTCTAACATTGAGGCCCCCTTTGAAAATGGTTCCCCCTGGTGATGCTCGTGAAACCACAACCCATGCAGCATTCATCACTGCAGTTAGCGGGGGCGGGGGAAATCATTTTTCCTCAAGCTAGATCTACTTATGAATAGGGATGTGTGAGAAATGTGTTCTGTTGGAGTTGTCTTCTTGTTCAGATTTTTCCAATCTAGAACATCCAGGTGCAGATTGAACACATTTTATATTTGGGGAAATTGTACATGTCCAGACTTATGATGCATTTCATGGAACAAAACAACAACAACAACAACAACAACAAAACAAAACACCTGTGCCAGATGAAATTTTCTCAATTGAAAAGCACACAAAGAAAAATGCATACCTTTCAGAAATGTGTACAAATGTGCTTTAGTCAATGGGTATATGCATACAAAAATGAGCATAATTTGAAAAAAGTGCACAAATGGAACTGTCACAGAACAGACTTGCAGGTGGTACATGGAGAAAGACTGAGAAAAGGGGACTTAGCAAATCTGCCCATCAATACACATGTAACAGAACAAGATGGCAGAGTCCTGAGGTTGCAGAATGAGCTAGTCTTGCTCAGACTGCAAGTGGAGAAATAACGTTTTTTATAACTGTCCAACTACACATGTAAAGATCAATCCCACATCCTGCTGTGCTGATTTTTTCTGATTGCAGAGTTAAAAAACAAAACAAACAACAACAACAACAAATATGCATTGTCATTCTGTAGTCTGAAATGATATAGTCCATTCTACCACCTCAGGATGCTTCAACCTCATTACCATCTCATTCTGTTGCAATGTGTTGTCTAGGCCTCAGGGACATAATAGACATTACTTTAAATGTGTGCCTGGCAGCTATGCTTTCTTTTCATTTTTACTTGGGAGGAGTGGCAGGGAGCCCAATCCAAATCGTAAAGTCCGCCTGTCCAGCTTGGGGACCCTACACCTACTCTAGAGTAAAAAAAAAATGAAAAAAGAGAAAGTTTTAGCTGCTAGATGCACATTTAAAGTAATGTCTGTACTTTCCCCAAGAGACAATATATTGCAGTTTGAGTACTAGGAAAATGCCATTTCCATGCCACAGCACCACTGTCTCGATATCTACATCCAACACAAGATGTGAGTAACAATTGCACAATCTATCTTCTGCAAGCTCCATTAAAGGCAAGGAATGTGTCTTATCTGACTGGAAAGAATTGCACTTGTTCTTCTTTTTAGTGGCATTTATTGTATTAGTTGTTCCGACTTTATTGCTCCTCCTGTGGCATAACAGTTGTCCTGCCCTGCCTTGTGAAAAGGATTTTGTCCTACATATCCGAAGGATGCAGAAAATTACCCATATTAATACAAACCATGCCACTGTTGCACTAGTTCATTAAAAGGATAGTGGATGTCATAGTTTTTGTTTTGTTTATCTGAAAAGAACCTGATTTCGCAGCAACTAATTTATATTCAGCAAAACATTGTCTTGACAAGCTTCAGTGGATGAGATATTAATAAAGTAAAGAAAGGGGGGAGGCACCAAAGGACTGATCGAACAACTTCCAGAAAAGAACAGATTTAACACAATTTAAGCACCTGGGAAAGGGGGCATTAATAGCTCTCTTTGTGCTCCCTGAGGCTACATTGACTGACAACTGTGCTGTTCATAATTAACACAATGAACATGTCCTGTCACCTCAGGCGGAAAAACCTTGCTACACTCAAGATACTGAGGTAGGGAGGTACAAACATAGGCTGTTACATCAAGTACGTTCATGCTGGCCCTATTTGATATGCCAGCCGAATGCCAAATTATTTACATATACAAAAAGGAAACAAAAGGAAAGGAAAAGAAAAGATGTAGAGGAAAAAGGAAAGAACTTCCCCCCACTGAGGAAATCTATTTGTGCCTTCCCACAAAAGGCACCTGTTTGTTTCACTCCCACCCAGTTTCCTCCTCCTCCTCCTCCTCCTCCTCCTCCTTCTCTTCTTCTTCTTCACCTCCAGTTTACTGGAAAGGCAGAATCGTTTCCAAGAGAAACAAGGGGATGATGCAGGAAAGAGAGAAACAGGCTCTGCTGCTGCCACCACCTGGATTTAACATGTATTTGCCCACTTTTAATAAATTCTCAATAGCTTTCAGAAATCTAGAAGTGTCTCTTAATATTCACTCACCTTCTTTCGACCCACAAGAATGTAGCCAGTAGTTGAGGTTTTTATTTTCATATTTAAAGAGATTATTAGGAGTTGAGTGTTTACTCAAGGCTAAGTGAAATGCACTTTGCACATGTCCTTTATTGTTACTTTACCTGTTCCAGTACTAAGCACTGACACTGACCCAGTACCTGGATCAAACTAAGACATCAGTGCTACTCTAATCTATTTAGGTCTTATTCGGAATTCTTTATTTTTCTTCCACTTCTCTCCTTGTTCATCAGTTCAGAAAACTTCTTTCTTCAGCGATGCCCTTTTCAGAGTCCTTGTTCCATGTTCTGGGCTATGACAGGCATTGATGATCAATCCCACTCCCATCTGCATAGCCTTAGTTCTTCAGTGGCACAGCATGGGACAAAGAGATGAAACCCAGGAACTGTATTTTATGTAGGTCTGTGGAAGATTTCCCATGGGGTGTGTTAAGGGTCCTTGACTTTCTGAAATACTCTTCATATAGCAGAACAGGGAAAGGAGAAAATAAGGTTATGGGAGGAGGACTTAAAATCCATTCTACCCTTGAACACTTGTGCGAATAGAAGGGAGTAACCATTGCTGGTGTAGAGAATGGGGTGATATAATGTCCAAAGGGGAATAAAACACTTTGTAAAAGAGTCTGGAGCATTTTTTATCATAAAAGAATTCATGTCAACTCTGAAAGTACATCATTTGAGATGTTTTTAATGGATGAAAAAAGAGAAAGAAAGAAAGAAAGAAAGAAAGGGCCTTTAAAAAGTTTGTATGAAGTTTAAACAGAATTATACAGTAGAGCTGGGGCCCATCTTGATCCAGGGATCTGGATCCAATTTTCACTTACATAGGGTGACCATATTTTGGAAACCAAAAAGGAGGACAACATGGCCGCCCCAAGGGGGTGTGCCCACCAACATGTCCAGCCCCCAAGGGGGCGTGCCCACCCAAACATGGCCTTGGTCACATGTCTGATTTCACAGCATACAATTAAGACAAACCTGTTCTACACAATATCTTCATGTTAAAATCACTAAAATAAAGAATAAGTGAGACATTCAATGTATCTGAAATTAACTTTACTCACTCCTACTTTTGTAGCTTTTGCTGTACTTTGAAACTTTTGCTATGCTCTGTGTGATAGTTTCCCCTTCCCTCAAATATGTTTTCTGACTGCAAATCCTTCACTGGATGACCGTAGTCCCAACTTTCCTAACATTTAACACTCTTTTCCCATAACATTTATCTTATCTATTCTCACATATTCAGCATTGCTACCACTGAACAAATGAAGCAGTTGACAAGTGCAGAAAAATCTAGTACAACAAACTAGCAACCTAGCATTGCAGGAAGGGTATAAAATACGATTACCCTGCAAACATTAGCCATGGAACAAAATGGACTAAAGGCTTGTTGTAGTCACTTCTTACCTCTTAGCTCGTTTCAATTACTGGTTTATTAGTGAGAAACTAATCTAAACATGTGTCATTATATCTCTGGTTCATTAGCCATGTCAACAAAACCATGGTCAGTAGCAATACAAAGAAAGGCCAGAACAGATGCCCATTATCACAATGCTAGACAAGGACCTTTCCCTCCTTTTATCCAAGTATATCCTGAATTTACACTGCCTCAGTGTGTAGAGAATAGAAATCCCAGTCAGGAACCCAAAGAAAATTGGCCAAAGAAACTTTAGAAATAACTCTTGTTGATTTCAATGAAGCTTACTCCCAGATAAATGAATGTAGGATTGCAGCCTCTTCACATCTATTCACCTTACTCTAGCAAGTGCAAGGCCCTCCTGTCAAGGACAACTATGCACTCACAGAACCTGGCCTCCTCGATCATGCAACCAGCAGGTGCTTTCCAGAAAGATGCTTTCAGAGCCTAGGAGATCCAGACACACTCAGACAAGTCAAGCCAAGCCATGCTATGCTGGGATAGAACAATTCTGGGACAAGACAATACTTTGCAAGCGATCAGACACAACAGTCATACATATAAAAGAAAAACACAACTACCTCATTGACATAGCAATACCTAATGACAAAAACGTTGCAGAAAAGGAAGACGAAAAGAGAGACCCAGTAAAGGTTTTAGGAAATCTTGCTCATATTGGCACAGGTTGAGATATTTTGCTGGTCAGAATTTTCATCAGTAGAACTCCAATGGACTTTGATGGAAATGTCTTTAGGGCTTTTAACAATTTTACTTTGGGCTTTCAGACTTCAGAAACTTCAGGTGGACGATATAAAATAACTAGCAAATACAGGAGAAGTGAAAAACCCTTCTCCACCCACCATGCACATTGGCGCAAGAGCTAATAGTTAGATCCAAAAGATTAGTGAATTAAATGGAAAATTCATTAACAGTCTGACATGGGTTTTGAGAATTAATTGAAAAAATATATAGAAGATACAATATACAATGTGGATCTAGGCTCCAGCTCAGCTAGATATAATCTTGTGAAGATTAATAAACTGAGGAGGAATATGACTTTTTTAAAAAAAACTTAGAACTCTATGTATTTCAGCCTTCCCCAACCCGATCCTCTCCAAATGTCTTTGACTGTGACTCCTATCTGGTCATGCTGACTGGGCGTTGGGAGTTTTATCCAACACATCTGGAGAGAACCAGCTTGGAGGAGGATACTGTATTTAACAAGAATCGTCTGTTTTTGTACAGTTACTAAAAGGATAAAACAAATGCTAGCACCAGCAAATATCACATAGATGAAGTAAAAACACCATGGCCAGTAACAATCATCCTCCAATAGAGATGGATAATAAATTATGTATTCATGATGTTTAAAAAGCCCATTGAAATTGCATCCATTTACTTTGCCTTTCACACAGCCATGTTCAAATGAACTTCTAATATGATACCATTGCCCATTTTTATATTCTTTTTTTAAACTGTTTCATGATTTAGTCAAATAAGAAGCAGTAAATAAATATTGCTAATAAGTCAATTCATACATTAATATATTTCAACGTTCTCCTCCAACAAAACAATAAAAAAAGCAAACGGGTGAGGTAACCAGATAAAGGTACTGCTTTGAAGCCATTTTCTGTTCTAGCACAACACCCTTTTTCCAGACAGCTAAACCAATTTGCTCAAACCATCTCTAAATGAATTCTTAGAAAATTCATTCAAATTTATTTCCCGTAAATAGGAATATCAACTCCATATCATTCCAACTCTCACATACAAAACTATAGCTCCTCATACACTCTCAACATGCACACAAACACCAAACTCTCTCAGAATCACCCACCACAAAACACACGCACACACATCCATTCATAGACAAATGAACATGCACCCATCAGAAAAATACACCCACACACTGCAAACAAGTAAACTCTCTCAGGATCACCCACCCCAAAACACATGCACACACATTCATTCATAGACAAATGAACATGCACCCCATGCACTCATCACATAAATACACTCACACAAACATACCTCTCCCAAGGCTGCTCCTATGCTTGCTTCCCTCCCCCGCCCCCTCCCTCATTTCTCTGGGCAAATTATGGGGATTTTTACATTCACCTTGAAAATATTCTTAGCAGCAGCAAGGGGTTGCAGAGAAGGGGATTAGAAAAGTACAGGATGAGACCTGGGAGAGGAGGTGGAGGGCAGTTTTGGAAAAATTCTCCGAACCTTGTAACTCCCAGGATAAAACTGTCCTACCTGCTGCTCTACCTGCTTTTTGTCCTCTGCCTGCACCGTCCAAGAAGAGGCCCAGGATTGTCAAGCGGGAGCCGGAAGGGGTTTGCAGACTGAGCTTTGGTAAGTGTGGATGACCCACCAGGGGCAGGCCTCGGAGGTGCCCCAAATGGGCCTGCCGAGGCCTGCCGAAGCCATTTCCAGATTCCTAGAGGTGACGGCCCCTCTAAGAACCCGGAAATGGCTTCGGAAGGCCGAAACCGGAAGTCCTAAAAACGGGCCTGCAGAGGCCTGCTGAAGCCATCTCCGGATTCCTAGAAGGGCCATCACCATAGCGACGGCCCTCTAGGAACCCGGAAATGGCTTCGGAAGGCCTCAGAAGGCTGAAACCGGAAGTGCTTGAAATGGGCCTGCAGAGGCCTGCTGAAGCCATCTCCGGATTCCTAGAGGGCCATTGCCATAGCGACAGCCCTCTAGGAATGCAGAAATGGCTTCGGCAGGCCTCGGAAGACCAAAACCGTAAGTACCCGAAACAAGCTTTGGGGGGCTAAATTTCCAGATTTGGCCCCCAAAATGGGTTTTCCCCCCGGATTTGGATTTGCCCGCCATTTTCCGGGCATGTCCAGACAAATCCGGGCGGATGGGCACCCTAACTTACATTGATCCAATTTTAGTCGGAAATCTTGAGCCATGAGATATGTAAAGTAATAACAAAGGACATGAGCACAGTTATGCTTATCAATGAGTAACCATAACCCACTGCTAAAGTTAGGAGTCACTTGGGAATAGAGGACAGGTCTTCTTATGGATCAGTAACTGGTTAAAGAACAGGAAGCAGAGAATAGGAATAGGTGACAGTTCTCACAATGGAAAGAGTAAAATTTCCCGCCCCCCTGGTTTGCCTCCTTATTTTTTTTTACCTCTGAGACAGAAGCACATCAAGCTTATGATCCCTTTCTTTCTTTTTTGTTCCTTCATTGGTTAGCTCTTCCACTCCACTCCACTCCACTCCACTCCTTCCCATCTTTTTCTCCCTCCAGTCAGGTCCTGTCAGATGAGCACTTCAACCAGACAACCTTTCTGCCACACAAAACTGGAACAACCCTTTAGTCTGGCCTTTGGGGGCATCAAGGGAGTACAATCCTGCCTCTGCAGATATTCAGGCATTTTATGATTTTACAGAATGCTTTCGAGCCTGGGAATCAAGGTTTGGGTTTTATATTGAGGCTTGGAGCCAGCTGCTGGGAGAGATTGCTTTTCCCTGCCAGGACCTGATGCAATCCATTCAAGCCACCAGTTCCTTTAAAACTACACAGAGGCTTAGGGCGCATTAAATGTGCTTAGGGAAAATAAACCAGACTTTTAGAAAAGGCTGGGGAAGAGGCGGGTATCATGTGAGTACTGTGCTACAAATCAGCACACCAGGCATGGCGAGAGTGCACTAAATCACTGGTGTGATGGAGCTCTATGTGGATGGTATCAATTGCCAGTTGAATAGTTGTAACATGGAAGGGCAGCTCCAGTTGCATGATAGCTTCAGTTGCATAGACTCTATGCGTCTGTTCCAAGGAACAGACAAATCTGGGACTTACATCCGCCACTCTGCCACTAATAGCTCCATGGCAATGGTGAAGCTGGAATACCATGGTGAAGCTGGAATACAGCATAGGATACAGGACTATATAGATACTGCCAAAATGGCATATCTATTAAGGATATGGCCCTTAACCAATGCAACTATCTGGCATTGTGGAGCTTGAGTGTACATATAATGCCCTCAAAACAACACAACACACTAGAGGCATTCAAGATCTAGCTGGACAGCCATCTGTCAGGTATGCTTTAAGGTGGATTCCTGCATTGAGCAGGGGGTTGGACTCGATGGCCCTTCCAACTCTACTATTCTATGCAATGGGGTTTCTTGGTTAATTGAGTACTTGGTCTAATCAGACTGTATAGGTTTTGGGTTGAATTAGAATTCTCGTTTGATGAAAACTTTGCTAAGGACAAAATGTAAGTAAATATTAAACAGTAGATTTTCAGTGGGTGGGTAGGTCTCAGGGGGGAATTAAACTCAATTGTCCTTCACTGCAGTGCAACCTAAGGTATGATTTGTCTTGAACTAAAAAAAAAGCCATTAATATATAATGACCAGGTGTGTGTGTGTGTGTGGTCTGTGGGAGAGAAGGAACAGCTACAAAAAGTTTGGGGTGTGTTTTTTATTAGGGATATGTAGTCTTGGGTAGATGGGGAGGCTGAAAAGTTGATTGCATGGGATCTTCTATGTGGGCCATGGATGGAAATGCAGATGGCGACAGTTGAATGCAAAAATGAGCTACAGGGGGTGGGGAAAAGGGTTTCCTGCCTGAATTCCTTCCCACTGCCAAAAATAGAAAGAAAAAAGAAAAGAAAAACCTGTTGGAGACCACATAATAGAGCTACCACCTGGAAGAGAGGAAGGCCTACTGCTGGGGAGGAGAGGTGCCAGCTGTTGCCTGCTACCTGTAATTATGTGCCTGGGAGGGAGGATGCATGGCCAAGTGGGTGGGGTCTCAGGGAGCCCCAATTGGTGTAGTGACGGGTTGAGGGAGATATGGCATTGTGAGGAGGACTAGACAGGTAAGGGGAACACAGCCCAGACAGTTAATGTCTGTGCCTTGTTCCAGTCCCCCTCACATCCACAGGTCTGTTGGTTGCCCTATCAGTCAGCCCTTGGGTCTCCGGATGCTGCTTTTAAATGCCAGAGTGGTGCAAAATAAAACCTCCCTCATCCATGATCTAATAGTGGATGAAGCAGCCGATCCGGCTTGCATTACCGAGACCTGGGTGGGAGAGCAGAGAGGAGTTAGTCTCTCCCAGTTATGCCCACCGGGTACTTGGTTCAGCATCAGGGTAGACTTGAGGGCTGGGGAGGGGGGGTTACTGTGGTCTATAGGAACTCCATCCCCCTGTGCGGGCTACCTGTCCATGTGACTACTGGTCTGGAGTGTTTGCACCTTGTGTTGGGCCAACAGGACAGATTAGAGATTCTGTTGGTGTACCGCCCACCTCGCTGCTCAACAGACTCCCTAGGTGAGCTGACAGAGGTGGTCTCGGCTGCACTATTGAGGTCCCCCAGACTGTTGGTTCTGGGGGATGTCAACATTCATGCCGAGGACACTTTATCTGGGGCGGCTCAGGATTTCATGGATTCCATGACTACCATGGGACTATCCCAACATGCCACTAGCCCAACTCATGTAGCGGGGAACACTCTAGACCTGATTTTTTTTCCATTGGACATGGAGATGATGATCTGAAAGTGGGGGACTTTACATCAACCCCTCTGTCATGGTCAGTTCACCACCTGCTGAGGTTTAGACTTCCAGCAGCTTTTCCCCTCTGTACGGGTGGGGGACCCATTAGGATGGTCCACCCCGGAGGCTAATGGATCTGGATGGTTTCCAGAGGGCTCTGGGGAGTTTTCCGGCTGATAGGGCTGGCTCTCATGTCGAAACCCTGGTTGATCTGTGGAATGCAGAAATGACCTGGGCGGTTGGCACGATTGCTCCTGAGTGCCCTCTCCTGTGTAGAGCTCATACGGCTCTGTGGTATACCCCAGAGCTAAGAGTGATGAAACAAAATAGGAGACGGCTTGAGTACAGATGGAGGCAAACTCCTGGTGGATGCAATCAAACACTGGTTACTGCCTTGTTAAGATGTATTCAGGGGCAGTGAGGGCAGCAAAAAAACAATACTTTGCTGCCACTATTCAGTAGGGATGTGCACTGGATCGGACCCGATCCACGATCCGAGTCCGGTCCAGTGGGAAATCGGATAAATTATCCGATTTCCGATCCAACAGCTGGCTCCGCCGATCCAGTCCAAACCGATCCGAAAAGGCTCCGAACCGGTTCGGCAGATCGGCGGATCGGCGGGCGCCCACTGGCGCCCACCGCCGCTTCCATTGGCGGGCGCCAGTGGGCGCCCGCCGATGAAAGTGGACAGCGGGGGGGGAGGAGGGGGGCGCTTACCTTTCCGGCCCGTCCGGTCCCGTCCGGCGCCGGCGGCTACTACCAGCGGGCTCTGCGGCCTGCTCCAGGGTGGCGCGCCAGGTGATCACCCGGCGGCCTACTCTAGAGCAAGCCGCAAAGCCATCTGGCAGTAGCCGCCGGACGGGAGCGAACGGCCCTAAAAGGTAAGCAGTGGCGGGGAAGGGGGCTTACCCCCCCCGGAGCCGTCCGCTTCTATCCGCGGGCGCCCGCGGGCGCCTGCGGATGGAAACGGACGGCCCCAGGGGGGGTAGGGAGCACGGGGGAGGGGGCTTACCTGCCGGGGCCGTCCACAGCGGACGGCCCCGGGGGGGGAGGGAGTTAGGCCCCCCCTCACCCACCCGCCGCCATTTTTTCCTCATAGACTTGCATTGCAATGCAAGTCTATGGGGGGGAAAATGGCGGCCGATCCAAAAATTTACGATTTTTGGATCGGGATCAGACTTGATCCGGTCCAGGGGGCCTCCGATTTTGTCCGAACCGATCCATGACAAAATTGGAGGTCCTGATCCGGGTCCCGATCCGATCCGGGGGGTCCGTGCACACCCCTACTATTCAGTCATCAATCTGCCGCCCTGCAGAGCTTTTCAGAGTTGTCCAGGGGCTTCTACATGCTGGCCCCAAGGACATGGTAGAACCATCTGAGGCCCACTGTAATATATTTGCTAGGCACTTCCAGAATAAAATGTTTGGCATCCGCCAGGACTTAGACTCCAGATTTATAGCAGGTGAATCTAGTGAGGTATCCAGAGCACAGGTTTGTCCTGTTTGTTTGGATGAGTTTCAGTTGGTACAGCTTGATGACATGGACAAAGTGCTTGGACTGGTTTGTGCAACAACCTTGGTATTGGATTCTTGCTGCTCTTGGCTTATAAAAGCTAGCAGTGATGGAACAGCCAGATGGGCCAGGGAAGTGATTAATGCCTCTTTGCAAGAGGGAGTGGTCCCAGGCCTCCTGAAAGAGGCAGCAGTGAGACCATTCCTGAAGATTTTCTCCCTGGACCCAGAAAATCTTAATAACTTTAGGCCAGTGGCAAATGTTCCATTCCTAGGCAAGGTCCTTGAGCGGGTGGTTGCTGGCCAGCTCCAGACACTCTTGGATGAGACTGATTATCTGGATCTGTTTCAGTCGGGTTTCAGGCCTGGTTTTGGCACAGAAACAGCCTGGGTCGCCCTGTATGATGGCCTATGTTGGGAGAAGGACAGGGGGAGTGTGACTCTGTTGATTTTCCTTGATCTCTCAGCGGCTCTCGAAACCATCTACCATGGTATCCTTCTGGCACACTGGCTGAGTTGGGAGTGGGAGGCATTGCATTGCAGTGGTTCCGCTCCTACTTGACAGGTCAGTTCCAGAAGGTGATGCTTGGGGGACATTGCTTGGCCCTGTGGATTCTCCAGTATGGGGTTCTGCAAGGGTCAATCTTGTCCCCCATGCTGTTCAACATCTACATGAAACCGTTGGGTGCAGTCATCCAGAGTTTTGGAGTGCGTTGTCATCAGTACGCTGATGACATGCAACTCTACTTTTCCTTTTCATCTTCATCAGGTGAGGCTGTGGATGTGTTGAACAGGTGCTTGGCTGTGACAATGGACTAGATGAGAGCTAATAAATTGACACTCAATCCAGACAATACTGTGATGCTGTTAGTGGGTGGTTCTTCTGACTGGATGGAGGGTGTTCAACCTGTTCTGGATGGGGTTGCACTCCTCCTGAAGGAGCAGGTTCGTAGCTTGGGGGTTCTCCTAGAACCATCTCTGTCACTTGAGGCTCAGGTGGTCTCGGTGGAACGGAGTGCCTTCTAACAACTTCGGTTGGTGGCCCAGCTACGGCCCTATCTGGACAGTTGTCTATGCTCTGGTACCTCCAAGTTAGATTACTGCAATGCACTCTACGTGGGGTTGCCTTTGAAGACAGTTCAGAAGCTGCAGCTTGTGCAAAATGCAGCAGCCAGATTGGTAACAGGGACCAGAAGGTTGGAACATATAAAACCAATTCTGGCTCGCTTGCATTGGCTGCCTGTACATTTCCGAGTCAGCTTCAAGGTGCTGGTTTTAACCTATAAAGCCTTACATGGCTTGGTACCACAATACCTTTACCGACATGAACATACCCGTACACTACGCTCAACATCAAAGGACCTACTCCGAGGGAAGCTCGGAGGAGGGAAACAAGGGAGAGGGCCTTCTCTTTGGTGGCCCCCCCAATTATGGAAAGATCTCCCCGATGAGGCCCACCTGGTGCCAACACTGTTATCTTTTCGGCACCAGGTCAACACCTTTCTTTTCTCCCAGGCATTTGAACAGCTTAAGTTGAAGTTTTAACTGACTTTGTGGCCAGGCTTAAAAGTTTAGAATGTTTTAAATATCAGCTGTTTTATGTTTTATGGTTTTAAATTTTAGATATTGACTTTTTAATGTTCAATCTTTTAATTTTTGTAAACTGCCCAAAGAGCTTCGGCTATGGGGCAGTATATAAATGTAAATAATAATAATAATAATAATAATAATAATGAACTATAGTGCAGAGTTACCATGCATTGTTCTCTTACCCACACCCCTTTACTGGCACAATAACATCCCCTGCTAGGTATAATAACTGCACTGCAGGGCTGATGTGAGCCATTCTCTTTCTGCTGCAGTTCACCCTATCTACAACATGGCAATAACAACTGAAAGCTGGATTTGAATTTTGATTGGAAATAAATGTTTTAAAATAAATGTTAAAATCTCACATAGGAACATTGTCCATCTAGCCCAGTATTGTTGACACTGACTGGCAGCGGCTTTCCAGGGTTTCAGGAAGGATTTTTTCCATCCCCAGGCTGAAAATGCCAAAGACTGAACCTGGGAGTTCTGGATGCAAAGCAGGTGCTCAACCACTGAGCCACAGCTCCTCCCCACATATTTTTCACACAAAATAAGACCAGTGTTAGAAAGGACAGGAATGCCTATCTTTCATCTTTTGGGAAGGTGGAGATGCTGCTATTCAATCACAAAGACACTAACATCATGGATTTTAAAATTGTTTCCCATATTTGGACAATTGGCATATCCACCTTCCTTCTGCAAAGAGGAGAGCAGGTAGACAAAAAATAAAAAATAAAAAATAAATACTATGAAAAGTAGGGGTGTGCACTGGATCGGGTCCGATCCACAATCCGGATCCGATCCAGGGGAAATCAGATTCTATTATCCGATTTCTGATCCCCACGTTGGATCGTTCGATCCAATCCGATCTGATCTGGAAAGGACCCGATCCTGATCGAAATGAATCGGAGGATTGGCGGGCGCCCGCTGGCGCCCGCCGCTGCTTCCATTGGCGGGCGTGGGTGCTAGTGGGCGCCTGCCGATGGAAGCAGACAGCCCGGCCAGGTGAGGATTGCAGGGGGGAGGAGGGAGGGGGGCCCCACTTACCTTCCAGGGCCGTCCGCTCCCCATTGCTGCTGGCCGCTACTGCGAGCAGGCTTCGGTGCCTGCCCCTGAGTAACGCTCCAGGTGATGACATCACCCGGCATGCTACCTAGGGGCAGGCCACGAAGCTTGCTCACAGTAGCGGCCAGCAGCGGAGGGGAGTGGACGGCCCCAGCAGGTAAGCAGGGGGAGGGGGCTTAACCCCCTGGGGCCATCTGCTTCCATCCACTGGAGCCCTCGGGTGCCAGCGGATGGAAGCAGACGGCCCTGGGTGGTAAGGAGCACGGGGAGGGGGCTTACCTGCCGGGGCCATCCACAGTGGATGGCCCCGGGAGGTAAGAACCATGAGGGGGGAGGAGGGAGTTAGGCCCCCTCTCACCCACCCACAGCCATTTTCCCCCATAGACTTGCATTGGGGGAAAGCTTTCTTTCCCTCAATGTAAGTCTATGGGAAAAACAAAAATGGCGACCGATCCAAAAATCGGATGTCCGATTTTTGGATCAGAATTTGGTCCGATCTGATCCGAGGGACCTCCGATTTTGTCCTGAACGATCCAGGACAATCTCGGAGGTCCCAATCCAATTCGTGGGGTCCGTGCACACCCCTAATGAAAAGGTTGTCTTCAGGCAATGAAATTGTTGGACTGGGTTATTCAGGAGTAATTCCCCAAGGAGCAAACTGAGATTAAACAACCCTCCCCCAAAAGGAGATAAATTAAAAATACATACACAATAAAATAGCAGCGCAAAATTCCAACTTTCTGGCAGCTGCCAACTTAGGGGGGCACAGGCAGCACAGCAGCAGGAAGGAAACAAATGGATCCCTGTCTTTTTTAAAAAAATCATTTTATACAGGTTATCAGAACTAAGATTTAGTGTACCCAACAACCCATGTACAAAAAAATTGGGAGGGAGGGGGGAAGTTGGAAAAGAAAATTAGAAGTGAACCATTTGTTCCTTTCCCATCCCAAGTTTTCTGCCCCCTTAGCAGCAGGGAGAGAGGTGGCCCACAAATGACCCCCAGGCAGGCACCAATAGCAGCCAGGCAAAACTTGGCATACAGTACAGGAAAGCACCACAACAACCAGTACAGGATCATTTGGCACCTGGATCTCTTGGTGCCCTAGGCAACTGCCCACTTTGCCTCTCCTTCGAAATGGCCCTGCTTGGCAACTGTAGAGATCAACTGCTGCATACAGGATTGTGATGGGAAATTTCCTAGGACACAAATAGCACACTTATTTTGCTCTTCAAACCGGAAAAAAAATCTTTGAACTGCGACCAATTCACTGGAAGCTGAATTCTCCTCACAGAGATGCTCTATGAGTCAGGAGTTGAGTTTGTCTGGGGCCTGCTTCCTATCATGTACTAGCTATACTAGTTAACCCCAGCACTGCTCTGAGATGAGATTTAGTAAATGTGAACCTCCATAGTTGCCATGACTACCCTTCCTTGATTTCTATTGAATTACAAATAACATCACTCGGACATACGATAGGCTGACCATATGAAAAGGAGGACAGGGCTCATGTAACTTTAACAGTTGCAGAGAAAAGGGAATTTCAGCCAGAGTCATTTGTATGCAATTAGTTCCTGGTGATATTCCCTCTTCATCACAACAATTAAAGTTGCAGGCACTATACTAGAGTGACCAGATAGAAAAGGAGGCAGGGCCCCTGCAGCTTTAACTGTTGTGATGAAGAGGGAATTTCACCAGGTACGAATTTCATACAAATAACACTGGCTGAAATTCCCTTTTCTCTACAACTGTTAAAGTTACAGGAGCCCTGTCCTCCTTTTCATATGGTCAGCCTACATAAGACTACCTAGCACATAAGTTGTGCTTTAGTGTATTCACAGTCCTTTGCATAAAATATAATGCTGGGCTGAACCCTGCCCCCTATTTTGGGGAACTTTCGCTCTCCCCCCAAGAGAAGCATTTTTTTCTGCCTCTTTTGTGGGGATGGGGAAAATTCAGAGAATTTCCTCGTTCGGGAGAGGGCCAGGGTTTCCACATACTTTTTAAAAATGTAGCTGGTTGTTTGTTTGTTTGTTTTTAAACAGCACCCTTCCCTTGGCATTTGGAGGGCCCAGCATTCTTAGCGAATGCCTATTGGAGACCATGGGACCTCACACTATCCTATAAGCTAGGGTGACCAGCTTTTGGAACCCAAAATCCCGGTCCCCCCCTGCCACCTAAAACAACCCCCCCACCAAGCCACCCACCCCCAAAAAACATCAGCCCGGACCTACCGGGTTCTCTTCTGCTGCCGCCCCCGCCGGGTCCGCCGCCCCCCCAGGTCCCCCGCCGCCGGCGGTGGGTCTTCCTGTGCCACCGCCGGGTCCCCCACCGCCAGGTCTTCCTCCTCCACCGCCGGGTCCCCCGCTGCCACGTCTTCAGCCGCCGGGTCCCCCGCCGCTGGGCTCGTAAGGCCAGCGGCCGCGCAGAAGAGGCAAGGGAGGGCCGGATCCGGAAGTGACGTAATCGGCCCTCCCCCGCCTCTTCCGCGCGGCCTCTGGCCTCGTCGGGGCTAGTCGAAGAACAGCTCTTTTGTCTGAAGTGGACCCACTCCAAATTTGAACAGTCTTGAAGATACGGATTTAGAGGGTTACAGAGGCACAGGCAGTGTGCCTCCAAAAATTGATAAGAACATCTGGGTAGGGAGAGGGGGAAAGGACATGGGGTGGCGGCTTTGTGACTGGCAGCTCTAGCTTCTAATCCAGGTCTCTCCAGTCCAGTGTAATGGGGGAGGGATGTTGAAGTAATATAGTAAAGAAATGATCCAGTCTTCACTGCTATTTGCTGGTTCTCTTTCTCAGGCGTAGGAAAATTAAAAGTGGTTTTATGGGGGGTTGTAGGATCTGGGAGGGCGTACTATTGGGTGCTTGCTTGGATAATGCTGGATTTTCAGGTCCTTTTGCCTCTGCCGCTGTACGCTTCACATCCATCATCCACTTTTACCCTATTGCACATTCTGTGAGTTTGGCGCCAATTGAGCAGAAAACAGAAAAGCCTTAAAGTGCCTTTCATTCATCGTAACTCCCTGGTCCAGGAGTAGGCAACGTGTGTCCCTCCATATGTTTTGGCCTACAACTTTTATCAGTCCTAGCCAACATAGCCAATGATGAAGGATGATGGGAGTTGTAGGCCATAACATATGGAGGGCCATAGGTTGCTTTCTCATGCCCTTGCCCCCCCCCCCCACCTATCCTTCTAACATTTTGCAGGGGTTTTGGCCTAGGAACACCTCTATGTCACATGACATTTTCATTGAAATTGCCAGCAAATACAGAGGGATAATCACATCCTTTTCAAAAGAATTAATCCTCAAACTGTAAAGGCTGCTTTTGCACAAGACTTCCTGCACCTATTCATTTGAAAGTGGGCAGGCTTGATTTCTTCAGAAGGGGTAAATAACCTTGAACTTTTCATTATTTTTCTGAAATTTAGCACGTGTTATCTGCTCATACGGGATTGCAAATTTCATCCAGTTCTGACAAACAGGAGGAAAAATGTTATAGCCATTTTTTGGTTTCCAATTATAGTCAATAGGAGGCATGAAGATTTGGATTTCTAAATCAATATGTGGAAATATCTCGGAACAGATGGTCTCTGAAGTTATCTGAGCTGAATCAAGGTGTTTTCTAATTCACTGAATAGGGTTCAGAACCAAATATTGTGGATGGCACACACACACAGTTAATTATATAATACATAGAGTGCATCTTCATCTTCTGCTTTTCTTTAATTAACTAATTAATTAGAGGCACCAGGGTGCAAAACTATCATGATCATAGTATGCAGGGTAGGGATTTTTTACCCCTTTTCTTTCCAGCCATGATTGGGGGGGGGTGTCTATACATGGGGGAAGCCTCACAGTGGCTGCACATCTGCACTGTGTCTGTTATATCACGCTGCCACAACTTCACAGCCACTGTGGGGCTTTCCCATGAAGCCACACATTGAAAAAGTTGGGGACTTACTCTGACTTTTTCAATAGGAGCAATGTCAGTATGGCTCTTTCACTGTCAATCTGAGGTCAATCTGGGGAAGTCCTTGGTGTAAGGTGACCGATGATTGGTCACCTTCCACCAGGAAGAGAGTGAGTGGGGCAGCGCTGGATGCCACTGGAAACCTCTCCCTCCCTCCTCGGTGTCGGGATTTCCCAGTGCCACCCTGGGAGAGAAAAACCACAGGGTTTTGGAGGGAGGTGTGATGCTCTACTGTTTGTGGTTGTAAATATACTGCAAAGTTTATTGTTTGTGATATGCATTTGTTTATATCTTTAAAAAGAGTTAAGAATAATAACAAGTAAAATAAATAACTAAGCCAAAATGTACTTATTGTTTGTGGTTATAAGTCTTGGTAAGTATATAGTGATTGGCTGGTTGTGGTGGAGTGCCTAGATTAGCTGGCTGTGTGCCCAAATGGAAAGTGAGTGTTGATTGGCTGGTTGGTTAGAGTGCCTAGATTAGCTAGCTGTGTAAGAGTGGGAGGAGCTAGAGAGGGAGTAGAGTGTATATGTGATTCTGGCAGAGAAAAGCTGAAAAGAGAGGGTTGGTTGGGGAGAGATTTTTGAGACAGACGTTGAAAGAGATTTGAGAAAATTGTGAGGGGGAGAGAGAGAGAGAGTCTGAAGCAAGATAATTAGATGAGAAGAGTATTTGATTGAGAGATTGAGATAAGATTTTAGAACATAGATTAAATAAAAAACAGTTTGTTAAAGTATAAAAGTTCTGACAGAAACGACTAAACATTGAAACCTTGTAAGGGCTACGCAATTGAACTGAAGTACCCATTAAGCTTGTTGACATGCATTTTTTTATTAATAAACTCTTGTTAATTCCATCTACTGGTGTGGTCTGTGAGTGTACCTGAGAAAGTACTAGTGATAGCAGAACAAAGAAGTTAGCTGGAGGCCAAATTGCTGGGCTGTGGTGCTATGGAGCCTAAATAGTAAAGGCGAGATGGGGCAGCAGCAGCAAGTGGTCGAGGATAACCTCACAGGAGGCGGTGCCAACATAGTGCCATGAAGACAGTCCCTGGGACAGAAATCCCCTCTCCATGTGGCTAAGGGGTTTACCAAAAATGTTCCCATTGGTACTAATGAGAACTTCTTTATTAAGCTCTGTAGCTGCACAGGAGGTTTTTTTTTTCATCCTTATTGCAATTGGGAAAGGAAGGGATTCATCTCTCCACCCTGTATGCTGCAATCTGGATAAAAATCACCCCACTATGCACCTATAATAAACCAAAGAAAGAAAATAAAACAGGAGACATTGCTGCACAGCATGCATTAACTGTAATTTGTTGTCTGGCCCTGAGGCTATTGCTAGCGTGAGAATCCTAGTCTCTTCATGGCCAAGGTGGCAAGTATTTGAACCACTGATTTCCAAGTTCACATCTCACACTCTCTTAGTCAAAAGTCTTTGTGGTTTGGTGTTTTGAAAAGAAGTTGCCAGCTTGTAGGATTTTACAGTTACCAGCTCAAAGGGTTGATTGTGATCAAAGCAGCATCTGGAGGAATTTTAACAGAGCTGAAAGACTGAAATAAAACATCATCCACTGGCATCATTTGGTAAATAGAAGAAGATAAATGAACAGGCATATCCAACAAAATTGTTAGAAAGCTTAGTTTCAGGCCACTGGCTATTTCCATATACATTGTATATGAACCTTTATGATAAAAAAAATGTTAAGCCACAAGAAACACCTCTGATTAATGGGAAACTGAGAAGTTTGTATAAAATACTGCAGCAATATGGTAATGGAGATAAACTGTAAGACAGACTTTAAAGACTAAAGGCAATAAAGCTTTTTGTGTGTGTTTTTAACCAGGCTCTGTCACTTGATGTTCCAGTGATTTATTCCTCTTAATAAGAGTTTGATGAGTCTGTCTAGTTATGTAGCCACTGGGCCTATCTAATAGACATTCATTCTTCTTGGGATTTTGTTTATCATCCCATGTCAAAGCATGCACTTTAGGATCTTTCCATTGGATCATCTTCACAACACATATATGTATTTCTTTGGAAACAAGGGGTGAAGAACCACGGGGTCTTGTGAAGATGAATATGTCACTGCTGCTGTTCACTCACTGCCATTTCCTGACATGATATATGTTAGCCATTGATGCAATTTGTCAGCTGTCACACAGATCTGCCATTTCTATGCACTGGATTGCTAGACAGATCTCTTGCCTTGTCTCCCCCTCACCCTGCCCTTTTTTCATTTTATTGTTTGTAGTTTGACTTTCAGAATTGCCTCTGGTAGGAATTCAAATGTTGTTCCCTTCTTCTGTTTGATATGCTGTTACAGTTTAGATCAGAACTATAAAGTCCAAAGGATCGCCTTGCATACAAAATACCCCAAGATGTTGGGATCAGATGACATTCAGCCCTTTGTGTCTTGAATTCACTTCTAATCAGAATATCTTTGATAAGCAATGAAGCTCTCTCTCTCTCTCTCTCTCTCTCTCTCTCTCTGTGTGTGTGTGTGTGTGTGTGTGTGTGTGTAAATGAGACATGTCCTTCATATTTCTCACAATACACATTTCTATTCCTTCACCTTTCATAGGCAGAGAATCACAAAGAAAGAATGAAATCATACCGAACTCTAAACTTTTGCATTGGAGTTTGCTGGATCAACACAAAGGGATCCTTTATAAGTCTACTTGATAGAGCAGTGGATGTTTTGTGTGTGGGTGTTTCATGTGATGTTATGCATTCTTCATTGGAGAAGTAGGTTGTAAAGTTAACCAACTTCAATCAAGTAGTTTCCAAAGGTGATGAAAAGATTCAAGAGTAAATCTAAGACCGACCTAGGAAGCTGCCTGATACCAAATCAAACCATTGGTCATAGGAACACAGGAATATGAGACAGACAATTGGTCAATCTAACCCAGTATTATCCACAACCACTAGCACTGGGTCCTAGGGATGTCACAAGCATCCAGTTGGGTCTGCAAGGGCAGCTGACCCCTCCCCCCATGAGTCTGGCCCTCCTGGATGCCCCTGGCAAAAGGGTGGACCCAATCCTGACCACGCGTGAGTCCCCACAAGCACTTGGGTATGGGTATGCCCTGGCTTCTGGTATCATGTCTTTTGCTTTTTCCCCACCCCCTCTGCCATTAACACAACAAGAGGAATTGCATACTTTCCAATGGCTCCAGAAAGCACGCTTCCCCCATCTCTTCCAATGGAGGCCGTAAAGGTCCTCTTAACTGCAAGTGTAAGGGTTATTTTAAGAGGGACTTTAAAGCCCCCATTGAAGCAGGGAGGGGGGAAGCATGTTTCCAGAAGGTCCAGAAAGTGTGCACTTCCCTTCACTGTGTCAATGGCAGCTGCCATTAACCCAGTGGGCCGGCGTAGGTGTGCTCCAGGCACCTACGAGACTCGCGAGTGCTTGCTGGGAGCTTGTAAGGCCCAGTTCGTGGAGGTGGGCTGGAGTGGCAGCAGTAGGAAGAAGTAAATAAAGAATAATCACTCACCTTACCATTATAAAGAGTTTGTTTGTCCTAAGAGGTAATTCTATGCAATCGTTTCGTCTCTTCTGTTTTTAGGATGTTTTTAGGATGTTTTAGGATGTTTTAATGCAGTTTTAATAATGTGTGTCATGTTTTAATCAGTTTTATGTATTTTATTATATTGTTGTTCCCTGCCTCGATCCAAACGGAGAGGCGGGTAAGAAATAAATTATTATTATTATTATTATTATTATTGATGTATGAATGAAAGTGACAAGCCTGGAGATGGCAGTAACATAAAGGATATATGAAAGTTGTTTAGATGATAGGTGAGTTTCCTAGCAATGTCTGTGTATAACTATAACTAATAGAGGTCACCAAAGGAATTCATTCTATGCCAAACAGAAGAAGGTAGATTTCACTGCAGCAATGCTGCCATTGTCAATATTTGATTCACATGATTTGGCTTGACCCTTATCTGGCATAACTGATTAGTAGAGAATGACTCAGTGGATGGAAGAAGAAGAGGGGGAGGGAACTGTGTAATGAGAAAGTGTGGTGTGGTCTTTTTTGTCAGAGCAGTAGGTAACAATATCACAAGTCCATAATAGGATGAACTATTACTGTCAGCAGTTCCAGTTTTATATCAGCTGCCACCTGCTCTTTTCATCTTACAAAGAATCTTGCACTATCTCTGAAGGTACTTTTATTTCCTTTTCAGCTCCTTTTTTATAGTTGGTGTTACCCTCATTCCCCCTTCATTTTTTAAAAAATGCTTTCATTTTATGTCACCTTAGTTTTCATCCCTTTATGTCACCTTAGTTTTCATCCCTTTATCACTTTCTCTTGTAGTCTTGACTTTATCACTTACACGTAGAGTCATTGCTAATTTAAGGGGAGTTCCTTGTGCTGACTTTCATATTGTTGATCAGCTTTTCAGTAAGTGACCCATACGCATGAGGACTATTGGAGCAGGAGCTTTAATTAAGATCTTACAATAAAGTGAGTGAATATAGTCACAGATATAGTCACAGATATAAATAAATAAATAAATAACTAAATATAGTTATATCAGTGCATAAACATGTATTGAAAGAGAGTGTAAGGACCAGCTGGAAACAGCTAACCAAGGCCAAATCTACACCTTGTTTCAAATCATTACGGCTATGGGATAAAAAGCAGGAAATAATGCTATGAAAGTGGTATATGGAATGTGGATTGTGCCCCAATGGTTATCAATGCACTTCAATACTGCTATAAAGCAGTAATGTAGATCTAGCCCAAGAGTTGGATGGATAATGAAGTAGGAGAACATAGGTGTAAAACAGGAGTGTTCAACCTCTTTCAGTCCGAGGGCCAAATTTAATTTCAGATAAGTTCTTGGGGGCCACAGAGGTGCAGCTAAAGGCAAGGGGAGAGGTAAGATCAAGGGTTAAAGGAGCGGGGCTAAAATACTCCAAATAACTTAAAGCTACTACTGCCAGTAACTCATCCTTGGGAAGCGCAAAAGCCAGGACACCATCAAACAATTGACACTGAGGGGAAAGAGGGTGGGGGCAGGAGAAGGGGTGTGGCTCTCTGGGGAACCCAACAGGGCTAGATTGGAACCCCAAATGGCTGGATTTAGCTGTCTAGTATAGGCAAATATACCATTATATAAAGGTAGGACTGGCTTTGAAATATACTCATCCCATTCAATTAAATTTATCTTTTCTTTCTGATTGGAATGTCTCCTCCATAGCTTTTTCGAAGTGATTATCCTGAATGGCAAAGAGCTTTGGACAGAACTAGTTTGTGATTGCCTGTAGCTCAAATACCCTCAGCTGTTTTGCATTGTGTGTGTGCGTGCGTGCGTGCATTTAAATGAAAGGATAAACATACATCATTGTCATAACCAATTTGTGATACTTATGTACTGCAAAATATAATAAAATCCATAAGCAGTTTACATCTAAATATTAAAATTAGAATTAAAATTAAAATACAAAAACATGACGTTTAAAACAATTCCAACTACAATAAAAGCAGTACAAGGAACAGTAAGATGAAGCATCATGATTAATTTAGAGAGCAATTCTATGGGCTCTAGACAGAGTCTGAGGGGAATGGGGGCACAAGGTACTTCAGATTCCTGGATCGTGGGTCAGAGTCTGAGCTCCGACTTTGAACCCAGGAGTCCGAGCTCCTGTACCCCTCCCCTCTCTCCCACAGCTGGTACAGAGAAAACTGTGCCAGCTGCCTCTCCAAGGTCACAAAGGTGATCTGAGAAGGGAAAGGGGGCAGGGAGGGGATGACTTACACCATATCTCCAAGCTTCTCTAGCCTTCTTCCCTCTCCTTCCCCGACACCTCAGCTAGATGGGCAAAAAGCCCATCTTGCTGAAATGTAGACTGGGAGGCATGGCAGAGGTGAAATTCACCTCTGTCACACCTCCTGCTTTGCTCTGGATACTTGTACACCTCTGAGTTCAGAAGCTTATGAGTATCAAAGGTGGATCCAATAGTTATAGCGAAGGACAGCCTGGTTGAACAAGAATGTTTTCAGGAGACATTTGTATGATGCCACATTTTCTGCCTCCTGAACTGTACAAGGGAGGGTTTTCCAAAGAGTGGGTGCTACTGGCGTGGCAACGTTTGATTAATTTTGGAATGAACAGCAAGGGCTCCTCTGATGATCTTAAAGGTTGCCTGGATATGTGTAAGGACGGGGTGTGTGGGGGGTCTGCTTAGGGCTTTGTATGACAATCACATCACCTTTTACACAGACATTGCAGTTCTTTTAACACAGATGTTATGTGAGCATAGTTGAGTGTCCCGAAGAGCATCCTAGCTGCTGGATTCTGCACTAGTGCATTCTGCACTAGAATGCAGTACTTATTTTCTTTACAGTGAAAAGCAGAGCAGAAGGGGCAATGCTGACTGCTCTCTGCAAAGTTATGGAAGCGGCGACATTGGGAGGAAACCACAGTCACAGTGCTGCAATTTCCACTTTATTATTATATCTGTCTCCCCAAGGTTCATATTTAATCTTGACCACAATTTTGCATCTTTGAATTAGTTGCTATCTTAATCAGTATTCTGGATCTGTTAAAAATTATTCATGACCTGGCTCAGGATACTATAGGTCAGGGCTGTACAATTTCTGAGGATCCACTGGAACTTACAAAGGGGTTGTATTCCAACCCCTGCCATTGAAATCGCCATGCTGTCAAATTGCTGCAGAAATAAAATAAAAATTATAAATAATAAATAAAAATACCAGCTGTTTCTCTTTAAACCAAGGCACATGAGTAACACATGCCTTGTTTGACTGCAAATGAAGTTCTCTGAAGCCCTGGCAATTTGGCAGCATGGCAGCAGCATTTTGGGATGGTCAGGGTTGCAAAAAAAGGACAGGGGAGGCATTTATAAGCTCTGGGTTACATGTTGCCATCCCCTAGTACAGATGCTATAGAAATCAGGCACAACGCAAAGCTTTACATGCAAAAGTACTCACATCCAAAGTGGTTTAGATCCAAATTACAGTTCCTTTTTTTTTTTAACTTTAAAGTACATGTAGCTAGCCTGATCCAGATTGGGACCCTAGTGTGGGAAGTAGGGGACTGTAACCCTTCCCCCCCCCCACACACACACACACATTGATCTCATTGTGGATCAAGGCTCCCATGCTTATAATTTTCATTGTCCAAAAGTAATCCATCAAAACAAATGTGGATTACTTTGAGCGATGCAAATTTATAGGTACAGGACCCCCTATTCCCTACACCTTAAGAGTAAGAGTAGGTTGGCCCTTAGATCCTAAGAACCATAAGCAAAGTCCCATTCGGGGAATTCGGCTTTCTTGGTGCTTCATACTATTTCACCCCCCAGACTCTGTTCCTGCAGTTCAAGGAGCCCTTTTGAGCTGCATGATATATGATGTGGTTGTGGTGATAGTGGTGGTGGTAGGGACAGCAAGTGAAGGGAGAGTTGACAGAAATGGAGGGACCTCCCCTGCTATGAGCAGAAGAGTGTAAGATGTGTTTGTGTTGAAGGTTCCTCAGGATCTTTCCTAATTATTTGCTGTGAAAATTGCTGAAAAGCAGCCATTGGTTCCATTACAGAGTGAGACACACACTGATCTCCAAGAATCTGTAGAGTTCCTTATTTTTCCTTTTGTTGCAGGTCAAATGAAAATGTGTTCTTTCTCCTTGCTTAGAAATTATTAAGAGAGAAGCTGGTAATGTAATGAAGAATCATGAACACACTCACACCCAGGTGTGTGTTATGGAAATGGCTTGAGCTTCACTGTTCTCATATCAAATGGGAAACAAATGTGGATCTCCAGGCCATTTCACTAAGTGTTTGTACGAAGTGTTCACTCAGCAGGGAGCTGATGAGTGCACCTGCATGATTCATAGGTTTTCACACATCAGTTTGTCACATTCACTCTTTACATCTTTTGATGTACATCTAAGATGACATCATGCGTAAAGAAGACTTTTGAGATGATATAAGCCTAGCACAGTGAAGCTGCATTACCTGTGCCACTTCCATTTTCAAGGCAGGGGGTCGATAGCTTGAAAATGTGAAAAATCATGCCTATCCATATAAAGAATGAATTATTTAATGTGAGAAAAAAGGCAATCCTTCCTTTTCTTTTTCTTTTTTCTCTTCAGACAAGTTATCATTAGGGATGTGCATGCCCAAAAATATTGTATTTTATTGTTATCGGAATTTCAAACTAAAAAAATTATCGTCTCCGATAATATCGTAGGTTAATCGTATCGTCTTCACGATAATTATCGGAAATCCGATATTTAATTTGCAGCCCCATTGTGCCTTATAGAGCTGAATTATTTAGAAAAAAAATGCTTATACCTTCTGTATTTTCAAAGTTACAGGCTTGAAACTTGGTCACAATGCTTATGGGGTATGCCTACGTATGTGTATGAAATTTGAGATCGATCCCTCCAACCCTCGATTTTATATGAATTTATTAAAGATCGTTTAAGTTCTGACATGTCAGAATGACAGCTCACCACATGCGTTCATTCAGACCTGTCAAAAAGTTACACGATCTTTAAAAAATTCATATAAAATACAGGTGTGGAGGAATTGATCTGAAATTGGCACATATGTGTAGCAACATGTGCTAGACATGTGTATGAAATTTGAAATCGATTCCTCCAACCCTTGATTTTATATGAATTTATTAAAGTTCGTGCAACTTTATTGGCAGCTGGTTGACTGGGCCTCCGTGCTGTCATCTTGTTGTCTGCTTTTTTCCCATAGGCTTGCATTGGGGGAAACGCGTGCATAACTTTTTTATTTGAAATGATAATGACATGAAACTTGGGGAACCAAGACTAGCAAGATCAATCTGCAATGTCCAAAAAGTTTCATGTCTCTATCTTTTCAAATTAAAAAGTTATAGGGGGTCCCCTAAAAGCCCCACCCCCACCCCCCACTGTAACGTCTTCATTTTTAAAGATAAAAACTTGAAACTTGTGGGACATTGAAGATGGGATCTTGCTGGTCATTTGTGAAAAAAATCAGGGCAATTGCTCAAACCCTTGATTTTATGTGATTTTTTTAAAGATCGTGCTCCTTCTGAAAGCTGTTATAGTTAATCGGATGTCCGAGAATGACCTTATCGTATGATTATAGGACATTTTAACAATACGATTCACATCCCTAGTTATCATACATTTACTGAACATTCTTGAAAACTGAACTTTTACATGAATTTGGTCTTCTGTAGTTGGCAGCACTTTGATAACAAGTAGAGGTAATTAAAATAACAGATTAAAACTAGGGGGAGGCTTTTTCTGTCTAAATATGCATAGGATTGCACCTTAAGTTACAAGAAAGCGACAAAGAAATCCATCTTCATTCTAGAATACCTTGTTAAAAAGATGCAGCAGGAAGTTTAACCTTCTTTGTGACATGAAACCAGAGATAATGCATGGGCCTGCATAAGGTCCAATTGGGGACAGATGAATCTGCCAATTTTGGGCAGGGTCTACACGTCGTCCTCGATGCGACCTCCCTGCGCCACAAGCCGCTTTGGAGCACTTCACCCCGCCTAGTGTGGCTCAAGCGTCGGAGGCTCTGCCCACGTCGCCGCGGCCGCCACCCTTTAATCCAGGCCGGTCCCAGGGAGGGAGGAGGTAGGGGGGAGGGTTGTAAACAAAAGCCAGCGATTGGGGGAGGGATTTCCAATTGCTAGCTTTTGTTTACAACCCTCCCTCCTCCCTCCCTGGGACTGGCCAGGATGAAAGGGTGGTGGCGGCGAGAGCGCGAGCAGAGCCTCCGAGGCTTGAGCCACACTAGATGAAGTGCAGCGCTCCAAAACAGCTTGTGGTGCAGGGAGGGCGCATCGAGGACGACGTGTAGATCCGGCTTTGGTTTCACTCAATTCTTCAGTTTTCCAGCCTTACATTTGTTTCATTTCTTTTTCACATCAGAATACAAATATAATGCATTTCATGCTATTTTCACTAGTATACACATTTATGTGTGCATTTCCCCCTAACGTATGGAATTTTGTACTCATTTTTAATAGGAGAACAACATCACAACCCCCCCCCCCCCCAAACCATGGATACTGAATTATAACTGCATTTTGGTTTGCATTTTGGTTTGGGAATTGTGAATTAGAATGTTCACATTAAAATATGATCTGAACTCATTTTTCCCCCATCCCAATTAATTACAATGGAATCACCCTTCATCTTCTTGGTGAATGGCCAATAAGACAGATGCCTCCAGACTCTGGGCCAATCAGAACTAGTGGTCTCTCCTTGTATTTTTTAATCTGACTCTCATCACCCTCAGCTTACATGTGGTATGTCAGTTGTGTGTGTACTAGAAATGGATAGTGTTGCCACTGTTATTCATTGTGTACCAGTTATGTGCAAGGTGCTGCACATACCACAAACGTATTACCATTGCAACTGACAACCACAAAGCACAATTCTTCAGGTTCTGTTTTCTGTGTAACATTTCCAAACCATTCTTTTTCTGCTATGAGGCTCTTTTCCTCTGGCAGGTTCATTGTTTTTCAGGTAATTGATGAGATAATTATGTTCACCTTTTGAGTAGGTAAAGCAATAAATGGTTCCCACAGCTTAAATAATTCTTCTCTTTCAGCATAGAAACTTCATAGCATGTAGCAAATATCTGAGGCATCCAATATTTAATGATCTCGGTTAATATGGTCATCTTCCATTGAGGTTGTCTATTAAGTTAATTCATAATCAAGTTTATGGACATATTCTGGATGTATATTTACTAGTGCTATGTCAAAAATTTATTTCAATTTTTTAAAACTAATCTCATCTGATAAAAAGAAATTCCTTTCAAAAAGAAATTGAAAGGAGAAGGAAATTTTGGAGGAATTCTCTTGGGTTGGGTTCAGGTTCTTGTGCTTACTTTACTTAAGGTGACTGTAGAGTGTACATGAGTATAATTTATTTCATTGTACAATCATCTCTTTGGAGGCCTGTAGCCTCCTCACTTGAATTAAAGCCCAGGAGAAGTCATCATGAGGTAAATTCTCCCACAGGTCAGGAAGCGCAGGCAGCCTGAGAGCTTGCAAAGCCTCCGAACCCGGAGATTTCTATGTATCCATGGAGCGCTGTCACCAACCTTGTAGGGGAGAATCCCCACTATCCTATGGCCCCTCAGACCATGTCTAACCTCTCTTTTATTCATGTTTACTCTAGAATGGATGCAGTGCCCAGATGCAAAGCAGCAGCCTGAGCCTGTTCCCCGCCTCGAGGTGTTGTTCCCCGCCTCGATCTAGATGGAGAGGCGGGTTAGAAATGAAATAAATAATAATAATAATAATAATAATAGAGAAGAATAAAAAAAGACACAGCTGCTAGCCACGGAATTAAAATAATGTCTGTTTTGCTCCCAAGATCAAAGAAAGTCTGTTTCGTTCCAGTGCAGTTGAAAGCATATAGCTAATAAAATGTTCCCTTATATATACACAGTGGTTTTTGAACTAAAACCATCAAAAGACTGTAGTGACAAAGAAAGATAATCTCACAACCTTTCTCAGTGAAGCATTCTCCCACTTCCTGATCTCTCCAAAAATACCACTAAATCCAAAAGTCCATGTAGTTTGTGATAAGTGCTCTGAACTCTCAAAAGAGACCGCCACTACTACAGGAGGGTTTTGTTTGGGGGGGGGGGTTTGCAGAGGGGGGGGGTGCAGGTTGTATATAAATGGCTAAGTGGTATTTTTCATCTGTCTTGAGCAGCTGAAGCCTGTGTAATTCTCTTCGAAGACCTCTACTCTGGCAGAAAGACTCATCTGTGGTAGATTTTACAAGTTTCCTGACTTATGACCCTTGCATCATGAAAGAGCCCTCTAAGCTCGGCTTATTTTCTTTTATTTGTGGTCCTTCTCTGGGGCATAGCAGTGTGTTCTTAATGAGCCCAGCACTTCCTTCGTAATTTCAAAGGTGCATAGGGCTTGGTAATTAAGTTGATATATGGCAGCATAGGCATCAGCCATAAGGAGACTTGAAAGCTTTATAGGCAGAGCCTAATATGATATCAGTCCTCTTGAGGAGACTGCCAAGCATGATTTCTTATTGTTTGTGCCAGCACAACCCTTCACACTGGCTCTCTAAGAAAGCCAGTGAGGCAGCTTGACCGTGTCTTTAACTAATAGCCACTGAACCGTTGAAAGCTCTGTTGCCGCCTGTGTGTTAGTGCTCTGCCTTGACCAAGTACACCTCGTAATGTTTGTTTAGTAGGAATGATGGCTTAATGTATCTCATCTGTCCCTCTTAAAGTTCATTAGCGATGCCATTGCTGAGAGGATTAAAAAAAAAAAAACCTCAGGGGACACATTCTATTCATCCCTTCATATTTGCCATGGGATTCTTGTAGAGGATTAGGGTATTTTCTAGAGCAGGTGTAGGCAAGCTGGTGTACTCCAGATGTTTTGGACTACAAATCCCATAAACCCAAGCCAGCATGGCTAATGGCCAGGGATTCTGGAAGTGGTACTCCAAAACAACAAGCTTCCCTACCTGTGTTTTAGAGCTGTGATTTTTAAAATATCTATATTTATTTATTTATTTAAAACATTTATTGCCCACGTTTCAGGGCAGCAAGGCAGTTTACAACAACAAAATACATAAAAACAGTGAAAATATTAAATACAATAAAAACATAAACACAGTAAAATAGCAATGAAAGCCAACCATAAAACCAGCAACAATGGCAACAGCAGCAACAACAGTATTCCTATAACAAGAAGGCCACGGTAAAATAATATGTTTTCAAAGCCTTCCTAAAAGCCTGCAAGGACAGTGCATAGTAGACCTTCAATGGGAGCTTGTTCCAATGGTGTGAGGCCACTGCAGAGAAATCCCTCTCAGGAAATGCTTTCTGTTGTGTCAGGAGAACAATAGTTCACAGGCATGCCCCATCAACTATAGTCACAAAAACTTCAAGCCAATGCTCTACACTTTCCATTTGGATATGTCTGCAAAGGTAATCTTAATGTCTGTCACAAAACCTCACAGTAAGTTCATGCAGAGGTCGGGCCTATGAAGCCTCGCCATTGCCCTGAGCACTTACGTATTGAAGGAGTAGACTAGAAGTTCTGGGGAAAATGTATTTCATGGATGCTTCTCTGTCTTTACTCATTTCCTCATTGAGGGGGCCCTGATGAACTTTCAAAACAATCTCAGAACACCATTTAGGAGCCACTGTCCCAGGGTGTAGTCTCAGGGTGCAACAAGGAGAGGTTGAATCTTCAACTTGTGTCCCCTCTGCAAAAATGGTGTCTTGGCCCCCTGAAGTACAGCAAAAGGCACAGAAGGAGTGTGCACCATCCTTCTTCACACTTCATTGCTTCTTCCCCCTGCCCATTCCCCTCCTTTTCCCAACTGGGTTTTCAAATGTGTGCTTGCCACACTGAATAGAGAAATGTAGCTGGGTGTGAATTCAGAGGGAAAGTGGCAGGCAGGAGGAGGTTTAGGCATACTCCTGCTGCAAATTGACACCCACTGTCACTAATTTGCAACGGTTCAGTGGTGTCATCCAGGAATTCATCACCAAATGTGTGGAGGGGCCAGAGGGAACACAGGTGACTACCCCCACCCTTTGACAACAATGATGTGCTTGCGGGCAGCATCCCCCAGCTGATATGTGATTGGCTCATTCAAAGGAAGCCACTTCAATGCAGGTTGGGTGGTTCCGCCATAGAGATGGGAGCCTGGTCCCATAATTCTATCCCCACACATTGCCACTGGCCCCTTCATGGTACCCACTGAAATTGTCATCAGTAGAGATGTTGAAGAAATCTCCAACGTAATCAAATGAATTCCAATTTCTATGAATTCGACTCACAGATCCTGCAGTGGAGTAGCTTTTCCCAAATCGTACAGATTCTGTAGAGCATTTTTTTAAACTTTCCAAAATTGTACGTAAATTTATTTATAGACAAATACATAAATTTTTTAAAAAAACACTAGCCAAAAATGTAATTTTCCCCCATAGGCTAAAGCATGTAATTGCACATCTTGCAAGTGTGGCTATGCACAAATGTGAATTTGGACACATTTGGGAAATTGGAAAAACAAAACAAAAACACAGTTCTGCCAATGAGCAGATACTGGAATGAAAGACATTTGACAACCCATGAAACGCAGATGGAATGGATTTTACAAAATCCGTTTATCCACACATTTGTGTCCTACACACAAAATCCCATACATCAGCAGGAGTTCCAAAAAATGTGTGGGCTGCTGAACATCTAGTTCTGGTCTCAGTTGAGGGTGGGTATATCAGACCTGTTAGAGCTGAGATGGTCTCCTGAGGCTATTTTTGGGCAGTATGTTTACCATTGTTGATCATAGAACTCCATCACAGAACTCCAGAATTCCATAGAGAACAGTTTGAATACCACTGCCATAGCATATTTATACATGAGACACTAGAGTTTGAAGACAAACTTTTGAGGAGAGAGGGAAACCACAATAAATAAATAAATAAATAAATAAATAAATAAAACCAAATTTTAAAATGAAACATGCACTACATTAAGGTGCAAACTTCAGTAATTAAAAAAACCTATTGAACATATGGCAATTGTGCAGAGACTTCTATGAATATATTAGAATATTAAATCTGAAAAGTAATAGTATGAGTGGAAGCAACAGCTGGTAGATCTTGAAACTAGGCTATGAGATCGTTATAATATTTCAAAGACATTGAATTACAATGAAAATATTGAGCATCATATATAATGGCACCCTTAGATTTGGATGTTCATAACTTTTAGCCTGACAATGTCTTTTTTGGCAGTTTTATATATTCAGGAAAACATAATGAATATGCACTTCTTACCTGATATGGTGGTATGTATTTTCAGTGACAAGCGGATTGTAGGTTAGAGAGTTTAACTGGTGGCCCAGAGCCAAAATTCTTTTAAGCTGATAAATGCAGTGTTATCCCATATAAGCTGACAGTATAGGACCTGGCTGAACCACCCAGTTCTGCTCTGTGGGGCTTGGGTGGAAAAAAGAATGAAATTAATCTAGAAAATCCAGAGTAAATCACAGAAGCAATCATTGCTTTCATAATTCACTTCAGGCATACACAGGGACTGTTCACACAACCCTAAATAACCCACAGTGAGATAGTGATGCAAGCAGGCCATATGCACCCATCATTCTGAATATGCAATCACCACTAAATGGTTGCCCTGTCATGCAAACCCAATAAGCATGGGTTATGAAAGGGTTGTTTAGCATGGTATGTTAATTAACCTTTGTATAACCCTTACTCACTGGATTCATACAACATGACAACCCTCAAGTGGAGGTTGTATATGCAACCTGGCACCTACAGCACATCATTTGAACATGGTCAAAGAATCCTAGCATAGTTTGGCTTTGCTGGCATGCCTGAGATTCTCTGATTATGTGAGGGCCACACTGCCTTTTTGATTAACCTTGCTCATGGGATGCTCCCACTGAGGAAGGGAGTGAGGTGATTTTTCTGATTTCTCCTTCCCCCTGCAGCTCATTGTGCATCCTGAGCATTTTCTCAGGAGGGTTGAGGAATTCCCTGAGACAGTGTGGAAGTTGGTGCAGGAAGTTGAAAGAGATAGCGGGATCTGTAACAGTTGCCTCCCCCACTTCCAAGCACAATGGGAGCCCCACCTCTCCAATTTCCTAGTATAATGAGAGCTTCTTTGGTTCTCTTCCATGAACCGAAGGAGCAACTAAGGACCCTATCCATTTAGATACAACCCATTGGTTCTATATGCTTATGATGTTACACGTCTGTCCATACCAAGTTTATGCTTATAACTGTGTATATTCTTGTTGTAGATCTATGGTTTGGTAAGATTCTCCAGGGTGAGAAATGCCTCATACCCACGCCCGGCACACCTGGGTGAGGGGAGGCCAATTGCGGGTGGGGCGAGATGGCGAGGCGTGGAGGTCAGCCATTGGTCACCTCATTATGACACCACCAGGAATGGGAGGAGGGCACAACTATATGAGCGCTTCGCCCCCTCTCAGTTCCCTCTTCGAGTTATTATTAATTTTTTTTTGCTCGTTTTGGCTGCAGGGCGGCAGCGAAGCTCCGGAGACTTCCTTGTGAGGAGAAAGGGTGGGCGAGTTGGCGGAGCAACATCTCTTTTGGGCATTTTGGCCCCAGGTTTGTAGGGGTGGACAAGCTAGTCCTCCCCCTTCGCGACCGCATTGCCGAGGTACCTTTGGTCGGGCGCAGCTCCCATGCCAGCAGCAGCAGTGGTACAGACATTCAGGCGTATGAGGCGCTGTGGCGCCACAGAAGCTCAGGCCACGGCGCAGCCAATCTCCCAGCCCCGACCAGGGTGGGAGCTGGCACATGGTGCGGCTGGGGCCTCTGGAGAGAGCGGCGAGAGCAGGTTAGACAATGCGTCTTCCCTGAGTTGCCGGTGCTGCTGATTGTACGCCAACAGGAGGCCAAAAAGGGTGGGCGGTTCACTCCCGAGTGGGGTGTCTCTCCTGTACCGTGGGTGCAGAGGATTCTAGACTGCACAGGAGGCCAAAGCAGGTTGAATTACAAGGTGGTGGCCAGTTTTGGGTGTCTCGTGTCTCCTGCGCCACGTGTGCAGCTTATTTTAGTCCTCATAGGAGGGCAAAATTTGGCAGGGGCTTGTTTACATGTTGGAAAGGGGAGAAATAAAATAAAGGTCATCTGTTAGTTTGGATTGCAGCCACTGGTCAGTGAGGAAACATGCTCCGGCATGCCTTTTCAATTTTATAAGCTTTTAGGGACATACTGAGAAACACCCCCCCCCCCCCCACACACACACACTCAATAATCAGTTTAGGATTTTCGCTACACTTGCAAATGGGAAAAGGGAGCGGAATTTTCCTCCCTTTTCCAATTAGTTATTTGAAGGTATAGCAGTAAGTTTAGGAGTGTACTCTTCTGCTGTTAATTTCAGTAGAAGACTGCAGAGTGGCTGAGAGCCAGCAGACAAAGCCAAGTTGCTGTAACTAAGCAAGATTAAGCCTGGTCAGGGTTTGGATGGGTGACTGCCTTAAGAAGGAAATCCAGGAAAGCAGCCTTTAAAGCCCATGTTTCCCAATAAAATTTAGTTTTTTTAGCATTTTACTTTGCTATACCACCCCATAGCTGTAGCTTTCCGTGTGCTGCTGCTATGCCTCCAAAAAAAGGAGTAGGAGGGAAGAAGGGTAAGAGGAAAACTCCTCGTCCTCTCCCAAAATGGGCAAGAAATAAGAATGATTCGTCCTCTGAGGAAGAAGTGAACCCCCATATCACTACTATATTATTGAGATTGCAGGCTATAGAGAAGGACAAGGATATACCGTATTTCATCAATTCTAAGACGCACTTTTCCCCCCATTTAAATGTCTCTGAAAACGGGGTGCATCTTAGAATTGATGGCAAAGAATTGCAGGGTTTTTAGGGCTGTGCCTCCTCGGCCTGGAAATGCCGCGCCTACCTTGAGGAGGGAGTGCCTTCTCAGGAAGGAATGGCGGCAGCGGTGGCCTCCTCCTCTTGCCTGGGGGGGTCTTCTGCTCCTCCCCCACCACCTCCCTCCTCGTCGTCTTCCTCATGAGGAGAGAGAGGCTGAGGGGGCGGCAGGGGGGGAGCAGGAGCAGCAGCCCTCGTGCGGGCGCACTGCAGGGGCCCAGTTGGGCAGAAGAGCACCTCACAAGGGGCCACCCTCCCCTTCTTTCTCTCTCTCTCTCTCACACACACACACACACACACACACACATTCTCACTCTTTCACTCTCTCTTCCTCGCCTCGTTCTTGCTCTGCACGTGCAGCTGCTCCCCCCTCCCCATGCCTTCCCTGGGCACGGGCAGACGCCTTGCATACAGTATCCCCAAAGAGATAAAAGTAATGGAGGGAAGGAAACATCACTTGCCATGCACACGTGGGATCGCAGCCTAGGTCACATTAGCACTGCGTTTCCAGGCCGAGGAGGCCTCTGGCAGCGGCACTGACTGTGAGGACCGGGCAGCGATGGAGGTGAGTGGGGAAGGGGAGGAAGGGGGGCATGCACAGCCCTACCGTATTTCTTCGATTCTAAGAAGCACTTTTCCCCCAAATAAACGTGTCTGAAAACAGGGTGAGTCTTAGAATTGACGCAATGCTTTTTCCCTGTTGGTGGCCCTGAAATTAAGGTGCGTCTTACAATCGATGGTGTCTTAGATTCGATGAAATACAGTATCCACACAGCCACAGCCTCTAGTGCGGCCAGGCACACAAAGTGCAAGGCATCCTCACACTAGGAAACAACAGCAAGAAGATTTACTCTTATCTCTCTCAACCAGATTGGATGCCATCAAGGCATCATCTAATAATACACAGAACAGGTTGGTGCAGCAGGTGATGGAACAGGAAACCCGAGTAGTGACACCAGCTCCAGTTGCGACAGAACAGAGAGATGAATCTACTGCAGATACAGCTTTAATTCCCACTCAAACCGGGCCGAGTTCGCTGTCCTTGGGTCAAGGTGAGCAAAATGCACCCGTGACATCCGCTCCTCCACAGGCTGCGGGAGCCCTTCCCCTCCATGGGGATGATTCCCCTGGTTTGCTGGGATGAGTTGGCCACCTTCAAACACAGGTGGGGCAACACAACACAGAGTACAGTTGGAAACACCGGGGATTAGTCAAGGGGAGGTAACCAGTTCGGTCACTGCAACCAATGTTGCCTTGCAAGAGTCATCTGTTTCTCCCCCTAGCACTCTCACAGGATCTCCCAATGTTTGGTCTGACAAAGCGGGGGAAGGGCGAGCAAATGTTATGGACACTGGAAGAAGTTCTTCGGAGATGCCTATTAGCATATTAGGTGCAGTAGGGCAGCAGACTTCATCTGCAGAAGCAGTTTGCACAGTTGTCTGGCAGGGGCCTGCAGGATCTTCTAGGGCAAGGCCTATTCGGCCTGGACAATAACTTATAGACCTTTACATGGGAGCAGACAGGGATGCCATTCCATCAGGAAGCACCTCAGCTCCTCTGGGTTACCATTTACTGCCCACGACAAGAGACAAGGTTTGGAAGGGCGAGTATATAGATATATTTTCCCTACTTTTTCGAGAACTAGAGAACTCTGACAAAGACAAAAATAGAGACAAAGAGGTGGAGAAACTGAGGAGAAGGAGGGTCGCCCGAACCTAGGCAAATTGGTTGCCCGGTTTTCTCATCTACATGGGTGTTGTGCAACAACGCTTCCCAGAAAAAGGAGCTATTCTAACCAAATATCTTGATATGCTATATCGGGCATATTCAGAATATGAGGGTGGGGCCTGGCTGGTGTACGACCAATCTTTTCATTGTCGTGCAGCATTTGACCACTCCCTCCAGTGGGATTCCAAGGATCACGACCTTTGGCTCCAATACATGACACCAGCAAGACTGGGTTTTGGGGACAGGTCCGACAATGGCCATATTCTGGCCAAACAGCAGCCCGCCTCTACCTTTAAGGAGAGTGCGGGGCAGGTGGTTCAACACCGCCCTCATTGCTCGGAGTTTAGTTCCCAAGGACAATGTATTCATTCCCAGTGTCGCTATAGGCATGAATGTACCTTGTGTTCTGGGCACCACCCCTCTTCAGGCTGCTCGAGGAATAGAAGCGGGCGTGGCACAAATGGAGGGGGTCAAGGGCCTGGGAGACAGGGCAGTCTGTGAAAGGCCTTAGAAAAAGGGAATTCTAAGATAGGGGCAGGAATGTCACAATGCTCCCATTTAACTGAAAATATATTTATTGTTGCTGCTGAAGAAAAATACATTACTGGCCCCTTATGGAATAGAGCTGCACCTGTAGCTACTAACACTTGTAGAACATATAATATGGAAATAGAGGAAAAGCTTTTCCTTTTTAGTCGCCTAGCTGCGACAGTGGACTGGATGAGGGCTAATAAACTGAAACTCAATCCAGGCAATACTGAGATGCTGTTAGTGGGTGGTTCTTTTAACCGGATGGAGGGTGTTCAACCTGTTCTGAATGGGGTTGCACTCACCCTGAAGGAGCAGGTTCGTAGCTTGGGGGTTCTCCTAGAACCATCTCTGTCACATGAGGCTCAGGTGGCCTTGGTGGCACGGAGTGCCTCCTAACAACTTCAGTTGTTGGTCCAGCTATGTACCTATCTGGACCGGGATAACATGACTTCATTTGTCTATGATCTGGTAATCTCCAGATTGGATTATTGCAATGCACTGTACGTTGGGCTGCCTTTGAAGATGGTTCAGAAACTGCAGCTTGTGCAAAATGCAGCGGCCAGATTGGTAACAGGGACCAGAAGGTTCAAACATATAAGACCGACTCTGGCCTGCTTGCATTGGCTGCCTGTATGTTTCTGAGCCCGATTCATGGTGCTGGTTTTAACCTATAAAGCCTTACATGGATTGGGACCACAATACCTGACGGAACGCCTCTCCCGACACAAACCTACCAATACACTACGATCAACATCTAAGGTCCTCCTCCGGGTGCCTACTCAAAGGGAAGCTCTGCAGATGGCAATAAGAGAGAGGGCCTTTTCAGTGGTGGCCCCCCAATTCTGGAATGATCTCCCCGACGAGGCTCGTCTGACGTCAGCATTGATATCTTTTGGGTGCCACATCAAGACTTTTCTCCCAGAAATTTAACAGTGTATGTTAAGGGTTTTTGTTGTTGTTTGAACCAGAATAGTTGTTTTTATTGGATATTGTATTTATAAACTGTTTTTATGCTTTTTATGCTTTTTAAATTTTGTAAATCAGTTTTTTAATGTTCAGTGTTCTAAATTTTTTATAAACTGCCCAGAGAGCTTCGGCTATGGGGCAGTATATAAATAATAATAATAATAATAATAATAATAATAATAATAATATGTGACCAGTTGACATGACAGTGGGGTAGCCCATGGACAAATGAGGCCAGCCATGGCTCAATTTGGAGCACACAGAAATCTTTCAACATAGAGGGCAATATAGCTGCCCTCTATGTCAGCTATATTGTACATAATATCTGAAGTGAAATTTAAGCTGTGGGAAGGTATATCATCAAGTACAGAGCAATGGCTGTAAAGAATCTCTATTTTTTACTCTGAAATTAATGTTGCAATTAGCTTTAGAAAAATATCCCCAATCAAGTACTGTTGGCAACTTCTGTGCCCATAACAGGTGGTGTTAATGCAGTGCTTAGCATGGTTAATAGCTGCCTACCCAATAATTCTGCCCACTTTGTAAGCAAATGATCATTTCCCTTGAAAATGGATTTAGAAAGTGGCAGGCCAACTCTGGGCCCTAAAATTAGAAACACAGCTTTTGCTGTTGGGATAAAACTTCTATACTTAATAAAAACAGGAGATATGTAAATTGGCATAAATTAGCTCATTTCTTTGAAAAATGTTTTAGACTCTAGACAAAGGTTCAAAGTGATTTGAGAAGACAAAAGTTAAAAGTGACCTTTTAATATGTTACAGAGTTTTTTTGAGGGGAAAAGAGCTCAGCCTTGAAACAAATTATTGTTAAAAATGACAAGCACTTAGGAATAGCTTGCAGCAATTCAGGGATAAAGTCTAATTTAAACTGAATAATTAAGGGATCAATTTAAGCTCTCTTTCAAATGCCAAGGAAGTCTAAATGTTAAATACAGGGGAACAATGTAAATCAAAAAATTTGAAACTTAAAATTTCAGATCTAGAAGTCATGTTACAAATATGTAATTTTTCATAACTTCCTGTCTTATTTTGAATAAGAGACAATTATTTAAATAAAAGCTGGGGGTTTCTTCACAATTGACAAATGTCCTGACCAATGGATTAGAAACTAATAGTTTATGATGGATCTCCATTCCAGTATTTTGAACATGTGTTGATCTGATTAAGGTACCTCATGTGTTTTGTGGGTCTCCAATTGGGGATTTTTTTCTGTGTTGTTGTTGATCACTCAGTTATTCATTTATTAAATTTCTATATTGCACAATCGCCAAGGCTCTTTGGGCAGTTTACAAAGTTTAAAAACCTTTAAAATACAATGTGGTACATAATATAAAAACTGTTTACATACAAACATATAAACAGACAGCGCACAAGCACACACACAAAACAATGTCAACAATCAACAATAAGAAGTCCAAGACCCATATTAAAACACCTTATATGTCAATCAAATGCCTCGGAGTTGAAGAAGGTCTTAACCTGGTGCCAAAAAGATAAACTTTTGGTGCCAGGCAGGCCTTGCTAGAGAGGTCATTCCATAATTGGGTGCTGAAAAACCATCAAGGCAGTGCACAACAATTTCAAATAACCAAACTCTGCAACAATAAGAACAAGAACATGAAAAACAGTAAAATTATTAAAACGTTTTTTGAAAGTCAAATTTCAAAAGGCTAAATTGAAAAGATGCATCTTTACACCCTTTCTAAAGGCCAAGAGAGTGGGGACCAATCCAGTTCTTGAGGGAGCACATTTCATGGTTTGGGGCAATAAAGGAGAATGTAGGGATGTCAGAGGAATCTGATTTTGGGGTCGAGCTCCATGAGTTTTTGCCGAATCAGCCCCCCTCCCCCAGATACCAGCTTGAGGATCCTTGAGTTTGCCCTACTCTATGCACGCTGAGCCAGGCAAGCCGCTATTTAGTGCAAAATTGAGAGTAAGTTATTTATAGGAATCATCATGTTGTACAAAATGGCAGCCCAAAGTAGCATCATTTGCACAAAACTGCAGGCCTAAATGGTCTAATTTGTGCAAATGGTGCTATTTATGGCCGTGATGTTGCACAAAATTCATGAACAATTTACCCTAAATTTTGTGCAAAATGGCAGCTGATGGAAAAGAAGGAAGCCGCGAACTCTTGCCGTGCAGCCACATACTATCTGACAGGTTGTCCCACACACGTGCCAGGGTCAGGTGAGCAGCATGGGAGTAGCATGTGGGGGAGTTCACCCAACCCCTAGGGCAATGTCTTTTCATGCATAGTCAACAAGTAGATCTCTGCAGTGTGACCTCAAGAGGTCTACTTCTGCAGATCTTTGTTCTCTGGCAGATTCATAGTGTGACAGGCAGTCAAGACTGTTCAAATCCCAATCCTCGAAACAGTGGTGAAACTAGGGCTTGACCTTGGATAGGGATGTATAGATTTTGTAAATTCTGATCTATCTGCATTTCGCAGATTTTCAGGTGCCTTTCATACCGCCATCTGCTCATGGGCAAAATTGATCCCTCTCACAATTCCCCAAATGTGCAGATCCCCCATAGATATTTTCATGCTTTAGCCCATGGGAGAAATATGGATTTTTGGCTGATGTTTTTTATTTTTATTTTCTGTTTTCTTCTGCAACTAAATTTGTGTAAACTTCTGTAAAGTAAAAAAAAAATCCACAAGTCTGTGGAATCCATGCAACTTGGATAAAGATGGTCTGCTGTGGAATCTGTGGATTGGATCCATAGGAATCCAAATTTATTTGATTCTGTTCTGCATTTGTCTTATGTACCTAACTTTGGGAATGGAGTCCACGGCCCTGTAACCTAGGGTGGATCCCATATAACCACCCAGAGAATGGCAGATGATGGAATCATCAGCAGACAGGCCCAGCATCAGCACCCTTTTGTCTCTTCGTTTCCTGTCCATCCTGAGAACAAATGCTGGAACTTTTCTTTGAAGTGTAGACTGTTGACCTGAATGTACACATCAACTTCCTTTCCAGTCTTTCAGTGTTCAAGGCACACTACTCATGCATGATTATTTTAATTTCCCTCCCTCCCTCCCTCCCTACTTTTTTTTTTTTAAATGAATGTATGTGTTCAAGTGCAGAATTATGTCTTTACTATTGCAATGCCTGGATGAAATTTGATAAATGGTCAGGACATAATTCTGCATTTGAATACCAGTTGAACCTACACACCAATTTGTCTGGGCATTCATGTTACCAACAAACATACTGATGGAATACCAAATGGTCCAATTAACTCTAAATTCACCCAACTGGTATTCCATTCACCCAACTGGTATTCCATCACAAAATGACACCTGCCCACTGGAAGGGTAATGTTACTCATCTCTGCTAAATACCCCTTTCCACCTCCCCTTTGGTGTAGACCCCTGTGGCTTGCTTACAATTTGGGGAACTGTCCAGAGTGGTGTCTTTGATGCATGAGATGTTGCCACTGGGAGGGGAAATTGGCAAACAAGACGTTAATCCAGCGTACATGCAGAAGGCCTCTTTGAAGTAGATCTGAACATATCTGTTGATTTCAGTGAGTGATTTTTTTTAAAAAAGTCCCTATGAAACATTTTCTGCATTTTTGTGCACATGTATCCTAACAAACAATTTTAAATACAATTTTGGCCCTAATATGCAAATATTTAGAAGCAATTTCCCCCTAATATAATGTGGTTTTGTAAATTATTTCACCAATATGTGCATTTTTGTGTGCACTTTCTGATTTATACATTAATTGAGGAAGGCTAACTGTGTTTTGTGTGGGTTACATAGGTTTGCATTACAATATGAATTGAACACATGAATTGAATGAATCCTAGCCAATGGTTGTATTATATATATATATATATATATATATCCATAAAATGCTTGGGTGAACATTGCATATAAATATTAAGTATCGTTTGTATTGTTTAACAATCAACAATGTTCAAATATTGCTCCCACATGAAGAAGACAATGAATAAGTCAGTTAACTATCTACCACATAAAAGAAGCCTTTTTTCCTCACTACCTGAGAGGTTGGTATAGATTTTATAGAAGTCATGCAGTCTATCTTTTGTTTCCTGAAGGTTTTCTGGGAAGCAGTTGTCACTGCTGAAGAAAAGGTATTTAGCTCTGCTAAACACAATGCACTACTCCTCAAGGCAATTTTCAATAAACAAGTGTGAATCCACACAGGAGTCATAGCAGTTAAGTTTATGAGATTCCTCCCTCTTAAACTAGATAGCTTTGCATTCCTGAAAGCTATTTCTTTTTAATGCAAATTAGAATGTGTTAACTATTTATTTGGCTTTGCTGACTTCCTTTCCTCCCATTCACTTTAGTGTTCTTTGCATTTTTATTGAAACATGTGAATGCAAATTCTACAGAGCTTTTAGCATCCTACCATCATAGTGTTCATAAGACCAGATATTCAATATTTATGATAGCCATACTTTAGGATTTGGTTTTGTTTTCTTTTGTCTTTTTTTCTAGCAGTTATTTGTTTTGCACTGTTAGGATTTATTCTACTCTTTAAATAAGGTCCTAGGCACAAAGAAAGTCTTTTTATGGACACACACACACACGCCAGATCCAATGGAACCTGTGGACTTCAATATATTTTGTTCCAACTTAATTTAGATGTGTTGGTTTTAGTGGAATTGCTTCTGATGTAACTTTGGATAAAACAGAGAAGAAATTTGGTCTGGTGTCTCTATCCATTTTTCTCCACTGCATTTTCTTCCTCATCATTCTCCCTCTCCCTCTCTTATTCTCCCATGCACCCACTCCTCATGATATTCAAATTTTTGTTTCTAACCTCACAGTTAGAAGCAGTTTCAAAGACTGAAATTGACAAAGGTCAAATAACATTTTGATCCTTAAAATGTTAAGATAGCACAAGCCCTGTCTTCAGAGGCAAAACTGCAGCTGGCAAAAGGGCCTTAGAAGGCAAAAGATGGGCCTTTGATGGGTGAGCAACCTTTTGCTTCCTGCTCTGCTGTTCTTCACTGATACAAAGCAGAACTCAAACAGCCCCAACAGCAATGGCGCAGCAGTGCTTTAACTTGTTCCTCCAAATTCCCTGGATGTTTGGCCAAGCAAGGTGTCCCTTCCAAGACACAGGTAAGTAATCAGAGCTGCATACTCAAATGGTAAAGAACATCAACAGAGTAGGTATGGGTGAGAATTTGGTTTGAGATGTAAAACATTCAAATGCTAGAGACAAGGAAACTGACAAATTCATTCATCCAGGCCTGGGGCATTGAATACTTTGCTCTTCAAAGCCTGGGCTTGAATCCTTGTGTATTCAAATGCTGTTCTTGGTACTGAATTAGGGTTGCCAGTTTTTCTGACAAGCCCTTCAACATGAACAACATAGACCTCCCCATGCTAGGAATAGCTGTACCTATTAAATTTGGTCAGTGCAGATAGCTAAGGATTTTGTTTGTTTCATTGTTTGATAAGAACTTATCAAAATTCACAAAATGGAAAGAAACTGGTTTTTTTTAAAAAAATCTGACTATGGGAGAAAGTTATTTAAGTCACAGCCAGCATGGGAACGTTGGGATCATGGGAACGTTGTAGTCCAAAACATTTGAAAGGCATGAGGTTGCCTATCCCTAATCTACAAGGAAATGCTAATGGTGAAGTAATACTCCTAATCTAGAGAGATTCTCAGTATCAACAGAATTAATCTTCCCCATCTGAAAAAGATGACTGTCTGGTTCAAAGATAAATCTTTTCCCTGCATTTCCCCAGATTCATCATAAATTCTTCCAAAGCGTGGCTATTCAGATTTTCCTTGAAATTTAACTTAAGGGAATGCTTGAGCTTCATTTACGCTGCTTACCTGAATTCAGCAGGACTTTCTTCTGAGTAAAAATATGCAGGATTGCAATGTTAGTATCATTTCTAGTTCATCAGCTTTTCCACTGAATAGATCATTTTTCAGCAGTTCTAGATTACCTGACACCCACTGGTGGAAGGTAGATGACATCTCAATCTTGTCTAAGTACCTAAATTAAAACTTCTGTGTGTCTCAAGTGGGAGCATGAAGACTCATTCTCTTGAGAAATGTTGCTTGTCTTATCAAAACAAAGTTAGTTTGTTCCCTTCAAATTTCTTGGATCTGCAAAAGTGACATCTAAAGACTAATTGCATTCATGCTGGTGCCAGCCTGAAGAGTTATGTCTAAAAGTTGGAAAACTGTTGAATTTCTAATATTGGAATCTATGGTACTGTGGCAAATAGGCATGGCAAAATAATAATAATAATGGCATACCATCTGAAAATAGCCAAACTCAAAGCATCTGACTTTTATACAATATGGCAGGATTTTATTTTATATACTAATCAGGGACATACAGAGCTGTATTTCTCACAGCCTTTCCTAAGAATATGGAAATATAATCAGTTAGGGTGAAGAATTAGAAAGAAAACCTCCAAGTATATAAAATAATGGTGGAAAATATACTTCTATGTTAAAGATGCTGCCTTCTGTCAATAATTAGTTTTCAGTAGTGATGTGCCAAAAATTTATCCTACAGAAATTTCAACCATTCTCATTCAATTTGGTAGAAAAGAAATTGCTTTCGAAAATAAATTCAAAGGAGAAGAAATTTTGGGAGAAATTTTCATGGGTTTTGCTCAGGGTTCTTGTGTTTACTTTACTTATGAGACGTATGTGGGAGTGTCCTGTCTTTCATTGTGCAGTTATCTCTCTGACAGCCTTTGGCTTCCTTGGTTTCCTTCACTTGGCTTTCTGCATTTCTTCACTCCAGAAATTGAGTAAAGGCTCCATTTACACAATATTAAAGGTGTGAATGCTTCCGGGTGGATGGGTTCTTGGCCTTGTTGGGCATGCACCAAACTGTGAGGAAGATCACACAGTGCTGCAAATGGAGGTGGGCAGCGGCAGCAGTTTGGTGAACATCCGCCCAAGCTGGATGCAGATAAATCCATCCATCCCTAATTGTTATTCCCATGTTGTGGGGCTACTTCACTGACAACAACCTGAATATCAAACCTCTGTTGTATCTATTTATTATACACCTTCTGAAAATACAAAAAAGGAATACTTTGGCTCTCTGCCCTGACTTTGATGTCCCCAGTACTTTGAGTCCTGGTGAAGATAAAGATAAGAAACTGTGGACAGACATAATTAATGTTCTTTAGAATCATATTTCAAAATTATGTGTGCAATCGTATAAATGTCTACTGAGAAATAAGACAGATTGAGTTCAATGGGACTTACTCTCAGGTAAGGAAGTATAGGTCGCAGCCTAAAAGGAAAATCATTGTTTTATATCACCACACTTTAAAGGTGAATTATAGATTTAAGTTTTGTTAATGGCAAATCACCTGTCATTATAAGAAATGGAGATTGCCAAGACTCCAGAAGAGGATGGTCATAACAATGTGTCTGCCTGAGTGCTAATTTTGAGTGTTTGTTTGGAACCTGGGTCAGATTAAAGATTCTGTGGATGTACCTTTCACTCCACTACCCAGCAGTCTCCCTGCCTAAGCTGACAGAGATAGTCTTGGACTTGATGCTTAGGACTTCCAGGATGATTGTCCTGGGGGACCTCAATATCTGGGCTATCCAATCTGGTGCAGGACTTCATGGCTGCCATGACAACTACAGGGCTTTCCCAACATGTCATTGGCCTAACACATGCAGCAGGCCACACACTGGATTTGGTTTTCTTGGTTGGGTAGGAAGACGGTGATCTGAAAGTGGGGGATTTAACATCTATCCCTTTATCATGGTTGGATCACTACCTGTTGAGACTAATTCTTTCGGCAGCTTTCCCCCTCTGTAAGGGTGGGGGATCTATTAGAATGGCTGGCCCCTGTAGATTAATGAAGCCTAGTGGCTTCCAAATAGCTCTGCCAGATTTTCCAGTTGGTATGACTGATGCTCCTGTCAAAACTCTAGTCATTTTATGCAATATGGATTGACTCAGGGAGTTGACATGATCATGTCCAAGCACCTTTTTCCCCTTCATGGAGCCAAATTATCTCCTTGGAACACCTTGGAGCTGAGGGCAATGAAGCAAGTGGGATGTCAGCTGGAATGCAAGTGGTGCTGAATCCAACCAAACACTAATTAGAGCTCATTATTGACCCTACCGTGTGGTGGTGAGGGTAACAAAGAAGTCTCTTTCCGCCTCCATGGCATCTTTACAGTGCCATTCAGCAGAGCTGTTTTGATTGGTGAAGGAGTTATTACAATCTGACCCTGAGAGGGAATTGGTCACACCCTCAACAGCTCACTGTGATAAATTTGCAAGTTACTTTGAAGATAAAATCACAGGTATTCAGCACAACTTGGGCTCCTCTATTAGTGCAGTTCCTTTAAAGGAAGGATCCAGAGCACTGTCTAGTCCAGCTGTACTGGATGAGTTATAGTTGTTAATGCATGAAGATGCAGACAAGGTGCTTGGATGAGTTCAGCCAACTGTTTGTATGCTTAACCCTTGTGAATCTTTGCTTGTTACACCTAATAAGTAGGTGATGGCTGGTTCGGTCCGGGAGGTTGTAAATTCCTCCTTGAGAGAGGGGGTATTATCAATTTCCTTAAAAGAAGCAACAATCAGGCCACTGTTTAAGAAGTTTAACCTAGACCCAGAAGTAGAGAACAATTATAGGTGGCTTGCTAACATCTTACTGGGCAAGGTGCCATGGCTGCTGATCAACTCCAGACAACGCTTCTACAACGCTTATCTAGGTTGGGAGTTGGGAGCTCTCTTATTCATCTGCAATGTTGTTTTAGTGGGGTGACACCATATGAGTGTAGAGAGAGGGAGGGAAGTACCTAATACACACCACTGGCGCATAGGGACCAGTCGGAGGCCATCCCAGGAAAAAGGCCTGGTGTGGAAAGGGCCTAAGGCTCAGTTTCACACCCTGCTATGTATAGAAGATACATCTAGGGGCTAAACTACATGTAAAACAGCTTTCATTAGTCTGTTCTGTGCTCATCCTTTTTAAGTCCATACATCTCCAAGACCAAATGCAGATTCATTTTACAACTGTAGCTATTTTGTTCAAAAGACATTGCCAAAACTCTGTGATAGCAACAGAACCAGGTCTAACCGTACTGTGTTTGACAAGCATTTGAAGCAATAGTTCCATGCTATAAAATTTGTTATTCTGTTTATACCTTTGTATGGAATACATTGAGGTCTTTTAAAAAACTTCTCATCAGTCATACTCAAGACTCCTTGGCACAATGCTGAGTTGAATAAAATGAGTGCAATTTGAGGCATTCCGAAGTTCTATGATGATTGTATATTTCTTTCTCCATTTAAATCTAATCATGATGAAGCTAACAATTTGCTTTGGTCATTTAGTCCTCGTGCTTTGACTTCTCGGAAGCTATTTTTGTAAGTTTCCACTTGGCTCACGAGGTATACAGAAGTGGGAGGGTGGGAAGAGACTATCACCTCAACATTTTGTCCTTCTGGCATAGTGACTAATCCAGGAACTCTTCCATGCCTGCTGCAGTAATGGCAGGCCTAGGGGTTCATGAGCATCTTTCATCTTGCTCCCAAAGGGGTCAAGCCATGGCACACATACAGAGTGGACATGCGCAAAAGCCTCAAGGGCACTTGAAGTGTGCCCACTCTGCTCCTGACACCTCTTTCTTGCCCTGCGCCAAGGGTCCCTGTTAATTTATTTGTGCACAGCAGTGCAACAGAGGAGGTGGCGGCTTCAGAGATCCCAATCCCTGACACACCATCTTCCATGCCAGGGACTTGACTGGGAGTACAAGTCCTGGCAACCCTTAGAAAGAATAATGCTGCATGGGCTCTTCCTGGGGAAAGGAAAATCTTCTAGTTCTAGGCTCCTTCTGCGTCTGTAGAAATTGCATTCAGAGTGTCATTTTCTACTGAAGAACAATGGGACTTACAATCTCTGTCTGAAGGACACCTCTCCAGGAACTGGAGCTCCTGTAATTGTCACAGCTCATTCTTTCCCTTCAGGCGGCCCAATTTTAAGTTAATGGGGATCCTTGGGGGAAGAGAAGAGGGATGCTGTAGCTTCCAGGATCAGGGCAAGCAAAGTCATGTTTGCCTAGCTCAGACCATGCTGTTCACAAGGCTGTTTTTTTTTATCCCAATCCTGCTCTCAAGTATTTTTGGGGGGTTCTTACATTTTTGAATGCCCTTGAATGAATGATCGAGACATCCCTTCATAGAAGTAAACATTCAGGAAAAACCAAGCATTTGCAGAAAACAGAAGCCCTGTCTGAAGTTTCTCCTTCGGTAAATGTCTAATACAACATACTTTGAGTCCTGATACCATTATGCTATGCATTCAGGAATTCTACAAGATACTAAGTATGAGAAGGAGGGAACTCAACATTTCTTGTGATATTTCTTGTGATTGGGCCTTTTTGATGCTCATACATTTCTGCAAAGGAAATTATACAGGAAGCACAACCAGAGAAAGCCTGAGCTACCCATGATTTATCTCTTCCCATTCTCTTCATAGTGTCAGAAGCCATTCTCTTTGGAGCGCTCATATCAGATTTCATCAGATTTCAATTACATATTACAAATAGTGTCACAAACATTCAGCTTCTGGGTAAGAAAAAGGTTACTCAGATAACTGACATAAGTGCTTGTGGATCTGATTGTGTCAAAGGGTTTGGGGTAACAGATCTCAATTAAAATAAAAATGTCACAAACGTCTTAATGAGAAGAGCATGTTTTCATAATGGAAAGTCAGAACGTGACATTTCTGTATGTCAAAGAACTTGATGTATGAAGCAAACTTGCACTGACTATAAAATAGTTAACCTAAGTCAGAAGTTAATCAGCTCTTGCCATTGATCTTTCAAAACTGGGAGAATTTGTGTGAAACACTTATTTTATACCACTAGAATAATAACTCACAGCTTTCTGATTCTGCTAATAGTTGCTCAGATTTGCAAAGTTACAGTCAGATACAACCAAATTCTCTCTGGCAGTGAATATCCTGTCATCCAAACCAAACTACAGCCACCACCTGAGTAATGCAATAGCAATGCTGGATCTAAGAGGAAATCAAGACTAGAATTGCCATTACTTTTTTCTAGCGATGTGCACGCCCGAAAATATCGTATCGTATCATTGACGGAATTTCGGACCAAAACAATTATCGTCTCCGATAATATCGTAGGTTAACTGTATCATATCATATTTCTGATAATTATCGGAAATCCGATATTATATCATTCGTTTCTACATTTTGCCCTATAGAGTTGATTTTAGAGTCAGAAAGGTCTAAAACTTCTTAATTTTCCAAGCTACAGGTTCGAAACTTGGTCACAGTGCAGACTGAGTGTTGCTAGTCATGTGTGCCAAATTGCAGAACAATCGGTGCAAGCGTTACTTGGAAGTAAGTTGTCAAAACTCACCGTTTCAGGTGGCATAAGTGGTCCTTTTTCAAGAGACGTCAATTTCAGATGCACAGCTGCAGCTGTTACTCAGAAGTAAGCTCTCAACAACACATGCACTGTTTTTTTCTGATGCTTATTCACTCCATGCTGCTGCTGAGAAATCTTCATTTTTAAAGAGCTAGTCCTTAAAGTTAATTTTAATGGGGGGAGGGAGAGACAGCCACCCCAGAACTGCCCCCAGCAGCAACAGCATCTTTCCTTGATGCAGAGGCAGAGCCACCTCACACAAGGCACACCTTAGAACCGCATTTCATTATGGGAAATAAAAATGTATGCTTTGCCCACACTTTTTGAATTTGTGTGCTGCTTTGGCCAGATTGTGTATGTGTAGTGCTCCTGTGTAGCAGGCTACAAGACACACCAGCACACTCACAGCCAATCAAGCAAACACACACACAGAGAGAGAGAGAGAGAGAGAGAGAGAGAGAGAGAGAGAATATATATTTTTTGTATTATTTTTTTTTGCTTTTTTTTATAACATGAAAACAGGGTAGGGAACAACAACACACTCACTCACAGAACCCCCCAGTCATGCTAACCTAACCCTCAATCCAATCAAGAAGCAGCACACACACAAAGAACAAACTTGATACACAGAGGGGAACAGAAAGAAAGATGCAAGAAGAAAAATATACTAGAAGAATCTACAATCACCACCTAAATCAGTAGTAACTATAAATAAAACTCACAGACTTCCTCCAAAATCCACCCTTCTCCTTCAACTCCTACTCCCAACAAAGATGGAAAACCCAAGGGTGGGGGCTCTATACTCAGACCTCCTCCAACATTGTGATTGGAGCCTGCTAGAATCCTTGCTTCACGATTGGTCACTGAATCTGTCAGTCTCAGCAAACACATCCCACCTACATGGACAGAACTATTTCAGAATTTTATGAAAAAGAGCCTTCCAATAATACGATAAAATTCTGATAATTATCAGATGATTTCTATCGTCTCTGATAATTATCGTAGGATTGCTTATCGTATCGTTATCGTTAATCGTATGTATGATAAGGACCATATCGTATCATTATTGGACATTTTAATGATACGATACACATCCCTACTTTTTACCTAAAATAAAATATGGTGGTGGTGAATTTGGAGGGTATTTGTAGGTAGATAAATTAGGGGGGGGGGTTCACTGAATTTCTCCTGGGGGAGGAAATTTTTTCCAACCTTCACCATTGCCACGGGTTGTAGAATATCTTCTTTCTTCTTTTTCTCCCTTAAAGGTTTTGGGTTCTTTTTTTTTTCCACTGCCACTGCAAGTGACAGTAGCATCAACTGTGTTGGCAGCCTGTCGTCCATTTTGCATCCTCCGCAATGCCCAATCTACCTCGTATTACTCTAGGGCATTGAGGGGAGAGAATGCAGCCACCGCAGAAAACAATGTCGAAGAAAATATGGAGAAAATTGGAAGGAGACTTTTTTTATTTCTAGGAGGTAAGAAAAGAAAATTCTCAGGCATTTCCTGAACGTTTTCTTTCCCCATGAAATTCCCTTCATTCTCAGGGTAGCTTATAATTAATTTTGAATGTGTGTTGGTGGTGTTTTTGATCTTAACTAATCTCTGTGAGGTGGCTGAGGGTATTGTCTGGTGTCACTTTCTTATCACTAACTGCTGATTACTTGGAACAATTTTACGAACAACAAAATAATCCCTTTTGTGTCAAATAAATCAATCTTTTCTTATGCAGTCTTATTTAGAAGATCACTATTCTGTATGACTTACATTATATAATGTGTGAGGAGTGGAACTCCATACCTGCTCCACTGCCATCCCTCTTGCCCTCCACATTAGGAGAGCTATTTGTACCTATGTGAACTCCCAACATATGGAGGGCGATGAGGATGTGATAACGATGGGGGGTGGATCTTGCATGCTCATCCTAAATCTCTTCCTCCTTGTGTCTTCATTGTACCCCAAAGCAGAATGTCTGATGGAGATGTGAGCAGAATTCTGCACCAGCTGCATTGTAGCAGTTTAAACTGGAGCTCACTCAAATATGGATGATAGTGGCCAACTCCCAATAACAGGATGGATTGCAGCGAGCTGTACTATTTGGAACCAAAGTACACATAATGTTAAGCAAGCACTTTAAAGAATGCACCTACAACTGGCTACTTCCTTTGGTTTGTAAAAGAAGTTGCAGGGCCCCCCAATCTAGTTCATGGGCAGAAATTTTCCTCCCATGTTATTTTTTGGTCAAAAATGGTCTCCCATGTAGGGAAAGGAGAACCAGAGATGTTTGACTGAAATTCTCAGAACTTTGCTTCGAAGCTCTATTTGGCTTGTTACCAATTTTGTTTGTGACCTGTTTTTCAGGTTATTTAGACAGGAAAAGTTCATACTTTGAATAGGAAAAGTGCCAATTTTTCAAAAATGTACACTTCCTCCAATTGAGTAAAGCATTCAAAAGTGTAGGTTTTATAAAATGGATATTAACAAAATGAACACCTCCACCTAAATATGCATTTTTTTTAACGTGGTCATAACTTCAGTACTGGGCAAACACTTTCCCCAAAAATGCACCTGTTGGCATTTGGGTTTCTGAAGGGGACAAATTAAGATAATTTGTGAAATAAAATGAAATTCTTATACATCCATACTCCCACCATGATTGTCCAGCTCTTTCACTTTGAAATGCAACTGATTAGGGGGTTGCAAAGAGGACAGGTTTAGAGAATTGATGAACTGAAATGAAATTCTTACACTTCCATAATCCCATGATATGTTCAGCTCTTTGTTTCACCACCATCCGTTCTCATCAAGAGCTTGCGGAGTCGATGCCACCTGCCCCCCACTTGCTGTGCCATGTGAACGGCTGGAAGGCCCAGCAACAGCCTGACAAATACTGTGGGAGCACCTGTCCCCTTCGGGAGCTGCCATTTTGTGCCAATGGACTGCATAGCACTCCGGTAAATGGCAGTGGCTTGGTAAGCCAAGTCTGGGATGTTGAGTGAGGGGGAGTCTGTCAGATTCCACCCTCTACTCGGCCTCCTGCGACATCCCTACAATGCTCCAGCTGCTCCCATCTTTGGTTTCTAAAAGCCACACAGAGCTCAGGTGCATCCCAATTAGCTGTAGTGTTCTAATTATGTTCTCCAATTTCTAAAGAGACTAGCTATATATTAAAATAATATAGCAGAGAAATTCATCTTTAATTTATTCCTTTGCTCATTCATGAGAGTTAGCCTGAGTGCTTTATAAATGGCTTGTGAAAGGCAGGAATTTATTTATTTATTTATTACATTTGTATACCGCCCCATAGCGGAAGCTCTCTGGCCGGTTTACAAAGGATTAAAAACAATTAAAAACAATATACAAAAATTAAAACAGCAAAAAACATACAACATACACACAATCTGTACATTTAAAACCACTTCAACACTTCAAAAAGCTACAAAAACAAAACAAACCCAGGCTCCTCAGATATTGCCAAATGCCTGAGAGAAGAGGAAAGTCTTGACCTGGCGCCGAAAAGATAACAATGTTGGCGCCAGGCGGGCCTCGTCAGGGAGATCATTTATTTTCCCCTTTCCTCTTTTTGTTTGAAAGTGCCAATTTATATTGTCAAATGTGGAGTTGTTTTTTTTTAATTAAACAGTTCCTTTTAAAATACTAATTCCAGATATTGTTTTCACCCTTACAGAGAAGAAGAAAATGTAGTGTGTGTGTGTGTGTGCTTGTCTTCTTTAAACTATTTGAAATTCCCAAGAAATGCATATATTCAGTCCACATGCAATGGATGGGGGAGGGTGGTAACCTTCCTGCCCGGGATACGTTTTTTTGCTTACTTTTTTTTTTTTTTAAAGCAGAGAAGACAATCATGTCAGAAGTGGAGAAAGAAAATGCCTTCAAATGTTTTTTTTAAGAAAAATGCAGCAGGGCAGAATACTGATTTGAAGTGCGGAGCTAGCCTTGCTCCTATTCACTATCACATTTTAAATGACAACACATCGTACTCTCTTTGGGGGAAAATGATTGGATTCCATGTAGGCACGCTTCTGTGCATACACAATATCGAAGTGAATCTTGGGAGCTGTAGTGTGGAATCATGTAGTGCAGCATGAGATCATGCATCATCACATTATGTACCCCTTTCTGATTGGTTGTTTCAATGTGCCCTTCCTGCATGATGCAATGGTTACTCACTGATGAGTAGGGATTCTGGAGAAATCCTAAGAATCTGATCTCCAAATTCCACAGCAGATAATTCTCTGCCAGTGTTGGCACTGGCAGTCAGAGTAGGAAGTTTGTGCACTGCTTGCGGATTTCATGTAAAAAAAAATCCCTTTAAAATGGCAGGATACATAAATTGCTTAAGCAATTTGCATATCTTGGGGAATTTATGGATGTAATTAGAATATTTTACACAAATCGTGGCCATAAAGTGCTTAGTTATGCATAAATTGCAGCCAACTGTAATTTGCCCAAAATATGTAAATTGCTTATGCAATTTATGTATCTTACTATTTCTATAAAATATTTTTTTTTAAAAAAAATGAACTTTGCAAGCCAGGTTGGGGCCTGATTTCCCCACAATGGACATCCATTGGACTGGACCTAGGCAGTTTTGTACATCCCTACTGATCAGTGGTGTATGGAGAAAAGAAACAGGTAGACCCACAGAGTCCTCCTCCTTCTCACAGAGCCAGCACTGTGGTAGCAGCAGAACAAAGGAAGCAGCAGTGGATGCACCAAATCATTCAACAGTTAAACCAACCAAGTCAGTGCATGCAGAGAAATTGCGTTGTTTGGATGTACATTGTGCATGCTCTGAAGCTCACAACCAATTTTGAATTGAATAGCAAATGCATAATACATTGAGCCAGGATCATTACAACAAACTGACAAGTTTCAACCAACGAGCTGACTTATTATGAAATTCAGCAGTGTCACTATTTATTGGCAGTGGACCCTCGGCCTCTGGAATGCTCTTTCACTTCTGGTTTGAGTGGCCGAAACTGTGGCAGACTTCACACTCTCTTCAAGACATCTCTGTTCACTCTGGCTCCCCCTGATTTGTGATCACATGGCTCTGTTCTACTGTTCTTGTTGAAATATTTCTTCATGTAATGTTTCATATTGTGTTTACATTGGTTTTTATATTGTATTATATATTCCCAGTTCGGGGAATGCCGGGAGTTGTAGGAATTTTTTTTTTGTCTAACATGCATAGAATTGTGCCTTTAGAGATCTTTGGATAACAATAAAAATAAATTATGTGAGTGGGAACTCTACCCGTCGAAGGTGCCTTTACTTGACTCTTGTGAATCCCTCTTGTCTGTTACTTCAACCAACCCACTTCAGGATGGTTCTCTGACCCTTTCTATAGCATTTTCACTTGATTTTGGGCTTGCCAGTGGAAGAAACAGGTGGGTATGGTAGCTTCCTGGAATTTAATTTGCCAGTAACTCTTTGGATGTTGCCCCCACCATTTCCCCCCCCCTGCCCTAAGTACTTCAGCTTGCACAGAACAACACCACTGACCACTGTTACCATGTTCTCCTATTTTTACCACTACTTCTCTTTCTTGCGCCATAAAGGAAAAGATGTCCACAATAGGCCATCATGTGCTTTAAGGTTTGCAGCTGAATGCATCCCAAATCCATGGGTGGTAGGGATGTACAGATTTTGTTCAGTCCGTTCTATCTGTTTTTCATGGATTGTCAGGCATTTTTTGTTCCATTGTCCAATCATTGAGGGAATTGGATTTTTTGGCTGTAATTTTCGTAATTTTCACTGGCACATAATATTTTGTTTATTTTCCTTAGCAAAATGTACAATCAATGAGCAGAGCACTCAAAAATGTATGTTATGCTAAGAAGGCTGAAGAGAGATCAGAAATATGTGGTTTTGTTTTTGTCTTGCTTTTTTATTAAATAAATAAATGACATATGTATTAGCATATTTTCCAGTAATTTTGTACAAATATATTTACATGTCTGAAAGTTAGAAAAGGTCCAGAGGTCCACAGAATTTGCATGACTTGGAATATGCTGGTCCACAGCCAAATCTATGGGTTGGATTCATAGAAATCTAAAGTCATTTGAATTTCTTTTGGGTTTCTCTGACATCCAAAACCGATGAGTGATACGAGAAAACTGTAAGATATAAGAATTTAGCACTTTAAAGAGGCATATCTGTTGATTATTTGCTTGGGACTGCTTCTTTTCCTCTCAGTAATTTTGAACTGGAACCTTTTCTTAGACTGTGGTGTGGCTTACAAGGTTCACGCTCGTATTGGTCATAGGAGAAAATAACTAATAATGATCTTAAAATCCCAATCAATGCAATGTCTTACTGTTGCCAGCAGGTGCCTCTCTTAGCACTATTCTTTTGAATTTTAAAAAGTGGGGCAGACAGAAATTGAATAAAGTGAGGATCATGAAACAAATTCTTTTGATGTGCTATGCTCTGTACATATGTAGAACATATGGAGGAGAGGTGGATTGGTAACATTATGATTGCTGTGTTGCATTCTTTACTTAAATTATTACATATGTTTTCCAAGCCAGGCATAGGCCTCTCTGGTCCAAAGATAGGTTACTGGTCAATGTCCAGAGGATCACTTAGAATTGTTGCTTGCTTTCTGGAGTAGATAGACATTGGTCTGATCTTGCAAGGCTACATTTATGTGTAACATCTAAGTGATTCTAACTTTTTTAAAATCACTCTATAATAGTTTAGGGTGGTAAATATAGCGGGCAAAATCAGCTGGGTGGAAGGGAATTATACACCCCCAACTGATGCACACTAGTCTTGATCTGGATTGGGCCTCACACACTTACATAGATGCTGCACAGTTAATGTAGTGTCTACTTTATCCTTATATTCTTAAACAAGAGTAAATATTCTGGATTACTTGATACAGAGTAGCTGTGCCTTAACTGCTGAGAAATCCTTTCTGAGTTTGTACTCGTTCTTTGTAAATGTAAAACAAAGCACACCACTGATCAGGAAATGGGGGAGGGGGTTGTTTTGAAAATGTAAAATATAAGACTTACATCAGCCCATGACCTATGAAAATATACCCACCCCACTAGAAATAATTAAAACTTTGTTGCTGAACTGTTGAAACCTAGTGGTACTGGTGGTTGTGGTTGTTTTGGCATGAATTCTGCAGCTGTTTGTCACTGTGCCTCAAGCAGGGATTTGCCCTTGATTTTAGATACCTTCCTGTAAATCTCCCAGGAGAGAAGATTTGGGAACTCTGGTATAACTAATTTTGACTTTTCAAGTGCCCACTGTAATGCAGAATCCAGTTGTTTTCACTGCTATTGCTAAGCCCCTCCCTGCTCAACAAATGTGAATTGAAATGTGAAATAGAGCTGCTAAAACAAAGTTATTAAGAGCAGATCTTAGCAGGCATACAGATGTCTCCACTTATCCTGTTTATTTCTTCATCAGCCACACAGAGACATCGTAACACTGCTGTCACACAAGTGCAAATGAACTTTTTAAAGGCATATGTTTTTTTTTGTTTTTAAAAGCTGGGAGAAAGTTAGGAAGTCCAGGAAATTTACCTTAGCGTGCACACACTTCACTGGAATGAGTTACTCTGGCGTTTTGTAAACAATTGAACATTTTCTTGACTTGATCAAGGATATATTTGTTTCCAGTTTTTACTCCAAAGACAAACTGGATTTAGCTGGTGTCACTTCAGCTTTACCAGCAGATATCTGAAACTTTTAACTACAACATATTGCAATGCCAGTTGAGAAAATTGAGCTGGATCTTCTCTCCCCAGAAGAAGTGGATGGCAGATGTGATTCCCAGCCAGATGTTAGTGAGACCAAATTCAGCAATTTGTATGTGGATTGGTGCAAACAGGAACTTCATTCTTCAGTATCTTTACCCAGTGGTAAGCCTCAATTTTCATTAACTTTCTGGATGCCAACTAATAATGGTGTTAATAATTTAGTGCTAATAATGGTGTGATTTGTAGAACCAGATAAGACAGCTTTGACAACTAACAATTATAGGTGTCAGTATAGATGAGGACAGAGTAACTGGGCTGACTGAGGGGGCCCTGTCCAATAATTTGAGCATTTAAATCTTGGAGAACTCTGTATTGTTCAATGGCATCTGTGAAGACTGCACTGCAGAATTATATTTATAGAGCTATTACAAATATTAATTATAATATAATGAATGCAGTTGAGTGATATTTACATATTGTATTTTCCACTGTTTAGCATGCACATCCTTCCCATTGGTAGATATTGATTCCCTTGAGACTTTCTACTTTGCCTATATCTGAGAATAGTGTATTTTGCTTTTCATAAATAGCTTGCTTCCATCAATACAATGCACCAATATTTTGATCTTGTATGACAGGGATGAGCATTTTCTACCTGTCCCATAATACTAGAACCTGGGGTTATCCCATGAAGCTGATTGGTGGGCGATTTAGGTCAGAAAAAGTAAGTACTTCTTCACACAGCACATAGATAAACTATGGAATTCACTACCACTTTGGATGGCTGTAAAAGGGGGTTGGATAAATTCCTGGAGGAGAAGGCTATCAATGGCTACTAGTCCTGATGGCAATGTGCAACCTTCAGTATCAGAGGCAGTAAATCTATATACTGGGGAACAAGCTGGGGAACGTGGGTGGGAGGGTGCTGTTGCATCATGTCCTGCTTTGGGGTCCCTGGCTGAGACCTAGTTAGCCACTGGTCTGATCCATCATGGCTCTTCTGATGTTCTTAGCACCATGGCACCAAGTAACCAAAAGCTGTAGCAACAGAACCAAAAGCATTGTCAGTTTGCCACTAAGGAAGCCTAAAGTGGCCAAATCTCACATTTTCAAGTGAGATTTCACCTTCTTAGGCTTCCATAATGGTTTGCAACTGTTATGAAAGCCGAAAATAGATATATTTCAATTAAAAATAATCAAGAGTTGGACACTTTAGGTTTCCTTACTAGTTTGCTCCAAAAATTGGATGTATGGGGTGGACAAACTAGTTGTAATGGAGTAGGGTGACTATATGGAAGGGAGGATAACCCTCCTTTATCTTTAACAGTTGTATAGAAAAGAGAATTCCAGCAGGTGTCATTAGTATGTATGCAGCACCTGGTAAAATTGCCTCTTCATCACAACAGTTAAAGTTGCAGAAGCCCTGCCCCTTTTTGTTATGTGTCAGACACAGAACATTGGGCAACTGTGCAGGTGCAGGCAGCCACACACAGGTGCAGTCAGCAGCAGTCATTGATAATGAGAGCACTACTCAGTGAGTCCACAATTGTCTCGATTTTCAATTGTGAAGCTAGAATGCAACAAATGGCCCTGCAAAGCGGGCACATCGTTTCAAAAAACATAGACAGTGAGAGATGCTTTGGCATCCCCACAATATAGGAGGCTAGGAGGATGAGGATTCCTTATGAGTAAATGCCTTCACCTCTGTGTCTGTAATTTGGCACACATGAGTACCTACAGCCCATCTTCAATGTGCCCAAGTTTCATTTTTATATCTTTAAAAATAAAGAAGTTATAGCCCCCCAATGCAAATCTAAGGGGAAAATGAGGCATCCGAATCTCAATTTGTAGATCCAAATCTGGATCCAGATCAGAATCAGATCAGGGGAGATCTGAATCAATCTGGATAGGATCGGGCCCGATTTGGACCTGACAGATCCAGATTCGAATCAGATCGGGGGAGGTCCGAATCAATCCAGATCGGATTGGCCCGATTCAGACCAGACAGATTCGGATCCGGATTGGATCAGGGGGTGTACACAGCCCTATTAAGAACACTGTAGCAAATGGTGGAGAAAGGTGAGGGCTCTTGTTGAAGGTTGATAAAAGAATTGAAGCTGATTGATTTGAGAGATCCCTCCTCCCATGTAAAAGACAACAGTTTATTGGAAGCCCTTACAGTCCAGCAATCTTAGAAATACTGCCTTAAAAATTACAGGGGATTGCTTTGCAGAATATCACAAGTGTGCATTGGTACAATGAGCTGTTGAAAGGACTTACAATTCTACTCACTTTTTTCCACGCTGCCATTGAAAGAAATGTGGCTTAAATTTTTTATTTATTATTTATTTATTTTATTTCATTTCTAACCCGCCTCTCCATCTAGATCGAGGCAGGGAACAACACCAAATATAAATATAAAACAATAAAATAGATAAACCGTTAAAACAGATAAAAACAAATACATTATTAAAAACATCTTAATGTGGTTGAATACTCTGCCGTGCCTTCCTTATGGTAGTACAAAGCCTATTTCATGATGTATGACCTCCCACATGACTCACAGGAGATGTCTGTAACTGACTTAGTTTGCACCTGATGTATAATCACTTGTTACCTCAGGAAGTGCAAACTAAGCATACGACATCTGAATGTAAACATGGATCTATTTTTGTTTAATCACTAAACACAATCACCAGCTCTTCTAATCACCAGAGTAGAGGAAATGCCTCAAAATGGGGAGGATTAAGGAGGATACAGACTTGCATGTGATTTTTAGAAACTAGAAATGATCACTGTCATTTAAATATGCAGTACACCTCACACTAGTGAAGAAGACTGTGACCAGTTGACTTGTGTGCTTGTTCAGTCTGCTGTCCAAGTTCTAACTATCAATGGGAGCATTCAAGATCCCCAATCTAGAGTTCCAAAATCCATATTGGGATAATACTTTATTAGGACACTCAAATTCACACAAAAAGGGCAAGTTTTCAAAATCTCCAGATCTCATCAACAGGCAAGAGGTTACAAAGAACAAGTTGGGACCGGAGGTCGGAGGAAGAAAAAAGGCTGACAATGTTAAAGTTATGAAGCCTGCATGGACTGGGTCTTCAGATGAATATGGACTTCTGTCAGTCTTTCAAATAGAGGATTGTCCTCTGTAAGCTAGGACACATGACTATTTTACATTTTAGCAAAGTTAAGCCATATCTCATGAATGTTGTTTGAAACCCCTCAAAATCACTGGGATTTAAGCAGGTGGAACTAGGTGGAGCATTGCAACCAGAATCTGCAATTTCTTTGCATATTGCAAGAGTTACCAAAATGTTCAGAAATATTTTTTGTTGTTATTGACTCTCCAGTCCTAAATATTACTGCTGGAAATGGCAGAAAAGCACAATGTTTTGTAATGTTGTACCACTCAAGCAGGTGACTGTAGGGATGTCAGAGGAATCTGTTTGGGGGCAGAGAGCAGAGAGTTTTCACAACCTCAGACCCCCAAACTTCATTTCATCCATGAGCTGCCCCGACTTATCACGCAATGACTCAGACCAGCTCGCAATTGTTGTTGTTGTTGTTGTTTTGGGGGAGGGGGTTGCACAATTAACAATTATCGCAAAATATTGGCTCTAAATATTTGGGTAAAACATGATTTGTGCAAAATAGCAGCTGTAAATGCACCATTTTCCACTAATGCCATTATTTACAGCCATGATTTTGCACAAATCACAATTGCCATAAATACTTACAGCTGCGACTTTACACAAATTGCAACTCACAAATTAAAAAAGGGTGGCAATTTCCCCAAATTTCAGGAACTGACAACTGCTCGGCTCACAAATGCAAGCTGAGTCAGGGGCAGCACAGGGATCCATCAGGCCCAGAAAGAGCCAGTTTTCCCCTTGAAAGTCATCCCTTGGTTACAGACATTTTGTTAAAGCACAGTAAGTTTATTTCAGTTGGTTACAATGATTACATGTCAACACTATCTGAGCATAATAATGCTTTCAGTGTTTTTATATCCATGCCATTTTTCTCATGATTTTAAAGTTTCACAGATCTATTTGAAACATTTTCACAAACCTTATGAAACTTGGCAAGGATTTCCCCAATCTAGAGACATGTCTGTGCACTTGCCAGATTAGAACTGACTTTCTACCTTTCTTTCTCACTCATGATACTCATTATGGCTAGGCTCCTTGCTGTCTTTTCAGCTCCTTCCCATGTTCAGACAGGACTATGATTGACACTCTACACATGAGTGACTATACACAGGACTCCATCTACTGTTGGCCACCCTGTCCTTTGCCCTACCAGTTGACACTGTTAAAGTTGCTAGTCAGTTGACCACTGTACATGATAACTATTTTGAGTAGAGTGCAATTGTGCATGTAACTATAGAGAGCAATTACATCCATGGACACTGCTCAGCTATCACAGGGACTGTTACATTAAGTGCATGTAGTTCAATTGCTCCTTTTGCATGTATGCAAATGATTGTTGGAGAAGTAAGAAGGTTCTACTAGCTGTCAGTGGCTTGACACTCTGATTTTAGCATCTGGCTCCCTGAATATCCAGCACAAGAAAATCTGGGGCTCTTGAGATTTGACAGATTTCCCCTGAGCCCCTGGGTCAGCTCCCCACTGGGGCTCGCAAACTCCCATCCATGGCGGGGTCACTTTGGGCAAGTCTTTCCTTCTCCCTCCTGGGTCCTAGGATGGAGAAGGGGAGACATGCCCACAGTGACCCCACCACTGGCCATTGTACATAAGTGTTTCCTTCTCCCAGTTGGGCCTTGGCTGGGAGAAGGAGAGACTTGTGCATAATGGCCAATGGAAGGGCAGCGCTGTGGCTCCTTCCTTGCCACCACCATCACTATTACCTACCGGCCACTCTGCACAACTCTTTCTTGAGAGAGAGAGAGAGAGAGAGAGAGAGAGCATGAGTTGTGCAGAGTGTCTGGCAATGGTGATGGCAGTGGCAGACAATCATGAGCCAGCCTGAGTCAACACAGGTTGAGTCAAGCCAGCTCGTGGACAAGTGAGCCAGAGTCCACGGGAGCCAAGCCACCAAAACCTTGGGGGATGTGACCCTCCTGGAAAGATCCCCCCTCCATCCCTAATTGTAAGTTGGGTTTTGAGATACCAGAAGAACCCCCAAAACAAGGAGCCTTGGGTATAGAACACAAGAGTATATGCCTTGCCCCAGCTTGGAAAGGAGAAGAAGCAGATATGTCAAGCTGCTGTTAAAATCTGAGTATTGTCTTTTGAGCAGACATGCAAAAACCCCTCCCTACAGTACCAATTTCAGATATAGGAGAAATTTGCAAAATATATTGCATTATATACTCTTCCAAATAGGGTAGACACGTAGAAATTGCCCCCCCAAAAGAGGAAAGGCATCCCCCCAAAAGGATGGCCTCAATTTGCATAAAAATTCATATGCTCATTTATATGCAAAATTGCACATTTAGGAATAATAATATAAACTTTTAATAGAAATACAGTCTACCTCAGCATAGTGTGGAAGATTGTGACCAGGTGACTAGTGTAATCAGATGCTAAGTCGTGATGGGCAACAATTCTTGTGGTTCTTTATCTTTAAATTAGATTTGAACAGGCAGCCTTTCAAATAAAAGATGGTCTTCGGGCAGCCTTTTAAATAGGGGAGAGTCCTCTGTAAAATAATAACAAAAGGCCACCACCTGGCCACCCTTCTTGAAAAAAAACTTTTCAAACTGCTGTCCTTATATACAAGCATGTAATAATAGACTTGCATTAAGATGATTCTCTGAAGCAATTAGCAAGCTCCAAAGTCTTTCTGAAGTTAATGGGATGTGCACAAGCATACTATTTGCTTTTGCAATGGTGACCCAAATCAGTTAAACATCACTTCCTCATACATGGACTAGGAAGTAACTTAGCAACAGTGTGGAACATGCTGATGAATGTTGCTCTTGCTAAGAATGACTGGAGTGCTATGAGAGATGGGCTGAATCAGTGACAGCATTTATTATCAACATTTTCAAAGCGTCAGGACTTTATCTTAATCAAATTGTCAGAGTTGCTTTCCTTTTCAAAATGGCACCATATTTCTCTCTCAGAGGTTCAAAGTAGGAAGAAAGTAATTGGTCATATATGTTGCTATGGTTTAGGTCCGAATGAATTACCGCAAACAAATTCTGCCTGGCATTCAGAATATTGTCTCCTAGGAGATATTTCCACATACAGAGCCAACACCATTGAGAAAAGTAGGGTTTTGTTACTGCAGCCAACATATTACACCTTATTTTTGGGGTTCATGGAATGTTCCTAGGCAGCATTCAAATACAAAACTAGCCACAATGAAAGTGCATGGAAATCAAGGCCATTTTGCACTCAGGCAGTCTGTGGGAGGTATTTAGTATTGACAAAGCTCAAGGTTCTCATAGGCATAATGTTGTGGGTTTTTTTACATTCAAGTATGTACACCAGAATATAAAAATGAAAGGTTTACGCATGTTTCAAACAAACCTTTTCCACTTTAATGGGCATGAAAATATGGGTAACTTCTCAGTTCCGAGAAAAACTGCATTTGCCTGATGCATGCCTCTCTTTTTTTCTTCTCTTTCTATTTCCCTCCCTCCCTCCTTACCATACTCAAGTTCAAAATATCTTTTGAGAAATCCTCCTACAGGGGTCAGAGAATATCTGTTAGATGGAAAGAAATAGATTTGACTAAACTGTCTGGTTTATGGTGTGCTGTAGCTAAGGATTTTGACAGACAAATTTGTTTAACCAAGGATGAAATCCTATGCAATCCTACAATTCCCAGCACGCTGGCTGGGGCCTGCTGGGAGTTGTCACAAAGGTGGTGTTTGCTACAAAAATATGTCATCACCATAATTTCCAAAATCCTGCTTTCCAACTGCCTTCTTCTGAGTGCTGGCATCTTTGTGAACTAAGATGTAAGCAACCAAAGTACTGTACTCAAGTTTTCTTCAACTGCTCAGATCCAGATTATAAGAGTGTGGAGTTCACACTATTTTCCCTTTGTTTTGATTTTGCACCACTTTTTAAACACACACACACACACACACCTTCTACTAGGGACAGCTGATACAATTCAGATCAACATTCAGAAGCCATCTTTTTCAAAGATCTGTGACCAGAAACACAAGGCCAAGTATAATGCTGCCAAGGGAAATAATTGTGTAGTGGTGTTTCAAAGTAAAATATAAGTTATTAGCAGTCTCCCTGACCTCTGAATTCTGTAGTACTCATTTCATTACTTCTGATAGGTAGCAGGATAACTTTGGATGTCTTACTGAGCCACTGTCGTTTTTAATTTTGACTTTACCTGGAAGTCCAAATAGAAGTGTAATGTTCAATTACCATCATATCCTGGTAATAAGAACCCTTCGCATAAGAGACAGTCCACTATCCATTCTCATATATGTAATACATGTCATTATGAAAATGAAATGGCTATCTGCTGAGACTCTTCACATTGAAAAGCGACAGCTATGTACGTTGTCACCAGTGTGAACAGATTGGCTGTCAAGGGAGATTCTCACTGCATTATAAATGAGAACATTTCAAAAGCCTGTGTTTAAGGAAAATACAGTCAAACTTCATTTATTGCCTACTTCCTATATATTTTCCATTTCTTTGCATTTTATTGTTATTGCTGACTGTTGCTGACAATAGTTCTTTTGGGAAGCATCAGGTCATCTTTAGTTCCAGGCAGAAGCTTCTTCATTTGTTTCAAACAGGCTTTCCATTTCTCTCTCTCTCTCTCTCTCCCAGCAGGGGTTTAAAGTTTGATGAATAGTGCTGCTTGGCTCAGTCTCTAAAGAGCTAAGAAGAGAAATCTAATGGGGTTATGGCAATTGCTTATTTTTATTACTCAGAGATCCAGTCCTACCAGTAAGCAGAGTGAGACTGTTACCTGAGGTGGCAGATGCTGGGAACTGCCAGTAAGGCAGTAAGACTGTGGGCCACATGTGGTTCATGCCTAGGCTGACCATCTGAAAAGGAGGACAGGGCTCATATAACTTTAACAGTTGTAGAGAAAAGGGAATTTCAATCAGTGTCATTTGTATGCAATTAGTTCCTGGTGATATTCCCTTTTCATCACAACAGTTAAAGTTGCAGAGCCCTGCCTTCTTTTGTATATGGTCACTCTAGTATAGTGCCTGCACCTTTAACAGTTGTGATGAAGAGGGAATTTCACCAGGAATTAATTGCATACAAATGACACCTGCTGAAATTCCCTTTTCTCTACAACTGTTAAAGTTATATGAGCCCTGTCCTCCTTTTCAGATGGTCAGCCTATTCATGCCCACCTTTGAGATCTATCCCCTGGATCCATCTCAGATCTCATTGAACTCTGCCCCCTATACCAAAGGGCCCTGCCCTCAAGCTCATTGAAGTACCAGAATTCTTTCATTTCAAAAGTTGGCCACCATACATGTATAAGGTGTTCAAGAGCAGGATCCCACATTTGCATAGCAAGAATCTTCTGAGATCCTCTTTGATGTGTAGGACATACGATATGTCCCAAAGTCTTGGCTTACAAGCAGAACTGGATGATTTTGGAAACCTGGGCAGGAAGCAAGAACAGACTTAGCCCTGAAACTTTTCCTGACCTGGATTGCTGCCATTATAGTTTCTCTTGAAAAACTGAAGGCAATGAAATTGTATCTAACCAGGGGTGGGCAACTTGTTGCCCCCCAGATGTTTGGTCTACAACTCCCATATTCCACCATTAACTATGCTGTTTAGGGTAGACTGACCAGATAAAATCCAGATCAGGGCTCATGTAACTTTAACAGTTGTAGAGAAAAGGGAATTTCTGCCAGTGTCATTTGTATGCAATGAGCCCTGACCTGGATTTTATCTGGTCACCCTAGTTTAGGGCTGATGGGAGTTGTAGGCCAAATATTTGGCGGGCCACAAGTTTCAGTACACAAAACCAAGTTGGTTCAGACCTCAAGACTGCCTTTTGATAATGAGAATAAGGCATCATGGATTTAAGAAATTATTTTGCTTTCTGGTTTATGCTAGTCCACAGAACATATAACTCAGTCAGTTGTATTATCTACCATGTTGTGGCTGAGTGTCTCCAGGTGGTTAGTTCATGGCAGCCTTTGCAGTCAATGATCTATAGTGTTATGGTGTTATCCAGTTAATGACTGGCACACATATGGGTTCTTCTTTAATAAATTGTTATAACTGAACTAGATGCTAAAAAAGTCCATTATCCTGTTGAATACTGACATTAAAATTCCAATATAGATGATAGGGATGGGAGAGAACTTTGTTGTGTTTCCATTTTAAAGCAATCTAATATAATTCTCAATCTAATATGTATAGGCTGACCATCTGAAAAGGAGGACAGGGCTCATATAACTTTAACAGTTGTAGAGAAAAGGGAATTTCAGCAGGTGTCATTTGTATGCAATTAATTCCTGGTGAAATTCCCTCTTCATCACAACTGTTAAAGGTGCAGGCACTATACTAGAGTGACCATATACAAAAGAAGGCAGGGCTCTGCAACTTTAACTGTTGTGATGAAGAGGGAATATCACCAGGAACTAATTGCATACAAATGACACTGATTGAAATTCCCTTTTCTCTACAACTGTTAAAGTTATATGAGCCCTGTCCTCCTTTTCAGATGGTCAGCCTAAATATGTATAACAGAACTAGGGTGACCAGATAAAATCCAGGTCAGGGCTCATGTAACTTTAACAGTTGTAGAGAAAAGGGAATTTCAATCAGTGTCATTTGTATGCAATTAGTTCCTGGTGATATTCCCTCTTCATCACAACAGTTAAAGTTGCAGAGCCCTGCCTTCTTTTGTATATGGTCACTCTAGTATAGTGCCTGCACCTTTAACAGTTGTGATGAAGAGGGAATTTCACCAGGAACTAATTGCATACAAATGACACCTGCTGAAATTCCCTTTTCTCTACAACTGTTAAAGTTACATGAGCCGTGACCTGGATTTTATCTGGTCAGCCTAACAGAACGCAATTATCCTTTGGAATGTGGACATCTTCATATTTCATGATGCAAATTTCTAAACTCAAAAATGGTGTACAAAATGTTGCCTATCAGAGAAAGATACATACAAACCATTGTGTATTATAAAGATGCATATGGAATGCATATGTTAGGGAATGTTGCATACAAGATATGAACTATTGTTCTTTTTGAAAAATAAAAATAAATTGCAGACTGATGTTTCAATACATGGATTGGATATAGACTACTTTGTCTATCTGTAGTGGATCATCATAAGTTCAAGTTGTGTTTAAGAGTGTGCTACTAGTAGATCTTTGCTTATTTTTTGGGATGTGGCTTCTCTCTTTAAAAAGAATGTTTAACTCTCTCCTCTGCATATGCAGTGAGGCTGTTGCCAGCGAGTAATTCAAAGCTCACATAGAGGTCTAACGTGCTGAGTCATTGACCTCTGCCCTCAAGCTTCATGACTTATATCCTCGCATGGCTAAAATAGATGGAAACTAGGCTGGATATAGAAGTTTAATGTTTCCCAGAGGGATGATTTCTCTTGTATGCTCTTCCTCCCACTAATGAGCTATTTACTTTTAAGTTAGGGATAGGAGTCTATTCCACAAATCTAAGTCTATTTAAAGGGAGGGAATGCAGTGATTTATGACTAGATAGCAAGAGGCAGCTAGGGTTTTGCTAAAGCTGGCCATCTTTCCTGGAACACACTGTGTAACAGATATAAGATGGTGCTTATTGGCATACACCATATCCCAAAACATGTGCATGTGATTCTCTAATTCAACAGGTACTCTATTGCAGGGGTGGGCAGAAGGTAACTTGGGATCTACTGGGAGATCTCTGGGTGACCTGCAGTAGACCAGCAAGGGGTTCTGACTTCTAAGTGTTTCACAGTAGCAACAACTGAGAAGCCCCCTTCCCCCTATTAGGTTGCTAGGGTGGGAGGATGAAACGAGGAGTAGATTTTTGTATGAAAGGACTTGTGAGCTTGTTTTTGGTGCTGATCACAACCTCTTGGGCTGAAGAAGTGCTTAGAAGCACTCTGGTCCTTCATTTTTGGCATATGTGTCTACCCACATTGCTCCACAGTTTGTAGTACCAACAGAAATCTATTTCACGGCAAACCCAGTTGCCGGTAAGAAAATGGGTTTTTTAAAAAAGTGGAATATTAATAATAATAACAACCCGCCTCTACCTCTGGATCGAGGCAGGGAACAACATTGAATACAAAAATACTATAAAATAAATGAAACTGTTTAAAAACATATAAAACTAATACATGATTAAAATAACAGTCAAACATCTTAAAATTTGACTGGGCAAGCCTGCCGGAAGAGAACAGTCTTTATGGCTTTCTTAAATTTGGAAAGACTGTGAAGTTGACAAATCTCTCCCAGCAGGCCATTCCACAGTCTGGGAGCGGCAGAAGAGAAGGTCCTCTGGGTAATGGTTGTCAGCCTAGTTTTGGCTGACTGGAGTAAATTCTTCTCAGAGGACCTGAGTATGTGGGACGGATTGTATGGGAGAAGGCATTCCCGCAGGTAACTTGGACCCAAACCATGTAGGGCTTTAAAGGTAATAACCAACACTTTATACTTCACCTGGAAACTAATTGGCAGCCAGTGGAGTGATTTTAAAGTTGGTAGGTTACATTGGAGGGTGGCAAGAAAGGTGTCTGAATGCATTGGTGGCCACAGGCAACATATTGCCTACCCCTGCCACAAACCATGGAATCTATCTGGATTTTCTTTCTGGGATGGAATTTGGAGGCATGATGTTATAGTAACTCCAGTCTTTTCTGGAGAGTCCAGAAGGTGCTTCTAGGGCATGCCTTCTCCACCTGTCAGCCTTTAGCAGAACTTCAAAGTTCTATCTTGTCCCTCATGCTTTTTAACATTTACATCATGGGAGAATAACACCAAGGCCATCCTTGGGATTTTGTGCAGCCTCTCATTATCCCCCAACACTGCTGAATTTACTGCTGATTTTGCCACGGCCAGTGCTACCAAGTTTACAACTGATGTCTGTCTCCTTGGCTGTCTTGCCTGCCACCATTGATTTGTCTCCTGCCTTGCCACTGCTGATTCCTTCCTATGCTAAGCATTACTCCTTCTGCTTCTTCGATAATGTTCTTGGAGCTGGTCTCAGAGAGCCTGCACTCTGAGCACTGGAGGCTGGAGTATCTATTAGGAGATAGTTTGGCTAGCATTGTCGAAAGGCATCCTCTGTCAAGAATGCAGCTGTCAGTATTGTTGCTGTTGACAGAAGAGAGACAGATTATCATCATCATCATCATCATCATCATCATCATCACACCAGCTTTAAAATCGCTCCACTGGCTGCCAATTAGTTTCCAGGTGAAGTACTAAATGTAGGTTATTACCTTTAAAGCCCTTCATAGTTTGGGTCCAGGTTACCTGCGGGATCGCCTTCTCCCATACAATCCGCCCCGCACGCTCAGGTCCTCTGGGAAGAATTTACTCCAGTCAGCCAGAACTAGGCTGATCAGTGTTACCCAGAGGGCCTTCTCTTCTGCCGCTCCCAGACTGTGGAATGACCTGCCAGGACAGATCCGCCAACTGACCAGTCTTCAAGAATTTAAGAGAGTGATAAAGACTGATCTCTTCCCGCAGGCATACCCAGTCGAATTTTAAGACTTTTTTGATTTTAATGATGTATTAATTTTATATGTTTTTAATTAGTTTATGTATTTTATATATTTTACATTGATGTTGTTCCCCGCCTCGATCCGGAGGGAGAGGTGGGTAAGAAATAATCATCATCATCATCATCATCATCATCATTATAATCATATTTATTTCTATCCCACCTTTTGCCCAATACTGAGCCTCAAGGCGGCTTTAAAAAACTAAAACATATGCAGTTAAAAACTATAAATAGAAATATGCAAAAGTTTAAAAATATAATTAAATAGGTTTCAATATTAAAACATTTCAATATTTAAAATACATATTAAATTTTAAAAAATTTAAAAGTAGATGTATGTCCACATTATTCACCAAAGGCCTGCCGGAATGATAAAGTTTTTGCCTGCCTCTGAAAACATATCAAGGAAGGAGCCAGTCTAGCTTCCCAGGGAAAAGAGTTCCAGAGCCTTGGAGCAGCCACCAAGAAGGCCCTCTCCCATGTACCCATCGGGCATGCCTGGGATGTTGGTGGGACTGAAAGGCTTCCCCAGAAGATCTCAGAGCACAGGCAGGCTCAAATGGGAGAATACGGTCTTTCAGATAACCTGGACCCGAGCTGTATAGGTAGGCTGACCATCTGAAAAGGAGGACAGGGCTCCTGTAACTTTAACTGTTGTAGACAAAAGGGAATTTCAGCCAGTGTCATTTGTATGCAATTAGTTCCTGGTGAAATTCCCTCTTCATCACAACTGTTAAAGTTGCAGGGGCCCTGCCTTCTTTTGTATATGGTCACTCTAGTATAGTGCCTGCAACTTTAACTGTTGTGATGAAGAGAGAATTTCACCAGGAACTAATTGCATACAAATGACACTGGCTGAAATTCCCTTTCCTCTACAACTGTTAAAGTTACAGGAGCCCTGTCCTCCTTTTCAGATGGTCAGCCTAGTATAGGGCTTTATAGGTGATAACCAGCACTTTGAATTGTACCTGGAAACAGACTAGAAGCCAGTGGAGCTGTTGTATGAGGGAAGTTGTGTGCTCCCCTCTTATGCACTCTTCAAATACATTGAAAAGGAAGGCAATGGTAGAGGTGGAGGGGTATTGTGTTTGTGCATGTAAGAATGTGTGTACATGTGTGCACAAATGTGGAGCCCCTGGCCTACCAGCTAACACCAGTTGCAGCCCTCAAGGCTAAAATGGTTGTACACACCACTGATAAACATGAAACTATTGGGAGAAGTAAACTGAAGGTTTGGGCTACAATATCCCAGGTATGAAGATAATACTAGAGATGTGAGAACTTATACACTGCCTTGGGAAGACAGCAACGCCATGAAAGTCAGTTATAATTAAAAAAATTAAATAAATATTTCTAAAGATGGAAATATTTGAAGTTTTGGTGAGGTATTTTTTAAAATTTCTTTCTTTATTTATTTTATACCCCCACTCTTTTGGTACCTTTCTAATAGGATTGCCTGACAAGCCATTGTGTGAAATGGAAGACGGCCCTTAATATTCTAGAGCAAATTCATCATTTAAAAGGGGGGGGGGGAGAATCTATGTAGGAAGCTGGATGTTATAAATAAAGAGGAGTCTGAATGATGTTAGAAAAGTCTAAATATTTTTAAGAGAAAACTTGGCTGCCTGTTAGTCTCCACAGGCAAGGATGAACAATGCTGTTTTACTGCTCAGTTCCATTCATTTTAACATCATATAGCCTGGACATTTAAACAAGTGTTATTAATTAGTCAAATGTTTATCATATGTTCACTTTCTTTTGCAAGTCCCCAAAATCACTAGATCATATCAGGCCAAAGGCATTGTAATATACAATGTAACATACCTTTCAGTGCACGCTATTTTCTGTGAACTGGATTCAAGATTACAGTTTTAACAAGGTGGCTTTGGAAAAGATTGTCATAAGTGAGTGTTAATGCTTTATATTTTCTGCTCTGTATCAACATTGCCATGGCATAAGAGGGCAGGTTAAAGAATAGAAAGTAGAGGGTAGGAATAAATGGACTGCTTTCAAAATGGAGGGAAGTAAGCAGTGAGATAGCTAAGTTTGCAGATGACACTAAATTATTCATCTGCAATCCACTTGAAAAACCAAGTGGACTGCAAAGAACTCCAGGAGGAAGAAGTCAGACCAGTTGAATGAGCAACAAAATGGCAAACGATGCTCAGTGTAGAGTAATGCTCGTTAGTACAACAAAACCTACCTTCATATGTACACTACTGGGGGATTAACTAGAATTGATCAAGCTTTCAGCTGGCTAATACTATATTCAGGGGTCATAATGTTCTCCTGTAAATATGAAGAGAAACTTATCTTGGATTTTTCTCTGACTTGGATTTCCATTCTACCCACTTTCTCCCTCCCTTCTGCCCCACTATGTGGGGGGAAGGGAAGGCAGGAATACTTCTTCCCCCCCCCCCCCCCCGCACTCTGCACACTGCTATGCAAAGCGCAGGGATGCAAGAAGCTGAGCTCTGTGCTGATTATTGAAGTGGGGGAGAGGGCTTATTTCTGAGACAATCCAGTTCAAGCTGTATAAAAATCCTCCCATCACTACTAACCAGAAAGGGGGGAGGGCAGATGACTCCCTCCCATGCACTGAAAGAACGTGTGAGGGGGGTTGTGAAACCAACAGGCTACCTCCACCTGTATGCTGAGGTTTACTGAAGCCATGTCCCCATCACCTGTGCTTTCAGCTAACATAGGAAGGGGTCCTATATACACACATCAGTATGCATCTAGATCCCCTTCATAAGCTAGCCAAATGTGGAGATGGTGGCATCTGTGGCCACAATACATGGCCCTGAGGGGCAGGCTTTGCCCACACTGTCTTGTGATGCCCCTGATGAGTGTTTTCAGTGTGTGTGGAAGGCATCTGAATCCCTCCATAGGTAAGACAACATGGTCAATAGCTGAATTAAAATACCACCTTGTGGGAAATTTCATAGAACCAGAAAAGGTATAGATAAAGACAACTGAAATCATCAAGAGGTTGGAGCACCTTTTCTACAAAGTAAGGCTAAAATATGAAGGGATTTAATTATGAAAAAGGTGAGAAAGGGAACACAATATATGTTATAAAATATCCATGGTTTTAACTAGTTTCTCATGATACTAGTTACTAAAACTCCAGGTATCCCAATGAGATTTACTGGCAGTACATTCAAAAAGTGTGTGTGTGTGTGGGGAGCAATAATTTATGGAATGTATAGCCAATAGAATTTTCTGGTGGTTTTTCCTGCTAAAAATAATCTGCATTTTCTCTACATGGGAGAAAATATAAGGGTGTGTCACATGTTATGCCATACTTGATTATCATATAGGCTAGAAAAATATCCAATCTAAATTTAGGAAGGAAATCTTCAATCTATCATGTATTCCATTGGTAGCCTTTGCATTTCCATACTGAAACACTTAGGGCTTTTCCACACCATACGGGTGTAGAGAGAGGGAGGGAGGGAGGGAGGGAGGGAGGTGCAACGATCCCAGAAGTGCCTGCTTCTGGGATTGTCACTCTGATGCACATGGGAGGCGCAACATCCCGGGAGGAAGGAGGGATGTCACACTGTCGCGGGCACCATTTTTTTAAAGGATCCAAAGAGTGTACTTGCGTTCCTTCACAAAGGTAGGCTTTTTTAAAAAACCCAACCAGTCCCCCAACCTCCCCCCACCATCCTGGGGATGGCAGATTTGCTCCCCCCTCTCCCCTGATGGGCACAGAACCGCACAGTGTGGCTCCGTGCCCATTTCTGCTGCTGTGCTTACTTGTGACTAAGTGTGGCAGCAGCCGGGATGGGCGGGCGGCCACTTCTCCCGCAGTCTCAGGCCATTCCCGGGACCGCAGAAAGAATCGAGTTTCCCCAGGGATCCCATATCCCGGAGAAACCCGTACCCATCCCCCCCACCCCGGGAGTCCCTGTGCATCATTTGGACTCACAGGGACTACCTGGGGATGGTCCTGGGTAAAAAGGCTGGTGTAGAAACGGCCTTCATCTTTTAAAACATATAATCCATGATCAATTTTATTCTGAAATGTTCCTAGCTAAAGGTGAGTTGGTTACTTCAATATTGCACTGCTCACATGAGTAGTAGGGATGTGCACTGACCCCCCGGATCGGATCGGATAGCGGATCGGAATCGGACCTGGGGGGTCGGATCGGATCGGATCGGATCGGAGGCTGGTCGGATCGGATCGGACCAGATGTCCGATCCGGATCGGACGCCATTTTGAATGCTTTTTCCCATAGCCAAGTATTGTTTTACAAAAACGCCTATAACTTTTTCATTTTTAAAGATAGAAGGATGAAACTTGGGGACATTGTAGACTGGTTAGGGATAGTTATCTGTGAGAAATTTCAGAAAGATTGGTGCATGCGTTTTGTGGCAATTAATTTTTTAATAAATACCCAGGAATGCTTATAACTTTGTCATTTTTAAAGTTACAAACATGAAACTTTGCCACATTGTAGGAGGTACCTTGGGACCTATGTGTGTGAAATTTCAGAAACATAGGTGCTTGCCTTGTGTGGCAATTAATTTTAGAAAAATAGGTAGTAGTGGGGTAAATACAGTTACGCCTCCCATTTTTTTATTTTTTAAGATACAAACAGGAAACTTGGGCACATTACAGGTACCACTTGCCTTGATATGTGAGTGAAATTTCAGAAACATTGGAGCTTTCCTTGTGTGGCAATTAATTTTTGAAACAATGAGGAAAGAAACACCTATAACTTTGTCATTTTTAAAGTTACACACATGAAACTTTGCCACATTGTAGGTGGTACCTTGGGACCCATGTGTATGAAATTTCGGAAACGTAGGTGCTTGCCTTGTGTGGCAATTAATTTTTTAATAAATACCCAGGAATGCCTATAACTTTGTCATTTGTAAAGTTACACACATGAAACTTTGCCACATTGTAGGTGGTACCTTGGGACCTATGTGTGTGAAATTTCAAAAACGTAGGTGCTTGCCTTGTATGGCAATTAATTTTAGAAAAATGGGTAGTAGTGGGGTAAATACAGTTACGCCTCCCATTTTTTTATTTTTTAAGATACAAACAGGAAACATGGGCACATTACAGGGAACACTTCACTTGATAGGTGTGTAAAATTTCAGACAGCTGGGTCCAGGCATGTGGTGGCAATTAATTTTTGAAACAATGAGGAAAGAAACGCCTATAACTTTTTTATTTTAAAAGTTAGAAGTCTGAACATTGCTCACTTTGTAGATGGGTTAGGGGTAGATATGTGTCAGAAATTTCAGAATGATAGGTCCAGGCATTTGATGGCTATGGAATTTTTAAATTACATGTTTCAAAAAAATTTCTACAGAGGCCAGGTCTTCCCCTCCCGCTTCCCGCGAAGAAAAGGAAACACTGTCTCGTCTCGATCCCTTTGATCCTTGCTAGTATCCATTACAGGGCTCGTGTCTGCTTGAGTAAAAAAGTGAAAGTAGGAAAGCAGACACGAGCCCTGTAATGGATACTAGCAAGGATCAAAGGGATCGAGACGAGACAGTGTTTCCTTTTCTTCGCGGGAAGCGGGAGGGGGAGGAAAGGAAGACCTGGCCTCTGTGGAACATTTTTTGAAACATTTAATCTAAAAATTCCATAGCCATCAAATGCCTGGACCTATCATTCTGAAATTTCTGACACATATCTACCCCTAACCCATCTACAAAGTGAGCAATGTTCAGACTTCTAACTTTTAAAATAAAAAAGTTATAGGCGTTTCTTTCCTCATTGTTTCAAAAATTAATTGCCACCACATGCCTGGACCCAGCTTTCGGAAATTTTACACACCTATCAAGTGAAGTGTTCCCTGTAATGTGCCCATGTTTCCTGTTTGTATCTTAAAAAATAAAAAAATGGGAGGCGTAACTGTATTTACCCCACTACTACCCATTTTTCTAAAATTAATTGCCATACAAGGCAAGCACCTACGTTTTTGAAATTTAGCACACATAGGTCCCAAGGTACCTCCTACAATGTGGCAAAGTTTCATGTGTGTAACTTTAAAAATGACAAAGTTATAGGCATTCCTGGGTATTTATTAAAAAATTAATTGCCACAAAACGCATGCACCAATCTTTCTGAAATTTCTCACAGATAACTATCCCTAACCAGTCTACAATGTGCCCAAGTTTCCTGTTTGTATCTTCAAAAATAAAAATGTGGGAGGCATAACTGTATTTCTCAGTGGGAAAGTGCAATGCAATGATTCCCTATGGGAAAGTGCAATGCAATGATTCCCTATGGGAAAGTACTGTCCAATGAATCCTTATGGGCAAGTGCTGTCCAATGAATCCCTCATTGTTTCAAAAATTAATTGCCACACCAGGCAAGCACCAATGTTTCTGAAATTTTACACACATATCAAGTGAAGTGTTCCCTGTAATGTGCCCAAGTTTCCTGTTTGTATCTTCAAAACTAAAAAAATGGGAGGCGTAACTGTATTTACCCCACTACTACCCATTTTTCTAAAATTAATTGCCACACAAGGCAAGCACCTATGTTTCTGAAATTTTACACACATAGGTCCCAAGGTACCACCTACAATGTGGCAAAGTTTCATGTGTGTAACTTTAAAAATGACAAAGTTATAGGTGTTTCTTTCCTCATTGTTTCAAAACTTAATTGCCACACAAGGCAAGCTCCAATGTTTCTGAAATTTCACTCACATATCAAGGCAAGTGGTATCTGTAATGTGCCCAAGTTTCCTGTTTGTATCTTAAAAAATAAAAAAATGGGAGGCGTAACTGTATTTACCCCACTACTACCCATTTTTCTAAAATTAATTGCCACACAAGGCAAGCACCTATGTTTCTGAAATTTCACACACATAGGTCCCAAGGTACCTCCTACAATGTGGCAAAGTTTCATGTTTGTAACTTTAAAAATGACAAAGTTATAAGCATTCCTGGGTATTTATTAAAAAATTAATTGCCACAAAACGCATGCACCAATCTTTCTGAAATTTCTCACAGATAACTATCCCTAACCAGTCTACAATGTCCCCAAGTTTCATCCTTCTATCTTTAAAAATGAAAAAGTTATAGGCGTTTTTGTAAAACAATACTTGGCTATGGGAAAAAGCATTCAAAATGGCGTCCGATCCGGATCGGACCTCATCGGATCGGATCGGATCGGATCGGAGGTTGGTCGGATCGGATCGGATCGGATCGGATTTTCCCGATTTTGGGTCGGATCGGATTCGGATCGTGGATCGGATCCGATCCGATGCACACCCCTAATGAGTAGACCACTCACATGAGACATTTTTGTTGAATATTGGTCAGTCACTGGTATATCACCAGACTCTGAAAAGGACTTTGTTTGCAGACAAAGCTCCAGCTATATTCATGGGAATTACATGGGGGAAGGGGAAAGAGCTAGGGATTGAGGATTGGGGGACAAATTAAGTGTTGGGAATTGAGATGAACTTCTATGGAAGCAATCAGTATCCAGCCGAGTCCCTGTTATAGACCAAACTAGCTCTGACTCGGAAGCTGTTGTAAAGGTCATTTTTGGCACAGGGTCAACTCTGATCAATTTGGCATATAAAGTGTGTCTCTCTGATCTGGCTGATCTTCCAGCAGTCCCTCTTCTTTTCAGAACTCAATTGCTCTAAACCAGCCTGCTGTTACTGGAGTTCCTTGTGGTCCAGAGGCTGTCAACTCATGTTGAAAGGCCTGCATGTTGCCATAACCTGATTCCAGGCCATCAATGCACACGATGTAGACAGGAATTGCAGGCGAAAGGGGGAAATAAGAGACAACTGTATATGGTATCAAATTCGGGCCACATTTATTGAAGAACTGCAAAAGGAAACTGGGTGAGCCCTAAACTACGCCAGCAACTAGCTAGGTGTTTTATTTCGGGCGAAGTATTCTATGGCTGGCGAGTGGCGTCAGATGATCACCACACACTGACCATACTCCTTTTGGGGAGGGTAGACCAACCCATGCCACTCACCCCCCGTGCCGCACAACTCCGGTTGGAGTGACGAGAGTTGGCCTAGCAGGTGGCCTTATCCCCCACACTGGTGCCGCACGACTCCCAGCAGAAGGCCTCAGGTATCACCTGTCACCAAACAACAGTGCCACAGAATGATCACCATTGCTTTCCTCTAAGCATGCCCGTCCTAATAGCCTAAGCCAAATGTGACCAAATTAGCCAAGATCAAGATATTATAATTCCTAAGACACTCTCTCCCCACTTACAGTGTGAAGTAGGCCAGTCAGACTATGTGCCCAAAATTCCTACTCGGCCCCCCAATAGGACAACCAGGTAAAACCCACACTGCATACAAGGAGGGAGGGAGCCATGCCTCGAAGAGCGTGGAGGCCTGGGTGCAGCCACTCAGCTCAGTGGTGCCAAATATGTACCAATGGGGAAAGAGCATGTCTCTTCTCTCCCCACCCGCAACTTCCTCCCCGCAGCCAGTGCCAGGAAGCGGGGGAAGGGCATTTGTGTTGAGACTGTGGCTGTTTCTGAAACAAAGGAAAAGCCCAGGGAAGCCCAAGGTTAGGATGGTTTATTTCCAGTTTAAGAAGATTCCATTGTTTATGTTGAGTTCTTCTACAGTCTTCCTGGACTGAGTGTTTTTTTGTTTTTTTGTTTTTTTTTTGTTTTTTTGATGTTGTTTTAAACCTCTTTTCTGAAAAGTGATTTGGAGAACATTTTGGTGTACAGCCTCTCTGTTGTGGAATATTTCAGTTTAGTGATCGTAATGCAGTTTGTGAAAGGACAAAATCACCTTTTAGAACAAGTAATATTTAACTTTCACCTAGTACTATCAAGGGGCTGCCAGTGTTAACCTAACAGAAGCAAATTATCGATATTAACCTATGCTAAAGTGTGGTTGAGGAAATGCTGATTCTCTTCACTAGTACTGTGTGCATCCTCTTTTTGTGCTACCTGTTTAATACCCAAAGCTGAATGCCTTATTTTCGGAGATAACAGAGAAACAAGGGATCCCCTTGGAAGAAACTCATGGGGTTGGTGTTGTTGGACGGCAGATGGCTGAAGCCTCCTCCCTTCCCCATTGCCCCTGAAACAGCTGGAATCACTGCTTTACCACCAGTAAAAATTGCTTATTAAGAAATTAAAAACAAAAACAAATATGTGAGACACTGAAATGGATAGATTTGTTCATCCCTACATTCTCAACTTGAAAAACTTACCAAAATCCAAACAAAAAATCCAAAATGTATATTTTACAAATAACCAATGTATCCATTTTATGAAAATATTCCAAACAAAACATTCAAAATCATGCAATAATGTGCATGCTCATGCTGTGGTTTTTTTAAAACAACAACAACATAATAATAATAGATTGATGCAGTAATGGAATGGGTGTGTCTGTGTGCATAAGGCAATCAAAATACCCAGATGTAAATATGGAAGAAAAGATCAATCTAATCTTCAGCCTTTAAAGTCTTTCTAAAAGAAGGTGGTCTGCAGATGAATTTTGTGTTTTCTATTATTTCTTTGGGAATGTGCTGTCCTTGTCCTTTGGTAGAATATATCTGGCTGAAAGATGAAATATTTTAGTCTATTTTTTTCCTTCCAGTATTAGCTTGTCAACATAGAGTTCACAAAGGAAGGAAGGAAGAGATGCTCAAAGGCTTACTGGAATTCCTGTATAAACCACGTGGACTTTGAGGCAAAGGAGATAAAGATATCATATCTCCACACTACCCTAAATAATATGCCAGTATACCGGTAACATAACAAGCTCATAATTTTCAACTTTGCTTTTTAAAGTAGCTGCTCCAACTAATGTATGGACCTTATTATTTCCTCTCTTTTGGTCACTATTTGAACACATCCATGATTTATTTATTTATTTATTTGTTGCATTTATATACCACCCCATAGCCGAAGCTCTCTGGGCAGTTTACAAAAATTGAAAACATTGAACATTAAAAAATTGATATACAAAATTTTAAAACCATAAAAAACATAAAACAGATTATAAATGCAATATCCATTTAAAACAACTATTCTGAGTCAAACATCAACAACAACAACGACAACAAAACACCCCTCAACGTACGCTGTTAAATGCCTGGGAGAAGAGATAGTAGCCTTCTACTTTCTGTCATTCACTATAGGTCAGTATCCCTAATTTTCCTAGTTCTAATCCATGTTTTAGTGATCTGCACCATAGTGTTAACGAAGAAAAAATGAGCTTCTTCAAATAAAGTTCCAGCTCCTTGTTTTATGCCTCCTGTTTTGTCAATACTTTCAAAAATAGCCATGTAGTGACAAAATATGCAGTCTTTCTTAAGAAACACCCTTCTTTTATCAGATAAATCTTCATCAATCTACTTGTTATGCAGTAGTAAAACTACGTGCCACAATAAACTGCTTCGGTACATTCCGATCTTTTGTGTTATGCTGGCTGGATGAGGATAGGATTGCTACAAAATTACTTAAACTGTTTCAACTCCAACTTATATCCAGAACTGTGATTTCATTCTGATATAATCACATAATTATAAACCTTAAGCATGCTAGTGCTATGCTATCACAACTTAAGAAGTATAAGACATGAAGATGTGCTGAATTAGGGGTATAGCTTACATCCAATACTCACCTTCCACAGGGCTAGGTCCTGTTTCTCCCATTTATGTAAAGTGGCATATACAAAACAGCATATGACACCGGCCAATATCAGAGACAAGATTAAATGGACTATATATCCGCCTTCATATTAAAAAGTGATATGGCAAACCCCATAGCAACCCTCATGACATCAGGTGAGGACTCAGCCTATGCACCACTATCTGGCCCTGACCACAAGAGGGTTTACAGAGTTCACTGCGCTCCACTTCACTCTGCTCCCTCACCCTACTCTTAGTTTCACATGGAACAAGTTTGAGTAGGGATGCATGAGAATTTTGTTTTTGTTCGCAAAGTATGAAAGCATGCCCCATTCAAAGTTCTGAGCACGAACATGTATCTGCCAAAAATATTTGCAAATTGACAGCTATGAGCTTGCATTCACCTCATTCCCGATTCTCAATTCAATTTGTATTTTTGGCATGTATCTGCCAAAAATATTTGCAAATTGTCACCTCATTCCCGATTCTCAATTCAATTTGTACAAATTTTCAAATTTGCACAAATTTCCTCAGTAGACTGAATCAGCCCAGATTTAATCTATGGACCAAGTTTGTGCAAATTTAGGGAGATTTACCCAAATCTCCCATTCAATCACTGCTTGATTTGTGCAAGTTTCCCATTCGCACAGAGCGAGTAGTGATTTCAAATGCAAACAGGAATCGGGCATGTGAGCATGGGCAAAATGATGTTCAGAGAATCCTAGTGATTTTGAACATTGCTTGTTCACCCATCCCTAAGTTTGAGTTAAGTTTTCTTTGACCATGTCATTATCTACTCATCTTTTACCTGCTGATCTAAAGTTTCTGCAAACCAGCCGCCACGTCATTACAGAGGATTTATTTGTACCATATATGGTATCTAGGTTTATGTTCGTTTAGCACAAACCATAACATTTCACAGTGGTGCTCACAAAAGCTGTGGATGATCTTTTCCTCTTATTCAGTATAAGGGAACTTACTCTTTCTATACGAACCTTTCCCAATCAGGTTCCTTCCAGGTGTTTTGGACTACAACTCCCAGTATTCCTGATGATTAGCTATGCAGGCTGGGGCTGATGAGATTTCAAGTTCAAAGCACCTGGAGAGAGCCAGGCTGGAAAAGACTGTTCTGTCTTGACAGTCTCAGACAACTTCTGCTGCTTTTTTCATACAGTAGATATCACTTTACACACACACATACAGGATTCGCTATTGTGTTTGCCAAAACACTAATGTATGCATCAGGCAAAGTGCTCACATACTTCACCTTCTGCAAAAGGAAAACTTGAAGGTATGCAAGTAGGTAGAATCATAGATGGACTCTCTACAGGGAGATCTTGCTCACATGCACTTTTTGAAAAGGCACAATGAAGCATTATTCCCGGTAAGTAGACGAGCTTCAAGCTTTAAAGGTGGCCAATTTAAAATAAATAAATAAATACATACATACATACATACATACATAGAAAGGATTTGTGTTTTGGAAAGCAAGTGACATAAAAGTGAACATTTATGGAGACTCCCTATTGTCAACATGAGTTCTCAAAGGATTGCAGTCCGATTGGTTTCAAATAGTCAAAGTTTTGATGATTTATCATTAATAAAATCGCACAAAATTCTCATGAAGCTTTTTGTCATTTCCTCATGCATTTTCCACAAAGTTTCTACATGCAGAGGGAGAGGAGAAACAGCAAGGTACCCACCATCATGTTCACATTTTTCCTAATGCTCACCTTTTTTGGAAGCAATCCTAAGCGAATGCACTTTTACAACCAAATGCATTATTTCCCCTACACCTTTTTCTAGACACTTTTTATTGAAGAACTCCACTGCAAAAAGTGGAGAAGTGTGTATTTCAAAGAATAATTGGGTTTTAGTTCACATAGTGGTTTGAAAGTGAAAAATTAGGTACAATTTTCTCTCCTATCCCTAGCTGAAACCAACTGCCATTAGATTCCTTCCCTCCCAGAGTTGACTCATATCCTACTTGAGACCACTGTGTGAACAAAATTCTGGACTAGATGGAACATGTTCTGATCCAGCATGTTCTTATGTTCTTTTGTCCCCTTTCTATTGCAAGCCATTCTTGTTGTGCATTATTAGCAGAAAGAGGGTATGTACATGAAGTGAATAAAATAGAACTCCTTATAGGTTCCTATCATGTGTAAACAGGCTTCAGTATTTTGCCTGTTTCCACTAGCGACAACAAGCCTTTGTCTTTCTCTATTTTGTCTAACCACAATTTCCTTTTTTAAAACTTCCCATTCTATATTTGTTGAATTTAGATAGTAAATTCTTCAAGGCAGAGACTGTCTCCTCTTAAAATGGCTGTAAAATGCAATGGAAATTATGGAAAGAGTTTCTATAAATACATATCCAAGCTATTACAACAGACCAAACTGCTGTGCTCTGAGGCCGAGTTTAGCTCTTAATAATACCATAGGTGATCATTAGAATATTTTGCCTGTATTCTGGAGCAGTGTAATCTCTCTGCAAAAGGGATGCAGTCCTCTTTTGGCTGCATCACAGAACACCAGACGCAATTCCCCCAATAGGCAATCTGATGATTGAGTGCCTGTTAGTTTGGGGAAGGAACTAGCATGAGTTAATCCTGATGCTATTTTCACCTTCTTTTTGAAATTATGAACCAGCTCCCAGGCACAAAAGTTTGTTGCAATGACATAATACTCATTTAGAGATATTGTTCTGAGTCTGGTGGTCTGCAAAGAATATGCTGAGAGAGATAGAATGCCCTGTCCCTGAAGAACTGTACTCAGTGGTGGTTGTTTACATGAAACGCTTGTATCATGTGCTTTGTACATATCACTCAGATCCTGTGGTTTAATGATTGTATAATTGATTTCACAAATTAGTATACAAATAAATTAGTTTGGAAATGAAATAGGGCTACCCAAAACCAGGTGGTGGCTTCTGCATACCAGGGACTCCATATGTACACAGAACTGTATAATATTGTAAACTTCACAAGTTGGGCTGAAAGTTAAAATTTTGAACTGTTTGTTGGATGATTCTGGTTGGGTTTCATGGTCATGTACCACTGCTATGTGTGACATTTTTGTGTGGTGGTGGTTTGGTATGGGCAAGCAAGGGAAGTTTGAGAGCACCAGGATTCTCCAAACGTCAACTTGCCACTCATTTCATGCTCGATTCCTGTTTGGATTTGTAATTGTTGCTCACTCTGCATGAACAGAAAATTCACACAAATTCACATTGATCAAAAGGGAGAGTTGTGCAAGTTCCCTCAAATTCGTGCAAATTTCCTAGTTTGCAGAACTTCCCTCCATAGATTAATGCAGGGTTGACCCAGTCCACAGACGAAATTTGGGCAAATTGAACTTGGAATCAAAAACAAGACAAATGTAAGCATGTGTTTGACAACTTATGAATATGTTTGGTAGACACATGCTCTTGCTTGCATTTGGAGCTTTCAACAGGGCATCCGCCAATGTTTTGTGAGCAAAAACAAAATACTCATACATCTCTAATGGGTGGGTGGTGGGAATGCTGGCAACTAGATGGTGGCTGCTGAAAGGCGTACTTCTTGCAAAGAAGTAGGTTCTAGAGAATGGCCTCTCATTTCTTTGCCTGCATATGTTGTGTCAAAATGGGAGGAGGCCATTTTAGCTTAGCATTAGCTTGTGATTGGCTCTGTATAACAGATAAAATCACACTTACCCTTCTATGCATTGAGCCAACATACTTCTGAAGGTATGAACAAGGCTATAAAGAGGAAGTAGCCCTTATTTAACAAAGCTAGCGTTTAGGGATATACAGACTGTATAAAATCCATTCCAGATGTTTTGCAGATTGTCAGGCACATTTCGCTTCATCTTCCACCCATCAATAAAATTGTATGGGGTTTTTTTTCAGTTTCCAAACGTGCACAAATATGAATTTACGCAAATGTGCAAATGCCAGATTTCCCTCAAATACATATATTTCCCCTGAAATGTGCATTTTCACACTTTAGCCTATGGGAGAAATGCACATTTTTGGCCAGGTTTTTCATTTTTGCGTATTTTTCTATGCTAAAATTTGTGCAAAGTCCCCAAAGATTAGGAAAATGGTCTGCAAGTTTGCAAACTCCATCCAAAAAGGGAAAAGCCAGTCCACTGAGGATTTCACTGGCATCCCTGCTGTTTATGATTTCTGAAGAGCACATTGTAGGGAAAAGTTTAATCCCAAATTGGGTGGAATTACCTGGTGGATGAAGTGCTTAGTCACAATGACCCCTTACGTTCCATCTCTTCACACAATGCACTCTACCATGGCTCAGTAGCTGAGTTCATGTACAGGATACTGAATCCTTGGCATCTTCACTTTAATCTATGAGGGCTGGGTAAAAGATATTTACCAGAGACATTAAGGAGCTTCAGGCATCTAGAATTGATGGTCCAATGCTAGATTGATCAATGGCATAAAACAGCTTCATACATTCATTGGCCAATTTTGATTATCCATATTATTAAAGGTCTTAATATTGCAGTAGCATCTGCTACTATTTTATTTTTCATGCCAAACAAAAATATTATGGAATTCCCCTTTATAGAAAATTAAAATAAATAATTATTCAAGATATAGTCTGTGTTGCAGTGAGGAATGGAGGGAAACCTTTGAAAGCATGCGGTTTTGTTGCAAAGGATACTGGCTGTGTCAAATTAATAGCTATTTAGTTATAATCAGACTCAGTAAGCTCAGAAACATCTCTTCTGCACCTAGAAACTGAGCAAAGGGTCTGACATCATGAAAAATAAATACAAAAGCCTCCAAATGAAAATCAGAATTTAAATGGAAACATACTGTTGCTTAAATGGCACATTGCAAAGGATGCAACTCTGAGTACAGATATTTCTGAGACCACATTAATTTTATTTTTAATTTAGCAAATTCAAATGCAGAACATTACCAGAAGCTATAGGCACCAGATATATTACATTTTATGCAAGTTTCAAAGTGACTTTTTCCTTCCTAAAATATAATTTTCTCCCAATCATAAAATGGCCATAAAATACCTCTTATCATGATTTATAGGTAATCGTTTTTGTATTGCAACAGTAATTATGCTCATTCAATTAAACTTTAAATATGAACATATAATAGGAAGCTTGAGAGAGCAGGAAATTTTCAATGGACATTTTAATTTGCAGGCTGACCCTCCTGATTTTGCTTGGTTGAAATCCCTGTTTATGTTTTTCCTAGAGTTGATAAAGTGAATGTCAGTATTATAAGGTGCAAGTATGTATAGCAAGGGTTCATTGCAACTCAATGAAGCCTGATGAATGAAATATATATTTCATATATATATATATGAAAAATAGTCTGTCTAAAAAGAAGAGGAAGTAAATAAGCAATGAAATTCAAATCATTCTCTGTCCTGCCATGTACTTTTCTCAGATATACCACAGTGATGAGCTTCCTGAATCAAATCTCTTAGTGATATAGAATATTTTGCTCTGCTTGACATGAAGGTAATTGCTGAGCCACCCTGGGAGCAGAAAATCAACAATATACCAGATGTCATTTTATCTTCTATCACTACTCAGAACTAAGCTTCTTTGAAAGACTGACATTTTAAAGGTAGCTTTGTTTTCAGTTTTGCATCCTTTTACACTTTAAGAGGGGAGGTGGAGAGAAAAACCACATGAAAGATTCCCAGGTGAGGCACTTCAAAGAAATCATTCTCACCTCACTTCTTTTCCACAATACAAAATCATTACAGTTTGAAGTATCCAAGATTAGCAAGTTCTCCCATTCATAAGAACACAAGAAGAGCCCTGCTGGGCTGGACTAAAGGCCTGTCTAGTTCAGCATCTGTTTCTCACAATGCCCAACCAGCTGTCTCTGGAGAGACTACAAGCAAGATACAAGGGGAACTGACACCCTCCTGCTGTTGCTGTCCAGCAGCTGCCTCAGAAACATGGAGGTTGCCTATAGCCATCATGACTAGTAGCCATTGATAGACTTATCCTCCTTCCCCTTTAGAAGCCATCTCACCTAGTGGGCATTCAGCACACCTTATGGCAACAAGTTCCATAAATTGTGTGTTGTCTGGAAAAATTACTTCCCTTTGTCTCTCTTGAATCTCTTGCCAACCACTTGCAATCAAGTTCTTGTATTATGTCATTTCTTCCTTTTATTTAGGGTTTATACCAAGTGGCCCAAAAGTAGGTATACAGTACATTCTCTCCCCCTCCCATCGACATTCTAAACAACTGTATACCTACTTTTGGACCACCCAGTAGATGATTGGCTGCTTCAGAATACCAACTGCCTCGAGCCTTATACATCATGTAAGCTCAAATATGTAGCTTTTGCTGTGATTACTCAGCTTCCTTTACTGTTTCCCCTGGTTTGACCAATTCATATGACCATTGACATGTAGCAGGAATTAGAAAAGTGCTTTAGGGCACAATCATATCCAAATAGTTAGAACCCTCTGGACTTGGGTGCTGCCAGTTTCTAATGCAGGGCAGGAGGAGAGCAGCGGCTCTGTGCCCAAACTGCCCTGCATTTCTGTTAGATGGATCATTTTACCCTGTAGCAGCAGCACCTCGGAGAGGGAGGGAAGGAGGATGGGGTGGCCATAGGAAACAATGTAATGCAACATCCCAGTCTCCTCCCCTTCCCATCTCCGGGAGCACCCCCTTTTCCCCATCTCCTCGCTTTATTTTCTGAGTGCAAAGAGATGGCTAGCACAGTTCTCTCCATGCCAGCTATGAGGGGGAGGGGATGGAGAGCATGGATTCTTTACTCTGAACTCAGAGCCAGGGAACTGAACTATCCTATGCCCCCACTCTCAGACACTGTCTGATGGGCATAGGATTGCTCACTCAAAATCCTTTTAACAATTCTCATTAATGAGTATTGTACAATTTATGCTAATGTTTAATTGCCCCTTGAAGAAAGAAGTTTGAGAGGGTAGAGGGTTAAGGAAAAAGAAAATCCAACTTTTCTAAGATAATTTTGGTGACTGTGAAGGCCTTTGCAGATCTTTGTAAGGAACTCTTGACAACTAAGTATTCTATTCTGAGTCAATCAGTATTATTTATTTACTTATTTATTTATACATATATAGCATCATCAATGTACATGGTGCTGTACATAGTAAAACAATAAAACAGCAACACCCTGCCACATAGGCTTACATTCTGATAAAATCACAATAAAACAATAAAAGGAAGGGAATGCACCAAACAGACACAAGGGACAATAAAACTAGCAGTATAAAAGTAAAATAAAAATCAAGTTCTAAAAGCTTTAGAAAAAAGAAAAGTTTTCAATTTAGCTTTAAAGACTGTAATTGAATTCGTGGTCTGCAAATGCTCTGGAAGAGAATTCCAGGCATAGGGGGCAGCGAGAGAAAATGGATGAAGCTGAGCAATAGAAGTAGAGACCCTTGGGTGGGTAAGAAACATAACATTTGATGAGCGAAGAGCACGAACGGGGCAATAATGTGAAAGAAGAGAAGAAAGATAGGAAGGAGCTAGACTGTGACAAGCTTTGAAAGTCAAAATGAGAAGCTTATATTGGATTCTGAAGTGAATTGGAAGCCAATCAAGGGATTTCGGGAGTGGAGTGACATGATCAAAGCGATGAGCCAAGAAGATGATCTTAGCAGCAGAATGATGAATGGAAACCAATGAACTAAGGTGAGAAGAAGGAAGGCCAGTCAGGAGAAGGTTACAAAAGTCCAGCCAAGAAATGACCAAAGCTTGAACAAGAGTCTTGGCAGAAGAGACAGATAAAAACAATTGGATCCTGGAAATATTATAAAAGAAAAAACGACAGAACTTAGCTACTACCTCAACATGAGGAGTAAAAAAAAGTGAGGAATCAAATATAAAAACAATACTATGAGCTTCCTCAACTGGATTAAGTGTAACATTATTAACAATAATAGAGAATGAAAGGTGGGGCACAGGTTTGGGAGGAAAAAACAAGCAATTCTGTCTTTGCCATATTAAGTTTCAAACAACGCTAAAGCATCCAAGCTGAGATATCTGAGATACGATCCTGAACATCAAGAGAAAGTTCCGGAGATGAAAGAAGAGATAACTAATTTATAATGGACAAAATCCACCCAGTCCCTGGTTCTACGCCAAAGGCGTTTAGCCACCCAGGTACAGGAATGAAGGTATCTGATGAAAGAGGTGAGTCAAGGTTGGGGTTGAGAAGGATGAACCATCCATGTCAAAGATGGAGCAAAATTGTCAAGAGTTGAGGATAAAGAGGAATTAAAGAGAGAGACAGCTGAGTTCAAGGAGATGGCAGAAGTAACAGAAGGAAGAATTAAGAACAATAATTGAGAAAAAGCCTCATAATGAATAGATTGCAAATCACGACAAGAGCAAGAAACAGAATGCAATGGAGGAGTGTTATGAGTAATCATAAAGGAAACTAGATGATGATCTGACAGAGGAAAGTCAACAGCAGAAAGGTCAGAGATAGAGCAATTCACTAGTGAAGACAAGATTCAGACCCTAACCCTAACCCTGGCCATATCATCTGGAACTACTCTACTCAATGGATGGACCAGAGCCATCTCATCACGAGTTACATAGTAGATGTAGAAAAACTCATCACACTCAGCATAGTCTGAGTTCTAATATGATTAAGGTATAGAGATGGTAGAATCAGTGATGCTTGAGTTCATTGAGGTTCTCTGAGTTCCACTTTCAATTCTCAGTCTGCCTTGTTCCTGTGCCTCAATGTGAATTTTGTTCTTGTTCAAACAGGGAAAGTGTGTATTAAGATACACATTTTTTAAAAGTGCACACCTAAATGTGTTCTTCCCCCATTGACTAAAGCATAAAAATGTGCTGTCGCTCACATTCAGGGATAGAAAGGGTTCTCATATTTAACAAACTGAAACAAAATATCAAACTAAAGTTTTGATATTTTAAATTATAGTGACTTGTGTTGGGTGCAGTGTCAATTTCAGCAGAGAACTCCCAGCTACAAATAACTGAGGATAAGTGCATCATGGAGATCACTTTTCTTTGTGTCTTGGCTCTTTTCAATCCCTGTGTTTCTCTTATGTCAGAAGGACTCACAGGGTCTCCTTGACTGTCCAAAGCGTTATCAATTTGCAGTCAGAGATTGTGGGGCTGGAGTACAAGTCCTATGATTCCTACCTGCAAATGATGTTCTGCTTGGCCAAGGAAGTCCCATGGGACTGAAAATCAGGGATGTGTGATATGAACTCCAGTTCAAGTTGAGCAAGTTCAAAGGGCTCTTCATCTGACTTGAGCTGGAACTGCCTTATTTAAGAAAAGAGATCACTGTTTGAGCTCCCCTCTCATGAACACTCAGCTGCTCCCTAGCTAGAAGTCAATACAGATTGACTCAAAAGTGCAGCTAAAGGTTGAGAGAAAATACCTTAATATTACATCCAAATATTTCAACCTAACTGGGTTGTGAAATAAGCTACAAGTAACTGCATTTATCTTACCATTTTTAAAAAAAAATGAAGGTGTGTGGAATCTTCAACTTAAACTTTATGAAAACGCTGATTTTTCTCTCTCTTGTAACAGGTGTTATTTCATTAAAGATAAAGCTTATTGAAGTGTTTTTCAAATATTCTGGAAAAAACTAATTGCAATAATATCCAGGTGAGCTGATGCAATACTTTGCCAATGACACTTCACGTGGACAATCTTGTGAATAGTATATTATTTTGTTTATTCTCACCAGTAAGGATGAGACAAAGCAGACTTGCATTTCCAAAGTCAGTCTTGAACCTCTAATGGGATTAGACTTAATCCTTGTATATAGCCATGAGAGGGAACGTAAACTACCCAGAGGCTAGAGCTTGTTTCAAATGTGTTTACTACTAGACACTTTAAAAAATGGAAATGAAACAATTATGGCAAGAAGACTCATACTGAAAGCTAAAGTATGACTGGTCCTTTATCATATGCTTGTTTGTCATATAGCAGACCTAAGTTCTAGTTCAATTAATAACCTACAGAGATTTAGTAAAAAGCACTGAGAAAAATGGGCGGATTTCATTTTAGCTCTGTCAGCTGTATAAATATAAGTGAAATATTGATTGCTAATTCATGAATACAGATACAGGCTCTGTTCAGACAACATGCTGGACCATTATGGTTAAGCATTTTGAACTAAGCATTGTGCCTTTTCAGACAATATGCTAAGCCATGGTTAGGCCACTAACCCTTTTGCAGCAAATGGTAATGAGAGTGTTTAAACTGTGGTTATGTAGCCACCATGGTTAGGAATGGTTCACACAACTAAGTCATTGTTCACATGACACATTAAAACATGATGTTTAGTTCAAAATGTGTTACCAATGTGGCTTAGTGTGTTGTCAGAATAGGGTCATTATGGCTTAGTGTGTTGTGTGAACCATGACTTCGTGTGTTATGTGAACTATTCTTCACCATGGTGGCTACATAACCAAGTTTAAACATGCTTACTAACCACTTTCTGCAAAAGGGGTAGCAGCCTAATCATGGCTTAGCATGTTATCTGAACAAGCCCACATTCTTGCTGAGGTCAAACATGATGTCTTGATCAAAGTCACAGTGAATTGTAAATAGAACTGGAAGAATCCAACAGTTCAGATAACCTGAAAAGAACCTCATCATGCAGGTGCTTCCCTTTATCCTGTGTGGCCCTCCAGATAGTTTCTCCTACAACTCCCATGATCCTTCACCATTGGCTATGCTAGTTAGGCCAAAACATCTAGAGGGCCACAAGTTGCTTGCCCCTACTGTATTAGAAGGAAATACCTTCAAATGCATGGAGCATATCCCCTCCATAGCAGAGAATGGGAAACTGCCATGCATACAAAGTGCTAGTTGCTGATTGTTATGATTTATAAAGCTTAATATTTTGTGTGTATGCTCCTTGAGTTTTTCTACATATTGCTTAAATAATCTTATCAACAATTGTGGCATTCTCAGCTCTTTATGAAAAAATCTCCCAAAATTAAATTATAGTTGAAAAGAATATTCCAGAAATGACAATACTACAATAACTGAAGCCAAAATTTTGCCATGTTTAAGATGTCACTTCGTCAAGAATGCATATCAGTAGTTCCACACATCTAAAACAAGTTCTGAACAGCTCGTAGAGCATTTTTTAAAAAACACTACCCACTCACATGGAATTTTTTTAAAAAAAAATTGTGGAGACTTTAAAAGTTGTTGGCATGGGAATGGGGTGTTCAAACAAATGAATGAACAAACACCCCAAAATGGCAAAATAGGGCCTGGCCCAGGCCTTGGGTGTATCTAAAATGTCTCATTGGATCTTGGCCTGTGGCTTTTTCTGCACCAATTTGTATTTACGTGGTACAGTACTTTCTGCCTGACATATTTTAACAACAACAAAATATATAATGGGATTACATTTGCCAGGAAGCTTAGAAGCAGGATGGACTCATTTGATTAATGCTGCAAAGGGTGTTGTTGTAGGTATGTTCCATTACTCTGCAAAATCCCAGTGATGAGTAACTCTCTCACATCTAAGAAAGTGTTTCTTCTTCTCATTGATTTCCAAATGGGTTATTAGTCTATAATAACATTCTTTTACAGGTCTTCCAAAAACCTAGAGATGGGTGAACTCCCACCTACCTCTTCAGATTGGCTCAGAACTACAAACTGAATCATTTCCCCTATGGGAAGCTTTTAAAAGCAGCCTTACATATGGATGGATACAGTTATCTCCATCTGTTTGCATTTAGCCTTTGGCCGCTTTCTCAGGTGGCACTCCCAGAAACTGCTTTGGGGGGTTGTATATGCCCACCCCACCAAAGGGGACCCATACAGCAAGAGAGTCCCCTGCAGGGAAATGGCAATTTCCAGGTATGGCCCTTCAGGGCATGGATACCCAGGGAAATTTTGTTGGTCTTGGATTTTAAGGCAAGCATTATGAAGTCCCCAAATATTCAACCAGTCATATTTCAGTGGCATCTCTTCTTGAAACAGTTGTATTTGGTACAAGATTCCAGTGCACGTTTTAAGGTGGCAAACTAATCCATGTAGACTACTGGGCACATTCTGGGTCTAAGTGCTCAACCCCGGATTGCTGTCCTGCTCATGCCAGGAGAACTCAAATGCCCGAGTGCCAGTTGCCTCCATCTCTGTCTTCTCATTTCTCTTCCCCAATGCAATCCAGCCATGCCAAAACAAAACACCTTACTTTGGAAAAGGGGGCAAGATATAAATAGGATCCCTGGTAGGAAGAAATGCTCTGTGCCTCTTCTGTAGTAGGAACTGATACATGGAGCATCTTGTAATTAAGTCTCAATCCCTAATGGGAAGGGATCCCTAACTTTTTTTGTATGAGTGAATACATCTGGAATTTTGAGAACATGTCAAACAACAAACTGGTGAAACAACAACTTGTCCAAGAAACTATATACAACACAGAAATGGGCTCTGAGCAAGAAACACAAAATCCCTCTTTTGAATCCACCATTTTCTGTTCCAACACTCATTTCACAGAAGGCTCTGATGAGGTGCAAATACAAGGAACTTCATCAAGAAACTGAATACAAGGCAATGGAGGGGGAGGGGTCTGAGCCCCAAATGTCAAATCACATATTTCCTCCCTCAAAGCACAAAAATACCAATTTTACAGAAGGCAAACTGGCAATGCTCAGAGAAACATGCACAGCAAAACATTCCAGCCACAAACTAACTAACTAACTAACTAACTAACTAACTAACTAACTAACTAATAAAGTCATGCAAAACACACAAGCATGCACATACCACCCAAAACCCAGGCACACACCACACAGCACAAAGAACCCCTCCTCTCTCCCCCTTCTACCCCCTCCCCCACCCCATGATGCTCCATGTCATCCCCAGGTTAATTTTTATTTTTTCTGGGTGGCTGGACTGTGTGAGGCCCAGAGGCATTCTTGAATATAAATATGCTGCTAGAGGCCAGCATGTCGTCTTGTAGCCTTTAGTTTTTGAATTATATATATTTTTAAAATCAGGATGGGGTCAGGGATCATGCACATTATTTTGGAGACCTCAGCTAAAGGGGAAAGATTTATGGCAGGGGTGTGCAACTTTCAGCCCTTCAAAAGTTTTGGCCGACAACTCTCATCATCCCTATGTTGGAGAGGGCTGAGGGAAGATGTAGGCCAAAACATCTGTAGAGCCACAATTGCTTTACCCCTGATCTATGGGATCACCCATTTCTTCCTCTACTACAGCCTCCTTCTTCACCTTCCCCATACTTAGATTATTTGCCTTGGGGAAGGGAAATGGGGAGGAAGAGGAAAACACTTAGATGTGTGAGCTGAATTGATGTGGGAATTGTTTCTGCCTTGATTATGCTCAGCAGAATCCAAACACGGGAGCTCAGTTATGTAAGCACTCCTGCTTTGAATTCTCACCAGATCTCTGCCTTCATGAACTGAAAATGCCCACTAAAACACTTCAACCCCCCCCCCCCCCCGCAGCTGCCCAATACAACACAAGGCAGTGTAAAGGGTTGGGCAAACTCTCTTTCAAGGGAGGTTCTCCACTACTGCCGATCTTCTCATGAAGGAACTCCGGATAAACTTCTAGGAATGTCAGGGTTCCCCAGTAAACAGTTTCAAAAACACTGTTCTAAATTTAGGGGAAGTCAATGTGCTTTTTCTTCTCCAAAGTTTTAAAAATGTCTTTTGTTTATCCCTGAGATAAACATACTCTTTTTCCAGAACTGGAACAAAGACAGTACATCCTCAAAGGCTGTGATTCTTGATAGCAATACATCATTAGCAAATATTTTATAATACTACTAAACCAGTAGTTACCAGTGACTGCTAACTTTCAATTCATTGTTTATTTTACTCTTTCTTTCTATCTATAATCTTTACAATCTGTTTTTTATTATTTTTTATTTTGTATATTTAACACAATGGGTATTTTTATAACCTAGAATTCAATTTATTGTGATATTTTCTTACAACTCTCTTTTTTATTTATTTAACACTGCCATGAAGTCAAATTCAATGGAAATTAAGGATGTACACGGCCGAAATTATCTTATCGTATCGTTATCGGAAATTCTGATATAATTTTTTTTGGATCCGATAATATCAGAGTTTTTTTGTATTGAATCGTATCAGATATCCGATATTTAATTTGGAGAATTTTGCCCTATAGAGTTGCTTTTTGAGACAGAAATGCCTCAAACTTCTGTATTTTAAAAGTTACAGACTTGAACTTGGTCACAGTACAGATTGTCTATTGCTAGTCTTGCGTATTAAATTTCAGAGCAATTGCTCAAACCCTCGATTTTAAATGATTTTTTTAAAGATTGTGCAGCTTTTTGACAGGTGGTTGACCGGGCTGCCCTGTTGCTTTCAAAGTACCACAATCTTTTAAAAATTCATATAAAATCTAGAGTTTGAGCAATTGCTCTGAATTTTTTTCACACATGACTAGCAGATCCGATCTTCAATGTCCCACAAGTATCAAGTTTTTATCTTTAAAATTGAAGTAGTTACAGCGGGGGGTGGGGCTTTTGGGGGACCCCTATAACTTTTGAATTTGAAAAGATAGAGACTTGAAACTTTTTGGACATTGCAGATTGGATCTTGCTAGTCCTGGCTCCCAAGGTTTCATGTCATTATCATTTTAAATAAAAAAGTTATGCATGTGTTTCCCCCAATGCAAGTCTATGGCGGAAAAAACAGACAAGTCTTATTTTTACAGCAGGGCGGCCCGGTCAACCAGCTGTCAAAAGTAGAACGCTCTTTTAAAAAATCATATAAAATACAGGGTTGGAGGGATTGATCTGAAATTTGGCACACATGTCTAGCACATGTTGCAATAGACAATCTGCATGGGAACACACTTCCCCCCAAAAAAGTTGTCCAATAGTCTGATAAAATCTGAAAATTATCGGACTGAAAATTATCAGACCTGATAATTATCAGAGAGATTTGTATCATATCATTATCATTAATCGGATGTCCAATAACGGCATTATGAGATCATTATCAGACATCGGAACGATACGATACACATCCCTAATGGAAATAACTGTGAAACTGTTGTGTTGGCTGTGAGGGGAGGTACTGGGAGCTGTGGGCGAATACATCTGGAAGGCATCAGGTTGGGGGAAGGCTGCATTACATACAAGCACTGCTAAATTATATTGTCCAATCCCAGGGACAAAATGTGTAAAAACACCTACCTTTTTGTTTTATTTTTAAATACAAATAGCAGCCATGCATGCTCAATAGGGATATATGGATTAGGGATGTCCAGTGCAGGGAAGTCCAGCCTTCTTGGGGCTCAACAGATTTCCCCTGAGGCCTTGGCATAGCTTGCATTAGTAAGCCAAGCCACAGACTCATCACAAGAACTTGCGGGCTTCCAACCTTGTGGGGTTACTGTGCACAAGTCTTTCCTTCTTCTCAGGGCCGGGGAGGGAGAAGGAAAGGGTTGTGCACAGTGATCAGCAATGGCAACAGTGGTGCCAGTGGCACCACCCGCAACCATGCGCAAACCCCTCACATTCTCTTGGCCCATATCAGCAAGGACAGCATGAGGGGTTGTGCATAGCGGCGGTGGCACCAGAGAGTGGCGGGTGGCAGCAGCAGAAACTCTTGCTGCCGGCCGCCGCTGCAGGCAGTACTACCACCATGCACAAACCTCTCACACTCTTGTTGCTGGTCAGAGGGAATTGTGTACGACAGTACCAGTGGCATAAGTCCGCAAGCGGAGGTCCAGGGACTGAGCTGCCAAAAGCTCAGCAGACTTTGCTTCCCCAGTCATATTCCTCCTGCCATCCCTAATGTGGATATGGAGCATTTAACCCATTGTACTCATGCTGACACCAATGAAAATGCCCCACTCCACCCTCAACCCTACTGTTTGCCCTGGAAGGGAAGCTGCCATAGCCACCAATGCAGCTTCCCTCCCAGTGTGAATTCTAGCTTCCAGGGGGGGGGGGCATTTTCATCAGGACTGAAGAGCATGAAGAAAGGATTAGCTACCCATCCCATGTGTCAGAGTCCCGATCCTGACTGTCTCTCCCTCTGCAGCTGATACTTAATTCTCTAAGAAGTGATATGTGAAATTCAAATCCCAAGTATTATCTAGTTTGACACACTGGGTGGGTGGGGAAAACAGCAGGGTCACATGTGACCTGCATGTAGCCCACCCGCATTCTACAGGGTCATAAGATTTCCAACAGATTGGGGGGGGGGAGAGAGTGGGGATTTGGTGTGTCCTTTCAGTGTACCACATACCCTAATGCTCTTCCCTATCAGCAGAGCAAGTACAGGATAACCAGTTTCTTTCTGTGGAGATGCCTTGATGGCATTCCATTGGTGCCATGTTCCCCCTAAACCCTGTGGTTTTGCTCCTGTGGAGTTGTGCTCGGTAATCCCCATGCCAAGGAGGGAACACGGGATTTCCGGCTGACACTCCTCTTCCGGCTGACACTCCTCTTCCTGGCTTCTGGTGACCAATCATCCACCCAGACCACCACCACTCCAGATCAACCACAGAGCGAGGTCAGACGGCCGAAGACCCAAAGTGACCTAACTCCCAATGAAAAAGTCGGGGTAAATCTCCAACTTTTTAACTTCACAGCCCCATGGTGGCTGTGAATTTGTGGCTGCAGCAAATAGCTGATGTATAGAAAACCCTGGGTGTAATATAAGGTGCTGATTGTTGTCTTTTAAAAGCTTAGGATCATACTACCCAAAGGACCATATGAATTTGCCTGTTCTCTAAGATTATCTTGTGAGGCTATTTTATACTTCCTTTTCCCTGCAGAAGTATATAGTTGGTAGGGGGAGGGAGAGTCCCTCTTCTGTTGTAGTAGCCAGAATGCGGAACTGCCCACTCTGCCAGTACTCTGCTACTGCTTGAACGTGTCTCACAAGAGGTTCTGACACATTTAAAGAACATATGATGGGGAGGAGGTCACAGGGCCACATGGATTGGCCCAGGCTCCTTTCATGACACATCTATCCAAATCTTTGAGGTGGTGGTGTGAGCAAGCCTCATTCCACAGATCTGGAGGCCAGGAAGAGGTGGAAGGAGACAAGGCGTTGTTTCTCAGAATGTTTGGGGCTGGGGAGGAAGACGCTTGCTCAGTGCCACTTGCTTTTGGCTATTCTGCACTGTGCAGTCCAGTCTTCATTGTAGATCTCCTCTGCAAAAGTTAATAAAGTTGTGGCCAAAATGAACCCTCCTGACCCTTAAAGAGCTGTTCAAGGTGCTGTCCCCATGGGTTCAGCACCATGGATAGCTTATTCAGAGTTCTGATTGGTTCTGACTGAAACCCAGAGCCAATTCACAGCCCCACTGACATCGGAGCCACTAGCCTCCAGTGTGTATCATGTATTCCGGATATGAGATCACTTGTTCTGATGTTCTTTAACGGTTTTGTTTAAGGGCCCAGAACCAGCTGGAGAGATTTGACAAGTTGAGATTGCATTAATATCTGCAGACTATGCTAGAGTAGAAAGCCATTCTGTAGCTTCGGTTTTGATATTTTGGAAACTGCTCAAAGCCAGGATTTTCTGCAGGAAGAAGACAATTTCACTTCAGATAAACAAAGCTGCATTTCAACTAATATTAGTTATTTACAGCTGAAACTTCAGTAGTGCTGCCACCTGGTGCACACATTTTTAATATACTGGCACACTATTCTGTAGTCTAGTAAACATACACACTATATATGGAATATGATTACTACAAATTACACAATATGGAACATGATTACTATGAAATTGGAATATAATTACTATGATATGAATTTTAGAATGACTTCAATATGGATGAAGAGACACAAATATATTAATAATTGTCACAGACATAATAATAATAATAATAATAATAATAATAATAATAATAATTATTATTTGTAGCCCGCCTCTCCCTCCGGATCGAGGCGGGGAACAACAACAATATAAAACATAAAAATCACAACAGTTAAATTTTTTTAAAAAAAACAAGAGAAAAATACAACATTAAAAACATCTTAAAATTCATCTGGATAGGCCTATCGGAAGTGGACAGTCTTCATGACTCTCTTAAATTCATGAAGACTGTCAATTTGTCTAACCTCCTCCGACAGACCATTCCATAGTCTGGGAGCGATGGAAGAGAAGGTCCTCTGGGTAACACCAGCCAGCCTAGTTCTGACTGGCTTGAGTAAGTTCTTCCCAGAGGACCTAAGTGTGCGGGGCGGATTGTACGGGAGAAGGCGATCCCGTAGGTACCCTGGACCCAAACCATGTAGGGCTTTAAAGGTAATAACCAACACTTTATACTTCGCCCGGAAACTGATTGGCAGCCAGTGAAGCGATTTTAAAACTGGTGTAATGTTGGCTTACTTGAACCATATCAGGCAAATGTAAGGTATAAAAAGGCTTCCATTTCAATATGTAATATAATATACATATAAATTGGTCTTAGATGGGGTTGCCCTCCCTCTAAAAGACCAAGTGTGCAGTCTGGGAGTCTTCCTGGACTCAGAGCTAATTGGAGTAGCCCAGGTGGCTGCAGTGTCTAGGAGTACATTTAAACTGGTACACCAGATGTGGCCCTATCTGGAGAAGAATGACCTTGACTCAGTTATCCATGCACTGTACATGGGGCTGCCTTTGAAGACAGTTCAGAAATTTCAACTGGTACTGAATATGGCCACCCAAGTATTGATGGAGAGAAGGCAATTCAATCACATAATGCCTATATTGAGCCAGCTGCATTGGTACTAGTGTGTCTTTGAGCTGAATTCAATGTGCTGATTTTGACCTTTAAAGTCTGAAACGGTTTGGGACCAAGTTACTTGAAAAACCGCCTTCACCCAAATCAGTCTGTCCACACTTTAAGACCAGAGAGTGCCCCTTCTCATTTGCCCACTTGTGAGAGCAATTAGGTGAATGATGACATGTGAGAGGGCCATGTTTTATCGCTTTAAATATTTTAACTATTTTAATGTATTAATGTGAAGTGCCTTGGGAGGGCTTTTGCCCTGAAAAGTTGCCCAAAACTGTTAATAAAATAAATAAATCTCACATTTGTATGGAGTGGGAATATTGAAGCAGGAGGAATCTCTCTCTCTCTCTCTCTCTCTCTCTCTCTCTCTCGTCCCTCTCATTCCATATTTCTGTGTGAGGCTGCCACATTTCCTGGTAGTCTTTCAAAGAAATGAATGGAAAAATCATCCATTTTCTCCTAAACACCAAAAATGTTTATAACCCTTTTCACAGTTACCCAGTTCAGACGACTGTTAACCATGCCGTTAACCCTATTGTGGTTAGTGTAGTTAGGGCAGCATGGTTAACAGTGTCGTCTGAACACCCGCTTTAACTAACCATCTGCCCAGTTAACCACATTGTGGTTCACTAACCACGTTGTGCAACATGTTTAGCGGCACTAACCATGGCTAAAAGTGTCATCTGACATGTGTCTGTGGTTAAGGGGCCATGGTTATGGGTTTAAGGGGTTAAGGCACAGAGCTTCCAGTACAGAGTAGCCTAACTAGGTGGGGCCACTCTAGCCAGCGAGCTCTATGGCTGCTATGAACTGCCGATTGATACGGTCACTGCAGCTGCCATTTCGTGGTCCATATTAGTTTTTTTGGAGCGATTTTTGCTCTTCTTAGTGGAGAGTGCTTACAGTATTACTTTTTTAATTCTCACTTGCAATTTCCCCATACAAAGCATCCATTTCTCCTACCTCACCATTACACCCCTCAGGTTCTGATTACTGTGATGGCACTAACTGATGGCGCAACTAGCACAGCCATTTTGGAAGGTTTCCACTTCCCCTGTGATGACTGCAGAGGTATAGCAGGCATGGCGATGCAGAAAGCAAAGGAACCACTTACTAAACAGGGCAATGCATGTATGTAATTGCTGATTTCATTGGTGCCTGCACTAAAATGATGGCTGTAACTATCAGGGCTCCTAGCGCTAGGGCTGCTGGGATATGGGGTGGATCAGTTGGAGGAATTAGGTGCTCCACTAACTACTTTGTGGTTAGTGTGTGGTTAAGGAAAACTTAACCACAAAAGGGTTAACAGTGTCATCTGCAAGAATTCCGCATATGGTTAGCATTAACCATAGCTGAACATGGTTAAGCTAACCACAAAGCCCTGAGTGTCATCTGAACCGGACCAGTATCAAGTGTCAATATATAATCTAGTATCTATTATTTGTTTAGCATAAGAAACATGTATGTAAAGTAAGCAGGAAAATTAGTTAGCAACTTCACTTCTGAATGGTGAATCACTAAAAGCTAAAATGATAAATTCTTTATGTTTGATTTTGATCAAGAATTATATGTGGCAAAACTGCATTTTTTTCCTTGCAGAACTTTATCTGGGTTTAAGGATATTATTATTATTATTATTATTATTATTATTATCATCATCTTTATTTATATCCTGCCTTTTGTCCAATAATGGTCCTCAAGGCAGCTTTACAGAATTAAAACATACACACAGTTAAAAGCTATAAATAGAAATATACAGATTTTAAAAATATAACTAAATCATTTACAATATTTTAAAAAATCACATTTAAAATACATATTAAAATTTAAAAATCTTAAACATAGATGGAGGTCCACATTATTCACCAAAGGCCTGCCGGAATAACAAAGTTTTTGCCTAACTCTGAAAACAAGATAGCAAGATGATTTCCTTGCCTGTAAAATAAACTGCAAGCCTTTTACATTTAGACCTCTAAAAGGAACACATGAATAAAGTTAACAGTTTGCACTTTGTGTAAACCCAGAGTTAGCTTTATAAACCTAAGCTTCACAAACTTTAAACAGTTTGGAATATTTCTCCATAAAATCATCTGCCTATAATAATTTCTGTGGGAAGCAAACATTTTATGGGAAAAGCTTGAGCTGCTCTACTTGAGCCAATACAGTCTGAGCCCTAAAATAGAGATGAGATCCAGGTGTAAGTTGTTGTTGTTTTTAATCAAAAACAGCTCCAAGAGACTGTGAATTTGAGCAAAGGGATAAAAGGCAGGGGCTGTGTGGCATCAACAACCTTTATTACGCTGCCACCACCACCTTCCTTTTTAATAGGTAACTTTAAACCAGTGTGTGTGCGTGCGTGCGTGTGTGTATCACAAACCTTTGGCAACAAATAAGACCAAGCAAGGCATGGTTTTAAACTAACAGAACAAATTTTAAAACTTTATTCATAAGGAAAAATATATTTCAATACACCACATGTTTCATGGTGTTAAAATAAATGTAACTCCCTGCACCTCCCATGAAATCTAACCACCCCCACAGCTGTATCCCAGATCTCCTAATCCTACCCCTCTGAAAGGCAGTCCTTATTCACCTCACAAAGACAAATCAAATCAAATCAAATTTTATTTGCATCAAGCCAATAGTCATTGCAATTTATAACAGTAAAATGAACATAATACATAAAACAGACAGTAAAATGTCCAGTGTTGGGGGGGGGGAATCCTCAATATTAATATACGCTGTGTCACCAAGCAAATAAAAACACTGAATACAGTTAGAACTGAAATTATTCAGTTTAGAACTCAGGATGCAATTGCAGCCTCATTTTAAATTTCACAGTTTTTGCTGTAACCAATCTATTGCAATCCTCAAGGAGAAAGTTCATGTAAAAATCAGTTGGATGCCTTGGATATGGCAGTAATAAGGGGGTAATTAACTTAGAAATTTGGACTGCACTACCTCCAATGGTTTTAGATTGGTATCAGCCCAAAGTTGGAATACCAAAGAACAGTTGGGCTGTAGGCTTGGCTTTAAAGACTTCAAGAGCTGCAGGGATAAAGTTACTTCCCTTTGTTTGATAAAAACGCAATAAAATTTTAGTACTTCTTGTAGCCTTTTCAATTGTGTAATCTTGCTGAGCTGTCCATGTTCCAGAACATTGGAATATTCCCAGATATTTTAATACTTTATCTTGCTCAATAAGGTGCCCATTCAGGTACCATTTATGTGGTTTATAGCGCCTGGAAAAGACCATTACCTTCATTTTATTGTAATTAATTATGAGATGTTCTTTTTGGCAGTACAGAGAAAATGCCCTTAACAACCTCCTTAGTCCCACTTTGGTCTGCGTTAGGATTACTGCATCATCTGCATACAGTAAGATAGAGATCTCCTTTGTAGCTATTTTGGGGGCATGAAAGTTTGGAGGTTATAAGGATTTAACAATATCATTACCGGTAATATAAAAATTGAACAAGACAGGAGCCAGAATACAGCCTTGCTTGACCCCTTTAGAGGATGGAACTGAGTCCGTCAGACCACCATCTGCTGTGCATCGTATTTTTAGCCATGTACAGGCTTTTGATCAGAAAAAGTAGTCTTTTACCTATAGATGTAGATGCCAGTTTTTCCCAAAGTCTTGAGTGGGAGAGTGAATCAAATGCTGGTTTTAAATCAGTAAAAGCAGTGTATAAAACTCTCTCTCTCTCTCTCTCTCTCTCTCTCTCAATTAGATGGTTCAAAACCAAGCAATGGTCTATAGTTGATCTACCTTGTCTAAATACGGCTTGTGCATCTGACAGGATATTCTCCTCACCCAACCAATTAATTAACTTTCTATATAGGTGTTTTGCATACAATTTACTAATTACACACAGCAAACTAATTGGGCAGTAATTTGCTGGTTCAGTTTTTAGACCTTTCTTGTATAAGGGGACAATTATTGCAGTACCCCATGCCTTAGGTACTATCCCTGTTGAATCAATATGAGTGAATACAGCAGCCAATGGGGGGGGGGCACCAATTGATATTAGGTTTTAGTAATTCTGAAGCTATGAAATCTATTCCAGGTGCTTTATTTTTCTTTAATTGGGAAATTAGATCCTTGGCCTCTTTTGTTGATATGGGGGGGCATTGGGGTAGATTGTTTGGGGCTTCCATAGACTGATGGGCCTTCACATTGCACATGTCGCTATCAGAGAACAGTGCCTGATAGAAAAAAACATCCATTCATCTGGACTAATTACAAATATCGGATAAATGCAAGCCCTGTCTAGTCGTCCTGTCATGGTGCGCCAAAAAAGACAACTATCTTTAGCATGACAGGCTTTCACCTGTGATTGCCAGGCACTTGTCCCATCCTGCCATTTTTTTTCTTTTTGTTCAATGCTTTGTATTTCTGCTGACTTATTATGTACTCCCTCAACCAAGAAACAGAATTGGTATTTCTATATTTTCGATAAGTTCTAATCATATGGCTTTTGGCCGTTCTATATTCATTGTCATACCAACTTGTATTCGCAGTTGTATTTCTTGCCCCCAGATTAGCTTCTGTTTTTAAATATGCTTGTTATCCATCAATCAGAGCCTGAAATATCTGTATGGCTTCAGTAGGTGATTTTTCAGAAAGAATTGAAGCATGTAAAATACTGAAATCCTTTGATTGCAAAAGTTGGGATATAGCTAGATCTGTTTTGGGAGTCCACTTTATTCTCTTATTACCAGTCACTCCTAAATCTCTGTTAGTACTATATTGGGATTGTAAATGTGTATTATTCTCTATTATATTTGCAGTGTCATAGTTAATGGTAGATCATCGCTTTCTGTGTAGGTGCCAACATCAAAGTGGGCAAGGAACCTGGAAATTGGGCTTGAAATCAGTATATAATTGATTATGCTGCCACAATGATTTGAGAAATCTTTCACTCTCAATGAAAAATGAAACAGCCAATCTGACAACATTATTCAAACAGCTCAATATTCTAACTCCTCTTTCCCTACTTACCATTGCCTGCAAAAGAAAGGATTTGTTAATGTAAAACAAGCCCACAACCATGTTAGATGTGATCAACATCAAGTGTGCAAGAAACTCAGCCTGTTATAAGAGAGGAGTGCAGCAGAGAATCAGATAGTTAATCAGTTAGAGACATGTTTGTACTGTTCTTTATTTTGACTGGTTAGTATCACTTTAACCTGAAGATTCTAGTAGGGGTGTGCATCGGATCGGATCCGATCCACGATCCGAATCCGATCCGACCCAAAATCGGGAAAATCCGATCCGATCCGATCCGATCCGGACAACCTCCGATCCGATCCGATCCGATCCGATGAGGTCCGATCCGGATCGGACGCCATTTTGAATGCTTTTTCCCATAGCCAAGTATTGTTTTACAAAAACGCCTATAACTTTTTCATTTTTAAAGATAGAAGGATGAAACTTGGGCACATTGTAGACTGGTTAGGGGTAGTTATCTGTGAGAAATTTCAGAAAGATTGGTGCATGCATTTTGTGGCAATTAATTTTTTAATAAATACCCAGGAATGCCTATAACTTTGTCATTTTTAAAGTTACACACATGAAACTTTGCCACATTGTAGGGGGTACCTTGGGACCTATGTGTGTGAAATTTCAGAAACGTAGGTGCTTGTCTTGTGTGGCAATTAATTTTTAGAAAAATGGGTAGTAGTGGGGTAAATACAGTTACGCCTCCCATTTTTTTATTTTTGAAGATACAAACAGGAAACTTGGGCACATTACAGGTATCACTTGCCTTGATATGTGTGTGAAATTTCAGAAACATTGGAGCTTTCCTTGTGTGGCAATTAATTTTTGAAACAATGAGGAAAGAAACACCTATAACTTTGTCATTTTTAAAGTTACACACATGAAACTTTGCCACATTGTAGGTGGTACCTTGGGACCCATGTGTGTGAAATTTCGGAAACGTAGGTGCTTGCCTTGTGTGGCAATTAATTTTTTAATAAATACCCAGGAATGCCTATACCTTTGTCATTTTTAAAGTTACACACATGAAACTTTGCCACATTGTAGGCGGTACCTTGGGACCTATGTGTGTGAAATTTCGGAAACGTAGGTGCTTGCCTTGTGTGGCAATTAATTTTAGAAAAATGGGTAGTGGTGGGGTAAATACAGTTACGCCTCCCACTTTTTTATTTTTGAAGATACAAACAGGAAACATGGGCACATTACAGGTACCACTTGGCTTGATATGTGTGTAAAATTTCAGACAGCTGGGTCCAGGCATGTGGTGGCAAGGTATTTTTGAAACAATGAGGAAAGAAACGCCTATAACTTTTTTATTTTAAAAGTTAGAAGTCTGAACATTGCTCACTTTGTAGATGGGTTAGGGGTAGATATGTGTCAGAAATTTCAGAATTATAGGTCCAGGCATTTGATGGCTATGGAATTTTTAAATTACATGTTTCAAAAAAATTTCTACAGAGGCCAGGTCTTCCCCTCCCGCTTCCCGCGAAGAAAAGGAAACACTCTCTCGTCTCGATCCCTTTGATCCTTGCTAGTAGTATCCATTACAGGGCTCGTGTTTCCTTTCCTACTTTCACTTTTCAAGCAGAACGGCTGAGCCTAGCTGAGTTTTGCAGCCATGCGTGCAAGGAAGGATCACTCTGGTCTCGATCCCTTTGATCCTTGGTAGTATCCATTACAGGGCTCGTGTCTGCTTGAGTACAAAGTGAAAAGTGAAAGTAGGAAAGGAAACACGAGCCCTGTAATGGATACTACTAGCAAGGATCAAAGGGATCGAGACGAGAGAGTGTTTCCTTTTCTTCGCGGGAAGCGGGAGGGGAAGACCTGGCCTCTGTAGAAATTTTTTTGAAACATGTAATTTAAAAATTCCATAGCCATCAAATGCCTGGACCTATAATTCTGAAATTTCTGACACATATCTACCCCTAACCCATCTACAAAGTGAGCAATGTTCAGACTTCTAACTTTTAAAATAAAAAAGTTATAGGCATTTCTTTCCTCATTGTTTCAAAAATACCTTGCCACCACATGCCTGGACCCAGCTGTCTGAAATTTTACACACATATCAAGCCAAGTGGTACCTGTAATGTGCCCATGTTTCCTGTTTGTATCTTCAAAAATAAAAAAGTGGGAGGCGTAACTGTATTTACCCCACCACTACCCATTTTTCTAAAATTAATTGCCACACAAGGCAAGCACCTACGTTTCCGAAATTTCACACACATAGGTCCCAAGGTACCGCCTACAATGTGGCAAAGTTTCATGTGTGTAACTTTAAAAATGACAAAGTTATAGGCATTCCTGGGTATTTATTAAAAAATTAATTGCCACACAAGGCAAGCACCTACGTTTCCGAAATTTCACACACATGGGTCCCAAGGTACCACCTACAATGTGGCAAAGTTTCATGTGTGTAACTTTAAAAATGACAAAGTTATAGGTGTTTCTTTCCTCATTGTTTCAAAAATTAATTGCCACACAAGGAAAGCTCCAATGTTTCTGAAATTTCACACACATATCAAGGCAAGTGGTACCTGTAATGTGCCCAAGTTTCCTGTTTGTATCTTCAAAAATAAAAAAATGGGAGGCGTAACTGTATTTACCCCACTACTACCCATTTTTCTAAAAATTAATTGCCACACAAGACAAGCACCTACGTTTCTGAAATTTCACACACATAGGTCCCAAGGTACCCCCTACAATGTGGCAAAGTTTCATGTGTGTAACTTTAAAAATGACAAAGTTATAGGCATTCCTGGGTATTTATTAAAAAATTAATTGCCACAAAATGCATGCACCAATCTTTCTGAAATTTCTCACAGATAACTACCCCTAACCAGTCTACAATGTGCCCAAGTTTCATCCTTCTATCTTTAAAAATGAAAAAGTTATAGGCGTTTTTGTAAAACAATACTTGGCTATGGGAAAAAGCATTCAAAATGGCGTCCGATCCGGATCGGACATCTGGTCCGATCCGATCCGACCAGCCTCCGATCCGATCCGATCCTATCCGACCCCCCAGGTCCGATTCCGATCCGCTATCCGATCCGATCCGGGGGGTCAGTGCACATCCCTAGATTCTAGGTGTATCCCATAATGCAGTTCTCAGGCTTGCTTTCTCTATGCCAGTTGTTTTCTAATGGCAGTTAGTAAGAAGTCTTCAAGATGACTAGATATGATTACTTTATCTCTATATAGTAGTGTTTTAGTTTTGTTCTAAGAATAAACATTCATCAAATTTTGTTCTTTACTATTAAATAATTGTCTCTAGCATTGTTCTTTAAGAACACACAAATTCTAAGTTCCGCTAACAAACCAAAAATTCAAATACGTATATAAACAGCAAAATAAAATACCATTTCATCACATCTCTGACCATTTTTATTTTGTGTGTGTGTGTGTGTGTGTGTGTGTGAGAGAGAGAGAGATGCACAATGGCAGCCTCAGGAAAGAAGACATGGATACTCCTATCCTTTTTTGTGATAGCTTGAAATGCAGCCAGAGAGCAGGAGTGGTGACTATCCATCCAGCAACCATTTGCTTGCATTTCTGCCTCCATACCACTTAGGTATGGATAGGAATTTCCCTGCTCCATTGATCACACTACAGCAGCTCCATCATTTTGCTTGGCTAATCACATCAACTGCCAATGCTTTATGTTTGTTTGTTTTGTTTTTTGTTTTTTTAAAGGTTGGCAGAAAGATACATGCTACTGCATATTATGCCTAGGCTGAACCTGACATGAAATAACAAAATATTTTTCACAGCTGCAAAAACAGAATTTCCTTTATTTGGCTGTACTATAGATTGATTTTCTGTAAATAGCAGGTGCTGGGAATGGTGCAATTATTGGGATCACACCTGAGATACCAGGTGGGAATGGTTGGACTAGCAAGCTAAAATAATTTTTAATTTGGAAATGTAGTTGATTTGTTTCCCCTTCATCATCAGGTTGAAGTGATCTTTACTTCTAAGGTTGGTCAAAATTTGCTTCCCTGGATCATATTGGTTATGGGTTGATTCACCAGCCTGTGCCAACCGAAATACCTATCCTGCAGGCACTTTAACCATAGTATTGCCACTTTTTCCTAGCCTTTAAAGGCTTCAAGATAAGCAGATATTTCTCCTCTCACTGTGATTACATATCCTCTCACTGTCATTCCAAGATTGCTTTTCTGCAGTCTTTGAACAATGTGCACTGGTGCATTGGTGATGTAGAGGACCATAAAGGAGAAGAATTAACTGAAAGAACTGTGAATTGCAACAGAATGCACCAACACAGTGTTCTGCACAAAACTCAGGAATTAAAACACACACACACACACACACACACACACGTATGGAACAAGGAAGATTCCCAAAAATTAGATATCTGAAAGTTATTTTTAAAGATGTGTGTCCTGCGGAACAGCTCACTTGGATACTGACCTGCCCATTGCATCCTGTCTTAAAATTATGACCCTTATTTATTTATTTTTATTTATTTAATATGAGATTTCCTTTGGTCAGACCCAGCTTATTTGCATATCACACATCATCATAATTTCCCTGCATCAACCAATTTCATCATAGTTAAACTGCTTCTGCTGCAAGCTCCCATCTGAGCCTATTTCATTATATTTGAAAGTACCTTCTGTTACATATTGACAACTTTGTATTTAAAAACAACAACAATAAATAAATAAATACTGGGTACTGTTTAATGTTGTCAAGAACAATATGGTAATAACTATGTGTTTTAGAAATAATTTGCATTCCTTTTTCAGCTTATCTGGTTCATGCATAATTTGGAGCCTTACATTAACTATAACATTTCTATTCATCCATTAAAAAAAATCAAATTAAGAAGTGGGGGGGATTCAGATTTATACAGGTGGTAAAATAAATAATTGTATGAGAAGGGGAGAATAAATAATATGTGTATGGGGAGGGAGAGAAAGTAGCCTACATTTAGTTTTACTGACAAAAAATGTTTTACTAGAGAAACTGTATTCATGTTCTGAAACACTTCCGATATTTAGCCTTGTGACTAAATGTGATCTACACTACTGCATTATAATGGTTTATAATGGTTTTGACAACTGTTCAGGCCCAGGACACATTATATATACCATTTTCAAACTGTTTTCAAAGTGTTATATCCTGCTTAGTGGAGATCTGGCACTGATGTTTTTGCCCTGAAGCAGCCAAGTGGTACTAATGAATAAACACCAAGTACTAACCAAATCAAGGTGAAAAGTCACTATAAACTATTATTATCAGGCATATTTTAAAATTTTATCAGTGATGTATTCTAGAGCATCATAGGCAAATCAAATCAAATCAAAAACACATTTACAAAAACAAAACAAAAAAAACCACCCCATTCATAGAGTGCTTTATCAATTGTGGAGTTAAACAATTCCAGTTCTGTAGATTATCAAATTTAGTCGATAATAACAATATTTCCAAAACATGTTGGCAAACTGTTAAATGGTGAATGTATAATTCATATACCAAGATGTATAATTCATATTCTTTGAAGAGAATTTTTTTAATGACGTGCCTGCTCCATTGCAAGACACTAGAATTTAGATAATACTATGTGTATTTATCTAGTGCCTATATAATGTCCTTATCTGTATTTTTAAGGAAGTATAGTGTACTTCCCCTGAGAAACTATTTTTACTTCCCCTGAAGTTCTTCTAAATTTGCCTTCATGTTGTGGTTTTGACAATTAGTATTTTTCCAAGTAAGTGATTGAAGGTATATGATTTGAAGAGAATCTCTTTCCCAACATATATTATACTATGGCTGAATCTACACTGCCGCTTCGTAGTGGTATTGAAGTGCACTGATAACTGTTGGGGCCCATGACACATCTACACCAAGAAGGATATAGCACTATGAAAGTGGTATGAATGTGATATATGGAATGTGACATGGGCCCCAACTTCAATACTGCCACGTCTCTGGAATATCCTTTGCACTTACTGGATACATTTCAAAGGAGTCCCACTTTTAGCAGATCTCTTATATGAAGTACATTGTTTGTGCTGAATGATAATTTTCCACTCAACACACACAGCATTCCTTTATCCATTGAAGAGAATGGAGATGCTGAATAATGACCATTTATTGGAAGTTACTGAATATAAATATGCTGCTTATATTTAAGTAATTTAGCTGCACTGTCACTATTAAAGATGAAACAGGTAGTAATCAGAATGCTTCAGCTTCCAAGGATAAGATTCAAACAATTAAAATATCATCACTTCCGATACCCATATCTTGAGATTAACGTAGCCAGTAAGAGCTATTTTTTTGTTTTTGTTTTACTATTCCTAACTTCCACACACAGGAGAAGAGGAAAGTGGGGGGTGATGGTGGGGTGGATGTGAAGGAAAGGACTAAATATCCCTTCCTCTGGTATCCTGATTTTGATCAGCCCCCCCACCCCACTTACTTCTGCATAAAAAAAAAGCACAGACTTAGCTGCATGCTATGTATTAAAAGTAAAATGGAGTTTGATCATGAAGCACTACATTGATACCTTTTCCTAGCACTTCTGCAGAGTAGGGATTAGGGATGTATGAAAAATTCATTTCAGTTTGGATTTTCCCAGCTAGCACCTTCCAGATCAAACACAATCTGCAGTCCAAGTCCTTACATTTCTGAGCTTGCAATGTGATTTGTGGATCCCCCCCCAAAAACGTGTTCAGCAGCATGTGTACGTTTGAAAAATGTGCATGAAGAGACTTTAATCAATGGGAGAAGAATGCAGATATTTCAAAGATGTGCCCAACATCCATATCTGTGGGGAAATAGGTACGGATTTTCTTGCGAAAGGTAAAACCAAAGCTTGTGATCTGATATGGAATCGAGTTGGAGCATGCTTCAAGATGTAATTCAGAGGACTTTGGTGAGCTCAGGTTTTACTGCTTCACACTTCCGTAGGAAAATTGAGAAGGCTTGAACTTATTGAGGTTCTCCAATGTCAACCTCAAAGCATTCACTGCCCTGTTCCCATTCCTGAGCTTTTTTTGTTTTTCTTTTGAAAAGAAAAAGTGGGAATTTGGGTATACTTCTTGTTTGAGACCATGCCCAATATATACTCCCTCCCATTGTCTAAGGAATAAACATGTGTATTCCCCCCCCAAAAAATGTGCATTATTAAAGGGCACATTTCCCTAGCAAATACATTGTTTGAATGTGATCACAAGTTTGGGAGTATACAAGCTTTGGCCAACAAGTGTGCATGGGGCTACAAAGGGGGCAAGTTCTAATGTGTAGTGGATTAAAACAAAATTCTTGTACCTCCCTATTACAGAGCAGAGCTTCTGTGCAAGGCAAGGATGTTTGTAGCTGATTTGCTGTACACTTGTGCCCATTGACGGTACCCACCTGAATCTATTATAATTGGAAGACGGTCCCCTACATTTCAATTTAATTTACTGTAACCTTGTTGTGTATGTGTGTACTTAGGATCACAGCCTGAGTGATGGGCTGGTTTCTTCATTCCTGGATGACTCGCTTGGGTCATCTCTGGATGACTCTTTTGGGTGTGTGAAACTCTAAGGATCCAATCAAACAAGCTTTAAGGGGAGAAATTGGCTTCAAATTAATGAGGAAATCTCAGATGCATTTCCACTCTTGACAGATTTTGGAGGAAAATACAGATGAGAGCAAAACAGCCTTGATTCTCATACTAGGCAGGCAGGGGAGGGTTGTTAGTGAATGTATGTGTTTTTGACTTGGATATTTGGTGCCACAGATAGAGTTGCTGTTCTATTTGAAGCAAAAAAAAATTGCCTTATGGATTTAAGATGCCCGGGCTGTATCTTTCTGCTCCATAATTCACAGGTGTGTTTGATGCTTCTTTAAATCCAATGAATTTGCTGTGGGGGAAAAAAAAACCCTTCCCCCTTCCCCACACTGTTTTTAACTGTTGGAATGAGGTATGTTACTTTGGACTGGAAGTATAAAGCCTTCCTGACAGGAAATCAATTGCAACGCACAGGGCAGCATCCAATGTGCATGAAGGTAGTCGGAGGTAATCTTCCCGATAAACTCCCCAGATCCTTGTCAAATTCCATGGTACAAAAAGAATAGAAAGTTAAAGTGGTACTTGTCTTCATTACAGAAGCTGTAATTCCCTTAATTAAATATGACAGTGTAGAGGTAATAACTGCAGTTCATTCATGGATGAAAGTGATTCCTGTGAAATTATCTCTCCCTTGCCGTTGTCCTGCCCCACCCCCTCGCCCTGCCAAGGTAGCCGTAGACAGCCCTGGGCTACAGCCTGCTCAATATCATGTGGAGGAAGCAGCCCAGCATGTGCCAAGGGAGACATGCAGAAAATAATTTGGTTCGGGGTGCTGGTGGGTAGGAACTATGTGTGTTTTTGTCCTAGTTGTCTTTGTTTGGAGAGAGATTGCCTGCATTCAAAATCGCTCCCTCCCTACAATGGTTGGGTCAGGTTGAAATATAGTTGTTATGATTTTTGTAGCAAATAAATAAATAAATAGCAAATATAACTATAGGCCACAACGTTGATTCAAGATGCTGTTTGTACTTACATATCCAGGGCTGACCCTACGATTAGGCAGAGTGAAGCAACCACCTCAGGCACCAGGTACTGAAGGATGGGAAATGGCAGAAAGGTGTTGGAGGACAGAGCCATGTATGCCACTCATCCTGCCCTGTGCCCCCAAAGCTAGACCGCTTTCCTCAGGTGTGGCGAAGGACACTGTCCCATTGCCAGTGCTGAAGTAAGATTCAACTGCCAGTCTAATCCACTGGGCTTTTCTATGTGGAATGGGGTGGGGACATATTTTTCTTTGCAACAAAAATACCTTGGGCTGGCCCTATGCACCTCATGGCCTCTTGTGACAAGTCTAGTTTCAGGAATTACATTGTACTTACAAAATTATATCCCTCCTTTCCATCTGACCATCTACAAGGTGGATTACACATAAAAGAATACAATTAATGCAACATAAAATGTAATTACTACCCTCTATGCTTTTCTGTGACTTCCCAGAAAGATGAATGAGGGATATCACAAATTACCTTTACTGTCCTGAGAAGAATCAGTGAATGGTACAAGTGTGTACAGGATATGTTATGTGTATTTAGGGTACATTCTGGTTTTGGATGTGGACAAAAAAGTTGTTACATTTGGATATGCTAGCTACAATGGATTATAATGGTTATTTACAGTTGCAAAAATGTAATTCAGACCTAAATTACAAATGCCTTGAAATGTCACTTTAAAAATGTCAATTACTGTATGTCGGTGCACTAAAGTTGCAGGCCACCTTTACAGTGGGGAAATTATCTTGAAGAACAAGTTTTTTTTAAGCCATAGCAATCATTTTGAAATGTAAAATTCATTAGTCTTAATGAAGCAGCAGATAAAGTTGCAGAACTCTTTTGAGCAGATGGTTAGAAAGTCTGAATAGTTCTGTATCTTTGAAAACAATATTCTCTTGGGGACAGGATAGTGTTTTCTGAAATAGAAGAAGAGCTGAGACAAAGAATCAGTGTTTGTGTGCATGCATGTATGTGTGTGTGTGTGTGTGTGTGTGCGCGCGCGTAGCATCAAATATCTCTCATGACCTCCTCCTCCAAACTTACCTTAAGTTCACTTATTATGTGGCTGATTTCAACCACAGAAGTAGCAAGGCAGGTGAACCCAGGATTATCCCATGAAACTGATTGGTGGGAAATTCATGACAGATAAAAGGAAGCACTTCTTCATAAAGTGCATAGTTAAACTATGGAATTTATTACAAGACTTAGTGATGGCCACCAGTTTGGATGCCTTTAGACAAATTCTTGGAGGAGAAGGTTATCAATGGCTACCAGTCCTGATGGCTATATGCTATCTCCAGTACCAGAGGCAGTATTCCTATGTATATTAGTAGCTGGAGGACATGGGCAGGAAGGTGCTGTTGCACACATGCCTTGCTTGTGGGTTCCTGGTCGACAGCCGGTTGGCCACTGTATGAACAGAATGCTGGACTAGATGGATCCTTGGTCTGATCCAGCATGGCTCTTCTTATGTTCTATGTTCTTAAACCTCTCTGTTTTCCCCATGACATCCAGAACATTCTAGGAACAGAGGGAATGTTGCCCAATTGTCTAAAAAAAATGTGCAAGGCAGGGACGCCTCCTTTCTCCCAGCACTATCTGCAGTTTGCAACATAAATGCAGGAAAGTAGGTAGATAAAGCATCATCCAATTGCTTAGGCAACATTCCCTATTTTCCTGTATTGTTTTGGGATCTACACACAGCATCAGAAGACAGGGAGGCTGCATTGCCCTAGTGCTGCTGGGACACCATTCTCCTCTGGCACTGTGCACACCATGCAGCACAACTTGAAACAAAGGAAGCATCAGTCTTTTACTCTTGCTGATGGCTTTATTGATTGTTTTGTTGATTGTTTTTATTGCTGTGTTTATTGTGTCCTTACTGGTTTTATTGTGTTTTTATCATTCTTATGATCATATTGGTTTTATTGTTGAAAGCTGCCTTGGGAGGTCTTCTGCCCTGAAAGGCGGCCAAGAAATATTTTAAATGGAATAAACAAAACCACCCAATTGTCTATGTTTCCTACTTGCCATTGCTGTGCTAGGAGCTGCATAGGAAGTTAAGGAGTATCCCCTCCCATTACATTGGCAATGAATAGAAGCTCTCCCTTCTCCCTGTCCTCTTGGCACAATGGGCAAACGTGACCCGTGTTCGCAGGAGACCCTCCTGAAAGATTGGCAAAAGGGATCCCCATCTTCATAGCCCCTGAAAGGGAGCTGCAAAGTTGGGGCTGAAGTTTTAGCTCAACCCGTCGAATCAGAAGAAAAATCTTTTTCATGAATGTGCATGAATCTACAATGGAAAGAAATGGGGCCTTTTTGAGCTTGTGCAGTCATCACTGCCAATTCCTCCACACACACAGATACAAATATTAGCCGCCCTCGGTTTTGCTTTTTTTAAAAAAAAAACTGAAAGGCGGCATACAAATGCTTTAAATTAAATTAAATCAAATTGGAATAGGTAGTAGGTTTTCAGAGCAAACATGATCCTGCTTTTTAAAAATTACCTGGCTAGATCATATCAGACCACCTAGTCCAGCATGAAGTTCTCAACACCAACATTCCAGATGCTGCTCATGCATCCGCTGGCCATAGGCCCTATCCTGAAATAAATAAAATAAAATAAAATATTTTTATTTTTCCTGTGTAGCTATTTTATTTATCATAGGAATATAAAAGGCTGCCTTATGCTGAGTCAGATACAATACTTATGCTAGTATTGTTGACACTGATTGGTGGCAGTGGCTCTCCAGGGAGTTGCCTTCATGGCACCAAATTAGCGCTGCTCTGCCGCCAAACCCCACAGTATCACTGCTGCAGAGTGGTGGTGTATAATCCCCACTGGGGAAGCATTGTGGGCTTTCTGGTAGCCATTAGGCTCACCTGTCCCACCTCTTCCCCCTCCTATGGCTTCCAACAACCAATGGGAGGTCACCTTCCACCTGGGAATACTCCCTGCGCAGCACATCTTCAGCTTTTTGTCTTGGGGTGACTCCAAATCGGCAGCTATGACACATAACTCACACAGCACGAATTCGGAACCACCCCAGGGCAAAGACAATGCGTAGACGGCCCCCAGGATTTCAGGCAGGTTTCCTTCCAAGGCCTACCCGAAGATGCTGGGGATCAAACCTGGAATCTTCTGCATGCAAAGCATGTGTTCTACCACTAAGCCACAGCCTTTCCCCTAATCCATTTTTTTCTCAATTCCAATTTTACTTACGGACATGAAACATTTACTCTATATACACAGCAATATGAAGAAGGAAGGAAGAAATTTAAAGGGGGGAATGGGGTCTGGGGAGCAGGAGGGGAAGGATTTATTGTTTATATTGATTTGGAAAATGAAAAATATCTAATACACTGTTGATAACAGCAACAACTCTATTGCACTTAACAAGTAAGCATTTACAGGTGACTTTCACATTTTAAAATGAAACCACCATCCCCAATCCACTTTAGTCCAGGCTTAAAACAAATATTTACTAGTTGTGCGCAAATGGAGACTGGGTTGTACATTTGAACATGCATATCAATGCACATCTCATTGAAAGTAATGTAATGTGTACATATGGGATCCGAACACAGGTGCACATTTTGGTTGTGCATCAGATGCCCCTCCATAGTTCCTGATCTAATGATAAATAAATATGTTCACAGAAGCTTGCTGCCATCTTGATACAACACTAAAACAAGTTTTAAACATCTTAAACAAACTTTAAATAGGCACCCTATTCAACAGGGTGTGCACACTGAGCAAACCATATCCCTTCATTATAGGGTGACCAGATAAAATCCAGGTCAGGGTTCATGTAACTTTAACAGTTTTAGAAAAAAGGGAATTTCAGCCAGTGTCATTTGTATTCAATTAGTTCCTGGTGAAATTCCCTCTTCATCACAATAGTTAAAAGTGCAGGGGCCCTGCCTTCTTTTGTATATGGTCACTCTGGTATAGTGCATGCACCTTTAACTATTGTGATGAAGAGGGAATTTCACCAGAACTAATTGCATACAAATGACACTGCTGAAATTCCCTTTTCTCTACAACTGTTAAAGTTACATGAGCCCTGACCCGGATTTTATCTGGTCAGCCTACTTCATTAATATACAGCCATCTGCTCTATTCTAGCAGTGTAATCCTATAATGTCCACTCAAAGGCAAGTCTCATTGAGTTCAGTAGGACTTATTCCCAGATAACTCCTTAAGGGCCCAATCCTATGCATGTTTCCTGGTTTGGGAATGCTGGGAGTTGTCAGGCCTTTTTTCTGTCTAAACATACATCAGATTGCACCCTAATAGAATGACTCTCACTCTTCCAAACACAATAGGCACAGAAGAGGCGCTGCCAGGAAAAAGGATTGCCGCCCACCAATCGCCATGGCAACAGGCACCGGTGTTTCTAGAGGAGCCAGCCCCTGTCCTGTTGCCATGGTGACAGAGCGACATGCAAGGGTTGCAGCTGCTCCTGTCACGAGGAGCTCTGATCCTTGGTTGTCCTCTCCTCATCTTTTGTCTCAGCTGAGGGTGATCCTGTGCTAAGGCTGCAAGCAGGATCAGATAACCAAACCTGCCTGCAGCCTTTGTACTGGATGGTGAAAGGAAAGGAGAAGTGATGCCCAAGGATCAGAGCTCCTTGTGATAGGAGCAGCTATGACCTTGCACAGCGTTCCAATGTTGTTAGATGGGTGCCTGCCATGGCTGGATATGTCCAACCATGGGAGGCATCCTCTGCCTCTCTCCCCTGATCCATTTGGGGATTGCCTCAAGGGGATGGAAGGGGCTCCTTCTATCCCCTCAAGGTGATCTCCAGATGGATCAGGGGTGGGGTTCTTGGGACATGCATGTCCCTGGCAACACGCGGGGTATCACTATCGGCAATGCCCCGCCCAGGGATGGCCTGTTCCCATGGTGACAAGTACTTCAGGAGCCCTAATTGTCCTGCTCCTCCACCACACCAAGGGATGATCAGGGCTCCTGAAGCTCTTGCCAGCTATAGTACTGTGGCATGGTTGTCACGGTAACGGAAGGAGAGGGGAAGAAGGGGGTGGCAGTTGGAGTCGGTTGGGAGTGGAGAGGGAGAAAGGAGGAGGAGAGAAGGAGAAATATTTTAAAGGATTGTGGAAAAGAGGAAAAGAGAAGACATCGGTGGACAGAAGGTCTGTAAGGAGCAGGGAATTGGGCAGCCTGCTACGTGCAAGAATGTGTGGGGAGCATCATCCAATTTACCCGGGCAACGTAAAGAGCTTTGCAGAGACCATTGGAACAGTTATTTGATAGTTGCGACCATTTAGGAAAAGTTAATAGTAAAGTTGTTATTAATAAAGTTTACATTTTGTTAAACAAAGGACTTCCATGGTTGTTTAAGTTCCGGTGCCTCCACCAGATTTCTAGCGAACTGTCACAGTACCATTAAATCCAGGGTTTAAAATTACCAAGCTGCACCACTGATTCTGTCTCTTTGGGACTTGGAAGAGTGAGAGTAATTCTATTAGGGTGCAATCTGATGTATGTTTAGACAGAAAAAAAGCCTGACAACTCCCAGCATTCCCAAACCAGGAAACATGTATAGGATTGGGCCCTCAAGGAGTTATCTGAGAATAACTACTACTCAAAGCTCAATGAGACTTGCCTTTGAGTGGACATTGTAGGATTGCACTGCTAGAATGGTGCAGATGGCTGTATATTAATGAAAGGATATGGGAGAAAAGATGCTGCTGGGAGAAAGGATCGCCTTGCACTGAAGATGATCCACTCCTGCTGATGCATCCTTCTCAGTTATCTCCATGGCAACAGGGCAGGTGCCGTCATTTCTAGAGCCCACTGCTGCCTTGTTGACATGGCAGTGACTGAAATTGCCTTAGCGCAGAACCACATCATCGGATGACGTGGCTGGATGCTGATGCCTCCTTCCCCGGAGTGGGAAATTGAGGAGATCAGCCCCAAGCCTCCCCACCACAAAAGCAGGAGGCTTGGGGCCAATCTCCTTGCATGTCAGGGTGCTCGATCCCTGTTCTGGCGAAGGAGGCTCCTCGTCGTCAACTGCGGGTGCTGTGCCTCCGCTGACGGGAGAAGCAGAATCCCAGTTGCCTAGCAACAGCAGTGGATGAATCCCTTCTCCTGTCAACAAGAGACAGGGCTGTGTCGGGAGTTCTTCCTCGAGCTCTGTCTCCTGTTGACAGAATAATAATTATATATATATAATATCCCGCCTTTCCCTCCAGATCGAGGCAGGGAACAACATCAAATATAAAATACACAAAACTGCTTAAAAGCAAATAAAACCAATGGATTATTAAAATACCAATAAAATACCAATAAAACACTTAAAATTCATCTGGGTAGGCCTGCCAGAACAGATCAGTCTTTATAGCTCTTTTAAATTCTTTAAGACTGGTGAGTTGGCGGATCTCTCCTGGCAGGTCGTTCCACAGTCTGGGAGCGGCAAAAGAAAAGGTCCTCTAGGTAACAGTTGTCAGCCTAGTCTTGGCCGACTGTAGTAAATTCTTCCCAGAGGACCTGAGCGTGCAGGGCAGATTGTATGGGAGAAGGCAATCCCACAGGTAACCTGGACCCAAACCATGTAGGGCTTTAAAGGTAATGACCAACACTTTGTACTTTGCCTGGAAACTAATTGGCAGCCAGTGGAGTGATTTTAAAGCTGGTGTGATATGGTCACACTTAGGTTTACCAGTGACCAACCTGGCTGCCATATTTTGAACTAGTTGAAGCTTTTGGACTTGGCAGAGAGGTATCCCTATGTACAGCGCATTGCAGAAGTCGAGCCTCGAAGTTACCAGCGCATGCACTACTGTCTTTAGGTCTTTCAACTCTAAGAAGGGGCGCAGCTGGCGTATCAGCGGAAGCTGATAGTAGGCACTACTATCATCTGCCGCCAGGAGCGTAGTCTCTCCTCCACTCTCCACTCCTTCTCCCGTAATGGCAGCACTGGAAAGGTAATAACTAACCAGCACCACCATTTATTGGGGAGGAACTACAGGTGGTGGTAGGGAGAGATGACAACTCAATGGAGAGGAGGCAGACCTCTTCATGGAGCAGCACTTCCGTGTTGCCCAAAGACGGCTGCAGATTTACCATCTGTCAAGTGGACTATTTCCTCTCCATTGACTAAAGTGTCATCCCAACACGACCACTGTGAGCATCTAAAGTTTCATATTATAGCACCATCATGACGACAGGGATATAATGGAGTGTTTTTGTTGTCCTGATGCTAAAAACATATACCTGGTGATCAGCCCATGGTGCGGATGCCAAGTTTGTTTGCCCCGGCCCCATCTCTTGCCACTATCTGGGGGGGGGGTCATTTGCCCCTCCCCAAGGTTATGGGACCCTGATCTTCAGTCCTGTGATCCATCTCCAGCTGCACCACTGGAGGGAGAAAGTTTGTAAAAGGGTTTTAAAGTGTAAAACATTCACATGGGGACTGACAAATAGTCTGAGTGCCAAATTGGAAGAATAAACAAAACAAAGCAAAATGATAGGCACCAAGAAGATTGTTTGCCAAAAGAGAATGGAGGAAGCTCTATGTCAGTTGTGAGGCTCAGTTTGCTTTGCGAAATTTTGCCAAACGAAATGGCATCAGTGAAAAGAATGCTGTCCTTTATCATCATAAACAAAGTTTAAAAATGCACATATTGTCATGTTACATTTAATTAGGCAAGAATTATGAACCACTTTTCTTGCAATCAGATATGAAGAAACTGTGCCAAAAATTTAAGTTGACTTTGACTGTGGTAAAATATAAAAGAAAGCAAAGTCCTATTTCCTGTGGGAAAAAGTATTCTTTGGAGAAGATATATGGTCCTGGCAGCACAATGATTTCGGCCCTGGCCTGTGTCTCATCCCATCGTTTTTAATGCTTAGTCTTCCATTTAAAAACTGCAGGAAGTCCTTTTATGTAAGATGCCTTAGTTTGTCCCTGGGAATTGAAAATACTAAATACCAAAACCTGAATATAAAATAAAAGGATAAAATGCACAGTGTCTCCCTGACTATCTCAGGTTCTTTCGGGAAATAGTTATTCCTTTCAAAACAGCCATAAATAAGGAGTGCAGGGTTTGAAATAAGAACTTTAATGGGAACTCGGAAGAAACACAGACTCTAAAGAGGAATGCATGTGACCACACTTGTAGTTCATCTTAATGCGTTATAATCCACCATTTAAAAATTGGGTCAGGGTGTGGGGAAACAGATATGAAGATATCTTCAGAGTTCCAGATGTCCCTAGAGGGATTGGAATGAATAGGCAAATAATTGTTGTGAACCACCCAGAGAGCTCCAGCTATTGCGCGGTATACAAATGTAATAAATAAATAAAATAATTTATTTACTGCAATACCCATCAGTTGATAGGAACGTATGGGGTAAAGGGATGAAGTTACGAATTTAACATTATAAGCACAGACAACAGTTATCTATTATGAGATTTATTTGTTTCTTCACATATTTATGCATACACTTCACCAAAGTGCATCTTGGAAATATGGCGATCTAGTGTTCCTTTCCATCCCTTGTATCATGATGCCTTCTTTGAACAGCTGTTATGGACTACATCCAACATTGTGCGGGTGAACTTGGCTCGCACAATGAACCTTCCTCATCTTTTGCTCCCACCCTGAAGCCCCCCAAACACAGTGCCACTCAGGCTGCTGAAGACACTGTGGCATCATCTTTCATGTCATGTGTGTTTTGATGCAGGGGTGTGTATTGGGTAGGGTGACCATATTTTGGAAACCAAAAAGGAGGACAACATGGCCATCCCAAGGGGGCATGCCCACCAACATGACCGGCTCCCAAAGGGACATGTCCACCCAAAGATGGCCTTGGTCACATTTCTGATTTCACAGCACACAATTAAGGCAAACCTGTTCTACATAACATCTTAATGTTAAAATCACTGAGACATTCAATGTATTTGAAATTACTTTCACTCCTACTTTTGTAGCTTTTGCTGTACTTTAAAGATTTTGCTATACTTTGTGTGATACAGTCTCCCTTTCCCTCAAATATCTTTTCTGACTGCAAATCCTTCATTGGATGACCATAGTCTCACCTTTCCTAACATTTAACACTCTTTCCCCATCACCTTTCTCATATTCATACTCACAGCTTCAGCATACTGCTACCACTGAACAAATGAAGCAGTTGACAAGTACAGAAAAAGCTAGTACAACAAACTAGCAAACTGGCATTAAGAAAGAGTATAAAATACTATTACCCTGCAAGCACTAGCCATGGAATAAAATGGACTAAAGCGTTGTTGTTGTTGTTGTCACTTTCACTAGCACCTCTTAGCTTGTTTCAACTTCTGATTTATCAATGAGAAACTAATCTAACAATGTGTCATTATATCTCTGGTTCATTAGCCATGTAAACAAGACCATGGTCAGTAGCAATACAAAGAAAGGCCAGAACAGATGCCCATTATCACAATGCTAGACAAATATCTCCTGAATTTACACTGTTTCAGTGTGCAGAGAACAGAAATCTCAACCAGGGACCCAAAGAAAACTGCCCAAAGAAACCTCAGAAACAAGTCCCATTGATTTCAATAAAGCTTACTCCCAGATAAATGAATATAGGATTGCAGCCACTTCACATATGTTCAGCTTACTCTAGCAAGTGCAAGGCCCTCCTGTCAAGAAGAACTATGCACTCATGAGAACCTGGCCTCATGGATCATGCAACCAGCAGGTGCTCTCCAGAAAGACGCTTTTAGAGCCTAGGAGATCCAGACACACTCAGACAAGCCAAGACAAGCCACACTATGCACTCACATGTTATCTTGCTGGGACAGAACAATTCTGGGAAAAGACAATACTTTGTTATCGACCAGACATTACAGTAATAAACAAGAAAAACACACCTACCTCATTGATTTAGCAATACCTAATGGCAAAAATGTTGCAGAAAAGGAATAGGAAAAGAGAGAAAAAAATGGCTATGGAAATTAAAGAACTGTGCAGCAGGAAAAGGTTACAATTATTCAGTTAATCACATCAGTCACCAGCAACACACACACACACACTACAGAAAACCTTCAGAAACTGGGCCTACCAAAATAAATCCATACCAACATCCAGAAAGCAGTCATACTTAAAACATGTTTAAGAAGGATGAATAAGTATCAGCAATTGTTACAAAATATACTCATGCCAATTATCTCAAAGCAAATTGGAGAGGAAGGTCTATGGGTCAAAATGCATTATTAAAAAAATGAATTGCTATCTTCTAGCACCAGCTAGAGACCCACCTCTTCCTTTGCACTCTGGAAGCAGTTGGGCACAAACAACTCAAGCAAAGTAGGTGTCAGCCAGACCTCTCTGTGGACAGTATTCCACAACAGGGGGCTACTACTGAAAAGTCCCACTCCCAAGTAGCCCTGCACCACACCACAGCGTATGAGGGCACTTGGAACAGGACTTCCAATAACCACCAAAGGTAGGATGACCATATGAAAAGGAGGACAGGGCTCCTGTATCTTTAACAGTTGTGTAGAGAAGGGAATTTCAGCTGGTGTCCTTTGTATGCATGCAGCACCTGGTGAAATTCCCTCTTCATCACAACAGTTAAAGCTGCAGGAGCCCTGCCCTCTTTTGTATCTGGTCAAGAGGACAGGGCTCCTGCAGCTTTAACTGTTGTAGTGAAGAGGGAATTTCACCAGGTGCTGCATGCATACAAAGGACACCAGCTGAAATTCCCTTCTCTACACAACTGTTAAAGATACAGGAGCCCTGTCCTCCTTTTCATATGGTCATCCTACCTTTGGTGGTTATTGGAAGTCCTGTTCCAAGTGCCCTCATACGCTGTGGTGTGGTGCAGGGCTACTTGGGAGTTCAATTGGATTTGCTTACAAATAAGATCCGTACAGCCAGATCTTGGGGGCATTTATAATTTGCGACCAGGATACCTAGAAAAACTTCTTCCCTGACATACACTGAATTGACCTGTAAGATCTTCTGAGGAAGTCTTTGATGGGATTATTTGATATTGCTGCCTCCTGTTAAAAAGGCACTTAGCAGAGTGGGGGAAGGAAAACAGAATGAGTGTTTACCAGCCCCACATGCACCCAAAAAGATTTGTTTTTTTTAAAAAAGGAGACCACACTTTCCTTTAGCGCAGGAAAGAAAACAGCTTCACCCACAAATATTCTTGCATAAAGATAGGCTGACCATATGAAAAGGAGGACAGGGCTCATGTAACTTTAACAGTTGTAGAGAAAAGGAAATTTCAGCCAGTGTCGTTTGTATGCAATTAGTTCCTGGTGAACTTCCCTCTTCATCACTGTAGTTAAAGCTGCAGGAGCCCTGCCCACTTTTGTACCTGGTCACTCTAGTATAGCTCCTGCAGCTTTAACTACAGTGATGAAGAGGGAATTTCACCAGGTGCTGCATGCATACAAATGACACCAGCTGAAATTCCCTTCTCTACACAACTGTTAAAAGTTACAGGAGCCCTGTCCTCCTTGGTCACCCTAGGGAAGCCCCAGCAGGTAAGTGCCCCGCGTCCCCCCCCCCACGCACCCCCACGCACCCCCCACCTGCCCCGCGCTCCTTACCTGCTGCTGCTGGGGCGTCCGTTTCCCTCCGTTCTTGGAATCTACTGAGAAACAGGCTTCCCGGCCTGTCTCTCAGCAGTGCGCTGAGTGATGACGTCATCACCCGGTGTGCTACTGAGGGACATGCTGCGAAGCCTGTTTCTCAGTAGATTCCGAGCACCAGAGGGAAACAGACGCCCCAGCCAGTAGGTGCCTCGCGCCGCCAGCCTCCCGCCACTGCCGTGTGACCCCCCGCCGCCCCAGTTTGCCCCCGCCGCCCCCCGGTTGGCCCGGCTCGCCCCAGGGCCATCTGGTCACCATTTGGGGGGGGCTAAATTTCCGGATTTGGCCCCCCAAAACGGTTTTTCTGCCCAGATGCGGATTTGCACCCCATTTCCCGGGCATGTCCGGACAAATCCGGGCGTCTGGTCACCCTAGGTGTATGTCACCACTGTTCTGAGTTCATTGACTAGTTCTGTGTGTAGGCAGCATGTTGATGATATTACTGCCACAGTCCATGATTTGTGGGCTGGATGGAGATATTTTCAGGGACACTGTGGGCAAGTTTGCATTTTCTAGTTCTCATTTAAATTATCTGCTCTGCTCATTATTGGGATGAAAAAAGGTGGGGTTGAGAAGGTCGAAAAGGAAAAAAAAAGGGAGATTAGTCTCCCTTTTCAGATAAAGGTGAATCCTAAGCATTTTCAGCAGAAGTCTTGGGAAAAGGCAGCAGAGGGTGAAGGATTCTCGCTCCCTTCCTCCCTCCCTCTCTTTCTTTCTTGGTTGTTGTTGGTTGTTGTTGGCTGGGTTGAGTTGGGTTTTTTTGTGTGTGTGTACAGAACAAGTTTTGCCATTCTTTACAAGCAGTGGCAGAATGGTAATGAGGAACCTGTCCTAGTCTTCAGTCCTATAAATCATTCCCAGAAGCACTGTAGGAAAAAGAAGATGGCTCCTTCGCTGCAAGTTGGGCATAGCAGCATGATGTAGTATCAGTCCCACTGGGACATTTTATAGGATGAAAGAATGGGACAGGCTGCTCACTGCAGTTCCACCAATACTTGGTGGCAACAAAGAAGGCGAAAGTGAGATTTTTTTACCTGCTATGACCTTGTATTAACGGTCCACAATTTCACTGAAAATTACTATAGTTGGAAGCTTCCGTGACCCCCAATTCCACTAAAATTGCTATAACTTTCCCCCAACCCAAATCTCAAATAAGCCCCTTCACTTTCATGGGAGATTAGTGGATCTGCAAAAGTGAAGTGGGGGCATTTTCAAAGTGGCCCTAGTAGTATGTTTTCCCTCTCCTGGGCCAAGCACACACTGGACATACTGCAAACATAGCAACCATGTATCTCCAGTCCCAAAGTGAGCACCATTTTTTGCAATGGTGGGATACAAATTCCACGAACAAATAAATATAATGAGTATAGATTTGCCATATTAGCCCCTTAAATGGGCTAATGGAGCTTGGCTATCGGAGGGTACAGAAATGGAATAAATAAATAAATAAATGGCTTTTCTGAAGCCAGTAAATTCCTTCAAGTAAAAGCCATTATGAAAGGGCCCAGTGTCCCAAAGCTGAGAAATACTGCAAACAAAAGCCCTCTCTGTGAAACTGGAGCTAAAACTAGATATTCAGTGCATTCAGCCAGGTGGCTGTAAAATGTGATTTAAGTATTGCTTGGACAAAACATGATTCAATCTGTCTTGGGACTGGTATAACTTGAGGTCAATCATGGACTTCAGTGGCACAGCATTCTAGCTGTCGCAGGACCTATGACAATCTCACTTATTCTAGAAACCAAGGGTGACTGGGTTGGAATCTGGACATGTCATTGTTTGTATATTGTACAGTATGATAACTAGATAAATGGTAGATCAATAGATAAATGGTAGATATTACAAAGAAATGCACTCCTGTAATTAAGCCACAGCAGACAAAGACTTTAGAGTGACAGTGAGTATTTAAAGATGATTTTTGTTCCTATATTGTATTCATCTGATGCATTTGTTAGAGTGCTATCCTATGCTCAGCAATGGAGCACTCTAAAGTTGGTGCAGCTGACCTAACCTATGCTGGGCCAGAAGAAGGGGCAAGGAAAAAACTGACTGGCTTTTCCAGAAAAGTGGGGGATGGGTAAACAAGAAAAGAAAAAGGGGATGCAGCAAGTTAATGGATTTACTGGGGAGAGGTTTGTGAGGGTTTATAAAACCTGTCCTACTTTGTGTGCATCATTTTGAAGGTGGAGACAGTGGGGTGCCTATTCAGCAAACAATAGGGGGAAAGGGAATTAGGCTTCCTTTGGACAAAAGGGGCCCAGATACATGGAACACTGGATGCTACAAAGGGCACTTCCAGATGACACTTTTATCACATGGGCACGTTGCCTCCTCACAGATTTTTATGGGAGGTCTAGATGCCCACGTCTTCCACTCATGACCCCCTGTGTCTTTCCACCACTTTTCCAATCTTTTCATTTACTGCAGAAAATCCATCAAAGAGAAAAGAAAATAATAGCTGTACAATGCTTTCTAATTATATGCCCAAACTCTGAGTTTAATTATTAAAACTCAAAACGACGGAGGAAATCCAATCTCCAGGGGCTCGTTGAAACTAAGATGAGCTGCAGAATGGCATAAAAGGTGATAGTACAAGAGTAAACTGGACTGAAAATTTTCCTTCTTCCCGCTTTGAGCAGGAAGGTAAAAATTAACAGGCTGCTCAAAATATTTGCCTGGAGACCTTTCTGGGTTGTCGTCAGCAGCATAATTACAACTTTGCAGATGATATCCAGGGAGGTGAAGAGGTCAAGGAAAGGAACAGGCATGCCAGAGGGGGACGATGTCCTTGTGTCATGTACACATTTCTACTTTGAGTGCTAGATTTGGCTTTTAAGATGGCAAAAGACTTTTCCTGTACTTTTCCCAAGCTGGAATGAAGTTTCCTTTTCCAGACGTACGTTACTGTGTCAATAATAGCAAACTATTGGGATGTTTGATAACGGGGGAAATGGCAAAAATCACTACCCCCAACAGTGGAAAGCCCTGTACAGCATATTGTTTCCCTCTGCAGACAGGAGTCATTCCATTCATATAGAAGAAGCCTTGGCGCCAATCCAATGTATTATTCTCCATGAGTTGAAAGGAAGGTCATCAATAAATATATTTTAAAAAACAAAGATCCTCCAAACTGCAGTACAACCCAAAGGATATTTACGCGTAAGTAGGATCCCCCAGTTCAATTGGACTGGCTTACAAATAAGATCCGTACAGCCAGATCTTGGGGGCATTTATAATTTGCGACCAGGATACCTAGAAAAACTTCTTCCCTGACATACACTGAATTGACCTGTAAGATCTTCTGAGGAAGTCTTTGATGGGATTATTTGATATTGCTGCCTCCTGTTAAAAAGGCACTTAGCAGAGTAGGGGAAGGAAAACAGAATGAGTGTTTACCAGCCCCACATGCACCCAAAAAGATTTGTTTTTTTTTTAAAAAGAGACCACACTTTCCTTTAGCGCAGGAAAGAAAACAGCTTCACCCACAAATATTCTTGCATAAAGATAGGCTGACCATAAGAAAAGGAGGACAGGGCTCATGTAACTTTAACAGTTGTAGAGAAAAGGGAATTTCAGCCAGTGTCATTTGTATGCAATAAGTTCCTGGTGAAATTCCCTCTTCATCACAACAGTTAAAGTTGCAGGCACTATACTAGAGTGACCATATACAAAAGAAGCCATGGCCCCTGCAACTTTAACTGTTGTGATGAAGAGGGAATTTCACCAGGAGCTAATTGCATACAAATGACACTGGCTGAAATTCCCTTTTCTCTACAACTGTTAAAGTTACATGAGCCCTGTCCTCCTTTTCATATGGTTAGCCTAATAAAGATGCAGATACAGCGTAGGGAGGGTTTCAAAAGGAGTCTGCTCAGTCCATTCTTTGTTCCATTACATAGGCAGGAGCAAGCATGTGTCCTCCCAGCAATGGAGAAAGGGAGAGAGAGAGGGAGGGGAATGAAGGGGAAGAACAGGAAACCACTGTAGGCTATAAAGTAGGGTGACCAGATAAAATCCAGGTCAGGGCTCATGTAACTTTAACAGTTGTAGAGAAAAGGGCATTTCAGCCAGTGTCATTTGTATGCAATTAGTTCCTGGTGAAATTCCCTCTTCATCACAACAGTTAAAGGTGCAGGCACTATACTAGAGTGACCATATACAAAAGAAGGCAGGGCCCCTGCAACTTTAACTGTTGTGATGAAGAGGGAATTTCACCAGGAACTAATTGCATACAAACGACACTGGCTGAAATTTCCTTTTCTCTACAACTGTTAAAGTTACATGAGCCCTGTCCTCCTTTTCATATGGTCAGCCTAACCATGCATTAACAAGCTAACTGCAACACTACCCCTTGCTATAACTTGCAGACATGGTTACACTATTCCCAACACCCTTGTTGGTCATCCCAGAACCAACAACATGTAATTATGTAATAGCATGTAAGCAGGCCTTCTTGGTAGTGGCACCCACCCTCTGGAATGCTCTCCCAGATATGGTCTGAGAGGTGGAAGCTAGAGTGAAATTCATCCTGAAGATGTACATGTTTACTCAGGCTTTCCCTGTCATGTAATTGCATTATGTATTTATTATTTGGTTTGTACCCCACCTTTCTTCCCAGAAAAATGGCACTCAAGGTGGCTATATTGTTTTTATATTGTATTTTATGTATTTCTTATGTAAACCACTTAGAGATCTAGTGGTATTAAGTGGTATAAGTAGTTTAAATGAATAAATGGTTTAGTGAATTCAGTGCGCCCTACTTCTGAATAGACCTTACAACACGTGTGAGATTTCAGAATTACAGAGCACACTTTTGCAAGTTTGTTGAGACATAAATAGCACCATGTTCAATGTGGGACTTTTCCTTGCGGAGTGTGTTCAGAATTGGACCCTGTGTTTCTAAACATACCAATCTGGCTCTGCCTGTATCATTTTTAAGATCATTGGACTAACAAATGCCATGCTTTCAAGGGTATTTTAGGATAATCTCTCTTCCCAAAGGCATATTGTGTGAAAGAAAACAGGCTTCTGCTCTTGGAAATGCCATCACTGGGAGGGGGGGGGGAGTTGGAATTCAGGCCGATTTCCTGTATTGATCCTTGTGTGGTTTTTAAACATGGGCCTTTTGTGACTATTAGGTGACAATTACCACCTGCTGTTCCTGGCAGAACATCTGTTGCTTGCATTGGCAAGCATTTTGGGAATGATCTCTGCTTAATGCCATCATTCTTTCTGTGCCTGTTTAAACTGCCCTAATCAAAAGGTGCGGCTACTGTGGCTAATGGAGGACTTGTCTCAGCAGGATGGATTTAAAAGGCTAATTTAAATAATTGATTATTTCAAATCCACATTTCCATTTTGAAATTTGCCTGTTTCCTGAACAAGCATGCATACTGCCCGGTTGCTATAACGATTCAAACATATTTGCTTGCAGATAGAAAGGAATTAGGTGACAATTACCAACTGTAATTTCTGTTGCTTGCATTGCTGAATATATAATTATTTATAATTATTATTTAAAATAGTGTTTTGAGCACTGTGTTTCCCTTTGTAGAAAGACAGGATCTATATTTAATTAATAAAGAAACAACATATTGTGTATTGCTTATAAACAAATCAATAAAGAGAATGGTCCTCTAAATGAGCTTGTGACTGCATGCTCGTGAATGGCCACTCACAGAAGTTTTCAGGTTCACTACATGATGTTGTCAATGCCCAGGAGTCTCCTGCAGTATCCCCTGGAAATCCCAGTATGAAAAGATGTGTTACTTCTCAGGGGAAAGTGGGATCTCCCACCACTAGATGGTATCTCACTAAAAGTGAAGAGGGGAAGCATTCAATTCAAAGTACGTGGTCACCTCTCTACTCCCATGTAATGCAACCCATAAAAATGTCACCAAAGAACCAGGAATCAGAAAGCCCCAAGTAAATGTGATTTTCCCTTAATGTAGAGATGTCCAGAGTTTTCACACAATCTAGAAGCATAATCCAAACTTGTAAGCCATAACTGAATTTTGCTTTGCATAATCATTCAAAAGTGAGAAATTAGGTAAGTGCACATTAAAATGTGGACTGAATAAAGCTCCCATCTTGGCAGCGCATTTTGAACAGTTTACTTCAGTCGTACACACATTTTGGACTTCCCAGTTGACATTTTTAGCCACTGTAGTATATCTGCTGTTAAGGGTTCCTGAGCCTCCTTTGCAAGCATATAGCAAAAACAAAGCAAAACTAGTGGAGGCTGCTGGTTCCGATATCAGTGGGGACGTGAATCCATTGTAGGTTCCAGTCAAAACCAACCAGAACTCTAAAGGAGCTGTCCAAGGTGCTGAAGCACCTTAGATAGCCCCTCTAGAATTCTGGGTGGTTCTGACTGAAACTCAGAATGGATTTACAGCCCCATCAAAATTGGACTGATCAACTTCCACTGAACAAAACCATAGTTCTTTAGCTCAGCTAAGCCTTTCTGACATCCTGTCAAGGCTTCATGCCTAGCCTGCCAATATCATTTGAACACATTAATCTTGGTGGCTGGTTTGACTTGGGAGGACACAGTTGACCTGAAGCACCAAGACATCATAGAGCAGTTACAAAGGTATACATTTTCAGTCATCCACAAACAATCATGAATGGGGCCTTAAAATCCATGAGTTGGTATTAGAGGAATTGTTGTTCATAAAGGGAACCCCAGTGTTTTCTTTTGATAAAATTCCACTGTATCAATAGTAGGCTGTTAAGAAAAAGGGCATGAAAAGGTGCTTCCATCCAGCCTATGTGGAACTATATGCAAAGTATGAGCTCCCTCTAGTGGCTTGTAAAATAATTAAGAAATGATTTCAAATAACTGGCTAACCTGGAATAAATAAGTATACAGAGTTGTTTGCGTAAGAGATGCTTAATTTGTCATTTTTATTCTGACATGTGTTATTAATAGCAGGATGTAATTGGAAGGATCTTAAACTTGACACATCCAGATCTATAGTTACAATTTCTGAAAATGGATTCAACCAACTCATAGAGAATTAAGATTTGAGTATCTAGTGCTAACAAGGTTATTATACCTGCCTGGCAAGTTTTGGAACCATAACTCCTGACTAGATGGTCCTTGCTTTTTCTCCAGCAAGGCAATTTCTGGATTCTTGTGGGTCCTCCCCACTCCTGAGTCTTGAACAGTAAAAGCATGTGAACATTGTGGATACACATATGGTATAATTTACCAAGGTTTCTAACTATCCACACTTTCCTCAAGCCCTAGTCAACCCACATTTACTTTATGCCCCCTGTAGTGGAAATGTGGAGGACCATTGTCACTTCAAGGAGTTAGTGGTAAACAACAACTTCTCCTTACGTGCCCAGATCTCCTTTGCACTGGGATTCTTTAAGTGAGTAGCTGTGCTTATTTTCTTCTTATTTCTCAGAGCTAGCTATCAGTTTGAGATGGTACAGCTTGGGAGTCTATAATTTACCTTTAAGTAGTCCTTCGTGAGATTTCAAGGCTGACCAGCTGTTACAGGAGTAAATAGGACGATCATATAGTTATGTATGCTGGCTGTTTGCTACTTGCTAGAACAAATCCTTCCACTTTGTAAGAATGTATAACTAGAATACTAGAATGTTAGTAGAATATAACCAAAATACAGGTTTGATTAATCTAAGCATAATGAGGTATAATTCCCAGGAATATGCTCAATTCAGAACCTCAACACAGGCTGATACATGGGAAAGGTACTGTAGTCCAGGCCATACTGGGGTCCATGCATTACCATTCAGTCATCCATACATTTGGAACCAAGCAGCCAGTGTGTTTCTTTCTGCACTGGCTGCGACGGAGCGAGGGAGGAGGCAGGGAGCAAAGTTTCCTGGCTCCAAGGTCGAAACTTTATCTCTGAGCTTGGAGCCAAGAAACTATAGTATCCTGTGCCCCTCAGATGCTGTCTAGGGGGGCATAGGATTGCTCCCAAAGATATTTAAGCATTGTAATCTTGCTTTATAGTTTCTTGCTTTGTAGTTTAGTGTTCTGCAGTTTGTGTGAAATTAATAAAACCTTTAGCCCTCACCCATCAGCATGTTCATTGTCTCTGAATCCTAAAAGAACCATTGCCTCTTGGCAACACAGGCTCATTGAACACAGTGGGACTTAGATCTGAGCAACCATGTAGAGGATTGTGCTATAAGCAATTTAGAAGATGTGGCTTTCAAGTGCTTGTGAAGATGCAGGCCAGCTAAGGTTTAGTAGTGTTTCAAAGTATTTATTATAGCAATATGACAGGCACCTGTCTTGGATTTCCTTTATCCATACTTTTCAAGGAAAATTGAGTAAATGAGAAAATGTTAACATGATTCAGCTGAGACAATATACTTTTCTTTAGAACATCTCCTCCAGCCATTTCAATCTTGACCTTACCCACCCACCCCAAGGGCCATACTTAAAGAAATGAAATGTGCATATCGATAAAGTTGGATGCCTCTAATGATTTGACAAGCCTGAAGTATTATACCTTTTTAAATCAGTGGAACTCAAGAGTACCAAGGTCTTCTGTTAAAGCATACTTCTTTTACATTTATGTGCTCAGCCAGCAGACCACAGGGCCTATTTTAATGCAAATTTGGATCCAAGGGAGGATTGTGAGGCACAAAGCAAAGTTTGTAGATCAGAGGAAAATGGGTCAATGCCTGAGAGTCAGACAATCGGCAGCTATATCCAATTGGCATACGGTGGTTCCAGCAAAGTTGAAGAGATGGCAACCAATAGGAAAACTGCTCGACCTGCCACCTTTCAGACTTGCCTGAAGGAGATTAGGGGGAAATGCAAGCTGGATGGAAGATCTTACATTTGTACAAAACCACAAAGAAGCATTGAGGGTAATTGCATGTTTTACTCTAAAAAAACTTTAAATAATAATAATAATAAATCTGTTCAGCAGACCCAGCCGGCAATCACCAGATTTTTCTTCACAGATGCATATCTGAAGCTCCTTTAGGGCTCATTAATAGGGTCTCAAATTTATATGTATCCTTGGGCCTGCCACACACATGCTTCTCTGTGTACAGTGGATATGCCTTAAAGAAGGAGTGGGCAGGCTTCAGGCTTAAAGGATCTGTTTTGGTTTTTACTAGAATGCTGAGGTCTACTAACCAGAGCCAGACACAAACTGGTGTCTCAGGAAGCAGCATATACAAGAGCTACGTGTGAGTTGCCATGGATCAGGAATTCTAACTCACCACTCTAAAACTGACCTGATCAAAAGCAACCAATTAGTACTCCTATTTTACAGATGAGGAACATTGAGGCAGAAAGATAAGCAGAGGTATCATCATCATCATCATCATCATCATCATCATCATCTCCTCTTTCTGCTCCTCCCCCTCCTCCCCCTATCCTCTAGTTCTTGTTAATGTCAGAAACCCTTGGAGATCTATGGCAACCACCAGTTGATTCCAATCCACATTATTCTACTCACCTCTGCCTTAAAGAGAACCATAACCAGGGTTGTCCCAACCACTAGGCAGAAATGAAGCAGCTGTCTTAGGCAGCAGATTTTGAGTGTCATGAAAGGCCAGCAAATTATTAGTTACTGCCTACAATGGGGAGAGATGCTTATGAGATTTTTTTTTAAGGAACCATTTCTGGAACAATAATCCATGTAAAGCCTGCTCCTGGACCTGTGCATCTTCTTGTGTATCTGGTATAATGTTCAAATCGGGAACTAGGGCTTCTTCCCCAATAGTGAGATTTTTGTGCTTTCCTTGCATCTAGAGCTCATACATCTCATTGTAGGAAAGATACATGAGTTTCTCTTTTGCACATTGCATAATGAAGGCATGCTTCCATGTGTAACATGTGCTGCTACAATAAACCACTAAAATGATAAAATCTGACTCCCAGAAGAACTAGAAATGGAAAAGTTTAAGTATTTATTTGGCTTTCTTATGGCAGACTTTTTTCTCTTTTTAATGAACTTAAATCAGAACTTGGGACATGTGTATGAATTGTCCAGACATAGCAAACTGAAGACTAAAATTAATTTCACAGGCTTGTTCAGAAAACACACACACACACACCATTTCTTATCAGCAAAGACTGAATATGAGAACAGGGAACAAACACATACTGTGTTTTGTGACTACTAGACTTCCTGTTACACAAGATATATCAGTGAGATTTGGTAGTCATAGGCTCAATTCGGACGACACGATATTCAATGGTGGGTTGACTAACCCTAACCCTCACGCTAACCCTAGGGGGCACTCCCTACACAACATGGTAATAAATAATCAATTGTGGTGTGGATGAGGATCAGCACTGAGTTGACTATGGCAGCATTCGGATGACACAATAGTCAAAACAACTGATGATTGTTTCCCCCACACCAGTTGTTTATTGTGTCGTCCGAATTGAGCCATAGTGTTTAAACTAGGGATGTGCACTGACCCCCCGGATCGGATCAGATAGCGGATCGGAATCGGACCTGGGGGGTCGGATCGGATCGGATCGGATCGGAGGCTGGTCGGATCGGATCGGACCAGATGTCCGATCCGGATCGGACGCCATTTTGAATGCTTTTTCCCATAGCCAAGTATTGTTTTACAAAAACGCCTATAACTTTTTCATTTTTAAAGATAAAAGGATGAAACTTGGGCACATTGTAGACTGGTTAGGGATAGTTATCTGTGAGAAATTTCAGAAAGATTGGTGCATGCGTTTTGTGGCAATTAATTTTTTAATAAATACCCAGGAATGCTTATAACTTTGTCATTTTTAAAGTTACAAACAGGAAACTTTGCCACATTGTAGGAGGTACCTTGCGACCTATGTGTGTGAAATTTCAGAAACATAGGTGCTTGCCTTGTGTGGCAATTAATTTTAGAAAAATGGGTAGTAGTGGGGTAAATACAGTTACGCCTCCCATTTTTTTATTTTTAAAGATACAAACAGGAAACCTGGGCACATTACAGGTACCACTTGCCTTGATATGTGAGTGAAATTTCAGAAACATTGGAGCTTGCCTTGTGTGGCAATTAAGTTTTGAAACAATGAGGAAAGAAACACCTATAACTTTGTCATTTTTAAAGTTACACACATGAAACTTTGCCACATTGTAGGTGGTACCTTGGGACCTATGTGTGTGAAATTTCAGAAACATAGGTGCTTGCCTTGTGTGGCAATTAATTTTAGAAAAATGGGTAGTAGTGGGGTAAATACAGTTATGCCTCCCATTTTTTTAGTTTTGAAGATACAAACAGGAAACTTGGGCACATTACAGGGAACACTTCACTTGATATGTGTGTAAAATTTCAGAAACATTGGTGCTTGCCTGGTGTGGCAATTAATTTTTGAAACAATGAGGGATTCATTGGACAGCACTTGCCCATAGGGATTCATTGGAGAGTACTTGTCCATAGGGAATCATTGGAAAGCACTTTCCCATAGGGAATCATTGCATTGCACTTTCCCACTGAGAAATGCAGTTATGCCTCCCACATTTTTATTTTTGAAGATACAAACAGGAAACTTGGGCACATTGTAGACTGGTTAGGGATAGTTATCTGTGAGAAATTTCAGAAAGATTGGTGCATGCGTTTTGTGGCAATTAATTTTTTAATAAATATGCAGGAATGCCTGTAACTTTGTCATTTTTAAAGTTACACACATGAAACTTTGCCACATTGTAGGTGGTACCTTGGGACCTATGTGTGTGAAATTTCAAAAACGTAGGTGCTTGCCTTGTATGGCAATTAATTTTAGAAAAATGGGTAGTAGTGGGGTAAATACAGTTACGCCTCCCATTTTTTTATTTTTTAAGATACAAACAGGAAACATGGGCACATTACAGGGAACACTTCACTTGATATGTGTGTAAAATTTCAGAAACATTGGAGCTTGCCTTGTGTGGCAATTAATTTTTGAAACAATGAGGAAAGAAACGCCTATAACCTTTTTATTTTAAACGTTAGAAGTCTGAACATTGCTCACTTTGTAGATGGGTTAGGGGTAGATATGTGTCAGAAATTTCAGAATGATAGGTCCAGGCATTTGATGGCTATGGAATTTTTAGATAAAATGTTTCAAAAAATTTTCCACAGAGGCCCGGTCTTCCCCTCTTCCCCCTCCCGCTTCCCGCGAAGAAAAGGAAACACTCTCTCGTCTCGATCCCTTTGATCCTGTTGCTAGTATCCATTACAGGGCTCGTGTCTGCTTTCACTTTTTACTCAAGCAGAACGGCTGAGCCTAGCTGAGTTTTGCAGCCATGCGTGCAAGGAAGGATCACTCTCTCTCGATCTCTTTGATCCTTTGTTCCTCCCCTTCTCCTCCCCCTCGCCGGCGTTGTGTATGCGCCCCGCCGGTGCCCTCGCGTGCGGGCCGGTTCCTGGGCAGCAGAGGCTCTGCCTGGCTGCTGTGAGGCTCCTGAAGGGCTTGCCTAATGCGGGCTGTTGTGCTCCGCTGGGCCGCGGGGGTAGGTTGATGATGAAGAGGATGATGGGGAGGGCGTTCAATGGCCCCTCCGCTCACCAACTGACAGCGCGTGCTCCGCTCCAGACACCCGGCCTCGGCAGCCAGGAGGATACGCTGCCAAGCCCGCCGCCGCCGCCCGCCCGCGCGCGCACACACACCACCCGTCCATTATCATTTGGGCAGCCCTAATTAAGGAGCGCTCAAAAAATGGCAAAACCCCCTCTCCTTTTTTCTTAATTCCTTGCAGCTCCCACGATTTAACCCTTTCCTATCAGCTACAATTAATTAATAGTAGGATGACCAGTACCAGGAGACTGGTGTGTACAAATGTGTTTTTTTTTAGGCTTGAGATCATAAAGAGGCAAATATTCTACCTACAGTATTGGAAGCAGTATGTTGGGAAACAAGGGTGACCATATGACAGTTAAAGCTGCAGGAGCTATACTAGAGTGACCAGATACAAAAGAGAGCAGAGCTCCTGCAATTTTAACTTTTGTGATGAAGAGGGAATTTCACCAGGTGCCGCATGGATACAAATGACACCTGCTGAAATTCCCTTTTCTATTCCACTGTTAAAGCCCTGTATTCCTTTTCATATGGTCATCCTACTAATTACATTTTTTAAAAAAGTAATAATACATACTGCTTCCAATACGGTAGGTAGAATATTTGCCTCTTTATGATCTCAAGCCTAAAAAAAAAAAACATTTGTACACACCAGTCTCCTGGTACTGGTCATCCTACTATTAATTAATTGTAGCTGATAGGAAAGGGTTAAATCGTGGGAGCTGCAAGGAATTAAGAAAAAAGGAGAGGGGGTTTTGCCATTTTTTGAGCGCTCCTTAATTAGGGCTGCCCAAATGATAATGGACGGGTGGTGTGTGTGCGCGCGCGGGCGGCGGCGGCGGGCTTGGCAGCGTATCCTCCTGGCTGCCGAGGCCGGGTGTCTGGAGCGGAGCACGCGCTGTCAGTTGGTGAGCGGAGGGGCCATTGAACGCCCCCCCCCATCATCCTCTTCATCATCAACCTACCCCCGCGGCCCAGCGGAGCACAACAGCCCGCATTAGGCAAGCCCTTCAGGAGCCTCACAGCAGCCAGGCAGAGCCTCTGCTGCCCAGGAACCGGCCCGCACGCGAGGGCACCGGCGGGGCGCACACACAACGCCGGCGAGGGGGAGGAGAAGGGGAGGAACAAAGGATCAAAGAGATCGAGAGAGAGTGATCCTTCCTTGCACGCATGGCTGCAAAACTGAGCTAGGTTCAGCCCTTCTGCTTGAGTAAAAAGTGAAAGCAGACACGAGCCCTGTAATGGATACTAGCAACAGGATCAAAGGGATCGAGATGAGAGAGATCCTTCCTTGCACGCATGGCTGCAAAACTCAGCTAGGCTCAGCCGTTCTGCTTGAGTAAAAAGTGAAAGCAGACACGAGCCCTGTAATGGATACTAGCAACAGGATCAAAGGGATCGAGACGAGAGAGTGTTTCCTTTTCTTCGCGGGAAGCGGGAGGGGGAAGAGGGGAAGACCGGGCCTCTGTGGAAAATTTTTTGAAACATTTTATCTAAAAATTCCATAGCCATCAAATGCCTGGACCTATCATTCTGAAATTTCTGACACATATCTACCCCTAACCCATCTACAAAGTGAGCAATGTTCAGACTTCTAACTTTTAAAATAAAAAGGTTATAGGCGTTTCTTTCCTCATTGTTTCAAAAATTAATTGCCACACAAGGCAAGCTCCAATGTTTCTGAAATTTTACACACATATCAAGTGAAGTGTTCCCTGTAATGTGCCCATGTTTCCTGTTTGTATCTTAAAAAATAAAAAAATGGGAGGCGTAACTGTATTTACCCCACTACTACCCATTTTTCTAAAATTAATTGCCATACAAGGCAAGCACCTACGTTTTTGAAATTTCACACACATAGGTCCCAAGGTACCCCCTACAATGTGGCAAAGTTTCATGTGTGTAACTTTAAAAATGACAAAGTTATAGGCATTCCTGCGTATTTATTAAAAAATTAATTGCCACAAAACGCATGCACCAATCTTTCTGAAATTTCTCACAGATAACTATCCCTAACCAGTCTACAATGTGCCCAAGTTTCCTGTTTGTATCTTCAAAAATAAAAATGTGGGAGGCATAACTGCATTTCTCAGTGGGAAAGTGCAATGCAATGATTCCCTATGGGAAAGTGCTTTCCAATGATTCCCTATGGACAAGTACTCTCCAATGAATCCCTATGGGCAAGTGCTGTCCAATTAATCCCTCATTGTTTCAAAAATTAATTGCCACACCAGGCAAGCACCAATGTTTCTGAAATTTTACACACATATCAAGTGAAGTGTTCCCTGTAATGTGCCCAAGTTTCCTGTTTGTATCTTCAAAACTAAAAAAATGGGAGGCATAACTGTATTTACCCCACTACTACCCATTTTTCTAAAATTAATTGCCACACAAGGCAAGCACCTATGTTTCTGAAATTTCACACACATAGGTCCCAAGGTACCACCTACAATGTGGCAAAGTTTCATGTGTGTAACTTTAAAAATGACAAAGTTATAGGTGTTTCTTTCCTCATTGTTTCAAAACTTAATTGCCACACAAGGCAAGCTCCAATGTTTCTGAAATTTCACTCACACATCAAGGCAAGTGGTACCTGTAATGTGCCCAGGTTTCCTGTTTGTATCTTTAAAAATAAAAAAATGGGAGGTGTAACTGTATTTACCCCACTACTACCCATTTTTCTAAAATTAATTGCCACACAAGACAAGCACCTATGTTTCTGAAATTTCACACACATAGGTCGCAAGGTACCTCCTACAATGTGGCAAAGTTTCCTGTTTGTAACTTTAAAAATGACAAAGTTATAAGCATTCCTGGGTATTTATTAAAAAATTAATTGCCACAAAACGCATGCACCAATCTTTCTGAAATTTCTCACAGATAACTATCCCTAACCATTCTACAATGTGCCCAAGTTTCATCCTTTTATCTTTAAAAATGAAAAAGTTATAGGCGTTTTTGTAAAACAATACTTGGCTATGGGAAAAAGCATTCAAAATGGCGTCCGATCCGGATCGGACCTTGTCGGATCGGATCGGATCGGAGGTTGGCCGGATCGGATCGGATTGGATTTTCCCGATTTTGGGTCGGATCGGATTCGGATCGTGGATCCGATCCGATCCGATGCTCACCCCTAGTTTAAACTCAGTGCTTACCACAGTGAAACAAACTTTTTTATATATAGGGAATGCTCTGGGGGCAACATGTCAGTTGCCTCTGCTAATCATAAGCCTGCCAGAATCTGAACAGAACATTTATATATTTATGGATTATGCACAACAAGCCATACAGTGGCTTTTTCCTTGGATAATTGTATCAGCAGCTGCTAATATTGGACATAATCTGGAAGTTGCCTCCTGAACACAGGAGACGCTGCCTAGTTTTGTGCGAATTGGCCACAAAATGGCCCTGCTCACTCAAGTATCAATTTAATGGAACCTGTGCTTGATGTAGCTGATTGGAAAATGAATGGCAAGTATACAAAATACCTAATAATAAACATTGCTGCAGGTAGCTGAGGATCAACACATTCCTTCATACAATTAGAGATGCTAAATTGGAGGATGCTATTTGCTCCAGTGAATGAATGAAAGAATGCAAGAACTCTTTGCAGTGGACACATTCGAGCCTTCTAGGAAGTTAAGAAAAGTGGGCCAGGCATTGCATTCCCATCCTGTAAATTAAAATACCACAAGGAATTAAGGCATCCCTGGGGAAGGTGTATGTCTTACCTTGCTATTTACACCAGGGATATGCAACTTCCGGTCATCTGTCACCATTGGCTGTGCTGGCTATGTCTGATGGCATTGTAGGCCAAAACATTTGGAGGGTCACAAGTTTCTACAGAAGTTTAACAGAAAATGGAATAATATGTCTAACAAAAGTACTGGCTTTGAACCAGAATAGAGAAGAGCAAATCAGTCTATTTCCAATTGATTCACTTTTGAAGATGTTCACCAGAAGTCCATTCTATCCTTTTCCTGCATTTGCAATTTTTTAAAAAATCACATGAAAAATGTATTTAATTATATAGCCAAATATCTGTTTCTAAATGTATTTTTCTCAAATGACAAATGTTTAAATGCATTCTCTATCAAAATATGCATTTTTAAAACCTATTTTAATATGAGCTGAGAATGATGCTGGACTATTTGGGAAGTATAAGAGGTGGTGGATATCTATTTCAATCTGCATATTCATCTGGGAGGTATGGATTAGGTCAGTTTATGCTGAAATTTACAACAAATTTTCCAAGCTTCCCTCGGTCAGCATCCTGTGCATAATACCCTGCACATATGACCATTTCTCATGCAAGATTATGAGAATCCTCTGTATGTCCACATGTTGCAAGTACATCATAAAATATTACAGCTGTGTGCAAAAAACCTCTCAAAATGTTCTGCTCTATTTGTGAGCAGAGAAATTGGGGAGACAAATTCACCGAATATCTCCAAGGGGAGGAGAAATTCTCCAAAGGTTTCTCACAGGTAGGACTCACCATGGGCAGGGGCTGTAGCACAGCTTCTTTCTTTCCGAAGTATTTTGGGGGTTTTGTGCTGTTCTTAACGGTTAGAGTTCTTGCAACCATAGCGTTTTGGTATGAAAAGCTACATTTGCAAAAGTATTCAAAAAGCCAGCTCTACAGATAAAGTCAGTCTTATTATGTATAAATTGCATCTGGAAGTTAGTGTGGCTTCTGTACCCTAAGTACAGATGAGTGAATCAGTCAAGCTTGATTTCTCTTCTTATTTTCCCACTTCTAAGCTTGTTCCACCCATTTCCACATTGGACTGAGAATTTTTTAATCTACACAAAAATGTGTATGAATGTTTGTGTGTATTTTTCAAAATATATGCATTTTTGCACACTTTTTTTTCAAATGTGTGCTTTTTTGCAAGCAATTTCCATTGAATAAGGTGTTTTTGTGTGCATTTCCTTAGAGGTACACATTTATGCTGTATATGCAGTTTCAATATATGCATTTTTGTGCACACTTTTTAGAAGTATGCATTTTTCATACCATTTTTATTTATTGCAAACAGCATTACAAACTTCAGAAAACTACACATTCCAATGTCTAACTGCGTTCTGTTTCATGTTTATGTTTTGGAGATTTGAATTGGGTAACTTTGCATTTATGAACTGAACTGAACAAATTTCTTACCCATACCTAATCCTCTGAAGGTGATAAAATGATCTTTTGATTAGTTATTTTTGTTTAGTTCAGAATTATAATATTTTAGGTTTGCAACAGTGAACATTTTATCAAGCCTGAAGGTGGTGATGTTTGACAATAGATGCTGTAGTGGTGAACAATTATAGAATCCTCTTAACGTGTTGCATTAATTTATCTTATTGTTCTTGCTATAAGCTCATGTTTTAAATTCATGCTGTGATCTTTTATCTCAGTAGAAAAATACATTTGTCACGTAACTTTAATATACAATGGCCAGCTGAGCTCTTGAACTATTTAATTTAATCATTTTAATTAAGGACATATAGAAAATAATGCAGCAAGTTCCAAAATCCAAGGTGAAACTGGAAGTTCCCGCTAAAGCAAAATCTCCAAAGGAGGACTGATGAAGTATAAATTTTGTATTACAAAAACCAGTTGTAGCAAAGCAGTGACCAATTGTAGGATTCAATATGGAGCTTATGCCATCTTCTCCTAGGATTTTCTACAGTACAGCACAAAACTCTCTGCCAACACAGAGCACTATTAAAGCAATACAACTGAGCATACCACTGACCTGCTTAACACAACAAAATAAGCCATTGGGTTGTCATGACATCCGAACCTAGCATTATTTCCTCAGTGTGGTTTGTTAACGCACACAATCAATCCTGAGAAATCATGACTCGTTGTTGGGTTTGTTTTTCAGAGTTTTTCAGACATGTGAACTGGCAGAGTGGCTTATACATATCTTGTCAGAAAGGTCTGCAGATCCACCTGACAAGAATGGTGAAAAACCCACCTCCTCACCATCTCACTAGTGTGATCTCAGCTTACTCCTTGACTTCGTTGCCTGCCTAGACACTGGGCCTGTTCAAAAGACACCTTAAACCCTGCTGGTTAAGGCTTTTGGTTAAGCAGCAAGGTTTAAGGTATCTTGTCTGATGCATTTTGCTAAACCCTGATCACTCACTAACCACACCAGGTGTTTTGCCTGGGATAGCCCCTGGGTATAGAGGGAGGGAGAGAGGGAGGGCAATCCCAGAAATATCTAATACACACCATTGGAGCAGAAGGAGCAGCCGGGGTCCATCCCAGGCAAACTGCCTGGTGCGGAAAGGGCCTCAAGACCACCTGCGGCAGGGTTAGTGTCTCTAACCGTGGCTGAAAGTGTTGTGTGCGACAGCACAGCTTGTGGTTAGTGATAACCCCAGAGAACCAAAGTTTTGTTAACCACAGAGCCTGAAGTGTCATCTGAACAGGCCCTGTGACACTTTCCCCCCACCTTTGGAGATAATTGCACAAATGTACATTTATATATTTTTTTTACTTTCGTGGAGATTTGTGCAATTTCTCAGTAGCTACAGTGTTTATTGCCAGTAATTACTGCATTGACTGGCAGTAACTACTGCGCTTTAACAAATTTGTGCAAATCTTCCTGAAGTTTTTTTTAAAGTTAAATTTGTGTAAACCTCCTGAAGGTGAAAAAAAAAAAAGTTAAATACTCTGAAATAATCCCAAAAGTGTGTGTGTGTGTGGGGGGGGGATCTACAAAAAACAACAACAACTTTACTATGAACTTTACTATGCTAATGAGTTCATTTGCATTCATTAGCAGAGTAGGCTGCTGAGGTTGTCCTGCAAAGGCCGATGGGACATGTGCCAGGAGCAGGAGGGGAGACTAAAGGAGAAACAAGCCATGACAAGTCACAGAGTGCATGATTGTCTGTCGGCAGTAACATGGGTTAGAGAGCAAACAAGTGGTTTAATGAGACATGTGCACCTGCCCACTATTTCAGAATGGCTCTGTAATGGACATGATTTAAACTACGTTTCTTCTTGTTTTTACGTACACTGCTGTGGACAAACATAATGTGTAATCTCAGCAATCAAACATATATATTAGCAGCAGATCTCCTGACAGCTGCAGCATGTTTTCCAAGCGCATTCACTTTATTTGTGTTCCCCCAGTTCATGGCAGGAAGGTTGGAAACAGTCTGCATATATGTATTGATTTATTTTATTTAAAAAATATATTATACCTGGATGCTTTGACCAAGTTCTAGGATCCCCATTGGCAACTGATGCTTCATACCATTTGTTATCAAGAAGGGGGGCTCACAGGGTCTTTGCAGAAACTATAATGTAGAGTGTCTTTTTCTACTGGAGGTTTTGGAAGTTGTAATCATGTTCAAGGTCCAGGTCAGATTTGGCCTTCGGGAAGGGAGAGGTGGAACCAGCAGTGGCCAGTGTAGAATCTGAGCAGAAACAAAGCATAGGGCTGCTCACAGCTGACTGTTCCCACCTTGATCCTGCTCTCAAGGTGCTCATATAATTGAACATTCCTGCTTCAAATTCTTATCCAACCCCTAGTTAGGAAGGAAAGTCCAAACCATAGTTTTCCAGACACATGTAAAAGCAAACAATGTTTTGCATTGAAAAGGAACTAAGGGAGCAATCCTATGGCTGCTAGTCACTGTCTATAGGGCCAAGGAATGCTTCAGTTCCTGGGAACCGAGGACAGAAGCAGGGCTCTGTCATCAGAGCTCAGAAACTGCCCTCCCTGCCCCACCCTCTCGTAGCCAGCATGGTTCTCGCCATGCCGGCTATGTCTCCAGACTTGGAAATGCAGCACAGAGAAGGTGAAAAGGGGGAGGTTCTTAAGCAGGAAAGGCAGGAGACTGCAGAAATTGCTTTACGCAGCTTCCTATTAGGTCTCTAGGACCCTTCTCTCCCCAAAGCCATTCCTACACTGGCGAATTCACTCATCTAGGCAAAAATGCAGTGTGGACACAGTACAGAAGAGAGGATCCAGCTGTCTTGCATGGGATAGTCGGCAGCCTCCAATTTTGCACCCTAAATCATTAAATTGTAGCATGAATGTGTTGTAGAGAATGTGGAGAAAGAGCATGTGAACCCAGGGTTTGGTCATGTAACACTGGAACCTATGATCTGGTGTTACATCTGCAGTCTCTTCCCTGTGATATGAAGTTTCACTTCATTGACCTGGGACATTCGGAAGAGGATATAAAATTTTGTGTCATAGAAAGACAGAATGGCCCCCAACACAATTTGGAAAGGCGATTGGCAAGGAGGGACCTTTTTTGGATCTACACATTGGGGATACTGGTCCCCAGAGGTTTGAATGAAGAATGTAATTGGGCACTTGTAGCGTAGTAAGGATTCTCTCAATACTAGAACTCATTGGAAACAACAACAAAATTATCTTTAGTGCATCATGGTTACTTTTGATTACAGGCTCTACTTGGTTAGTTGAAATCTTCTTGTAACTACAGGCAGTATACAGTATAGATAGCAAGTGTGGTTAATTACTATCAGCCCCTGCAACAGGAACATACAAAACTCCCCCTGAATAACTTGGCTTAGATCACAGCATTTGACTTTGGGAAACGGAGGTCAGGGCTACTTTGCGAGCACTTGCTGCAGGTATGCAGACAAAAATATTTTACATTCTTAGTGTATTTACTTTAATTGTTGACTGGGAAAGCATTCGGCACAGATAGAAACATTTTCATTTACTATTTGCAGGCTTCGCTGATTTGGGGGAGTGATACAATTCATCCTGCTTTCAGGATATTGTCAGGCAGCCCCCATGTCTAGATACTTGCATCTCTAAATATTTGAATTACAGCATCAGCATGTGCCGGGTAATAACATCTTTTACTTATCTTCGTTTGTATATACATTTATATTTCTGTATATGCAGGTAGGGTTGGGAGATATATTCACCATTGTATAAATATATACAGAGTACATAAAGAATAGTATGATCAGTATCCTGTAATCTGCTAGTGTATTTTTTCATTAGTGTTTGTATATTTGTTTTAGTATTTACAAGCCACTGAAGAAGACTAAAAATGTCGAAACACGTTTGGCCTGCCTCCTTCATTGATTTATAAAGCAATTTGCTTGATCATCTCTGAAGAGAAATTTGATTGTGTATTTCAATTGCTCTATTTGATTGTTAACATATTTATACAAATTTTTTTTTTTAAAAAAATGTAAACCTTAAGTTTTTGGTTTTTCCATGGAAGTTCTAATTCCACATTTTTGAGAGGGGGGCAGGGGGGAAGCAGGGATCAAAGCAATCCAGAAATTCTGTTCCTACAGCTGCATGGAGTTTCCCAGAGAAAACATTTCTTTTCCTTTTTTTTTTTTTAGAATTTAAAGTTTTATTATGTAGAAACATAGATAAAATTCAAACATTACAAACACCAACATTACAACATACAATATTAAAATGGACTTCTGAAGTTCTCCAACACAAAAAAATATATAAGTTTTCTTTTATGCCTTATCAAAAAAATAAAATAAAAATAAAAGTTTAGTGGATGGACTCCCCCGCCTTCCCCTCTTATCCATTGTTTTATTCTCATGTTAATCATTGAATCCATATGCAAATATCTCATTCCCTTCTCTTTCTTTTAAAAAGTCAATCATCGGTTTCCATTCCTCGATAAACCCCATTGTTGTTTTGTCCTTTATTATCGCAGTGAGTTTTGCCATTTCCGCAAGCTCTATCATCTTCAATAACCAGTCCTCCTTTGTTGGTAGCTTCTTACTCTTCCAATTCTGAGCATATATTAATTTTGCTGCCATTATCATGTACAAAAACAAAGTTCCATGGCTTTGACTTAGCTGTTCATCTATTAGCCCCAACAGAGAGTACTCCGGATGCAATTGTATTTTTATCTCTAATATATCTTGAATAACTTTATGCATTTGTATCCAAAAGGATTTTGCTTTTTTACAAGCCCACCATAAGTGATAAAGGGTTCCTTCTTGTTCTTCACATTTCCTGCACTTTCCCGATGTCCTTTATACATTTTTGCCAATTTTGAAGGGGATATATACCATCTGTACGTCATTTTATTAAAAAATTCTTTCAATCTGGCACATAATGTAAATTTCAAGCCCCTCACCCACATGTTCTCCCAGTGAACCATATTTATATTATATCCAAAATTTTGGGCCCATTTTATCATACAGTCTTTTACCTGTTCTTCCTTCATCTCATACTTTAACAAAAGTTTATACATCTTTGAAATAACCTTGTCATCATTTATACATAAAGCACATTCAAATTCTGATTTTGTACATTCAAATCCCCATTTTTTAAAATCTAATTTGTATTTTTCTGTCATTTGTAAATATGAGAACCAGTGACAATCATATCCTTCTCTCAGTAACCCTTATCTTGATTTTATTTTTACATCACCTTCTACTACTTCTAAGATATTGTTTTATGTCAACCATTCCTTCACATCTGCCATTTCTCTTCTGTAAAAAGCCTCCTGTGAAGAAATCCATAATGGTGTTTTCTGACATAATGAATTACAGAGCATAATAAATCACAGACACATGCCTTTGTTCATTCACTCTAATGACTCTTGAGTTGACATGTTGGGGACTGTAGGATCATTTCAGGGGCATTCTCAGGGAACTGGGGAAATGACTGCCTTAAAAAGTAGCTGCAATATCAGCTAAAACATTTCAAGAGAGAGAAAAGCCTCCACTGCTCACTGCCATGGTAAACATCCTCCCACACCTGTTGAAACATTTCATTGCCTTCCTGAAATACCCGCTCTCTCATTTGAGCCAAAAGTCAATTTTTTGGCTAGTCACTACTTTAAATAGAATTTGGCTTGTTCACCAACATTTTTCCATGTTGAATGTATGAGAGGAGTCGCAGATCACTGTTATTGTTATGACCTCGGTATCCCATATTATTTAATCCATTGTTCTTTGAATTCAATATGACACCTTGAGGACTGAGCATGAAAGAAATGACAAACTACCCAACCTTAATCCATCTAGGAATTGTTCTGAAATCAGGAATATGAAGCACATGAAATATTGAACTTGCTCTTGGAGACTAGAGCTAATCTATCCTAATACTGATTTGGCTTACAATACATTGTACTTTGACTGAACTTGCCACAACTTCTGACAGTCATAGTTTTAAATTAGATAACTGGTTATCTAATGATTAGTCTTAAACATAGAACCATAGAATAATAGAATTGTGAAGTTGGAAGGGACCACAAAGATCATCTAGTTCAACCCTCTGCAATGTGCAGGAAACCAATTAAATCACCCATGAGTTTTGGGTGTCCAGCTTCTACTTAAAGACCTCCAGAGATAGAGAACCTTCAATCTCTGGAGAGACTGTTCCAGTGTTGTACAGATCTTACCTTAACATTTATGAGTTGGTTTCAATGGTATCATTTTGCTGAAGGTACCATATGTATCTGTCAGTTTCATCAGCTTCTGTCAGCAGACCTGAGAAGGGGGCAATTACTCCTCCTGCCAGAGTCCCCCACATGCTCTCAAGATCTGCTCCAGAGGGCTGGAAATGGGAAAGCCTTCGTAGGAGGTTTTGTCATAGTGTGGAAGGTTGCAGTAGGGAGGAGAAAGGGGAAAAGTCCCATTTCACTAACACATCTCCATTAGCATGACATTGGACTGAATCCAATGTTTTCGAAAACTCTGGTTCTGGTTTTTGAAGATTCTGGTTCTGGATCTCCACTAGAATGACATGAGATGTAATCCAATATTTTCCTAAGACTCTGGTTTCAGGAGGGATTAGTTGTTGCTGATTCCAGTGAGAGGATACAGTGCTTTGTCCAGTTGGCTGCCCTCCCAGAATCTTCCCAAACGTGTCCCTTACAAAGCTGATGGCCAGAGTCACTGAAGTAAATTATGTCATGGAAGTTTGTCTCAAGGTTAAAAAGAAAAACAAAACAACTCTGATTTACTGTAGCTCAACCAATACAGACATGAATTGCTTCATTTTTCTAGCAGCCACATTGCCGCTTATGTAATACTGCCCTCTTGTAATAAGATTGCTGCTGATCAGATGGTTCTACTTACAGTTATTTACCCTGTGAGTCAGAATTTGATAATTGTTTCCCCCAGCAAGTGAAGTTTCTATAGAACATTGGATGTGGATGAGATACAGTTGAAATAGTAGAAGCAAAGCAAAGAAAGTTTTTTTCCCAGATACACACAAATACATTTGGGGACCTGTTGTCCAAACCTTGTTATCACTGGATTAGTGATATCTGTAATAATAGAGCTATGGTGTATATATATACTCTGTGTATATATATACACACACACACACATCACCATCATCATCTTCAAAAAGGCAGGTTTACCTCGCAACATACTTTTATGGATTTTTAATATGAAATCCAAACTTCTTGATACAGAAAGCAAAAACTGATTTTAGCATTGATATTTTCAAGTCTGTTCATCAAATCCTGCAATCTGAAAGACACAGATTTAAAGGAAAGTCAGTTTTTGGCCCATAGTAAGCTTGGCAGAAAACATCAGTTGCTGCACCTCTGGAAAGTCTTTCTTTTTTTGGTTTGTTTACTTACTTACTTTTCTTTTTTTAAAACTTACCTACTTTTTATACCCCTTCCTGCCAATGTAGACTCATAGAATAATACAACTGGAAGGGACAAACTCCCTGACTCTGTTCCCTGAAGGATGCACTCAATGTATTCTTTTTCAATTCAAAAGAAAGGCTGAGAATCCAATAGAAACAATACAAAAGGAAGAAGAGATGGGAAAGACAAAAGTAATCAGATTCAGACACTAATAGTTTATAGTGTTATATAATGGCCAGTTAGAATGGCCACTGTGGGAGAGAATACTGCAGTGTGGTCATGGTCAGATGATGAACTTCTTGGAAGGTCCTAGCCAAGCAATGGAGAAAGCCTCACTGGCTCAGTTCGGATGACACATTAGGCAACGGAGGAGGGGGGGAACAATTGTCAGTTGTGTTGCTTATTGTGTCGTCTGGAGGGCAACACACAACGCACACACAACTGACAGTACATTAATCAGGCACTTTAAACAACGGAGCGAAACAATGGGCTTGCACGTTGTTTAGCCCGAAGCCCCTTTGTTTAAAGTGTCGTCCGAATTCTGCCCCCCTCTCTCTCCGTGGACTATTCCGTTTCGGAATAGAGTTCTGCTGCCTAGAGCAGCCAAAAACACCCAGCAGCTCTATGCAGCCTGCAGAACTCACGGTGCATGCTGGGGGACACATGGAGGAGAGGCTGCAACCAAAATGGCTGTCGCAAGTTCCTTGCAGCATGGGCGTTTGCTGGTTCCGAGCAGCGCTGGCAGCAGCATGTCGTCTGTGGAGCTCCTCCTGCCTAACACACGGTCAGTATGTTATTTACCCCTCTGTTGCTTAATATGTCGTCCGAACTGAGCCACTATTTCACTTCTCCCTCTGATGGAAGTGAGTTACATGGGATCACTGCTGATGCCAACAGTTCTTGGAGGGGAGGAGCAAAATTGCAATGTATGGAGGCCATTCTTGGAGGGGATGAGCCAAATGGCACTTGGTTCCATCCAAACCAATGTCTCACCTCCTCCTCAGATGCGACCAGTATGGAATGGCTGCTGATGGGGACAGTTTTCATGAAACAAGGTTTAACAAATTTACATAGATGGGAGGGATAGGGTTCTAGCAGCTGCCTCTTTTTTGCAAGCTCGTAGGCTCATTCTCTTATATCCCTTGAGGCCAGTGGCCTTCCAAATGGATTGTGTTTGAGAGCTGAAAGGAATTTGGGCTTAAATTTTTCTCCAGTGGCTAATTTGTCCACCTCTCCAGAGCCACCAAGCAATTTTGCACAGCTGGCAGTTTTGCGCTTCCCCAGAGCCAAGATTAACATTACAAGGGGAGCAGCGAATGCGTCAGAATGACTGAAGTAAATTGGTAGAGGTGTGTGGGTTGTTGTTTTTTTGTCTGGAGCAATTGCCCAGCTCTGACTTGCACTATGTCAAGTGTGATCTATCTCTCACTTTCAGTTTGCAGGAGTGAATTATTGATATTGATTTTTAAGTGCACTTTTTTGGTGTTGATTTCACAGGTCATGAACAGTAAGAAGCTTGCTGGAGTGTCTTTCACATACTTTCATATACATGTCAGGCCTCTAGCAATTTCCCCCATGCAGGTAGTAGAAATTCTCACAGCTCTGGTATTTCAGCAGGAGTATGCAGTCAGTGAGTCAGTGGCTCTACAGTACTACAACAAAACATTGCCTGTTGGCAAAGAAATGATCAGTGTTTGAATTAGAAGAAACTGAGCAAGTTGACCCAGTTCAGCAAGCTAGAAGTGGCTCAGAATGAGCAACAATTATTTAAACTGGACTCTGTTGTTTTTAATAAGATATTGATCTTTAAAAATGAAAATCATAAGCATAAGTAGAACTGTTAAGTTCTTCAGAAATGTATAACAACATCAGCCAATCATACTTGGAAGTCTATTTAGAGCTGTCAGAGGACGAGACGGTAATGCTGCAACTTAACAAATGGAGCATACACGTACATTTCATTTATTACATTTCTATACCGCCCCATAGCCAGAGCTCTCTGGATGGTTCACAAAAATTTAAACCATTAAAATTAGGGATGTGCACTGGATCGGACCCGATCCACGATCCGAGTCCGGTCCAGTGGGAAATCGGATAAATTATCCGATTTCCGATCCCGCAGCTGGATCGGCCGATCCAATCGAACCGGTCCGAAAAGGCTCCGAACCGGTTCGGCGGATCGGCGGATTGGCGGGCGCCCACTGGCGCCCACCGCCGCTTCCATTGGCGGGCGCCAGCGGGCGCCCGCCGATGAAAGTGGACAGCGGGGGGGAGGAGGGGGGCGCTTACCTTCTCGGCCCTTCCGCTCCCGTCCGGCACTAGCAGCTACTACCAGCGGGCTCCGCGGCCTGCTCTAGGGTGGCGCGCCGGGTGATGTCATCACCCGGCGCGCTACTCTAGAGCAGGCCGCGGAGCCTGCTGGTAGTAGTAGGCGCCGGCGCCGGACGGGAGCCGCCGGGCCGGGAAGGTAAGGAGGGGGTGCGTGGAGGGGAGGAGGGGGCGCGCGGAGGGGGGAGGGGGGCCCTTACCTTCCCGTCCCGGCGGCTCCCGTCCGGCGCCTACTACTCCCAGCAGGCTCCGCGGCCTGCTCCAGGGTGGCGCGCCGGGTGATGTCATCACCCGGCGCGCTACTCGAGAGTAGGCCGCGGAGCCCGCTGGTAGTAGCCGCCGGCGCCGGACGGGAGCGGACAGGCCGAGAAGGTAAGCAGTGGCGGGGAAGGGGGCTTACCCCCCCCGGAGCCGTCCGCTTCTATCCGCTGGCGCCCGCGGGCGCCAGCGGATGGAAGCGGGCGGCCCCAGGGGGGGTAGGGAGCGCGGGGGAGGGGGCTTACCTGCCGGGGCCGTCCACAGCGGACGGCCCCGGGGGGGAGGGAGTTAGGCCCCCCCTCACCCACCCGCCGCCATTTTTTCCTCATAGACTTGCATTGCAATGCAAGTCTATGGGGGAAAAAATGGCGGCCGATCCAAAAATTTACGATTTTGGGGTCGGGATCGGACTCGATCCGGTCCGGGGGGCCTCCGATTTTGTCCGAACCAGTCCGGGACAAAATTGGAGGTCCCGATCCGGGTCCCGATCCGATCCGGGGGGTCCGTGCACACCCCTAATTAAAATACATTACACAAAGTACAAAAAAGCATTTGCATAAGAACATATAATGAGATAACACACAGAGAGATAACACATATCTAAAAATAATTTTTACACAATCAGCCAAAAACAGTTCAAGAAGAGGACAGTTTTACTTGGCACTGAAAAGGTGACAGTTTTGGTGTCAGGTAGGCCTCATTAGGGAGATCTTTCCATAATTGGGGGCCATCACTGAGAAGATGCTCTCTATTGTTGCCACCCTCTGAGCTTCCCTTGCAGGAGGCTCGCAGAGGAGGGACTTAGATGTTGAATGTAGTCTAGGGGTTGGTTCATGCCAGGTGGAGACATTCCATTGTGTCCCAAGCTGTGTAAAGCTTTATAAGACAAAACCAGCATCTTGACTAGGGCTCGGAAAAATACAGCCAGCTAGTGCAATTGGGCCAGAATTGGTGTTATATGTTTGGCCCTCCTTGTACCTATGTCTGGCCACCACATTTTGAACAAGCTACAGCTTCTGAGCCACCTTCAAAGACAACCGCACATAGAGTACATGCCAGTAATTTAGCATGGAGGTTACCAGAGCATAAACTGAGGCCAGGGGCATAGCTGGACTACCAGATGAAGTTGATAGAAAGCACACTGTGGCACTGAGGCTACTTGAGCCTCAAGTGACATATATGGATCCAGGAGGACCCCTGAGTTACAAACCTGCTCCTTCAGGGGAAGGGCAACAGGTTCAGCACCCTCCATCCAATCAGGAGCACCCTCCACCCACTAATAGCATCTCAGTCTTGTCTGGATTGATTTTCATTTTATTAGCCCTCATCTGGTCCATTCTCACAGTCAGGCACCGATTTAGCACATCCACAGTCTCACCTGAAGAAGATGAAAAGGAGACATAGAGATGCATGCCATGAGCATACTGATGACAATACATTCCAAAACTAAGGATGACCACACTCAGTGGTTTCATGTAGATGTTGAATCAGATGGGAACCTGCGGAACCCCATACTGGAAAATCCACATAGTTGAGCAATGTTCCCCAAGCACCACCTTCTGGAGCCAACCATTCAAGTAAGAGTGAAACCACTGCAATGCAGTGTTTCCCACTCCCAACTCAGACAATCATCCCAGAAAGATACCATGGTGGATGATATTGAAAGCTGCTGAGAGATCAAGGATAATTAAAAAGGTCACACACACCCTGTTTCTCTTCAGACATGGGTCATCATACAGGGTGACTAAGGCTGTCTCAGTGCTGTTTTGAATCACAATAGCTATTGTGAAAAAAATGACAAAAAATGATGCAACAATGAGAAAAGATGAATTAGAATAATAAAAAGAGGGCCCTGGAATGATTGCATTTCCTCAGTCGCCAGTAAATATCATAGGAGACTATCATCCTGCTAAGAGTTTTCTGCAGACATCTCTTACCAAGTAAGAACCAATATATTGAACTTTTGTTAAAAGTGTTTTTCATCATAAAATGTAAAAACTATGATTTATAGAAATTTTAATGTATAACGTGGACAGGCCCAAGAGGCTTCATATTGTATTATTTTTTTTAAAAAAAGAAACTTATATATTGGCACAGGCCTTTTGAGGCAATATGCCTAACTAACCCCCTAAACTGATATGTTGTGTTCTCCCCATAAACATAACATAATGTATTCTTGATGTTACAACACCCTGAAGAAGGCCTTAAAAATAACAACACAGGCCGAAATACATTGGGTGTGAATAATAAAGTATCTTAGCATTCTGAGAACCTGCTTCTCTTCCTTTTTTTACCCTGAGTGGATGCTCTCCTCCTTTTGGTTTTTCTTCTTTAATTTAGAATGATTGATGTCTTTAAAAATTGATGCCTGGTTCCAGATACATGGTTTATCAGTCTTTATGGGCACATCTTATCATTCTAGAAATAACTTCGTTATCTGAATGAATCCACAATGCAGAGATAGCTGGGTTAAACTGTTTTATTTTAGGGTTCTGCACCTGAAGTATGTAGAATGATGGCACTGGAATAAAAGGAGATTGGAAATTACCATTAATGACATAATCCTATACATGCTTCCCTGAGAGTAAGTCTCATTGAACTCAGTGAGGCTTAGCTCTAAGTAGAGATGAATAGGATTGCTCCGTTAATTGTATTTTTGGGGTTGTGTTTTACAGTCTGACATTCTGTTCACAATTTATACAGATGTAAGGTTGTTTAATAGCTCTAAGAAGATATGGAACAAATTCTGAATACAGAAGTCTGTGTTTGCTATGACTTAAATATTAGGGATGTGCACTGGATCGGACCCGATCCACGATCCGAGTCCGGTCCAGTGGGAAATCGGATAAATTATCCGATTTCCGATCCCGCAGCTGGATCGGCCGATCCAATCCGAACCGGTCCGAAAAAGCTCCGAACCGGTTCGGCGGATCGGCGGATCGGCGGGCGCCCACTGGCGCCCACCGCCGCTTCCATTGGCGGGCGCCAGCGGGCGCCCGCCGATGAAAGTGGACAGCGGGGGGGGGGAGGAGGGGGGCACTTACCTTCTCGGCCCGGTGGCTCCCGTCCGGCGCCGGCGCCTACTACTACTAGCAGGCTCCGCGGCCTGCTCTAGGGTGGCGCGCCGGGTGATGTCATCACCCGGCGCGCTACTCTAGAGCAGGCCGCGGAGCCTGCTGGTAGTAGTAGGCGCCGGCGCCGGACGGGAGCCACCGGGCCGGGAAGGTAAGGAGGGGGTGCGTGGAGGGGAGGAGGGGGCGCGCGGAGGGGGGAGGGGGGCCCTTACCTTTCCGGCCCGGCGGCTCCCGTCCGGCGCCGGCGCCTACTACTCCCAGCAGGCTCCGCGGCCTGCTCTAGGATGGCGCGCCGGGTGATGTCATCACCCGGCGCGCTACTCTAGAGCAGGCCGCGGAGCCTGCTGGAAGTAGTAGGCGCCGGCGCCGGACGGGAGCCGCCGGGCCGGAAAGGTAAGGAGGGGGTGCGTGGAGGGGAGGAGGGGGCGCGCGGAGGTGGGAGGGGGGCCCTTACCTTTCCGGCCCGGCGGCTCCCGTCCGGCGCCGGCGCCTACTACTCCCAGCAGGCTCCGCGGCCTGCTCTAGGATGGCGCGCCGGGTGATGTCATCACCCGGCGCGCTACTCTAGAGCAGGCCGCGGAGCCTGCTGGAAGTAGTAGGCGCCGGCGCCGGACGGGAGCCGCCGGGCCGGAAAGGTAAGGAGGGGGTGCGTGGAGGGGAGGAGGGGGCGCGCGGAGGGGGGAGGGGGGCCCTTACCTTTCCGGCCCGGCGGCTCCCGTCCGGCGCCGGCGCCTACTATTCCCAGCAGGCTCCGCGGCCTGCTCTAGGATGGCGCGCCGGGTGATGTCATCACCCGGCGCGCTACTCTAGAGCAGGCCGCGGAGCCTGCTGGAAGTAGTAGGCGCCGGCGCCGGACGGGAGCCGCCGGGCCGGAAAGGTAAGGAGGGGGTGCGTGGAGGGGAGGAGGGGGCGCGCGGAGGGGGGAGGGGGGAGGAGGGGGCGCGCGGAGGGGGGAGGGGGGAGGGGGGCCCTTACCTGCCCGGCCCGGCGGCTCCCGTCCGGCGCCGGCGCCTACTACTACCAGCAGGCTCCGCGGCCTGCTCCAGGGTGGCGCGCCGGGTGATGTCATCACCCGGCGCGCTACTCGAGAGTAGGCCGCGGAGCCCGCTGGTAGTAGCCGCCGGCGCCGGACGTGCCGAGAAGGTAAGTGGCGGGGAAGGGGGCTTACCCCCCCCCCCGGAGCCGTCCGCTTCTATCCGCTGGCGCCCGCGGGCGCCAGCGGATGGAAGCAGGCGGCCCCAGGGGGGGTAGGGAGCGCGGGGGAGGGGGTTTACCTGCCGGGGCCGTCCACAGCGGACGGCCCCGGGGGGGGGGAGGGAGTTAGGCCCCCCCTTACCCACCCGCCGCCATTTTTTCCTCATAGACTTGCATTGCAATGCAAGTCTATGGGGGAAAAAATGGCGGCCGATCCAAAAATTTCCGATTTTTGGATCGGGATCGGACTCGATCCGGTCCGGGGGGCCTCCGATTTTGTCCGAACCGGTCCGGGACAAAATTGGAGGTCCCGATCCGGGTCCCGATCCGATCCGGGGGGTCCGTGCACACCCCTATTAAATATACGTATGCCATTTGTTCTTGAATACTTTTTCAAATAGTTGTGTTATTAAATTTTTAAGGATAGTGGCTCTGTGACAGTTGGATAACAAGCAGAAAATAACTTGTGAGGTTTTTCCCAGTGCTGTGATGCAGTGATGGGTGGTGAAGCTTCATCTGTTGATTTTCTGCTTGCTATTCAGCTATTATACACAGAGACCCAAGACTGAGCCAGGCTTCAGGGGACTGTGGAATATGCCTGGACGGGTGAAGCAGCACATGCAACAGAGTGTACATATGTTCATTCAGACTAGATGAAGAACTTGATGACTAGATTGGGGTAGAGTCGAGATCTAGCAACAACACAGTACAGGGGCATGTCTATTGTACTGAATTGTTTATGACTTCATTTATCTCAGAGCAAACATCATCCTCTCATTATTTGTTCCTTATATGTTATAGTTTTGATACCACTGGATTTATCTGTAAGACATGTTTCTGATTAGTTAATGTATGATCGATAGGTACCAAAAACAGGAGCAGGACAGGAATATTTGAACATATAAAGCTGCCTTAAATGGAGTCAGACCATTGGTCCATCCTGCCCAGTATTGCTACTCTGAATTGGCATTGCTCTTTGGGGTCTCAGGCAGCAATCTTTGCCATTATCTGCTACCTGATCTTTTAACTGGATATGCTGCCAGGGATTGCATTTGGGATTTCCTAGATGCAATTCATGTGCTCTACCACTGACCAGTGTTTCCTCCCAAAACAAGATGCAAGGCATAGAATGCAAGGGATAGAATGGGGGTATTGTGTATATGCTATATTTCCCTACCACCACCACTTATAAATCAAGGGCAGCTATGCAAGCTTTAGACCATGATCTGGATGCAGTGATGTGCTGGGTGAGGGCTAATAAACTGAGTCCAAATCCAGGCAAAATGGTGGCTTTGTGGCAAATGGTTCCTGTTTCTGGGAATTGGTCAGTCACCTGTTTTGGATGAGGCTGCACTTCCTTTGAAGGAGTAGGTGCATAATCTGGTGTGTTTCTTGATCCAGCACTGTCACTGGAGGCATAGGCAAAATCAATGGCTAGGCTGCCTTCTATAGCCATTCCTGGGCAGGGATAGCTTGACCACTATGGCCCATAGATCAGTAACCTCAACACTGGATTACTGCAAAGAGTTTTATGTGGGCCTGGAAGCTGCAGTTGATGCAGAATGCCACAGCCAGGTTGATAACTGCAGTGTAGTGTATCACCAGCATATTTAATCTATGCTGAGGGAACTGCACTGCCTATCTATATACCAACAGGCCAGGTTTATGGTTTTGGTACTGGTCTGAATGCTCTCATGCTATTGTGTCATCTAAGTTTCATTTTATTATGACTTTCTGCTGTATTGTTTGTATATTGCTTAGAAATTTCTTTTCAATGTAAGTGATTCATAAATATTGGTAAATAAATAAATCAAAACTGGGTATGAGTCTCAGCTATATTCTCATGGAATTTGGCTGCTTTTATTTGTCAATAAAGTCTTTCTGAATTTATATTAAATAATGAAGAAAAATATTCTCTAAAGATCAAGCAGTACTTGTGATGATCTATTGTTAATTTCCCAAGAGATATTTAGTACATTACTCTTTCCTGTATTTTTATCACTCTTGTTATTCTCATGAATACCAAGGTTCTAATGAATACCAAGATTCTAATGAATAACAAGCCCTCACACCTCAAGTCCTGTGTGTATATGCCTTGCTTAATTCAATTTCTTAGAACTAATTGTTCTGCTGTATTGGTATCCAACATATTATTTCCTCCTAATTGAAGCTTACTATAGTTAATTTAGAGCCATATCTAGTTCCTTTGTTTCTTGTCCAATGGTCATGTTGATTTTTCATGGATATATACTTCTATCACTCTTTACAGCTTGTTAGAGTATGTAGTGGTATCACAATACAATTTTTCCATGTGCCACTTTGCATAGTAAATTAGGGTGACCAGATAAAATCCAGGTCAGGGGCCCTGCAACTTTAACTGTTGTGATGAAGAGGGAATTTCACCAGGAACTAATTGCATACAAATGACACTGGCTGAAATTCCCTTTTCTCTACAACTGTTAAAGTTACATGAGCCCTGACCTGGATTTTATCTGGTCACCCTATAGTAAATAGTTAGGAAATTCAGATCATTAATAACAGTCATATCTAATCTCTGCTTCTTTATTATTTAATTGCCTGTTTTAACACTGTTCAGAAGATAATAGAACAAAGCCTTTAGCTAAACCAACCAATATTCCTTCCCTTCTCATTTGAGAAGAAGGAAGTTATGAATAAGAGGTGGATATGCAATGGATTTCTACTCTTGAATATTATATACACCTGACCTAAATAACATACCTGCTAAACCAAATATGGCATTTGGCTATGCAGATGTGGTAATTCTGGGCTGTGACAAGCATCTGAGGAACAGCTGCCAGTGATAAAAGGTAATGGCCCATGAACATACAGCACAACAACTACTCACAAATTGAGGGAACAAAATGGCTTACCTTGCCCTTGCCCTTATTCTTAGATCCTGCTTGGACCCCATGCTTGGAGGTGAGCTATGATGATTCACAGCACACTCTAAGAAAGAAGTGGTGGAACTCACCCCATGCTTTGAGATTTTTCGTGTACATTCTGATCTGTCTATCCAACAAATTCTGTCCAAGAGATGCAGAGGTGCTTTAAGCCTTTGGTTTTGAGAGGCATTTGCTGTTGGTTGTGTAACTCCAGAATGAACAGAAATTGCAAGTCATGCTTGTACTCTGCTCTGGAGTTCAGTTTTGAATGAATGACAGCTTAGAAATTGTTGAAAAAAATAAATATGGGCTAAAGAACATACAAGACAATGGCCATTTTCATTTAGCTGCCTAATACATTTAAGTAATCCTGGAATCTATTTTTGGGTGAAGAGCAGTCTTGATTTTTAAATAAATAAATAAGTTCCAAAGAACTTGCTAGATCCTGACCCATTTTTGTTTAGCTGTCTATTACATTGATAGTGCAATTCCATCCATGTCTAGTCAGAAATAAGTCCCATTGAGTGCAACCCTATACATGTCTACTCAGCTGTAAGCGCCATTCAGTTCAACTGGGCTTATTCCTAGAAAATGGTTGTAGGATTTTAAAAATACACTCCCTGTGTTCATGCAATATACACATTTGAAATGTATGTTACTTTGTGAGCTTCAGAAAATCCTTCGGAGTATACAATCCCATCAGAGAATGTCAGGCTCAATTGCTCAGAGAAAGTGCTTTAAAGACAGAAAGCACCTGCTGTAATTTTTGTGAAATACTAGACCGAAATAGTATAACTATATATTTGATGTGGGTTCTTTTTAATGTACCGATACCAGTAGAGTAACTAATTCAGTTACAAACAGGTACTGCAGGCTTGGTTTTAAAACCAAAATACATTGCTTGTCACATTACAGCTTGTCTCATACAATGCATTTTCCTTCTGGAGTTTGACATGAGGCATAAAACTGTAGTCCACTAAAAGTTGTATATCTAGGAAAGTGAACATTAAATCAGGCTTCAAGTCAGGGTGGCCGTGTGTCATACTTTGTAAAGGAGAATCCTCTATTTGAAGGATTCCTCTATTTGAAGGGCTGTCTAAGCCAGGTCTGGTTTAAAGAAAATAAACCATAAGAAGAGAGATGAGGAGCCTTGATAGTTAGCAACTGGACAGCAAACGCACAAACACACAGATCATCTAGGCCCTTTCTACACTATAGGGGTGTAGCGGGCCTAGTGTGAGCGATCCTGGAAGTAGCCACTTCCGGGATCGGCACATTCAATCTACATCATGGGCACGACGTCCCGGGTCATCCAACGTCGCGTCCGCCAGTTTGTTTTGGTTTTTTCATTGAGGAAGAGCGCTCCTGCGCTCCAGCAAACAAGGTTGTTTTTTTTTAAAAAAAAGTGTTGCATGATTTCCCCCCTCCTCCCGCCATACTGGGGATGGTGATTTTGCTTTTCCCCTCCTGATGGTCTCAGAGCCGCATGGTGTGGCTCCGTGACCATTGGCGCAGCCGTGCTTACTTGCGAATAAGCACGGTTGTACTGGGGCAGCCCGCCACATTCTTCCACAGTCATGGGAATTTCCCGGGACCGCGGAAGAATCGGGATTTTTCTGGTTCCTGAGAACCAAGAAAAATCCTGTGCCCGCCCCACACCCCGCTACTCCCTATGCATCATGCGGACTCACAGGGAGCAGCCGGGGTCCATCCCAGGTGTTTTGCCTGGTGCAGAAAGGGCCCTAGTCAGAGTTTTCCCCACTATGCTGAGATGTATTGTAGTTCTATTTCAATTATTGTAAATTTATTACATTAACAGCTTTACATATACATTTGATTATGCACATTTTATGGAAAGCTGTGTCCTCTTTTTAGGAGATGGCTAAGTAGCTGCCCCATGAGTCTGACCCTCATTGTCCACTCCCCTGATAAACATCTCAACTCCTGGACAGAAAATGTGAGTGAGGTACTCAGGGAAATGAGGTCCTGACTCGTATAAAACAAGTTTGTTCACCTGAGGCCAAGGTACTTCACCTGGAGAAGCTGAGAGTGGCAGAGAGGTTTATAGATGAGGCCTTCAGGGATGTGATAACAACATCCCATTCCCAGAGTGACAGCTCTTCTATTGTCAGGGATAATGAGAGTCTTAAGGAAGGTAGGCATCACTCTGAGGAATAGAGAAATGGCCTCTTGAAGGGACCCATTCTTTGGGGGCTGAACCACTATCTTGTCATGCTGAGGTTCTGCCTCCAGGGCGCAGAGAGGATTCAATCACTAGACATATTGATGGGCTTATGTAGACTAGATGGTGACCTGCCTGCTTGATGCACAGTTAGCTAGGATGACCACTAGGGTTGCCATACGTCCCGGAAAAATGGGAATGTCCTGATTTCCAGGTGATTCTGAAATGTTCTGACTGGCTGGGCTAGAATCCCATATTCCCAGTCCAGCCGGCTGTAGAAATTCCAACTTCTAAAATGGTGCCTTGAGCACATGCTCTCCTCAGGCCGCCTGAATTTGGTGAGTTTGCCTGTTTGCGGTCAGAGCTTTGGAGTAAGCGCCGGGCAGAGACACTGGGTTTGTAGGGGAAGAAAGAGAGTTTTGTGGGGGCAGGGGAGTGATGGGGGAAGGAGAGGAAAGGAGGGACAGGAGAAAGAAAAGAAAAGTCCCTCCCAAAAAAATTGCCCTTCAAAAACCCACCTCCTTAGATTTGGGGTGCAAGCCTCAAATCTGTTACTTGGAAGTAAGTTGCAGTGAATGTAAGATGTCTGGTTTTACAATTGTTGATATTTTAATTTAAAACTGAGCTTTGCAAAAATGTGAAGTAGCTTTTCTGTTATGTGTGTAGAAAAATATTTCTCAGTTAAAAAGAAGGAAAACAAAAACATTACTTTGTAACAAAGCACAAAAGCAAACTTTCATTTTAACTGAATAAAATACAGTAAAGGAGATTTTCATCTGGATTTTAAAAACAAAAATATATACTCATAACGGTACGATCCAACTACTAGTAAACACTTTTAGCTACCTAAACTTATGCATGTTTAATTAGAAGTAATTTCACAGAACTCACTGGGACTTACTTCAATAGACACATAGTAAGCCCCATTGTCTGAAGTGGGTGGGGCTTGCTTTCAGGACAGGTGAATGTGCTGGGTTGCTCAGACATAAGTGCCATTGTTGTTCAATAGGTCCTACTCCCAGGTAAGCATGCATGGAATTGAAGCCTTAAAAGTGCTTAACTTTGGTATGATCATGCCTTAAGTTTGGTTTGATTGTGTGTGTGTGGCCTTTTAAATATGTATAGGAAAATCAACATTGTTGTTGTTATTATTTACAATTCATTTTGATCTCTTCCGTTAGTGGCACTGAACAATACATATTCTGCTAGAGCCACCACTTGAACACAAAGTAGATGGCTACTTTGGTTAGGGTGTCCAGATCGCCTGGGGTTTCCCGGTCCTAACCGGGAAACCTAGGCCGATCTGGGCCAACCGGGGGGCGGCGGGGGAAAACTGGGGTGGCGGGGGTTCACGTGGCAGTGGCAGCAAGTGGCGATGAGCGGCGGTAGACCCAGCGGCGGTGGAGCCCGAGAAGCAGCCGCCTCAGCAGGTAAGTGCCCCCCCTCACGCCTCGCGCTCCTTACCTGCAGGGGCGTACGCTTCCCTCCGGAGCGCAAGGCGCAACACTTACCTGCTGGGGTGACCGCTTTCCGGGCTCCTCCACCGCCACCGCTGCTGGGTCCGCCACCGCCGGGTCCTCCACCACCGCCAGGTCCTTCGCCGCCGCTGCCGAGCTCGTGAGGCCAGAGGTCGCACGGAAGAGGCGGGAGAGGGCCGATTACATCACTTCCGGATCCGGCCCTCTCCCGTCTCTTCTGCGCGGCCTCTGGCCTTATGAGCCCGGCAGCGGCGGCAAAGGACCTGGCGGTGGTGGAGGAAGACCCGGTGGCAGCGGGGGACCTGGGGGCGGCGGCGGCTGACCCGGCGGGGGTGGCAGCGAAGGACCCGACATGGGCGGTGGAGGAAGAGAATCCGGTAGGTCCAGGCTGGTGTTTTTTTGGGGGGGGCTTGGTGGGGGGGGTTGTTTTGGGTGGGTGGGTGGCAGGGCAGGGACCGGGATTTTGGTTTCCAAAATCTGGTCACCCTAACTTTGGTGTTAAAATGTATATTTTAATATTAATATCCTTAATATCCTACGGTAACTACTTGGGTAACTAGGGTGGGAGTAAGTCTCCGTATTGAATTCTCCTCTAACTTTTGAGAACTAGTGGACAAATGTAATTTAGTGTCATATTTTTGTTTGATTGCTTAAACTGTCCTTTGCCTATTATTTATTTGCAGATGCTTAAATACTTTAGGCTGCAATCCTATACATACATATCTTGGAATAAGCCCTGTTTAACTCAATAGGATTTATTACTGAGTAGACACACATAGGATTGCTGCTGTTAGATAGCTTTCTGTCTTTCCCTAGACCTTTACATATTGCTCAGTTTTTAAAAAAAATCTAGACCCTCCCCCCCAAAAAATTATCCCGATTTTGTGGATTCAGATTATAGCAACCCAAATGACCACTTATGACTTGCCAAAAAATAGGACAAAAGAGGACACTGCTTTTCATGTTATTTGTACATGTATAGGTGCAAATTTAGAAATTTCACGCATAACCATGTGTCCTTAGTTAAGATTCGACAGAAAAAAAAACATTCTACCATTAAGAAGGGGTAATTGGGGTTGATTGGTTATTCTGACATTCATAAAATTGAGATCTTTTCACCAATGTTCCTGAAATTTACATGTTCCAGAAAGAAATGTTGGTTTTTACATAACCTGAATTTTTCAGGAAGATTAGTTAAAGATTGAGGGAGAAAGGGCTGTTAACAGAAGAAGGGGGGGACCCTCAGTTCCGCAAAAATGCCTCACAAGCCTTAACATCATATCTTCCCTAAGGAAGCAGAAAGTGCAAGTGAAATGCTCATTCTGCCAAACCAGATAAACTATGAGGACAGGATGGAGAATATGACATGTAGAGGTGACTGTGGGTTTGTGGAAAACACCCAATTTCCTTGCTTTTTGGTGCTTCATTTAAAGTTCTAGAGCCTTGACATTGTTTTGTAAGCCCTAGGTTTTTCGTTTAATGGATCGTTATTATAGTTTAAATAGAAATACAGTGTATCTCATCATAGTGTAGAATTCTGTGAGTAGGGGAACTATGTACCTGCCTGCCTCTTCAGTATGCTGTTAATGGGCAACCGTTCTTATGGTTCCTTATCTTCACACAGGAATTGGACAGGGCAGCTCTTCAAACAAAGGATTGTTCTCTGTAAAAGAGGACACATGGCCACCCTAAGTAAGCAGATGTCAGGCTTCATTTACACAGGCTGGTAAATCATATTTGGGAAGGAGTCAGTAGTTGTTGTGTACATTGGCGCCAAGAACTTGGGGAAACATATAGTCATGAAGTCCTGGAGGAAAATATATAAGTTGCCAGGTAGTAGGGTGACCAGATTTTGGAACCCAAAATCCTGGTCCCCCCCCTGCCAAACCCCCCCCCACCAAGCCACCCCCCAAAACAACCCCCCCCAAGCCAGCTCCCCACCCAAAACAACCCCCCCACCAAGCTGCCCACCCCCAAAAAAACATCAGCTTGGACCTACCGGGGCAGGTTCTCTTCTGCTGCCTCCTCCACCGCCACCGCCGCCGCTGCGTCCCCCACCGGCTCGTAAGGCCAGCGGCCGTGCGGAAGAGGCAGGGGAGGGCTGGATCCAGAAGTGACGTAATCGGCCCTCTCCTGCCTCTTCCGCGCGGCCACTGGCCTTACGAGCCGGCGGGGGACCCAGCGGCGGTGAACCCGGCGGCGGCGCTGCGGCGGCCCCGGCAGCGGCGCTGCGGCGGCCCCGGCAGCGGCGCTGTGGCGGCCCCGGCAGCGGCAGCGGTGCGGCGGACCCGGCGGCGGCGGCGCGGCGGCGGACCTGGCGGCGGACCCGGCGGCAGCGGCGCGGCAGCGGACCCGGCGGCGGTGGCGAAGCAGCGGACCTGGCCGCCCCAGCAGGTAAGTGCCCCGCGCCCCGCGCCTCGCGCTCCTTACCCGCTTCCCTCCGGTGCTCGAATCTACTGAGAAACAGGCTTCATGGCCTGTCTCTCAGTATCGCGCCAGGTGATGACATCATCACCCGGTGCGCTACTGAGGGACAGGCCACGAAGCCTGTTTCTCAGTAGATTCGAGCACTGGAGGGAAGCGGACGCCCCTGCGGGTAAGGAACGTGAGGCGCGAGGGAAGGCACTTACCTGCTGGGGCGGCCCTTCCCGGGCTCCTCCGCTGCCACCGCCACCAGGTCTACCGCCGCTCCTTGCTTATTGCCACCGCCGCGTGACCCCCCGCCACCCCGGTTTGCCCCCCCCGCCCCCCGGTTGGGCCGGTTTGCCCCTGGATTCCTGGTTAGGGAAATCCCGAGCCATCTGGACAGCCTACCAGGTAGGAAGTTGAAATCTCCAAGTATCTTTGTTTGAAATGATACCTGTTCCATGCACATGGTCAGCTACAAAGGTGATGCTGAATAGTCTCACTGTTTGGATGAGATAGTAATGTCAGGAGGAGGGATATGGATTTGTTATGCAATGTGGAAGTTGGACAAGGTGGGGCAGTATAAAAGGGATGGTGTCAAGATCTTCAGAGGAAGAAGGTTGGGAAAACACCCCTCTCCCATGGAAGACCTGGAGGAACCTGCAGCAGACCAAAGGCAGCCTGAGGAGCTCAGTCTCAAGGATGCCCCCCTCTCTCCAATATAACATCTATCCTGATACTGGCCTCAATTCCCAACTGTCCTTCCTTGACCTCCGGGTCTCCAAGCAGCATCAGACCTGGTGGGAAACTCAGAATCTCTAGAGAAGCACCCATTTGATTGCAGAGCTATACATTTCAAGGCATTTCTTTAACAGATAGAAAACTGAAATTTAGTACACACTACCAGATGATCAGTAAACCCAAGGCAGCAGGCAATTAGAGTGAGGGCTAAAAACAAACAAACTAGGAAATACACACCAGGCAGATGGGTAGTAGGTAAATGCAAAAGAGCAACCTAGTGCCTTCTCTCAACAATAAGTAACCTAGACTGAGGGAACGCATTAAGCCTTCAGCCTATATAACAGGAAGTAGAGTGTGATTAGCTGCTTTCCATTTCCTGACTCTCTAGCTCAGGAGGATCCTTTTCAATTGTGTTTAATCCCTGGGCTGAAATGCCTGTTGTACAACTAATCAGGATGTAGTGCCTAACCAACAGGGCCCTGGTTCTGCCCTACTTCATGCACATAGCCCAAGACACCCTGATTACTGGGAAAAATGTGAGTAAGGAAATCCACCTAGTTCTCACTTTGGAAGAGAACAAGCCAAGACACAGAGATTAAAGAAAGGTGTTTGTAGTATGGTGGGAGATAACAAATCCCAGTGATACTATTTTCTTAAAACAGCTTATCTAAATCACAAAGATAAAACTGTTTATTCATACCATTCTTATACAGGGACCAGGTTTAACGTTTATTTTATGAGATTCATATTTTCAGTCTTATTATCTTTTAATATTATTTTTACAGGTTGGGGGGGTGGGATGGAGGGAAAGAAAAGTGCAATTGAATACCTATTTTATGTGTCTTCTTTTATAGGCCTTTCCCAGAAGCCAAAATTTCAATTTATGCTTGTGCCTGCCTGAGGGTAAAAATAGATTTTTCTATTACCCAACAACTAGCCCCCCCTCCCCCCAAAAATTATGTTAACTATTTCACAAATTCCTCCAGGTTTGCTTGTGGGGTTCTATTAAATCTGGGGTAAAAATGGTAGTGTAAAAATGCAATTCTGCTGCATATACTCAGGGGAGTACTGGCTTTGAAGTACATAGATATTTCTTTCTAAAAGCTGCACATTCATATGGTGCTATGACAGGAAGCAACACACTGCTTTAGATGTGAGGGGGAAAAGCCCTGGGTTTAGATGTCATGAGGTGGTTCAGTTTTCTTATGTGAGGCATTCCTGCTGTTTTCTTTGGCATTGAGACTTTAGGGATGTCCATCACTGGGAATTCCAGGTTTGGTTGTTGTTGTTGTTGTTGACCCAATGGAGTTCTGTGGCATGTATGACTTGATCTGTTTGCGGACCAAGCTATGGGTGTTTCCCCAAACTCTAAGAATTTTTTTTTTGCATATTTCCTTTTTCAGGTTCTGCATTTTCTGCAAATTTCTGAGGAATTATAGTAAAATTTGCATAAATTGCTCAGAAATTTACACGAATTGCAGAATCTGCAAAAAAATACACAGAATGCCTGGACAATCTACAAACTGGCCCAAATCACTGCAGATCAAGTTGGCTGCTGCAGTGGGAATGAAAACAAAGTCCAGGGGACTGGGCCTAGAAAAACTAGTTCAACTCCACCCCATCCTACCCCAAACAGATTTCTATGACATTCCTATGAGTTTCAGAGTTTCATTGGAGGTACTTATCAGTGGCAGCTGATCCCTACTGAAGCTGCTGTGGCAGAAGAAAGGTTTGCCACAGATAGAGCCAAGGGGTCACAAGATATGGAGCAGTGTTTTGAATCCCCAGCAGCCAATACCATAGATAGGGGAAACTGAGGTATATGATATTTTTTTAAAAAGTGGAGGAAAATCCACACACAAGCTCAATCCGTGATGTTTGGTCAGGGGTCCTTTCTACAACTCCTGGCATTCTGGGAGGGAGGGAAGGAGGGAGGGAGGGGGAGGCTCTCGCAATATCCTGATCATGAAAGCATCCCTCATCATGCACACATGGCGCGCAATGTCCCGGGAAGACGCAGGGATGTCACGGCCGCCATTTTGGGGGGTGAAGATGGAGCCGGGAGCGCACTTGCGCTCTGTCAAAAAACTAAGTAGAAAAAAAAAATCATGGCCCTTACCCATTCCCACCATCCCATGGATGGTAAACATGCAGGCCCTCTCTTCCCTGAGTAAACAGGCACCAGGCAGGACAGGGAAATCCCCGGGAGTGCTGGAGGTTTCTTTATCCCTGGGAAAACCCATCCCCATCCCCCCTGGACCCAGGAGTTCCTATGTGTCATTTGGATGCACAGGGAACACCAGGGACAGTCCTGGGAAAAAAGGCTGGCGCAGAAATGGCCAGGGTCACCCATCATCACTGCCCTATTTTATGTTAAATATACAGCTCTATATGTATGTAGATAAAGCACCATAAAAAAGGAATGTTGATACAGCCATATGTACAATTGTACCAGGTCACCTTATTCTGCAGTGTTTTAATGATATTAATCTTGGGGGAACCTGATCCTTCATCTTAAGAGTATGTGGTGACACCATCTCTCAACCTAGAAACCTCCACCCAGATTTTGCAACCAGTCCCATTGTGCTTCTCCCACACACAACACATACTCTATGTTAACTATAGGGGGTTTCATATGAACCTTTCGAGGCAATTATGGAGCACACAAGGATAGTTGCAGAGTCATGTGGGCTGGCTTTGCCCACCACCATCCACACATTTATGTATGCATGTAGACCATCTTCAGGAGAGGGTCTACATGCATGCTGGCATGTGAGGAGGCTCCTGGCCCAATCAAGGCAGCCTCTTTTATGAAGAACCTATCCATATGTATAATATATGTGCATAGACCCTCTTCTCATATGCACCAATTTTGCAGATGGCAGAGGCAGAGCTAGCCTGTATAACTTTGTGAATCCCTCCAACATTCCGTGAACACATGGGAGGCTCATCTAAACACCCCTTTGTCTTAGTGGAAAATGTGTTAAAGTTCCATGCCCTCATTTGGCATGAATTTAATCAAAAATCCATTTATCCCATGATGATGAGGCCAGAATTTTAGATATTTTTCTATCTGGAAAAAAAATCTTTGGGTAAGGCATGGAGGAAAATATTAACATATTTATTTCATAACCAATGCATTTTTATTTATTGATTTGATTTGATTTGTACCTCGCCCTTTGACCAAAAAATGGCACACAAAGCAGCTTACAAAGACAATTAAAGTTGATTAAAACAATAAAACAATATGATAAAATATAACAAAAACATTACAATTATAGAATAAAAAACAGCAGCCAATCCAACAGCCCCATTTACAGGCCAAAGGCCTTCTTGAATAAATCACTTTTGCCTACTGGTGGAAGGATAGCAGAGAGGGAGTGAACTTAACCTGCGTTGGGATGGAGTTCTATGGCCTGGGAGCAGCTACCGAGAAGACCCCACCATCTTGCCACCGACCATGCTGCCAAAGGTGGAGTTCTCAAAAGAGGGGTCTCTCTAGAAGATCTTAAGAATCATACAGGCCTATATGGGAGAAGGCGGTCTTTCAAGTAATCCTTGCAGCCAAATTGCATTTTTAAAAATCCTTCTGAACTCTACAGAAATATACCTTTTTCCTACATGGCGATTATCTCTGCACAGGAAAAATGGCATGTGTGAAACAGGTGATGAAGAAGCATTGAAAGATAAGATAAAACAATCAAATATGATGTTTGCACTGGCAATCTGCAAAACTCCTTTGTCATCAGTGTGCTGACAGAATGTTCTAAATTTTTGCCCACTGTCATAGCACAAGGATATCTCTCAACTGGTGACTGAGAATAGTTTGCTGATACAGTGATCATCAAGGGAGAGAGTTTTCTTTCTTCGTTTGGCTTGTAGCAACAAAAGGCTCAAAACACTATATTGCTGCATTTCTGCATTAGATTGATGTAGTGAATTATACCTAAAGTATCCACTAAGGGGAGTGTGATGCTGGACCAGCCTTTCTGGTTTCTATGACAACAGAGGGGAGTAGAGTCTTCCAAGCTGCGTGCTCACTGAAGCAGGTGCTGGGTTACATAGCTGTTCAGAATCCACCAGATTCTATGGAGCAGCAAGCCAGTCTGTTTCCCATTTTGCAACACCTTCTTTCTCGCAACCTCAGTAAATTGCTTCAGTCAAGCTCTCATATATGAAGATGGTTCACCACTCGGGTTCTATTCAGTCATTTAAACAGCAGAAAGGTCAGTAGGGGTCTTTTGTCTCTCGAGCAATGGGTGTTAAATCATTAAGTCTGCATGCCCTTGCAGTATTCTCAAGCTTCAGTGTAGTGACTGCTGAAAACATTTGGAGCACTGTGCAATGCAGATGCTTTTTAAACTCTTGCAATAAGTTAAAATGCCTGCTTTTGTTTTTAAGTTTAGACCTTGAAAGGGTTCTCTGGAAAAACACACACAAACAAACTAGTATCCTCTTGGCTAGATCAAATAGGTGTTTTTCCCCCTGAGCTGCTGAAGGGGATCTGAATATATACCGAAAACCATTCTGAGATCGATTTGTCACAGGAGATTCATTCTTACATAATTAGAAAGCTTGTGGTAGTGTACAAATAAATAGATGGATGTTGCAGTCCTTCAGTCTTGCAGATTTTTGTTATCAATGTATTTCTGTGCCATGGAATGGGATTTGTCTTAGCAATGTTTGAAAAACGCTAGCAAGTAGAATGGTTTCCTGCCTGGCAAGCATGCTTGTACAGTTCCTGGGTATTTGACAGTAGAAACATTTTCAGTAGCTCAACTTTATTCAAGATTTTACTCCTCTTCTGGAGGTTAAACTAGTAAGGTGCTGCTTTCGCCTTTTGGAAAGTTGTGACTAGTGTATGAATGAGCTTGCCAAGGGATGGGTCTGGATGGTCTCATGGTACGTCCCATTCCTGTGAAATTGCTTTGTATTTTCATTTGCGATGCAATGCCATTATACATTTTGAACCCAATTATTTTCTCTGATTGATTGATTTGATTTGTACTCCATCTTTCTACCAAAAAGGAACTAAAGGCACTTATCAGTGTGTGTAAAATGCTTTCCAAATCTTAATTAATTCATCTTCACAACAATCCCAGATGGGAAATTGAGGCTGAAAGACACTGACTTGCTTTGGGCACTTAGGCTGCAATCCTATGCATGTGTAGACAGAAGGGAAAAAGTCCTACAACTCCGAGCATTCCCCAACTAGCCATGCTGGCTGCCAGTGGTTGTGGAATATTGGGCGTTGTAGGACTATTTTCTGTCTAGACATGCATATGGGATTGTATAGTCAGGAGGAGACCATGCACCTCCAAAAGCCCACATTTTACCTGGAAGTTATACTGGCTCTTAATTTTCTTTCATAGCTGTTTACAGTACTTTAGTGCAAAAAGAAAGAAATATACTTTGCCTCCTTTACCATCTTCTTTCATTACATTCTTGAAATTTTAGGCAAGAAGCAGATGTGAGGATGTTACATTAGTAATTGTTTCTGTGGTGTACACACTCAGTTCTTTTGTAGGCTATTGAAACAATAGAGAAACTTACAAGCAGATATGACAGTAATTTGAGTGCGCACACCACGCACAACAATGCCTCTACCACACAGGTTCTTTCTTCTTTTTTGCTTTCTATTTATGTTTAGTTGAATCAGATTTATTATTTCAGTGCAAAATGTCACTAATATAGCATATTCATGGTAAAGGCTTTATATATTATGATTTTATTTTGAAGTACAGTCTTAAAAAATGAAGGCGACAAAAAAGAAGAAGATCTATAATAGTAGTACAAGAGCACAGAAAAATAAAGGAACATACTTGTTATAATTCTTAGCCCCTTCTGTTTCTTGCCATTTGAGAGAACATGTTATTACATATATCTGTAGAAAATGTACACAGGGTTTATGGAAATTACCCATTTCCAAGCTAGCCATTAGGTGGTGTGGAGGGTATCAAGATGCCAAGGAGATCAGGACTGTTGTACATTCAATAGTGATGTATAAGAGGAAATTTTGACAGGTACAGCTTGTTATGCAGGAGCAAGAAAAACAAACATTTCTTTTACACAATGATTACAGGCTCAGGAGGGCTTGGCCTCCTTGCCACATGCCCCCTTAATTTGGTATAGCGCGCCTAGCAAAATCCACACAAAGCCCTATAGAAATTAGTCTTTGCCTCTCATACTAGTTTGACCTTTTAAATTTTTTTTTTAAGGAAATGATCTACTTGGTTTCACAATAAAATCTACTCCATGAAACTCAGAAATCCTTGTATCTATTCAATGAATTTTACTTTTTGTAACAAAAGTTTTTTTTCCTTCTTCTACAACATAACCAAGAACAGCTCTAGTCAGGGAGCAGTAGTGCAGCTAAGGCTGGGCCTCAGGGCTGAAGTCCAGCATCCCACGGCCCACCCACCCCACCCCAAATGACCACCAAGAGAATGGCAGCTGATGGGGGCAGGGGGAACATGACCTGGTGTCAGCACCTGGGCCAGCAGAGCATATGCAAATTGCTGCAGCATCCTTTCTTTTTCTTTCTTTTTCTTCCTTTTTTTCTTTTTTTAGAAAAAAAAATGTTATAGTCAGGCGTTTTGAGCAGACATATAAAGGATTTCAGGTGTTCATTTTCTTATTTTTTTACTTTTAAAATATATGTTTAAATTCTAGATCTGCACATTGCAGAGTATTTGGGGTTTTTTAAGCAGGGTTGACAAACTGGTGTTATTGTGGAGGGTAGCTCTAACATATCAGGAATGCAGAAGCGGTTGTAAAGCAGAGAATGGTGCTTCACAACTGAGTGCTACACATAGGCTGAATTCGGAGAACACAATAATCAATGGTGGGGTAATAATCAACTTTACAGTTGTTCATCTAGGGGGTACTCCCCACACAACATGGTAATAAATAATCAACTGTGGTGTGGATTAGGATCAGCGCTGAGTTGACTATTGCAGCATTCGGATGACACGATAGTCAATACAACTGACGATTCCCCCCCCCCACTTGCTTATTGTGTCATCTGAATTCAGCCATAGCCTTTCATTACATCAGCCTTCTCCAACTTAGGATCCCACATGGCTGCCTGTGGATGATGGGAGTTATAGTCCAACAGCTCTGAAAGGTACCAAGTTTGGGAAGGCTGCATTACATCATGTAATACATGTGGAGTCCCCGAAGACGATTAAGTCCAGGGTCTAAAGTTACCTAGATGCACTATTGTCAGCGAGATTCTGTCGTTCCCTCTTTTGGGGCCCACCCCAGTCAGTCAGATCCTTATCCCTTCTTTAGAGTTCTCTGTGCTGCTTGCTGTGCTGATTGAGGAATTTGTCCCCACCAAAGGATGACAGGGAAACTACTTCAGTGCTAGCCATGCACTGTGACTAGGGATGACGACGCAATCCACAACAGAATCAAATGTGTTTGGATTTTATGAATCTGACCTGCAGATTCTGGAGCAGATTGGCTTTTCCCAAGTTACACAGATTCCCCGGGCTTGTAGACCATTTTGTTTTTTACTTTATGGAATTTTACACAAACTTAGTTGTAGAAAAATCCATACAATGAAATAATAATAATAATCCAGTCAAAATGCACATTTCCCCCATAGGCTAAAGAATTAAAATACACATTTTGGGGAGATTTTGCATTTTTGCAAATGTGAATTTGCACAAATGCGAATTTGAGCAAATTTGGGAAACTGGAAAAATACAATTCCATCAATGAGTGGACAATGGAATGAAAGACACCTGACAATCTGCGAAATGCTAATGGAATGGATTTTACACAATCTGTACACCCCTAACTGTGGCCTCCTTACTCCCATGTGCAGACTAACAAGAGTCATCCCCCACAACTATTTTATTTTATTCTTCTGAAGAAAAAAACAAAAACCTGATAACCAGCTATTATAAAGAGACAGAAATATGGGTTACACCAACACGCTAGGCACTAAGAATCCCTTGCTTCCATTTTTGTACTTTGTCTAAATGGCTGTGCTATGGAGACAGTAGATTCTTCACTGGGGGAGGGGCAATGTGTGGCCCTCGAGGTGTTTTGGCCTGCAACTCCCATGATTGGGTATACTAGCTAGGGCTGATGGAAGGGCCACAAGTTGCCCACCCCTGTTCTACAGTGCAGAACATGGGGTTCTTTCAAATTACCTAATTCCAAAGAATCCCACCAATATGTGACTGAAGAAGGCTGGATGTTTTGAGGCAATCTTGCCTGGTATTAAGTGTACAAATATTTTATTGGAAGCAAATAGAGAATGATATTCAGAAGTCTAATTAATTGGGAAGAAAACATAGACAAATATTTACAACCTTAATTTAGCTCATAACTACAATCAAATCAACATTGACATTTATATATTTCTGAAAGATTCCTGCCACAGCCACACCCTTATAATTCCATGCTGCATGTGAAAAATGTGTCTTAAATTATATTTTATACAAAATCTGTGATAATCTCTCTGGATTGGCAAACTGCCCCTCACAGATGTGTTCTCTATGTTTCAGATCCATTTAAGCCTCACGACTGATATGGGGTAGAAATGATACTTTATGTTACTGTCGTTGTTAAATGGTCATTATTCCTTTAGAGACTCCCAGTCCTTCTGTTTCACTGACTTCTAAACTTGTGGGGTGGGGAGAGAATGTGAATAGCCGTGGCATGGACACATCAATATTTTGGCACATAATTCACAAACCCCTACCTACAGCATCTCATAGATGCAAAGTTACCTCTTTTACAACAAATGTGCAATTGAGATGTGTAAAAAAGCTTTTTACTACTTAAGAGGATGACGCAATAGATGTTTACTAGGAATAGGTGAGAAATTCACTCTGTCAAGTTTTTTGTTATTTTTTATGGATTTATCCAAGTCACACCTCCTGAGCATTTCATGAAGATGAGTTGCATTCCAAAATGCTCACAAGTTTTCCAATACATACAAAAATGTACATATCTAGAGAAAGTGCGAACAAAATACATATATTTGAGAAAAGTGCACACAAAACTGCATTTTAGCAATGTAAGGTATTGGGGGGAAATGCATACATTTAGTAATGTGCACATAAATGTGTAAATGAAGGGAAAATATGCATCAAAAGCAAGCTCAGGCAGAAATAGGACAGCACAAGCTTGACCTCAAAAAAGCAGCGCTAGATCCCTAGTGTTTACCAAGAACCATTTAGACACACATCTGCAGTACTTTCATATGCAGCTTAATAATCTGTATCCTGCTATCAGGATGAGAGATCTAGTATTTCCATACCAGGCTTCTTGCCTGGGTTGGCCCCCAGCTGCTCCCTGTGAGTCCAAATGATGCACAGGGAGTTCCAGGGTGGTGGGGGGCAGGCATGGGATTTCTCCGGGTTTACAGAAACCTGAAATATCCTGAATCTTCTGCAGTCCTGGGAAGTTCCCGGACCCAGAGATGTGCCCGCCCGTCCCAGGTGTAGCTGTGCTTACTCGCGAGTAAGCACAGCTGCAAAATGGGCACACAGCCACACCACGTGCTCTGTGTTCAGCAGGGGAGGGGGTGGCGCAACGTTTCTATTTTAACTCATATTTTTCAGAGGAGCACTTGTGCGATCTCCATAGTTGGGGGGAAAATGGCATCTGCGACTTGCGATGGCCCAGGAGCAGCCGATCCTGGAAGTGGCCAATCCCGCTCCCCACCCTCTACACCCCTATGGTGTAGAAAGGGCCTCAGACAACTGGGTTACCAAGTGTTTACATGTATGTTTCTTATATTCATGCTGAGGCTTGTCCATTTCAGGAGGCAATCTACCTTCATTTATATCCTAGTGCTTTTTACAGAACCTCTAAGTATCAATGGACTATGTGTGATAATAACAAGAGTCTATTAAGATCCATCTGCTGGATGCAATGCTGTACATGTTCACAATACACCAGCTCAGTATTATAATCTCTTAATATTAGAAATTAAAATTACATGAAACAAAGAAGGCACTTTAAAAATGGCAATAGCAATCAATGTCCACTGTGATGTAGACCCATTTAGTCCCAGTGAGACTAAATGGATCTACTTAAAAGGTAACTGCTACATAATATGATTATAGAACAGTGTCCTAAATGTTGAGTGAAAACCAGATATTGACCTAGTTTGCATGTAACACTAAACCATGTTTTAGCATTATGAACATAAGCCTTGGGCTTATATGTCCCCCTCTACTCCTTTGGCATGGCTGCAAAAAGATTGGGAGTTTTTACTTCCATTTTAGATAATCACAGTTTAGCATTGCATCTGTACCCTAAACTGTAGTTAATCTTAGCTATGATTTCTTGAACCAAGCCAACTTTGAAATGATTATTTGAAGTTGTTTTATTTCAACAAACCATATATAAAATTCACCATAACTTTGTTGGGTTTTGGACAATATGGCAATATGTAGTTATTGTAGAGTGGAAATAAAAGCTCCTAAATTCCTCACTGGCATGCTGGAAGTGCAGGGGAGAATTCTGCTGGCTGGAAATGATAGAAGTTATAATCCAATTAAACAGGGCACCAAATTGGGAAAGACTGATTTGAATTCCAGTAACAAAAGACTACTGAAATCTACAAAACTTCCAAATTATAGTGCATAGTTAGGCTAGTTGTTTCTCTGCCGTTTGCTTTCTGACTAAATCTGATGACCTATTTCATGATCAGCCTTGAAACAATTTTGTCTGGACATTGTTTTCATCATTACCTTTTTCATATGCAGTCTCAGATAATATTGCTTCTGACATTTGTTTCAGATTATAAAGCTTTGAAAAGTTGTCTGTTAAGATTCGAGAAGGGAAAAAATGATAACAGAAGTTTGGCAAATTAGTCTATGAGTTTGTTTCCATCAAAATGCTTGGTGTCCATTGATAACACTGAAACCTCGTGCTTTGCATCTATTCTCTGAGTCTCACCTGTGCCTGTGTGAGGGCAATAGCCAATAGGTGCACTCATTAATAATTTCAATAAATCAGCATTACCTGACTGGAAAATAGAAGGACTCATGAAAAAGGACGGTTCTACAATTGAGAAGAGAGCAGTTTAAGAAATATGTTAAATGTTACCGGATTTTAAATATTTGTACTGCTGCTAGGTTTTATTTTGGCTTTCATTTTTTCATTTTGTTTTTTTATCATAGTTTTAAACTTTTATACTTTTGTATTATGCTTTATCATGTTGTATTTTATGGTTTTAATTGTTGTGAGCCGCCCAGAGAGCTTCAGCTATTAGGGAGTATAGAAATGTAATGAATAAATAAATAATAAAATATTTGATCATAGGGTTCCTTGATGTGATTCTAAGCTTTATTTAAAGGCAGGACAAATTATTAGCAATGTCTGCTCCCTCTTAATGCTCTCTAGTAAGGTTCCATTCTATTCTATTATTCTTCCTCCACTGAATCATAGATTCATAGAATCACAGAATAGTAGAGTTGGAAGAAGCCTATAAGGCCATCGAGTCCAACCCTCTGCTCAATGGAGGAATTCACCTTAAAGCATACCTGACAGATGGTTGTCGCTGCCGCTTGACTACTTCTAAGGTGGGAGTGCCCGTGACCTCCCTAGATAATTGGTTCCATTGTCATACTGCTCTAACAGTCAGGAAGTTTTTCCTGATGTCCAGCCGGAATCTGGCTTCCTGTAACTTGAGCCCATTATTCCGTGTCCTGTCCCTTCTCTGTGTGACAACCTTTCAAGTATTTGAAGAGTGGTATCATGTCTCCCCTCAGTCTTCTCTTCTCAAGGCTAAACATGCCCAGTTCATAAGTTTCATGTTAAGTCACTTTCAGTGGGGAAGTATCAAGCTGTGATCTTTTCATTCTGCTCATGAGAAATAATCGTACTATTGTTTCTAGGGTACTACCTGTTCAGTTTAGATATTTAACAGGTTTGCGCTGAGGTGCACCAATGAAAAAACCATTTTTTTACAATCATTTGCCTTCACAAGGCAAGAAAGATCCATTCATAGGAAAAGTATTTGGGACACCCTCATAAACTGCATGTAAATCTCAATTCCCAAAATGCTTTAAGCATTTCTCCTCAGAGGTTCAGTTCCACATCAAACTTAACAAGTAATATAAATCTCCAGCATGCATAAAAATGAAAGCAGCCAGATTCCCCCCCCCCCTTTGCTAAGTATTTTCTAGAAGGCATGCGCCAAGTTCAACGTGATATACAGATACAATACAGATATTGGTGATGGTGACAGAGGTGAGCAGGGACAGCTGTTTAACTGTGTGTTAGCAGTGGGCAAGTTCTGTCAGAGGGGTGTTGTTGAAGTGGAGTGATGACAATGAGAAGAGGATCACCTCAGTACTGTGGCCTTGTCAAAAGAATCTTAATGAGATATCTTTCTAGCTTTAGTGATCTGGAATAGTGTAGGTTCAGATTCATACTCAGCCATGAAACTTACTATGTGACTTCTTCTTATTGAAAACAATGAAGAATCTTGTGGCACCTTGAAGACTAACAATTTTATTATGGCATTAGCTTTCATGGATTAGTATTATTATCATCATAATTTATATGCCACCCAATAGCCAAAGCTCTCTGGGTGATTCACAAGCATTACAAACCACAAATAGAGATACAAGATAATAAAAACCTAATCTAAAAGCTTTAACATGCAAAATTTAAAGGAATTTAAACAATTAAAACAGAATAAGATTCTGGACCTGATATAAACAACTGACATAAATGCCCCATCATGTGCTGTCAAATTCTTGGGAGTAGAGGACAGCCTTAACCTGACACCAAAAAAATGATAATGTTGGCAGCTAGGGGGCACCACTGTTGCCTTGTTGCCACCTTCCGAACTTCCTTGTTGCCACCTTCCGAACTTCCCTCGGAGAAGGCATTTGGAGGACAGTCTCAGATGTCTCACAGTGTCTGGGTAGGTTTAGGTCAGGTGAGGCACTTCATAAGGTACTGTGGTCTGAAACCAGGTAAGGCTTTATTGGTTAAAACCAGCACCTTTAGTCAGGCTTGGAAACATATAGGCAGCCAATGCAAGCAGACCAGTAGTGCTGTGCCAACTCCTACCCCTATTTTGGGTTTCCCCCCCTCTCCCTATGAAAGAAGCATTGTTTTTTCTGCCTCTTTCACAGGGAGGGGGAGAATTTTGGAGAATTTTCATCTTGGGCAGGGGAACAGCATTTCCACATACCTTCTAAAAGTGGAGCTGGTTGTTTAGAGGTTTGCTTTCTTTTCTTTTCTTTCTTTTTTTTTTTTTTTAAATACACACACCCAGCACTTGGAGGAGCCCGGAAGTTCTTCATGAGTGCCTTTTGGAGATCATGGCCTAATCCACACCAAGCGAGATATTGCACTATGAGCTCATCTACACCTAAGGGTATAGAGGGAGGGAGGGGGAGGATAACAGACTTACCTGCTTACACAGTCCTCCCCCAGCACCTAGGTGGCAGTGTGACAACCTGGAAGAGAAAAGGGACATTGTGGCCGCCATTTGTTTTAACAGAAGAGGAGTCACATGTGGCCCCGATCACCAGAAAAAGGTAAAAAAAGAAAAACCTATGCCCCAACCCCCCTCCCCCCGCCATCCTGGGGATGGCAAAATTGCTGCCCACCCATGGGCATGGAGCCACCCCACGTGGCTCCATGCCCACTTTGAAGGCTGTGCTACTCGCGAGGAGGTGGGAGCAGCGACCACACATGTGGTCCTTGGGATGGTCCCGGGACCATGGCAAAAACTGGGATAACTAGGGAACCAGTTATCCCAGTAAAATGGAGGGGTTGTCCCAGCCTCCCCCCAGGATCCATTGTGCATCATGTGGACCTTACATGTATATTTACAATACTTACACACAATGTACATAATTATACAGAAACTCAAAAAAGCTAACATGACCCCAGATTATTTTATTAAAAGTTTACAGCAAGCAATGGCAGCTGCATATGACCATTTTATCTGTAATCTAAGAATCCTGGTCAGAAAGAAGAGCAGAAAGATGAAATTTGTTTGATCTGCCTGCCATTTTTTGTAAAGTAGATGTAATAAAAGTATGTGAATTTCTCAATAAAAAAACCAATATAATTAATGCCAAATGATTTCCACTTCCCCTCCATCATAAGGGAATGCACATTCATGGTATGGCACCCATCGATATCTTCCCTCTAAAAGCACAGACAGCAAAACATTAAATCTAGCTAAAATAAAGGCTTTTCTAAATTTGGAGATTGTTAATTGGGCAGATAATTTGCAACCTCAAGTACCTTCCCAGAGAAATGGTATTTTGTGACAGAACTTAAATAGTTCTGTAGTACTGTATTCCATATTTGTTGTTTAATAGTTAGTTTAGCTTTAAAATATCCAAGGGCTATTAAACTGCCTGTTGTAAACCCATAAGTCACTAATTTCTCTGTCAACAACCTTATCTACATTGATTGAAAAGCATCTATTAGAGTCATTAGGGCCAGTCTTATAAGGAGGGAAACAGATTTGAGCCAAAAGTTTATCAAACAAATCCATCCACAGGCCTCCATATAAATTAGGCCCACCAGGTGCAAGGCTGCATTAGAAATACAACACAGAACTCCTAAGATCACTCTCAGGAATTTTGTTTGAAGAATTTCAAGAGGCGCATAATTATCATAAGTACATAACTGAGATCCATACATTATCTGAGGTACAATCTTGGCTGCAAATACTTCATCAGACGAATGGAGTGTTATCGAATATTTCAAGTATATGTACAGCTCAGATGCTTAGGTGGGGGCAGGCACTATACTAGAGTGACCATATACAAAAGAAGGCAGGGCCCCTGCAGCTTTAACTGTTGTAATGAAGAGGGGATTTCACCAGGTACGAAGTTCATACAAATGATGCTGGCTGAAATTCCCTTTTTTCTACAGCTGTTAAAGTTACATGAGCCCTGTCCTCCTTTTCATATAGTGCCATCACTACCATGACCCAAACAGAGAGAAAAAAGAGGATATAACTGTAGGAGTTATTACTCAGGTGAGGAAGAGAGGGTGTATAAAGTCCTGGCCAGGGATTGAGTAGTGCCAGTGTTGATCGGGGCTCTGGACTGCCAAGTGTGAAACTGCATATGTCTGTGTGCCAGTGGTGGTGGGGTGCCTATAATCCTGGAGAGGGATGGTTTCCCTGTCTCTATCCCTGTAGCATAATGAAGATAGCATGGTGACTGTACTTGGCAATCCTTATTAGGAAACATCTCTTCTGCAAGGCACTAAGAAAACTATTGTGGTTTATAGGTACAGTGCCAGGAACTGCATTTGTAAAAGAAATGCCTCTCTAGAATTGTATTGGATTCATTGTACTATTTCTAAATTTATAATGCAATCCATTGTCTTCATCCCCCACACATGTAACATTAAGGGCAGGGAAGTCGGATAGACCATTATGAGCCCTTATCTTCTTCCTTTTTCCTGCACATCTGTAATACCAGGCCTACAGTCATTTGCTGGCCATTTCATCCATATATAACTTGGGACCAAACCATATTACATGTAAACATTTGGAACAGCCTTCTTTTTAGCTTGAAATTGCTTCTTAAAAGGGCAACTGAGAGCAGAGAGGAGAAGGAAAAAAATGGGATGCCTCGTCATTTTTTGTCCATCATTTACCTTTCCAAATCACACACATGCACACACCGACATGAACCTACCCATACACTATGCTCTACATCTAAGGTCCTCCTCCGGTTGCCTACTCCGAGGGAAGCACGGAGGGTGGCAACAAGGGAGAGGGCCTTTTCAGTGGTGGCCCCCCAATTTTGGAATGATCTCCCCAATGAGGCTCACCTGGCACCAACATTGTTATCTTTTTGGCGCCAGGTCAAGACTTTCCTCTTCTCCCAGGCATTTAACAGCATATGATGAGGGTTTTGTAGGCTGACCAGATAAAATCCAGGTCAGGGCTCCTGTAACTTTAACAGTTGTAGAAAAAAGGGAATTTCAGCCAGTGTCATTCGTGTGCAATTAGTTCCTGGTGAAATTCCCTCTTCACCACAACAGTTAAAGTTGCAGGGGCCCTGCCTTCTTTTGTATATGGTCACTCTAGTATAGTGCCTGCAACTTTAACTGTTGTGATGAAGAGGGAATATCACCTGGAACTAATTGCATACAAATGACCCTGGCTGAAATTCCCTTTTCTCTACAACTGTTAAAGTTACAGGAGCCCTGACCTGGATTTTATCTGGTCACCCTAGGTTTTGTGTTGTTGTTGTACTTTGAGTGTTACAAAGGGTGTAGCACCAATGCTGACCAGTGGGAAAGAGACAAAGTGTGGTGCTGGTTGACGTGTGTTTTTATTATTTTACATTAAGAGCCCAACGTTTCGGATGTACTCCTTCCTCAGGAGCTGTGTCTCAGCACACATTGCCTAGACAAATTAACAACTTTTTTCGGAATAAAAATCCTTCAGCAATTCTCTTTGAAGGCTGCATTGTAATTATAACTTGTTTTTTATGCTTTATGGTTTTAAATTTTGTATATCGGTGTTTTTAACGTTTAATGTTTTTAATTTTTGTAAACTGCTCAGAGAGCTTAGGCTATGGGGTGGTATATAAATGGAATAAAATAAATAAATAAATAAATAAATAAATTTCCAATGAATATTAGGAAATTTGGAACTATATCATGGGGGAACTTGCTGGGCTTTAAGAATGGGGAAGTGGGCAAGGAATGAATCAAGTGAATTCTTTCTCTTGCTGCTCCTTGACTTACAATCATCCTTACAATTCCAGCTTTGCAAGCTAAAAAAGAAGGTGGTGGTGGTGGTGGTGGTGGTTGAAATTTACAATAAAAATAATAATAAAAAGAAGGTGGGTTTTCATCTTACAGTTACACACATCTGTATGGAATGTGTAATAGAGCCCTTAGAGAGAGAACCTCACATACAACACACACTACTGATGCTCTAGAATACTGGATTTCTCTATAGCATGCACAGACAGGGTACCCACTGAAGGGAATGGCCAAGTGTGAAGGGAATGGCCAAGTGTGAAGGGAATGGCCAAGTAGCCAAAGCCAATGTAGTAGGTAGACTTGCCAAATTGTGGTTTTAAAAATAACTGGTTAGAAAGCAGCACCATGAAGGCTTTTTGAGGGGAGAAATGGTTGCAGAACTTGGTGAGTTTTGGTGGGTGAGTGGAGCCTGGCAAGTAGCTAAGGAGATACAGCCTCCATAGTATAAAACAAACATATTAACAGAGAGCGAGAGAGAGACAGAGATAGAGAAAGAGAAGCTGATATTTGATATGACACCTGAGGCAATTGATTGGTTGGTATAATATCTGACAGTTGGTCCCCTAGTAGGGGGAAAGGGTTAAGTAGTAACTTGTGGTGATCCCTCCCCATACATGCAGGGGGGATAAATTATGCTGATCTTTAAACAAAATTAATATATACAAGGAGCCCTAATTGCTTTAATATTGAACACCAACTAGAAAATGCAGGTCAACATAGAACTGAATACACCCAGAGTTCTGCACAATATTGTCATCCTGACAGACAAATTATCTCATTAAACTGTCAGCATTCCTGTGGCATTGCCTGCAAAAACAATGTTTTCAGCCGATCTTTCTTGTCAGTGCTCCCCTGTCCCATAAACTGCTTCCGGCGCGGTCCAAAATGTAATTAAAAGTATTAATATCTGTTGGCAGGACTGACGCTGGCAGGATGCTGGAAAGACTTTAAGCTCAAGCATCAAGTAATATTGTTTTCCAAGGGCAAGAGCTAAATTGCCCAGGGCACCGGCTGTCACTTTTTCAAGCCACTAGGACGGTAATTAAACATACACATAGAACAATGTTCATTAGGGAAAGGGTAAATAAAAGTTAACTACACCAATTCCACATGGCCAAAGCCTGATTGTATTAGACTAGACAAAGCCAGTTCTACACCAAGCAGGATATGATACTTTGAAAACAGTTTGAAAACTGTATATGGAGTGTGTCCTGGGCCCCAACAGTTGTCAATACTGTTATAAAACGTTTTAAAGCTGTAGCGTAGATCCTGCCCAACAGTATCTCAACTGATAAGCTTGATGGCCAGAGTTCCCTACTAAGATAACATTCTCAGCTAATATGGGTGAGGCTGATTATCCTTGCTGGGCATTTGGAACCTTGCATGCAAATTGAGTTTCATTAACCAGCCCTGTTTGAGTGCAAGCCAGTGTGAGGTTTGAAGTGTTAAAGAATAATAAATAGGAATGTCTCATGTAAAAAACTCTATTAAATTATGTGTGGTGTTTTGTTTTAATTCTGAGGATTATGATTTCAGGATTCCATGCGAAAGCTTACACGGTGCATTTTCAACTCATCATCATTGCTTAACCTTTCTAAGATGTGATTCACATGTTGATTGTTGAAGTGTTAAAGTCATTGCATGTGGACTTTACCACCTCATTCCATACAATAATATGGCTGTTCATCTGAGCATACTCATACTTTAGAATGTTCTTGTTTTGAGCAATGGATATTAAGCGTATGAAGTAGAACCAAAGTTCTACCTGGTCCAACCATCAACCTGCTTCCATCTGTGGCCAGCCAGATGCTCCTGTGAAACCCCAAATCAGGACATAAAGGAAAACATCCTTCCCCTGTCCCCCATCATTTGGCCTTCAAAATCATACTGCCCCTGAACTCAGAGGTTCCATTTAGTTATCATAGCTAGTAACCATTGATTGGCCAATGGGAACATATGAAGAGACCTGATAGATCAGACCATAGACCAATGTAGTTCAGCATCCTGTTTCCCACATGGGAAACCCACAAGCAGGATACAAACACAACAGAACCCTTTGGCTCATGGTAACTGATGTTGAGATGCATACTGGCTACCATTCAGAGATGCCCTTTTCTTCCTTTATTTAATGTGTCTCATCCACCTTTAAACTGCTGAGAGATTTTTTTTAAAAAAAATGGAGATTGGTATATAAATCTATTAAATGAATTTATTAATAAATAAATTTAAAGCAATCTCAGTAAAAGTCCATCACCACATCTTGTGGAAGTGACTTCCATAAGTTCATTAGATAGTTTGTGCAGAAATACTTTCCATGCTTCTGTCCTAAATTTATTGCCAATCAATTTCATTGGATGACTCCAAATTCTAGTATTACGTGAACACGGTGAACATTTATTTATTTATTTATTTATTTATTTATTTATTACATTTGTATACCGCCCCATAGCCGAAGCTCTCTGGGCGGTTTACATAGGATTAAAAACAATTAAAAACAATATACAAAAATTAAACAGCAAAAACATACAACATACACACAATCTGTACATTTAAAAACCACTTCAACACTTCAAAAAACTACAAAAACAAAACAAAACAAACCCAGGCTCCTCAGATATTGCCAAATGCCTGAGAGAAGAGGAAAGTCTTGACCTGGCGCTGAAAAGATAACAATGTTGGCGCCAGGTCAACATTCACATTTTTAACTCCATTCATAGTGTTATAAAACTGTCAGTTCCCCTTGGTTGTATTAGGAATGGGCAAACATGCGATGTTTGAGATTGCTAGGATTCTCCAAATACCATCTTGCTGTTTGGGTTGTGATTACTGCTCACCCTGTGCGAATGGGGAAAATGCACAACTTGAGTACTGATCCAATGTGAAATTTGCACCAACTTTCTTCCATAGCCTAAAGCAGGGCTTTCCATCTGCAGAGAAATTGTGCACAAATTAGGAAATCTGCACAACATCAGACTGGGAAAGTTACACAAACCGAACAAATGTCTGGCAGTTGTCAAACATTCCAATGGCCCCGTGCTCATGCTTGAGTTCAGGGCTTTGAGCAGTGCATGCTGGCATGGTTTGTGAGCAAAATTGAAATTCTCATACACAGCTATGTTGTATTTCTGGAACCAATCTAAATTAAAAGCTTTCCTTCTGTCATGTCCGCATTTCCCGTGGCTCATGCCATAATCCAGTGTATGCATCAATTTAAATGGTCAGGCACGATAGAAAAAAGATCTAGGGCAAAGCCTCACTCGGTTTAAATAAAAAAGAAAGCCAAAAAGAGGGATGGTAAATATGTCCTTGAGGAGAGAGATGGATAAGCACAGAAACTCTGCAATGAAAAAAAAATATTAACACAAGAAGAAATAGTTCTTGATTGGCAGGACTCTCTGCAAGGGATGGAGAAACCTTGTTCATGCGTGCTCCTTCAATTTTTTCTCTTTTATTGGCCTAAATGACCACTCATGCAGTACAGAGAAAAACACTCATTCTGCGACCAGTTCTTTAAAAAATACCATAAGCTTGAAAATGGGTAAATAACCATATAGACTTCGTGCCAATGAAGGATGTGTTCTTTCTTTGACATTACCTCTATGAGCTATGCACTAACCAGTCAAGTATCCATGGTTGTCAGCCACTCCCTGAGCTCAGTACACACATTAACCTTTTGGCAAGGCATGAGAAGAAAGAAGTTCATTAATCCTGCTGCTACTGTGAATCCTCGTATGAGTGATGGGAAACGGTGCTGGGTTCAAACCTGGAAGGGAAATGGTTGTACTTCATACAACTAAAGGAATACAGAGGGCCCATGGTATGTATATCTCTCCCCAAAACAATAATCTATAAGCCTTATAATGAAGTAAACCAATAGTCTTAAAACTTTCTCTCTTTAGGCAATTCTTCTAATTGCAATGTTTTTGCAGGGTTAGCTCAAGACATTTTGCTGCTTGAGAAAGAGCAGAAAATGTGCCCCCTCCCCTTCCTTCCAAGTCATGGTACATAGTACCCAGGGCTGGTGAAATTATGTTTGACATATGAGGCAGAAAAACCCACAAGTGACTCTCCTCCTCCATGGCAGTAAAAATTAATAATCATAATGGTTCAAATCACTAACAACTTGTTCCTGCCATGACATGACAGCCAAAATCAGTTGTTTAAGCTGCTTACCTCACTCTACTTAGTGGTGGGGCCAGCCCTGCATGCCTGACAAGCTGTCTTCCAGGCAGGTTTGTTTCTTCTTTTGTTTGTTTATACTACCTTTATACTTCTTAGGGTGCAATCCTATGGGATGCGCCCTCGTACTTGTACGTCTCTGAACTCGGAGGCTTATGGGTATCCATTGCAGAATGGAAGGCGTGATTTCGCCCATCTAGTGGAGGCTCAGGGGAGTGGGAAAGAGGCTGGGGACAACTGAAGATACTGAGAATTCGCACAGCCCCAGTCTCCTCCCCTCCCTGCCCCTGGAAATGCCCCCTTTCACCCCCTACATTTGTGAGCTCATAACAGCAACCAGTGCAGTTCAGTGCAGCTAGGGGCATGGAGAGGGGAGCATAGTTTTCTGCCTCCAAAGTAATCCTGTGTCCCCCATACGCTATCTAGGGGGCATAGGATTGCTCTCTCAATACCCTAAAATCTCTAAGCAGTTCAAACCCAATACATATATAACACAATATAAAAAGACAATGTAAAAGAAGTCTAAGAACAATATAAAATAATAAAGAATTTAAAACATCACAGCAAATACAATAATAAAACAGAATAGTGTCATGGTCCATTACAAATCAGGGAAAAACTATGTAAACAAATATGTCTTCAAGACACATTTACAGCTGACCACAGTTTCTGCCTCTCTGCAATGCATGGGAGAGTGTTCCAGAGGGTGGGTGTGACTACTGAGAAGGCCCACTTATGAGTTTTTCTACATGAGGCATTTATTGGGCACTTGTCATTCCTTATTCATAGTTGTTTATGGGTTCTTTAGATGATATTGTGACCCTCCAGATTCGCTTCTGTTATTTAAGAACACTTCTGTGATTCATTTATTATTTTTGTAATGTTGGGAAAAATTGAGTATTCTTTGTGAGAATGAAAGAAAATGTATTTTCCTACTTGTGTAATTGTGTTATTCCACTTTAGCACAGTACCACCTAGAGGTTATGTAGCATAGTGGCAGAAAACCAGGAAAGAAAAAGCTCTTTGTGTAGAGCTTGGATCTCAATTCTGCGACCATAACAAAAGTAGAAATAGTGGATTAAAAAGCCTCATATAGAAAATCTTTATGTGTGGTTGCCTGGTAACTGTCTGTTGGTTGCAGAATGATGAATAAGGCCTCCTCAGAGGATCTCAAGAGTTAACTAATGTACATAGGGAAATGCATTTGGGCTTTGTATGTAAAGACCGAACCATGTTTCTCAGAGGTGTACTGCTATACTGGTGCAAAGTTTTGGGATGGCATGGGTGCAATAGCACTACAACAATGCAGTGGGTTAACAGGGAAAGTATTGTTCTCTATTTTTAAGATATATTGAAATGTTATGAAATTTTCTGTTTTAATGCCCAGCTGACTTTAAACTAATTTTCTACCCTGTTTTTCTTAAGTGCTAAATCAGTGTGTTTGTGAATTATTAATTTTTAATAAGCAATAATTGTTCCCATCTGCTGGCCCTGATGGGCTGTGAAACACAAGGATAAAAAACTACTTCCTAATGCCTTAAAATGAACCACCAAACTGAGTAATTCTGTTAAAGCCCATTAATACTGAAAAGGCTATATAAGGACTTCTCATAAACAGTAAATTGAGTTTTTATAAAGTTCCATAATTTATCAGGAGGTATTGTGTAAAGGTATGGTTTGGCGTGTAAAGATTTCAAATTTAAAACTACAGTATTATAATAAAATAAAACCCTGTAAATGTGAACCTTAAAGTGCCCCGAGCAGTACAGCATGCAATGAATCTATTTCAAGTATGTGGTGGGCTAATGCTAATTAATTCAAGTGAATATTTGGAAATGATGTTTTACCAGATTTCTTCCTTCGTTGTTCTAAAGGTTTATTTTGCCCTTTGTTCTTTCTACTTCATCTGAATTCTGGTTTAACTAGGAGGAGTCCTAAAATTAAATCTGGAATTGATGCATCCATACTTTGCTACAGTTTATTTGCATCTATGTTACTGAAGAACACATATGCTTTACTAAAACACTACCTCCCCAAAAAAGGGGAGGAGGGGGGAACCAGCCTGGATATGATTGTACACATAATTGCATCGCAGTTCCTTTTGTGCAGCATTTTATTGATGTATGCCTGTGTTGCCGCACATCTTGGCACAACCATATGCACCATCACATCAAAATGCTTCTTTGGAATTGTTTTTCAATGTGCATACAACATGCTGAGGGTAATGTAGACAGAGGGAAATTATATAAATGTATTGGAGGAACTGAAAGGGACAGCAAATTCTCCCTAAGAATTATCAGATTGGATTTCATGTTATACTTGAATCTGCCCCAAGTATTGTATGGACTTGAGATACTCCACCAGTCTCCTAATCTAGCCCCATTTTATAAGTCATGTATCAAAACTTTCCATAAAATGTAAAGAACCAGCATGACTCCTTTTCTTTTCTTTTTATTCTGGTGTCAATTTTTTACTGTTGTGTTTTAGAATTGATTAGCTTTATGAAGCCCTTATTGTAACTTGCCAAACCCCTTTTCTTCACTCGCAAATAAAATATCTGCCTCACAAGCTTTCTTTCCATTTGGGCCAGTGAAAAATCCAGTGACAGTATTGGAGTGGTGCTACTAACTTTGATATTTTCCTGGACCCAGGGAATCAGAGAACTGGGCAGGATTACAGTTTATAGCAGTATTGACAACTGTTGGGGCCCAGGACACATTCATATACCATTTTCAAACCACTTTCGAATTGTTCTATTCTGTTTGGTGTAGTTCTGGCCCTGGCTTGGTCTTTGCTTTGCCCCAGGGGGCAAAGCAGACCTGAGGGGGTGGGGTCCCTCTGCCTCAGGTTGGCATCAGAGAGAGGGTGGTGGGAACTACCGTAAGAAGGGTTCAGGTTGAATCACATTTCCCTCTTTCTTTACATGCAGTTCTTTTCATGCAGTTTCTTTTCATGCAGTTTTAATAATATGTGTCATGTTTTAATCAGTTTTATGTATTTTATCATGTTGTTGTTCCTCGCCTCGATCCAGATGGAGAGGCAGGTAAGAAATAAATTATTATTATTATTATTATTATTATTATTATTATTTATTGAAACGTTGCCAGGAAAGTTATCCCACAATTCCACTAGATACTGTGTGCCACTACTGAGTGTCTTTTCCCCCATGAAAATGACCTTAACCCCACAAGTCTTCTGTGGGACTTTGTTTTTAGTGCCAAGCTTCTTGTATTTGACAGACTTTTCTAATATTTGTCCCCCAGAGGCCTGGCTAACTGCCTACTGTTCTCTGAAGAGTCTTACATGAAAAGTTTATAGAAATTGTTTCAGAGCCAAATTCCATCTCGTTCTGTAAAAGCACCTTATCCAACACTAAGGTTAAATAAGGTGGATATCAGGATTTGCTTGTTTTTTTGTGGGGGGGGGCTGTGTGTGCTGGCAAGGATTGCACAGTGCTTGATTCCCCCCCCCCAATAGAGTTACACTAATTGACAATATCTGTCAGCTTCTAAATTATTCTGTAATTGCCCAAGCAGCTGTAGGCCAAGTGCAGTTGAGGAACACTTCAAAGAATTTGAAGCGGAAGGAGTACTTTGCCACATCTGATTCTCAGCTAGCCAAGATATCTCTATGTGAGAATTCCTTTCTTCAATAATACAGTACATTTAAGAGGCAGATGACTGCAGCGCTAATGCAAAATGGAAAATAATCCTCTGATATTGGTGACACAGCTGCACAGGACGATTCCAGCTGAGCATGGGATCTGTAGCTATCATTTAATCTCTGCCCCCACCCCACTCCATATAATCCTCTAAAACTACACGTATGCATCACAGTGGCAGATTGAAATTAAACCATTTCTGGAATTCATTCAAAAATCCACATGAAGTAGTAGAGCTTCTGAATCTACTGGTTTGTTTGTTTTTAAACTCTAAGCAAATGACATTCCCGAAAATGCTGAGCAATCACTCTAGGCCTCAATTTTGGAGTCATCAGCATGGCCCTTTAAGGATGCCAGCATTGATTTAATGCTAATAACTTCAATTAAGCAATGTTATTGATCCATGATCACCTGTCTCACCTGGACGGTCTTTCCTGTGAATGCAGATATGCTTGGAAATACCTTCGTTGAGATAATGTTAGCTGGAGGTTTAAGGAAAGCCATGTAGATACATTTTTCATTTGATTAAACGTTACTCACAGTCAGAATAGCATGGTGGGAGAGGGCACCTAACACTATAGAAACCGTACTACTTAAGCAGGGTACATTATAAAAGCATTTATTTATTTATTTATTTATTTATTTATTTATTTATTGCACACTCACACATGTCTGTGCTCTCAGGGAACAATTGCCTTAATGTTTCTGAAGAAGCAACTTCTATTATAAAAAGAAAAAGGAAATACTTTTGAAAGGTTTTTTCCCCCTATCTACACCAGATCTAGTATGTTCATAACTATATCCCATATTCTTTATACAAGTCCCTAATACACGGTGTTTTGGCATCTGCCTAGGCACTGTACAAAAATAGAAAACATATGTCCCTGTGCTACCACGAAAGACCCCACGGAGACAACTCAGTGGGGCTCTCTCCAATCCTAAAGGTAGCTTCAGAAAGGTGCATTAATTGCACAAATAAATGTAGTGTGTTCCATTTAATATTTGGGGCTTATGCCAGTAGCCAGTATGCCTGCGTGTGTTCATTTATTCTTTAAAATGCTTGTTTTATTTTTAAACTCTCTTCCCCTCCCACCCCCAGATGGCACTGGAGGATATACAAAATATTAATTTACTGTCAAATAATATTAATGCAAGAAAGTCAAAAACATAATTTATAAACAATAATTTCACAACTAGCAGAGTCAGATAGTAACATATTATCCAAATTAACCAATCTGTATGGGCCCCTATGCTATTTAAGGCCCTCCTAAATAGAAATGTTTTCACCTGCGGGTGAAGTGCAAAGAGAAGGTCAGCCAAGTAGATGTTTCTTAAGAAGCAGGCAGTTGACCACTGTGAGAAATAGGATGTTTCACTACATAGACTTTGGACTGAAAGGGCTCTTCTGTTTTCTGTTGTTGTTTTATTGTCTGTTCTCACATTTAAGGGTGTGAGGAAGACCTGTTCTGCACTCTGACTAAACTCACTGAAGTAAAAGATGGAGCCATAAAGGCTGTTCAGAAGAAAAGCCTTCACAGGTTCAGTGAATCTGTGAGTGAGGAGTGGGACCATGCATGTTAGATACACCCCTCTGGCAGCTGCATCTACAGTGTTAGTCTGAAGGAGACCTATATGAGCTTTTCTATATGAGGCATTGATTGTGCATTCATCATTCCCTATTCACAATTATTTATGGATTCTTAAGACAATGTTGTGACCCTCCACTTTTGGGTCTCTGTTTAAAGAGCACTTTTTGCAAGTATTTTTAGGGGAGAATTTTTTTTTTGTATTTAATTGTGAAAGGAACTGCCTTTTCACTCATTTATTTCCACTATTCCACTATACCACAGTGTCACCAAAAGGACAAATAGAAGAAAAGCAGGAAAGGAAACAGTGGCCCTTTCTACACCATAGGAGTTTAGAAGGCGGGGAGCAGGCAAAACTGGAAGTAGCCACTTCCAGGTTCATCGCTCCTGTGCACACCACAATGTGATGACTTGGGCTGCTCCTGGGCCATCGCAGCCACCATTTTGCTTAACTTGCAGAAAAGCACTCTAGCGCTCCAATGAAAGGTTTGTGAAAAAAATGCATTGAAATTGTTCCCCCCTCCCCCCCGCCATCCTGGGGATGGCAATTTTGCTTTCCCCCCTCTCCTAATTGCCACAGAGCTGCACAGTGCAGCTCCGTGGCCATCTGTGCTGCTGCGCATACTTGTGCATAAGCATGGCAGCACCAGGACAAGCCGCCACATTCTTCCGCTATCCCGGGAACTTCCTGGGATCATGGAAGAATTGGAATTTTTCTGGTTCCTGAGAACCAGGAAAATTCCTGTCCCCTGTTGTGGGAATTTGAATCCCCTTGGGTGGCCTAGTGACTCCCTCTTATGAGAAAGGGGTCACTTAATTGTTAAAGATCTCTTATAAGAAAGTTCTTCTCTCTAATTCCTAATTCAATAACTGGCCTATATGTAGTTTAGGGATAACCCTAGATTGGTGCCCACCCACCCACTAACTCAAAAGGAGTTAGATTTATGCAAGCAACTTAACTCAGTTTGCAGTGGAGACCAAATAATACTCACATACGATTCAGTTCCAAAGAAGCAGCTTTATTGAGCAGTTCATCAGCTGATGGAGCGAGAGAAGGGACTCTGACTGCCACACAGAAGCACGGAACATGATTTTATACATGTGCAGAATATGCACACTTCACATTTCTAAGGGGGTGGGCATTAGGGCAGGCCTAATCAAAGGTTACTTCCAAGCACAATCAAAAGGCTTGATGAGATATATTTTCTGTCAATTACATGATTTAAAACTGCTGATGAAATGTACACTAGAAAAGAACAGTTGCTTAAAGACTGGGCCGGAAGCCTGCTGCGGTTTTGGCCCTGGACTCTTTAACTTCTCTGATTTTAACATCTGTCAGTTTCGCATCATAGACAGTTCTATCTTTCATAAAATAGAGAAATGAAATCCAAAGCAATAGGGTTACAATCAATCATAAATAACTCATTTTAGCTATTGGTATGATCACACCTGAAATATTCTCTCGACAACCCCCCCCCCACTGCCCAAGGACTTTCTGTGTTATTCACACACACAGGGAGCATCCGGGGTCCATCCCAGGCATTTTGCCTGGTGTAGAAAGGGACAGTCTTAGTGTAATGCTTTTATCTCAGTTCTGTAATGAAACTTAAAGTAAATGCAATGGATTAACAGCCTCATATAGAAAAGTCCTATGTGTACAGTTCTAATGTATATAGGGCTCTACCTCATGTCCAGAGTTCCCATTCATGCATTCAGCTGTGTGTTCATGGGACTCTTACTGATGAAAGCTTTATTCACAGTATTTGCGGTGTTTGCTGGAGGAATGTGTCGAGCAGATACACTGGACACTCACTGAATGGGGACTTGTCTTCTAAAGAGCCATATAAACTAAGGCCTCCTTGGAATATTTAAGCAATTTGGGAGGAATATTTGGAGAATTCAATAGACAGAGAACCCAAGACATAGGCATTGTAAGCGTACTTTCTGATTAATTAGAGGAAGTGCCATAACCTGGCAATGAGAATAATTTGGCTTCTCATGCAGACATCTAGAAAAGCCTTGGATGAGGACATGGATGCTCTTCGCCTTCTGATATGACCAGAGTAGAGGTGTGCACTGACCACAGGATTTGACCCAGACCCTGATATGGCACTTTGGAAAATGGCCTGATTATTTATTTATTTATTTATTTACTGCATTTTTATACCACCCAATAGCCAAAGCTCTCTGAGCGGTTTACAAAAATTAAAACCATAAAAACCATTCAAAATATAAAACGACAATATAAAAACATAATTTAAAATACAGTAAAAAACACAACCAAGATAAAACCGAGCAGCCATGCAGAAATGGATAGGGATTTAAAATACAAATTTAAACAGCAGGTTAAAAGATCAAAATAAAGAACTGTTAAAACATTGTGAAAATAAAGAGGTCTTCACCTGGCGTCTAAAGGAGTATAATGTAGATGCCAGGCGAACCTCACTTGGGAGCTCATTCCACAGCCAGGGTGCTATAGCAAAAAAGGCCCTCCTCCTAGTAGCCACCTGTCTCACTTCCTATGGAGGGCTCACAGAGAAGGACCCCCAAGGATGATCTTCGGGTCTGGGCAGGTACATATGGGAGGAGGCGTTCCTTCAGATTACCTGGCCCCAAGCCATTTAGGGCTTTGAATGTTAATACCAGCACTTTGAATCAGGCCTGGATCTGGACAGTCTGACTGTCCTGTTTTGTACCAGTTGAAGTTTCCAGACCGTTTTCAAAGGCAGCCCCATGTATAATGTGTTGCAGTAATCCAGATGAGAGGTTTTCAGAGCGTGGATCACTGTAGCTAGGCTATCTCTGTCCAGATAAGGGTGCAGTTGGTATATCAGCCTAAGCTGATAAAAGGTGCTCCTTGCCCCTGAGTTCACTTGTGCCTCAAGTGACAGTTCTGGATCCAGGAGCACCCCCAAACTACAGACCCGATCCTTTAGGGGGAGTGCAACCCCTTCCAGAACAGGGTGAACAACATCTAGCCTTGGCCCTCATCCAGTCCATTACCATGCCCAGGCATTGCTTGGATCAGTTCAGAAGCCATCTGCTTTGACTTGGATACCAAATTAATGTTGAGATTTAGGCATCCAAGGCTTCATCCATTGACTATCATGGGAAATGTTTAAGTGGCTATAACTTTTTTCCAGTTTGTTAGAAGAGGGTGAGATTTGCAGGCACAATAGCCCTCCCTGCCACCATGGTTTTTGAAGAAATGTGTATGAAAATGGCATCCTAGAGCTGTATCTAGGCAAGAAACTTGCAAAGTTTTAGAAATCCTTACTGCACGGGCAGGAGTTATGATGACTGAAAACCAGTTTAAGGCTTTTTTCATAGTGAAGCCTGGTAGTGCTGGAAGAATGTCCATCACAGGGTCCCATTTGTGCTCTCTTCCAAAGCACAGTGATTGGAAAGCCTCTTGTAAAACATGCCTTATCATTAGAGAGGGGACCTGTCAGTTATTCAGTACCCTTTTCTCCCCTTCCTCATCAGCGTTTAGAGAAACAAAAGCAAAATGCAGTTTTGGGAGACACACTCTCTGCCTTTCCCAAGCTGAATTATGAATGAAGCCTCATGCATGGTTCAGCTTCAGTTCCGGTCACTTTGGAAGGAAGCCCACTGCCTCATGAAGCACTAGAAATGATCTTGGGGGTGGGGCAGTTTAGCTCAGGCTGAGCTTTGAGACTATCTGATGCACATCCATAGACCAAAAGCTGGAAGCAGGAGTTCATCATCATCATAAACTTTCTGTGTCCCCACTAGCTGAGAGGAAATGATGGATTACAAATCTCTAATAAGAGAAATTAGCATTTTAATAGTGCACTGTATAGAAAAATTACTCTTAGAGAAATTAAGCAGACACTTCTGGGGATTGAGAGGAAAGAAAAACACTACTGTTCCCAGTTGTCTCACACAAGATAGAAATAGAAGTAACCTCGGATTTTGATTACTCTCTTCAAATTGGTGCCAAAACCTTAATAAGGGTAAAATAAGATTTTTCTCTCTCTAATGGATGATTTGTGTGGTTAGAGTGAATGCCAGAAAAAGAAACATTAAATGTAGACAAAACTATACAAGTGGGTAAAGGCAATGCAGTTTAACCAAGGGAAAGTGCAGAAGAGATCAACAAAAATAATCGGGGTTGAAGCAACAGCCCTATGGGAAAAGTTACAATGTTTTAGAAAAAGGTTGAGTAAGGGGACATGGCCGTTTAAAATTATGCATGGTGTGGAGGAAGTGGATAGAAAGAAGTTTCTCTTCCTCTATTACAATATGAGAACCGCGTGTCATACAATAAAAGTGAATTGTGGGAGATTCAGAGGATATGGTTTTGCATGTAGGAAGTCCCAGGTTTACTCCCTGGAATCTCCTGAAACCCCAGAGAGCTGCTGCCAATCAGTTTCAACAGTACTGAGTTAAATGGATCAGTGGCCTGACGCAGGCTAAGGCAGCTTCCTATGTCCTTCACCCAGTGCATAGCTAAATTATAAAATTCACTTGCAGAACTTAGATGTTTGCAAAAGGGCATAAGACATAGGGATCTCGGAGGAATCCAGTAGGGGTGTGCACGGACCCCCCGGATCGGATCGGGACCCGGATCGGGACCTCCAATTTTGTCACGGACCGGTTCGGACAAAATCGGAGGCCCCCCGGACCGGATCGAGTCCGATCCCGACCCAAAAATCGTAAATTTTTGGATCGGCCGCCATTTTTTTCCCCATAGACTTGCATTGCAATGCAAGTCTATGAGGAAAAAATGGCGGTGGGTGGGTGAGGGGGGCCTGACTCCCTCCCCCCCGGGGCCGTCCGCTGTGGACGGCCCCGGCAGGTAAGCCCCCTCCCCCGCGCTCCCTACCCCCCCTGGGGCCGTCCGCTTCCATCCGCTGGCGCCCGCGGGTGCCAGCGGATAGAAGCGGACGGCTCCGGGGGGGGTAAGCCCCCTTCCCCGCCACTGCTTACCTTCTCGGCCTGTCCGCTCCCGTCCGGCGCCGGCGGCTACTACCAGCAGGCTCCGCGGCCTACTCTCGAGTAGCGCGCCGGGTGATGACATCACCCGGCGCGCCACCCTGGAGTAGGCCGCGGAGCCTGCTGGTAGTAGTCGCCGGTGCCGGACGGGAACGGCCAGGCCGGCAAGGTAAGGGCCCCCTCCCCCCCTCCGCGCGCCCCCTCCTCCCCTCCACGCACCCCCTGCTTACCTTCTCGGCCCATCCGCTCCCGTCCGGCGCCGGTGGCTACTACCAGCGGGCTCCGCGGCCTGCTCTAGAGTAGCGCGCTGGGTGATGACATCACCCGGCGCGCCACCCTAGAGCAGGCCGCGGAGCCTGCTGGTAGTAGTAGTCGCCGGCGCCGGACGGAAGCGGCCGGGCCGGCAAGGTAAGGGCCCCCTCCCCCCCTCCACGCGCCCCCTCCTCCCCTCCACGCACCCCCTGCTTACCTTCTCGGCCCGTCCGCTCCCGTCCGGGGCCGGCGGCTACTACCAGCGGGCTCCGCGGCCTGCTCTAGAGTAGCGCGCCGGGTGATGACATCACCCGGCGCGCCACCCTAGAGCAGGCCGCGGAGCCTGCTGGTAGTAGTAGTCGCCGGCGCCGGACGGGAGCAGCCGGGCCGGGAAGGTAAGGGCCCCCCTCCCCCCCTCCACGCGCCCCCTCCTCCCCTCCACGCACCCCCTGCTTACCTTCTCGGCCCGTCCGCTCCCGTCCGGCGCCGGCGGCTACTACCAGTGGGCTCCACGGCCTGCTCTAGAGTAGCGCGCCGGGTGATGACATCACCCGGCGCACCACCCTGGAGCAGGCCGCGGAGCCCGCTGGTAGTAGCTGCTAGTGCCGGACGGGAGCGGATGGGCCGAGAAGGTAAGTGCCCCCTCCTCCCCCCCCCGCTGTCCACTTTCATCGGCGGGCGCCCGCTGGCGCCCGCCAATGGAAGCGGCGGTGGGCGCCAGTGGGCGCCCGCCGATCCGCCGATCCGCCGAACCGGTTCGGAGCCTTTTCGGACCGGTTCGGATTGGATCGGCCGATCCAGCTGCGGGATCGGAAATCGGATAATTTATCCGATTTCCCACTGGACCGGACTCGGATCGTGGATCGGGTCCGATCCAGTGCACATCCCTAGAATCCAGTTTGGTCGAGCTCAGTGAGTTTTTGCCAGCTTGGCCCCCCAGATGCCAGCTTGCAGAACCCTGAGCTTACCCAACTTGGTGCATACTGAGTGGGGTAAGCTTGCAGTTTCCGAGTTTTCCATGAGCTGCCATTTTGCGCAAAATCGAGGGGTAAACTATTTATGCAAATAGCCATTTTGCTTGAAATGGCAGCCATAAATAGCAATGTTTATCCAAAATTGCAGGTGTAAATGGTCTGTAATTTTTGCAAACAGCGCTATTAACAGCTGCCATTTTGCACAAAATCATTGAGGGGAAAGCTATTTAAAGAAATTGCCATTTTGCCCAAAATCGTGGTCATAAATAGTCAAAATTGCCCAAAATTGCAGGTGTAAATGGTCTAACTAGACCATTTACATTCATAACTATGAGTAAATGGTGCAATTTAAGGCAGGTACTTTTGCAAAATGGCAATTTCCATAAAAAACTTAATCCCAATTTTGCTCAAAATGGTGACTCACAGAAAAGCAGGAAGCCACAAACTCCTACCAGGTGCCTGCAGACCACCTGGTGGCTCACCCTGCCAGAGTTGGGCAATGGGTGTCCAGAAAGCAGTGAGTGTGCAGCACATGGGGGATTTAGACCACCCCTAAGATAAATCAATGAAAGAGGAGGCTGAAAAAATGGCTACTAACTGCAATGGCTATATATTACTTCTGGAATTAAGGGCAGCATGCTTCTGACTATCAGTTGCTAGGGAACAACAGCACACTGTTGCCCTCATGTTCTGCCTGTGAGCTTCCCATAAGTACCTGGATGGCCACTGTAGGAAACAGGATTTTGTACTAGATTGGCCTTTGTCCTGATCCAGCAGACATTTCCTATATTAATTCAATTCCTTCTTTATAGTTGAAAAATGGGATGAGTGAAAAGAGGACTAAAATACACTTAGGGGTTTACTATAAAATTTCTATGAATAGGACTTTGTCACTGTGGGTTTACCTTAAAGGAATCTCTGGGCAGAGTTCTGCTCCTAGAGAAGGGAATGCAAATAGGCTGGGGCCATTCTGGTGATATACCCCAATGGGAGCTGTTAGTAAATTGCTTCCTGATGCAAGACTACTCTGGCATATTCTAAAAAGGGGCTGGGAGTATACCTTTGCCTAGCTACACAGTTAGGTCTGTTGCATGTGTTTGTGAAAGGGAATAAAGGGGACTCTCCACACTTGGAGACAAAGAAGGGGTCGAGCTGTATTTTGGGGTTTCTGTATGCTAACAGGAGATGCAGGGGTGCCTCTCTGGAGATACAGTGCACAGTAGTTGAATTTCTTTGCTGGAATGTTTTTAAGTTGCCTGCCTCCACTTATCCTCAACCATATTTCCTATCCTTTTTGAGAATTCTTTTAGTCCCTGACAAGATTTTTCTCAGGTTGCACATGCATGTTCACTGCCCCACCACCACCACACAGACTACGAAATCTATCAAGAAGAGGGAAAGTCAATTCCCAGTGTGTTTCCAAGCATATAAAGTTGATCGGGGAATCTTGGGTTAGCAGCTGCAAATGAAAAATTCCCAGACCAGAAAATGCTAGAAGGCAACAATCCACCTTCATAAGAAGCTGAAAAGAGAATTCCTTGGCCTTTCTACTATACAGATTCTGAAGAATCCATCCTCAGGAGTGATAATTTTGGAGAAGCCGTTTACAGGCATCCAAAGGAAAATTTTGCCTATCCAAGAGAATGAGCTCGAAATGTGAATTGTTGGCCTTTTACAGGCTTTCGTTTGGCACCACCATTAATTGAGGCATGATGCCAAAAATGGGCTATTTTTTTTTCATATTTTGTCTCTTTAATGCCACATCACAAGATTGAATCAAAGGAATCATGATTCACAAAATACTGGGCAGATCATGCAGAAATTCACAGATTTAAAGGTAAGGATGTCTCAAATGTAAAACATTCTCTTTACATGGTTCATTCAATGGTACACTTGTACCAGTGGTAGGCAGAGGATACAAATGCAATTCCAGTATTGCACATAAAGTTGATAGTTTCATAGTAAAACAGTACTCTGCTTAAAACTATGGGTTGGATCCAGATTTATGTTGGATCAACTGTACTGATGGAAGTGGAATTCCCTGCCCTCTCTTTACCATAGCAGCCTCTCCAGCCCCTGAAAATGCTGCACAGAGAGTCAGGGGACCCTACTGAATGGAGTGACTTATGGTGTAGTAAGTTATGGTGTGGTTGGTGGGAACTTCTATGAGTGGAACCGTTCATTTTGCAAAAGTTCTTTCCTCTTGCGGAAGGCAGATCATGGATCCAGCCCGATGCCTATAGTCACAGCTCCTACAGTAATCACTTGATTGTGGGTGTTATTTGAATGTCAAAACTGTTCAGAGTCCTCCAGGCTAATTTGAAGAATGTTATTTTAGGATCATGTCAGGAAGGAGGCAGGGTGTTGCATGCAGGTTCTGTACCTGCAATTACTTTCAGACTTAGCAGATTTGCAGTTGTAACAACACATGCCATGGAATTAATTTTGCCATCTCCCAGGGTGGCATACATTAGGGCCTGTTTGGGGCAGTTGTTTGGGGAGGGCTGTTTGACAGGTGCTTAGGATCCCGTAGATGCTTGACCACCTCTGACACATTTGTAAGATACCATACTTTGGCTCCCACTACCAGTGAAACAGTAACAGAGGGTCGGCTTGCATGATGTCACAATAAGCCACACTGAAAATAAGCCATGGTGAGTTGGTTGTTCATTCTCAATCCCATGTTACCTCCAAAAGAAGGTCTGCAGCTTCCTGTGGCTTGCCCCCCCTTAGTCCTCCAACCCCTGACTGGCATATATACCAAGGTCCTTTGCAGCACAACTTTATCCCAGGAGTCTTTGCAGGGAAAGCTGACGTTGCAGCCTTTATGCCATTGCTCTGCTGAGTGTGCCCGGCACATTTTGTTTTGCCATCTTCTGTCGTCTTTAAAAGAAAATTTGTTGGATTTAGCCAGTGTAATTCCCCTCCCAATACTTTTAACGGCACTTCCCTGACCCCCTCCCCAGCTGTTCTTTTCTCCCTGCTTGGTGTTCCCAGCCAGTTGAAAAGCAGCAATCCTCCACCCTCCCTCTTTATGCTCCGACCATTTCCAGCGGCTCTGGTTTCTCCATTTGGTTCCTCCTGCTCCATTAGCAGCAATCCTTCACTTCCTCCTCCACTCACCTTACTTTTATTGCCAAGCTCCCCTCCCTACTTGCTTTGATGGATGCCAGGTTACATCTATTCCTGCAGAGATTTTGTGGGTTTACCAATGGTGCATATGGCAGAGTAAGTGCTATTTTATTTGCAGGTCTCCCATTCCACCAGCAGGCCTTCCTTTCCGATTGCATCACTTCCAAAGGCGCCTCATCCAAACTTTGGCCAGCTTTAGGATTGCTCCTTTATCCTCTCTTTTTTTTATTATTGTTCTCGCAGTCACTTCAAATTCTTTAAGACATTTTACTGTATCAGTATTGGTGTACCAACTATTTTCATTGCTTTTCGTTATGAAGGGTACTGATTTTGAATCAATTAGCTCACTTCACACATATCTGTGGGTGACGTCGGAATCTTGGGTGATTGCTGCTTTTGTTTTTCTTATATTAACCAATAACCCTTTTCATTGGATCTTCAGTAATCAAATGGGCTTTCTTTCTGGAGTAGATTTAGTATTAAACCCTTGATGTACTATGGAAAATGATAAACCTCCACCTGTTAAAATGAATTGCTTTGTTGTCTCTCGTTTTGATTAGTTTCTCTAGTTTTAAAGCATCTTTGGCAGTTCAAGGAATAAAAGGTTGCCATTTATAAAATAAAGTGATTGATACTGGCTTTGCATATTTTACCCAGTCCTTATCTAATAAACCAATGTTCAGAATGATTTGTGGTTGGATAGAGTTTATGATCCTTTGGAGAGGAAATATATCATTAACTGTTTGAATTTTTCTTCCTTTTTTTTTTGTTTGCATCTTTCTGAAGAGGTACATTTATATTTCATAGATAATCACTAAGACATTATATTCAGAGCTTTTGTTCTTGTTTATCTTATCTCAAGATTTTCCATTAACCTGTTTATATTTAGAAGAGGAATAAAATGAAAATAGGAGACATAAATCCAGAAAATGATGCTGAATTAATAGCTGCTATAACATTCTTTCAGAATAACCTTTCTTTGCCTGCAGAATAATAGGAATGGGGGCATCAGGCCTTGGAGAGAGGGTGGAGCAGGATGGACTTAGCGATAGAGATGGAAAAAACAGGGATGCTTGAGCTTGCCAACATCCCCCAAAGTTCATTTCAAAGCTTGATTCGGCTCACTCCTATTCTCATTTGAGACCTGGGGCTCATCTACACATAAGGATGTAGAGGGAGGGGGAGGATCATGGATTTACCTGCTTCCATGATCCTCCTCCAGTGTCTAGATAGCTGCGCGACATCCCGGTCACCATTTTTTTTAAAAGAGGAGCCGTGTGCAGTGAAACAGCTAAGTAACCCCCCTGCCAAACCCCACGCCCAACCCAACCCCTGCCATCCCGGGGTTAGTGAAATTCCTGCCCCCACCCACCCCCATGGGCACAGAGCTACCCATGCAGCTACGTGCCTGTTTGAGGACTCAGGATGCTACATCACGCCAGGAAAAACCGGGATCTCCCCGGCATCAGCTATCCCAGTGTTGTCTCTAGGTCATCCCCGGTTGATCCTGGGATCCCCTGTGCATCATATGGATGCACAAGGATGACCTAGAGATGACCCTGGGATATCTGGCAGGTGTAGACATAGACATGGCCATGGGTGGTTTTTTTCCTGATCAGTCAAATGGGGATAATGTGCATTTCTCAAAAGTGTGCACTCCCCCTCTCCCATTGACCGAGGCATGAAAATGCAAATTCTTAAAAGTGTGTATTTTTTTACAAAATGGAAACTTTTTAAAATGCACACTTTGAAAAATACAAACACTGTAAGTTATGCTTTTCTAAAATTGTCTATTTTAAAGATGGTGCATTTCTCAATACGTGCATTTTTAAAAAAATTGTGCACTTCCCCCATGAACTAAAGAGTAAAAAATGTGTTTTTAAAGTGTGCATTTTTAAATACACATGCCTGAAAATGTGCATTTTGAATTTGTCCATTTAAAAAACCTGCATTTCTTAATGTCTGCATTTTTAAGTATGCATTTTACAAATGCAAATGTAAGTTTGGAAATTTGCAAATATTTCTTGAGAACATGCACATCTCTTTACATGTGGGGTTGTGAACTGGGCCTTTTCAAGAGATTTGCAATCTGGAATGAAATTCTTATACATCCCTATTCAGGAGGGGGTGACCCAGATTAGGACTGTAGCTCAGGGCTTGTGTAGCCCAGCCAACTACAGCTAATTTATGGTGTCTATATCTCCTCTCAGCCTGAGCAGTGACACTCACCTCACCCTTCCTACTTCAACCTATGCTGGACTAGCTGGTTGCCCTGCAGAAGTCAAGTAGAACTTTTATTTTATCTCTTATTACTTTTGATTGGCTGAGTGGAATGGAAGTATTTTGGCCTGCTCTACACTGTTGGGAGAGGATTTAATTTTTTTTGGCCTGATTTAAGCACATAATTAGGTCACAACAATGCAGGTGGAGAGAGAGAGATTTGTTTAAGCTAAGCTGGTGAGCATGCCAAGGATTTGAGTGGTGAAGGGAGACTTAGCTAAACGTCAAGCAGAATTTACCAGTGGCAGTATCCAAAGCTCATGCATTGCTTTCCAACATTTGCTGTCTGAAGCAACTGCCTCGCTCTGTCTCATGGTAGGGCCAGCTCTGTGTAGCCCTTGCTTCAACCTGTGTATGTTCTCATGTGTCTTTATTCCAGTGGTGTGAATGGTAACTGTAAAGTTGGTGCACTATATGAATCCTCTGAAGAATGTTGACCAGACATAGCGGTCATAGACAAAAAAGAAAAACACACATACCTCGTCGACATAGCAATACCGAATGACAAAAATGTTGTTGCAAAGGAAGAAGAAAAGAGAAAAAAATATACACTACTAGCCATGGAAGTCAAAGAACTATGGCAACAGGAAAAGGTCACAATTATTCAATTAGTCACATCAGTCACCGGCATCACATCAAAAAGCTGTACGGAAAACCTCCACACCAACATCCAGAAAGTTGTCATAATTAAAACATGCTCAATTGTCAGGAAATTCCTGAATCAATAAAAGACAATATGACTTGGCAAAGCCCATTATGTCCATCTAGAAAAACCGCCATGAGTGAGAAAGAGATAAATAATAGTAATAATTTCTTGCATTTGTTTTTAAAATAATGCATTTCTGTGTCTTGTAGATACTCAAACAATTGAACTGTTAAGAACAAAGGATCTAAAAGTGTAGAAAGAAAGAGGCAACGGCGGGACGGTGTGTGTGTGTGATCTGAATTAGCTGGCTTGGATGCAGAGATGCTGTTCTGCAAATGGAAAGGCTCCTACTGAATAAGGGTGGTGGCAGTTTCACCAATTCTCCCTGCAGTCCTGTGTGCCACCTCCTACACGGTCCTGGATGTTCCCCAAGCCTCTGGATCAGATTTCAGGGGGCATAGGGGGCTATAGTTAGGAAGGGAAATCAATGAAAATCTCATCTGCCTCTTCTGCCAGTGGAAGTATTCCATGAATGGAACTCTGCTTGTGGGTTCCTGGTCAACAGCTGGTTGGCCACTGTGCCAGGGGACAAGGGGAAAGGTGGAAATGATACTCCACCTTCTTGTCCACCCTGCTGGACTCACACTGGCAAGGCTTTGGATTTGTCAGACGCTCCACCATTGGAGCTCTCTGTGACAGCAGGTAGGATTGCCCTGCATCATGCTCACATACTATGGATGCGTGCATGCATGTGCAAAGGCTCTCAGGATTGCAATATTGGTATCACCTCTCACTAGGCCATTTACAGCTGTGTTCATCTCTGTAAGGGAAGTAAGGAGTAATGCTGATTGATAGTGCTATGAACTGTCTGTTTGGAAACAACCTAAATTCTAGTTCTATTATTGTTTCATATACGCTGCTGAATATGATTTTTAAACTTTCTCTCTCAATATAACAAAGCTCTTCCAACTATGAACATTTTCAAATCCCATACTAAAGAGGTAGGGAAACCTTTACATTTCATTTCAGCTTCAAATACACATCAATTAAAAATAGTCTTGCATGTTGATGAGAACTCTCAGCCCGTCCAGTGAGGCACTTAAAGTAATAGGACTGCCCATGCTTAAAATGTGTAAGTGTTTTGCTGGCAAGGCATAAACGAAGGATAATTGTATAGGTACCTATATAAAAATGGGAGTCTGAAGTAGTTTCCATTGGCAGTAGTAATGCTGGCATGCTTTGATTTTTATTGCTTTAAAAACAAAGCATGATATTACATAATGCAAAGTAGGCCAAATATAGGAGGAAATCCAGTACTTGCCTTCCAACAGATTCCAGCTAACTGAAAATTCAGATTGAAGCCCAGTTGCTTGCCGTGATGGGTGCCTGATCTCCTGGAATGACTGAGAGATAAACAGCTCTGGCTATGAAATGGAATTATTTGAATTTTGGCTTCCCAGGTGGCTTTTCTTTCTTTCCAGCCATAGCTAGGTGGGAGCTACATTTCCATTACACAATGCAATGTGACTTGGCAGGAATATGTCTAAAATGTAGCACTAGAGTAAAATAAAGCTGTGAAAGCAGAGTACTTTGAATGAAAGGCAAGATTTGGTTGAGATCCTGCTCTGGCACTCTGGAAGGCATCTTGAATCTCAGGCCACTTTGGAGGATGGCCACATTGCCTCAGGTCCAAATTAGAACCTCGCTTCAGAAATCAACAACAATGTAACCATTTTCTGTGGTTTTACTTTTGGACATAATTGGATGCAATTTGCAGGCATACTACCCTCTTCTGACCAGATGAAAACTGTGAGAGCAGCATTTACAGTTTGGGATATGTAAAACATAGGGATGTCCGTCAGGAGGAAAAGCTGACCCTTTTTAGGTTCACCAAACCTCTGTGGTGTTACTGATTTGGCTTGCTTTTATGAGCAAAACTGCACTGTTTCTCTGAATTCTGGGGGATTCTTATGCAATTGTTCAGGTCTCAGAGATTACAGCCAAAAATTGCACGAATTTGCATGTTTTGTGCAAACTATAGCCACAATTCCCACAAATTATTCAAATGTGCACAAATTGAGGCCATAATTCACATAAATTCAAAAACACCAGAAAATCGCTAGCTGGCCCAACTCACTGCAGCCCAAATTAGAACAACTGGGCAGAAGATGGAATGAAAGCTTCATTCTCCCCATCCATTCCTCTGACATCCCAAGTTAAACAGGGATTTGTTTTTTCCTCATAGTTTTGTGGACAATTTATATTGTAAATGAAACACAGTGTATGGGCACCCTGAAAAACATCAAAGAGAGATAGAACGAAACTCATGGTGAAAAAATGAGAACCTGAGAGAGATCTATCCAGCCCTATTGACTCAGCCTCCTTTGGCAATCTTAAGAGGGTTTTATCACCCTCTTCTGTGGTCTTTAAGTCCTATAGCTATTTTTCAGTTCAAAATTGCACACATCTGAAGTGGATTTCTGCGCCATAGTGATAAGTTATCTTTTCTTCCCTGAGTGAAAAGCAGTTTGGTGGTCTAATTTTGAGTGAAAAAATTAGCCAGAAGGAAAGGGCTTTAAGCAACCTCTCTACCCCTTCCTCCAGTTACATAGGCTGCTCTCTCTCTCTCTCTCTCTCTCTCTCTCTCACACACACACACACACACAAAAGAAAGCTCCAGAAAAGAAGATTGATTGATTCATTATTTATTTATTTTTGCCTTTATATCCCACCTTTCCTTCAAGGAATCTAAGGCATCATACGTGATCCTCCCCCTCTACATTTTATGCTTGTGAGGTAAGTTAGGCTGAGAGTCAGTGACTGTCCCAAAGCCACCATGTGAGCTTCAAGGACAAGTAGGGATTAGAAACCAGGTCTCCTGAGTCCCTGTCCAATGCTCTAATCACTACACTACATTGGCTCACATATATATGGCTGCATGTAATGGCACTTAAAAGTGCTGATAGCTAACAAACAGCTAATTCTTTAAGGGCACAATCTTATCCAGATGCCTATTTGTCTCTGAACTCGGAGGCTGATGGGCATCCTATGCAGAGCAGGAGAACGATGATCGCCTCCATGCTGCTCCACGTTCTGCAGTTCTCAGAGAGGAGGAGGGGAGGGCAGGGAGCTATGACTCCTGGGTCCGAAGTTGGAGTGCTGTTTCTGACCTCGGATCCAGGAATCCAAATTATCCTATTTGGATTATCCCATCAAAGCATTGCATAACAATAACAATAAAATCATGCAATAATGAAAACAAGAACATTAAAAACAGTAAAACATTAAAAACCATATATTTTAAAAGGCTAAACTAAAAATATGCATCTTTACAACTTTTCTAAAGGACAAGAGAGTTGGGGCCAATCATAATGCTTAATGGGGCACATTCCATAGTTTGAGGGAAACACCGAAGAAAGACCATAGGGTCCCATTTGCTTGACAAATGGGGACTCTAGATTACGGTAATGATGCCCTCAAAAGGGACTCCCCTGCAGATCTTAATACTTAATATTCAGGCACATTAATAGTGAGACATGTGGTCTTTCTCCTGCAGGTATCTGCTTAGCTTCATAAACACACTTATACACCCACTCTCTTTTTCTATGGTAGTAATGGCGGGAGTAGCTTTAGTAGAGGTAGCACAAGCCACCTGTATTGGGGTGGGGGGGGGGCGGATGATCTGGAATCCAGGATTTACAGAAATATTAAGCCAGGACCTCAATAAGCTCCAAAGAACAGAACAGATGCCCAGAGCCATTCTGAAAAAGGATCAGCGCAAGAAGCAAGTTGGAAGGGCGTCAGGAAGCAGATGGGTTCTCATGTTATGCACCAGCTGGATCTTTTGTCAGGGTATGTGAATTCATTCTTTTGTGCAAATGGGAACAAAAAGAGAGGCCCTGACAACAAAACCAGGACATGGTCAGAGTCAAAAATCCCCCAAAACAAACAAAGCTGCCTTATCCTGAATCAGACCATAGGTCTATCTAACCAAGGGTGCAATCCTATGCATGTTTACACATAAATATGTCTAGCAGGGGAATGCTGGGAGATGTAGGATGTATATATCCAAAAGTCCACAGATTCTGTGCAGCCTGGGGAGGCAGGTCCACAGTGCATTCCACAGGTTGGATTCTTAGAAATCCACACTCATTTTAGTCTGTCTCAAATTTCTCCAGCATCCCTAATTTGTTACATAATTGCTACTTCTCCAATGAGAATTCCATGGGCCATGCTCAAAACTTTAGTTTCCTGTAAATGAGATTCTGTGTCCTCATATATATATATACAGAGAGAGAGGGGGGAAATACAGTGGGACCTTTTCTGTAAGCAACCAAACTCTGAAAGCAGGCAACAAAGCTATTGATCCTGAATCAGATTCCTATTTCAGCCTCTCAAAGTTGCATCTCAGTTTTAGGTAACTTGAGCTAACCTCTCTGCTCTCTTTCTGCCTGTTTCTCTAAATTTAGACTGAAGGACTCCGAAGGGTTACTGTACCCCTGCCTCAGGTGTCAATATCTGAAGGCTGAAGAGTGATTCCCAACCATAAGGAAAACATCCCCACTCATTAAAGAGCATTGAGACAGTTTTGTTCAGCTTCCTACTCATTCATTAACTGTCCGTTCATCCTTTCACAGTAATCAAGGCAGCAAACTCACAACAATATACTTTTCTTAAAAGAAAATCTCAGAAAAGTTCTAGATAAGGCTTACACCTCCCCCTGGAAAAGAAAATAGATAGGGTCTACAACTTTTTGGTCAAAACAAACAGGGTGATTCATGTTTTGCTGTTTGCCAAAGTATTTTGTTTTCCTCTGAATAGGCAATCAGTATTTATTATTATTATTATTATTATTATTGTTGTTGTTGTTGTTGTTGTTGTTGTTTATTTATTTATTTATTTATTTATTTATTACATTTTTATACTGCCCAATAGTTGAGGCTCTCTGAGCAGTGCACAATTGAAACCACAGAAATACAATAGATATACAATAAATTTAAAATGTTAAAAGGTAAAAGTGCAATATAAAATCAGACAAATTACAGTCCAGGGAAAACCTGTGTGAAGAGGTACTTTTTTAGGAGGCATTTAAAAGCTATGATGTTTTCCGCCTCCCGAACCGCACAAGGGAGGGTTTTCTGGAGGGTGGGTGCCACTACAGAGAAGGCCCGCCACTGAGTTTCTTCATGGCAACATTCTGTTTGTTTCAGGACCTCCTGAAAATTGTAACAGTCACTTGGATGTATATAAGGGAAGGTGGTCTGCTAGGTAAGCTGGTCCCAAGTGGCTTAGGGTTTTATAAGATAACAACATAACCTTGTATATGGTTTGGTAGCTAAGCGGCAGCCAGTGCAGTTCTTTTAACACAGGTTTTATATGAGCAGAGCTAGGTGTTCCTGTGAGCTTCCTAGCTGCTGCGTTCTGCACTAGCTGCAGCTTCCGAACCACACATACATAGAGCGCATTACAGTAGTCTAGTCATGTGATTACCAGTGCATGAATGACCATGGCTAGGCTATCCCTATTCATGAATGGGCACCTGGGCCTCTAGTGATAAAGATGGATCAAGGAGCACCCCCAAACTATGGACCTGCTCCTTCAGGAGTGCAACCCCATCTAGAACTGGCAAACACCCCAATTCCTTGACCTGGGAACCACCAACCCACAATGTCTCTGTCTTATTGGGATTCAAGTTCAGTTTATTGGCCCTCATCCAAGCCATAACTGCATCCAGGCACCGGTTCAGGACGTGCATGGCCTCTCCCGATTCAGTTGTCACAGAGAAATAGAGCTGTGCCATCAGCATACTGGTGACACCTTGCCCCAAATCTCCTGATGACTGCTCCCAATGGCTTCATATAGATATTAAATAGCATTGGGGACAGGAGGGTGCCCTGTGGTACTCCACAGTTCAGCTGCCATGAAGCTGAAGTGCAGTCACCAAATGCTATTCTCTGGGACCTACCTCACAAGTAGGAGTTGAATCACTGTAAAACAGTGCCTCAAACTCCCAACTCATGAAGGTGGCCCAGGAGGATACCGTAGTCAATGGTATCAACAGCCGCTGAGGGATCGAGAAGTAACAGGGTCGCACTCCCTCTGTCTCTCCCTCAATGAAGGTCATCCATCAGGGCAACCAAGGCTGATTCCATCCCACAGTAGTCTCATCACCAATAAATGCTTGTCCTCTAGACAAAAAACCTCTCCCTTAGACAATTTCCATTCAGACAATTACAGACAGTACTTACTATTAATGAAATAAAAACTCAGTGTTTGCCATTTATGTAAACCATTGTTCCAATCCCAGGTATACACACTTGTTTACATGAAGACAGGCATCTCTTCAGTTTATTATTTTCTGCTCTCAAATTATCTTGACCATTACCCTTCTCTGGTTCCCATTACTGAGGGACAAACTAGATGTGATATTAATTGCATCTTTGGATTTAGCATGCATGGTTTGGGGTGAATTCTAATTACAGTTGGTACCAATGAGGGATTTCCTCCTAATGCAAATGGCACCTTTAGAGGAAGGATCTTTTTGAAAAACCCAGTAGGGAAGGAAAGGGTGGTTTTTTTAAAAAAAAGAAAAATTCTTGTGATGATAATTGTCAGCTGCTAGTTGCATTATTAATATGCCCATTAAATTCAAAGCTGTGTTTAATGTCTCATGTACTTTGAGCCTTGCCCAGTTTTTAGAGAAGAATTTAGTTTCATTCATGTGTGTTTTTCCATCTGTACTGGAAAAACTACTCAGATTCCTCAACTCTACTCCACTTTATGTGGATGCTTTAAATCTAACAACAAGATGATATACATTTATTCAAAGTGGTTAAATTACCCTCTTGTGTCATAGAAATCTGCATAGGAATGCTAGAAGAAGAACTGCTATATCAGACCAAATATCTGTGTAGCCCATTATTCTGTTTCCACAGCAGCCAATCAGATGCCTGTAGAAAGCCCATGAGCAGAAGTGGATAAGATAAATAGCCAACAAGAAAAATAACCATTGACAGCCTTATATTCCATTAATTTGCATAATTCCCCTCTAAAGCCACTCCCACAAAGTCCATCATTTAACTATGCACTGTGTGAAGAAGTGCTTCATTTTGTCTGTACTGAATGTTCCACAGTTGAGTTTTCTTGGGTATTCTATTATTATGTGAGGGGAAAAAAACCAAGCATCATAACCTTTCGTTATAGGGGAGTCTCTCCAGCCCCTTGATCATTTTGGTTGCCCTTTCCTGTATTTTTTCCAGTTCTTCAAAATTCCTTTTTCAGGTGCAGCGACCAGAATTGTACACAGTATTCCAAGTACAGCCACACCATAGGTTTGCAAACATTCATAGAATCAAAGAATAGAATCATGGAATAGTAGAGTTGGAAGGGGTCTATAAGGCCATTGAGTCCAACCTCCTGCTCCATGCAGGAATCCACCTTAAAGCATACCTGACAGATGGTTGTCCAGCTGCCTCTTGAATGCCTCTAGTGTCAGAGAGCCCACAACTTCCTTAGGTAATTGGTTCCATTGCCGTATTGCTCTAACAGTCAGGAAGTTTTTTCTGATGTCCAGCCGGAATCTGGCTTCCCGTAACTTGAGCCCATTATTCTGCATCCTGCACCCTGGGTTGATCAAGAAGAGATCCTGGCCCTCCCTGTGTGACAACCTTTCAAGTATTTGAAGAGTACTTCAATTCCCTCTTCATCACAACAGTTAAAGTTGCAGGGGCCCTGCCTTCTTTTGTGTATGGTCACTCTAGTATAGTGCCTGCACCTTTAACTGTTGTGATGAAGAGGGAATTTCACCAGGAACTAATTGCATACAAATGACACTGGCTGAAATTCCCTTTTCTCTACAACTGTTAAAGTTACATGAGCCCTGACCTGGATTTTATCTGGTCAGCCTAACTTTCTCCACTGTGCAACCTGCTGCGCATTGTGCTTGCACAACCCGTTGCATGTTGTGCTTGTGCAACAGAAAGATTTGGTGGAACTCCACTAGTGCTATTTGTGTCTGTGGAATGACACTGTTGGATACTGCCCATTGTATATGTGAAGTTAGGATGTTTTGCCAAAAATATGCAGCACTTTACAGATGCTTGCATTGAACCACATTTACCATTTTAGCCTCTATTCACCCATTTGTGTGTTAGTCCAATCTACAGATGCATAGGCTTCACCAAGTTTGGGTAACTCTGTCTTATCAGAGAATAATTCTGTAGAACTATCACAACTTTAGGCACTAATACATCTCCATGTGTTTGATAGGATTTAATTTAGGATATATCAGTGCCTTGATGAGATATGCATGGTTAAAAAGCCTACAGTTTTTCTTTCCCTGTGGTTCAAGGTTGCAGCTTAGCTCCTTCCAAACCACTCACTTCTGTGGGCTGTACTTTTCTTGCTGCATTTACCGCAGTTTCTTTTCCCAGTTTCTTTCCAGTTCTTACAACCATATGTTGATTACTGTTTCAATTTACTCTGGGAATGTAAATGATTTTTGGTTCCAGCATATCTCCTGGATTCACATATCCAAAAGCAGAAGTGTGTTGAACTCCCAAAGGGATTGCTTTAAAAAGTCAGTACTGCAGTACCCAAGTGATACGAGCTCTGAAGTTAGCAGCAAAGCCATTGGAGAAAATGAAATTGGATAAATAGCAATTCCCTATGAGAAAAGAACCGGATCTGTTAATGAAAGGGGAGGAGGCGTTGTTTTGTGGCTCATTGATGTCAGTTAGAGAGTCAGAGTTAAACGTACGCTGAACATTTCCATTAAACATCAGTGGAACGTAGTCATGTTTACATGTGGCTGGATCATGTCATTATTGATATACGGATTCAGCAAAACTGAGGGGGTGTTTAAAGTTATGAGCAAAGAAGCACAAAGAATATTAAACACAACTTTCTAATTCAGGTGTCAAAATGAATGTATCAGGTCCTTCCATAATGCACTGCAATAGCTTTAATTGTGTCATTTGAAATGATTTTTTCCTTTTTCCAAATCGTATTTTAAAAGAGCCTTGCCCACCCCACCCCCATTATGTAACCTTTAATTTTTTTAAAAAAAAAGAATGTGATCATGTCTGTAACAGTTTAGGGGGGAAATATTTTAAAACACTAGCATACGCCCCTGCAGTATATCGTCAGGCACATTCAACAAGCTGAAAAGGGTTGACATGCTGACAGGTGACTTTTTGGATCTGTTACAAAAGAATTTGAGGTTGTTGTTTTTTTTTTCAATGAAAGAGACTAGAGATGTGTAACAATGGGCTGTTTATTCTATGATATTGTAAAAGAACTTTTCGCTGCCTAAATCCACCTCTGACTGAGAAATCAGTCATGTTGTACCTGCAACGTGACATTCTCTGTTACGTAGCAATGCACTATGCACTGTGCAACATGATCCTATGTGAGTGTTTTTTGTAAGGAAGTCCCTCTGTATTAATGAAGATCACATAAGATTGTGGTTGTAATCCATTTCTGCAGTCTGAATTGTGATCCAAAATAAATCCAGTCCAGAAAGAGCAGTGTTTCTCTTTTTTGGTCTCACTGGTTGCAGTCCAAGCTTAGAGTCTAGGAGACAAATTTCAGCAAGCAACCTTCTTTACTTTACTATGGCAATGCTTGTCAAGAAGTGTGCATCCATGTGGCCAGAAACCACATTTATCTAGTCCCATAGCTATACCGCAAGACACTTTTCTCTTGGGCTGTGGGAACTGCTGTGACAGAGAAAAAACTACAGAGAAATTCTGGCAGTGTGCACATATTAGTCTTCTCTGAAAACATATAACCTTTACATTTGTTACGGGCAATCTGTGGCCCTAGAACCCACATGCATCCCCTGGCTTAATTTCAAGAGCTCTCTGAAAGCAATCAGTTCAAACTCTGGCAAGGGGTTTCTGTCCCTTCTCCACCAGCCCACTGCATAGGAGGGAGGAACAGACAGAGAGAACTTTTGATTCTGGCCCCACCTACTGCCAGCAGGTGGCCCCAGATATATTACTGCCAAGAAAATGCAGCCCTTGACATAAAGGAAGTTCCACAACCCTGTTTTGTATCTTTAAAAGATGTGTGTTTAATCTGGCAGGGTTGGAGACAGGGATGGCATCAAGGGCACCTGCCAAGGTACCACATCTCAGCAGGGCCCCACTGACAAGAGCCCCTTGGAGTTGCTCCTCTTCTTCACCATTGCAAACAGATTGTTCACCCACTTCTCATTCTGGCTCAGACAATGGTGGTGGTGAGGAGGAGGAGGAGGAGCAGTTGCACACTGGCTTTCTGCCATGCAAGCAAGTGGTCTCAATGTTGAGAAAGAGGATAAGGAGCATTAGCAGCTCGTGACTTTGATGGTGAGAAGGTACAGTCACTGAGGGGGAGGCAGTTGAAGATGCCTTGCCGAAGGCCCCTCAAAAATCTGGAGCCAGCATTGGTTGGAGACACAATGACTGGCTTCAGATGATCACAAGAGTAAAAGAAATCCTTGTGGCTTTCCCCCCACTGCCCCCATGCATGCGATCGTGATTTGAATAATTACCTCTGATGTGCACGGGTTGCCATGTTGTCTGAACCTGACTGAGATGGTGTGCTCGAAAATACACATGAACCTTCCTGGATATATCAGATCAGCTGATGGCACTGTTAATTGGCTTCTGCATGAACAGCCACAAAATACCAAATTTCCTAGATAAAGAATCTTGGAATTTTGCAGCTAATTGTAATCTCTTTTCAACAGACCATTCTTTCTAAGGACAAGATCATCCAGCTATTAATTGTGAATGCAGAAACTTGCTCCACATTGGAAATAGAATTGCTTGTTATTGTATCCTGTGAAGGCCTCTGAGCCCTAGATATTTACCATCTAAAAGACAGAGAGGATTTTAACAGGTGGAACTATTCCCATCCCTGTCATTCCATGACCCTGTTCAGACAACACGCTAAGCCATGGTGTTTAAGCATTTTGAGCTAAACAATATGGCGTAGCATGTTGTGTGAACCATTCCTAACCAGTGAAATGGCATACACAATACCGAACAGTGGCAATACTAACTGTTAAATAATTGCTGAGAAATTGGCCTGGCCTTGCCAAGCGAAATTTATGCACAGAATATTTTTATATAAGGGAGAATTTAAGCAATGTTATACCCAGAAAAGGCTTGACCTTTTTCATAACTTGCTGATCAGATTTTCATCAGGGCCTTTTTTGCAGAGGATAACAAATGATGCTCTGAGAGTTGTGGACTGAATGCCCCAGGAGTAGGATTGTTTCCCTCTCCTTTTGTTATTTTTGTTATTTTTGTATTATTTCACTCTTTTCTCTTCAGTGCTACTCAAATTTCCATCTGCTTATAAATTTAAAAGAAAACACAGCTATGACCCATGAGAGCTCTCAGTCAGTTTCATTTCTTCATCTCAGCATGCTTCCTCCACTTCTGTCTGCAAAGAGACCCTATGGAGATGACTCATACAGGACCTGAGTAGTTGCTATGCCAGTTCTCCATCATTCCTTACTGCCTGCCTGGACAGACAGCAGTGCTGCCTGGTGCCTCCAGGAGATGCCTCAACTCAGGCCACCTGAAGACAGACCCAGTGGAACACTCAGTCTAAGTGGGCTGACAGCAGAAGCTGGCACTTGGGATCCCAACATGACAATTATGCTCATTCATAGCTGAAATGACTAAGAGCGCATAAGCAATAGCCCCCAAGTGGTGTTCATGCTTGTTTGTCCTCAGAAAGAGGTGAGTTCATTTTTCTTCATGGTGGTGGTGGTGGTAGTGGCCATCACCTTTTGACAGAAGAAAATAATTATGTGAGCCCTGTTGGATCAGGCTACTAGTTCAAAGGTTTGCAACCTTCTCGGCCCAAAGGGACACATCCTATCTCAACCGGGGCAAGCCCATGCTTGTCCTACCAAGGCTAAGGGACACTAAGGGACATTTGCAAAGGCAAATCAACCAACAAGCAATGGTCAAAGGAGGTGCAGCCAAAGCCCAAAATACAAATAAGCAGTCAGATACAAGAATCAAGCATAAGTCCTAGGGTCTGTAGCATAGTCAGTTGCAATGTCAGGGATTCCAAGCACTGGAAATGACAGAATTAAGATGTTCTAGCAACTAGTTGACTCTGACTGAAAGTTTATAGAGCCAGAACTTCCACAGCCCCATCCAGGGCTCTGTTGCAGTTTATTACCAGTAGGCAACAGTCCTACTGGTAAGGAAGGCCTTGTTCCCAAGGAGGCCTTTCCTCTTGAAGTGTCCTCCTTTGTAATTGAGCACTCCTGTTCAAAAAGCCCTACTCGCCTGCTTCTTGAGGTGACAGTCCTCTTGGGCGCTGGGGCTCATTCAGTCTCTGCATTACAGGCAGAGTCTCCCCACCTCTTGTGGGGTTGGACCTGCAGCCATTTCCCCCAAGGGCCCAGGCTCCTCCTGGTCTTACATGGGCTGTTTTGCGATGTTCTTCATCTCTGGGAGCTCTGGCTCCTGTAGGGTGACCATATGAAAAGGTCTTTAACAGTTGTAGAGAAAAGGGAATTTCATTTATATGCATGTAGAACCTGGTGAAATTCCCTCTTCATCACAACAGTTACGGCTGCTAGAGCAGTGCCCTTTTTTGTATCTGGTCACTCTAGTAGAGCTCCTGCAGCTTTAACTGTTGTGATGAAGAGGGAATTTCACCAGGTGCTGCATGCATACAAATGTACACTGATAGTGCTAAATAAATAAATAAAGACATTCCCTTTTCTATACAACTGTTAAAGATACAAGAGCCCTGTCCTCCTTTTCATATGGTCACCCTAAGCTCCTCATTTGATTCCTCCAGCAGGAGAGTGATGATGTGTGTGTGTGCTTTGCCCATGTATGCTTTTATATCTCCCTTCCCTGAACACTGAGATCCAGTGATCACTGTGGATCTGGAGGTAGAATCCCTCAGTGATCACCACCAATAGAGCTGTTTTTCCACTACTACTAACAGCGGGGAAACAGTTATTTCAGAAGCCAAGAAACAGTGTTTTCCCCCTCAGACCAGCTAATCAGCTCGGCTACTGGGAAAAGTGGGTGGGGCTATGCTGGGAGGAGCCAAGGGCTGCATGTATCCCCAGAGCTGCAGATTATACAGCACTGTATAATGAGACAGACACAGTGGCCAACCAGATGTCTCTGGGAAGCTCACAAGCAAAGCATGAAAGTAATAGCTTATCCTTACTTTTCCTCAATGATATTCAGTGGCATATTGCCACTGAGCATGTGGCTTTCTTTTGGCTATCATTGCTTATCACTTTTGACAGTCCTGTCCTCCATTAATTGGTCCAATGTCCTTTTAAAACTACATCTTTTGGCATCATTACATCTTGTGGCAGCAACTTCTGTTAATCAGTAGCCCTCTTTAGCATTTCACCCATGCTTTCAATCAGGGAGCAGGGAGTGGGACCATGCTGACAACCCCCTACCACTGGTATTCATGTGAACTGTACAAATATTTGTATTAGGGAAGATTTTGCATGCACGTGATCAGGAACTCTGATCTCATGAAGCCTTCATGCATATAGCTGTACACGCAAAGGCTTCTCTGCTACTGGCAATTATGCTGTACATGTGCATGACATAGGGTGGAGCTAATTGGCACAACCTTACTTTCCACTCGGCAATGAATTATGTGTCCATAATTTCTGAAGAGGTCTAAGTATATGTATGTAGAGTATACATACTAGCACAACCTGGATGACAAATCCCAGAATTTCTGACCATTGGTCATGCTGGTGGGTCTGATAGGAGTTGAAAACCAAAACATATGGTTGTAGTCCTGGAAATGCTCTTGAAGGATCTCATGGCAGTGAGTCAGCTTAGGCGAACACCCAATTAAAATTATTTTCTTGTTTACATCAGTGCTGCAGGTTTAAGTGGGGGTTTTTTCTATCATGTTTCCTTTGTGGTCGGAAGTATGAGAGCAGCACAAGAAATGGAAGGACTGTAGACGTCTCCAGATGAATTTAAACCTTCTTTCCATTTGTTCATTAACCAAAATGTGTGCTGGAAATAAAGGAAGTTATGCTCCCTTTGGGCTTCAGGTCTCCATTCATCATTGCTGTTGCCGTTTCTATGAAGAATAGGAGTCCCTTTTCCCCAATAGGCATATTTTTCCTATACCCTGAGAAACTTTAAAGGATGAAAATAAACCTTGTAGGAAATCAGCCTGCTGGTTAGGGGGGGAAAGAGAAAGGAAAGAACAAAAACAAATCACCATGGCAGCCAGAAAGTAACCTGTCAATTCTCAGTGCTATTTCCTTTAAATGGGGAATTTAGAACTGCTACAAAACACAGGATTTGAGTGCCCTAGGGACCATACATTTATTTTTGTCTCAGAGATAGAACAGAAGTGGCAGTAGTCTAAGCTTTCTGACAATAGCCTGCTAATGCAATACTCTTAGTACCTGGTAGAGAACATGTTCTACCATCCCACAAGTTGAGACATCTGAGTTTCTCATATTTCTAAAAGAACAAGCTACCACAACCAGAAAGCACTACATTTTATGTCATGTTTATGTGACTTGCCATATGGAATGTGTTTGGAAATAATGGGTCACTGGCTGAAGACAGCTGACTCCTTAAGATGTTGATGTAAGGTGGGTGAATCTGCCTATTTCTGGTCTGTGTCATTTTCAAATATTCTTCTCCATTATTCCATTTTGTTATCTTTCCATATCAATGTGTGATTTAGGTATGTATTTTCTCCCAAAATATGTATTTAAATGCATGTTTGGATATGGTTAAAGTGCATCATTACAAATGACAAAATCTGGTGGATGGCTAAGTTCCAATGTACATGTCAATCCAAGAGATGTAGATCAGATCCTTTCATGTAGGAATTTGCAAAGACAGAATTCGTCAAGCATCGCTATGTTGAAGCAGAAAGCAAAGGGTTTTTCCACAGTTTCTACTTTGTCGGTTAGGGATGGGTGAGAATTTCATTTCAATTCACTTTTAATCAAATTTGCCAAAATTCACAAATTGATTAATATTCAGGATGGAAAGAACTTGTTTTAAAAAAGAATGTGGGAGAAAACAAAACCGGCAAACTTATCCATCTCTAAAATGGGAGAAGGAAAATATACAAAGTATATCTTTTAAGGCTGTGAACCACCTTGGCTCCAAGCCCCAAATCCAAACCCCAAATCCGGAGCAGTACTAGATCAGGCCGAGGCTCCTGGAAGCGGATCAGGGTGCCTTGGCCTGATTCGAGGCAGTGGTAAGCTGCTGACCCCACCCGCCGCAAGGCAACCAGGACTCCATTGGACTCCCGGTTTGCCCCCTTCCTCTTCCCTCTCCCTCCTCTGCTCACCCCTAGAACCCAGAACTGCTGCTCCCACCACCTCCATGACTTGCCTTAGCCACACATCCTTGTTTAGGGGCACTATTTTACATGAAGATGGAGGCTCTGTAGTTTTTCTTGATCTACAGTCACAAACTATGGTGGCTGTAAAGAGCTATTTGCAACTGTAGATCTAGTAGAGGGAGGGAGGGAGACAAGCAGGGAGTCCAGTGGACCTGTTCAGCTGGTGCCTGGGAACCCGCAATGGCCAAGCTGCTTTGGGGGGTTCTAATTTTGCCTCAGAACTGAATCTGAAGTGGGTTGGCCCGGTCCCAAAATGCCCTGAGTCGAATTGGGGCTGATTTAGAGCTCCTGAATTGGCCTCCAAGGTGAATCAGGGTATGAGCACAACCCTAATATCTTTGGATTGTTCAAAAGGATCCATGCATAGCCCCACAATCAGCTCAAGGAAAATGTGCACTGCAAATGTCATTTTCATACTGTCAATATCTTGATTCATTGATATCAAATAAATTTGAAAATGTCCATCTTCTCCAGAAAAGTGTTTAATGACTGTATTGGTAAGAGGGGGGGGGAAATCACTGTGCAACCAATGTGATATAGCACGCCTACTTAAAGTAACGCTTGGAAGACAGATTGCAAATAATAAATTATACATCAACAGATGAGATCCATACTGAAACACAAGAGGAGCTCTCAGGAAAACAGGTGCTGCTAGAGGAAACTCGGTATTTTAGAAGCAGGCGAAAGAATCTTCAGTCAAAGGCTACTAGAAGATGCAAATCTGTGTAACTGATAGTACTAGCAGATCTGTAAGCGTTAGTATTGAGGTATGAGAATGCTAGAAGTGTTCAAAGAATCATTTAAAAATACATAGGGTGTAATTGAGTTTATATATTAAAAAGCACATTGTCTTCCTCCGAGATATCTTCCTCACAACAGCTCTCTCAAGTGAATGTCTCTTTACATGTGAGGAATTACTTTTTTTTAGTAGCGTCCATCGAATTCTTCGGTCATAGTTGCTGGGAAGGATCTGTACCAATGCATTTCTTCAAATTTTAGGAGATGTGTTAAAAATAAAACAAAACATAGGATATATATATATATATATATATATATATATATATTGTAGTCTGCAAAAGCACTCAAAACACACAACATTATAAAACAAGGGTGGCAATCATACAAAGGAAACAATACAAAAATATTTCAAAGTAATAGCAGATTCTCAAAAACACACAAAAAGTCTGAGCTTTAAATCATAATTATGACACAGAAAATATAATTCTTTAAATGCCTCCTGAAAATGTATCTTTTCACACAGGCTTTCCCTGGGCTGTAATTTATTTTGTTTTTTATAGTATTTTTTTCCTAACTTTAATAGCTTATATTATGATCTGACTTGTTGTATTTATGGTTTTAATTATGAATTGCCCAGAGAGCCTTGTCTATTGGGCAGTATAAAATGTAATAAGTAAATAAATAATACATCAAATTAAAACATAGATGCTGGGAAACAAATGAGTTTTTAATCAGACAAAGGTAACAAAGCAAAGACAAAAATTGGTTGGCTTCCACAGGTAGGATTTTCTAGAGCTGCATCAGCGCTGCCACCAAGAAGGCCATCACTCAGACATCACAAGATTTTACCTCACACGAAGATTGCACCTAAAGCAAGCCCCACCTTTCCGATCTTAAAGAATATAAAGGTCCATATGGGAAGGCTGGCATTTTGAGTTTTGTCTTTAAATAGAAAAAACAGAACAGAGGTTTGAGATTCAGCACAGTGACTTTAAATCAACATGTAAGCAGATAAACACCACAGGAATATACACTTTTGCAGAAGAAAGGTCTCTAGCTAAAAATATTCTGGCAGAGAGCCCACAGCCCAGCACCTACGCATGTGTAACTCAATGCACTAACATGTCATTCTGAACAAAAGCACCTGAAAAGCCATCCATAACTGATTTTTAACGCAACTTAGAATACATTTCCTTTGTAAGTGAGGAACAAAAGTTGGTCAGAAGAATCAGAATCAGAAGAAAAGTGTGAATGGCTTCCCCTCACCACCTGTTTTCCTCCTCCCTATGATTTCAATGCTCTGGTTAAATTTAGTCTGTTTTCCCCCCCACCTCTTCCTTCCTTCCTTCCTGATCCTAATATACACCTGCCATTTATCCCGGGGTGGTCACGAGGTTGTCCCTGCGCATCCAAATGATGCACAGCTGATCCCGGGGTGAACTGGAGACGAGCACTCTCCAGGGATAGCTGGGACTGTTTTTTTCCTATTTTTTTCCCACTGTCTTGGGACCATCCCAAACTCCACGGGCGGTGTGGCTCCCTCTCCTGGGGTCATCCTTCTTCCTCACGAGTAGCAGGGCTCAGGAAATGGGCACAGAGCTGTGCAGGGGGAGTCCATGGGCATCGGGGATGAGGGGGAGAGCATTTTCGCCATCTTTGGGATGGCGCTTGGTGTATTCCAGCGCAGAGTTTGTTGTGTGTGTGTTCTTCGACAATTGTTCCTTTGTGCAGGATCGCACCCATGCAATTGTGCAAATATCTCTTCTTTTTTAAAAAATGGCACTCTCGAACATCCCTCTTTACTTCTGGGAAAATTGCTGGTGTGTGGCCCCTGAAGGACAATCCCGGAAGTGGAAAACTCCATGATTGTCCCTCCCCACTCCCCAAAGGGCTGCAAGTGTAGATGAGCCCCTAGTTTGTTCTTCCTGTGATCTCCAGAGAGGTGGCAAGTTCCCACTATAACTTCATGCAGAGGTGTACTAGCTGGAGATTTGAAGAGTTCAGAAACTGATGGTGAAGGGTGTAAGATGTTGGTTCTCTGGCAAGAGAGAGTCCAGAGGCAGGGTAGATGGGGGGAAAAGGGATAATTGGTTGAGAAACTGGGAACATTTTGAGGGTTGGACTTCGAGAAAGTGGTAGAGCACATGCTATCCATGGAGAACATCCCAAATTCATTTCAATCTCTGGCAATTCCAGGTAGGTTTGGGGAAGACTCATATGAAATGCTGGAGATCCACTGACACTCAGCCCAGACAATACTGACCTAGATAGACCATGGGTCCATTGCAGTTCCATGTTCTGAAAGTAGGTAGAGACAGTAAGCAGAAAGCAGAGAGAGAGAGAGAGGGAGAGAGAGGGAAAGGGAGGGAGGGAGGGAGGGAGAAAGGGAGAGAGAGAGGTCAGTAAGATAACAAAAAGATAGACCAATGGAATAGTGTAGGTAATGAGACATGGGTTGGGAACGTGGGTAGCTCTCCAAATGTTGTTGGACTACAACTAACATCAGCCTTAGCTAGCATTACTAGTAGTTAGGGATTATGGAAGTTGTGCCAAACAACATCTGGAGGGCCACACATTCCCCAGCCCTACTCTATAATCCTAACAGGAAGAGTAGTGGATGGAAAATAGGATTGGCCATGTTTTCTGTTCTGTGTCCTGCAGCATTCATTCATTCATTTATTCATTCATTCCATTTATTACATTTCTATACCACCCTATAGCCGAAGCCCTCTGGGCAGTTTATAAAGATTAAAAACCTTTAAAAAACAATATAAAAACAGTACTTGAATGAAATGTTAATTAACAAAGGTCTAAGCTGACAGCAAAGTACTGATAATTTTTTTCAAGTGATTTAGAAGCTAGGCTCTGCAGGTACTCATAACACAGTTCTACACAATCATGCCATTTATAATTGTGTTCCTAGCTTATATTATTGAAAGTGATTTCCTCTGAAAGAAGCTGTGCCAATGAGTCCCTGGGGATTGCATGTGTTTTAGTTTAATCAAATTCTAGGCTTGTGGTTGCTCTGCATCATTATATTTATCTAAATCTCCATAGTAAACATCACTCATACAGATCCAGCAAAGGCAATTCATCCACACATCCATGTGCGGGTTGCCTTATTCATTGAATCCAGTAGGCATGCTCAGTTCAATGTTCATGCAATGCACTAGAGGTAATTTGTTATTGTTCATAGAGAAATAGATTTGGGCCAACAACAGCTGGTTTCAAATCCCTACTCACTTGATCGCTTTAGACAAGGGGTGCAGAATCTCAGCCTCGTGGCTGAATTCCAGTTTGGAAAAGCTCTTGGGGATGGCATACGAATGGTGCATGAAGCTGAAGGCAAATGAGATGGAACCCATAATACTAAAAATGTTAGCATATGTTACCTTAAAGCCCTTACTGCAGGTAAATAAGAACATAAGAAGAGCCAGGCTGAATCAGACCAAGGGTACATACAGTCTAGCATTCTGTTCACACAGTAGCCAACCAGCTGTTGATCAGGGAATCAATGCAACAGCACCCTCCCACCCATGTTCTCAAGCAATCGGTGTATATAGGTTTACTGCTTCTGATACTGGAGGTAGTAAGTCTTAGGAAAAGCATAGGAGAGGCATTTCAACATTTTAGACCAGGGAACAAACGGCACAGTGGCCTGGAAATCACCACAGAGGGAAAAGAGAACCCCAAAAAGCCAGATAGGGACCTCTTGGGTTTGAGGTTTTACACCTCTGCCTTAGGCCAATCACTTGCTTGTTGCCTAACCTTTCTTACAGGTTTACTATGAAAATACAAGATGGGATAATTCCCATGTGCTGCCTTAAGCTCCCAAGAGAATGGGTGGGATACAAATGTGTAGGCTGACCAGAGAAAATCCAGGTCAGGGCTCATGTAACTTGAATACTTGTAGAGAAAAGGGAATTTCAGCCAGGGTCATTTGTATACAATTAGTTCCTGGTGAAATTCCCTCTTCATCACAACAGTTAAAGTTGCTGGCACTATACTAGAGTGACCATATACAAAAGCAGGCAGGGCCCCTGCAACTTTAACTGTTGTGATGAAGAGGGAATTTCACCAGGAACTAATTGCATACAAATGACACTGACTGAAATTCCCTTTTCTCTAAAACTGTTAAAGTTACATTAGCCCTGACCTGGATTTTATCTGGTCATCCTACAAATGTGCATCAAGTCAATGCATACTTTAACAACGCAAGTATTGCATGATCACAACCCTTTGACTGTTCTTGCTGTACCTTTCCTTAGAAACTTGTATGCCACTTGGCCACCCCTATGTGAAGCAATTGCTTAACAATAAGTGCATGCGTTAATCAACCCACCAGCCACACTTAGCAATTTAAGACAGAAAACTTTCCATTTTGAGCATACTCCCAGAAGGCATCATTAGTGCTGGAGCTGACTACAGTTTCTGAGTCTTTTGTCTGAAAAGACTAACATCAAGAGAGGTGACTAAAGCTTTATAGGAATTGGGACAACAAGTGTTACATTTAGCCATTCGGGTTAAGCAGCCTGCTCTCGTTTAGCATACTATGCTCAGAGATTTAAAGGCACAAGAAGGGATGAAAATATATTGTTATAAAATAATTGCATTATATTCTGTTTTAAAGATTTCTTTTGAATAATATATTATTAGACAGACTAATAGAAAACAAAGCACAAGAAGACTGAGGGTACAATCCTACACTTACTGTTGAACTTAATGAGGTTTATTTCTCAGTAGACATATGTACAATTGCACTATTAGGCTTGTCATTAAATTTTACCTTTTGCTACTACAGTAATCAAACACTGGAATTAGGGCCAAATATTGAAGTTTTGATAACTTCAATTACTACTCCAGCAAATTACCTAGGGAGGTCATGGGCTCTCCCACAATAGAGGCATTCAAGATGCACTTGGCCAGTCATCTTTCAGGAGACCGCTACCTCCCCAGGTGATTTATTCCACTGTCATACTGCTCTAACAGTCAGGAAGATTTTCCTGATGTCCAGCCAGAATTTGGCTTCCTGTAACTTGGGCCCATTATTCTGTGTCCTGCACTGTGGGATGATCAAGAAGAGATCCTGGCCTTCCTCTATGTGACAACCTTTCAAGTACTTGAAGAGTGCTATCATGTCTCCCCTTAGGCTTCTCTTCTCAAGGCTAAACATGTCCAGTTCTTTCAATCTCTCCTCATAGGGCTTTGTTTCCAGACCCCTAATCATCCTCATTGCCCTCCTCTGAACACGCTCCAGATTGTCTGCATCCTTCTTGAAGTGTGGTGCCCAGAACTGGATGCAATACTCAAGCCTATATTTATACTCTTTTTGTGTAGAAGTTATATCATAGCTAATGTTATCAATTTTCCCATGAATTTGGGCTCACAGTCTTAATTATCTCATTGCTATTAAATGTTTAAAAAATTGGAACATGCATATAAGGCTTACACATATATCTTCACTCTAGATAAGTTTAATTTTAAATTATACTTTTGAGAAGATTATTCCTTACTTAAAATTTGCCAATTAAACCCAAGTCTATAATTTTCTCTAGACATATGTATATCAAGCTTTTTGATGTACATGCCTTACACAATTTTTTTTGCTCATTAATTGATAAGTGAAAACTTTAAGTATGCTTTTGATCTTGAATTCTATAGTCTCAAACCTGTTCATCTTTCAAATAACTTTTTTTGGCCCAAGTGACAGCCCTTTGAATCAGCATTTTCTCATTGGATACCATCCAGGTCATCCTGAGTATTATTTTTTTTATGCAAGTTAACCAGGGTTCATTGTGAACCTGCTTGTATCTCTGTGTTGTATTCTTTTTAATATAATTTAATACAATATTTCTTAATTATTTGCATTTTCAAATTCATAGTTATAGTTAATATTTAGCATTTGCATTTCATAATAAGACATCTTATATTGTTTTAAGAGAGGTGGGTTAGCATATTTTCAATAATCGTCCCAGCATGCCCAATAAAACAAAATCAGCTATTTCTTAAAATCCAGGACAATACTGAAGTGTAAGAACAATCAAGAGTATGATCCAGTGCCTTCATATAGAAATTCTATTAGGCTCAACACAGCAGAAGTGTGCAAGACGTTCTGCTGCCTGAGGTAGGAGGATGTGCACCACTCCCACCATACACACACACACCACCGCCACCATCACCATCACCACCACAAGAGATGGGAGAGGTGCCCAGGCCCAAATGCTCTGCTTTGAGGTGTCCTTCCTAAAAGCAAGGGATTGTAAGATAGCCCTGGGGACTGCCTGTACTGTATTGCTGGTCTGCCTGATCTCTTGCTGTGGGAGAGCAAGAGACTGGGTAAGCAGCCCCTCCACTCACCCAATCTCCTGCCTTTGCAGTGTCCTCAAAGCAAAAGATTGGGTAGGCAAAGAGGTATCTTCTACAGAGAGCCCTCCCCTCCTGATCCCTCCCCCTCCCCTCTGAGCCCCCTCCCAAAGTGACAGATGGGGCAAATAGCCTCTCTGGAGAGCCCACCCACCTTTTAATCTATGTACATGCATTAGGAAGCCATGGCTGACAGCAAATTCTCAGTAAGTGTAGATGTAACGTCACAGGCTAAATTGTTACAAGCATTGGCACACAATCGTAATAAATGCTGGTGGTGACTTTGGTCACGACACCAATGTACAGCTGTGTAGCTAAAATATACTGCTTTTTAGGGATGTGCATGCTAAAAAATATCATCATTTATCTTTATCATAATTTTGGACCAAAAAAATTATCTTCATTCATATCATACGTGAACTGTATAGTCTTCACGATAATTATCTGAAAAAATATATATTTAATTTGCAGCCCTATTTTGCCCTATAGAGCTGTTTTTTAAAAGAAAAATGCCTATAACTTCTGTATTTTAAAAGTTAGAGGCTTGAAACTTGGTCACAATGCTTATGGGGTATGCCTAAGTATGTGTATGAAATTTGAGATCGATCCCTCCAACACTCAATTTTATATGAATTTATTAAAGATCGTTTCAGTTCTGACAGATCAGAATGACAGCTTGCCACGTGCGTTCGTTCAGACCTGTCAGAACTTCAACGATCTTTAAAAAATAATACAATATAATCGGCTGAAAATTATCATCTCCGATAATTATCGTAAGTTGTTCTATTGTATTGTTATCATGAAACGCATGCATGATAACGACCTTATCATATCATTATCGTACATTTTAACGATATGATACACATCCCTACTGCTTTTAAATGGCCCCACCCCACAACCTTTGTATTTGAGCATTTGGTGGCCATCATGGCTTGGTGTTTTTAGATTATTTTTAATGGCATTAAAAAACTTACTGTTACTCTCTCCAACCATCTGTGACAATGAAAGGATATATCAGCTGTATCTATAGATTTCTTTTGGCTTATCATACTGTATCTGAATATGTGCACTGCATCCAGATTTCAAAATCTGCAGCTTAAGCAAATGGGACCAGTGTTTGTAATCAAGGTATTTGCCAAAATGAGCTAAGCCCTTTTTCAAGTGTGGCTAGAGGAAAGAAGATAAATAAGGAATGTCTCAATTTGCTTGTAAAGCCTTTGCTAATGTAGATTGCATCAGCAATTTCTTTGGCAAAGTTCTAGCACATTTCTAAATTCTAAGTGACGGCTGACTTTTGAGAAAATGGGCTGACTGAGGATCATATCTCATCTTAATGTCAAGATATGAATGAGCCTTATGAGTGTGCATGCAGTCGTTTCATGCTGGGAGTCAACAAACCAGGAACTCTTGAATTAGCTACAGTTTCCCATTACATCCAGACCAAGAAACTATGGATGACACCTTCGGAACAAGCCAGGATATTAAGTCAAATTCAAACCATGACTTCATATTCTGGCTTATTCCAAAGCTGTTAGCCATAGTTTCCTGGGTCAGACGTAATGGGAAACTATAGTTAATTCAAGAGTTTCTGGTTTGTTCACTCTTGCCACGAAGGGGCTGCATGCACACCCACAAATCATATCTCGACTTGTTTTTAATAGGCATTGTTTTTAATAGGCATCCTTTACTGTTGTGGATTATCATTATTCTAGTCTCTGAGTTGTGGATAATGAAGGGGTTTAAGCACTATAAAACCTGAAAAACTGGTGAGCAGAGATCTTTTAGGAATGAGTGTACACACCATGAGTAACAATGCATTAAACTCAGATGGAAGTGTGGAGGGGAAAGATTATTTATCCTCTGATTACAGCCCTTACATTTAAGTATATTATTGCACTAGAGGGCAGTAATGCACTTGTTGACTCTTCACTAAAGTTAATAGAATCCCTATTTATGTCCTCTTTCAGTATCTGTTGCTGAATAAAAGCTGCATTGGCAGTGGCAGTACTCTGGCAGGTTGTCTTTAGGAATTTCCCAAATACATTTTACAGGAAGTTCCCAATGGAAACTGCAATTAATGGTGAAAGAGAACCTCTTATTGGATTTAAGCAAGCCATCTTCAGTTGACTTATAATATTTGTCCATGGAAATAAATGGCTTTTTATTTTTTATTTTTTTATTTTAATAGTGCTTGCTTTCTGGCATGTGCTTGCATGAAGCACATTTCAGTTTTTTCTGACAATTTGATTTTTAAATTCAAATATAACTATTCACATACAATTATTCACATACAGCAGGTAAGGAGCGGGAGGGGGGAGAAGGTCCGAGGTCCTATCCTCCAATGTTTTCCAATCCGGATCGGGTCCTTTCGGATCAGATTGGATTAGATTGGACAATCCACCTGCGGGGGATCGGAATAGGATAATTGTATCCATTTCACCCGGATCGGGTCTGGATCGTGGATCTGACCCGATCTGCTGCACACCCCTAGTATTATTGTGATATTATTGTTTAGTATATTGTTAAATATTGTTGTAGTATTTTGTTCAATTTTTTGGTGAGATTTCTGCTGTAAACTTGCATTTTGTAAACTGCCTAGAGAGCTTTGACTATGGGGCAGTATAAAAATGTAATAAATGAAATTAAATGAGTAACTTCACAGAATTTTATGCTGGACAGCAGATTTCCTGATCTGTTATATAAAATGTTTCATTTTCTGAAACAAACTTAAAGAAAATGAAATGCATTGTATGAACACAAATGCTTTCTTTTGCTAATCAAACATAGTGTCTCTGTTGAACTAAACATGATAAATTTACTTTCAAAAATCTTAACATAAATCTTATATTAACTAGGCATCGAGTCTACTATAAATCTTCCACTAATTAATTGTTATGATTTTGCCCTTGGATGGTAAAACAATCTTTGAAACACAGTGTTTTCTTCCTGTATAAACATCCATTGACTTTTCTCCATTTCAAATGTTCATCTGGGAAAACATAGATTCCTGTTTTGTCAGAGAATTACTGAACATATTTAATATTCCATGTGTCCCATTTAAAATTCATGTTGCATTCTTAAACTGTTGGGATTGTGTTGTCTAGCCTATGCTGTATGCACCTTACATTTGGCTTAACATGATCTTCCCTAGTGGTTTTCATACTGTTTTGAGGAAACCCAGTTTTCTCAAATGTAATGATAAAAAAGTACTGATGGACAACTTGCCTGCTACTACTGATCCAACAGTAGTCTGTTCTCAGTTCAAGGACACCACTTAAAGGCACAATCCTATGGGATGCACCCTGGTTACTCATAAGCGTACAAACAGAGCATTTTAGCTAGATGGGCAATTTCACCCATCTAGACATCAGGGAATGGGAAGGAAGGAGACTGGGGATGCCTGGGGATAACAAATAGTCCTGTATCATTAGTCTTCTTCCCTCTATACCCCTGGGAATGCTTCATTTTCCTGTCTCCACACTCCATTTTGCAAGCACAGAGTGGTAGCTAGTGTGGTTATCTCTATACCAGCTATGAGGAGGAAGGGTGAGGAGCGCAGTTTCCAGACTCTGAGCTCAAAGCCCTGTCTACAAGCTCAGAGGCAGGAAACTGAACAATCTTATGTTCCCATAGGGGGACACAGGACTGCTCCTTCCACCAGTTAAGAATGGCAACAAAACTGTTCACTTCTTGTATATTTTTAATGTGTACTGAACTTTTAAATATATACCCAAATTATGTTTGATAGCTATATTTGGTTTGGAGGAACACAAGAACATTCAATTGTATCAGCCTCCACCTGATGTCTCTGGTGGTGGTACTGTTCAGACATAGTTTACAGCTTCAACTGTGGTTCAGCTATGAACTGGCCTGATCTGCACCACCCAGGCTAAATTGTGAATTAATTATCCTTCAGCTTTCAGACTTCCCAAATGTTCTGATGCAGTTCTCAGCTCAAAATCTATATTAAATTTATTTATTTATTTATTACATTTGTATACCGCCCCACAGCCGAAGCTCTCTGGGCGGTTTACATAGGATTAAAAACAATTAAAAACAATATACAAAAATTAAAACAGCAAAAACATACAACATACACACAATCTGTACATTTAAAACCACTTCAACACTTCAAAAAGCTACAAAAAACAAAACAAAACAAACCCAGGCTCCTCAGATATTGCCAAATGCCTGAGAGAAGAGGAAAGTCTTGACCTGGCGCCAAAAAGATAACAATGTTGGCACCAGGCGGGCCTCGTCGGGGAGATCGTTCCACAAATTGGGGAGCCACCACAGAGAAGGCCCTGTCTCTTGTTGCCGACCTCCGAGCTTCCCTCAGAGGAGGCACTCGGAGGAGGGAATAATTCATAATTAACTTAATTAAAATAAGTTTTAAAATGCATATTTTAAGAGAAGATGCATTTAGAAATATGTATCTAAATTAGGGATGTGTATGTATCGTATCGTTCCGATGTCCGATAACGAACCGATAAGGTCGTTATCAGACATCCAATTAATGATAACAATACATTCCTAAGGAGGCCCTATCTGATCGGATCCGATATCCATGTCTGATAGCTATAAGACATATCGGATTATCGGACCACCATTTCTGGGCCGGCACTCCCAACCTCCCCCCACTCATGCTCCCTCCGCCCACTCGCGCTCCTTACTTGCCGCTGCTGCTGCCGGTCCATCCTACTGCTAAACAGGCTTTCCAGCCTGTTCCTCAGTAGAGAGACGTGCCAAGCGCATCTCTCTACTGAGGAACAGGCCGGAAAGCCTATTTAGCAGAAGAACGGACCAGCGGCAGCAGCGGGGAAGGCTGCAGGTAAGGGGGGACCCCTCCTCCCTACATCTCCCCCACTCGTGCTCCTTACCTGCGGCCTTCCCCGCCACCGCCGCCAGTCCATCCTACTGCTAAACAGGCTTTCCAGCCTCTTCCTCAGTAGAGAGACGCGCTGAGTGATAACGTTATCACTTGGCACATCTCTCTACTGAGGAACAGGCTGGAAAGCCTGTTTAGCAGTGGGACAGACTGGCAGTGGAGGAGGAGGCGGTAGTCACAGTCTAGACCACAAATCACAGTCTAGACCAAAATGGTGTATGTAAAAAGTTTCTGGAATTTGGGGAAACTACATAGCTTGGCTTGCAAAAGCAAGCCAAGTCAGGCGCACTGTGGAAGTCTGGAGAACCCCAAAAGGTCCAGATTTCATGGCGAGGGACAGCCCTACCTCCAGTATGCCTGCTCTAATAGATCAAATTTAGATGATAGAGCAGAAATGACTATAATTACCAGACTTCATAGGAAGGGAAACCCAAAGGACTTGTTTCTGGTAGGTTTCTAGAAAGTACTTTGGGTGCAAACTATCTTCGCATTTCTCAATGTAGTTCAAATTACCAAAGTGGGGCAAGAGCTTGTTGACAATGGGCTACACCAGGTTGTCCATAGGCATCCAAAAGAAAGGTGTCTGGTGAGCAAAGATAGGGAAATCAAATGGAAGTTAAGACATTAGGGACCTGGGAGCTACCACAGTTTTGGTTAGAGATTTAGAGGGAGAGCCTTGCCAATGGGGCTTCTCCTTAGATTTCCAATTAGATACAGAAATTAGATTCAGAAATTTAGCATTCAGAGTTTTAGCAGCCACTTCCCAGGGCTTTAGGCTTTCTGTGAAACCAGCTCCAATAACTTAATTAACACATATACAAACTAGGGATGTGCAGGGCCAGGAAAATTGTATCGGTATCGGGACTTCCGATTTTGACCTGATTCATATCGGATAAAATCAGACGTCCCTCGTATCACTTTAGATCCATTTCTAATACAAAAATCGGACCTCCGATTTTAATCAGACACCATTTTGAATTATTTCCCCATAGCCTAGGGTTGTGTTACAAAAATGCCTATAAGTTTTTTATTTTTAAAGATAGAAGCATGAAACTGGGCCACATTGCAGATGGGTTTGAGTTACTTCTGTGTAATAAATTTCAGAAAGATTGGTGCAGGCATTTTGTGGCTATGAATTTTTTTACTAACGAACCAGGAATGCCTATAACTTTTTTATTTTTAAAGATCCACACATGAAACTTTGCCACATTGCAGATGGTATGTTGCTACTCATGTATGTGAAATTTCAGACACATAGGTGCTTGCCTTTGGTGGCACGGAATATTTGAAAAATGGGTTGCATTGGGGGAAAGTCAGTTACCCCTTCTACTTTTTATTTTTAAAGATATAACTTTGAAACTTGGCCACATTAGAGACTACATGTAGTTAGTGATGTGTGAGAAATTTCAGAAACATAGGTTCAAGCGTGTAGTGGCAAGGCATTTTTGTAAAAAATGAGGAAAGAAACACATTTAACTTCCCAAATATAGGAAGGCCTTTACACTAGCCAGGTTTAATGTTCTCCCGTCTAGGGTATTGGAGGGCCGCTACAAGGGAATTCCTTGGCACAACAGATGCTGCCCCTGCAATGACACCGAGACCGAGGTCGAATCTATAATACATGTTTTATTTTTTTGTAGGTTTTACCAATCGGCCAGGGTAGACTTAATTTGGCCAATTACACAGTCCCTCCCAGGGCATTCCTCTGAGGCCCTAACAAGTATTTTGCTCCAGGGTACAAATAAGCGAATAACAGAACAGGTAGCTAAGTTTCTGAATCTGGCTATTCGAACCAGATCATTAGCAGACGATTAATTTTAACACTCACTATTTATAGTATTTATTTGTAGATTTATAGTCCCTTTTACATCAGCTAAGTTGCAAGCATCATGATTGTATGTTATATTTGTTTTGCCTTTGGTCTATTGACTGTAAATAAAGATTGATTGATTGATATTTTTAAAGATAGAAGCATGAAACTTGGCCACTTGGCAGATGGGTTTGAGGTACTTACGTGTGATAAATTTCAGAAAGATAGGTGCAGGCATTTTGTGGCTATGAATTTTTTACTTTAAAATTTCCAAAAGTTCCAAAATGGTGGGTTTGACAGCTGACAGTGGGGGAGGGGGAGGGGGTGCTGTTTGACAGCTGTCAAACCCACCCTTTTGGAACTTTAGGAAAATAAAGAAGTTATAGGCATTCCTGATTCGTTTGTAACAAAAAACCATAACCACAAAATGCCTGCACCAATCTTTCTGAAATTTCTCACACAGAAGTACCTCAAACCCATCTGCAATATGGCCAAGTTTCATGCATCTATCTTTAAAAATAAAAAAAAAGTTATAGGCATTTTTGTAACACAATACTAGGATATGGGGAAAATAATTCAAAATGGCGTCCGATGCTCCAATATTCTCTGATTAAAATCGGAGAACAAAAAGTCGGATTGGAAAAAATCGGTTCTACAAGGGACTGCATTGGAATCATGAATTGGATGCCCGATTTCCTCCAATTTTAATTGGTATCGGACATCAGATCTGATACGATGCACATCCCTAATACAAACATAATTTTAAAAAATATGATTGAAAGAAATAAGCAGCTCTGATGCAGTTAAAAATCTCTTCAGCAGCAGACCATCTTACATGCCCTGAAGCCTTCCTGAATAAAAATGTATTTGCCTGCTGCCAGAAAGATAACTGAGAAGGGGCCAACCTAGCCTCCTTTGGCAGGAATTTCCAGAAACTGGGAACTAGGAGTGGCTACTGGGCAGGTCTTTGCTTGTGGCCCCACCAAATGTGCCTCCAATGGCAGTGGCGCTGAGACAAGGGCTTCCCCTAAAGATCTTTAAACCCTGGTGGGCTTTTATGAGAGAATGTGGTCTTTCTAGTTAGCTGTACCAAGTAGCATAACCCACTGTGCAAAACAAAAAGGTGTCATTATGGATATTCAAGTAGAGCACGGAGGTGGGGATGCTTTAGGATTGGATTCTTTTTCCTACCAGGGCTTTCAGTTATTCAATTCAAAGGTACCCACATGGGTTAGTCAGCATGGTAGTGGCATGGCAATCAGAAAAGCATTTGCACATTTTGCCAGGATGCAAGGGGGATTCTTTAATCAAGGAGAAAGCCAGTATATTCTATGGCTCCTCTGCCTATGCACCTATGCCTTCTTGATGTTCTTGGCAGCTCTCAGGCTATGCCTTCTGGAACAAAATGGATCCTTGAGCCAAAGGTGCCAGAGTAAGTCAGTTAAATTCATAACACACAATACACGTGTCAGAGGGGAAGCACATCAAGAGCTCTTCTGTAAGTAACTTTGGGGCTGTTCACACAACATGCTAACCCATGCTCAGTGGTTGAGTGTGGATTGTTGTTGAACAGTGGGTTATTTGTTGAACTGTGGGTGAGCGTGTTGTCTGAACCTAGGACATTTTCTACTGGGTGGCTTGATAATCCTGCAGTGTGGCTTGTTAACCACCATGAACAACCCAACAACAAACCATGGGTTCTCAAGGTGGCTTGTTCCAGAAAAAATAAGCCACCCTGTGGGTAATGTCCTGCATTCAGACAACACACTAAGCCAAGAAGCAGTTCATGGTTTAACAACACTGTCAGCCTATCTACACTACTGCTTTAAAATGGTTTAAAATGGTTTATAACAGTTTTGAGAACTGTTTGGGGCCCAGGACACACTCCATATACAGTTTTCAAAATGTTTTCAAAGTGTTTTATCCTGCGTGTGTAGATAGGCTCTGAGTGTCGGTTAGTGTGTTGTGCAAACCCAGCCAGTGTCAATAGTGCCACTTGTTCTTTTTTAGGCTTATGCCCTTGTCTGCAAGTGGAATGCTCATTCTCCCATGGCAAAGACTATGAGGGGCCTCTAATATGGGAGAGACTTTATGTTTTGAGTAAAAGAAAAATATATATCCTATTTTTATACTTTTGAAATTATTAGGATGCCTTGGTATGCACACTTACATGGGGCTGAATATCATTTAGCATACTAGGATTTAGTTCTCTGAGTAGAGACATACAAAGAAGTACACTGTTAAGCCTGTGTGCGTACAAACTATGAGCCGTCTATCCACTGTGGAAGTAGACTAACTATCTTGATACCATCCCATTAACAACTGAGATCCACCCATCTATGGTCGAAGAACTTTTGGCTTGTGTTTCCTGCATAGATACTGACAAAGCACTTTTGACATTAAAGCAATATTTCAGTACATGTTTGCAGTTGATGGGGATTATTTGGTAACAATACCTCCTGTTAAAAAAGGCAGTTAGCAGGGAAAAACAAAAATGCAGATTAGAATGAGTGTTTACCAGTCCCACATGCAAACAAGAGGAGACCACACCCTTCTTCAATGAAGGAAATAAAAAAAAAACATTACTCATAATATTCTTGAATATAAATGCAGATAAAACATAGATTTTCAAAAAAAGAGTTTGATCAGTCCGTTTTGTGTTTCATTACGCAGGCAGGAGCAAGAAAGCAACACATGTGCTCCCAACAGTGATGGAAGTCAGAGAGGGATAGGGAGAAGGAAGGGGAGGAGCAGAAACTATATTTTAGGCTACAGGGATCAAAAAGCTGACTGTTGTCAAACTTCCCTTGAACTAACTACGTGCAAAACTGCCCCTTTCTAGTAATTTCAGAAGAAGTTGCAATATTCCCAACTGTGATATGGTATTGCAGACAAGGGGAAATAAAAATTGAAATCTCACTATGTGTATTTGAGCCCAGCAATGTTCATAAAGTAGCTCTTTGGATACCGACTACCATATATATGAATAAGTATACTTGTGTTGTGGAATTCAAAATAAATTACCTAACACTCTATTGGTCATTCATTTAAGCAGAGGAAAACAATACAGAATGTAGTACTTGGGAATATCTATAGGATATACGCCAGTTCTTCTGGGGACCAGTTGTGCCAACTGCCTCATTAAAAAAAAATACTGCTTCCAAGCATATTTGTGAGAGTTTTAATTTAATGGAATTGCTAAGGGCAGATTGCCTGACAGCAGTAATCTTCACTGTGCAGCACTTCTCTGATGTCCGTCTATAAACCTTCCCTCTGATCTTAGCATTGTTTATTTTAATTGCCAGTTAAAATTGTTATGATCTACATGGTCAGCTTTCCATTGATACTTTGATGGTAAGGCAAGAATCTGTTTAAAGGTTCCCTGCCCCCTTTCTACTCATTTAATCTTAGTTACTTATTTGTGACATTCACTCAAGGTTTAGGCTGCTGTCCTGTGCATAGTTATGCTGATTAAGTCCTGTAGAATAAAATGGCCATGGATTCTTCTTCTTGCTCTGTGGTCTGAAATTCCAGCTGTGGCCACTACAGAATCTGCTTTCTTGAGAGGAGAATGTTCTGGAGATTTATGGCATTGTTGTGTTATCTCCTTATTTGCAAATATGCAATTCAGCTTGGGGATGCAGGTTAATCCCCAGACAAGCATGGCACCTTTACTGACTATATTGCAAATGCAAACACTTTCTCTTGCCTCATTCAACTACATGGAGTATATAATATAGTCACCAATTGCCAATGAAAAAAGGCATCTTTTAGCCATTAGCCTATGAAAGACATGCCTTCCACTAACTCTACACATCAACAGACCATCACTGGCTGCTGGCGAGCAAGCACATTTAGAATGAATTGCCTCTGATACTGGTGATGTGCTACCTCCAGTATCAGTGGCAGCAAGCCTATATATACCAGTTGCTGGAGAACATAGGCAGGAGGGTGCTGTTGCACAGTGTCCTGCTTGTGGGTCCCTGGTCGACAGTTGGTAGTCCCTGGCCAACAGCTGGACTAGATAGGCCCAATTCAGCATGGGTCTTATAACGTTCTTATGTTCTTGATGTTTTGGTGTTGTTGTAAAGTTTACTATATTCTGGCTCATCGATGGGTGGGGGGTACCATAAAGTTTTCCTTAAATACAAGCACCAAAAATTCCTTTTTTTATGGTTTGGATTTTAATCTACGCCAGAAAAGAAGTCTTCCTGCCAGGCACCAGAGGTGGAAGAGGGTGATCTTCTACGCTGCCTCCATCCCACTGCTTCCACAACAGCAAGAAGGTAGGGGGAAGGGTGATGTGCTTGGATGGAAGCAGGCAGGATTGGAGGTGGGTGGGAGGAAGTGGCATTGGAGGATCACCAAAGGCAGGGGATCAGGTTCCATTGTTCTCCTGGTGGCATGAAGAAGATGGTGTGTGATTTGGGTTGGAATTCGTCTCAGAATAAAATGAGTGAATTTTTGAATTTGTGGCAAATTAGTTCAGTTTTCTAAGTCCAGTTTCAAATCTGACCTGGAGAGTTCATCCCATGACCACTACAAAATGTTCATCTCTTCACTTGACACCATACAACAACATCTACATTACCATGTAGGGTCCAACCATTGTTAAGTTAGAGCATTCAATCCAGCACAAGGAATGTGGAGTTGGTGCTTATCTTGATAGGAGTATATCAAGTATAAGCTTTTTCAATTTCCTGCCTGTAAAAAATATAGAAACTCTCTCTCTCTCTCTCTCTCTCTCTCTCTCCAGCACCCTAGATTATACACTATGGGTAGTATCCAACAGGGCTGTTGTGCTGCAGGTGATTGTGTTGCACCAACGGAATTGACTGTGGCCACAACAGGGAATTAATGATTCTGAAAGTAATTGGCAAAACAAGTGGAACTGGAAACATTCATTTCCAGATTGGTACAAGTCAACAGAACTCTCTTCCGCAGGCTCTGCTGATCTGACCCATTCCAAACATGGGTGTTTCCACTCATTTTGGGTTGCTTTTAGAACCACTAATTCCCTGTTGTGCTAGCAGCCGGTGCCTTTGCCTTTGCCCTTTAGGAATTAGCATAATACAGAGTCAATTTATAATGCAAAATAAAGGCAAATATCTTTCTCTGTGTTGCAGTTTTCACCTGGGAAACACAATGATTTTGCTTTGAAGTGTTAATTACTTTATAGACTTCAGAGCCCGCACATTTGTACTTTGGGTACTTTAATTTTTAATTGAAAATGCACCTTGTTTACTACAACCCCCACTAAGCAATTAAATACTTCTTCATCCTTTTAAATGTCTTGATAATGGCCATGGTGTTTCATTTAAGTGCCTAGTATTTAGTCATGTGGAAATGGAAATAAAAAAAATGTGTCACCCCTTCCATAAATAGCAAATGCTAAGGTTTTATTATAGAAACATAATAAATTTTCTAGGAACAACTCTCATTTTGCCCACAGTATCTAAAATTCAGCAAAACAACACTTGAAACTCTATGAAGTGAAGCACAGCTCCATCCCTGGCTCTAGATATCCTGGTGGAGCATTTAGATTCTTCTTCCATATTGTTCGAGACAGGGAAACTCTATGATAATCTGAATGAAAGTTTGGTGTTTGTAAAGTGGTAGAGTTGGGGTGTGGAGAGGGTCTTCTTTAAAACCCGGTCTGCTTCTGACTCAAGCTGCCTCTGGAGCAAAGGGGAGCAACCTTTCCTGTACCGGTTGGTACTGTGGCACCAGGGATGCAGAGATTTTGTTAAACAGATGTTTCCAGGCACTGATCCAGCACTTCCACTGCCTCACCATGCTGGCTGGGAATTATGGGAATTGCAGTCCAATAAATATGTTTTCAAAATACTGGTGGCACCTCACCCCAAATCCCTGAATTACCTCTCCCAGCTGTTTCCTGTAGGTGTTAAAAACCATGGAGGACAAAATAGAATTATGCGGTACCCCATAGCATAGATGCCATGGGACCAGTGGAGGATGGTGGCTCTGTTTTCGGTGAGAATGTAAATCCATTCTGTGTTTCAGTCAAAATCAGCCAGAACTCTAATAGAGCTATCCAAGGTGCTGAACCTATTTTGGGGGTAGAGTTCAGAACCTTGGATAGGTCCTTTAGAGTTCTGGCTGGTTCTGACTGAAACACAGAATGGATACACAGCCCTGCCAAATCTGAGCCAACAACCTCTTCTAGTTGGGGCCAAATTCCACCTTCTGGAATCAGCCCTCCAAGTAGGAGTAGAAAAACTACAAATTGGTGCCTCCCACACCGAACTTGGAAAGCCTATACAGAAGAATGCTATCATCAGTGTTGCTAAGAGACCCAGGAGAATTAACAGGCTCACACATCTTCTCCTGTCCTAATAACTGTGTTCTTGCTCCCAGGATTCAAAAATCATAGGAAAATCATATTACAATTACACTCTTTACAGAGATTTTTTTTTGGGGGGGGGATTTTGGGATGAGAATTCTTATACATTGCTATTCATATTTTGAGTGAATAATTAGAATGCACATGGTATTAAAAACCAACTTGATTTAAAATTACTGAGATGTTTGATCAAAAACTCATTAACATGATAATGAATTCTAATCACATTGATGAAGGTTGCTCTCTCAAATTCAGCTTGTTATCATTAAGCAGATCATCTGTCTACTATATTGGGAATTGGACAGTCCTAGAATATATGGGCAATGAAGGTTAACATAGTTTGATGTGTGTTTCAGTTGACTTATTTTTGATACTATGACCAGGGTACCCAATGTTCCTGTCTCTTTGGCCAAGGCACACCAGCACTGGGGTCCATGATGGACACAACAGAATTTGGGTAGCAGCATCACAGGTGATCATCTTTGACATAAACTCATAGACTGATCCTGATGGTGAATGGGCTTCTCCATTCACTTACATGAAAAGAGCAGCTCTGTATGTATCCCTACCATTTAAGTGAATGGGGAAACCATTTAATATAGTTCCACAGTGTGTATCTGCATCCAGGTTTGTGTATTTTACATATATAACACAGCTTTGTAGATTCTTGTAACTTAGCATGTCGCAACACATTACTGGGGGTTCTTCTTCTGGAATCTTTCTGTGTTCACTACATGTTCATTTGGATGGTGACCACGTGATTTTGAATTGAAAACTTCCCCTCTCAGCAATGCAATTAAGTCCAATGAAACAGTATCATATAGTGGAGGAATTATAGCACAACACTTGTTTTCGCACCATTGAGATTTATACCAGCTTATCACCAAGCTTTTTCAAAGTGGGATAAATGGGGAAAAGCATCCTGGAGGTTGACTGCATCATGTGAAGGACCCACAAAGCTCTGTGGGTGGCCAATCACGCGCATACAATAAATCAGTCATGTGGAGAAGATTTTAGATCTTTGCAGAGGGGGGGAGGGTGTTTGAAATTTTAATCCCTTACATGGTTTTGAAATTTCATATGAATTTCAGCCTTCTTCAGTGAAGCTTGAGGCAGAAGACTAAATATGTAGAGAAACAATAAGAATCAATTATGCAAGACTATTTTCTAGGAAGAAGTCTGTATTCATTCACTAGCAATAGCTTTCCCTGCTATTCCCCAAACAATTGCTGCTTATGCTGGCAACTTATACTTTGAAAAATAAATTACTCTTAACTGGGTTAGCATAAAACCATCTGACTTGATGTGTTTAGTTTTATTGATTTTTATAGCGTTTCAGGTTTACTTTTAAGAGCTGTGCTTGTAGAGTCAAGATGACCACAAATCATCTGGTGCTCTTCTATTTGGATATTTCAGTAAATAAAAGAAAATTATAGCAACCATTACATTTTGGAAAGTGGAATTTGAAACTACTGGGCAAGATCAGCCCTTCTTTTGGCTGCTTTTTCAAGCATCACATAAGTTTACCTAATTACTGTCTATGGCACCAAATTACTTAATATCCCATGTTAATGAGCACATCCTCAAAAGTATTAAAATATAACCAGTAAAGTGAGTGGTGGTACTCATCAGGTAAGTGGCAGGAAAGTAGTTTGACTTGGATCCACAGATACTCTTCCAGAAGCAGAAGGAGTTTCCACCAGTTCACAGTGGCCATCCCAGTTTTTGTTGATCCACTCCCTTGCTACTGCATGTCACACCCCATCCTCCTATGTCATGCCAAAGAATTCCTTGACCCTGAAGAGTAGCTGCAGTGAAGATGGAGGGGCAGGGAAGCCCTGATGTGGTTCAGGAATTTCATTCCCACAGTTTAATACCCAAGCCTTTATTTAGTGTGTGATTTCTTCTGAGAAAAGCAGGAAACTATGCAGTAAATAGTTGATAAAAGGCACACATAATTGTTATTACATAAAATGTTTAACTGGCATTCAACTGTGATTGTATTCCAAATTACCAAGATCGGCTTAGATGTCATTTTAAGGCATCTTTTAATACTTAAAGGAGGAGAAGGCTATCAATGGCTACTAGTCCTCATGGCTAAATGCTACCTCCAGCATAAGAGACAGTAAACCTATATACACCAGTTGCTAGGGAACATGGGCAGGAGAGTACTGTTGTACTCATGTCCTGCTTGTGGGTCCCTAGTTGGCAGCTGGTTGGCCACTGTGTGAACAGAGTGCTGGATTATATGGCCCCATTATATGGCCCCTGCTGTTCAGCAGGGCTAAGATATGCAATCTTGGGAACAACCCTTCCTCATGTAGGCACACTGCCTATGTGTCAAAGAATCCAACAGGGCATAATTGAGTCTTGTTTATATTCCTCTTGACCTCAGGCCATTACAAAGGATATGAGATCAGGGTGATCAGAATTGTAGAATATGACATATGGATAGAACCACAAAGTAGCATGCAAAGTTTAAACCCTACTCTGCTGACAGCATTAGAAGATCAGATACAACAGCCTACCCCAACCTGGTGCCCTCCAGATGGTTTTGGATTATAACCCCAAGCATTCGTGACCATTGGCCAGGGGGGCAGGGGCTGATAGGAGTTGAAGTCCAAGACATCTGGAGGACACCAGGTTGGGGAAAGCTGAGATACAAAGTGGGTCCAAGAACTGCCCGATTAAATTTCTGAAAATGTGGGTAGACCATTTTGAAATTTAAAAAAATCAAATTGATGTTGCAACTGTAGGCGACAGTTTCAGTCGCATACATAAATGTACACACATTTGTAGTTAAAACTTCAAGGGAGATAGAGTATGTAGCTTGGGAAGTATCAGTTGCATGCCTATAGGAAAGGATGTGCCCTAAAGATATTGTTCTTATTCCTATTTGCCCAAAAGAACAACATTTCCTTCCCAAAGTATTCAGCAGCCGAAATGTTTACTATCTGTATGTGAAACCTGAAGTCCAGTCACGCAAGAGGACTTTCCCTGCCTCTCCTCCTGCCTACAGTCCCCGTGCCCCATACAAATCCACTCTAAAGAGAACAGATTTTGAGGCTGCATGGGGTCTATAGGGAACGGGGATCACTCCATATCATGTTCCAGTGATGGAAGTTGTTCTGCCAGCAGGATGAATTAATGGAATACCACTCTGTGTTTATGGAATATAAAAATTACAACACATCTGTTTATTGTAATAATCATCATCATCATCATCATCATCATCAAAAAGTTATATACAACAGCATTAAAATTATGATAGTGACCAATTACTTTTCCTGTGTGGGTACAAAACTCAGGATTTTCCCCCCCATAGCTCAATCATTAAATAGTCAAGATTTTCTTAATCATCCTATCTATTTGTATTTGTTTGTTTCAGGCATGAATACTAGCAAGAGCGAGACCGTGAAAGAGCCCCCCTTAAAGCCCTCCAGAAGATCCTTGCCATGCCTCGCTCAGAGCCAAACCCATCCACACAGTCTCAGCAAACATTCCTCATTTCTCCAGCCAAACCGAGTGCAGCCTCAGCCTCAGCCGGTGAGCGCAGGGGCATCAACTGCTACCGTCGATGTTGTCTCAGAACGAGGTGAGTGTTTACCTAGTGAGGGTCAGTGGTACAGCTAAGGCAGGACTTTGTGGCTGAAAATTAGCAGGCAAAGGGGGCATAGGCATGGTGGGGTCCACCAGGGCTGACATCAGTCGTATCATACTTCCTCCCCTTCTTTTTTTAAAAAAAAAAATTAGTCAGGGGATAGCTGGTTGAGCATAGTGTCCTCTTCTACAATAAAATGGTACTTATCTCCAAGGAAATGGGCTGGATCCAGGATCTAGCTTCCACAAGGGGAAGAGAAGAAGGCCTACACTTGCAAAAGGTCCCTCTGTGTGATTTTTGGGGATCCCCTCCACCCCACACAACAGCTTGCGCTGTTCAACAAGGTTTCCTGACTCCCGTTGTCACTTTTTCAGGTGACTGGAGGGGATCCAATTGGAAAGAGGGGCCAGGGCAGTCTACTTCTGCCAGCACAGTTGATCCAGCTTAAATCTGGATCCAACCCAGTTTGTTTAGCATCACGGCAGTCGCGAGGGTGATATGATTTAAGTGAGTTTAAAATGCAAAATTGCACATGCGCAAAGTATTTCTTCTTCCCATCAGGATTAACAAGCAGCTGTTGTTTTGCCCTAATATGTCAGGAATTTTGAAGCAGTTGTAAAGCAGAGAATGTCAGTGTCAAAGGAGATTAGAAGCAATGCACATGTCTGTCTCCCCCACCACCCATAAGACCATTATGTCCAGGGTCTCAAATTACCTTGCTGCACCACTCAGTGTTGTCACTTGTGTTCTTTCGCATTTGCGATCACTTTCTCAATGTGATGAACAAACAGAAGAAGTGAGACTTGATTTTGTGTGATATTAACAATGACTTCGATGGGAAATGGTTTTGTTTGTTTTTCCTTTCAGCTAAAGTGATGGAAACCTTGGAAAACAATTTACTCAAGTTGTCGAACACAGAATACAGTGATCCATTCTTAGGTGAGTTTTCCTTGCTCGGTTATATTCTGTGGAAATTGTTAAAAACAACCCCATTTCCTTCCCCCTTGGACAACCTAGAGCTGCAACATGAAATTTTTATCTGCTATCTGGGGTAATGGTACAAGATAATAATCCTGGGGATGGCCATCGTGGGGAAATCTGGCCCCTTTTATGTTCCCCAGATTTCCCCAGAGCTCCATTGGCAAGTTGCGGGCTTTTTCCCAAACCCAAGAAACTATTCATGGGTGGTTCCCCCACCACCACCTCAATCAACATTTACACAAATTTCAGCCATAATTTGTGAATTTGCACAAAATGTGTCCATGATTTGTACAAATCATGGGAGCAATTTATGCAAATTAAGCAAATTATGGCTCCAATTTATGTAAATAGTGTAATGGCTAAAGTGTTGGACCGGGAATCAGGAGATCTGGATTGTAGTCTCCACTCAGCCATGGAAAGCCACTGGGTGACTTTGGGCCAGTCACAGATTCTCAGCCCAACTTACCTCACAGGGTTGTTGTTGTGAGGATAAAATGGAGAGGAGGAGGATTATGTACACCGCCTTAGGTTCCTTGGAGGTAAAAAGGTGGGATATAAATGCAATAATAAATAAATGTCGATTTAAGGGGGAGAATGAAAACTTTCGAGCTGGCCTGACTCCATCTGTATTGAGTTGGGCCAGTTCACAGATTAGTAAGGTGAACTCCAGGGAGACAAGTTGATGAAAGCTTGGCAAACTTCACCCCCAGACAGATTCCTCCAACATCTTTGAGTAACCATAATGGGATATTCTGCTTATGCAGACTTGTTTTAAGGTTTTGGTTTATAATGTAACATTGCTTCATTAATTTAAATCATGCTAGGGATGGTGAAAGAATTCGTCTGGAGCGTAAATTCCACCAAGCTTTAGGCAGCTCAGACGCCCCCCCCCCTTTTCCCTGCCCAGACTTCAGCTTGCTTGTCCATGAGTTGGCCCGCCTTGACACAGGTCAAGTCAGGACAGTTTGCAGATTGCCACAGCCATCACTATTGTCAAGCACACTGTATCTCTCCTTCTCCTTCCTGGTGCCCCAGAAAGGAGGAGAAACTTGTGTACAGCAATCCACCGCAGTTGGGAGTCCATGTGTTCCAGTGGGGAGCCCATGGCTCAGTTTGCAAACATTAGCTGAACACGGGCTATGAGAAAATCCATTGAGCCCAAAGAAGGCTGGATTTCCCTGGGTCATGCCCAGCCTATATATTAACTAGGGGACCAAGGAATGTGTTTTTGTGAACAGTTAACCTTAGAGCAGTAGAGTCATAATAGAATATGTAGAAGAAAATTCTTGATAATTGGCTGCTCCCCATCATATTAACTCACTTCCTGTGGAGCGACGTATCTTTTTAGAGTTTATGGGTTGCATCCTAACTGACTTCCACGCACAGAGAGCTTTTTCCTTCTGTGGAAGGCTGTTGATCCAGCGAAGGATCCTTCTGGTGGGAGAGGAAGAAGCAGGTGTTTGTTGATTCCACCTCCCTTTGCAGTCCCCCCCCCCAAACTTTTGTGGAGGGTCCCCCCAACCATCAGAGGTAGATTCTAAGAGGATGCAAGAGGTAACATGGGTAAGAGAGAGTCACCAAAAGTCATCTCCTGTACCCCTTCTGCCAGCACCAGCAAAACGTGGCTCCAGGCCTGTGTTTTCATTTGTCCAGGCAAAAGCAGACATTGCTTTAACTCTCTGTCTAGCAGCTCCATCTCCCCCTCCCATTCTTTTTCCATTTTTACTTTAGAACAAAGCACAAGAGGCCTGACCTGAATTGGGCCCATAGCAGGGGTGGAAGGAGGGTTAAAGCCACTCTACTCCCTCCCCATGTTGGGGTCCAATCCAGATTGGGCCCTCTGTACCTACTCTTGAATATGCGTGCAAATGCAGAGACCAATCTTTTTAATTCTCATTGTACTTTTATTGAGGCCTTTTTGTTAATATAATAAAACAATCCCTGACCTGCCACCTCTCTGTAAAATAATCCCAGCGGCAGTTTTGGCTCTGGATTTTGGGTGTCCCATGGGAAAAATGGGCACCTTACTCTCCACTGTCCAAAAGATGAGGGCAAGAGAGGTGGGGGCTCCTCTTGCAGCTCTTATCCCTGCTAAGTCCTTTGAGATTGCAGGTGAAAAGAGAGCAATAGTGAGAAGTAGGAGGACCAGAACCAGGAGTCTTGTGGGGGTGGGGGGGAATAGCAAGTACCTGATGATACTGACCCTTGATGCCAGTCCTTTCCAGTGAGAAAAGGAGGGGCAAAAAACAGGAGCGAAGGCAAGGCAAGTTGCAAGAGATACAAAGGAATCAAAAGGATCAGGATTTAAAGAACTAAAAAAAAAAATACAGGCCAGATGCCGCTAAAATAACTATTAATACCTTGATTATCTTTGACGGCCAGATCAACAAGTTCCTCCATCCAGGTTTAGATATTGGTAGAGCTTATTCATTTCAGCTTTGGAAGATGAGGTTTGTACTTATAATGGCAGCACACAATATCCTTACATGTTGGCAGGATGTCATGAACTCTCACTTCAATGGTATATGACTCAAACCAAGATTAAGAACAGGACATAGGTGTGTAGGATCAATAACAATGTTAATTTGTGCCTTTACCTTTTGCCGTAATGGAACTGTGATATGACAAGATCATAACATCTCAACTAGAGTTCCTGCAGGCATAGGGCAAATCAGCAACAGTTGTAATACAAATTTGTAAAATAACCAGTCAGAAACAAATTCCACTTATTTCAATGGGATTAATCCCAAATGAGGTAGAAAGTTAGACATTATGAGCGGCACAAAACTGACCACCCCTATTTCACAGCATTGGCTGCCTCTGGAAAGCGTACAACCTTAAGACACAAGACAAGTAAGAACTCAGATAATGTCAAGGTGGGAAGGGGGCAAAATTTGACATTAGGACAGCCTTTTTTTTTTTTTTTTTGCTGCAACAACATCACAAGCAGCCCCTTTTTTGAACTGCCTAGTTCTGCCTCTTTGCTTTTAAAACCTCTAATCCTCAAAGTGTTCCACTCTCATAAGACCGATCAAATGGAGTTTGCTGTTCTTGTGGAACACTTTTTCAATGGGGTGTGGAATGAAAAAAGAAGAATGACACGACCGCAGTCAGGGCTTGAATACGGATGGAGTTTACACAACACGTATGATTAATGAGTTTCATTTCTTCAGTGATCTACTATGAACTGTCCCAAGAGGAGATTAAAGATGGGTCTGAATTAAGTTAGTGATATAAATATTTAATCATGTAGCTTCAAGGAAGGACAAATAAAAGGAAAACAGTGCTGCTATATACAAAGGAAGGCAAGAAAGCAGCAGACACAGCAGCCATTAATATAAATGGCTAAATTCCAGTTGTGCTTCAGCCCCATTATAAACTGTATTGCTGTGTTTAGAGCCGAAAAGTGCTTTGGATGCACCTAGATCCTCATGGTTTTGATGTGTATGGATCAAAATGAAAAACCCCTGGTGATCTGATGGATGCAGTATTCTGTTGTAGAGGAAGCCGAAGCCAATGAGCCAGCTTTAAAGTGCATCCATTGAAAGGCCAGAAAATTAGGGTGGCCAGGTATCCTCTTTTACAGAGGATAGCCCTCTATTTGAAGACATTCTCTATTTCAAGGGGTGTCCTGAGAAGAACCATAAGGACTATTATCCAATTAACACCTGGGCAGCACATTGAACAGGCAAGCACACAGGTCACTTGGTCACAGTCTTCCACACTATAGTGAGAACATCAAAGAGCCAGGAGCAAATTGATGGGATTATTTAGCAATGATGCCTTAGGAAGGCAATTAGCAGAGAAAATACAAAAGGACAAAACAGACAGGCCTATCCAGATGAATTTTAAGATGTTTTTAATGTTGTATTGTTCTCTTGCTTTTTAAAAATTTTAACTGTTATGATTTTTATGTTTATATTGTTGCTGTTCCCCGCCTCGATCCGGAGGGAGAGGCGGGTTACAAATAAATATTATTATTATTATTATTATTATTATTATTATTATGAGTATTTACCAATCCCACGTGCACACAGGCTACTTTAGAACAACAAAAAGAGACCACACCCTTCTTCAGTGAAGGAAAGAAAAACAATTTTGCTCAGAAATATTCTTGCATATACAATACAGGTACTCAGAAGAGTCTGTTCAGTTCATTGTGCATTCCATTACACCAGGAGAAGTGAGAGAACAAACACATCCCCTCCCAGCAATGAAGGAGGCCAGAAAGAAAGGGAGGAGCATAAGGAAGAAATCACAGAAAACCATATTGTAGGCTGTACAGATCACAAGGGTAACTGTGGTCAAAATTCCCAAGAACTAACTAATTGCAACACTGCCCCCTTCTAATAGCTTGGGGACAAGATCATAACATAAATAGCATATCCTTTATATTTGCTCTGAAAAACCACTGACCCAGCAAGCAAAATGCAATTTACCAGCCATATATTGTGGCCTACTGGATTAGTGATGGAGTGAAAATCTGCCTGGGCCCATGAGTGCTGCGGAGCCTCCTCATCTGGCCCTACTAGGCCATGACGGACATGCCTGGTGAATTTTTGCCCCATTGCTGCTGCAGGATAAAGACAGCGGATATTACCACAGCAGGGGAAAGGACTAAGGGTGAGCACAGGTCAGGGTGGAAGTGAGTTCCGCCCCGACATTACCACAGCAAAAGAATTTATGCAATTTCCCCAAAGCTGGGGAAATTGCATATTTCTCCCTCTACTCTAGGGAAATTGTATTTCTCCCCCCCCCCCTTAAAGAACCTAAAGGCACTATTAACAGGGGTTTTAAGGCCCACATCAGCAGTGGGAAGAGAAACACAATTTCCACAAGCCTGGGGAAATCACATATTTTCCCCCCTCCGCTTTAATGGCAGCCACCACCATTAGAGTGGAGGGGGGAAATATGTGATTTCCCCAGCCTTGGGGAAATTGTGTTTCCCTCCCTCCCCCTCCCCTGCCAATCATGGCCTTAAAGGCCCTCATGGATTAATGACATGCCGGGGAATTGCGCACTTTCCGGAGGCTTTGCCTCCCTCCCCACATGCCAATCATGGCCACACAATTGGTGGGAGGCAGAAGGGAGGCAACATATGCTTTCCGGTACCTCCAGAAAATGTGCAATTTCCCAGTACACTAATGGTGCACTTGGAGAATCATGCACTTTCCAGCAGCCTCGGAAAGTGTACATTGTCGAGCGCTGGGCCGGTTAGGCTCCTGTAACAGGGCAAGCCAAGCAGCCCTTGGCAAACTCATGGGGCAGACACCCCACGACTTTTTCATTCTCTGTACTGGGTATTTAAGATCTCTTCCTCCCATTTTTGCAGTCACAGACAAGCAGCACAAATTGGGGGCATGTTGAGCTCCTGATAGGCAGATCACATGGCTGGTAGTCCTCATTTGGTCTGGTAACAAGTGGTAAAGGCCTGATTATGTATTGCAAGGGTGGACAATCTGTAGGGTAGGCTGACCAGGTGGCTCGGGATTTCCCGGTCCTAACCGGGAATCCAGAGGCCAACCGGGCCAACCGGGCCAACCGGGGGAAAACCGGGGTGGCGGGGGGTCACGCGGCGGTGGCAGCGAGACCCGGAGGCGGTGGAGGAGCTCGGGAAGCGGACGCCCCTGCAGGTAAGCACAAAGGGGGGCTCTTACCTGCTGGGGCGGCCGCTTCCCGGGCTCCTCCGCCGCCTTTGCCGCCGCTGCCGGGCTCGTAAGGCCAGAGGCCGCGCGGAACAGGCAGGAGAGGGCCGGATCCGGAAGTGACGTAACCGGCCCTCTCCCGCCTCTTCCGCGCAGCCTCTGGCCTCCTTGGGGCTCAATCGCGATGGCGATGAGCCCTGAGGAGCCCGGACGCCCACGCCCGCCTCTTCCGCGCGGGCGTCCGGGCTCCTCGAGGCTCGTCGCCATTGCGACGAGCCCTAGAAAGGCCAGAGGCCGCGCGGAAGAGACGGGAGAGTGCCGGTTACGTCACTTCCGGATCTGGCCCTCTCCCGCCTCTTCCGCGCGGGCGGCGACGGAGGACCCCGCGCGGCTGCGCGGGCGGCAGCGGAGGACCCCGCGCGGCTGCGCGGGCGACGGAGGAACCCAGCGGTAGGTCCAGGCTGGGTTTTTTTTGCGGGGGGGGGGGTGGCTTGGTGGGGGGGTTGTTTTGGGTGGGGGGGCGGGGGGGACCGGGATTTTGACTTTTAAAATCTGGTCAGCCTACTGTAGGGTGACCAGATAAAATCCAGGTCAGGGCTCATGTAACTTTAACAGTTGTAGAGAAAAAGGAATTTCAGCCAGTGTCATTTGTATGCAATTAGTTCCTGGTGAAATTCCCTCTTCATCACAACTGTTAAAGTTGCAGGGGCCCTGCCTTCTTTTGTATATGATCATTCTAGTATAATGTATGCACCTTTAACTGTTGTGAGGAAGAGGGAATATCACCAGGAACTAATTGCATACAAATGACACTGGCTGAAATTCCCTTTTCTCTACAACTGTTAAAGTTACATGAGCCCTGACCTGGATTTTATCTGGTCAGCCTAAAAATCTGTGACCCTCCACATGTTTTGGCTTAGAACCCCTATTAGACCTAGCCAGCAAACCAGTGGTAAGGAATCATAGGCGCTATAGGCCCAAATATCTGGAGAGCCACAAGTCACCCACCTGTGTTATACTGAATCAGGTAGTTGCAACCTTGCAGATGACTGTAGAAATTGCAGCTAGGGATGTGCACTGGATCGGACCCGATCCACGATCCGAGTCCGGTCCAGTGGGAAATCGGATAAATTATCCGATTTCCGATCCCGCAGCTGGATCGGCCGATCCAATCCGAACCGGTCCGAAAAAGCTCCGAACCGGTTCGGCGGATCGGCGGATCGGCGGGCGCCCACTGGCGCCCACCGCCGCTTCCATTGGCGGGCGCCAGCGGGCGCCCGCCGATGAAAGTGGACAGCGGGGGGGGGAGGAGGGGGGCACTTACCTTCTCGGCCCGGTGGCTCCCGTCCGGCGCCAGCGCCTACTACTACTAGCAGGCTCCGCGGCCTGCTCTAGGGTGGCGCGCCGGGTGATGTCATCACCCGGCGCGCTACTCTAGAGCAGGCCGCGGAGCCTGCTGGTAGTAGTAGGCGCCGGCGCCGGACGGGAGCCACCGGGCCGGGAAGGTAAGGAGGGGGTGCGTGGAGGGGAGGAGGGGGCGCGCGGAGGGGGGAGGGGGGAGGGGGGCCCTTACCTTTCCGGCCCGGCGGCTCCCGTCCGGCGCCGGCGCCTACTATTCCCAGCAGGCTCCGCGGCCTGCTCTAGGGTGGCGCGCCGGGTGATGTCATCACCCGGCGCGCTACTCTAGAGCAGGCCGCGGAGCCTGCTGGTAGTAGTAGGCGCCGGCGCCGGACGGGAGCCGCCGGGCCGGAAAGGTAAGGAGGGGGTGCGTGGAGGGGAGGAGGGGGCGCGCGGAGGGGGGAGGGGGGCCCTTACCTTTCCGGCCCGGCGGCTCCCGTCCGGCGCCGGCGCCTACTATTCCCAGCAGGCTCCGCGGCCTGCTCTAGGATGGCGCGCCGGGTGATGTCATCACCCGGCGCGCTACTCTAGAGCAGGCCGCGGAGCCTGCTGGAAGTAGTAGGCGCCGGCGCCGGACGGGAGCCGCCGGGCCGGAAAGGTAAGGAGGGGGTGCGTGGAGGGGAGGAGGGGGCGCGCAGAGGGGGGAGGGGGGCCCTTACCTTTCCGGCCCGGCGGCTCCCGTCCGGCGCCGGCGCCTACTATTCCCAGCAGGCTCCGCGGCCTGCTCTAGGATGGCGCGCCGGGTGATGTCATCACCCGGCGCGCTACTCTAGAGCAGGCCGCGGAGCCTGCTGGAAGTAGTAGGCGCCGGCGCCGGACGGGAGCCGCCGGGCCGGAAAGGTAAGGAGGGGGTGCGTGGAGGGGAGGAGGGGGCGCGCGGAGGGGGGAGGGGGGAGGAGGGGGCGCGCGGAGGGGGGAGGGGGGAGGGGGGCCCTTACCTGCCCGGCCCGGCGGCTCCCGTCCGGCGCCGGCGCCTACTACTACCAGCAGGCTCCGCGGCCTGCTCCAGGGTGGCGCGCCGGGTGATGTCATCACCCGGCGCGCTACTCGAGAGTAGGCCGCGGAGCCCGCTGGTAGTAGCCGCCGGCGCCGGACGTGCCGAGAAGGTAAGTGGCGGGGAAGGGGGCTTACCCCCCCCCGGAGCCGTCCGCTTCTATCCGCTGGCGCCCGCGGGCGCCAGCGGATGGAAGCAGGCGGCCCCAGGGGGGGTAGGGAGCGCGGGGGAGGGGGTTTACCTGCCGGGGCCGTCCACAGCGGACGGCCCCGGGGGGGGGGAGGGAGTTAGTCCCCCCCTTACCCACCCGCCGCCATTTTTTCCTCATAGACTTGCATTGCAATGCAAGTCTATGGGGAAAAAAATGGCGGCCGATCCAAAAATTTCCGATTTTTGGATCGGGATCGGACTCGATCCGGTCCGGGGGGCCTCCGATTTTGTCCGAACCGGTCCGGGACAAAATTGGAGGTCCCGATCCGGGTCCCGATCCGATCCGGGGGGTCCGTGCACACCCCTAATTGCAGCTATTATTATGAAAGTAGGATTCATATATGGAAGTATCTAGCTTCCATGAGAAAGGATTTTCTGTACAAAGACTTCAAGCATATTTACTCTTTGATAAGAAGAAATACTGCTACTTCTAGCCTCCTAGTGGAAGCACCCCCAACACATCGATCTGTTTGCAGAGCCAGCATATTAATTAACCTACACTCTGCCTTGAGCTTTCAAATAAACTGCAGAAAAGCTTAGTAAAACTGTATCTTTTTAACACAATTTACATGCACACTTAACAGAGGTATTTCCCAGGGGAGTGTTTCTGCATAGATAAAATCTGTGCAGCAACTAGACTTTGATTTTTAAAGATGGCACAGCTGGATTCATCAAAGGAAGATTAGGAATTAATGGAAATCTGTGTTTGCTTTACTTTTTAATGTTGGAACTCTGTATTTCAGTAGATTTTTCTTCCTTTTAAAGTTTTATGAGAGAGTGAGTGAACTTTGCATCCCAAGCAATAATGCTTTTGTGTGTGTGTGCTTAAGTTTTATTTGGTACAGCACGTGCTTTACAGGGAAAAGATCCCAGGTCCAATCCCCAGCATCTCCAGTTAAGAACCCTAGAGAACCACTGCCAGTCAGCATTGGCAGTATTTGTCTAGATGGACCAATGATCCGACTAAATATAAGGCCACTTCCTGTGTTCCTATTTGGATATTTCATTCTTCATTAGTTCCAAAATCACTGGGATGATGAAAATATGACATTCCTGGTCTTCCATCCATGGTAAAGAGTTTAGGAGTATGTTATTGGCTTATACACACCATCTCCTTCCCTTCTTCCTTCTAGCCCATGAATTCCCTGAACTGCTTTAATATAATATATGCAATGCATCAGTACAACCATCACTAATATTAACCAGGCTTGCCCTCATAATTAGAATTTTTTTAACCAGGATTTGGGCTTGCGTTCTTTGGACCAGGGAGTGGCAGGAGATCTACACCAAGGATATGACCCTTTGAAAACAATTTGAAAACAGCATATGGACTGTGTCCAGGGCCACAACAGTTGTCAATACCATTATAAACTGTTATAAAGTACTAGTGTAGATCCTGTGAGCCCACACGTCTCATCAGGTTAGGAAATCCATAATGTTACATCTGCACCAGCCAACTAAATAGGAATTCTTGTTTCATTATGAGTTTTGTTCTTTCTCGAATGTTACACAAATTGGCCACACAATCGTTAGTGAGTTTGTTTTAACCAGTCAGTTCCAAAGTGATGTAATGATTACTTCAGAATATAGGAGGAAAGTTAAGGTATTTCCTTTTGGATTACAATATCATGGTGGAAATATAGCAATCTATTTAGGGCACAATCCTACAGACAGAAAAAATAATCCTATGCTTCCTAGCATGCCCCAGCCAGGTAGGATTGCACCCTTAATTCATAATAGGTTGACCAAAATGTGGCCACCTTTGCTATACAATTTCAAACTGCCTGCTTAATTTGTCTTAGGCAAAATTGACAGCCTGAAATGTAAATTGTACATTCACTGCTTCATTACTATTTGATCATGCTGTCCTATCTAACCCCTGTCTATATTTCAAAAGGTCAGTATTAATTGCCTTAAGACACAATCCTATGCATGTTTAGTCAGAAAAAAGGCCTACAACTACCAACATGCCCCAGCCATGGCATTCTGAGAGTTGTAGGCTTTTTTTCTATCCAAATATGCATAGGATTCCACCCTTAATCACACCCACACCCACACACACCCTGTTTCAGCATCATCTACTTAATGTATAAATAAATTGATGTTTCCTCGCCCTTCTTTTTTTTTTAGCCTTTAACAACTAAGTCTTCTACAATATATTAATGCACCATGTGCCTTAATTTATATCCTGCTATTGTTTGAATATGTGACTTTACTGGTTATAGAAGAAATTGTGTTAACAGGAGCAGCTTATCACCATTTAAGCACTATATCAAGAGAATCTAAACTTGATACATTTTCCTTTCTAGAAATAAATTCTCCTCCACAGAAAAATGGGAGCAGCTTGCTTTTCCTGAATCAGCCACTCACAGTGCAGTCCTAGATAATATTAGGGATGTGCACTGACCCCCCGGATCGGATCGGATAGCGGATCGGAATCGGACCTGGGGGGTCGGATCGGATCGGATCGGATCGGAGGCTGGTCGGATCGGATCGGACCAGATGTCCGATCCGGATCGGACGCCATTTTGAATGCTTTTTCCCATAGCCAAGTATTGTTTTACAAAAACGCCTATAACTTTTTCATTTTTAAAGATAGAAGGATGAAACTTGGGGACATTGTAGACTGGTTAGGGATAGTTATCTGTGAGAAATTTCAGAAAGATTGGTGCATGCGTTTTGTGGCAATTAATTTTTTAATAAATACCCAGGAATGCTTATAACTTTGTCATTTTTAAAGTTACAAACATGAAACTTTGCCACATTGTAGGAGGTACCTTGCGACCTATGTGTGTGAAATTTCAGAAACATAGGTGCTTGCCTTGTGTGGCAATTAATTTTAGAAAAATGGGTAGTAGTGGGGTAAATACAGTTACGCCTCCCATTTTTTTATTTTTTAAGATACAAACAGGAAACTTGGGCACATTACAGATACCACTTTCCTTGATATGTGAGTGAAATTTCAGAAACATTGGAGCTTGCCTTGTGTGGCAATTAAGTTTTGAAACAATGAGGAAAGAAACACCTATAACTTTGTCATTTTTAAAGTTACACACATGAAACTTTGCCACATTGTAGGTGGTACCTTGGGACCTATGTGTGTGAAATTTCAGAAACATAGGTGCTTGCCTTGTGTGCCAATTAATTTTAGAAAAATGGGTAGTAGTGGGGCAAATACAGTTACGCCTCCCATTTTTTTAGTTTTGAAGATACAAACAGGAAACTTGGGCACATTACAGGGAACACTTCACTTGATATGTGTGTAAAATTTCAGAAACATTGGTGCTTGCCTGGTGTGGCAATTAATTTTTGAAACAATGAGGGATTCATTGGACAGCACTTGCCCATAGGGATTCATTGGACAGTACTTTCCCATAGGGAATCATTGCATTGCACTTTCCCATAGGGAATCATTGCATTGCACTTTCCCATAGGGAATCATTGCATTGCACTTTCCCACTGAGAAATACAGTTATGCCTCCCACATTTTTATTTTTGAAGATACAAACAGGAAACTTGGGCACATTGTAGACTGGTTAGGGATAGTTATCTGTGAGAAATTTCAGAAAGATTGGTGCATGCGTTTTGTGGCAATTAATTTTTTAATAAATACCCAGGAATGCCTATAACTTTGTCATTTTTAAAGTTACACACATGAAACTTTGCCACATTGTAGGTGGTACCTTGGGACCTATGTGTGTGAAATTTCAAAAACGTAGGTGCTTGCCTTGTATGGCAATTAATTTTAGAAAAATGGGTAGTAGTGGGGTAAATACAGTTACGCCTCCCATTTTTTTATTTTTTAAGATACAAACAGGAAACATGGGCACATTACAGGGAACACTTCACTTGATAGGTGTGTAAAATTTCCGAAAGCTGGGTCCAGGCATGTGGTGGCAATTAATTTTTGAAACAATGAGGAAAGAAACGCCTATAACTTTTTTATTTTAAAAGTTAGAAGTCTGAACATTGCTCACTTTGTAGATGGGTTAGGGGTAGATATGTGTCAGAAATTTCAGAATGATAGGTCCAGGCATTTGATGGCTATGGAATTTTTAGATTAAATGTTTCAAAAAATGTTCCACAGAGGCCAGGTCTTCCTTTCCTCCCCCTCCCGCTTCCCGCGAAGAAAAGGAAACACTGTCTCGTCTCGATCCCTTTGATCCTTGCTAGTATCCATTACAGGGCTCGTGTCTGCTTTCCTACTTTCACTTTTTACTCAAGCAGACACGAGCCCTGTAATGGATACTAGCAAGGATCAAAGGGATCGAGACGAGACAGTGTTTCCTTTTCTTCGCGGGAAGCGGGAGGGGGAGGAAAGGAAGACCTGGCCTCTGTGGAACATTTTTTGAAACATTTAATCTAAAAATTCCATAGCCATCAAATGCCTGGACCTATCATTCTGAAATTTCTGACACATATCTACCCCTAACCCATCTACAAAGTGAGCAATGTTCAGACTTCTAACTTTTAAAATAAAAAAGTTATAGGCGTTTCTTTCCTCATTGTTTCAAAAATTAATTGCCACCACATGCCTGGACCCAGCTTTCGGAAATTTTACACACCTATCAAGTGAAGTGTTCCCTGTAATGTGCCCATGTTTCCTGTTTGTATCTTAAAAAATAAAAAAATGGGAGGCGTAACTGTATTTACCCCACTACTACCCATTTTTCTAAAATTAATTGCCATACAAGGCAAGCACCTACGTTTTTGAAATTTCACACACATAGGTCCCAAGGTACCACCTACAATGTGGCAAAGTTTCATGTGTGTAACTTTAAAAATGACAAAGTTATAGGCATTCCTGGGTATTTATTAAAAAATTAATTGCCACAAAACGCATGCACCAATCTTTCTGAAATTTCTCACAGATAACTATCCCTAACCAGTCTACAATGTGCCCAAGTTTCCTGTTTGTATCTTCAAAAATAAAAATGTGGGAGGCATAACTGTATTTCTCAGTGGGAAAGTGCAATGCAATGATTCCCTATGGGAAAGTGCAATGCAATGATTCCCTATGGGAAAGTGCAATGCAATGATTCCCTATGGGAAAGTACTGTCCAATGAATCCCTATGGGCAAGTGCTGTCCAATGAATCCCTCATTGTTTCAAAAATTAATTGCCACACCAGGCAAGCACCAATGTTTCTGAAATTTTACACACATATCAAGTGAAGTGTTCCCTGTAATGTGCCCAAGTTTCCTGTTTGTATCTTCAAAACTAAAAAAATGGGAGGCGTAACTGTATTTACCCCACTACTACCCATTTTTCTAAAATTAATTGGCACACAAGGCAAGCACCTATGTTTCTGAAATTTCACACACATAGGTCCCAAGGTACCACCTACAATGTGGCAAAGTTTCATGTGTGTAACTTTAAAAATGACAAAGTTATAGGTGTTTCTTTCCTCATTGTTTCAAAACTTAATTGCCACACAAGGCAAGCTCCAATGTTTCTGAAATTTCACTCACATATCAAGGAAAGTGGTGTCTGTAATGTGCCCAAGTTTCCTGTTTGTATCTTAAAAAATAAAAAAATGGGAGGCGTAACTGTATTTACCCCACTACTACCCATTTTTCTAAAATTAATTGCCACACAAGGCAAGCACCTATGTTTCTGAAATTTCACACACATAGGTCGCAAGGTACCTCCTACAATGTGGCAAAGTTTCATGTTTGTAACTTTAAAAATGACAAAGTTATAAGCATTCCTGGGTATTTATTAAAAAATTAATTGCCACAAAACGCATGCACCAATCTTTCTGAAATTTCTCACAGATAACTATCCCTAACCAGTCTACAATGTCCCCAAGTTTCATCCTTCTATCTTTAAAAATGAAAAAGTTATAGGCGTTTTTGTAAAACAATACTTGGCTATGGGAAAAAGCATTCAAAATGGCGTCCGATCCGGATCGGACCTCATCGGATCGGATCGGATCGGATCGGAGGTTGGCCGGATCGGATCGGATCGGATCGGATTTTCCCGATTTTGGGTCGGATCGGATTCGGATCGTGGATCGGATCCGATCCGATGCACACCCCTAGATAATATGGCTTGATTGGGCAGATCAGTTTCACATGTGTGTAAAGCCTGTGAATGAAAATTATGCTTCTTGAATGTGTCCTGGCTTACACAACTGCCCTCCATGTGGTGAATGCTTTCCTCTCCATCCTTCAACCATCTTGTCTGACTTTCATTCTCACTAGACAAGCCTGAAATGTTCGACATGAGCATGCAACTTGTTTGTAGCAGCATTCAAAACACATTTGGCATGATCCAGTGGGATAGATTGTACTTTCTGCATTGGGAGACATGCTTAACTCTCCCATTAAAATCAATGGGATGGACAGAAGAAGGCCATGCTGGATTTTCATAAGGCTTAATTTTCACTGTACAGTTGTGCTTTCTGATGCAAAAAAATGTTTACAAAGGTAATGTTACATAACAACATAAGAGCCATAATGCATCAGACCAAGAGCCTGTCCAGCATTGTGTTCTCAGAGTGACCAACCAGATACCTATGAGAAGCCACAATGACTAGTAGCCATTGATAGCCTTATTTTCCATTCTTCCATTCCACTTTTGTCTGCATGTTGTGCCCCTGCTCATAAAACTTTTTCACTTGATTTACTTCTGCCCGGGTGGCTTGGAAGAATGGACTCCCATTGCTTAGGCAAACAGGCTGATCCCCCTTCCCTTGACGTGCTGCATTAGCAGTTTCATTACACATCAAGACTTCCAGTGTGATTCAAGCAATGGATAATTGCATATGGCCAATTGGACTAATTAGACAGAATGTGGATCGGAATATCTATTTGAATGCAGATACCAATATCACCCATCCACATTGTATTTCTTTCCATTAGATTCTCTTTTAGATTTGCCTTTGAATACATTTCCCTATCCAATTCTGTCCCAACTGAGCACCACTGGGGCATTTCTGAATCATCTTCCTTGGCAATGGGATCACATTCTTGCTGCGTCCAGACAACACAAGTGTTCAATAGTGGGTTAAAAGTCAACTCCATGGTTGATTATCAAGGGGGTACTCCCCACATGACATGATTATAATCAACCAAGGTGTGGATTAAGGCCAGTGTCAAGTTGACTATTAGTCAACAGTGTGCTTGATTGACATCCCCTGTCCTCACCCCCCCATTCCTCCTGCTGGTATCCCATCAGCCATTGCGAGTTCTGCAAGTTGGACTAGAGTGGCAGCCACGACTTTGGTTGCTCTTGCCAGGGGACTCTTTATTTCCAAAAGTAACCAACTGTGTGCAACAAAATAGTGACTGAAACATGACAACCAACGGTTGTTCAAGTAATCAACTCTGCAGAGCATTGGTTATTTGCATTGATTATTTCTTCTGAATAGCCAACTGTGGAGGGAAAAGTCCAGACAGATGACACAATAACCCACCATTGACTATTTAACCCACCGTTGGTTATTGTGTTGTCCGAACCCAATCTCTCTCTACCCACCAACTCCCAGGCCTATGTGAATTCTATTGCAAACGGGTGCAAAATATCTGTAAAGTTAGGTGCATTTCATATGGAGCAGAAATATTCATGAAATCCCCCCCACACACACACACACACCTTTTTTTCTTCTTCAACACCAGTTAAAAATGATTGACTTTGGCTGGATTGTGCCCATAGGGCATCCAACTGATTTTTTAGATTGTTGAGCTATGTGTTACATAAATTAGGGCTGCAGTCCTTTATGCACTTCCCTGGGAATAAGTCCCATTGCATTCAGCATACCAGTTGCTCGGTCCTGCGCTAGGCCCTCCTGTGCATGCTTTGCCACAGGCCAAAAGAGATTGGCTCATCCCATCGCTTTCATGCAGTTGTCAATTCTTAATTACGATCAGTAAATGTGCCTGCAAAACAAAACTGTTGTAATGTAACAATAACCAATCTGCAATGCATTGTATAAAAGGCGGAAATGTGCAAAAGCAGCACAAATGGGCCCATATACGTACATTAGCAGGGAGCGGGGCGGAATACAGGATTGTACTTTCAAAATACACAATGGAGAACTAGTGCACAAATCCTAGGAGACTGACATCCAGAAGTGCAGCCTGATTTAAAAGTCTCGTCAGATGTAATAGATTTTTTTCCCCTCTGTTTAGTTTTTATTTTGTTTTCAAGGCAAAAAATAACCAGACATTCTAATTCCTCATGCTGGCTATTAGTCCTTTCCTCTTTTCATGCCATTCTTAGGGCAGTAAATTATAAATGGTTACTGCTGCCTGCTACAATCCTCTTTTATTGCATTCCTCCCCTGCTTTCGTAATTGGGCCTATTAGTATTGCTTTTGCACATTTCCAGCTTTTGTATAATAAATTGCACAGTGGTTGTCATTACATCACAACAGCTTTGTGATACTTATATGCAACAGTCGGGCACATTTATCCGTGGGGGGTCTAAAGCACACTGCACATTTGCTACAGAATCGGAGAACGTCCCCGCCTCGATTGCATGTGATGTTGTGGAATATATTCCTCTACTAGGTACAGGGACTTCTGGCTCTTTGCTGTACTGATCACTAGTGCTATATTTAGGATACTGAAGTTCCCAGCATCTGTGTCACATGCATATTAATAGCCTGTCATGTTCTATGGGTACTGCTGGAGAATTGCTGTCCCCTTCAATATTTCAACTTGGTCATGAAATATTACTTATGTGCTTTGAGAGACAGAATAACTAAATTATAAATGATATACTACGTGATTTGCAGTAATTAATTGTCATGTGTGGGCATACAATATAATGCATTCATACTACAACTGTAGCAGTGGACTTCATGTATGGTAAATTACTCTCCATAACTAGAGAGCAAAAATCCCTTCCCCAACAAAGAAGTGTATTGATCTTATATTTATTTTTGATGTTCTAATATTTAGAATTGATATATCATTTATCTTAACCATGAGACTAACTTGCTGAAAAATTCCATGCTGCCATTGGAATTCTGTATGAATTAAGTAGTCATTTCAGGATGTCCATGATTGACATGACATAATCTATAGTCTGTATATGGAGTGATGTGGCTGATAAATCTATTCCTGGTTAATTGCTCCTAGTATATATATATACAGAGAGAGAGAGAGAGGTATTTTCCAAAGAAGTAGAAGAGACCTATAATATCAGCTTTCATCTCTACAGTTCAATCATAATATTTATTTTATCCCCTATTAGGATTTCAGGGTGTTGTCCAGCCAATTATATCACAATAGTATTAAAATAAGAAAACACAGGTAAAATCCTTATCACAAAATAAAATTTGAATCAGCTTAAAATGTATCACTTTCAGGTTTCCATAAAAATTTGCAAACTCAAATAAGAGGATTTCCATGGCATTAAGAAATATATTAAATAAACATATTTATTTAAATATCTATTTAAGAATTGAAGAAGTTTTACCGTCCTAAAGATGACACAGTACATTAGCTAATTTGTCATATCGTGATTCCAGCACAAGGGACCAAAGATTTAAACATGTATAGAAAGGATATATTGAAATTAATATGGCTTACTTCTGGCCAATGCTTCTTTTGCATAGGAAGGATCAGGCTTTAGAGAGCTTATGTTTGACAGAACTACACTGTTTATATTTTTAAACTCTTTTAAAATTATATTTGACAAAACTATGATTTTAAAGCAAAAAGTTCAACCTAGTCCTATACATATTTACTTACCAAATTCAATGAGGCTTATTCCCAAGTAAGGGTGCATAGGATTACAACCTAAGTCCTCTTTTAAAAAATATTTTGCAGAAACCTGGGACACTGTTATCTCAATTAGCAAAACTGGAGTAAGTGCTAGTAGTATATAACAATGCTTTGTGATGGTAACTAGAAGCCATTTTAGTGCTAAAGGGCAGTATCTAGCTCTCTCCTTCTCCCAGTGGAATGGCAGATGGACAGTGGCAGAATTAGGCTGACCAGATAAAATCCAGGTCAGGGCTCATGTAACTTTAACAGTTGTAGAGAAAAGGGAATTTCAGCCAGAGTCATTTGTATGCAATTAGTTCCTGGTGAAATTCCCTCTTTATCACAACAGTTAAAGGTGCATACACTATACTAGAGTGACCATATACAAAAAGAAGGCAGGGCCCCTGCAACTTTAACTGTTGTGATGAAGAGGGAATTTTACCAGGAGCTAACTGCATACAAATGACACTGGCTGAAATTCCCTTTTCTCTACAACTGTTAAAGTTACAAGAGCCCTGACCTGGATTTTATCTGGTCAGCCTAGGCAGAATGGATTTCTCCTTCTCACTGCAGTCTTTTGTGAGCCCCCTAAATCTTCTTTGGATGGTTGGGAGACTTCCAGAGCAGACCTAGGATGTGTGTAAAGCCTGCAGGGAGTAGAAGAGAAAGGAGAAGTCCTAGTGCATGAATGGACGCTTGCATGTGCATATTGTTGGTTAGATGGAACTCCTAGTAGGAAATCCTTGAGTGAACGAGTACATAGACTTTTAAATTTTTTATACATGATGGTAAGCATTGGCAAGCAAACATTTAGAAATAATAGGAAACTAAAAATGTTGACCATGCTTTCAGAAAGTACTCATAGTACAAAAATAATCAATGCTAGGCTGACCATATGAAAAGGAGGACAGGGCTCATGTAACTTTAACAGTTGTAGAGAAAAGGGAATTTCGGTCAGTGTCATTTGTATGCAATTAGTTCCTGGTGAAATTCCCTTTTCATCACAACAGTTAAAGTTGCAGGGGCCCTGCCCTCTTTTGTATATGGTCACTCTAGTATAGTGCTTGCAACTTTAACTGTTGTGATGAAGAGGGAATTTTACCAGGAACTAATTGCATACAAATGACACTGGCTGAAATTCCCTTTTCTCTACAACTGTTAAAGTTACATGAGCCCTGTCCTCCTTTTCATATGGTCAGTCTAATCAATGCTTGGCTTTGCTCAGTGACTATTACTTTTGTGATCTGCAAGCACCAACTGGGCCGTTCACAATTTTCCTTTGCTGAAAATGCAAAATAATAGACTATCCTTTGTTTTTCTATAAATATCGAAGAGGAATCTGTTCCCATTTTCATTTTATGCCTAGAACACCTGAAAATTGTTCAGTTGTGGCTGTGGAATTGCCTACCCATTCTCCATTTGTTAAGAAGAGCATTATTTTCCATGCTAGCAGCCTTTCACAGGGAGAAAAAAAGGGGTTTTTTTTTTTAGGGATGTGCACTGGATCGGACCCGATCCACGATCCGAGTCCGGTCCAGTGGGAAATCGGATAAATTATCCGATTTCCGATCCAACAGCTGGATCCGCCGATCCAGTCCGAACCGATCCGAAAAGGGTCCAAACCGGTTCGGCGAATCGGCGGGCGCCCACTGGCGCCCACTGCCGCTTCCATTGGCGGGCGCCAGCGGGTGCCCGCTGATGAAAGTGGACAGCGGGGGTGGGAGGAGGGGGGCCCTTACCTTCCCGGCCCGTCTGCTCCTGTCCGGCGCCGGCGGCTACTACCAGCGGGCTCCGCGGCCTGCTCCAGGGTGGCGCGCCGGGTGATGTCATCACCCGGCGCGCTACTCGAGCAGGCCACGGAGCCCGGTGGTAGTAGCCGCCGGTGCCGGACGGGAGCGGACGGGCCGGGAAGGTAAGCAGGAGGTGCGTGGAGGGGAGGAGGGGGCGCACGGAGGGGGGGATGGGGGCCCTTACCTTTCCGGCCCGTCTGTTCCCGTCCGGCGTCGGCGGCTACTACCAGCGGGCTCCGCGGCCTGCTCCAGGGTGGCGCGCCGGGTGATCACCTGGCGCGCTATTCGAGAGCAAGCCGGAAAGCCGGCTGGCGGTAGCCACTGGCGCCGGATGGGAGCGAACGGCCCTAAAAGGTAAGCAGTGGCGGGGAAGGGGGCTTACCCCCCCGGAGCCGTCTGCTTCTATCCGCAGGCGCCCACGGGCGCCAGCGGATGGAAGCGGACAGCCCCAGGGGGGGTAGGGAGCGCGGGGGAGGGGGCTTACCTGCCGGGGCCATCCACAGCGGACGGCCCCGGGGGGGGAGGGAGTTAGGCCCCCCCTCACCCACCCGCCGCCATTTTTTCCTCATAGACTTGCATTGCAATGCAAGTCTATGGGGGGGAAAATGGCGGCCGATCCAAAAATTTCCGATTTTTGGATCGGGATCGTACTCGATCCGATCCGGGGGGCCTCCGATTTTGTCTGAACCGATCCGTGACAAAATTGGAGGTCCCGATCCGGGTACCGATCCGATCCGGGGGGTCCGTGCACACCCCTAGTTTTTTTGCATTCAAACAAATGCTTATTCTTATAATATACAAGTAGAATTTATCATGTGCTTGATTTGGTCTCAAGGATTCTTTTAAAAAATATTCATGAGCCCAGAAGCATTTATTTTGCCATTTCAGCATTGAAAAGAAATGCAACATGGGGAAATCTCATTTAATTGAGCCTAAGAACTAATATAAGTTGTTTGAGATATGGAAGAGAATGCAGATTCCTATTCTATAATGTTCTGGTCACCTGCTCTATAGTTGTCACCCATGCTGAACTGCGCTCTGAAATTGGCGCCACACAAGGAGCTCCTATGCTTGTGGACTTCTTACTGTTTATTCCAGTGGTGGAACATGATTTTCATGTGCATCAGGACTCCTACACCTATAAAGAATGATGGGACTGGTGTATGAATTAAGAACATAACAGTGGCAAAGAAGCAGTTACCCATCGCTGCATATAGCTTTGTGACTTTTGAACAAGCTGTTACTTGCCAAAGAAAGGGAGATCATAGGACAATAAGGCAGCTCCCCAAACTACTAGTCACATAAAGCAATAAATTATGGGATGCCAAAAATAATTCATCAATGTAGAACAAATCCTGGTTCCAGGGCATAAGCCTATTGATTTGGCTCATCCTCTGGGACATGCTTGGAATGTGTATTTGAATTCATTGGCTCAGATCCAGTGATTGTCACATGCACACAGTTAAGATATACAGTATGTGAGTGGCTAGATCTACACTACTACTTTATAGCGGTATTGAAGTGCACTGGTAACTGTTGTAGCACAGGACACATTCCACATACTGTTTTCATTGCGTTATTTCCTGCTTTTATTCCACATGTGTAATGATTTGACACAAGGTATTTCCCTACCCTTTGGTGAATGTTCTCATCCAGCAATGACACTATGCACAGAGCAGTTTTTTGCATACAGAGGATCTGATCCAGAATGGGTCCAGAGTCGGAGGCCTGATGAATTGGGACTGGTATACTTTATTTAGGGAATGGGAGGTTATCATTATACTTTTATGCTCATCCAGAGCTTATAGGATCAGGAGGAATACAAACTGAAATAAAAATAATTCCACAAACCACTTCCTCTATTACAAGGCAGTAAAGCTGCTGTATCTGGTTAAAAGCAAGTATTTACCCATAGGAAGTACAAAGGCTGTAATCACAGGGCAAGCTTATTCGAAATTAAGCTCCATAGCAATGAATAGAACTAACTCCCAAGAAGGTTTTAAGGTGCAAGCCAGCATAACTCCATGTACTTCACATAAGCTGGTGTGTCTGTTGAGCCATTTGGCATTTAATTTCTCAGCTGTCTCAATAATATTGATAGAAGGTTTAGTTTTCCACTTCATTTTTTTTTCCCCACATGAATACATGCATCCATTGCTGGCATACCTAGAGGCTCTGCACAACTTTCAAAAACATTTAATAATTTACCCTCCATTTACATATGGAAGGAGCTGTTGCTATTCTTGCATGAGATAGTTCACCTGCTGCAACACCCAAATTTTAATGTTATGTAAGGGGACATTAGTTACAATGTCTGGCCAAAAGACCTCTCTCCATCCTATTTCTTGTATGCCCATTTTTAGTTACTTGCTTTGGTCAGAGCTTCTGCAGAAATTTAACAGCTGAAGGACACCAAGGGCTAATCTACACTAGGCTAACCAGATAAAATCCAGGTCAGGGCTCATGTAACTTTAACAGTTGTAGAGAAAAGGGAATTTCAGCCAGTGTCATTTGTATGCAATTAGTTCCTGGTGGTATTTCCTCTTCATCACAACAGTTAAAGTTGCAGGCACTATACTAGAGGGACCATATACAAAAGAAGGCAGGGCCCCTGCAACTTTAACTGTTGTGATGAAGAGGGAATTTCACCAGGAACTAATTGTATACAAATGACACTGGCTGAAATTCCCTTTTCTCTACAACTGTTAAAGTTACAAGAGCACTGACCTGGATTTTATCTGGTCACCCTAATCTACACCTGCAGCCCTTTTGCTACAGAAGAAGGATGCTTCGAATGTTCCACAATCACAACTCATGGGGCACACACAATTGATGTTTATTGCAATTCCAGGAGTGCCATTCCAGGAGGATGTGTGTATTGGCAGAAGTGGGTGAGGCTAAGCAGATGACATGTGCAAGTGCTCACACCAGTATGTGCACTGCCATGTCACACCTGTCTACAGGGCAGGGGTTATGGTTTTTTTAAATGAGTTGTGAGGCATGTGTACGAGTGCAGATGCACAGCCACATATGGGGTGATATAAACTCCCTCAAATATGCGCTCCTGCACAGAGTATAGTTATATTTAAAACAAAACACTCGCCAATGAAACACGCCAAAACATGTGGCGGAAATGGCGGACAGGTCCACTCCCACACACCTCCGATATCCATGGGCATGCCCCTCATAGCTGATTGGCTGTTCACTGGGTCCAGAACTCATGACAAACAGCAATGACATCACAAAGGGGGGCACACCACACACGTCCTTTGAAATGGAAGCAAGAGTGCCAAATAAACCTGGCAAAAGCAGTCAGGGATATTCCAGGATAAATGAGAGGTGGAACCAAGATCACCGCAGGGACAGGTGCCCCATTAGTGAAGACTGTGATACAATCCTGCAATAAATGGCTGGTGTAGATTCCCCCCCAAGTCTATATATACATAACTTCACTACCGTAGAACAGATTTCTAAAATCTCTTCTTTTTAGGTGGGGGAGCAATAAAAATGTTGCTCATGGTAAGTATTAGATTTTGTTTTAAAATACCATACTAAAAGGAGATGGAATATGTGACAAATGAATTAAAGGCAGATCATGAAGGGAACTGTATGTGTATCTTTGTTGGAATGTCTCCATAGTAATATCAAACGAGTCCATCTGTTTTTGGTATTTTTCCTTTCTCAGACATAGGAAGAGAGAAAGACACATATACAGATGATTCAGAACATGGGAATTATGATTCTCGTACAGATCAGTCTCTGCTTATTAAAAATACGCCTACAAAACAGAAACCAGAACCTCGGACTAAGTCATCACTGAAGGTAACAGTTGTTACAATATATTGTATTCTAATTGTTATTTAAAAACAACACCAACAACAACAACACATGCATAAGTAGGTTTAATACAGAAGTGTAATATAGACTAAAGGAAAGTAACACTAAGGACAGATCATAGTAAAATAATGCTAGATCTATATGGACAAAAGAGACGTAATCTAAATCTGAAGTGTCATATCAGCCTTCCCCAACTTGGGTCCCTCTAGATTTGGACTACTATTCTGCTCCCAATTGGGTGTCATGCTATTTGTTGTATTGCCCTCTTGTCTTTGCATTTAGTATTGCTGTGAGCAAGTAATCAGATCTTACTGTTTAATCCAGTTCCCCCTCAATAGATGTAATGACTTCCTCAGGTGTGGTTCTCTGCCTGGCCATACCATTTCTTTGTTCTCAGCCTGCTCCACCCAACCACTCATTCTTCATCTACTGCAAAGTATTGATCCTCTGCATTCATTAATTATTTGTTGTTCAGGTTATGTCATCAGTAAAATTGAAGACTTACTTACATGAAAATGTAGAGTGTGTTTAATTTCCTACATGTGTTGAGACCAGAACAACTATAGCTCACATCCATTCTGACCATTGGCCATGTTGGCTGGGGCCAAAACATCTTGTTGTTGGGGAAGGCTAGTTTAGATAAAAGTGTCAGAGTTTGTCCACATGTTTTACTTGTCTTCTCACTATGGCACCACCTGTTTGTGTAGTGTATTCTTTCAGTTTAGGGTTCTCAAGATTTCCCTTTATGAGAGGACACATAGGCTCAATTCGGACGACACGTTAACCAACGGTTGTTAAGTTAAACAACCATCAGTGGGTTAACCAAACGTGTTGTCCAAATTCAGCCACACAACTGTTAACCAACCCACGGTTGTTTAAGTTACAGTTTTAAACAACTGAGTTAAACAACTCACTTGCGAGTTGTTTAAAAGTTAGTCAATTGACTAACATGTTGTCCGAATTCAGCCACTTGAGGTGCGTTGGTTAAACAACTGAGGTGAGTACGTTAACACAAAAGTCCATAGAGGAGAGCGGCAAGAGCAGCAGAAAGCGGACGGGAGCTCAGGCGCGGATCAAATAGATCGCTGGTTTCGCCGCCATAGCAACCAGGACGCCCGCCTCCCCCACCAGGCAGCCGGCACGGAGCTCAAAAAGGAGCCAGCTCCTGCAAGCACTCATGCAGAGTGCCCAGTCAGCTACCCAAATGGACAGGGAAGCGCACCAGAAGGGCACTACGGCAAAGGGGGGGAGGGGGAGATGGAATACGCAACAACCCCAGGCGCCCTGGAGCAAGGGGCAGCCCCCCCCACACCAAGAGGGAGAATAACACCCCATCCAAAGTAGACCCCCACTGCACCTCCACCTCCACCCTCGCATCACCCAGAAGGACGAGGGCAGGGGAAGCGGTGACCAGAGAGCCCCCCCTCATCCGCCCAACACGGCTGGACAGTGAGCCTTTGCCGGGCCCCGAGAAACCCGTTGGGGAGCATCGCGCCTGTGCGGAGGCGTCCCGGGTGCATGAGAGTATCAGTGCCTGGATCTGGCTGCGCTACCCCCATCCCGTGTGAGCGTCGGCTGTGGAGTTCCATCTCTGGACTGGCATCTCTCCTTGGCATGGCCCCCTCTCCACCTCCTCCCCTTGGCACATTCCGTGCTTTGCTCCCTGGGGGTGTGGTGTTGGCCATCCCCTCTTCACCGCTGTGCCTTCCAGCCACCTCCTCCTCCCTTCCCGGGGTGTGCCTGTCCTCTCCGTAGGTTCTGCCCTGGCATAGTGGTGCCCATGTGCCTTCCTGCCCATGCCAGGTCTCCCGTATAGGGTGGGTGGGGGTGGCTCCCTGGGGTGTGGGTGCCAACGTTTGGGGAGCATTGCTGGTTGTTACTCTTGTGTAGGTGCTGCGGTTCCTCCTGGCTGCCTCTTTGCCCGAGGCTGCTGAGTTCCGCCCAGTGACTGAGGCGGCCAATGGGGTTTGGGAGGCGTGTCCTGCATCGGCTTCAATGGCGGCGGCCATGGTTTTCGGCAGCAGTGCCTTCTGGGATACCTGCTGGAGGACTAACAGGGTTTGGTAGGCGGGGAAAATGGTGGCCGAGCTGTCAGTCAGAACCTAGTACGTTATTAGCCACCAGGGTGGTTAACTTAACTTTGCATCCCCTGCTGCAGCGTGTCGTCCGAATTGAGGCCACCTTTTTAACCCACTGTCAGTGGGTTAAGTCCTCTCAGTTGATTAACGTGTTGTCCGAATTGAGCCATAGGCTCAATTCAGACAACACGATAGTCAATGGTGGGTTGACTAACCCTAACCCTAGGGAACACTCCCCACACAACATGGTAATAAATAATCAACTGTGGTGTGGATGAGGATCAGCGCTGAGTTGACTATGGCAGCATTCGGATGACACAATAGTCAAAACAACTGACAATTGTTTCCCCCACACCAGTTGTTTATTGTGTCGTCCGAATTGAGCCATGGATAAACAGGGACTGTTACATATAGACTTGGTTAGTGGACCATGAGCAGAAAATGGTTAACATTTCATAATCTATATATGAATTATGAGTGTAGTCATCCTGGTGTGTGTGTGTGTGTGTATTTAATCTCCATTGTACTTTGAATGGTATTCTGGTGTTATTGTTTAGTGCAGCATTGTCAACAATGGGTCTTGTGGTGCTTTAAAGACTAACAAATTTATCCTGACATAAACTATATCCCACTTCATCAGATGTGCGGAGTTGCATCTCATGAAGTGGGTTATAGTCCATAAAAGCATATGCAAATATAAAGTTACTAGTCTTTAAGGTGCCATGAGACTTTTTGCTAGTTTTATGATGTTATTGTTATTTTAATTATTGTAAACCATCCAATGATTTTAATTTCTAGATAGCAATGTGGCTTCAAGTTATGTGAATCTAAAACAAGGGTAGGCAAAAGGTAGGTGTTTGTGTCTCTAGGAAGGTGCATGTTAAGCAGTTTGCCAACATTTGAGAGTGGCTTTGGGCATTATGCTGAAGTGAAGAAAATAGGTGTGATGGTAAACTAGAACACCCAATTTTCATGTACATCAAGTTCATGAATGTCACACTGGTATTGCTCAATGATGCTGAAGATGTAACTTAAAGAGATCCAGGTGCAGTGTTTACTAGGGGTGTGCAGACTGGACCTTCTCCTCCCTGAAATTTGGGATAGACCTCTGTTGAGGCGTTTCTATGCCCCAATTCCCAGAGCGGGTCTCTCTCTCTGTTCTTCTGGATGGTTTGGTGAAAAACTGTGCCATTTTAATGTAACTAGTATATTCTAGTCAATGGGAATTTTAACAAAAATGTTCACAGCTCCATCAGTTTTAAAGATAAACATATGCAAACTGGCACAGTGATAGCTTTTAAAGAGGACTTTAGGCATGCCAAGTTTGGAGCAGATGCCTGCATGCAGCGATTTATTAACCAAATTCAAATGTCCTCTCAGGTACCTCTCATGCCTTGTTCTGTATGGCAAGGGAGAGGGAAAGGGAAATGAAGGAGCAGGTTAAAACTAAACGTGCTTTGTGCTATAATAAATAAATAAATAAATAAATATTAATAAATGCCTCAACAGCCGCACACAGCTTGCCCGTCTTCAGAGAGGACACTGACAGAAGCAGAGGTTTGCAGGACAAAGAGGAGAAGGAGGCGAGGCACCCTTCCCCAGCACTGTCAAGCACATTGCAGCAAGTCAAGGCAACAAGTTACAGCTTCCCCCATATGTGAGGAGGTAGTGCAAGGCTTAGAGAAGGAGGTAGGAGGAGAAAGATGAGGAGCCCCCACCCCCAGACTGGAAGCCCAGCCAGCCAATGCTAATAATAGGAGTAATGAACAAACACACTTACACACTAGTAGGCTTGGATTTTAAAAATATTTTTTTTTCAGTTGGGAGGAAGTAGACTACAGAAACACTGCATACTAGGAGTTTTAATGATTTTAAGAAGGAGAAAGAGCTTAGAAAATAGCGGATTAAGAGACAGTGGCTGCCTGGCTGGCTGCAAATCTCTCTTGCACGCGTGCATACATTTCTCTCTCACTAGAATAACAACAGGCAAGGAGTACAAAACACTGAGATTGGAGGGAGGACAGGAAGACAAGTATGGCTAATGACTATTGGCTAGCCACAGATGTCAATATACCCTCACCCCACTCAGCGTCTTCCAAATGTGGAGCTATTCAATGAGATACACACAGCATTGATGCCTGAAAAACAGTCGAATAATTTAGGAGATGTTTGAAGTTCCTATTGGGCATGTCTCTGCCCTGAAATGATTCGATTTGTTTACAAGCAGCCAATCCCCGCACTGGAAGACTGAATGCACTGTGGATGTTCACAGTTATCAGATAAATCCTGGTGCGGAGAGCACACCCCTAGTGTTTACATAGCATGGGAGTTGAATATGAAGTGGCTCCCTTTCCATTTGCAACCTTAGTGCTCTAATCTCTACAATGAGTTTATGGAAGATCCAGGGCCAAGGGCATGGGACCTTCCCCACCTCTTGGGGGCTATATTCCTTTATGGATGATCTGTCAAAGCTGATGGTGGTGGGCCAGAAGCCAAATGTGGGCAGGGTTATCCTCTTTCTCACTCTTGTTTCCCTCACTCTCTGATGCTGTCCCTCTTTCACTCTTCTTTCTCAGCCAGCAGGTGGCTTGGGGAAAGACAGATAGGATTTGCCAGAGGCTGGAACCAGTGGAGGCTGGTGGCTTTGATGTCAGTGGGGCTTTGAATCCACTCTGGGTTTCAGTTAGAATTCTAAAGGTGCTAGCTAAGGTGTTTAAACTGTCCCCAAATTGGGTTCACCACCTTGGATAGCTCCTCTAGAGTTCTGACTGAAACTCAGAGTGGATTCACAGCCCCACTGACATTGGAGCCAACAGCCTCCACTGGTTGAACAGATCAGTTGCAGGAGGCTTTTGAAATTAGGCCAAGGAGTCCATGTGGCCCTAGGGCTACAGGTTGTCCCCTCTGAAAGAGCTGAATGGAGTAGGGGTAACTAGGTGACCACCATCTAAAAAGTACTTGCAATGTTGGATTGTGTTTAAGAGCTAATGCTGCTAGGCTTTGCTGTTGTCTCTCAACAACCCCCTCGAGGATTACTGAGATAAATGTGTTTGTAGTACTCTTCCCTCTTTGCAGGAAGAGAGTGACCTTCAATAACAGCAAGACATGCCCTCTGGAAACACAGAGATGAATCAATTGCATAACTCAATTCCCAAAATTATGTATATTTCTAATTTTGATTTAGTGTCTCACAGGATGAAGATTCGAAAAAGAAGCAGGGACAAAAAAAAAAAACCAGTGAGAGTGTGTGATTCATAGAATAAAATAAAATAAAAATAGTCTTGTTTTGCTTCCCTCCCCTTTTTTTTCCTTTTAGATTAAAACCATGTGTCTATAGTTGTAGAGTTGCTCAAATGATAAGACCTTTGCAATTTGCCTTCTGGAATCTTCAGGCATCCTTGAAAATTTTATTTATGCGTTGACAGGCATGCTGTCGATCAAGGACCAGTGCTGCAGCATGTCCTATATTGTGGTATTAGAAAATGTTATAGAACAGGTTGTCTGTTTCTCAGATGTCTTCCTCCGAGCGATGAGAGCATTCTTATATAATCAAAAATCCACAGGTCTTCTAAATGCTATGGAGTAGGAGAACTATGTGCTCTTCCTACGCACTCAGAATACATGATATCCATATTCAATAACAAATTAACTAGCCCACAGACTTCAGTTGACATGTACTATCTGATACAGTGCATTCAAATATTGGTGAACATACAGACCAGCAATGTGTGAATCAGCAAATCTTGAGCTCGTCAAGATGGTCCGAATTCCACTTCAAAGCTGCCATTGCCATATCAGGTTGTGAGCTTTGTTCCTTCTTTTTGCTCAAAATCATAGGCGTGTTTCTGTGCTGATATCCCAAATGTATCAGCATTTTTTAAAAAACATCTACACATTTTCTCATGTTTGTGTACATTTTTCCAAAGGACACATTTTCCTGCTCATTTTTCAAATGTACACTTTTTTTCCAAATGGATTGTGTGTTTTATGGTTAGCAAATTGCATCGCAAACTTGGAAATGTATGGATGTTAACTGCAGGTTGCATTTGAGACTATATTCAGGTCCAGGAGGTGCAAACTGGGTAAATTCTAGACCAAATCGAATTGCAATGAATTTCTCAAACATCCCTAGTTTAAACAGCAGAAGTTATGCTAGTGAAGACTACATCATATTACTATGTAACCATGTCAGTTAGTTTAGTTTCACAAGTTTAAAAGCATGGAATGTAGTTAGGGAAACCAGTGGCAACACCCCCCCAAAAAAATTCAGTGGGGGCACAGAAGGGGCAAAGTATATTTCTAGGTGGGCTGGCTGGCTGTGGCCCACATGTTAAGATCTCTGAAAGAAAAATAATGATTAATTTAGATTTTTTATAAAATATAATATGTATTAGCCAAATTCAAATTACCATAAGAAAAAAGTATTTTAAACAATGTAGAATCACTCACTACACAAGCATTTCCTTGACGTACAGATTAGACAGACAGAACACTTTCTTTAGAAAACAGTTACTTTTGAACCAGTGTAGGCAGAACTGGGAAATAGATTCTTAATGTAAGGAAAGTAAGAGCAAACTGAGACACCTGAGCCCTGTATATCTAGGAAACCGAATGCATGTGAAGTAGTAGTCTAAAGGTCCGAAAGATGAAGGTTTTGAAGGTGAAGCTCCTGATAAAGTTGTTTTTATTGCAACCCATTGCTTTTGTAATATGGAATAAAAGAAATAAGAAGCATAAAATATGGTGGGATTAATTGATGAGTAAACATTCATAGGCTTTCACTGTGAGTAAATTCTCCCCACCTCCACCCCATTCCTTTCCTTTCCTAATTTACTGAGGAGAAAAAAGGAAGATGTGGAGAAGGTACAGATTAATTATTTCCTCCCCCTCTCATTTTTCCTGGCTTACTCTCCTGAGAAAAAAAGGGAAGAGATCCATGGAATAAACAGATTAATTCTTCTGCAGGTGTTCTAGCTAGCTTTGGAGTGTAGTATGGAGAACTGCCAAGAATAACTTTAGGCATCAGGGATTATAAGTGTGATGCAGTTATGAGTGAGTGCCTCCACCCCAAATCTCAGTAACTAAACCTAATTGGTTGGGCAAAAAGTGTTTTCTCTGGAAGCAGAGCCAAGGACATCACCCCCCCACACCCAGAAACCTCTCCAGAATAACACAGAGAAAGCAGTATGTGGCAGGGCCCACTTAATTAAAGCAAAGGGAGGTGGGAAAGGAAGAAAGCCATTTTACACACAGGCAAACTGAGGCAGCAGACAAATATGAATCAATGACTGCAAGTGAGAGAGTGTTTGAGTTACAGATTCACAGGTTTAAGGGAGGAAAGTGTACCCCATCAATCAGGAGGAATTTAGCCAGCAATATATGTTCTCACACCACAAAAAGGATTCAACTCAGCAGCCCCCCTTGCACATTGAAAACAAATGGGGGAGGGAAGTCCTTGGACACCCAAGTTGTGTTGACCAGGAGAGTTGTAGAGAACTGGGATTTGGGGTGTGGTTTTTCATGGTGCTCCTGGAGAAAATGTAAATAATCTACTATAAAGTTCTCCTTCATTTTTCTCCCTTCCTTGGCAAGCTCTATATTGCTCCTATACTGACCCCTTATTTCAAAATCCCTGTCATGTCTTCTTGATCTCTGACATTATCCTAAAATTCTCATTCCACCCCACGTTTTACACTGTTTCTTCAAAGAGGACAATATTATCCAGTACGGATTTGAATTTAACTTCTATCCCAAGAGTTTCCAATGCTGGTGCAGCACTACTTCTAACGATGTCGTGCTAGCATATGCCACTGCTAGTGCGACATCATTAGCGCTTGCTAGTGCAAAGGGAGAAAATGGCAGCACCAACAAATTTTGGTAGGAAATCACTGCTTTTTTCCTTTGCCACTAGCAAGCACACTAGCGCAACATCATTAGCACTAGTACTGCACCAGCATTGGAAACCCCTTCCCACCCTTTTCCACACTAGGCATTTGTATTCATTTCATAATGAATGGAAAATCAAACTGAATAGTATGCATTTGGTTCAATTTATATTTCTTATCAAATTAATATCAAGAGTACCAAATGGGCACGAATGAAGTTCATTTTTGTAGTCTCATTATACTAATTCATTGCTCATTACTCATTCACTACTCTATCACCTCTTGTTGGATACCATTTTATTTTTTCAGAATGTTCTGTATATTGCAGTTTTTCAAAGCTTTCTGGGGGCCGGGGGAATGGGGGCCACCGCAGAAAATGGCAGAACCAAGTACATAAGGCAATATCTGGGGCATTCCAAGAAAATAAAATGGTGCCCCACCAAGAGGCAGCTGCCCAGAAAATCAACCATCGATAGCAGCAAAAAAGAAGTGGAAATGGATGTGAGTTATAATACAAATGTGATTTGAATGAATGAAAGAATGAATATCAAAATGAATTACTTTTAATAGCCTCACATGGAAAAACAAAACACAATTTCTTGCATAGACCCTATCTTCCTTAACATAGTGAATATACAACCAGACTAGAAATCAGATGTCTGCACATTACAAGCATAATGTATGGTGAGGAGAATTTTACCACAATGTCCATCCAATAAAAAATTCAGGGAAGAGGGGGAGCAATCAGATTTTCCTTACCATATGGGCATATGCCCTCCTCATGCCTGTATGGCCACTGTGGCAAGTTACTATGCTGAAAATGGTCAAGCAAAAGGGAAATAGTTGACAGGTCAGACAAGTGGTCCATCACACTGGGAAACATAACATCCCTCTAGGGTCATGGTCTCCAGATTTGGTATTCTTCCGAGGTTTCTTAGAAATCATCCATAATCTATTACTAGAACAAATCATTTAGACTTCCTTCCTATATCAGGGTCAGCCAAGACATGACCACAACATCTCAATAATCTCTTCCCTAAAATTCCATCCATGTGGTTTCCCATCATCTCTTAGGAATGTGTGTCTCACTATTTTCTTAATTATGTTGAATGGCCTTATACAACAAAGGGTCATAATTTGTTTTGCAAACTTCAAATTATCCTCTTACTCCTGCTCTACTATAGCTTCTGCTTTACTACATGTTCCAGAAATACAATTTTGGATATGGGAAATACTTCAAATCTGGCAAATTAAGTGATATAATCAATTTGATGTGTTAATTTCAGAATTGACACCTTTGTTAACCCATATCTCTCATATGAGAGTCTCTCCCACGTGGTTTGCATCATGAAATAGCCACATAAAATAATATATATTGGAAACCCTCTGGGCAGGTATCATGTTATTTCTGTACAGCGGCTACCTAGTACCCTTTGGTTTTGTTAATGTAGGAAAGTGAGCACAGTGGGAATGTTGATTTAGAAGATATGCAAATATTTATTGCAGAGAAAAAATCATTATATGAACAGTGCAATCCTATACTTACTCAGGACCGTTAATCAAGTTCAATATAGGAAATGGGTATTCATTATTTATTATCATCATTATTGTTATTATTATTTATTACACTTATATACCGCCCCATAGCCGAAGCTCTCTAGGCGGTTTACAATAATTAAAAGATTGAACACTAAAAAGACAATATGCAAAATTTAAAACCATAAACATAAAACAGCTGACATTAAAACATTTTAAAACATTTTAACTGTTAAGCCTGGACACAATGTCAATCAAAACTTCAACTTGAGCTGTTAAAATGCCTGGGAGAAAAGAAAAGTTTTGACCTGGTGCCGAAAAGATAAAAGTGTTGGTACCAGGCGGGCCTCATCGGGGAGATCATTCCATAATTGAGGGGCCACCACAGAAAAGGCCCTCTCTCTTGTTGCCATCCTCCGAGCTTCCCTCAGAGTAGGCACCCGGAGGAGGACCTTTGATGTTGAGCATAGTGTACGGGTAGGTTCATGTCGGGAAAGGCGTTCCATCAGGTATTGTGGTCCCAAACCGTGTAAGGCTTTATAGGTTAAAACCAGCACCTTGAATCGGGCTCGGAAACATACAGGCAGAAAATGCCAGAATTGGTCTTATATGTTCGAACCTTCTGGTCCCTGTTACCAATCTGGCTGCTGCATTCTGAACAAGCTGCAGCTTCTGAACCATCTTCAAAGGCAGCCCCACGTAGAATACATTGCAGTAATCTAACTTGGAGGTTACCAGAGCATAGACAACTGAAACCAGGTTATCCCTGTCCAGATAGGGGCATAGCTGGGCCACCAACCGAAGTTGGTAGAAGGCACTCCGTGCCACCGAGGCCACCTGAGCCTGAAGTGACAGAGATGGTTCTAGGAGAACCTCCAAGCTACGAACCCGCTCCTTCAGGGGGAGTGCAACTCCATCCAGAACAGGTTGAACACCCTCCATCCGGTCAGAGGAACCCCTCACTAACAGCATCTCAGTCTTGTCTGGATTGAGTTTCAGTTTATTAGCCCTCATCCAGTCCATTGTCACAGCCAAGCACCAGTTCAACACATCCACAGCCTCACCTGATGAAGATGAAAAGGAGAAGTAGAGTTGCGTGTCATCAGCGTACTGATGACAACGCACTCCAAAACTCCGGATGACCGCACCCAATGGTTTCATGTAGATGTTGATCAGCATAGGGGGCAAAACTGACCCCTGCGGAACCCCATACTGGAGAATCCACGGGGCCGAGCAAAGTCTCCCAAGCACCACCTTCTGGAGCCGATCCCCCAAGTAGGAGAGGAACCACTGCAATGCAGTGCCTCCCACTCCCAACTCAGCCAGTCGTCCCAGAAGGATACCATGGTCAATGGTATCAAAAGCCGCTGAGAGATCAAGGAGAATCAACAGAGTCACACTCTCACTGTCCCTCTCCCGACATAGGTCATCATACAGGGCGACCAAGGCTGTTTCTGTGCTAAAAACCAGGCCTGAAACCTGACTGAAATGGCTAATTTGGGATTATTATTTTTATGCTGTAAACTGCCTGGGGAGCACTATGATCCTGAAAGACAGCTAAGGAAGTGATAAAGAAAAGAAAAAAAAATCTGGCAACATGAATGTCAATGATAGTAACACAGCAATAGGAAAGCTACAAGAGAATGCACTAGGGAAGCATTGACAATCATATTATTGAGGCAAATTTTATCTGAAGAAGAAAAGACCATTATATCCATTTTTGCTACCTCACACACATCCAGATCAACAGGTTACGGGATCCAGATTATGGAAAAGATACATTTCATTTTAAAGAAAGGAACTCATTTCTGAAGTAACCTGTAGTTGATAATAGCCTCCAGAAGTACTTTCTCTAGTTCTATCAGACAAAACCATAGCCAGGTCATCTGAAAAACTCTCTCTTTTAAGAGCCAAACAAGATGTTACACTGTAGTGGCATGTAGCATTAGCTGGAAGCCCCTTCTCCATTACAAAACACCCTCAGAAGGGAGTGCAGGGGTGCAGAGCCTAAGGTCAAATCTAGCTCCAGAAGGCCACACACCTTTCCCTGATTGCCAATTGTTTGGTGCTTTCCTAGCTTTTGTGCAATATTCCTGCCCCCACACCCATTCTTAAAGGTTGAAATGCCTCTTCTAAGGCTTAGTTACTAGCAGTAAGAATGCTAAGCTCAATTCTTTAAGAACTTTAAACTAAAGCCCCACCTGTTTTTGTCTTTGGCTCTGCCCACAACTGGTACACAGCCCCCTCCCCCCCACCCCGAGCTTCTCTGAAATGAAATGCAGCCCTCAGGAGAAAAGAGGTTCAACACCCCATAAGTACTGCTTTACAAGTGAAGAAGAGTTTGGTGGGGGGGAGAGGATGGGTTGCTTAGGGCTCATCTACACCTAAGGGTGTAGAGGGAGGGAATGGGGAGGATTGTGGATTTACCTGCTTCCGCAATCCTCCCCCAGCGTCTAGACCACCACTTGACATCCTGAAAGGGAAGAGGGTCATCACAATTTTTTTAAAAAAATTTACTGAAGAGGAGTCGCGGCCCCAATCCACCGGAAAAGGTAGGGAAAATCCCTGCGCCCAACCTCCCCTGCCATCCTGGGGATGACAAAATTGCTCCCCCCCATGGGCACAGAGCCACCCCGCATGGCTCCGTGCCAGTTTTAGGGTCTGGGTTGCAGCATCACACCAGGTGTGTTCCTCGGGATTGTCCCGGGGCCATGGAAAAACCAAGATATCCCCAGTTTCTAGTATCCCAGGGCCATCCCTAAGTCATCTTCAGCTGATCCTGGGATCCCCTGTGCTTCATATGGATGACAACCTAGGGATGACCCCAGGATAAAGGCCTGGTGTAGACATGGCCTTAGCCCTTCTCCTGCCAGCTATTTTCCTCCTGAATCTTGATTTCACCCTGCCATATTTATCTCACAAACACAAGTCCAAAACCCTGCAATAGTAAAAGCATCAGGGTGGAGGTGGTGAGACGTTCTGAGGGGAAGTGACTGCCTGTTCTGCACTGACAATTGTCCTGATAGTGCTTCATAATGAGAAAATGTTGGGCTAATGTCATACATGCCTGTTTTTCCTGTGTTGTTTGGACCTAAATCTAAATCCTAAATCTATGACATAGGCCACTTTGCACACTCCCTTTGCTCACCACTTGTTATTTTTCTCATAAGGGATATTCAAGGGCACGGGTAACCTGTGGACATTTCCTCAGCTACATAGGACCTTTTCCTGCATGGATGGGAGAACATTTAAATGACCCAACTGCATGGGGTTGGTCCAAATAACTAGTTGTTTTCCACAGAATTTACAACCACCTCTCAGTGCTATGCTGAGTCAGTGGGAAAGGCCCACATAATAAGACCCCACCCACAAGTCTGAGACAGTTGAACACTTCCCAGCTTTGTAGAAGTTTCTCATGGACAAGCTGCTCCCATGGAGCTGGGAAAATGGCTAAAGGCATTATAGATGTTGCTGAAAGTGCAACTAGACTCCAGTGCTTTGGGGGGGGGGGGGAAGCATCGACCTGTGTAAAGGCTTTCTCATGATACAAGCCTAAAATCCATGTAAGATTGTAGGGACAGTCAGTGTGAGAAAACAGTAGGACTGCTGCATGATGCCTCAAATAAACACTTATCCTGCAACATTCATAGATGGGAAAGGGTTAGGGGTTTTGCATCCTAAAAATATTCTAGGTCCATGTCTACACCTAAGGGTGTAGAGGGAGGGAGGGGGGAGGATTGTGGACTTATCTGCTTCAGCGATCCTCCCCAAGTGCCTAGATGGCAGTGTGACATCCCAGGAGGAAAGAGACATGGCAGCCACCATTTTCTTAAAAGAAAAGGAGCCCCATCATGCACCAAAAATGGTAAGGGAACCACCACCACCCACCAAACTTCACGCCCACCCCTGCCATCCTGGGGATAGTGGAATTCTTGCCACCACCCACTCCAGGACCACGGAAAAACCAGGATATCTCTGGTTTCTGTTCCCCCAGGGTTAATCCGGGTGATCCCTAGGTTGTCCCTGGTTGACCCCAGGATCCCCTGAGCATCATGTGGATACACAGGGACGACCTAGGGACGACCCCAGGATAAATCCCTGGTGTAGTCTCAGTATTCAATCCATGAGTTTCTGCAACCTCTTTAATTGCCTTCACTCTTTAATCCAAGGTAGACACTCTCATGCCTTCCAGGTCTTTTTGACTATAACTCCCATAATCACTTGCCATTGGTGCTGCTGGGAGTTGTAGTCCAAAACATCTGGAGGTCACCAGTTGCCTTTACCTGATATAACCCTACAACGATGCCAAATCAATGCACCCTGCTAAATGGGCCCTTTTACTACTCAATGATTACTTTCTAATCATTTCCAATTAATCATTTATTTAATAATTCATTCATGCCTCATGCTTCACCGCAAGAAACCTCCTCTTACCATTGCCACGAGCCTTGGGACCTGCCCCTTCCTAATCCTCCAATAAGATTAGCTCTTTTAGCCCTCAGTGGTATTCCTGGGCAGCAAACAGAAGTAAAGACTGCATGAAGACTCCAGAATGGCAAAAGAAATAAAATGCCTCCCACAAGATGCTCTCCTAGGTGGTAGCCAGGTGTGGTTGCCTATTGCTACTGGGAGTCCTGCAGGTGAAGCCAAGATTTTGAATACTGACATAAAAAGCCCTAAATATCATATGTCAATGGCTGTTGTGATAAACTGCTGAAACGAGACATTATTTATTGCTGAGAGCAATGTCACAATTAATAATGACCCATAATATTTGTAGCTGTCCAGTCTTCGACAGGCCACTGCATAATGACTTTTTGGAAGATATGTTACTGTGTCAGTGGAGTGAGATCTGGGTATGCTTTTCCATCAGCATGAAATGCTGCTCGGAGGCACCTGTGGGGGTGTATGTTCCCAATATATCCTGTTGAGAATAAATGGGTATGACTTGTTACACAATTTTCACAGGTGCTAAAAGCTTCAGCTTACTGTATCCTGGAGAAAAATCCAGCTGTCCACATTATATTTGGTGCAAGCTTTTATTATGTTGTTTTCCAAAATAAATTTCTGGAGCACAACTCAATTTTTTAATAATATAGGTGTGATAAAAATGGGCACAGTGGGGCTGTTGCGGGGGGGAGGCAAGGCGAGGCATGGAGGTCTGCCATTGGCAGCCTCAAATCGTGCTATTGGGGAGGGGTAACGGAGACTTCTTAATAGGGATGTGCACTGGATCAGACCCGATCCACGATCCGAGTCCGGTCCAGTGGGAAATCGGATAAATTATCCGATTTCCGATCCCGCAGCTGGATCGGCCGATCCAATCCGAACCGGTCCGAAAAGGCTCCGAACCGGTTCGGCGGATCGGCGGATCGGCGGGCGCCCACTGGCGCCCACCGCCGCTTCCATTGGCGGGCGCCAGCGGGCGCCCGCCAATGAAAGTGGACAGCGGGGGGGGGAGGAGGGGGGCGCTTACCTTCTCGGCCCGTCCGCTCCCGTCCGGCACTAGCAGCTACTACCAGCGGGCTCCGCGGCCTGCTCCAGGGTGGCGCGCCGGGTGATGTCATCACCCGGCGCGCTACTCTAGAGCAGGCCGTGGAGCCCGCTGGTAGTAGCCGCCGGCGCCGGACGGGAGCGGACGGGCTGAGAAGGTAAGCAGGGGGTGCGTGGAGGGGAGGAGGGGGCGCGCGGAGGGGGGGAGGGGGGGCCCTTACCTTACCGGCCCGGCCGCTCCCGTCCGGCGCCGGCGACTACTACTACCAGCAGGCTCCGCGGCCTGCTCTAGGGTGGCGCGCCGGGTGATGTCATCACCCGGCGCGCTACTCTAGAGCAGGCCGCGGAGCCTGCTGGTGGTAGCCGCCGGCGCCGGACGGGAGCGGACGGGCCGAGAAGGTAAGCAGGGGGTGCGTGGAGGGGAGGAGGGGGCGCGCGGAGGGGGGGAGGGGGGCCCTTACCTTCCCGGCCCGGCCGCTCCCGTCTGGCGCCGGTGACTACTACTACCAGCAGGCTCCGCGGCCTGCTCTAGGGTGGCGCGCCGGGTGATGTCATCACCCGGCGCGCTACTCTAGAGCAGGCCGCGGAGCCTGCTGGTGGTAGCCGCCGGCCCCGGACGGGAGCGGACGGGCTGAGAAGGTAAGCAGGGGGTGCGTGGAGGGGAGGAGGGGGCGCGCGGAGGGGGGAGGGGAGCCCTTACCTTCCCAGCCCGGCCGCTCCCGTCCGGCGCCGGCGACTACTACTACCAGCAGGCTCCGCGGCCTGCTCTAGGGTGGCGCGCCGGGTGATGTCATCACCCGGCGCGCTACTCTAGAGCAGGCCGCGGAGCCTGCTGGTAGTAGCCGCCGGCCCCGGACGGGAGCGGACGGGCCGAGAAGGTAAGCAGGGGGTGCGTGGAGGGGAGGAGGGGGCATGCGGAGGGGGGGAGGGGGCCCTTACGTTGCCGGCCCGGCTGCTCCCGTCCGGCGCCAGCGACTACTACCAGCAGGCTCCGCGGCCTACTCCAGGGTGGCGCGCCGGGTGATGTCATCACCCGGCGCGCTACTCGAGAGTAGGCCGCGGAGCCCGCTGGTAGTAGCCGCCGGCGCCGGACGGGAGCGGACGGGCCGAGAAGGTAAGCAGTGGCGGGGAAGGGGGCTTACCCCCCCCGGAGCCGTCCGCTTCTATCCGCTGGCGCCCGCGGGCGCCAGCGGATGGAAGCGGACGGCCCCAGGGGGTGTAGGGAGCGCGGGGGAGGGGGCTTACCTGCCGGGGCCGTCCACAGCGGATGGCCCCGGGGGGGAGGGAGTTAGGCCCCCCCTCACCCACCCGCCGCCATTTTTTCCTCATAGACTTGCATTGCAATGCAAGTCTATGGGGAAAAAAATGGCGGCCGATCCAAAAATTTACGATTTTTGGGTCGGGATCGGACTCGATCCGGTCCGGGGGGCCTCCGATTTTGTCCGAACCGGTCCGTGACAAAATTGGAGGTCCCGATCCGGGTCCCGATCCGATCCGGGGGGTCCGTGCACACCCCTACTTCTTAAGGGCTCAGCCCCCTCCACCTCCCTGCTCTTCATGAAAGCAGCTCCCTCCCTCCCTTCCCTTTAGAAAGTATGGGTTAGTCGGTTGTCCTTACGAAGCCAAGTAGGATTTTTTTGCTCATAATCTGTCATTGGTTATGAGTTTTTTTCACCTACTTCATACTGTAAGACAGGAGGGGAGTAATAAATAGGTCAATTGATGGTAAAAACTAATTTGGTCATGGTTAAGGCGGTTAGGTGCAGGCAACTTCACATCCAGAGGGTCGGTGAGCATTCTGAGGCACCTGGCAGTGATTGGTAATGCCTGAGGCTCATCACCTGCAAGTCCTGCAGCCCAGGTGGTGAGATAAGGGTTCCTTTGGGGCCAACTTTCCTCACCCACTCGGAGTCATGCGGCACGGGCTGGGGTGACACCGGAAGGCCTCCCTACCCCAAAAGGGGGAGCCAGGGGGTGGCGAAGTTAGTACACCACACCCTGGCCGTGAATGTCTCACCCTATAAAGGATATTGGCTCTGGCTATATTTAGTGAAAGAAGGTGCCCGCTTAGGTTACCCTTCCTGCGAATCCATCAATAAAACATAGCCCTGTTTTAAACCCAAAATCTTGTGTGTCATCTCGTTATTTCCCACACTCCACCTTCCCGCAATTGAACTGTATTTAGAAACATTTTTTTCAGAGGTCTTGGATTAAGTTGGAAATTGAGTTTTCTGAAAAAGACAACGAAAACTACCTTTCTCCTGTAGTCTCTTGAAGCAGCTTCCACTTGTTCATTCTTACTTTACTCATTTCCCAAGATGCACAAATTAACAATTGTACTCTGCCTTGAATGCTTTCAACACCCACTGAATTAAGTGAGATCTGAGTAGTTACATCAGTTAAGAGACTTTGGTGCTGAATGTTCAGCGCTTGAAATTATATAATTGGAAGAACAAGCTGAGGAACAGCTTATGATCTAAGAGAGAGGTGAACCACAGGGAGAGTAAAGTATTTTCATGGAAAACCAATAAATGGCAAATGCAATCTGAAAATACAGACATAAATAATGGCTTGGAAGAAATACTGGGAAGTGAATGCAGAACCCAAAGTGAAATGGCACAACTCAATGGATGCCACAAATTTAACACCATGGGTGCTTCACATTTATTTTGTATTTTTGTTAAATGAATACTCAGTAAAACAAATTAGGTCATTGTTTTCCCAAGAAATTATGTCAATAAATCATTGCTAAATGTTTTGTTATGTTTGGGGGGTGGGAATCCTGCCACTACATGTCAGGAATATCATAATTTTGCAGGCATATGATTCGAACCTGGGTAGGGAATGGATGAATGTGGCAATTTCACTTTCTCCTATATTTGATTTTTTTAGAAAGGAAACCATCTCGAATATGAAGAAATTTGTGGATTTGCATGAATTCTTATAAAAACAATGAACCAAAATGAAATTTTCATCGAAATGCACCAGCCAAATTCAACTTACTTTGTTCAATTGTACAGGCAATACAATAACCAATGATGGTTTAAATAGTCAACGGTTGGTTATTTAACCCACTGTGGGTTATCATCTTGTGTGGAGGGATTTTTTAAACTAATGTTTGGTTATTTGGACAAAATAACCCATGCAATGAACCAACACTGTGCAGAGTTGGCTATTTGAACCACCATTGGTTATAGTGTTGTATGGCGGGCACTGTTGGTTATTTCATCAGTCACTGGCTCAATTCGGACAACACGTTAAGCAATGGTTGTTTAATTAAACAACCGTCAGTTGAGTTGTTTAACATGTTGTCTGGAGGGAGGCACACACCCCACAGTACGCTAATCGGGAGAATTAAACAACCGAGAGAAACAACTCACTTGTGAGTTGTTTAGGGATTAGTCAATTGACTAAAATGTTGTCTGGAGGGGAGCGTGGGTTAAACAACTGTGATGAGTACGTTAACATGAAAGACCATAGAGGAGACCGGCAAGAGCAGCAGAACGCGGGTGGCCGCTCCGGCACACCCACAACAGATCGCCGGCATCGTCGCCATAGCAACCAAGGATGCACGCCTCCCTCACCAGGCAGCCGGCACGGAGCGCAACAAGGGGCCAGCTCCTGCAAGCACTCACGCCAGGTGCCCAGTCAGCCACCCAAACGGAAAGGGAAGTGCACCAGAAGAGAACCACATCCAAGGGGGGGGAGAGGCAACGGAAGATGCAAGAACGCCAGGCGCCCAGGAACAAGGGGCTGCCCCCCCCAACAATAGGGAGCTCAGCAACCCACCTGAAGCAAACCCCCACCTCCTGTGAGCGTCGGCTCTGGGGTTTCATCTGTAGATTGGCATCTCCCCCTGGCGTGCAACCCCTCTCCACCTCTTCCCCATCGCCCATTCCAAGGCTAGCTCCCTGGGGGTGCTCATTCTGCTTCCCCCTCCTCAACACTGTGCCTTCCAGTCACCTACTCCCTTCCTGGGGGCACCTGTCCTTTCCGTGGGCTCTGTCCTTGCTTGGTAGTGACCATGTGCCTTACTGCCCATGTCTGAGGTCCCTGCTGAATAAAGTTTTCCAAACCGCCCCACTCTAGCCTTCTTTCCTGTGTGTGTGTTTGGATGCTTAGGGAGGGTGATGTTTGTGGCTGGGGGCTGGGGGACGTGGGTCACCCTCGCAACTGCCACTTCTCCCGTGTAGGGTGGGTGGGGGTGGCTCCCTGGGGCGTGGGTGCCAATGTTTGGTGCACGGTGCTGGGTTCGGGGTGCGGACATTGCTTTGGTGCAGCCGTTCCTCCTGGCTGCCTCTTTGCCGGAGGCTGCTGTGTTCCGCCCATTGCCTACAACAGCCAATGAGCTTTGGGAGGCGTGTCCTGCATCAGCTTCAATGGCGGTGCCCATGGATTTTCAGCCGCGATGTGTTCTGGGATACCTGCTGGAGGACTAGCGGTGGTCGGTAGGCGGAGAACATGGCAGCTGTGCTGTCAGTCAGAGCCGAGTACGCTATAAACAACCAGGGTGGTTGTCGGTTTCTTGCATCGCCTGCTGCAGCGTGTTGTCTGTGGAGTGTTGCTTCTGTAACGCACCGTCAGTATGCTATTAACCCACCATTGACTAAAGTGTTGTCCGAATTGAGCCACTGAGTTGCAAGGCAAGAGCAGTCAAAGTGGCAGCTGCCGCTCTAGTCTAGCCAACAGGTTAGTTTTTGGCAGTAATGGCTGATGGGATACTAGTGGGAGGATTGAGGGGGTGAGTGAGTCACCTCAGTGTGGACTAATAGTCAACTCAACGCTGATACTAATCCACACCACAGTTGATTATTATCATGTCGTGTGGGAGTACCTCCTAGATAAACAACTATTGAGTTGATTACCGTTGACTATCATGTTGTCTGAATGCAGTCATTATGTACAAGGACAGGTTGGATCAAGTTCAAGATGCAGCTGTTAAAAGATGAGCAGCCTGTCAGAAAAAAAGAGGTGGCAACCCTAATTCATTATCACAAGCATGGTTGAATAGACAGGGATTCACACCCAGGGTTTTAAAAGCTGAGTACTCAAAGCCCTGGGCCTGGTTGGATGAATCCGTCAGTTTTGGTTTCTCTCACACTCGTGTTTTTTTTAAAAAAAAATTGCAAGGTCTTTCCATCCCAAATATGAAGAAGTGTGTGCATTTTGCTAAATTCTTATCAACAATGATCTGAAATGAAGTTCTCAAGGTAGACCTTGAAGGAAAAACATGCAGGTGAGGATAGAGGGGGAGCATTCCCTGTTCCCTGCTTATTCCTAGAAATGGCCCATGCATGGTGGTGGTGCAATTATATCAGTAGTCACTGTCAAGTAGTGGCAAAGTTTGTGCAAGGGTGTGATGGTGGAGGTGCTGCCAATCCATTTTGCATGGTGGGGGTGCTGCCAATCTTCACCTTTGCACAGCTTGTATCCATGTAAATCCATGGCAACAGCTTGTACAGGCTGCAGTGGATTTCTGTTCTAGTGCAGCATGGCAGCATCACCTAAACCTACCTTGTGGATCAACTGCAGTTCTTGGATGCCACCACAAATAAGCCTTGGTGCCTGATACGTATATCCCATCCACCAGCTACCAAGAATTAGTGCGTTGGGGGGAGTCTACTATGCAGCATGTCTTTTGGCTTGTTGATTTTTACCAAAGCCCATGTAAAGATAAAGATCACAAACACACACACACACACACACACACACACACACACGAGAATGAATCAGAAATGTGAAGATTTAAATAAAGATAATAAATGCTCCAATTCATAATTGCCTTAAGCAGAATCAGAATATCGGCTTGATTCTGACAACCAGTCCTGCCTCCTTTCATGCACATTATCTAGAGATGAACAGCTCAGGGAGCATTTCTTTAACCTACTTCCTTTTTTCTCTTTGGGAAGTAGATTCAGTATATGAGACTAGATGTAAAATATCAGCTACCTAGCCAAAGGAATTATCTGGGATTTTTTTTTTTTAAGCCAAAACCTGGTTTCACAGCATTTAAGCAAAAGCAAAATGCTTTCATCTTTTTATGTTCAAAGATTTCTACAATATAAACAACTTCAGAGACTTTGGGAACTGCATTGCCCCCTACCCCATTATGCCCAAGGGGCTGCACCCCACTGCTGGAAGTGATTGTGCTGCTGCAAGAAGTGGCCAAGGTGTTAGAGTCTCAGTAATTTGGCTGGAAAACAATGCACATAGGGAGTGTGTGACCGAGTTCAAACAGCACGACAGCAGTGGCTTATGTAGTCAACCATCAGTTGAGTGGTCAATGGTTGGTTAGTGTGTTGTCTGTCAGGCAAAACCCACCCCACGGTTGACTATTTCCCCAAAATAACCAACTGAGATAAGCAACGCTCTGCAGTATTGACTATCTGCACAACTGTTGGTTAGTGTGTTGTTTGTCAGGCTCAGTGGACTATTTTGCAGGGTTGAGTGGACAATTTTGGTTGGCTACAGAGTTCCCAGGCAAGAATGACCAAAGTGGCAGCTGCCACTCTAGTCCAGTCAGCAGAACTTTCAATGGCTGCTGGGATAGCACCGGGAGGACTGAGAGAGGGCAGAGAGAGGCGTGGGGGCTGTGTCAGTCAAATGCCGGGTTGACTATTAGTCCACTCAATGCCAGCTGCAACCAGTCCACAGTAGTGTAGGAACATGTGTGGGGAGTACCTGCAAAATAACCAACTATGAGTTGACTATCAACCCACCATTGACTAAAGTGTTGTCTGAACGCAGCCAGTGGCTGAATTCAGACAACGCTTTAGTCAATGGTGGGTTGAGTAGCCAACTCACAGTTGGTTATTTTGTGGGTACTCCCCACACAACGTATTCCTATACAACTGTGGGTGGTTGGGGCTGGTGTTGAGAGGACTAATAGTCAACCCAGCATTTGACTGACACAGCTCCTGCCCCTCTCCCCACCCTCCCTCCTCCCTCAGTCCTCCCAGTTCTATCCCAGCAGCCTCTGCAAGTTGCACCAATTGTAGTAGAGTGGCAGCCACCGCTTTGGTCACTCTTGTCGCCTGCCTGGGCTTGTGTTTTAACCCACTCACCACACGCCATTAACACACTCACCCCTCCACACTACACTTTAAACAACTGGCTTCGAGCTAAACAACTTGCAAGCCAGTTGTTTCTCTCAGTTGCTTATTTGGGCAGAATAGCATACTGTCAGTAGTATGTGAGCGGCATGTTACCCTCCACACAACACAATAAGCAACACAACTGACGATTGTTCCCCCCTCCTCCGTTGCCTAATGTGTCATCCGAACTGAGCCAGTGTCTTCTTTCCCAGCAGAATTGCCCTCCCCACAGCCCATGAAACAGCTGGTTATAGGGTTCTGGGTAGATTTTAAAAACAGATAACTTTTTCACCAGTGTGCCATGAGCCAGATATTGAGCTAAGAGAAACCTGACTCTGGCTGGGACATGGAAACAACCCTTGCTTAGTCAGCCTTCCTGGATAAAATGGAATTTTAAAGATAGGATCTGAGGGCAACACTTTAAAAGGCAGCAAGGCTGAGCTCCTTGGTAACACAGCAGACTCTGTTTGCCCCAAAATGTCTCTAAGCCTATCTAAACATGCAGGATAAAACATTTTGAAAACGTTTTGAAAACTGTATATGCAGTGTGTCCTGGGCCCCAAAAGTTCTCAAAACTGTTATAAACCTTTTAAAACCATTTAAAACCATCTTAAAGCAGTAGTGTAGATAGGCTCTCTGTCACACATGCATTTACACTATCATCCCAGCTGATTCCCTGCAGGGAAGCTGCTAGAATTAAGCTGATGATGACCAACATAAGGAGTTCGGAGTTCACACGGCTCTTATCTGTTTGTTATTGCAACCTATGTTCATTGAGTACCACATGCTGTGCAATGCCTGGTACTCCAAGAGTTACCTAACCATTTCTATTTTAAAAATAATAAGTGAGCCCTGCCCTTTATTACATTGGGCTTTCCTTGGTGGAATGGGAGAGTGTTGTGCCAGCATTCCATGTAACATGGCCTTAGAAATAATACTTCCCACAGACAGACTGTACTTTCTCCATTGTTTACTGACTCCATATGTTACTTTCCTTTCCTGAAAAGCACAGGGAGACCATATAGTAAGCATGCTAAGGGGAACAGGCTTACCTGTTTCAAGGTGCAATGTTGTCCTGGCTCGCCACTGAAAAGCGATAGCAAATGTTATTTCTCTCTCTGTTTTGCATGGATGCTTTATAGGTATTGCTTAAACGATGAGTAGATCGAACTGCTATAGTAATTTATTCAAAAGCATATTAAACTACATCAGTAGCAAATTACTTTCAGAATGGTTAGTAAAAACCCTATTAAAATAAAACAGATCTTGTTGAAACAAATGACTATGCTAATGGGTTTAAGGTACCGTTCACAAGTTATAAATCACCATGTAACCATAAAGCCAATACAAGGCTTTTAACCGCATTGTATGAAATGAAGCTTTCACAGTTGCAGGGAAGGATATCAAAATCTATTCAAAAAGTCTTTCTGCCTTGTGGTTCTTTAAATATTAGTGCGGATGAGCTAATGATACATTTAGAGTTTGGTCACGCAGGCTTTTTTTTTCTTCTTTTCTGAATCAAAACTCCTACATGCACCATTGGGAATTTTGCCTGTATTTGGACTGTTGAATCGAGTTCCTTTCTATTACCAATAATAGGTAATGTGTGAGTGAATATCAAGCATACCACAGTAGAGCTTCAGGACATAATGACTTAAGGTAACATCAGATTGTTTTAGGGCACTCACTCTGCGATAAAACTAGGCACTCATATTTAAGAAACCTCAAATGGATCTTTTTATGAATCCCACTGGAGTAATTCACATTACAAGGAGGGGTGAGCCAGCAACAGTGTATTTTCTATAAAGTTGTAGTAGTGAGAGGCACTTTGCAGCATTTTGATGTCTCGGGCATACAAAGAAGCAGCTGGTTGGAAAAAGCTGCATTGAAGAAGATCTTCCGCCTTACCTTGAAAGTGTACAGATCTAATTGGATGCTTCTTCTCTCTCTGTTTCGAGCATGGATGGAAAGGTAATACGATTGGTATTTCTGCTTAGAGCAAGAGCATTCCTAGATAAAGAAAAATATAGTATTGAGCTGCTTTTGTTTGTCAGAAGAGCATGATTTTTACAGAATAAGATTTGTATCTGTCTTAAAACATGTCTGCTCAAAGGCACTTTTAATTTTTTTTCTCCAGCAAAATTCAAAATAGAATTGTCATTTGCATTAGTTAACAAGACTGCCAAAAAAAAAAAACACCAGTTAGTCCCTCCCACCCATTGATTGCAATAGGATTGAAGGATTGCACCCAGGCTAATTTGAGAAATGACTTCTTAGCACATGGATGAATTGCAGGGTGGTCCCCCCCCTCCAGTCTCTTCCCTGGGGTTGTGCAAGGTTAATTAATTATGGGATGATTCATCATTCATCAGTAGTAGTTGTGTAGGTACAATAGCGATCAAATAGTTGCCAGCACAAGTGAAACAGTTTACCTTGCAAATGGCCAGACAAAGCTGAACGGTGTTTAGTTATTTGCCACAGTCTTCAGAGAAGATAATATCTGACACAAAGAATAACAATCACTGACATAAAATTGACCAAGTAATTTATCAAGCTGATACAGCATCAACGGAAGTCAAGAGAAAGGAGTGTATTAAATTAATCATGTTTCAATAAAGATCCGTGGGCTGCATATTTTAGAGATGTCTGACATATATTGTAAAATAAACTTTATCGGTTAGAAGTTGGCATAGGCTATATATCTAATCTTAAAAGTGTGTGTATGTGTGTGTATGTGATAAGGTAATAAGTGGTGAATCTTAACAAGCAGACAATTGATGCTGTCATGTCACTTCCAGTTGTTTTGCCTCCTGTAGAGTTTTGTGTCATGTTGCGCCAAAGCAGTAACAAAGAAAACCAGAGAGAGATGTTCCACTTGCCACTTTATACTGCTTAGGACTTCTGCTTTCCCCTTACTGTAAGGATTTGCCAGCATAAATTCACACCAGCATGGGCTTCTTTATTTTACAGTCCTCCTTTTTCCATGGGAAAGTGTGCTGCAATAAAAACAATTTTGGATTAATTGTGAATTTGGGGTTTACAATTGAAAATGTTCATTCTTTTGGAAGCCATTTAAGATAACAGAAGAGTTCACTATAATTTGAGGCCACAAAGAAGGCAAACAACAACAACAACAACAACAACAACAACAACCACAACAAGCAAAGAACAGTTGAGTTATTGCATAGTATTTACTTATTATAGGAATTCACATATTTGACCCTCATCAAATTAGTGCTTGCAAATGTTATATAAAGTACAATTCTTCTTAATGAACTTTAAAATTAGTTTAGGGAACTGGTATATTAGAATATAAAATGCTACTATCTGCTTAGCTCCGCTGCTCTCAATAGTTGTGTAACAGCTAAAGTAATTACAGCACTAAGCTTGATCTCCCCCCCCCCCGGGAGAATTGGATGAATTCTGAATATTCTTTAAAGTTTAGACCCATACCCTTGCCAATTACCTACGAACCATTTGCATAACAGCACTTTTAGGTTTACAATTTATGCTAGATATGTTGCCTGGGAAGCGTATGGAATATTGAGATTAAAAAATGAATTAAGTCTACAGTACAAGCTGCTGAGAAGGGCTAATACTAATAAATGTGCTTCGTCATTCATGTGTGTGTCATGTGCAGAGTCTGTGCCACATTCTGAGATCAAGCTCAAAGAGAGAGAGATAGTCGGGCTGTTCACACAACATGCTAACCCACACTCAGTGGTTGAGTGTGGGTTGTTGTTGAACAGTGGGTTGTTTGTTGGACTGTGATATCTGAACCCAGGACATTTTCTACAAGATGGCTTGTTATCCATGCAGTGTGGCTTATTTTTCTCAAACAAGCTATCTTGAGAACCCATGTTGTTGGTTCTTCAGGGTTATTTACAAACCACACTGCATGGTTAGAAAGCCACCCTACAGAAAATGACCTGAGTTCAGATATCATGCAAACCCACAGTTCACCAAACAACCTGTGGTTCAACAACAACCCACACTCTCAACTTTTGAGTGTAGATTAACGTGTGTGAACAGCCCCAATGTGTGTGTGTGTGTGTGTATTTGTGAGCTTATGTTTGATGACAACAATGATGCTTTGTTCAGCTTTTGTTCACTTCAAATGTACAGCATTTTCTTGTAATAACTTTTGGGGGTGGAGGAGATCAGTTCAGGTGATGAGCAAGGGGCTATTTCAGACAGGCTGAAAAAAGAAGAAGCGAATGAACTGACCAGCACATCCTTTTATTTCATAACTTTCTATAGAAAAGCGCAGGGGGAGGGGCAACTTGAGAAAAGCACTCTTGCTAAGTGTTGCCCTTCCATCCATTTCACAAAGAAAGATGGCTAAAAAGAGCTTGATGCATCCCTGTAACCAGTACAGGGGCAGTAATCCAGTGCATCTCCCTTTGGCCACATCAGCCCTAAGAAATAATCACTTATGCAGTGCAAGCCTAAGAAGTCAGACCTACCGTGTTCAATGGAGTTTACTTTCTGGCAGCTTTAACTTCCTTTTCATGTTGGTGAACAAGTTAAGTATGAGCATGCTTTCCAGTCTCCCCTGAGCTCCTGTGGGGCTTAAAAGTACTCAACTTTGTTCCTAGCTCTTTTTTATTGCTGGTCATTAATAGGGGTCAGGCGCACCACATTGCCCAAGGCACTTGGTTGTTCCTTATAACAGTTCTCTTCGGGATACAACTCAAATAACTACGGAACCATAAGGGTCAAACTACACATTAGGTTAATTGCATAGTGTGTCATTGAGCCAGCCTATTCTTCTCTTTGCTGCATATTTATTTGGCCTTCAGACAATAGAACATCTCCTCCCGGTGTACTCTAGTCTGTCCATATTTTCTGTGCACATTAAATAGACACTTTTGGGAGGGGGCTGTGATTTGCACAAATGGTATCTTGTGTTATTATTATTATGGATCTTTAAATTTGTGCAAATGGGATTGTATGTGATTTATTATTATTATTATTATTATTATTATTATTATTATTATCTCTTTCTCACTCGTGGTGGTTTTTCTAGATGAACATGATGAGTTTTGCCAAGTCATGCTGTCTTTTATTGATTCAGGAATTTCCTGACGACTGAGCATGTTTTACTTATGACTGCTTTCTGGATGTTGGTGTGGATGTATTCTGGTAGGCCCAGTTTTTGGAGGTTTTCTGTATATTTTTTTGATGCGATGCCAGTGACTGATGTGATTAATGGGATAACTGTGACTTTTTCCTGTTGCCATAGTTCTTTGACTTCCACGGTCGGTGGTGTATATTTGTCTCTCTTTTCTTCCTTTTCAACAACATTTTCGTCATTCGGTATTGCTATGTCAATGAGGTATGTGTGCTTTTCTTTTTTGTCTATGAATGTTATGTCTGGTCGGTCGCAAGTTATTGTCTTGTCCTTATGAATCGTTCTGTCCCAGTATATTTTATGATTTCTATTTTCCAGGATTGTTTCGGGTGAATATGTATGGAGTGGTATAGGTTGTTTGATAAGGTTGAATTTGATGGCCAGTTGTTGGTGAATTATTTTTGCGGCTGTATTGTGTCTGTCTGTATAGTCCATTATTGTTGTTGTTGTTGTTGTTGTTATTCAGGGTCTTTAAATCTGCACAAATGGGATCCTGTTTTGTTTTGGGTTTTTTTTAAAAAAAAAAACCCTGTTCTGCACAAATGAGATCCTGTGTTGTTTTTTAATTATTTTTTCAATTCTTTAAATTTGAGCAAATGGGATCAATATTTTATAGATAGATAGATTTTACCAGTGGTCTTTTGCAAGTCCTCTTTTTAGCTATGTACTGCCTTTGTCAGTTTCATCCTCTCCACACACTACTTTTTAGCCCAGCAGAACCATATTTGGTACTTATCAAAGAACTTGTGGATTTCATCCTCTACTTTGGCACTCCCTCCTGGCTTCACTCAGGAAGTGCCAAAGTCTGTGGTTCCAGGCCCATCTGACTGAACATTCCCAGAAGGTGGGATGAACATTCTCAAAAAGTGGGGGATTATTGGCTGTTGGCCTACTGAGTTCCACATGGCTCTCTTTTGTCGCCACGTTTTATAACAAATACATGGAGCTGTAGGAAAGGTCATCCAGACTATCAATATGCTGATGACATCCAATTATTTTTATTATTTTTAACTAATCCCAAGGAAGTTGTGATAGCTCAGAATCCATTGCCTGGATGCAATAATGAGCTGCATGCAGGCTAACAAGTTGAAGCTTAATCGAGACCAAACAGAGGTACTGATAGACCAGTAAATCTTTGGATATATAGATCAACAGAAGACAATAGGAAATTGTTCCTCTGTAGTATTACATTGTACTAATGGCACTACACTGAATAATCAGTATTTGGTATGCATTAAGGACTTCATGGTGCTCATTCAATAAGCTGAGTCTTTCCGACAGTAATGATAAAGTGTGTGCTTTGGTCATGAAAAGACAGGGAAGGCTAAAATATGCCAAGTAAGGGAACAGAAGATGAATGTGAGAAATGGGCTAATGGAGAGTTTATCATTATACGTTTGTGTAGGCATAAATGTAGACATATTGATAGGCCATTTACATTAAGAAAAGTACTAAGAAATAATGGGTCTTATTGGCAGCTCCGTTCTACAGTAGTAGTGCAAAGAGCCTGCATTCTGCTACCATATAAATTGTTGTAGCCACTGGATTTCATTATAACTATCAATATGCAAAGGAGGAATCGGGCTGCAGTCCTATGCACACTTACACTGAATGCAATGGGACTTATTTCTTAGTAAACATATTTAAAATTGTGCTATGAGTGTGTTCCATAGTGAGTTCTACCTAGGGTGACCATATTTAGGAAACCAAAAAGGAGGACAACATGGCTGCTCCAAGGTGGCGTGCCCACCAACATGGCCGTCCCCCAAGGGGGCATGCCCACCAACATGGCCGTCCCCCAAGGAGGCATGCTCATCCAAACATGGCCTTGGTCAGATGTCTGATTTCACAGCATACAATTAAGACAAACCTGTTCTACACAACATCTTCATGTTAAAATCATTAAAATAAAGAACAAGTGAGACATTCAATGTATCTGAAATTAACTTTACTCACTCCTACTTTTGTAGCTTTTGCTGTACTTTGAAACTTTTGCTATGCTCTGTGTGATAGTTTCCCCTTCCCTCAAATATGTTTTCTGACTGCAAATCCTTCACTGGATGACCGTAGTCCCAACTTTCCTAACATTTAACACTCTTTCCCCATCACGTTTCTCTTATCCATATGCACAGATTCAGCATACTGCTACCACTGAACAAATGAAGCAGTTGACAAGTGCAGAAAAATCTAGTATAACAAACTAGCAACCTAGCATGCAAACTAGCAACCCTGCAAACATTAGCCATGGAACAAAATGGACTAAAAGCTTGTTGTAGTCACTTCTCACCTCTTAGCTTGTTTCAACTACTGGTTTATCTTTCAGACTTCAGAAACTTCAGGTGGATGATATGAAATAATTAGCAATTACAGGAGAAGTGAAAAACCCTTCTCCACCCACCCCACCCACCATGCCCATTGGCGCAAGAGCTAATAGTTAGATCCAAAAGATCAGTGAATTAATTGGAAAATTCATTAACAGTCTGACACGGGTTTTGAGAATTAATTGAGGAACTATATAGGAGATACAATAAACAATGTGGATCTAGACTCCAGCTCAGCTAGATATGATCTTATAAAGATTAATAAACTGAGGAGGAATATGACTTTTTAAAAAACTTAGAACTCTATGTACTGGGTGCCCCAAATGTAGGTATACAGTTGTTTAGAATGTTGATGGGAGGTGTGAGTACTATACTGTATACCTACTTTTGGGCCACTTGGTATTTCAGCCTTCCCCAATCCAATCCTCTCCAAATATCTTTGACTATGACTCCTATCTGGTCATGCTGACTGGGCGTTGGGAGTTTTATCCAACACATCTGGAGAGAACCAGCTTGGGGGAGGATACTGTATTTAACAAGAATTGTCTGTTTTTGTACAATTACTAAAAGGATAAAACAAATGCTAGCACCAGTAAATATCACATAGATGAAGTAAAAACACCATGGCCAGTAACAATCATCCTCCAATAGAGATGGATAATAAATTATGTTTTCATTAGAAATTGCATCCATATACTTTGCCTTTCACACAGCCATGAGCTATGTTCAAATAAACTTCTAATATGATACCACTGCACATTTTTATATTCTTTTTTCTAAACTGCTTCATAATTTATTCAAATAAGAAGCAGTAAATAAATATTGCTAATAAGTCAGTTCATACATCAATATATTACAATGTTCTCCTCCAACAAAATAATCAAAGAAAAGCAAACAGGTGAGGTAACCAGATAAAGGTACTGCTTTGAAGCCAGTTTTCTGTTCCAGCAAAACACCTATTTTCCAGACAGCTAAACCAGTTTCCTCAAACCATCTCTAAATGAATTCTTAGAAAATTAATCCATTCAAATTTGTTCATGTCAAAGGGCACCTCTGTTTTTCACTGACATTTCATTTGGGTTTTGTTTTGTTTTGTTTCCCATATCCTGGAGAGGAGTTATAGCTGTGCTGTGCAAAAGCCCCCCAATGCTTATTTTAAGGCCACAGAGTCTTTGGCAGTCCCTGAGCTCTAGGTATACAGGCCATCTCATCGAAACCCCTGAGCCAACAAGGAAGCGACACAATCCCTGCCCAAGGCCTAAGACAGATCTCAACACCCAGTTTACTGTGATATTTGCCAGGGCTCACGTACCTTGCCTAATCCTGGTAGTGTGCTCATGCGGTTTCCAACCTTTATCGGGAACTTGCTCAAGGCTTACAGCAGCTGATCACAGGAGGACCACTGGGTATATCCCCTGATGGGCAACTGCCAGCGGAAGGATAAAAGGTGCCCCACCCCCTCCGTGGAGCTCTCTGTCTTGTGAGCAGGTTTACTCAGCAACAACATTGTAATGGATCACTGATGCCTCCAGGTAACCTCAGTCATAAGAAGGAGAGGAGCCATGAAGCAGTACTGTTGGGGGAGGGGTCCCAATGGCAGCAGGCACTTGATTTGTGTACTGTATGTGCCAGCAATGGGGTTGCCTAGCAAGGACAGCATGCCAAGCCCCAATCCCAGTCCCAATCTGAAGCCAGGCCTATGAAAACTATCCAGTGAACCTCCTGGCTAAACAGAGATTTGAATCTTCCACATCAAACCAACAGTGGCCCACACAGAGCTTAATAATACATCAATGATTAAATGTTTCTCTCCTTAAATCTCATGCATACTTTCTAATTACTGGGCAGCTTGGTTGGTACTCCTTGAGAATTAATGGCTTAGAAGTGGCATCCGGCATGCATGGCCTCCTAATACAAGTACGACATTATATTTTGTATTAGGGTGTGATCCTATCTGGATAGTCCCCAGCCTCCCAAATCAGAGGCTGCGGACTATCCTATGCAGGGTGGCTGCAGCACAGAGGGGATCTTGTCCTCCATACTCCAGCTGCCCTGCATTTTTCCCGAGATGGGCGATCTGTCTAGGTGCAGCTTTGGGGAGGGGTAAAGAAGGCCCTGGAGACCCAATAGGAAGCTGCATATAGCAGCTTACATGGTTTCCTCCCCTCCCCACCCCCAGACTTCCCCTTTTTCACCCTCTCTGCACTCCATTTCCAAGTGTGGAGACTTAGCTAGTATGGCGAGAACTTTGCTAGCTATGAGGGGTAGGGGTGGGCAGAGCAGTTTCTGGGCTCTGAGGTTGGAACCCTGATTCTGACCTCGGTTCCTATAAACCGAAGAATCCTATGGCTCTGCAGTCAGTTCATCTAGTGGCCATAGTCTTGCTTCCTCTGTGTTTTATATTGTCTCTGTCATTATGTATGCTACATTGAGAGGGTTCCATCCTTAAACTCGGATAAAAAATGTTAAATATATAAAACAGAATAGAGTCTAATGTGTGTAAATGTCTGGAGAACAGGGGTGGAAGAAAGGCAAGCAGGAGAGGATTGTGTAATGATGAACTAGATATTGCTGAAAGACATGCTGAGCAGGAGAAAAGAGGCAAAATGAGATTAAATGAAAAATTGTGTGGACAAAGAAGGGATTAATTTCATGTTCTCCAACATGTTACAAGTGTAAACAAGGACACAGCGGTAACATTTCTATCCTACCCCATCTATTGTATACTGCATTCATTTATGCAGTAACAGCTTGTCCTACACTGATTTAAAAGTCACAAGGATGTTTGCTTTTGGGGTTAAAGGTACCCTAGAAAACATAATTGTGTGTTTCATCCAAGGCAAAAGGCAAATTAGAGTTACAGCTGGCCTTTGTGTTTTCAGAAATTGAAGTCATCCAATACTTCACTATCCCAAAATATATTGCTACGTCTAATCTGATACCAGCAACACCTACCACTGGCTAATTAATTCAGGTTGCAAGTCTCCATTTTGAGACTGGGTCTATCTATACTGCAGACTGCATGGCCACAACACCTGACCAAATTTGGGGACTTTGCTGTTTCTTCCCCCATCCCCTACATTTTGTACCACCTAGGCTGATGAAGAGTTCTGAAGAACTTGACAGCTTGCACAGTTTTGGTGGGATCTTGGTTGATCCTAATAAAGGTACTGTCCAATAGTGCATAACTGTCCTACAGTCTCTTATCAAAATATAAACTGTGGTGTATGAGGGCCAAAATGCACCCGCCATTATTAGATTTTTAAAAAGCGCTCAAACTAGCCATTTTTATTTTGAAGAGAAAGCAGCCAAGGGCCAAATCCAAATTTGGGTCTGACACCTATTACCTGCCTCAAACCCCTGGCTGTTGTTTGTCTCCAAAGGTGCTATTAGCAGTAAGTAGACCTTCTAAGACAAGCAGTAGCAGGCGGGGGACAATTTTTGGCAGGAAACTGATGTGGGATCAGTTTAAACTTGCTTTTTCAAAGTGAGTAACTTTGGCGCTGAATGGTAGGCAGTGCACTTCATGGTCCATTATGCCATGTTCCCTCTGAGCTTAGCTGGCTTTTGTGCCATTTTCCCCATTCTAAAAGGTTGAAATGGCTCTCCTAGTTACTGACAGTAAGAGCTTTAAGCTTAAAGATGTTGGTATTTTGGCCCCACCCCTTATGTCTTCAGCCCCGCCCATCACAAATGCAGTCCCTGAGAGCTTCTCCAAAGTGGTTTCTTGGCAACAGAACCTGGATCTCCCTAGTCCTAGGCCAAAACTCATTCACCACTATACCACCTTATAATTTTAGGATGTATTTTTATTTCTTACTCTTCCCTCTTTCACTATCAAAGCTTTTCTACACGAGGCATTTATTGTGCGCTCATCATTTCCTACTCATGGTCATTTGTGGATTCTTTTGAAGACATTGTGACCCTCCAGTTTTGCTTCTGTTTTTAAACAGTGCTTTCAGCAAGGGTTTTTTTTTTTTTTTTTAGAGCAGGGAAAATGAGATTTTATTTGTGAAAGTGAGAGAAAACACATTTCCCACTTGTGTAATTGCACTATTCTGCTATACTACAGTGCCACCTAGAGATTATGTAGTGGAAACCCAGGAAAGGAAATGCTCTTCATGTAATGCTCAGATCTCAGTTCTGTGATGTAACAAAAGTAGATACAGCAGATTAAAAGCCTAGTGTAGAAATGCTCTCAGCAGTACTGCTAAAAACAATGAAAAGTGATGCTTCATTCAGAAAAGATGGGATTACTCACCCAACATTCACTGAATTGTCCCAGCTATTTGATCTTGTGTTGCACACTTATTCTGATTTAGCTTTCTTCATCTCCCACTACCTATATTTTCCTAATGTCCTTATATAAGGGAGCATGTTGGTTCTCTACCAAATAGGGATGGACAGACTCACCGCCTCACGTGCTACTTGCCCTCCTCCTGCTGCCCACCTGGCCCTGCTCACCAACACTTGGAGTCTATCTACACATGCAGGATAAAGCACTTTGAAAACATTTTGAAAACTGTATATGGAGTGTGTCCTGGGCCCCAACAGTTCTCAAAACTGTCAGCCTATCTACACTACTGCTTTAAAATGGTTTAAAACGGTGTAAAACGGTTTATAACAGCTCTGAGAACTGTTGGGGTTCAGGACACACTCCATATACAGTTTTCAAAATGTTTTCAAAGTGTTTTATCTTGCATGTGTAGATAGGCTCCAAGGCTCCAGGTGATCTGCCACACAGTCCGCAGGCATCCAGTGAATGGTAAATGGCCAGCTGATCTCGTAAAAATAGTTCTTTTATACAAATGGTGGCCATAAACCAGCCATTTTTGCAAGATTACAGGCACAAAGGGTCCATTTACAGCTGTAATCTTGGGAAAATGGCTGCTTTATGGCCACCATTTGTGTAAAAGTCCCTTTATGTAAAAGAAAGAGCCACCATTTTTAAGCAAAATGGTGGCTCAGCAAACCAGCATTAGTGTATGCCGAGTCAGGTAAGTGTGGCAGTCCATGGATTGGAGTCCAGGAGGCCAAGCAGGGCCTGCTATGACATGCCTGCTGCCGGAGGCCTGCTATTCAAGCTTGTGCAGCTGCTACCACGTACAGGATTAAGCTTCTTGTTCTTTTTTTACAGCTAGTTTTGTAATGGCATGTAAAAGCCTAATCCTATTTATGGGGGTGGTTGCATGTGAATATGGCCAGATGGCCATCAGCAGGGATCCAGCACATACAGCTATACCAATGGGCCACTATTTTCAGTCCAAAATACAACCTATTTATCACTTTATGCAATTAGATATTCCCTGAGGTCACAGCCTCCCCTCTTTCTTAGCACTGAAGCTGGGCCACTTTGCTTTAGAATAGTGCCATTATTATTATTATTATTATTATTTATATACCGCCCCATAGTCGAAGCAATATTGTGTACAGGTTTTGCCTTAAATGTGGCTGATACCACATCTAGTGGTGTCATTCTGCATTTAACATTAAACGGCCATAGCTTGGAAAAAACATTATCTAATTCCACCCCCCACCCCCATCCATATGACCCCAGACTTCAGACACAAATAGTTTAAACTGCTTGAGAAGGGGAGAAGATTACATTCTCAATGGCCTTTGTTCTGTTGTTTATACTGTTTCTGAGGCTATAAAAATATATTGTACAGGGGCATGGGGAACATGCTTAAGAAAAAAAACCCCTCTCTTCTGGACTATGAACTTATTTTTAAACATCTTTTATGTATTTTTCTTTCTTTCAGAATGATATGAGTGCCCTGGCAACTTCAGGTCTCTTCTTCAAGGATGGCAAAAAACGTATTGATTACATTTTAGTCTATAAAAAGTCCAATCCACAAATAGAGAAAAGAAGCACTTTTGAAAAGAACCTTCGAGCAGAAGGGTTAATGTTAGAAAGAGAGGTAAGCTGGCTTTTCGTCCTGGCAGATCTCCATGTGAGGGGAATTCTGCCCTTGGAAACAAAGCAGGATTAGTTACACCAGCTCTGGGGGAACTTTCTGGGGAGCATAGGGGCTTTAAGATCCCTGCCCTGGCCTGAATCCCCTGGTTGGTGGCCCATTGCTAGGGGGAGTATCACCAGTTGTAGATTTATCTCTGTGAAGCTTTCTGCAGGAATACTGGGTGCATCTGGGAGGGCCCCTAGCAGAGACCTAATCTGTCCCACATTCACCCCCCTCAGATGCTGTTATAGGGGATAGGATTGCCCTGTAATTTACTTGGAATAGCAGAATAGCAAAAAATGCCACAACAATTATAGAAGTTGCTTCTGGTTGTGTTTAAAATTGCCCTGTTCATATATTATAGATAACTACATGAACTGACCTCTGAGGGTAGGCAGTATTCCTTCCACAGCTGAGTCACGTTCTCAAGCCAGTGGTGATCTCGTCCTTCAAAAAGAGGTTATTAATACTGTCTAACCTCTACCTGTCAGAAATATGTGTCAGTCAGTATTTAATCATAGCTACAGTGCATGGTAAAGTAGTATTTATGTAAAGATGACATTTCACTAAATAACTAATAAGGGCCAAACATAAATACAAGGTTTGCCAGTAAACTGAGTGTCGCTTACATTTGGACAGTTGACGAGTGCCTATTATTTGATTACTTTTTGCAGCCAGCTGTTACAAACAATGATATTATGTTTGTTAAAATTCACTGTCCTTGGGACACGTTGTGCAAATATGCTGAAAGGATGAACATCAGGATGCCTTTCAGGTAATTTACAATATTCTATTTTTGCTTCTTTTATATTTTGCTTGTTTTACATGTTTTACCTCAGAAACAGTATTTTTGTGTGGTTGTGCTTCCACAGTTTCCCACCCCCTGAAAACATGGATGTTTCTAGAAATATGAACAGTGCAGTTGCATGATCATGATGTTTTATTAACTCAGAGAATTTCAGTACAGTGACAAAGTCAAATATTCTACTCTGTATGGGAAATGGTTTCCTTTCATAAATTCTTGTGTTGCATTTCAAATGACCAGTACTTTGGAGAATAGCGTCTTTCTACCTAATTTAATTTATTGTAATGGGACAATAGGGGAAACAGGAAGACAAACGGACTGTCACTTCCTGTTATTCATACTTCAGTGGTTTGTGAAAGCTATAGCTACATATAAAGCCTGATTTATTCCTGTTCACCCATTGGATATGATATTGCATCAATAGAGGAATGTGGAAAGAAATGGTCACAGTTTCATTTGACTGCATAGGATCACATTAAAAGCTGTCTTTAGTTACAAGCTTTTGAGACTTAAATAACCAAAAACTGCTGAATCTCCCCCCCCCACCAGATTTAATCCAAATTAATCCCAAAGGAGCAAAGCAGGATAGTTTTATCTGCTGGCTCAAGCACATTGGCCACAGTCCAGAGTCCGTTTACTTCAGAGTAGGTGTATTAAACTCAGTGTGACTCTTCCAGTATTAAGTGGGCTATGGATTATACCAATTGTCAGAAAATTAGCCATCAGCTTTAAGAGAAGAAAGCAAATCAATTTCAGGGAGTGATTACAGTGGTCTTTAGCAATCTTGTAAACAACATAGTATTTTTCCCCATATGACTACAGTAAGAGGAAATTTGAATAAAAGAAGAGCAAGGAAATTAACAATATATGTGTTTAATAGCAGGGATTACTCTTAGCAGTCTTTTCTGCTTTGCTTCATGCAGAACTTTTGTATAATGTGAGCTATTCCTTGCATACCGAACAGTAAAAAAATATAACACTTAGGTGACTAATCCTGCAGCTTTTATGTTTTAAAAACTGGTCTATCTCTTGAGAGCCAATGAAGCTCACTGTGTCCCCTTGGCCAGTCTATCTCTCTCCCCCAGCCTAACGTACCACACAGGATTGTTTTGAAAATATGTGTAAACCACTCTGAGCTCTTTGGAGGATGTATAAATGTAGACTGTCCACACAATCGGGAAACCCAATCCACTTCCAAACACCATGCATGATACTGGGGATAGGGCCAACAGCCGTGGTCCGCTTCCCTCTCCACACATTGGATGTAAGGACTGCAGATCAACTGGGAATCCTGCTATGGTGTTATCCAGGACTAGCACAAGGTTTTAGGGGACTCCAGACAAGGTTCATGAATGTCTCCAAAGCATTCTGGTCCTCTCCCCCTATGAACCTCCATGGTGTACAGCAGAGGGCAGAAACACAGTGCCTGTGGGTGCACTAGCATGGTCCACGACTCCCAAGTGTGGTCTCAAGACCCTCCTGGAGCCCATCACCTCACTGCCAGTGCAACTATGCACTTGCCACTGACATTACAGCCTCTCCTTCCTCCCCTGCTTGTGGCACAGCTGCTATGGCCTTTCCCTCCCTCCTGCCTCCTCCACATTTGCCACCTTTCCTCCCCTTGCCACCCCACTTCACTGCTGAAGCCACCATGTGCTTGCCTCCAACAACGTGGCCTTTCCTTCCTCCCCCACTGCTACTGACGTCTCCCCTTCCCTCCTGCCACATTCCCTCAGATCAGGATATGAAATGAACACAGCAGGTGGTGGGAACAAAGTAGTAGGTGATCATTCCTGGGGACGGGGGTGGGGGAGAAAGGAAATAGCAAGGGGTGTGACAAGATGGAAGAAGAAGGAAGAGATCACGAACGGTGAGGGGGAAGAGGAGGAGGAAATGGCGATGGGTAGGAAATAGTGAGTGGGGGAGGGGAGTAGGAGGACGAAGAAGGTGCATCCACCCATTTTTACAGGAACCCAACAGGGTTCCCTTCCCCTGATGCACACTCTCTCCCCTCTAAGTGGCAGTCCAGCCCTCTCCCCTGTGATCCTTGAGGCAGACCCTGGCCAGATCTACACCAAGCAGGATATTGTGGTATAGCTGTCAGTGCACTTCAATACCGCTATAAAGCAGTAGTGTGGCTCCTGCCTTTTATATACAGATTTCATACCACTTTCATACTGCTATATCCTGCTTGGTGTAGATCTGGCCCCTGTCTACCAGCCCTGGTGAACTTACCAGGCTGTGGAGGAGAACAGTGGCAAGTCCTGCAGCATCCTCCATCTTCTTCCTTCCAAACACCTCTGGCCTCCAGTGTAATGACACTATGTTGGGGACGGGGCCCAAGGACATTTGGGGGATAGTTGATGGCAGCTGCTGCAGCCACTAAATAGATGCTTTTCTGCTCAGTGCTGCCCCTCACATTTAAAAAATAAAAATAAAAAGGTGTTTTTAAAAATCTAGGCATCAGTACCAGCAGGCTTTTATGGGCCCACAGGCTCCAGCATTTTCCCAACCATGCCAGCTGCCAACACCAGGGCTGATGTTATCTGAGATAGAACAAAAAAAAAGGCTGCAGTTGCTCTTAAGTACTTATGTGAATGCTGTTGCACACAACTAATAAAAATGAGTTACCCCCAATATAATCACTATGGTATTCAATTTTCTGATTAAACATACAGTAGCAAAGATTTTTTTTAAAAATCTATATTACACCATATAGCCATAGTATGTTCAGTCATATTACTTATTCATATGGTTGATGTTTCCAAAAACAATCACACGTACCATAGTTAACATTTAGGTTTTTCTGTACATATATATGCTTAACATACTATGTCAGTCACATAAACATAGATAGCTTTTCTAGTTAATAATATGACGCGTATCCGGTAATTTTCCTCGTTTCATTATCTTCATCAGATGTATTTACATGTATTGCACATTCCCCACTTGGGCATGCATTTTCCACGGGTATAAATTATGTTCAAGGATCATCATACAGTATATGTTTGTTATTTTCCAGATTCCTGGCTCCCGATGAGAAATGCTTGAAACTGATCCTGTATGTTTAATCAGAAAATTGAATACTATAGCGATTATATTGGGGGTAACTCATTTTTATCAGTTGTGTGCAACAGCATTCACATAAGTACTGATGTTATCTGAAATGTTTCCCAACATGTTGCCATTTTTCTTCTTTCAAAGAATTCTTTTGAAAAAAAAAGTTAGCATAATATGGCTGTTCTTTCACAACATAGAGACCAGCAGGTAGAACAGGTGGTGAATGCATGGAGGCTGGTAGCTCCAATTTCGATGGGGCAGAGATTCCATTCTGGGTTTTAGTTACAACCAGCAAGCAGTTTAAAGGAGCTCTCCAAGGTGCTGAACCAGATCCCCAAAATGGGTCCAGCACCTTGGATAGCTCCTTTAAGGATCCATGCACATAACATCAGCTGGGAGTCCTTTCAAGATCAGAGTTCAGAGGGAACATTGGTCAACAGAAATAGTTCCAAGTCAGCTTGAGGTGTCAGCTGCTGCATCCCCCTCTTAATATGAATTGCCCTTGCCCATTTCCATATCTCTAATGGAAATATGGATGACATGATGGATCAATGATGCAATTGCATTGCTATAGCTAAATCGAAGAACCGTATGTTAGCTGCCTTGGGCTCTCTGTGAGGAGGATGGTAACTGAGACAAATGAGATTAAACAAAGTCATGGCAGTTGCAACTTGTCAGGCGGGAATAGTCTGCCCGGCTTCACTTGCCATTAAAGCTTCTTTAGAGAAGAGGGTTGCATGATTGTATTTCTGTTCTTTTCTACCAGTCTGATAAATGACCCGAAGGATGAGAAATGGGGAGAGGCAGTGTCATCTTTTCCTTCCCAACATGCAAAATCTCTTTGTTCAGCTCTGTTCAGAAGACACTTAAGCCAAAGAGCCTTAAGCACCGTGGTTAAAGCCATGGTTTATGGTGTCTTCTGAATAGGGCCAAAGACTGGCACTGATGACTGGTTCTATCACATGGTTTGGACCCAGCCATAGGTAACTTGTTCCCTTCCTCTAGTAGAGGGTTACATATATTCAGTCTTATTTAACCCATTGCTTTAGTGTAACATTACCTTCAGGATCAGTTCCTCAGTCAATTTTTGTTGTGCTTATTTTTAAGTACGATATGTCAAAATTAAATCTACAGTTTGAACTCCACAAGAATTCATCCATCTTTCCAACTAAGCAGCAGCATCAATGCCCATTTAAAATCAGTTAGTGTAAGGCAGAATTCCAATATTATGAAAAAATGTTTATAACATGCCTTTGCATATTGAATTTCCAGAATCTCTCTCTCTCTCTCTCTCTCTCTCTCTCTCTCTCTCTCTCTTCTCAGTTAACATTTCAGAGAAAACTGTGCAACATTTCTTTTACTATGGCATTTACTGTGTACATTTAATGGTAACCATGTGCGTACACACACACACACACACACACACACACACGGGTCTGGAAAAGCAAACTGTTCCAGTTTCTGTATTCAGCTATCTATTGGCCATAATCTGTGATCAAAATAACAGCTGCTATATTGGCAATACTGCTCCTATTATTAAGAAATCAATGGAAAACTAAAAGGGGAAAAGCTTACAGTCTCTGAGCTTTCTCTAATGTGTTAGTTGTTAGAGCATATTAACTGTTTAATTTCAAATAGTTCCATTTTAATCCATGCCATCAATGTTTAATATATTGTCATACAAGGATTTCCAAGTTAATGTGTTGTTTTTCTTTTAAAAATCTCCATACCTTTAAAATTGTGCTTCCTTCCATCTTCATTTTGTAAAGGTACATGTTACAAAAATAGCCAAGATCGGTTTCTTTATGTGTATTCCCTTCTCATCTATACAAAATGGTTCTCAGATTATTTTTGCTGTTCCTACAGGAAAAAATGTTATTACACTGACTGGAGGAGCAAAACCATGGGCAGGTTGGTGGGTGATGCATAGCTTTTAATTTTGCAAGATAGTCACCCTTCATAAAACAAATCCATCCTAGCAGTTGTAAATTTATACTGAGGGTCTCAAGCAAGTGGATATAATTAATGGAGGCAGTAGAACTTTGCTGGGTCCCTCCCACACTTTGGGCATGTGACTATTCTCACAAAAACTAAGGTGGTGTCATCCAAGCCAATAATGGGGTTTAAACATTAGAAGCACTATAGTGAGTTTCTCTATTATGATATCTAGACAGGGGGTATCTATCAAGAGGTTGGATCCTCAAAATTCCAGGTAGAAGGGAGCTTGAACAAAGGGTGTTCCTGTAGCCTCCTGGTCACTCCCTGGATCCTCCCGACTGAGGTGGGTTCTGGCATAGTGAGCCTACAGTAGATAGAGGGGAATCTCTCCAAATTTTGTGGAGGCACCTTGTATAAACAGAGATCCATTCATGCAATGTGCCACCACCCAGTTTTGGTCAAGTCCCTTATATTTGATCCTACACCTCTCAAGAAAGTCCCTCAACCTGCCAGAGAGGTGCAAGGAAAGGAGGAGATAGGAAAGTCCTTGTCATTGACCTCCCTTCTTCTAACGGTTCTCATGATGTAACCCTAGGCCTTAACCCAACCCTGCTATCTAAAACCTTGAGGATGAACATGGTGTGGAGAGAGAATGGGACCTTCTGTGTACAAACTACAAAGCATGCAGATTAACACTATGGCATGTCCCCACCCTATTAGTCCTAAATCCTAGTATTTCAGTTCAGCTGGATTATGCTCCAAGAAGTCAGATCTTTGACATGTAAAAGCAGATACAAAGCAGAAATGTAGAGAAATTACAATTAAATACAGAGAGACCTGGAAAGATGTATGATTACACAGCTGTTGACTTTAAATGGAAGGGTATCTAATACTGGTGTGCAGAATGGGTCTTCTCCGCCCCGAAATTCAGGGCACAGCTCCGACGAGGCAATTTTTCTTTCTGATTTTCAGAGGGGGTCTGTTTCCCTGCACCACCGGTTTACCGATAGGAAAACCACTTTTTTGAGTAACCACTACATTCTCGTCAATGGGAATTAAATGCTCACAGCTCCCTCAGTTTTAAACATAAACACATGAAAATTGGCATTGTGACAGCTTTTAAAGAGGACTTTTGGAGCAGATCCCTGCATGCGGTGATTCATCGGGAAATTTTAAAGTCCGAACTCAAATGTCCTCTCAGGCGCCTCTCATGCCTTGATCTGTATGGTGAGGGAGAGAGGGCAACGAAGCAACGGGATAAAACTAAAAGTGCTGAGCGCTATAATAAATAAATAAATTAATAAATGCCACAACAGCAGCACAGCTTGCCCATCTTCAGAGGGGACACTGGACAGGAGCAGAGGCTTGCAGCAGGATGAGCAGGAGAAGGAGGTGAGGTGCGAGTCAAGGCTACAAGGCTTGGGGGTGGAGGAGGGAGGAGGAGGAAAATGAGGAGCCCCCCTGGACTGGAAGCCCAGTGCCAGCAGCCAACCAAACACTCACACACTAGCAAACATGGATTTTTAAAAAGATTTTTCAGTGGGGAGGGAGTAGACTACTTAAACACAGCACGCTGCGAGTTTTAACAATTTTAAGAAGGAGACAAAGCTTAGAAATATTAGCAGACCAAGCTGCCTGACTGGCTGCAAAACTCTTTTTTACACGTGTTTCTTTCTCACTAGAATGACGACAGGCAAGGAGGACAAAACACTGTGATTGGAGCGGGGACAGGAAGACAAGTGTGGCTAATGGCTGTTGGTTAGCCATAGATGTCAATATACCCCACACAGTGTCTTCCAAATAGGGAGATATCACACACACACACACACACACACACACAGCATTGACACCTGAAAAACAGGTGGATAATTTCGGAGACGTTAGAAGCTCCTGTTTGTTTAGAAGGGGCCAGTCCCTGCACTAAAAGATTGAATGCACCGCTGATGTTTGCAGTTATCAGATAATTCTGGGGCAGAGCACACACAACCCTAGTATCTAAATCTAAACATATCTTATAGTCATGCAAGTACTGGATGTGTTCCCAGTCAATAAAATAACATTTTAATAAAAAAATGTATCTCTGTGCCTCTGTCTCTCTTTCACATTTTAAACAATCAGTTATTTAAATCCACCAATAGAGGAAATCAGTGAAGTTCTACTGCATTGCCATCATGCTCCATTAGGTGAGTTCTCTCTTACAAAAGATTTAAGTTGCTGCATTTTAAAACCAATTATTCCATACCAAAGTTTAATTGAAGTAAAAGTAGCAAACTAAATGCTTTGGGGAAAGAACAGAAAAAGAAAATTCTTAACTTTTTTTTAAAAAAGTTTTCATCTTTAATTTCATATGAGCACTGCATATTTATTATTTATGCTTGTTGAATATCCAAATTTAGCTAAAATATTTATTCCTATTGTTATTCTTAGCCTTCCAAGGTCTCCAAACATGTAACTCCTGTTAAGATTCAGGATACATTTAGCATATTCATGATTTTAAAATATTTTTAGATTTCAAATAGTATTGAAAGATAATTTAGAAACATTTTTTTTGCACGTCTGGATATTAAATAGAAACAGACTGAACTATTTGTTTATATAAATTTACAACTGCTTATCTCCTCTCCCCAGTCATGCACGTGCTTGCTTTGTATCAGATACATTACAAAAAAATTCGATATATACATGAATTGCTTTGTGTAATATGTGGAATGATAATAGTTTTTTTTTCCCTCCAGCATATCTGCACCTAGAACCTGGATATACAAAAGTGTTGGCTCTTGGGCAGATAGAAATGTAGTAAATAAATAAATTCATGTGGATACTAACAAAATTGACTTCCTTGGATGATGGTTCCTTGGATTATGTGTTTTTCCTATGAATCTCAGGTGAATGTTGAGGATAATGAAATTGACACTCATAATTGAATTGATGGCTTCTCTTTACTCAGATTGTTCTCTAAATCAGTGGCTCTCAGTGTTAGGCCGAATTCCCGAAGGATAATCACCAGACAGAAGGAAGTCTCCTTCATGTTTCTCAGCTCTACAGCCACAGCCAGAGAAAGGCTGTCCCCACCCCCTTGGAGATATTCCAGCCACCTTGAATTTCAAGCTCTCGTTTTATAAAAGGAAGAAGTGTTTTGTTTTTCCCTTTACTTGTGAAAATATAAGCAAAAGCATGGAGGCATTATTGCATTCAATCAAAGAAGTATGTGCCAAGGCACTAAATTCTTAGGCAGTTATTGTCATTTTATAAAATTAGTAGACTGCAACCAAATTAAAGAAATCTTAGTCAATTAATCACATGAAATTTAGGCAATACATTATTGATTGATTCATACATTTGTGTATAGGTAAAAAAAAACACCATCTGAAGCATGAAACATACTTTAGAGTATAAGAAGAGCTTTGCTACGTCAGAACAAAAGCCTGTCTAGTCTTGAACTTATTCCCACATTGGCCAACCAGATGTTTATAGGAAGCCCATAGACAAAACAAAGGTGCAATAACCTTCTCCTGCCGATGTTCCCCAGTAGCTGGTATTCAGCAGCATATTGCCCCTAAATCTAGAGTCACATATAGCAACCCTGGCTAATAGTTATTGACTACTTTACCCCATATGGATTTGTTTAATGTTCTTTTAAAGTCATCCAGGGTGGTGGCTATTGCTACATTTAGTGGAAGTGATTTCTTTATTTTAGATGTACCACAGGTGTGTTGTAGAAGGCATCATCTTAGAAAAGGCATTCCATCCTGCAGGAGAGAGTGCTTTTAAGAGAGTGCTTACCACCTGCTGTTATGGGATTGTATTCAACCTTAACTGTCCACTAACAAGACAGAAAGCACTGGCATTATGGTTTTCCCATTCGCTCTGTAGCCCCCCCCCACACACACACACACCAAAATCTTTTCCAGAGGGTCTCCCAACCCTCCAGAGCAAATTTTGGAGGCACATAGAGGTTGCAAGGGGTAGGAGAGCCAGGTGAAGATCCATCATGCAAAGAGAAGTCTGTTCACATGAGATTTATGGTGTATGCGCGTGTATGTGTCATCTGTCTTTCTGTGTGTGTGTTGTGTTTGTGTGTTGTGCGTGCGTGTATACTATCTACTGCCTAATTAAGTGTGTATGTGGTACCTTTTAGTCAATCAGGTTGCAAACTTATACCCACCTACCTGGGAGTAACCCCACTACATTAAATGGGGCTTATTTCTGAGTAGACATGTATAGGATTCCATGGTGGATAGGAACTGGTCTGTGTTAATTTTGTGGCAATTCCAGTTGTTCTTTCATCTTAACTCACAGTCTAAGCATATGAATTTATGTTCAGTCATGATTTCAGCTGACATTTATAGCCCTGTTGCATTCAGTGGAATTGCATTTGTACGTTACAATAATGCTTTTCTGATGGCTTGTTCACACATGCCCATTTTTTTATGATTTCATTGTTCAACACTTGATTAGATGCAGCTGAATGTATGAACTTGACTCCACTGAAATACATGGCATTTCAAATGATGTGAAGTGTGATGATATGCAAGTTCTTATCTGTGTGTTTCACCGCAGTTAGGTCTATAGCCGTAATCTAATCTAATCCTTCTGCAGGGGCAATGGGGCTTTCCTGTTGACGTTTAGTGGGCACATGCTTGTGGTTCTGTCCCTCCCATATCAGTCAGTGTAAATCCCCTCTACATACAAATTGCTATTCTGTAATTTATTGCAAGCAGCTGTTCATTGGACAGAAATGAACCTTCGAGGTGGCTGCTTATACGTACCCAAAGCCCTGGAGTGGCTGCACTGTTTATAAGTCACAGCAGCCACCTCGAAGCCATTGCAGGGCTTTCCCTTGAAGCTCCGGAAAAAAAACGTTGGGGACTTACCCTGACTTTTTTCTCTGGAAGAAGGTGAGTACAGCATATCTGCCATCTACCCTCACTTCAGAGTCATGGCAGAGGTGTTCTCAGATGGATGGTGACCCCTGATTGGTTGTCGTCCACCCAGGCAGAGGACAAGGAGCGAGCCTGGTGCTGGAAACCCCACACTTTTGCTGCAGCATAGGGATTATCCACCACCACCCTGCAGTAACGAATATGTGGGGTTTGAGCTCATTGCGGTGGCAACCCATGGCCATATAGACAGTACCCAGGAAAGGCGATAATTCAATGGCACTTCTTGCATTATATTTTAGACACAGGGATGAATCCTGACAAATCACATCCACAATGATCAAATTAAGCCTCTATGGTTTATTTAAATTGTGCATGCTGGGCAGAATTTCTATAATCAGTGCCCAGTTGTGGCTTGTTGTGTCATCTCAACCCAGGCGGCATGGCTTGTTGCAGGGGGAAGCAACCCTAAATAACCCTAAAACAGCCCATGGGTTATTGGAGGGTTGTTTCCCCCTCAAACAAGCCCAGTCTTGGATGACACAACAAACTGTGCCTGGGCAGTGATTATAGAAATTGCACCCTGATGTGAACAGCACACACTGTGATTTAAATGAGCTTATTTTCATTGTGCAAAGCAGCCAAGAACTCATGCTAAATGTAGTATGGGAATGACAACCAAGTCCTCCAACCAGGTCAAAGAGGAGACCTCTTGTCAAGGAGTCTGGAACCCAGACTACAGGGCAAAGGCTTTCCCTCCAGGGTAATTATGAATACTGGTATTCTTATATGATATTTGCTTGTATATTTTATGCCACAGACGTTGATTGCAAAAACAGCAGCTATGCTTTAACTTACAAATGTGAGCAGTACTTAAAGGTGCCTGATTCAGCATGAACATTTTATACTCTATGCTACCCCTAAGCAAAATTTCTATGACTGAACTGGAAACTTATTTCATCCACTTACACTCAGCAGTCATTTCCCATTCTGTGTCCATTTTGTACTCATTTGCATGTAATTGACTTCATCAGTGTGCAAAGTACTATATGTATATATGTACATTGTATTTTCACTGCAGGTTTACCTTAAATAGCTTTACTTTACAGCAGGGGTGGGAAACCTGTGGCCCTCAGCCTAATTTCAAAAGTCTTCTGCATGGAATTGATTTAGACCTCTGGCAAGAATGAGCTGTCCCTTCCCTGGCAGCTCACTGGGCAGGAAGAAAGATGGAGAGAAGAAAGGGGAGTGGCAGAAAAAAAGAAAAGGAGGTGGCAGAAAGAAAAAAGTGTGACCCCACCCCCACAAAGCATACTCTAAATTTCATTTAGAGGAGCAGAGTCAAAAGTGTATACATGTATGTGTGTTGGTGGTGTCACCCTTTTCCCTTTCTGTCACTCCCCTTTCTCTCTCTCCATCTTTCTTTCTTCCTGTCCAGGGGCAGGAAAGATGGAGAAGGTGGAAGGCCTTGGCCCCACCCACTGCTGACATACGGCCCCTGACAGATCATCCATGAGGGAATGTGGCCCTCAACAGGAAAGATAGCTCACCCCGACTGAACAGGATTGGACCATGGTGGTGAGGAGAAAAATTGAATGTATCTCGCAGTGGGAGGAATGAAGATAAAGATGCATTATAGGTCTGATGTGGAAGTTGGGGAATGGTTTTGATGACAATGTTCTAGTTTTATTTTAGGGAAATATTGAAATTAATGTTTCTCTGTTTACTGAAAACAAAACACTCTTGTTTATAAGTTAATTTAAAATGTGCCATTTCATTTTCACTACTCTTTATGCTACCTGAAAATATGGACCATCATCCAGAAAACCATGCATGCAATTTTATGAATGCAGCAGGGCTTTGGGCATTCTTTGCCCTCTGCCCTCATATGCAAGCTTATAATTGAGTACTACCTCTTGTATTAAATTTTAAAGACAGGACTATACTCTAGCAAATCACACAAAAAAGGGGTCCAGGCTTTGTGCAACAGGGAAGATCATTCACTTTCAGAGCTTCTCTACACCTGGGTTTTATCCCGTATCTTTACCAGGACTTCTGCTTCTGGATCCTTTGTGGGATTAAGATCCGCTCCTTTACACATGCTTTTTTTTTTAGGAATTTCCATTCTCTGTATGTTCTATATTCTACAGGCATGAGATGGTGTTATGGTATAGCAGAACTGTGCAATCACATACTAAGAAAAAAATGCCGGACTTTCCCCAATCTTAAAAAAAAAAATAGGATACAGGGTAGAAAACATGGGAGAGACTCTGGCGGTTGACAACATCATGTAAAGGTCATGCAGATGCCCATGAGTGACCAATAAAGTGATCACATAAAGATCCCCTCAGTCATCTGTTTCCTGCTGGACATGCAGTTATATCACTTTGATAGAAGACCTCCTGTTTTGTAGAAACATATCTTCATCATTCCGCTCTTCTACTAATAGTTCCCAGAGTGACGTGCAGCATAATTACAAAACCATATAATATAATTCCTAATTGTACAAATCCTTTTTTCATTGGCTCTCTTGTAAGTAATTTCCCATTTTAAAATAATGTAAGTCAAATTAATGGCAATAAAATTACCAAAGTGTGTGGTTAATTAAGAGTAAATGGCAAAAGCCTAAGGCAAGTCAGTATGTCTGCAATGCCTAGAGAACATGCATTTGCTTATTTGCTGCAGAAGGATTCTAATGTTTCTCTTAATCAGAAGATTACATTTCTTTTACATAATTAACACAAGTGTGTAGCCTGTAAAGTTACCCAGTTTGGAGCACCTGCAATAAATAATTTTGCTAAATCTAATGTGGGTCAATGTTATGATGACTAATATTTGTATATATTAGTTATCTTGGCCATATACATTTTCAGAATTTCACCTACTGCTCTACAGGTTTTATTCTTTTGATTTTTGGAAAAAAGAAAAAAATCCTAATGGCTTTTTGGCTAAACTGCATTCATTCACTCAGACCTAAATCATTATTTGAAGAAAATCCACAAGCAAACATAGTTTAGGGAGTAATGAGCAGCTTCTATGGGCCGGTTCAGACACGCATGGAGGGGGTGGGTGGGTAAGGAAACCACAGGGAGGGGAGGGGTAGCAGAACCACAGCAAGTAGTCCCGTGACATGATTGCAGAAGCACGCCACACCCCATGGTTCCTCTATCCACCCACTCCTCTGTGGTTAGTTCACTTACCTCTGTGTGGTTTAACCATGCATCCTACCATCCTCTGCATGCTGAATGGGCGGATGATAGCCACTCAGTTGAGAAAACGGGAAAGAAATGGCCACTATAGAAAACATCCGTGGCTGCAAGACTGTTGCCAAAAGTGATGGTTGCTTTTGCCAGCAGATTCTATGATCACTACCATTTTTTTCTGGCAAAACAGATAGAAATACTTACGGGGTTCCTGTCATGTGACATGGGAACCACTGTAGAGGCCCAATAACCATCTTGTAGAAGGTGGGTAGTAGGCATGGGCATCATGTGGAGGGAATTTTCCACCCACACAACATGCTAACCCACTGTGGATTGCTTTTTTGAGTGATCCACAGTAGGTTAGCATGTCAGTTGAACCGGCCTGATGAGCGTAATGCAGCCTATTAAATCAATGGGAGTTGTGACATTGACTTTAAGGGGATGTGGATTGTGTCTTATGTCAGTGTAAATAAAACCACTTTCAGGACCAGGTATTGAACTCATGCGATGAAGACCAATTCATTTTTATATTAAATTGATATTTTGCCTGGTTCAATGCCGTCATGATGTACTTCCCATTAGCTGAAGTCCGTTATTCTATTATTATTATTATTATTATTATTATTATTATTACCAATGAATTTATTCAGGCTGACAGCCCCATTACTGCAACAAAGTGCTGCCCATTTATTTGTTGAACTGATTAGCAGATAGTACCCTAGAAAGAGAAATAGTTCATTGTATTAGAAACTCCTGGGTGGACTTGTATGAATGCTGCCCCAGGACGTTGGGGGGGGAGGTGTTAATTCAAGCAATTAATCACCACTAACTGGTGATAGGTGCTAATAAAGCTTGAGAGATGTAACCACACTTGTGGATAGTTTTTCACACATCAACTAATGAGCAGACCATGACTATACATTTATCATTTTTACCCAATGTTAGACCATGTAACCTAAGATATGTTTAGGTCGTGTTGTTGTTGTAATTATTATTATTATTTGTATCAAATCCTTTTGAGATGGATCAGATCAAGGATACAAGGATGTAAGAACATCAGAAGAGCCCAGCTATATCATATTAGGTCTTATCATAGAGTTTGTTTCAGACTGAATAGAAACCCATGAGATAAGGGACAAAAGCTGCAGATCCATTCCTGCTGGCTATTCCTGTCAATTTTTCCCAACTAAAGACATGTTGGAAGACAGTGCAATCTTATATATCTTTCATCAAAAGTAAGTCTCATTGATGTCAATGAAGCTTACTCCCAGTTAAGTAGGTATAAGATTCCAACATTGATTACTTTTATCCTTCAATGGCTTTTATCCCTTCTCTGTGATTGGGGGGGGGGGGTTCAACCATAGAACCCTATGACTGTTCCTTATTGTTTTCCAGTCTAGTTCTATCTTTCCAGAATTCATTTCAACAGTGGGTAGGATGTAATGAAAGATGCAATCAAAATGGATGCAAGAGAATAAGATATTTTTAATGTAATCTCTCTAGTTTGCAGAGGAATATGAGGGAATTGAAGAGCTGGTTGCCCAGAAATCCAATGAAACTTGACAAAGAAGCGCTTCCTGACCTGGAAGAGACAGATTGCTACACTGCACCCTTCAGCCGAGCACGGATACATCAGTAAGTACCTCAAATATATTCAGGAGTCGCCCACATTAATATCTTGTTTTTCCTCAGCAGGTGACATAAAAACAATCATCATTAACAGATGGCTTATGTCAAAACTGAATAGAAATTATGTGCTAAAAATTATGTCATCTAGAAGTATATTTTATATTCAAAAGTATCTTCTATTGAAATACTTTTAGTTATTTAGGATCAGAAGTTAGTTCCACACACTAGATTTGACTTTCTTTCTCAAGAAATAAACACATCGGTGTTTTTAATGTTCAATGTTTTTAATTTTTGTAAACTGCCCAGAGAGCTTCGGCTATGGGGCGGTATATAAATGGAATAAAATAAATAAATAAATAGAATACTGCAGTACTCTAGGAACAATAAAACATTTGAAAAGTGTTCAATATCTGACCAGTCTGAAATCCATGGGGCCAAGACCATGGGTGCGAAAAAATGTTATTTATTTATTATTTTATTTCATCTGAATGCATAAATTATATGATATATCAGATCAAAATACAAATTACAGTACATAAGTACATGTGATAGAGTTTCATGGGCATTTGCTCTACATCGACACAATCTATACAGAAAATGAATTTCAATTTCAAAAAATTACCATATGTAGAGCATTAAATTATAAATGTTCTACGAGCTTGAGTATTCTTAAGAGAAAACAAATAAGTACCTTTGCTAGGCAGAATTCCATGAGCCGTGTGGGAAGAAATTCTATTAGCCAGAAGATTTGTAGTGGTTGCTTTAAGTTATGTACATGTGCTTGCTTTACTGTACAGCGGTTTGTTTCCTTTAAAGTTGTGGCTTGATCAGAAAGTTCCAATGCAAAGCTCTTCAGTTAAAAATGAGCCACGTGAAGTGACCCACAGAAGCCTCACTTTTTTAGTGTCAATTATACTGAGCAGATATTTTGGGATTATTCCTCTGCCCTCTGCTTCGAATTGATTTGTTGCTGCAAAGTCTCATCTGTTTTATAGTGATTTGTGATTTTTCTAACATGCTGTATTAGTTTTATTTTGTTTCGTTTTTGTAATGGATTTTTGTTTTGTATTGTTTTAATCCCTGTGAGCTATACAGAAAACTTCTCTTAAAGGGTGGCATATAAACAGTATTCTAAAAGCGTCAGCACTTATGTTTGAAGTATGAAAGGCTATTTCAATTCCCTGTGAAAAATGTTGTATGTTGGTACTTGGACAGCTGCTTTGAAAATAATTGACACCAACTATCTCTGTAACAGTTTCACAATAAACAACAAAGACAGTTTCTTCAGCAACTCCACAAGAAGCAGGATAGTACACCATATGCTACAGAGGACGAAGTATGAAGATGGAAAATCAAAAATGGGTACAGTTTCATAAACAATTATTTTGGGTGTTGGACGGCTTGCTGCTAGCTGCACACATTCTGCCAGTCAAATATATATATATATATATATATATATATATATAAAAATTCAGTGAATAATGTAACGGGCAGCATAATTGTATTGTATGTGTGTGAGTGTGGGTGGTGGTGGAGCTTCCATGACAGATGAACTGCCCCATCCAAAGCCCTCCTGCTTTGCTGTGGGTTGGAAAGGAGGTGAGGGTGGGTGGGTTTTATTCTTTTTTTGGTTCTCTCCCCCACTTATCATTAACTCCAATAGGATGTGTGGAGGCATGTTGGGGGAAACAAAGGGCTTGAAATACTGTGAATACAAAGCTGCACCCAAAACTCTTGACAAGAGAATCCTGGTACAGTTATTCCCTATATCTTGTCTGTCACAAAACTATACCTCCTTCCTTCCCTTCCTGCTCCCTTTCTTTCATGGGGAGCATGCCTCAGAAACATATCAAAAACATATCAAATTCAGGCTTGCAAGCTGAAACTAAAAAAACAGCCATCTGAAGCCCTGAAGCATTGTTGTGTCCACAGACCTGGGACCCTTGGAACTAGGAATCTGGTTCCACACAAAACTTAGGTGGTAGACATTTATTGTAGTGCTCCTTCTTTGCAGGCAGCTACAGGCAGACTGGCCTTTGCATTGCCAGCCTGCTACAAAACCTGGAATGGATTATCTGTGCTTAATTGCAGGTCACTCATAAATCCTGGCCTAGCTCAAAAAATGGGCCTATCACAAATAGGGATGTGCACTGGATCGGACCCAATCCACGATCCGAGTCCGGTCCAGTGGGAAATTGGATAAATTATCCGATTTCCGATCCAACAGCTGGATCGGCCGATCCAGTCCGAACCGATCTGAAAAGGCTCCGAAGTGGTTCGGCGGATCAGTGGGCACCCGCTGGCGCCCACCGCCGCTTCCATTGGCGGGCGCCAGTGGGCGCCCGCCGATGAAAGTGGACAGCGGGGGGGGGGGAGGAGGGGAGGAGGGGGGCGCTTACCTTTGAGGGACGTCCGCTCCCGTCCGGCGCCGGCAGCTACTACCAGCGGGCTCCGCGGCCTGCTCCAGGGTGGCGCGCTGGGTGATGACATCACCCGGCGCGATACTCTAGAGCAGGCCGCAGAGCCCGCTGATAGTAGCCGCCGGTGCCAGACGGGAGCGGACGGCCCGGAAAGGTAAGCAGGGGGCACGCGGAGGGGAGGAGGGGGCGCGCGGAGGGGAGGAGGGGGGCCCTTACCTTTCCGGGCCGTCCGCTCCCGTCCGGCGCTGGCGGCTACTACCAGCGGGCTCCGCGGCCTGCTCCAGGGTGGCGCGCCGGGTGATGACCCGGTGCGCTACTGTAGAGCAAGCCGCAAAGCCCGCTGGCGGTAGCCGGCGGCGCCGGACGGGAGCGAACGTCCCAGAACGGTGAGGAGGGGTCACGCGGAGGGGAGGAGGGGGGCGCTTACCTTTTAGGGACGCCCGTCCGGCGCCAGCGGCTACTACCAGCGGGCTCCGCGGCCTGCTCCAGGGTGGCGCGCCGGGTGATGACCCGGCGCACTACTCTAGAGCAAGCCGCAAAGCCCGCTGGCAGTAGCCGCTGGCGCCGGACGGGAGCGGGCATCTCTAAAAGGTAAGCAGTGGCGGGGAAGGGGGCTTACCCCCCCCCGGAGCCGTCCGCTTCTATCCGCGGGCGCCTGCGGGCGCCCGCGGATGGAAGCGGACGGCCCCAGGGGGGGGAGGGAGCGCGGGGGAGGGGGCTTACCTGCCAGGGCCATCCACAGCGGACGGCCCCGGGGGGGAGGGAGTTAGGCCCCCCCTCACCCACCCGCCGCCATTTTTTCCTCATAGACTTGCATTGCAATGCAAGTCTATGGGGGGGAAATGGCGGCCGATCCAAAAATTTCCGATTTTTGGATCGGGATCGGACTCGATCCGGTCCGGGGGGCCTCCGATTTTGTCCGAACCGATCCATGACAAAATTGGAGGTCCCGATGCGGGTCCCGATGCGGGTCCCGATCCGATCCGGGGGGTCCGTGCACACCCCTAATCACAAACACTACAAGCATGTTCACAGTTTCAGGACAATCCAGCTTGTCTTCATACTACTTCAGAAAAGACCAGGGCCTGATCTACACCAAACAGGATATTGCACCATGAAAGTGGTATGAAAGCGGTATATTAAAGGGAGGAGCCATACTACTGCTTTATAGCAGTATTGAAGTACACTGACAACTGTTGGGGCCCATAGACACATACCATATACTGCTTTCATACCACTATATACTGCTTGGTGTGGCTGCTGCCTTTTATATACTGCTTCCATACTGCTTTCATAGTGCAACATCCTGCTTGGTGGAGATTAGGCTCAACTTTGCTCTGGGGAGGTCCAAGTACCCCCCCCCCCCAAGCAGCCCACTTTGGTTCAGTATTCAGGCTTTGCCTGAAGTGGAGGAATACCCCTAATCACGCTGTTCTCCTCCACATCTGATCATTAGCAAATGCTATGGTAATTAGCTAATATGATAACATTGAACTGTTAACTGCTTGTTGAAATTTAGGCTGTACACCATATGGGTGTAGAGGGAGGGAGGGGGCGATCCCGGAAGTACCTGCTTCTAGGATCGTCGCTGTAATGCAAATGAAAGTGCAATGACCCGACTTCCTCCTGGGCCGTTGCATGTCGTGCCCACCATATTTTTTCCCGGGTGGAGGAAGCGCATGAATGCTCGTGCGCAGAAGGTAAGATTTTTTTAAAAAAAAAAACACTCAAAATCAGCCCTCCACCCCCTCCCTGCCATCCCAGGGGTGGCAAAATTGCTGCCACCCCCTCCCCTGATGGGCATGGAGCCACACGATGCATCTCTGTGCCCATTTCTGCTGCCACACTTACTTGCTAGTAAGCACTACAGCAGCCAGGATGGGTGGCCACATCTTTTGCGGTCTCGGAACATTCCCTTATCCCAGGTGAAACCCGTGCCCATCCCTCCTGCCCCTGGGAGTTGCTGTGCATTATTTGGACTCACAGGGACCACCCAGGGGCTATCCCAGCTCAAAAGGCTGGTGTAGAAACGGCCTTAATGTGAATTTCAAAGCTCCGGATAAGAGAATGCTACTCACAGTCATGGTAATAACTAACAGAGGCAGCTTGAATTCTGGAGCAGAAAACAATGTGTTCATTGCAATCATAGATGCAAGAAGCCTCTAAAAACTAAGGTCCTATGTTTTTTGGGAAGAGGGCAACCTGATTCCACAACTTGGACTCTTTTGGGTTCAATGCCATGTATCCCTTCATTTATGGAATGTTTAGAGAAAATACTTTAGAGACATAGAAGTTATTGCATTTGTATCGGTGCAGAGTCATTTAACATAATTTCCAAGTTATGTAATGTGTGTCTTCTTTTTTGCTTAGGCATTAACAGGTTGCTCAGCAATGGAACATATGAAGCTGCATTTCCACCTCATGAGGTATTTTAAGTAGCAGTGCTTTAAATATAATATGTTCACTTTATGTTTGATTTAAACTCCTGAAGTGCATTTATAAAATTAAAATTTGAGGTCAGGTACTCCTATTTCTCTATTTTGTAAGTTTTGTCTGAGAGCCCCCTTTTCATATCTTTATCTTTTCATTACATTGCATGGCATGCAGACCCAACTAATGCATGTTTACTCAAAAGTAAGTTACAATGGATTCCTGGTCAGCCTTGTGCCTGGCTTTACTGGGTGCCTGCCACACAGGAGCATGATGAGCACCCAGGAACCTGCAAAAGCAGACCCGCCTTGGTGGGGGAACCTCACTTTGGCTTCAGTACCAAAGTCACGCAGCCAAGTCCCAAAGCCCCCCAAGTTGAATCAGGGCCATTTCAGAGGCTCCAAAACAGCCTCCAAGGTGAATTGGGGGAGCTGTACACAGCCCTATTTCCGACCCATATATTTATTTTTGACCTATTGGGATAGAAAAGAGATGCCACAGGTTCAGTTAACAATACTGAATTATTGTTGTGTATTTTACAGAGAGAGAGCAAAGAAGTTTTATATCTGCTATGTAGTGGAAGCAAAAATACAGTTTCACTGCAGCCAGCTCATAGTTGAACAGAATTCTGCCTTAATAAAGAATACATTTAGGTAGAATTTGGGCAACATCCACAAATGTAGTGGAGGCAAGCCTTACCAAGGATATCATACTATTACTTTTGGATTAGCAGGGAAGATATCCTCATCTGCCACCCCACTCATAATTCCTTTGCTTCCCTCTGAGCTGAGCCGCAATCTTCACAGTAGTAATAATATATGGCTCCATGTTGTAATGCGAAGTGTTTTGGGGTGTCTTGGTCTTGAATGGCCAATTAAGACCCATCAGCTTTGTAAAAGATCTGCTCCTAGTGGAGAGGAAGACTGCAAGAACTGGTTTATTGATGTGGATCAACACAGATGCCTGCATTTTTGGATTCTCCTTGGAGCTGTGGCTATAGGGACTGTCATGATCAGTGCCTGCACTTCAGAATTCACCACTGCACCACTGAGGCTGATGTTTACTCTCCTCCAACTACTCCTCAGTGGACCAGTGTGCAGAAAAGCAAGCTCTGGATGAGGAAGCTGGATACCATACGGTCCACAAGCCATGCAGGTATCACCAGCACTGCAAGGCCAGCTGCCTATGCTGACCTGCAAATGTGGGAGGAGATGGCTGTGTCCACACAGCAGATCACTTTTGCAGATCTTAAATGTCTAGTACAAATGGGACACCATTTGTTCCCTTGAGGCTCCAGATGTGCCAGAACTATAAGATAACCCGCAGTACTTATGTTGGTATGAAATCAAAGGTTTGATGCACAAATTGCTTCTCTGTTGGCACGTAAAATTTATTTATTCATTTATGACAATTCTATACCATTCCACAGCTGAAGTTCTCTGGATGGTTCTTAACAGTTAAAACCATAAAATACAGCAATACAATAAAGCATAATATAAAAGTGTAAAACTGCAGTATAAAACCAGAATTAAAAAGACTCCATCTTGTGTGAACAGAAATGTTTTCCACAAGCACAAAGCCCCCATTGGATTCGCCCAATGAGCCTATGTAGTTCAACCCAATAGCCTTGGAAATAATATAATATGATAATACAAAATGAACCAGTATGTTCGTATATTTGTTGACAAGAGACATATAGCCCAATCCTAGCTACGATTTCAGTTGGATTGACTCCCAAATAAGTGTGTGTAGTACAGCATTAGGTTTAAACCCCATTCCTTTCTTGGATTCATAGGGTAGCCTTAAGAAAGTAGCCACCTCAGGTTGCTACTTGTGAGGATGAATGAGAAAAGTACTATATTGTACATAAATGAACTATATAATAATAATAATCGAGGCGGGGAACAACAATAAATATAAACACAAGGACCACAAAATAGATGAAATATTAAAACAAATAAAAACTAATACATCATTAAAAACATCTTAAAATTCAACTGGGTAGGCCTGCCGGAAGAGATCAGTCATCACGGCTCTCTTAAATTCATGAAGACTGCTAATTTGTCGAATCTCCTCCGGCAGGCCATTCCACAGTCTGGGAGCGGCAGAAGAGAAGGTCCTCTGGGTAACACTCGTCAGCCTAGTTCTGGCTGATTGGAGTAAGTTCTTCCCAGAGAAACTGAGTGTGTGGGGCAGATTATACGGGAGAAGGCAATCTCGCAGGTAACCTGGACCCAAACCATGTAGGGCTTTAAAGGTAATAACCAATACTTTATACTTCACCTGGAAACTGATTGGCAGCCAATGAAGTGATTTTAAAATTGGTGTAATGTGGTCACCCCTAGGTGTCCCGGTGACCAACCTTTCTGCCATATTTTGAACTAGTTGAAGTTTCTGGACTAGGCACAAAGGTAGCCCTATGTACAGCGCATTGCAGAAGTCAAGCCTCGAAGTTACCAGTGCGTGCACTACCGTCTTTAGGTCTTCCAACTCTAAGAAGGGGTGCAGCTGGCGTATCAGCCGAAGCTGATAATAGGCACTCCTGGCTGTCACGTCTATCTGGGCTGTCATTTGTAGCGACGGATCCAGGAGTATCCCCAAGCTGCGAACACAGTCTTTAAGGGGGAGTGTAACCCTATCCAGAACTGGTTGACACACCTCCAAACCCAGGTTGTGGCCTTTGACAACAAGCACCTCCATCTTGTCTGGATTCAGCTTCAGTTTGTTTTTCCTCATCCAGCCCATTACTGCCTCCAAGCATTCATTCAGAGGAGACACACTATCCTTAGCTGAAGATGTTGTCGAAGGCATAGAGAAATATATTTGGGTGTCATCAGCGTATTGATAGCACCCCGCCCCATGCCTCCGGATGATCTCTCCCAGTGGTTTCATATAAATGTTAAACAGCATTGGGGAAAGGATGGCACCTTGTGGTACACCACATAGCAGCTCCTTCTTTGAAGAGCAGCTATCCCAAAGCATCACCTGCCCGACAGGTAGAACCGGAACCACTGAAGCACAGTGCCCCCGATTCCCAATTCCCCCAGGCACTCCAGAAGGATACCATGGACGATGGTATCAAAAGCCACTGAGAGGTCCAGGACTACCAACAGGGATACTCTCCCCTTGTCAGTACTCAGGCGTAGATCATCCACTAAGGCGACCAAAGCAGTCTCAACTCCATATCCTGCCCTGAAGCTGGTTTGAAATGGGTCTAGTTCATGTTAATAATTAACAGAGCCTCCCAACTTGAAAGTGCTTGACGTCCATACTGTCAAGACAAAGTACTTCTGGATGAATCTTTCTCATTTTCAGGATGTTTTCAATAATTCTGTGGAGAGGTTTATAACTGCATCATTTTTAACAATAAGCTCAAGGCAGCATTTTTCAGCATTGTGCAGTAAAACTTGGGCCAATTGTTCTTTGCTGTAAAATTATTAATGTCATGTTTTAAAATATTTTTAATCAGATGACATTTTCTTAAGAACCCATTTCTTCTCTTCTTTTTATAAACACCATACCATTTTGCTTTCTTTGTATGCTCCAGGGAAGTCACAAGAGCAGGCATCCCATCAAAACCCATGGAGCTCAGAATCATCGTCATCTGTTATATGAACGCTGGGCACGTTGGGGGATGTGGTACAAATACCAGCCTCTGGATTTGATTAGGTACTCAGACAATGAAACAGAACATGGATCCTTTCTGTGAAATGTGGGCAATGTCACCGAGGTCCCAAAGAGTATTCAGATACAAGCATTCTTCACAGAGACTTCTAATGTTTTAAGTGTGGTGGTATATTATTGGATTTCTAATCTTTGCATTATTGCCTCTGACAAAATTGTGTTAGGCATAATTATCATTTGTATTGCAACTGCAAATAAATACAATAGTTTTTCTAGCACCTTTTGGAGAGTCACCTCATTTTTTCCAACTCACGTAAAAAGCAAAAGTAGCCACATGGGCCATAAGAAAAATTCCAATCTCGCTTCCCAACCATCGCTTCTCCACTCCCGCTTTTGTTGCTGGTTAGTTCCTCTTTTGAAAGAGGAAGTAAATAACGTGCACATGGCCCATTCAGTCAGCAGTTCTGATTGCGCTGCTTCTCCTGCACACAGCAGGAGACAGTGGAAACTTCCGTCTTGATTTTAAATCGGACTTACTCGAGTGTTTTTTTGTGACGTGAAGAAGGCAAGAAGGTGTGGGAGGTGCACATCATGACACGACATCATGAGAGGGACCACAAAAATCCATGAGTGCCCAGTAACAAGTGTGCAATAAAACTCTCATCTGATGGAGCTCTAAATGCAGACTCCATGGCTTCAACAGCCAGATTTTTCCTCCCCACTTTTTGTTTACCTTCTAGCCCAGGCTTCCCCAACCTGGTGCCCTCCAGATGTTTAGATTACAACTCCCATCATCTTGTACCATTTTCCATGCTGCTTGTAGCTGATGGGAATTGGAATCTAAAATATCTGGGAAACATAAGAAGAGCCATGCTGGATCAGACCAAGGGTTCATCTAGTCCAGCATTCTGTTCTCACAGTGGCCAATGACCTGTCGATCAGGAACCCTCAAGCAGGACATGGGTGCAACAGCACCCTCTCACCCATGTTCCTCAGCAACTGGTGTACATAGACTCACTGCCTTTGATTCTGGAGATAGCACACAGCCATCAGAACTAGTAGCCATTGACAGCCTTCTCCAGGAATTTATCCAACTCCCCTTTAAAGTCATCCAAATTGTTGGCCATCGCTACATCTTGAGGGAGTGAATTTCATAGTTTAACTATGTACAGCGTGAATATTTCCTTTCAGGTCAGGAAAGGCTGATCTAGCCTAATGAAGAACTTGAAAACTTGCACGCTATGGGCAGTATCCAATGCTTCCCATGAACCAGTGGGACCAACCATCAATGCATGGACAGGCTAGTATTTCCTAAAGCAGCCGGAAATGAGTTGAAATACTCATTTCAAGAACAGAACAGGAACCTGGCCCATTGTGGAAGTGATCATTTTTTACTCATTTCTGGGGTTGCTCTAGGAAGTGCTAGTGCACCAGTGTAGATCCTGATGACACAATACAATTAGCAGAGGTGTTGGGATGGCATTGGATACTGTCCAATTTTAAAAAAGATGGTTGGCCTAATAAAAGTATATATCAATAATTAAATAAATAAATTGTCGCAATATGGATTTTGGAATTTGATTTGGGGGCAGTATTAAATGTACTCCATATCATAAAATACTTCTAAGGATTTCCCCCAAATTTAACCAAACTTTGCAGAACAACAATCGATGATCTAGTATTACATTTTGCATTGCCAGACCGGCAGTGTCCAAGCTGACTGGGGCATGCTGGGAGTTGTAGTCCAATACATCCGGAGGGCACCAGGTTGGGGAAGGCTGTTCTAAACAAATACTAACCCAGCCTTCAAATCATCTGACTCCCTCTTAAGGTGAATGTTCTGCTGCTGACATGGTTATTTACTTCAGCATCTAAGTTAATTTTACCTCTCTTTTTAATTGCAGGCGATATTTTGGAGAGAAAATTGGACTTTATTTTGCTTGGTTGGGATGGTATACCGGGATGCTCATCCCTGCTGCACTTGTTGGATTGTTTGTTTTCCTTTATGGATTATTTACCATGGATTCCAGCCAAGTAAGGTAAGAGGTGTAATAATGCCCCAATTTCGAAAACCATAACATAGTGCATCTGCTGCTGAGAGTCAGCAGCTGTCAAACCTAGCAAAAGTAAATGTTGAAATGGACCTTAAACATTTTCAGCACGAGATGGAAGCAAATTGGCTAAAGGAGACCCATCTCCCCTTCATGCTTGAATATCTTCTGGAAGAATAAAGGGTGGCTTTTGCCTGCTGTGGCTAAGCATTTTAGTGGTTGACACAATTGTTTGATCTTTTTTAGCTCAATTTTAACATATATATTTTAGGGTGAAATGTTATGGGTCACACCCTGGATACTTATAAGCCCCCGAACTCAAGGATGCATGACTATCCAATGCAGGGTGGCTGCAGCATGGAGGAGAGGATCCTCTTCTCCATGCTCCTTCCACCCTACCTTTTCTGCTAGATGGCCAATTTTGTTTGACTATAGGCTGTTTCTACACCAGGCTGTTTGCCTGTGATGGCCCCTGGCTAGTCCCTGTGTGCCGATGGTGTGTATTAGGTACTTCCGGGATCGCCCTCCCTCCCTCTACAACCTATGGTGTAGAAAGGGCCTAGCTGAAGGCTCTGGAGCAGGAGTGGGGGAGGCCGTGCAGCATTTAGAAAGCCGTCTAAACCAGCTTCCACAGTCTTGTTGTCTCCCTGCCCCCAGGACTGTCCCCTTTTCACCCTCTCTGTGCTCAGTTTACCTACCATGGCAAAGCAGCCACCACAGTTCACTCCACACTAGCAGGGAGGGCCAGGGAAGCACAGTTTATTGGCTCTATGCTCGGAGCCAGAAAACTGAAAAATCCTATGTCCCCCCCAGACTCTCTCTAGGGGACATAGGATCGCTCCCTTATCTGTCAATTTATTTTTCAATATTTGGTTGTATCAAAGTAACAGCTCCAGCAGCCAACCTCAGATTCAGAATTTAGTTCAGATATCATGGAAGAGCTCGATCACATCATGGATGCTCCATGGGAAAATAACCTGCATTAGTAGAGACCATTTTCTTTGCAGCTATTTCCAACAATGAAGAGGCCCTCAAGCAAATGTGTAGAACAGGTAGGGCAGGTCCAGTCTTTAGGGGTGAAAGGACAATTGCATAAAAGAAAATCGTTTGAACTTTGTACTGGATAACGAAGGTAGACTAATGGCATGATCATACATATTTCCAGCAGCATGTCTGCTGGCAACATGGGTGTGACAAAAGACAGAACAGTGCCATGGTTTCTCATATTAATGCAGAAATATGTTCTTGCTGGTCCAGCAAGACTTAGAAAGAGGTCGGCTAAACTCAATGGGTATATGTATGTGCTGTCAACTGGGTATGATCTTTCCTGCATTCTTTTTGAGCTCCGTGCTCCTCATCAGGGGCAATATTATTATTATTATTATTATTATTATTATTATTTACACACACACACACACACACACACACATATATATATATATATATATATATAATCACCCCATAGCCGAAGCTCTTAAATAATAACTTATCCGTATAGGGAGAAACTTAAGGATGAGTGAAAATTCCATTTGATTCTCTCTCTCTCTCTCTCTCTCTCTCTCTTTCTGTCTATATTACAAAAATTCACAATTTGTTTCACAATTGGCGCAGAAAGAGCTTGAGATTTTTTAACAAAACAAATGTGTGAGAAACGAAAACTGACACACTCATACATCTAGGCCCACAATTTTGACTCCATAGCTTTTAAAAGTCCGGATTTGTATCCATGGTTCATATCCAACCATGTCTGTGATGTGGAATTAGGTTTGCCATCGCCTCTTTTTTTCTGGCCGGTTACTCCTCTTTAACAGCTACGTGGCAGGAAGCTACGAGATGGTTCTTTCCTTCTTGGGAAGAATAGTATGAATTTAATTTGGCCAGCATAGATTGATGAGGATTTTGTTTGGTTTGTATTTGTTATGAACTTACCAGAATTTGCACATGTCTTCATAATTGCTACAGAAAGAACTGAGATCAAAAGCAAAAACAAATGTCTGAGAAAGTGCACTTAAATATTTGTGAATCCCTAGACAGTCCTTTTGTTGTTTTCTTCACCCATTGATGTAAAGTTTTGTTTAAGGAGAAGTGGCTGTACCAGAACCACCTTTAGTTAAGATGAGTCATAAAAAAGGTTCTGCCATTATAAGTCTCAAAATTCAAATGCTTATAAAAATGACACCCCTTAAGCTAATAAACCTTTATAGAAAAAAATGGCAATTCTTAGCAATCGTTCAAGAACAGTATCTTTTCTTTTTAGAGAACTTTCTCCGAGATGCATCTTTAACTGGATTATTGCACTTAATAAATCATGTTGTTGCACTTAATAAGTTACTATTAAATGGTTTATTGTTCTTAATAAATCACTTCTGCTGTAATACTGTAATAAAGGCTCTATCAGGCTTCTGGCATATTCATAAATGTTCACTAATGCAAGAATCCATCTAGCCTGGTAACTTCTGAATATCAGTAAAGAAGCTGATTTGGCTGTCCCATTTAACACTGACATTTCCCTATTCTGAACCATGTTGAGCTGGAGACACAGGACTGCTGCCAAAAAAAGGAATCCCACTACTGAGTTCTTACCATGTTTTGTGACATCATCACATTGTCCTCCCCACCCTCAGCAGCATCCAATGATAAAGAGGTTGAGCACACTGTGATGATGTTATAGTATCTACATGTGACACTATATGGCACAGAGAAAGTTCAAACAATCAACACAGGGGTGCAATTTTTGATGGCAGACACGTGTCTTAAATAGGGTGTATTTCCCTTAAATTAGCCCTAGTCTTAAAACTGCTAGGTTTTGGTAGGTCCTCCTCACTTCTCCAAGTGGGGAGAACTTTTTTGCAATATTTGGGTTTCTTTAATTGAGGGTGAACACAAACAGCTTTAACAATCCAAGAGCAAGTCCACTGCTTTCACACCAGATCTCCATAAAAAAGCATGCCTGAATCCAAAGATGCCGTTAGCTTACAGAGTTTAAAAAAGCAGCTTAGCTCTCTAAATCATCTTCTCCCTAAAATTGCAGTGTAACATCTGTAAAAGCCTGTTAATTATTAGAAGAATGGTGCCAGAAATAGGTGGCTATGATTCCAAATGTATCAACTGATTCTGTATTCTGCAGCCATTACACTGCACAGCTTCAAGGTCTGTTGACAGCATTGCTTTAACCCTCATCAACCCTAGAGTCAAACAATACAAAGATCATCCCAGATGTTCATTATGCAACAAGACACCATGTCAATTTGACAAAGTAGCATTCCCTGCAGACCAAGCTATTAATTTAATGCAGTAAATATTACAAAGCCATCTGATGATAAAATGACTGGATTCTGAAGCCACTAGTGCTCATAACTGGAAAACTGTTTGGATTATACTTCCATGTATTTGCCCACAAAACATAGTATTTTCTAGCATTTGCACACAGCTGAATTTGAACCAGACCTCACCAGAGTTTAGCTTTTAACAATAAGGGGTCAGCCTTGAGACATATGAAGTAATGATAAAGGGTTGGAGCCTGATTCATGCTGGATCAACTGCAATGGTGGAAGTGGATTTCCCCACTTCCTCCTTACCATGGTAGTCCTTCCAGTGCCCTGAAAATGCTACGCATAAAGTCATGGGAACATAGGAAGCTGTCTTATAATGAGTCAGAGCATCGGTCCATCTAGCCCAGTATATCGCCATTGACTGGCAGCGGTTCTCCAGGATTTCAGGCAGGATTTTTTTCTAACCAAACCTGGAGATGCAAGGGGTCAAACCTGGGGCTTTCTGCATGCAAAATGGATGCTCTAATCCCTGAGCCATGATCTGGCCAAAGTCAAGAAACACTGCTGAATGGGGTGTGTTCTGTGGGGAGGGGGTGATCCCCCCAAATTGGATGGAGGGATCATCTGCAAACTCAGCCCTTCCTCTTGCAAAAGGCAGATCCTGGATCCAACCCAGATTGTGTCTTTGGGCATGTACAAAGTGCAGCATCGCCTGCACTCGATAGACACAAGAAGCCCTCGTTAGGTGACAAATTTTCATTTTCAAGCAGATGTGACTACCAGGCAGGCAGAAGACATAATTACCGGCATCACTCTGCTTTACAGATAACATGTTGGACTGCTGACTCTGCTTCATTCTGGCGGCACATTGGAGCCAGTATTAATGCTCGTTGTGTTTTTTAAAATGTACAATTTGTGCAGTAGTGCAATTGTTTCCTTACAGTTATGTAACAGTCTGTGACTTAGGTAAAGTGAGTCTTCCCTCTAGTGGTTTGTGATGCGTTTGACTTTCCATAAAAACAACAGTGATTCAACAGCAATTAATAGTCACAGCCATGCATGATTTGCGCAAAGTTTAGATTTTAACATTCTGTATTCTAAGGCTGTAGATGATGACTTCAGATTTCAGTCCTAGCCCAATATACTACAAGATTAATCTCTAAGGGCCAGTGTGGTATAATGGTTAGAGTGTTGGCCTGGGAGCTGGGCGATCTGGGTTCTAGTCCCCACTCAGCCACAGGAGGATCACTCGGTGACTTTAAACCAGTCATGGACTCTCAGCCCAACCTACCTCACACACAGGGTTGTTATTGTGAGGATAAAATGAAGAGGCAGAGGGTTATGTATGCTGCTTTGGGTTCCTTGAAGGAAAAAGGCATGTTAGAAATGCAATAAAATACATAAACAAGGGCACAATTCTATGTATGTTTAGACAGAAAAAAGTCCTATGACTCGTAGCATTCCTCAGCCAGCCATGCTTGGAGCTGCAGAATGCTGGTAGTTGTAGGTTTTGTTTAAACATGCATAGGATTGTGCCCTTAAAGATTAAACTGGCAAGCGCTGTAGTAGATTTCTGCACTAAATATGGGTGGGTGTTTCCTTCAGATCAAAAGTAAATCTAAGATGATCATGTTTTAGCACTAGATGCTGGTTGCTTAAAAAAGGAAATGCCTTGACTATGGTTCTATATTTGCCGGATAATAACATAAGTACAATCCACGTTTTGGTCTATGTTTGAGCTTCTGATATTCTTCTGTGGGGGGAAATGTATCATGTACACCATGTGGGACTCTCCTAATGCCAGTTGGTCATAGAAGGAAGCAAGGACATTCCTGCACTTAAGGAGACCTGCATGTACAACTGAACGATCAGATTAATTGATCTCTGGTGTCTCCCAGTAGATAGAGGAGAACAATATTTAAATATTCTTTTTTAACATCTGCAATCCACTGTGCCAGGGGTGGGCAACTTCTTGAGGTCAGGATGCCATTTTTCAGCATCTACAGGAATGGTTTTAGCTGTGTTTCTCCAAGTCCTGATACTACAAGCATCCTGCTACCAACCAGAAGGTGGGGTTAAGAGAAAGCAGAAGGCCTACTCTGTTTTCTTGGTCACATGTATACATGCTTTTTGTTTTGTTTTGTTTTTAAAGCACTATTGCCATTGAGATGAATTTCTCCTCATTTCTATCTAGGTTATTTAAAACAGTTTTGGGTGTGCTTTTTTAACATTGGAGATTATATGTAGTAAGATATGGCAGATGTTGTCCCACCAATGACTTAGGAGGCAAGTGTTATTGTAGAAATATGATCAGATTAGAATTATTGTATTAAAAATGCTTTCTCTCAATTGAGTGAATATTCAAATGCTGCTACCACTATCTGATACTGGATTATCAAAAGATATTGGGTGGTATCTAATACTGCAAAGATTCCCCACCTCAAGTGGCAGCATGTGAGCAGCAGCAAATTGCATGCTACCCCCCACCCATCAAGAGTGCTCCTCACTGCCAGGTGAACCCTGCCAGTTGCTGTCACACTGTGGTATTACCTGCATTGGGAGAGCAGGACCAGTGGAGCTAACTGGAGCTGCTGTCCAAACCTGCCACCCACCTAGAGCACCCACTGTAGTGCTGCCGAACAGGTGGAACCATCAGAGAGCCCTGCCAGCCTTGCTCTGCTGCTGTGGCGGCAAATGTAGCACCAGGAGAGTAGCTCTCTAGAGCAGCCACCTGCCCTATGCCTCACTCTGAGAACTTCAAAGCAACCAGAGAGTGGTGAGTTCTCTGTAGAGCTGTGCCCACCCATAAAAATGGCCAGTGCCACTTTTCAGGAGTTGGCCAGGTTCTGAGGGGATCCTTCCCTTCAGCCAGGTACTGTGGGAGAGGTGTCCCAGGAGAATATAGGCAATCTACTGGAACACACATCCCACAATGCCTGGCTCTGAAGAAGGTCTTCCTCAGAGCCACACATTTGGGCCTGGCTCTGACCAGCTCTCTAAAGAGCTGTGACAGCCAGACTGGCTGACATGGCTCTTCCGAGAGGACAGGCAATGACAATGGAGTAAAAGTTCGACAGGGTGGGTGGGATATGGTGTATGATTGGGGGTAGTGGAATGTGGAGATGTGGTGACAGGAAACAGGAGGTGATAGGGGCTGCAAAGGGGGACCATGGCACATGTGTGCTCTCCCGCCTCAGGCAGTGGGAGAGCTTGAGCCAGCATTGATGAGTAGAGAAGGGGTTTACCAGCCCACTTCATCACTGCTTCCCCCTGTACTCCCCCAAAAGTTTGAGGGACCCTTAGGAAATACCTGAGATGGGGCACAGAGAGCACCAATGGGAAGGAGAAATCATGCTAAATTGAGTACATGCAGCTTGCACAAGCAGTGTCCCACTCATGCAAGCTTTGTCCACTCAGTTCTAGGCAAAGCCTCCCTCCCACTGCACACCAGCCCCGCCCCGCCCCTGCCATGCTACATCCTCAGACTTTCCTGAGAATCTCCTGGCCTGCAAGAGGAACTTTGTGAAGATGAGGTGCATTGGAAGGAAGGGATGGGAAAGCCCACTTGCAAAATTTCTTCTTTCATGTGGTTGTGGATATAGCCATTGTATGGTATGCCTCATGCAAAGTCATACCATGAGTAAGTGGAGACAATTGAGCAAATAAAATAAAGTAGATTAAATCCTGAACATGAATAACATTCCAATATTTATACATATGACTGATATTTCATCTATAACTCAAAGAATATTAAAGTTAATTATATGCTACTTATTCGGGAGTATCTTTGCCCCACTTTCTTTTTTGAAAAACTACCGTCCCAACATTTTGGAGATATTAGGCAGTCTAATACAATATGCTCAGCAGAGATTAATTTCTTCTTTCATTTTCCTTAGAAAGACACGTTGGTAGTTTCTATGACATTTTCTAACTTGAAGCATTCACATTTTTCTTTGTACAGCAACATTCATGCCTACAGGTAAACCTCTAGGCTGAAATTAATTCCCCCATGGGTGAAAACCTAAATCTGTAAGATAATGTCCCTGAGGATGAAGAAAGAGAAGCATTTTCTCAGGAATCAAGCCCTGCAGCACAGTGCTTCAATAGGGGAAAAAATGCACACAAAATGGGTACAACATAGACAAGACTGCACATAATGTGTATATTAAAGAAAGTATGTTCAAAAGAGCATTATATTATGCAGGATGCTTGCAAAATGTATATATTTAGAAAAATGAGTTCAAAAATGTATATGTTTGGGAAAGTGTTAACCCAAAATGCCTACAATTAGAGAGTGTGCATGAAAAGACATACAAATTTTTATGCAGACCTTAAAAATCGAATTCACAAACTGATACCAAAACGGGATGCAACAAATACAATGTAGGAAAAATGAGGAACTTAAGAGAATCACTCTTGACAGAATTAGGATCTACACTACTGCTTTATACTGGTATTGAAGTGCACTGACAATTGTTGGAGCCCATTGACACATTCCATCCACCATTTCAAAACCACTTTCATAGTGTCGTATCCTGCTCGGTGTAGGTCTGGCCCAATTTATCCTTTCCTACTTTAGAGCTCCATGCACTGGAAAACCTATTGCCCACTTCACATGACTTATTTTTAGTGAGTGCCTTTTAAAGCTCCTCCTAATTAAAAATGTAAATAATGTTTGGAGCAAAAGGTATTTGGCTTCCAGATCTTGTGGCCATAGCACGGGGGAATTGCAAACACCTAGCTGGTGCATCTATTCCTCCCTCCTGGCATGACCTGTTACAGGATGGTGTTTAAAAGCAGAGCCAAAGGATCCAAGTCTCTAGCTTCAGGGAGAGCTTACTTTCTCCCTCCTGGCAGAATAAAGGGGCAGTGAAACCCATAGGTTGGATGGTGGGGTGTTCTGAAATCTGTCCTAATGCTCTTAGCTTGGGACAAGGGGAGCTCTCCAGAGGCAAGGTGGCTCCTGTAATAAGTTGCAGTTTGGCATGGCAATGGTAGGGACTTTCCAGCAGTGCTGGGACCTGCTGTTCGCCGAACCATAAGGGCAACTTCCACTATAGTTAGGCAAGACAGGCTTGAGCTGTGGCACACAAGAGACAGTTATGGCTGGGTAAAGTCAGCTGAGAGAGAGAGAGAGAGAGAGAGAGATCACAGAATCATAGAATCATAGAATAGTAGAGTTGGAAGGGGCCCATAAGGCCATCAAGTCCAACCCCCTGTTCAGTGCAGGAATCCACCTTAAAGCATCCCTGACAGATGGCTGTCCAGCTGCCTCTTGAATGCCTCTAATGTGGGAGAGCCCACAACCTCCCTAGGTAATTGGTTCCATTGGCATATTGCTCTACCAGTCAAGAAGATTTTCCTGATGTCCAGCCTCATCCTACAACTGGTCCCAGCTGACAGATGTAATTGTAAGTAACCATACAATTGTGGTCAATTTAAGCCCAACTTCAATGTCAACTTCTTTCTTGCCATTTTGCAAAGGTGCTCTTGTTTCTGCCATCATCCAGGGGAACAAGGGCACTGGAATAGGGTGTGATTTTTTGTTTTTTGTTTTTTTTTGTATTCTCATGTATTGTGTAAATCACTTTGGAGACCATTTGATTGAAAGTCTGGATAGAAATCTTCTGAATGAATAAAGAAATAAATACATTTATTAAAATGATTTGTACACCTTCATACCTCCTATGGCAGCCTTTTGGTGCCTGGCTAGCCCAGATAGTCAGGGGATTCAAGCCTTGGTTAGCATTAGGGTTAGGGTTAGGGCTATACTGAAAAGTTATATTAATGTTCTTTTCTTGGGATGGAGGGTTTCAGTGAGAAATATTTGCTAAGAGCAAAAATTTACTATCATTGGATCATCATTGCATTTCCATGTTGCGTATTGTGCCTGCAGTAAACTAAATGTAGATCCTGTTCCCAATGGAAAGTGTAAACATGTTGCCACAAAGATCACAGGCCATGTGGCCTCTGTCTGCTACAATCATGAATGTCATGAACATTTCGTCAGCTTTGAATCACTGTTTGTTTTCTTGACTTTCTGCTGCAGCAAAGAAATCTGCGAGGCAAATGAAACCATCATGTGCCCAATGTGTGAGAAGAATTGCACATTGCAAAAACTTAATGAAAGCTGCATCTACGCAAAGGTAACTTGTGTTCTGTGCGAGGTGTGCTTTGCTTCACAAAAGTCAAGTTCAAACTACTCCAGTTGTTATTTCAGTAAAAGGTGCTCCTAGCTCACAATGGCGTTTGGTGAACTTTTCAGTAACAAACAAAACAAATTGCCTTCAGCTTTCATACTCATCCCTTCATGAAGAACAGTGCTGGTTTCCACTGACAATAAACCTATTGTGATAGAATCTAGAAATAAAATTAAGGTTGCCTGTTAATAGCTCGGTCTTTCGGCAGACCATAGGTGGTGCCGTGATGGGAAAATCCAGTTCCTAAAAAATAGTCTTCCTTCCTAACTCTACAAGAGAATATTTCCATCCTGCACAGGGAGAGGGGGGGGGGAAGACCTCGAAGCAGGAAATGTCTGCTCAGAGGAGTGCATATTCATGTTAGACATTCAGAAATCATCTCAAGGGTTTTCAAGTGTACAATTCAAATACACCCAAAGCCCAATTTATTGTTGCAGCTGGTGTAATTAATTGCGGGAATGGACGGTGAAATTAAAGAGATGACACAGTAAGTTGGATTTAAACAAGGGGCACATTTATTAATGCACAAGGTAGATGGAGGCCTAAGAAGGCATCCTGTCTTTAGCCAACGTCTTGGCCATATTTGGGATAGGGTGAGCCATTCAATATCCTGGTAGGTGTCACTGGTGCGTTGACACCCACCAGGATTCCCCATTTGGGGTAGGTAGGCTTTCCTATGCCATCTCCCCTCAGGTTGCAAAACTCAAAGTGGGTGAATAAGGTTGGCCTCAGAGGTAACACCTGGTGCCGCAGGACTCCCAGGTGAGGGCCTCAGATGTCACCAATCACCACAATGGTGCCTGCGAATGCTCACCAAACCTGTACTTGCTCCCAATGCCCGCACACCTGCCCTCAATTAAATGTGACCAAATTCAACCAATTAACCTATTTAGCGATCCCCCATTGTCTTACAGTGTGAAGTAGGCAGAACAAAACCCAAATAAAGTTTGAAGGTAAAAAATTCCTACTTGGCCCCCAAAAAGGCAGCCAGCAAGCCCACACTGTCTACAGGGAGGGAAGGAGGGAGGATTCCAAACAGCAAACAAAGGCGGGAAAGGGAGCCGTGGAGGCCAGTTAAATAGGCCTATGGCTCCACCCCCAGCTGGTGGCCCCATACAGAGGCCGCCTATGGCTGGCCTCCAAGCGTCGTCGTCACCACCACCCACAACTGCCTGCGCCCGCCCAGGCAAGCCAGGCATGGCAGGAAGGGCCTATCTCCACACAATTGGAACCAATGCCAGGGGAATTCCACACACAACTGTGTGGCCTGGGGTGCAGGGGGAAGAATATCTACACACTCTCTCACACACACACACACACACACACACTTCTTGGCCTGGCCAGCATGAACAGGCAAATCTTTCAAAGTGGCAGAAAGGATCTTCACACAACCCACAATCCCCATTATAAAAAAAAAGAATAATGGCACTCCTATTAAAAATTAAACTTTGTTAAACTGAAGAGGGCTGTCTAAATGACCATTAAGCATGTCAACTTGTATGAGTTATGAAAGCATCATGCAGCAAACCATTCATCCTTTTCAGCACCCTGTTTCCCCAGGAAATCATCATATTAAAAACAACAAGCTCCTTATATTTCAAGTGCACTCACAGTACCGCTGCAAGGCTTTAGAACTAGGAATCACACACAATAGAGTAGTTAACCTTGGCAATAAATCCATACATCCATAAATGTATGCTAGATTGTGCAGATGAGCAGATAAACTGTAATTAAACGGCAAACTGTATTAATTGCATTGTTGCGGTAAGCAAAAGAGTACTTGTTCCAGTAAACTACTTACGGCCTGTCTGCATGCTTTGAACTACCTCTTCTTATTTAAGGAGATCAGTATTACCTTCTTAAAATCAGACTAGCACTCTAGCCCTTTTTAGTATTAAGGTAATGACTCACTAGGGAAAAAATCAATAATGCTAGGGAAATCAGAAGGGAGAAGGAAAAGAGGAAAACCAAACATGAGATGGATTGACTCCATAAAGGAATATACAGACATGAAGTTACAAGATCTGAGTAGGGTGGTTTACAACAGATGCAACTGGAGGTTACTGATTCATAGGGTTGCCATAAGTTGAAGCCCAGGGTTGTGGGAAAATCTGCAATAAAATGAGTTTAGATTTCTATGAATCCGACCCACAGATTCTGCAGCAGACTGACTTTTCTCGAATTGCATGGATTCCACGGACTTACAGAGAGGGTTTTTTTTTTTTTTTTACTTTCCAGAATTTTACATAAATTTAGTCTTAGAAAAATGCATAAAATAGAAAAACATTTGGGAATTTCTGCATTTGGGAAAGGGGATTTGTGCATTTTCACAAGTCTGAATTTGCACAAATTTGTGAAATTGGACAACAATCTGATTTTGGCAATGAGCAGAGGACAGAACAGCCCCTGACAACCTATGAAATGCAGATGGGATGGAATTTACAAAATCTGTATATATCTAGACCTGCTTCATATGTCAACATACCCTTCTGACCCTGCCCACTGACCTCTACTTGTTTGGCAGAAGGTCTGCAAGATGCTCCATGAGATCTGGCTCCTCTGTCATGCAGGTTTCCAGATCATGTGGCTTGCCTATGTGCTTACAGACCTTCCATCAAATGGAGGGCAGGGGGCAGGGCTACGGGGAGGGGAGGGGAGCCTGCTGAAGCTGAGGGCTGGAGCAGTGGTTGCAGTCTAGTTCCTCCCTCCATACATTCCATAAACAAGTGGAGGGAACATCTGAAAAGAGTTCCTATCTCCAGCCTGTAAGCCAGATAACCCTAGGAAGCTCACAAACAGGTTGTTTATCCCTAGCATCTGGTAGTGATACCCACTGCCTCTGAAAATGCTTTGTAGACATGCTCCTTAGCCAAAGGCATACAGTAGAATCTGTGGAGGAACACCAAAATGTATGTAGAGATATATAGAGATAGTCTACAGTAGATTAGGTTGACCATATGAAAAGGAGGACAGGGCTCCTGTAACTTTAACAGTTGTAGAGAAAAAGGAATTTCAGCCAGTGTCATTTGTATGCAATTAGTTCCTGGTGAAATTCCCTCTTCATCACAACAGTTAAAGGTGCATGCACTATACTAGAGTGATCATATACAAATGAAGGCAGGGACCCTGCAATTTTAACTGTTGTGATGAAGAGGGAATTTCACCAGGAACTAATTGCATACAAATGACACTGGCTGAAATTTCCTTTTCTCTACAACTGTTAAAGTTACAGGAGCCCTGTCCTCCTTTTCATATGGTCAGCCTACAGTAGATCCCTAGGTTGTCCCTGGTCTGCAAAGGTTTCCCGCTGATCCCCACACTGCTGCATTTCTGCCATATGAAAAAGCACTAATGCTTTTCTAGGAGAATTGTATAGTCATTCTCATACCCTAGTGCTGAACCTCAGGCCTGGGGAGGGGCAAATTTGGCTCTCCGGAGATCCAATCTGACCCTCAAGAGTTCTCCGGATGGTCACACCTCCTTCTACTTAGGGTGATCAGATAAAATCCAGGTCAGGGTTCATGTAACTTTAAGAGTTGTAGAGAAAAGGGAATTTCAGCCAGTGTCATTTGTATGCAATTAGTTCCTGGTGATATTCCCTCTTCATCACAACTGTTAAAGGTGCAGGCACTATACTAGAGTGACCATATACAAAAGAAGGCAGGGCCCTTGCAACTTTAACTGTCGTGATGAAAAGGGATTTTCACCAGGAACTAATTGCATACAAATGACACCGGCTGAAATTCCCTTTTCTCTACAACTGTTAAAGTTACATGAGCCCTGACCTGGATCTGGTCACCCTAAATTATGTATGCAGGGCCCAAGAATCATTTTGGGGAGCCTGGTACTAGGGATATCAGAGGAATCAATGAGCTTTCATCACCTTGGCCCCCAGGGTTCTGTTTTGTCTTCAGTCAGCTGGCCTGACTCAGTGTGCAACAAGTCAGGCCAGCTGGTGGAATTTCTGTATTTAGTTATTTATTTGAGTAAAAAAATATTCATGCAAATTACATCTGCAAATTGTGCCTGTAAATCCAGGAACTTAACTGGTCCCCCCCCCTTAAAACTGTCATTTACCCAAGATCCCCAATGTGTTGCCTGCAGGCACCCTTTGCGCAAAGGGTGCCTACAGGCAACACATTGGGAATCTTGGGCAAATGACAGTTTTAAGGTGGAGGGAACCAGTTAAGTTCCTGGATTTCAGGGGGAAAGCCTATGGCTTGGCTCACAAATGCAAACCAAGCCAAAGACTCCTGGTGAATCTGATAAGCCCAAGAAGGGCCGGATTTCCCCACTACCATCATCCTTACCTGGTACAACCTTGTAACATGCACCCCTCTTACACCTACACTATGATTCAATCTCATACATACAATCCCAAGACTCAAGAAAGAAAAGCTTTTATTTCGGAATTGTATTTTCTCTATATCTGTCATTACACCATGACCCACACTACCCTGACCGGAACTCCCCTCAGTTTTGTTAGTTTTGTTTAATATAATATCTAGTCTGAAGAAGAATCCTATAAAGCTTGCTGACAATTTTGTAATATTTTGGTTTGTCTTAATGAATGTATATCCTGTCAATGTTTTTATTTTTATTTTCTAATGAACTAACGCAACTGATAAATACTCTATAAATAAGCCAGTTTACATTACATCTGTATTTTTCTGTCCCTTTCCACTGAAGAATCATGAATGATTCCACCCCCCAAAGTCAATTTCTCTTGCAAGCTCACACTTGATAGACACAGTAGCTAGTGGCATAACTTGTCTCAGCCCATACTAGTACACCTGCAGGTTTTGCTCAGTGCTAGCTTGCTGAAATTACTTTCAGCTTTTGCCACAGTCACTAGCAGCGAGTTAGTGAAGTGATTTCCCCTAGTGGTAGAAGTATGATAACCAGGCCCATCTTCTGGTCCCTGCCAGCAGAAACAATGCAGGTAGCAGGGACTGGGCAAGCATGGTGAGTATCCTGAGGCAAACGTTTGAGGGTGAAGGGGCAAAGTAGTGTGGGTCAAACTCTCACACCTAGTCATTTGGGGTCAGAGAAGCAAGGGACAGAGCCCACATGGGGCAATGCCTGCCTTGCCCACCCAAGGCTGACAGGACTAGTTGGTGGTGAGTTGAAGATCTCTCAACAGATTGCAGCATATGTCATAGTGAGGAGTTGGAAGAAGTTATTCCTCTTGCTTTTGGACTTTGAGCAAGGGAGGAGCTTGCCAATGAATTGAGGTGAACAGTGAATTAGCCTTCATAGCCTCTGGCCAGTGTGCTGCCCATTGGTGGGAAATTTAATCAAAATTAAATGTGCTTATTCCATTGCAGATGCTTTAATATAGCTGATAAAGTTGTAGCCCTTGTTTAAACCCAGTGCAGTTGCAACAGCTATTTATTCCTGAGTCTGGGTGTGTTAGTTCTGTATCAAAATCAGTGATTTGGCATTGTTTCATTAAAATCATACTAACATAAGAGTGATTTAATTATTTAATCATTTTTATAATTTGCATGACCTTCTTTATTTCCTTCTAAGGTTACACACTTATTTGATAATGGAGGGACTGTCTTCTTTGCCATTTTTATGGCCATATGGGGTAAGTAGCTTTCCCCCCCACCTGTTACTATATATAAAAAAACAGAATATATATTTTGAAACTATTGTTATTGTGCTTGCTCAAGACATACATCTCTATACATGTCTGAAACCTACTTTTCTGTGTTCAGGGAGTAAGTCCTTTAGGAACACGAGTGACTAGGAGAATTACTCTAGCATTAGAGGAACCTCTTCCCTCTGCAGACCCTGCCTTTGATCCACTGAAGAACAGGCTGTTGTCAGCCTGTGAAGGACAGCAAAATAAAACCTCTGAAAAGCATATAAATTGATAATGTATTAGAAGGCTTCAGGAGGATTATTCTTTGTGCACATATGTCAAGTGCAATTGTTCCGGTGCTGAAAGGGAGATTGATCTCTAAAGCTGACACTGAGATTAAAAGGAATCTTTGCTGCAAAGAGAGTGACATTTTTAAAAATGCTGCTGAGATAGCCTTGAGTGATAGTGCTGGGGAAAACAATACCCACACAAATGAAATGACACAGATTTTTCACATTCAGACTTATTAACTTTGCAACCGTCCCTACAGGTCCTTGAAGAATGGGGGGAATCTCTACCCCAGTGCCCCTGTGTCTCTTCTCCAGCATGCACTCCTCTTCCAAGCTTTTCTTCTCTGTCAGGTCTTTTTCTTCCCTCACCTTCTCTCCCATCTCTGCCTTTTTCTGTCTAATGTTGCTGCTCGTCACTCCTGTACATCTGGCTGTCCCTCTCATGTTATGTCTCTCCTGCCAACTCCCATCTCCCTATCCTTCATGCATGCATGTAGTAAAAAAGAAAGCATAGCCACTGCCCTGGTCACCCAACTAAAGCTTTAGACAGAAGGAAGGGTACCTCGAAAAACTGTGTGTTCCACTTCTCCAGTATTGCTTCCTCACACCCTCAGAAGCTGAAGGGAACTCTTCACCTCAGCCAATGCCTTCTGCCTGTTATGTGTAGTTTCTAAACAATTGAGTGTCCCCCGACTACTTCTGAAATCCTGTGAGACATTTCAGTCTCATGGTACAATGGGATAACCTTGTTGCAGCATGGGAGCACTTCCTGTTGTTGAGGGAAATAGACAAGTGTCCCTCACTGCACCACTGCACAGATGCAGATCTAGGGATATGCTAACTCTGTTATCCTTCTAAATTTGCACTTCTCCAAATTTTGCAATGGGATTCTCCAATCAAAATATACATACAAAAAAAAAAACAGTCTGTGAGAGGAAAGTGCACAGAAAGATGTGTATGTCTTTGAAAGTAAAGTTCCAAACTCATTATATTAGGAAAGTGCTTGCAAAACTTGTGTATGTTAGTCAAACTTGCAAACGAAAATGCATGTATTTGGGAAAATGTGCACAAATGTGCATACAAATTTTCATACAAACTTTTTAAAAAAAACCAGGATGAACTGAACATAAGCTTGGAAAAACAGAAAAACTGAGAGAAACCAAAAGTGGCAGATTCATCCATCCTTATGCAGCTCTGTCTACCTTTTCTCTTCTTCTGGCTGCCAGAGTGGTACAACTACTACACACCCTTTCTCTCTGTCATCATATCAACCTCCCTCTCATGCTTTCATGAACACTAACTGCATGTCTCCATTGGGCCAACACTACAGCACCTTTTCTCTGTCACATGTACATGGTACCTGTCTCTTTTCTACCTACCCCCTTTTCTCCCATGCACTGTTCATGGTGAACTTCTACCCTGCACAAAATAGTTTCTTTGGCACTTTCAAATGGGAAACAAAATATTGATTGCCTGGAATAATTTAAATTTTAAAAAATCTAAGTTTCAAAATTATGATTTTATTTCCCCCAAATAATGTTTGAGTTGCTGCATTCAAAATGATGAGTTCCATTCCAAATATTTTTTTTCACATTTAAACTTCTTGTAGTGCTTTATTGTGATAAATATGCCATTAGAGCTACAGTATATTTACTGTGGAGCACCCTCATTGAATTTAGTAGGCTTTTTCTGGAGTAAATAGGACATGATTTGCAAGAAGAGCCATTATAGAACAAACCTCAGATTGGGATCTGTGATCTCTAACTCATCATTTGCCTACAGATACATCCCATTTTGATCCCAAAGTGTGCATTGAGAACGTAGTAGAAGATTACAAAATAATTTTATGAACATAATGTACAAATGTTTGTTTGCTTTTGTATACATCACATTCCCAATCCCCAAGATTATGAACAGGAAAACTGAATCTCTAAAATCATTAATGTGTCATAAAAAAAGTAAGCAACGATTATGCGTCTATAAGGCAAAACCAGATACAGAATAGTTCAGTGGATCGACATAAAACTACAGGACACCAAACCTAGGTGGCATGTAAGAACAGAAAAACCATAACAAAAGGAAGAAAGCATCCAAAACAGACAGAAAAAAGAGAAATGCATTCTCAGGATGCAAAATATTTATTTTCAAGAAGCCCAACACATTTCATCATGTTCTTTATTCTAGGCCTCCCTCAGGGGGTTGTTAGAAGGTAGTGTCTGCAGAATTTCCTCTAGCAAAATAATTATCTCCTATAGTAATCTCTGGTGATGGGCTTCTTGAAAATAAATATTTTGCATCCTGAGAACCCATTTCTCTTCTTTCTGACATATAAGAACAGCCCCATGGGATTTGTGATGCTTAAATGAATAGCTGATTGCCTCTTGACATTGAATTTTGGACCCACAATAGAATGGCTGTTGCTATTATTCATTTGAATGGAGACCTATTTGTATTCTTTGTTTGCTTATGGCAGGCTCTTGTTCTGTTTTAAAAATGCATATAAGCAGATTCCTAGAGTGCTTGCTTGGGGGATTATAAAATGCATGCAATCTCCAGTAGTCTGAAATTCCTGAGATTTCAGCCCATGTTGACCTACATCACTTCCAGAGGCAGCTGAATGATCAATGCTGACTGGGCAGTCTATACAGCAGACTTCTCATTATCAATAAAAGGAAGCTGGTAAAGTTCTCTGAGGGGAAGGTACTGAATGGAAATGCAAGCTTCTCTCTTATCCCTAGAAGTTGAGAGGATGACAGGATATACATTTTGCTATTCTTCTCTGTTTCAATTCATACATCTAGCATGAGTCCATGCTGTTTCAAACATGACACTATTCTTACCTAGAAGTACTATCTCAGAGTAGAAAAACATTGAAGACCAAATATGAAAACCCCTTGTGTCTTTGTTTGCTGTAGTGGCATATTTGGAAGCCAGTACAATTTTTTTTTTCACATTTCTATCGTGCCGTTCGACTAAGAAGCCCAGAAAGTAGCATTTGTGAGGTCATCAATTTTATTCTTACAACAATCCTGTAAGGTAGGTTAGGCTAGGAGACTATAATTTTGCTAGGTCAGGGATGGGGAACCTCAGACCCATGGGCTGAATTTGAGCCACCAGGCCTCCCCATCAAGCCTGCAAAGGCCTGTAGTGAGGTCCACCTTCTCCTGGCTTCAAGGCACTGGGAGCCTTCAAATGGCACTTTCCCAAGGCTTTGCTTGCTTCTCACATTGTTCAATGAAAAAGGTGAGGACAAAATGGAATGAATTCTCTCTTGAGCCAACACCCACTTTGGGCTGTCGCCCAGACATCCATGGCTGGAGCAAATTCAGCCTTTGGGCCGAGTAAAGTTCATTTCCCCTGCCCTAAGGATACCCAAGAAGCTTCCAGGATTAATAGAGATCTGATTATAGGCCTCTTCTATCTAAGTCAATCACTTGTTCCATTCCAATATGCTGGCCCTCATTGTTCTTTTATGCAGCTAGTGGTCCTGCATATAGAGGGAAAGGGGGAAACTTCTGTGAGAGACAGCAGCATAGCCAATTTTAAGAGCCGCTTTATTGGAGTGTCTTATGTGTTCCGTAGCTTCCATTGTGTCCACGAAGTATTTCTTCATTTCATCATCTTATAGGCATCCTGTGATCCAAAGTAAATGCCACAAGAATTGTCTTCTCTTGGCAGTCCAGACGGTGTGGAATGCCCAATATTTAATAACACAATTTTGATGATTTGTGGTTGTTCTTTATTTTCCAACAACATCTGTTGGAAATGACCATCTGTTCTCCTTGTGTTCAAGACTTGAGAACAAAGTAAATGTGATGTTAATTGTTTGGATGCAATTAATGTGCATTTTTTTTGTTATGTGAATAGCAGCCAAAGGGGACGCATGAGCAGTCTAGGAAATGGGTGAGGGTGATAGGGTGGGGGAAGAAGTTTAACTCTTCCTTTTCCTGCCATGGTTGTGACCAAAGTCACCTCTCCAAAACTCCTATTTACATTTCAATGGAAATCTCCATTGGGGCCAGAGGAAGCACATACCCATTGCCTGGGCAACTGGGCTGATTCTCCCCCCCCCCCATGCTTAGTTGTCTAGATGTGACCCGATGTGAATGGGAAAATGTGTATCTCAATTAAATTAATGCAGTGCAGATGAATGTCATCTACATTTGGTTTGGCATCTAATTCCATGTTAAAATGTGCATCCTAACTCCCCACCACATTGCTTTCAATGTACATCTGAATGTTCATTCCAATCTATATTCTCTTAACACAATAAAGCACACATAACTATGTGTGATAAGCTGGGTTGAAGCCAAAGTCTTGCCAGGGGCTAAGCTGAAACTACCAGTAACAATGGTAGCCACTGTGTAGTTCAGCCCTGTTGCTTTGACAACTGAGGTGTGTTCCCTCTTTTCCTTCTCTTTCAGAGCGGAGGTAATGCAAAGGCTTTGTTTGCCTTCCATTATGTCATCATGGAACCAAACCAGATTAGCTAGGTGTTGGATGATGTAATCACATTCTCTACATGGTCCCTTATTAGCTGGGATCATGCAGTGAAGAAGGAATCCCTAAAGTGGTGCTGAAACAGCAGCACATCAGGAGTGCCAAATAGGCAGAACAATCTCAAGATATCACCAAGGTAGTGGTTTTTCAAGGAGACATTTTCACCTGGAGACATTCAAGTGCAAACATTTGACTCAGAATTAGTTTTAACTAGGCAAACACTTTCCAAAACAGGTTTCTATTGCAATGTTTATTATAAGGTCTCTAACGTTTACACTGCTTGTGACCAATCAAGCCAAATGTAGCCCACCAGCTACGTATGGTATCAAAACAGAGGGGATATTGAGCACTTGTCAGGCTACAATACATGGCTGGTGTATACATTCACCATGATGGGTCACAAAGAATGGAGGTATGTGCTGCTCAGATATTAACCAAGTACAAATTTCTGGCTCCTTTTAATGTTTATTTGTCAGCAAAAAAATACCATGGCCTTAAATCATAGAACCATAGAATAGTAAAGTTGGAAGGGGCCTATAAGGCCATCAAGTCCAACCCCCTGCTCAATGTAGGAATACACCTTAAAGTAGGGATGTTCATGGCCAGGAAAATTGTATCGGAATCGGGACGTCCGATTTTGATCTGTATCGTATCGGATAGAATCAGACGTCCCTCAAATCACTTTGGTTCCGATTCTGATAGAAAATCATGTTTCTATTTTTTAAAAAATAAAGAAGTTGCCCCAATGCAAGCCTAAAGTTTTCCCCATAGGCTTGTGTTGCTGGAAATCAACGGCTATAACTTCTTCATTTTAAAAGATAGAAACATGAAACTTGGGGACATTGCAGATTGTATGTTGCTAGTCATGTCTCCCCAGGTTTCATGTCTCTAACTTTTAAAATGTCAGCTGTCAAAGCCAAAATCATGATCTTTCAAAACTTTATAGCCATGACACGCTTGTACAGTTTTTTCTGGAATTTTGCACACATGACTACCAATATCTCATCTGCAATGTCCCCAATGTTTCATGTTTCTATCTTTTAAAGTGAAGATGTTATATCCATTTATTTCCCCCAATGAAAGCCTATGGGGAAAACTCCAAAAATGGTGATCTGATTTTCCAATTTTCTCCGATTAAAATTGGAAAACAAAAAATCGTATTGGAAAAAAATCAGAGCTCCAGTGGACCGTATTGGGATTGTGAATCAGGTGCCCGATTTCTTCTGATTTTAATCGGTATCGGACATCGGATCTGATACGATGCACATCCCTGCCTTAAAGCATATTTTTAAAACATACCTTTAAAGTTAATTATTTTTCATCATAGCCAACTGTAGGACTATGCTATAGATTCTAACCTGCACTGAAGATCATAATTGATGAGTACAGTGGGGAAATTAGGGCATTTTGTTGATATCTCCTTTTGCTTCTTGAGGTCTTACACCTGTGTTAAAGTTGGCACTATGACAAAAACACTCCCATATTAAACAATCTGTTACATGGGGAAATTGTCCATGTGAAATGTTCTTAATGTTAGGGTCTTTGCTGTGTGAGGAAAGGAGATGGGGATTTACTTGAAATTATTGTCTTACTAATGAAGTGCTGTGATATTGGTCTTCTCTACCGATAGATATCAATTTTGGTTTCTCTCAGTTTTTCATTTTTGCAATCTTAAATTCAGTTCAACCCAAACTTAGGAAAATACTTTCTTTAAGTGTGCATGAAAATGTGTATATTTTTGCACGTTTCTCCAAATAAGCTTTATATACTATTGGCATTTCATGTTAAAATCATAAATGTGTGCATTTATGAGTACATATCCCCATAATATACACATTTTGTGTGCAGGGTTTTGTTTTGTTTTTAATTTGAGAACTCCATCACAAACTTTGGAGAAGTGTGAATTTGGAAGATAACTGAATTTGGTGCATCCATTCAAAAAGTGCAAAATTGGGTAACGTCCCATTAAAATGTAAACCGAATGAATTTCTCCCTCATCCCTAGCCTCTTCCTATTTATAAGACAAGTAGTAGAAACATTACTCTCAGGTATGCTAGTTCCTTGGTCTATTTTTTTAATGCATATAAGGGACAAAATTGACACTTTCTTCCATTTGTATTCATGGCATTTTTTCATAGACTTCATAATACGATTAAACATCCATCCAGTCCAACTTTCTGTTTCCACTGGCAGCCAGCCAGATGTTTCTGGAAATGCATGAGTACAGATGTCCAGCATCTGGTAGCCTAAAGCATACTGGCTGTGAGCTTCCATTTTGCCATCATGACTAATAGCCACTTAAAAAGCTACCTTGTATGATGTTTTTTAAAAGCCATCTCAGCCTTTTTAGAGCCATTCTGAGCTAGTGGCTATTGTATTTTCTGGTAATGAACTCCATTAGTTAATCTGTAAACATGACCAGCAGGCATTGCTTCTTACACATTTTTCCAAACCATGCTTATCAGCAGGCACAGAAATACCTTTCAAATCATTGTGGATCAACCTTTGACCAAAATAATAACAATAAAATAATAATAAAGCAGGTGTATGAGTTTTTAAAACTGGCACCAGTTTTCGTAATGCTATGCCGCAGTCATGTCATCCATTGGAATTGTATCAGAAGGTTTTGCATGGCTGATCTCTGCTGCCATCTCATTGGCTGTCATGGAATCGTAGTATGAGAAATCTCCAAAGCTTGCATCGTAAGGTTCAGGTGTATTGTCTAGTCGCAGCACTGCAAGACACGTGTTGATAGTTATTCATGGGCTTTTAAACAATGCTTCCTTAGAATCGAATGTGAAAGAGGCCCTCACATTATTTGTTTTATCTCAAGGCCTTTTTTAAAAAAATATATAGCTATTTATACCTATATGTAGGATTTCTGTGGGACTAAACATATACTAAGTTCTATCAAACATACAAATGTGTAGATACTCCCATATCTGGAAAAACAATAATGAATACTATGGAATCAGCTTGGAATTGTTCCAGGACTCCAAAGTCACTCAGCAACAGTAAACCTGTCTTTTTCTTAGCTGTTTAACATAATGGTTTTTTAGACACTACTGTGACTTGAAAATATTTTTCCATATTTGTCAAAGTTTAACTGTCCATTAACAGGTGGCATCAAATGTATCCCAACAGAGTTTAAAACATAGTAATAAAAACTTTGTGTCAGTCTTCTACAACTCCATGCGCTAGGCCTTCCTCACCTTTGATGACATGTGAATTGCCATGTGCTGGTAGGGTTTGGAGGAGTGCTCCTAAATCTAGTGAAAAATTGATGTTTTTACTCTTACAGCTCTTGGGGTGAATTCTACCCCACTTGGAATGTCTGAGAAGATTGAAAAAACATGCGCATAAGGTGCTAAGGTTTAAAGTGACCTGCAAAATCCTGTTTAAATTTATTAGGCACTCTTCATTTCTATAGTTACTAATTTTCATAGTAGATGAATTACTCACTATCCTAAATATTGCTACAAATGATATTAGGGGGTCAATAATACACCATGGGTTTAGTGAAACCCCTTTAAAAACCAGAAGGTTTAAGCCCTTTTTTTCAGCAAGAACATTCAAAACTGCAAAACTGCTTTCCATTAATGACCCTGCAAAACTGCTTTTCATTAATGTTGAGAAATACTGATTTGGGGGTCATTTTGACCCCAAATGAAACTGCAAAGGTTTGTATGCAATCTGCACCCTCACCTTAGCAGGTGGCCAGATTTAATGGCAACCTTCAATCAAGGCCCTTTGAATGACTTCTTTATCTGTTTACAGGTATTTTTTTTTCAAAGTTGTAACCAGCCAGCCTGAGCAACTCAAAACCTAGGCCAGAGAGTAAATGACAGAGCTGGTCTTATGTGAAGTGGGAGGAAGCTCCCGCATCATCATCATCATCATCATCATCATCATCATCATCATATATTTATTTCTTACCCGCCCCTCCCTCTGGATCGAGGCAGGGAACAATAATAAATATAAATACAAAGATCATAAAATAGATAAAACATTAAAAACAAATAAAACTAATACATTATTAAAAACATCTTAAAGTTCATCTAGGTAGGCCTGCCGGAAGAGATCAGACTTCATGGCTCTCTTAAATTCCAGAAGACTGCTAATTTGTCGAATCTCCTTCGGCAGGCCATTCCATAGTCTGTGAGCGGCAGAAGAGAAGGTCCTCTGGGTAACACTCGTCAGCCTAGCTCTGGCTGACTGGAGCAAATTCTTCCAGAGGACCTGAGTGTGCGGGGCGGATTATACGGGAGAAGGCGATCCCGCAGGTAACGGGGACCCAAACCATGTAGGGCTTTAAAGGTAATAACCAACACTTTATACTTCGCCCGGAAACTAATTGGCAGCCAGTGGAGTGATTTTAGAATTGGTGTAATGTGGTCACCCCTAGGTGTACCGGTGACCAACCTGGCTGCCATATGTTGAACTAGTTGAAGTTTCCGAACTAGGCACAAAGGTAGCCCTATGTACAGCACATTGCAGAAGTCGAGCCATCGCCACGAGCCACGAGGAGCCCGGATGCCCGTGCGGAAGAGGCGGGGGAGCTCCCCCGCCTCTTCCACGCAGGCATCCGGGCTCCTCGGGGTTCGTCGCCATCGCAGTGAGCCCCGAGGAGGCCAGAGGCCACGCGGAAGACGCGGGAGAGGGCCGATTACATCACTTCTGGATCCGGCCCTCTCCCGCCTCTTCCGCGCGGCCTCTGGCCTTACGAGCCCAGCGGCGGCGGTGAAGGACATGGTGGTGGCGGCGGACCCGGCGGCGGCAGACCGGTGGCGGTGGCGGAGAACCCGGCGGCAGTGGCGGCGGACGAGCCCGGGAAGCGGCTGCCCCAGCAGGTAAGTGCGCTGCCTCGCTCGTGCCTCCCGCCTTGCGCCTCCCGCCTCGCGCTCCTTACCTGCAGGGGCGTCCGCTTCCCTCCGGTGCTCGAATCTACTGAGAAACAGGCTTCGCAGCCTGTTTCTCAGTAGCGCGCCAGGTGATGACGTCATCGCCCGGCGCGCTACTGAGGGACAGGCCGCAAAGCCTGTTTCTCAGTAGATTCGAGCACCGGAGGGAAGCAGACACCCCTGCAGGTAAGGAGAGCGAGGCGCGAGTGAGGGCACTTACCTGCTGGGGCGGCCACTTCCCGGGCTCCTCCGCCGCCGCCGGGTCTACTGCCGCTCATCGCCGCTCGCTGCCACCGCTGCGTGAACCCCCGCCACCCCGGTTTTCCCCCGCTGCCCCCTGGTTGGCCCAGATCGGCCTAGGTTTCCCGGTTAGGACCAGGAAACCCCGGGCCATCTGGACACCCTAGGAAGAGGTGCAGCTGGTGTATCAGCCGAAGCTGATAGGAGGCACTCCTGGCCGTTGCATCTATGTGGGCTGTCATTTGGAGCAAAGGATCCAGAATCTCCCCCAAGCTGTGAACACAGTCTTTCAGGGGTAGTGTAACCCTATCCAGAACTGGTTGACACACCTTCAAACCCAGGTCATGGCCTTTGACAGCAAGCACCTCTGTCTTGTCTGGATTCAGCTTCAGTTTGTTTTTCCTCATCCAGTCCATTTCTGCCTCCAAGCATTCATTCAGGGAATACATGCATGAGGCAGTGGGGACTGGAAAGAGTGACATCTCCAAGCTGACCCCCTTGCCCCTGCCAGGAGGGCTCACCTGGTTGTCCTGGGCAAGGCAGCCTCGGTACAGCAAGGCAAGGGATAACAGCCCTTGCTGATGCTGTTCTTTAGTGCACCTGCACCAGGGCCAGCCTTAAAATTAAGCGGAAGGAAGTGGGTCCAGCACCTCCCATTCCCAACCCTGCCGGCCAGTCAGCTGCTTCTGTATGGTCTTTCTGCCTTCAGGAGCCATTCTGGACAGGTGTGCAGGTGCTGCATGGATCCTAAAGGCAGAAAGACCTTACAGAGGCAGCATGCTGGTGTGCATGTCCACCCTTGGAAAAGTAACTTGGCTGGTGGGGGGCAGGTGCGGGAGGCAAGGTCCGGCAAGGTGCATGGGTGACTGAGCAGCTGCTGCTTCTTGGGTGCATGTGGGAGGGGTGGAGGAGGCCACAGGGGGAGAAGATCATGGGAGGGGCAGAGGAGAGGCGGCCGTGGGGCCATGGCAAGTCCTCAGCGCTTCAAGTGGCGACCTGCCTTGGGCTGGGCCTGGTAGATGAGAATCTAACAACACATTTACAGGGTTCTGGATGGAATACAACAACTGATCACTTTTTCACCACTGTGCTATAACCCAGGGGAGTCATTAAGAAAAAACGTGATAAAAAATAACAAGCAATTCTCCTAGAACTCCTTGCCCTCAAATCCAGAGGTGTCAATAGCTTTAGTTGTGGTTTTAAAGATTTGATACTTGTAAGTTATTTGCCAAAGAAAGGAAAGACAGTGATACTCTTATCTTCAATGTATATGTAGCAATCTCAGACCATAAATCAAAGCCTGAGATCATTCTTTATTATAATGAAACTGAAGGTAGCATACACTCTCCCTTTCTCCGCATTCACTTCCAACCACAAAAGTGGTAATTGCCAATGGTGGGTGGTTTCCAAATGAAGTAGACATTGCCTGCTTAAATGCCTATGTTGGAGTGAACATCCCCAAAGGCAAATCTCCCTAATAAACCTTGATTTGAGTTGATCACATCCAGGCTTGAGTCTAGAAACATTGTTAGCTTGAGATGTTGAAAGAGGCAGACTCAGACTCAGTGCCATCTCTCAGCATTGGCAGGGCCTGGCTGAGAGATGGCACTGAGAAAAAAGGCAGGTGTCATCTGTGCAGTTGATGGAATGAGAGGAAATTGCGGCAACCATGTGTTTCATCTAGCAATTTTGCCTGTGCTACTCATGCAGTTCTGAAATATCATTGTATATAGGCTTCTCAAGTAGTGGGTGCTGTGGTTGCAAGTTCTGTAAGACTTGCTGTTGTTGTTACCAATATTTCACAATTCATGATTATTGCACTCTTGCACATATGTAACTGTTATAATGAAATAATATGTAAGCAAAGGCCACAATATGTTGTTGCCGATGGGAGATCCCCCTACCCCATAATGATAACTGCTGCACTGGGAGGGATAATTTTTATTGAAATTGCTGCTGAGGAGGGAAGGCTTAACCCCTCTCCCCTGATGCTGCACAGCTAATAACTATTGCCCCTCTCCCATGCCTGATGATGATGATGATGATGATGATGATGATGATGATGATATACTGTGATTGCTAATTCTGCTGTTAGCATCATATGTAGTAAGGCCCTAGTAAAAGCAAAAGTAGATATGTTTAGATTTGGGTGTATATTAAGGCTTCATAGACATCCCCTTTTCAGAATGTATACTGCCTTCTTTGCTTGGATGTTCCAGAATTTGTGTTTGTGGAGCAGCTTGAAACTGAATTTTATGGGCCATTATTTTGTCAGAACATATCAATCCATAACCCATTGTTGCAGAGTGGAGCTATCTAGGTTTGGAATTATGTAGGTTTGTGCCCAATAAGGATCTCAATTTGACTGCCTCATTGCTGCTAATAGTTGCACAGGGCATCGAGCGCTATCAGCCCCAGTACAATAAGTAGCATAATGTAGCTGAAATTCAAAGGCATAATATGGCACCAGTTCATTTTAGTGCAGCTGTTGCGTGGATAATGGAAGTCCCATTGCAAACATAATAAGCCGTGTTTGTAGACGTTTTCTAAAGCATTTTGAGACAACATTTTTGTGGAAAGTGATTTATGGGTGAATAAAACAAAGGAAATTAAGTTCAATGTAACATATTTTGAGAATGGCATATTCATTTGCTTCATGCATATCTTTACAAAGTAAGATTTGCATTTGCATGCAACTGGTAAGAGATAGCCATTTAATGTATGAGTTAGTTTCCTGTATTCACACCAATACTCTTTTCCAGCAGGGTAGCTATGTTAGTCTGTTGCAGCAAAAACAATTATGAGTCTTGTGGCACCTTCTACACTAACACATTTATTATGGCATAAGCTTTCATGGACCCAGTTCACTTCAGCTTTTAATTGTTTTATTGTGCTTTGGATGTATGCACACACGCACACACACACACATGCACACATGCACAGTAGTGTAAAATCCTTTGATTTTATTAAGTATTTTCATTGACCATTTGGAGCACCTAAGAATATAAAAGACTTTTTGCGTTTGGCTCAGTAGAAATGGGTGAGAAGTCGCAGTGGACGTATGTATGTAAATCATTTGATTTCCTCATTTATGTCTCTTTCCTTCCACTTTCTAAAATTTGGTTACATTTTTAGCAGAAAAGTAGACATTCAATATTTTTGGAACCTCCTTTGAACATTAAGGCAATTTGAATGTTCTCAAAACTATCAAAATTTCAAAGCTATCACAATAGAATATAATCTGTGTAGCTATAGCACTTCTGTTTGTTTAGATATTTCATTACCTGGGTCATTCCTTGTGTCATCATAAAGTCGCCGATGTCCAAACGGTTCAGATTTTCTTGTCCCACACATAAAGTACCCAACCAGGCCAATTAATGCTGATCCTAGCACTGCTCCGACAATGGCCCCAAACACAACCGCTCCATGACTGGGTTCTCCTAAAAAACAAAATCAATTGTAAGAAAAATCAATTCGGCTTTCAAGCATCTCATGAAAATAAATGCAGAAGACTTGAGTCACCCCAAATAATGACTGGGTACTGAGACAAGCCAAAATTTGTGGGTTCCTGATGGATTCCTTCAGCAATTGTGATCCATAATCTTCATTTCCATCTATAATTTTATGAGCTCCATCAGACGGGGGGGAAATCATGCTTCCCTACCGTCGCTTCTCCGCCCTCGTTTTTGTTGCTCAATACGTCCTCTTTCTCAGAGAGAGGAAAGAGGAAGAGCTTCGGCTATTGGGCAGTATAAAAATGCAGTAAATAAATAAATAAATAAATAAACGTGCACATGGTCCATTCGGTGGGCTGTTTTCATCGCACCGCTTCTCCTGCATTGAACCTAATCAAGTGAAGTTCAAACTGGACTGAAGATCTCTTCCAGATATAACTTTCTAACATGCATTTTGAAGTGGCATGGCTCCACAAGAGGGCTGTACTATATGCTCTTTCTGAATGTTTGGACCAGAAACTCCAGGTCTATTATCCTTTGTTTGTGCAATGTCAGAAACAGCAGTAGGTTATCTGAAAGCAGCAATGGGTCCTGTTCAAACAACATACAAAGCCATGGTTATGCCACTAACCCTAGGCTGACCATATGAAAAGGAGGACAGGGCTCATGTAACTTTAACAGTTGTAGAGAAAAGGGAATTTCAGCCAGGGTCATTTGTATGCAATTAGTTCCTGGTGAAATTCCCTCTTCATCACAACAGTTAAAGTTGCAGGGGCCCTGCCCTCTTTTGTATATGGTCACTCTAGTATAGTGCCTGCAACTTTAACTGTTGTGATGAAGAGGGAATATCACCAGGTACAAATTGCATACAAACGACACTGGCTGAAATTCCCTTTTCTCTACAACTGTTAAAGTTACATGAGCTCTGACCTGGATTTACCTGGTCACCCTAGATGATCATGATCTTGGGAGAGAAGTCCATTTAAGACCATGTGAATGTAAATTAGAATCCTTTATAGATAGTTCTTTCTACAATATAAACAGCCCAACTTAAACTATTCCCCAAATTTCAACATTTGTCTTTTAAAATTAGTGGGCTGAATTGTACATCTATATCTACTATGGCTGTGCAGCTAATACCATGGTGTGGTAAAAGGCAGAGGACAGTTAAGTTACCTTTTTGGTGTTCTCTTTCTTCTGCAGAACTGTTAGTACGGTTGAGGTGCATACTTGTCGTCTGTGCACTCATGTCTAATTCTGTGGTGGCACGGTTACTCTTAGTGGTCAATAATGTGATTAAGGTAGTATTTAGCATACTGTTAGTGGGACGAACTGTTATACCATTTTGAGTTTTGTTAGGTGAGAACATGGTAGTAGAGCTGACATTAGAGATGACTGTAGTGAAGTTGTTTGATGCTGTTTCTGATGCTTTGACATAGGTTGTGTCTGCATAGCTTTTGGAGATCATTGACAAGCCACTGCTAGTTGTGGACATCTCTGAAGGCGTTGACATTTCATTGATACTTGTAGAAGACTGGATTACATCTTTGGTTGTAAAAGGCAGCTGATGTGTAGTTTGAGGTAACAAAAAGTCAAAAGTTGCTGGAGTTACACTGCTGCTCTGAGAGCTGTTTTCCGTTACTGTAGTTCTAGTTCCACTGGAATCTGTTGGTGATTTAGGAGTTACAGCAGGAGTTATGCCAGAAGCCACCATAGATGTAGATGGGCTTGTGGGCTTGTAGGTTTGTAGTGATGAGTTGTGACTACTTAAGCTGCTTACAGAGACTGTGGCATTACTTGCGTTGACACTGTTATTCCTGATCCACTGTAAGCTAGCCAGCAGCAAAATGAAAATCACTCCCTTGGAGATCAGCATTTTTTCACAATTAGAACTCTTGTTTCTTGAAGTGCCCTGGGGGGGAAGTTAATATATTTTATATTTAATTTTAGATTCATTTTAAAAAGGGGGGTCATACAAGTCACTGGGATGAAGACAGAATTTAATAAATTCACAAAGGATGCCTTACAATTCCTATCCTGGTGCCTTGACTGTGGCCAGGAAGTGGCTTATGGGTCAGGCAGTATGTTTCTCACCTATAATATTTGCCTTTTTGTGTATTCTCTGGTATATAAGAGACACTGATATTGGGTGGCATCCCAATACAATATCCTGTGAAAGGTTTTGGTGAGTACAATTTGCTTACATTCAGGATCTCACTAATGGCTATATTTGGGGCTAAGAATAGGCTGTCCAGATGGCTCGGGATTTCCTGGTCCTAACTGGGAATCCAGGGGCGAATCGGCCCAACCGGGGGGCGGGGGGGCAAACCGGGGTGGGGGGTTCACGCGGCGGTGGCAGCAAGCAAGGAGCGGTGGTAGACCCGGCGGTGGTGGCGGCGGAGGAGCCCGGGAAGCGGCCGCCCCAGCAGGGAAGTGCCCTCCCTCGCGCCTCATGCTCCTTACCCGCAGGGGCGTCCGCTTCCCTCCGGTGCTCGAATCTACTGAGAAACAGGCTTCGCGGCCTGTCCCTCAGTAGCGCGCCGGGTGATGACGTCATCACCTGGCGCAATACTGAGAGACAGGCCGTGAAGCCTGTTTCTCAGTAGATTCGAGCACCGGAGGGAAGCGGGTAAGGAGCGCGAGGCGCTGGGCGCGGGGCACTTACCTGCTGGGGCAGCCAGGGCCGCCGCCGCCGCCTCCGCCGGGTCTGCCGCCGCCCCGCCGCCGCCGGGGCCGCCGCCACCGTGCCGCAACCGCACCGGCGCTGCCGCCGCTGCGCCGCCGCCACCGCCGGGTCCGCCGCGCCACCGCCGGGTCCCCCGCCGGCTCGTAAGGCCAGCGGCCGCGCGGAAGAGGCGGGGGAGGGCCGATTACGTCACTTCCGGATCCGGCCCTCCCCTGCCTCTTCCACGCGGCCGCTGGCCTTACGAGCCGGCAGGGGACCCGGTGGCGCGGCGGCGGCAGCAGAAGAGAACCCGCCCCGGTAGGTCTGGGCTGATGTTTTTTGGGGGTGGGTGGCTTGGGGGGTTTGTTTTGGGGGGTGGCTTGGTGGGGGCGTTGTTGGCGGGGGGAGACCGGGATTTTGGGTTCAAAAATCTGGTCACCCTAGCTAAGAAGGAAATATTATCCAGGTCAAAGTGAGAAAAAATTGATTTTTCTTAAATAACCCCTGAGTGGATCAGTTGATCAGGCTGACATCACCCAGATCTTATAGGGGAGAAGACAGGAAACTCAACCAGTTTGTGAAGCAAACAAAATAATTTATTGAGCGGAATTGGGGATGGGGAATAGCAATACGATATAACTATACAAAATAAGCAAACACAAATGTTACACAGAGAGTTTCACTCCCTCTCTGAATAGGAAGACTTAGGGCGGATCTACACTGCTGCTTTAAAGCACTTTATAACAGTACTGACAACTGTTGGGGCCCAGGACACACTCCAAAACAGTTGTCACTACTGTTATAAAGTGCTTTAAAGTGTTTTAAAACAGCAGTGTAGATCCTGCCTTAGTTACAGAACATTCATAAAGACACACGAACTCAATGAGGGCAGAAACACTTTGGAATTGTGCAAGCCCAGCCAATCAGGAAGCGGGGAACAAAGCTCTGGATCGCAGCCCTGCTACCAATGGGCAAAACCGTGAGGTATGCCAGAGCCACTTTTCTAGCCCCTTCTTTCATCATTAGCAGAACCCCATTGAGTTGCACCAATCCAGCCAACTAAGTCTTGACAGCAGAGCCCCCTTAATATCTTCTTGCTTTTAATGGGCAAGAAAAAATGCACACCAGAAGATCTCTCTTCTCACCCCCTAGTTGGTAGTGCAGCTCCTAAGGAGCCTTATTTTGCCCCCGGTTACCGTGGCACTGTTTATCCAGTTGTCTCTGTCGAAAAAACATAATCTCTGCCAACTGAGCATCAGGGTCGCACTTCTTGGATCCAGCCTGCCCAAAGGTAAGTAGGATTCATGCCAACAAAGATACCCCTTTGATTCTCAGCTGGATGTGTAATTCAGTATAGTAATTTGTGCAGTATGACAGAGGCAAGGCAGTTCCCTTGCCCCTGGGCAGTGAATGTCACCCCTGAGATTCACCCACTACATACTCACAAGTTTTTTTCAGATAACTCTCCCTTTTGGCCAAAAAAGGAAGTCAGATCTGAAAAGTTGGAGGGAAGTTTTATTCACAGGTGCACCTGGAATCATCCAAAAAAATGCCACGACCTCCCAAGATAAAGGAAGTCTGGGCATTTCATAACTTTGGCTCCTCTTGGGGCTTATGGCCATGAGGGTGGGGGTGTGAAAAGGATGCTGGGGTACTCTTTTGTTATTATACATCATGTCTGGTCCTGGAACAGAACGCTTTGTTTCAATGGATTGACATCATCTCTTGGCAGCAAATTCTGCCTCCCTGGAATTTGTAAAGGCTGACTTGGGGCAAAGGAACATTTGGCACCTTTGCATCCTGTATGAGAATTTGGGGGCTCTGTCATTACACTTTTCCCATCAACTTTTACATGTTTCGGTAAGCAGCTTATTTACAGTTCAGTTACTTCCGAGCAGGCACCTTTGTTCAGAAGGAGGGTGTGTGACAGAGAGAATGAGGGAGAGCAATCGTTATTTCTCAGGCTTGAAAAAGAAAGCAAACAGGAAAAAGGGGGGTTAATAGAAAGGAAATCTTTAAAATCAATAACTAAAGGCATATATGAAAAATGCCCATTCTGGCACAATATGGGACCCATATTTGTCAACAGTGCCTACTGACCTAGGAAAGCTTTTTTCCCCTTCTGTCTATTGCCTTAGTTGCTTCCTTGAGATGTATGGGGGCCACTGATGCTCTGAAGCCATTATCCTATTGCACATCGGCTATCTGCTTGTATCACTCCATAGTCGAGGAGAAATGAATGGTCATGCTTTGTGGCCATTGAACTTGATTACCGCGGTGCAAGACTCTTGCTATAGACTGAAGAACTTTGCATAAAGCCCCACTAATAGGAAATACTAAAGTTATGATACCCAGGTCCCATCCACTAACACCCTTGCAAACCTTGGAGAGATCTCGTGCAATTTAATGAGTTCAGATTGAATAAACCCTGAGGTTTGCAATTCCAAATGCCTCAATTTAAAATAATAATTAAAAAAAAACACCCTCACACCTTCGCTAGCTTAGATGTGAATCAATTACTCTGGTGTGTATTGTTCTACAGCACATCCCCCCCTCTTTCTTCCTCTCTATTAGGAAAGGAGCATATTGTGGTAAAACGTGGTTATCACCTCCCCTGTGTTAGGGTGCAGGCAGTGCTTTGCCATTCAGTTGATGTGACCGGTGGCATTATGAAGCACTACAGTTGCTGGCATCCAACTTGTTCCTTGATAGACTGGAGTCTCTTCTTCTAAATTCACCACTCATCCACTGTCATAGCTTTTTCTCACAACTTTCCTATTTAAGAACTTTTTTTCATGATAGCAGGACAGTTTGCTATTATAGACAAAGTCTAATAACTGTCATTCTTGAGCTAGATGGATGCAGCCTGTCGGAATGTATTTTCTAAAGGTATTGCCTTACCCATTGTGTAAGATGTTTTAATGATGCATTTTCTCTTGTTTTTAAAAATTTTTAACTGTTTGTGATTTTTGTATTTTACATTGTGTTCCCCGCCTCGATCCGAAGGGAGAGGCGGGTTATTAATAATAATAATTTTTATTATTATTATTTTCAGAAATTGTTTTCTGTGAGATTGATTTCTCTGCTTTATGCTTTCTGATAGCAAAACTAAAAGTGCAGGGGGTGGGGGTGGAGAATCAAACTAATGTGCTAGTCAGTTTTAAGATGGTATAATTACCAATGAAATGGCACACTTATACAATATGGTCTACTAACGGATTCCAGTAACTTTGAAGGTGGGGGAATAATGTTTGGATAAGAACACAGGAAGAACATTATCTAAGCAACAGTAACAATTCAATTCTCATGCAAAATTGTATGATGATTAGGTATGTGCATTTCATGTATTTCCTTCCTCGTTCTGTGACCTCATTCTGTGACCTCGTTCTGCCTTCCCTTGTGGGAAGGCAGATCTTTCAGAATTAGGGGAGCTTTTTCCCTGAGGCAATATCTCCTGAAGCAATAATGCAGAGGCCTTTATACTCATTCAGCAGACTACTCTCTACTAATAAAGTTGACAATAGGACTGATTTTATTTGCAGTGCAGCCATTGACATAATTCCTACAAATTCAGTGAAGCCCATTTGTTATGATTCAGCCAAAGTTAAACATATTTAAGCACATTTAAGCCCCATGAGTTTCCAAGTTAAGCATGTTTCAGTCTCATGAATTTCAGTAGAAGAATTAGGAACGTGTTTAAGGGCAGAACTGCATCACAGAAGGGGATGCCACCAGCTGTGCATTCTCCACAGCTTTTTGCCCATACCAGTTGGAAATTTCTCAAAAGCTAGACATTCTTACAAGAATTGTGGTTCCTCCCCACCCACCAAAATGAGCTACCCATGGCATGAGCTTCATCTGGTGCTCTGATGTCAGTGGGGCTGTGAATCAGCTCAAGGTTTCAGTCAGAACTCTAAAGGAGCTATCTAAGGTTTTGAACCTAATTCCTAAAATAGGTTCATCACTTTGGAGACCTGAAACCGTGACATCAGAGCCACCAGCCTTCAGCTGCTTCCCTGGAATAGTTGAACATATGGGAGGAGCCATCAGTTCTAACTCTGGAGTTCTTTGAAGATTATACTATTGAAACATTTTAAATAAAATGAGATAGTGTTCAGTACAAAACACACTTTAGTACACTGGTGAATGTAGAAAAAGGGAAGAGTAGGAAATTACACCATGAAATAGGGTAAGTGATCCTATGAGAGAGAGAGAGAGAGAGAGAGAGAGAGAGAGAAAGCTCGACACGAATATTTCATTTTTGGTCACAGGGCCATGTTGATTATAATGTGCAGTTTCATCCTAAATCTGCATACTAAAATCCATGGGACTTAAAGTGCCAGACCTGGCTAAACTGTGCCCATCATTTGCTTTATGCTATTATAAAAAATCTTCATAGTCCCCTAAATGCATTATCTGTGTTGTGTAAGGGGTCTCCATGTGTAAACATGCCTCTCCTGCCCCACCCCCACGTCCACTCATTCAGCATACATGCATAGGTTCCTTTTATGCAGATGTCTAACTCTCAATGCATACCTGTCTTGGGATGGCGAATAATGTGATATCAGGGGTAGAGCCATGTCCCATCTACATGTGGACATGCAGATTGCGTGTGAAGGAGACTTGTTTCTCCTCCCGGTTAGATGCCACATCAGCTGCACTTACAGTTATCCATTTCTTTTATCTCAATTGGGATATATACCAGGCTACTTCAGCAAATGTGAGCAGGCTAAATTTGGGAAAGCATTTTATTTGCCTATAAACATTTTGCCCAAATTGCCAAATGCAAAATTAAAACTGGTTATTTGCCAGATTTATTTTTGTTCTAAATGTATCTGCTATTCTTGAGAACAGACCCAAATAATTATTTGGCTGATTTGTTTTCCCCTCGTAAGTGGCAGTGCCCGATATGTAATTAATCTGTTTATCCCAGCTTACAAATACACTGACTCAATGTACAATAGCATTTGTCATACCCTGTGACCACATTTTTTCCACTGTTATAACTGATAGTTAAAAAGCCACATGAAGAACAAATAAAATTTTAAGTGAGCTTTTAGCAAACTCTCAGCTATTCCCTTTCACTTCATAGCCATGCATGTTGTTTTCCTCTCTAGCACAATCCACTTGACTTGCTATCAATAGCCATTTCATTACTGAATAAAGTAGGCTTTGTTCCCCCCCCCCCAATCTTGGCTGTAATTTGAAACGCCCAAGGGGAATTACTAAAAGTTCACTTAACTAAAACTTTCATTTACAGTGCATAATGCTAAAATTGCTGTCCTCACAACACAAAAGTCTTTGTGTATGTGTGTGTGTGTGTGTGATATCCTTGACACTATAATTTTCCACTTAGAAGGAAGGAGACAAAAACCAGTTGAATTTATTTTTAGTTGTGTTTTCCAGAAACCCTTTCATATATTAATCATTAACTGGCTTTTGTTTTGTTTACCATTTTTAAATATGCACATGCACACAAATATATTTGTATCTACATTTGTGGCAAAGGCTGAAATGAAGTAATCACTTGATCAAGCTTTTGTTCTTTGCCTCTACTTTGAGTTTTGCATCTTCTTCTGCTTACAAAGGGCCCAGTAATAATGAAAAACAATATACTTTACAAGACAGATTTTGGTTTCTATAATTCCATTTCTTTGTTACATAAAAATGACTTGGATGGAACCCTAACTGCAATTAGGCATGGGAGGAGCCTCCAAGTTCAGAGTCAGTTTGTCATTGAATGTCAGACTCTGGAGAACAATAGCAGGAGAGATCCAGTGGTCCCACCAGGGTAGGAATTTGGGGCAGATGCCTGAAGTCCCCCTTAACAAAATAAGCAAGAGGACACCCCAAACCCAGCAAAGCTAGCTTACCACATTTTGAGGTGAAGTGAAGTAATACACATTACCATATAAGGCTGACAGGGAGCATTGGACCATGAAGTCCAGAGTCTAAAATTAGGGAGAACAGGAGATCATGTGTGATATGTCTCCAATGCCCCTGGATGTCTCTGGCCAATTCATTCTTTTTCCAAAATGATAGACTGTTGTTATAAACAATAAAAAGGCCTAAGGTACACATCCCTTTCCTTGTCTCTCTCTCACACACACACAAACATGAGGGTGACTGCTATAATTATTTTGAGGTATAAAATAGCTACATCAAATGTTCTTAACTACTGTTCCTGGATCCAAAATTGCAGACTGTGCTCCGACCTCAGATCCAGGAGTCCAAGCTCCCCCCACCCCCTCACAACCAGCATGGAAAGAACCGTGCCAGCTGCTTTTCCGACGTCCCAAAGGCGACTTCGGAGGGAAGGAAAAGGGTGTGCTGGTGGACAGGGAGGGGAAGGGACAGCTTAGGCTGTATCCCCTGGCCTCCCCAGCCTCCTTCCCTCCCTCTTCCCACATCCTCAGCTAGATGGGCAAAAATGCCCATCTAGTGAAAATACAGTGAAGAAGGAGCAGAGAGGTGAAGATCTCCTTCACCACACCTCTGAATCTGCTCTGGATGGCCTTAAACCTCCAAGTTTGGAGGCCTATGACCATCCCCATAGGATTGCCCCCTAACTGTGTGCAGCCCTGGCTCAGTCTGAATTATAGCTACAGCATAATTATAGCATAATATTTATTATGCATGATTCTCAAAGTCTGATAAAGACTGTTAAATGCTTTCTCCCATGTTTATTTTATTGGTATTCTACCTTCTTCCATCTTATAACTTGGGGTGAATTACAATGATAAATACACATAATAAATGTCAATTAAAATCATTTTAAATCAAAATGCATGGAAATCTCATTCCTAATTAAGAACAGAAGCCTAGCCACCAAAAGCCTTACTACCCACCAGAAAAGCCCTTACAACCGTTTCAAATAAAATTCAGACTTAGGCTTTGGTGAGTCTAGAAAGGAAGTCCCATAGTTCTGGGTGTGCCAGTCACTGAAAGATCTGATTAACATATCATCGTTTCTCTTGGCATAAAGTCAGAATAAGTACGGTGAAAGTTCTGAGCAGATTTAAATAAGGCAGAGGGGAAGAGATGAGTTTGTATCCAAAGTTACTCCTACTGAGAGTAGACTCATTGCAATGAATGAAACTCTGGTTAGACAAACATTGATACACCCCATGGTTTCTAATGTATCTATAGGTATGCATACAGCATCTCTTAGTGAGAGATTGGATTTATTGATGGCAATCATAATATTACATTAGAGTATCCATTCTTTTCTGGGAGGGTTAAAAGCAGATGTACCATTTAAAAGCAGTTTGTAGTAGGAGATGGAAAATGTGTCAAAAACAAACACCAGGTGTGCACACACACACACACAGGGCTCTCGATTATGCTTGCTGCAGTTGGTTCAGTATCAGTAACAACAACAAAAAAGCAGCTGTAAAACTGAAAGAAATGCAGGGTCTTTATTTGTTGCATATCATGGCCTTTGTAATATTGTAGGTATGAAGTATATATCTTTGTATGTTAGCAACATCACTTAGCATACCATTTGTAAAGGATAAAATATTAAGAGAACAGAATGACACAAAACGAATAAAAATGCAGTACTATTCTCTCTTTTCCTATCCCATCATTAGCTTTCATGGGGGTGGGGGTGGGGTGCCAGAAGTTTTTGTTGATTGATTCATTCATTCATTCATAATATCCATTCTTAAATAGAAGGACACCTGTTCTATGTCACTTGTTCTTCTCTAAGTACAGGTGCAACTGGGCAACTGCATATGTTTGTACACATTTACAATCAAGGGCTTTCTTCTATCTTCACTATAGAGATATCATTTATAGCACACCTAAATGATGAAATCCTAACTTTGAAAGTTGCAGATGTTAATGATAGAACCCTGAAGCTAGAATATTGTTTAACAGTGAAAAGTCTTTTGGGGTAGTGTTTCTCTGCATACACAATCAACATATAATTGCATTAATCGCTTTAAGCAATACTATACTTTTAATCTCTTTAAAGCATGCCTACTATCACTCAATGCTTAGTAGTGAAGGGTGAAAAACACTTAGAAAAGGAAGCTGCTAAGCTATTTTCTACTCTTAGAACAGTTGAGATCTGTGCTGGGACTGAGCATTAACTGGCAGATACAGCAAGTAGTTTCAAATCAAGATCACTTATGATCTGAGACATTTTGTAAAAACATTAATGCAAGTGAGATAATAGAGTGGAAGCCATAAACTGAAAACCACTTACCTTTTCAGCTCAACAGTAATATTCAGGAAGGGGCTGAAATAATTCTTCCCTTACCGGAGTCCAATTAGTCTAGTCTGCTGAGAACTGTAGAAGGCAGGTCAAGTAAATGTATCAGTGTTGTTGTGGTCAGGAATGCATGGTAGAAACGAAATTAGGCGGGGCTGCATTTCTCTGGGTGTAATAGAGCACCTGAGAACTAGAATGACCTGCTTCTCAGCCGTCGTCATTGAGACATAACATTACAGAGTTCACAGATATGGGAACATTTGGGATAAGGTGGACAAAGAATTCTGCTGCTCCCGGAAAGACTGCCAGATGGGTTCTGCAAGAGGAAATGTTTGTAGAAGCTCAGTAGAAGCTTATTTTTTTAAAAAAAAATACATGAAGTTAATAATTATTCTAGAAAAGGATTTCAGAAAATTTGTAATGAGCTGTTTCCCACTTGATATATATTTCAGAGTCAAAGTCATGTTAGATGAGAATCAAAATATCCTTTTGTTTTGTATGACTTCTCTTTTTTAAAAAAAGGAAAGTAAGTACTAAAATATTTGGTTAAAGTATTGTCAAAGTTTTAGCCAACTCACGGAGTTTAAATCTGCTTAAACTCAAGAATGGACAAACTCATTTCCACCTGGGTCACGTGCCACCACCTGACCCAGCTTGCCTCGCATGGTGAGCCACCAGGAGGTCTGTGGGCACCTGGTAAGTGGAGCACAGCCTCGTCATCCCTCGCCAAGCCACCATTTCTTGTAAAAAAAAATGCAGCTCGGCCTTTTTTGTAAAGACCCATTTGCACAAATGGTGGCCGTCAAGCAGCCATTTGTGCAAATGGGCCTTTAGGAAAAAGACCAAGCTTCCATTTTTATTCAAAATGGCAGCATAGTGAAGTATTGGGTATCCCCCTGCTTGCCCAAGTTAACATGTGCGGGGAACCATGGACTATCATCCAGGGGGCCAAACGGGCAAGAAATCACCAGGCTTTGAATCCCAGTCAGGCGCTTATGCCATCTCTACTTAAAATTGGAAGAGTATTGCAATTTAAATTCATATCTACATTTTTGCGAGCTGAATGAGGAACTCTTTTTCTTGGCTTGTGTAATGTTTTTGGGTGTTTTTTTTTAAAGCATATTACTTTTCATTTATATTGTCCAGCGTGCATAAAAGTGTGGTTTAGGACATCTAAAGACAAACCATGTCATAGCTTCTATAGTTTACAATAAAAAAGTAGTTTGTAATAGTTGTGTAAGAGGGGAATTTTATCCATTATCCTCAATCCTGTATGATAAGCTGCACGCCTGTCAAAATTCCCTCTTCTAGACTACAGTAACAGTACCAACATCTTGGCCTCCATTCCATCTAATCACCTAATATGAATTGATAGCTGTTATTTGTATTCTGAGATATGCTGGAGGAATGGGATTGGGTCCACAAACTCCTCCACTCTCCAGTTCCCTAGACCCCCTGAAAACTCTCTCAGAACCCTCCTGAATGAGATAGGTTGTGGCACGGGTGATGGAGGACAAAGGACAGGATTGTCCAAAACCAGGCTGAGGCACCCTGAACACCACAGCGTAGTCCATTCCAAGTTTTCCTGGCCCTCTGGATACTTTTTTTTTGGGGGGGGGGGGCTCCCACCAGCACTTCTGGGGCTCTGAATCTATTATTATTATTATTATTATCATTATTATTATTATTATTATTAATTACATTTATATACCACTCCATAGCCAAAGCTCTCTGGGCGGTTTACAAAATAATAAGGGTATTAAGAGCAAATTTGTGCCCACAGAAATGTCTCCAGCTTACATTGTGGAGAAAGAAAAAACATTTTTGAATGCTAGGTTTTCCCTTTACTTCCCCTGGTTAGAGGCAAATAGGATGAAAATAATCACAGCAAGTAAAAAAACCAAGATTTTGCAACAACCCCTCTTCCACTCTCTTAGTTCAACTGAGAGAGCAGGTCTCACAAAGCTGCCCTCCCACTGAAGAGACTGCCCCAGGGAAGTGGGAACCGATCACGCAAAGCACATCCCATGTTCACATGCCTCACAACGTCCAGGGTAACTTTCTTTACAAAAAAGGGAATGGACCACCCAAGTCGGGCAACTGCTCTGTTTACTTCCTCCTTCTGGTTGATTCTTTGCCTGCGTCTCTTTGATTTGCTGCTCTTCCGCTCCAAACAAACACTGAGCGTGGAGGAACTATGCTTGGTTAAAAGTGAAATTGTATGAATCTTGGATCAATACCTCTGTCAATACCTGCCTGGTTGGAAGCATCTCCTGGATTTTCAATGTGCAAGGCTATCCACTGATCTAATTGAGATTCAGGTCCTTGGAGCTGTACTTTTCCAAATGTCTTCTGCATTCATCATGTTTTGAGAAAGTGACTTAATTGTTACTGGAATGTATAATTATGTCAAGGATAGGAGAACCTTTTGTGTGATTCCACTTGAAATTCTTGAAGGCTTTTAAGTACACTTCATACAGTTCTTCAGTATTTGATGAGAAATCCATGCAGGCATTTTCCTCAGGTAAAGGCTGGGGTCAGTGATAGCCATATTCAGATACCTGACAAGGGCCCACACCTCAGCACGGACCCACTGACAAGAAAGCTCTGGACTTGCTTCTCCTCATCACCATTCCAACTGTTTGTTCATGGGCCACTTGCTCTGTCCCAGACAGTGGTGGTGGTGAGAAGGAGGAGCAGTAGATACTACTGCCTGCTAACTCACTGGCACTGTGCCTATCAAGCAAACAAGTGGTAGCAATGAGGAGAAATAAGAGGAGGAGGAGGAGGAATATCATGAGGTGATAACGTCAGTGAGAAGGTAGATTCATTGGGGGACAGGGCCCACTGAAGGTGTCTTGACCAAGGGGCCTCAAAACCTGAGCAAGGATTGCCTGGAGCCATACCAAATGTTATTAAATGCAAAAGGATACTGCATAAAAACAAGTACAGCCTTTTACGAAATGAAAATCCTGACCTTGCAAAAGTTTAATATTGTATCTTTATGGACATTTTTCCTGCTTTCTGTTCAGCATGTTCAGTTTGGAAGAAGCCCATGAAAAGTAAGAGCATGAAAATACCTTGTGTGTGGTGCTCATCTTGATTTACCCACCTTGTCTGCTATGCAGATAAGTGGAAAGCCAGAATGACTTCACCAATGACTAAGAGGCTTGGATGCATTGAAAGAGTACATGTATTGGCCAAATAAACTCATATGGAGTTGTCTACCTAGTACACAACATTTTAAGTAAACTATTGTGCAGTGTCTAACCAAGCATCAATAATAAAATAGGGGTAAATGCTATGCAGTAGTGCACACTAAGATTTTTCCATCCATTACATTTGGAGTGGCAATTCTAGAAGAGCCAGGTCCTACCATTCTAATTTTACCACCACCTAAACCACCCTATCTCCTCTCCCTAAAGAAGCATAGAGTATATTGCATAATCTAGTTCAGGAGTTCCTATCTTCAGGGAACCCTTTCTTCTCTGACTTGTTGGCCATGTTCAGAATGCTTAGGCAACTTCTATGAAGCCCTGGTGCATTATGGTATATTTGGAACACATTCCTAGTTCATTCTTTTGTTCTCTACATCCGTGATGTGAAACCTCCCCCACTGCACCATTTCTAAGAGCTGCATTCTGTCAGGAGTAACCTAGGGATGCTGCGGGAGTCCTAAAGGTGGGTGGAGTCCAGCAGACTCCCCCCTGCTCAGCCTCCTAGACCATGTTCACCGAGCTGCCATGCTTAGCAGACCCCACTCACTGAGCTTTCTCCCCCCCCACCCCAATTTTTGGTCCAAAATCCCACACAACCCCGGCGGCAGGAAGTTTTCATTGAAACCAATGGAGACTTTATTACATTTTTAGCCTCCTCTTCCCTATTGGGGGGGAGGGGCGGAACTTCAGGATAAAATCTCCGTGGTTCTGAATCTGAATTGGGGCCATGCACACTTGAAGGACAGTAGGGGAGCTCATCTATGCGTGATGAAAGGAACAATTATTTTGGCTGCTGCATGTAGGAGTGAACTGTGTTATTATTTGCTTTTGTATTGATTGCATCCAAAGAATATGCTCTAACTCTCTTTAACTGTCAAGTGGGATGACGTTTCTTCTCAAAACAGAACTTCCTGTATACTCCAGTGATTCTGATGCTGGGGAACAGTATTATGTTAAACCATGGATATAAAAGGGTATTGTCCATTCAAAGCCTGTTACTAAGCTATGAAAGGGAATTTCGTGTTAAAGTGTACAATTTGAGCCAATTTGAGCAAGAGTTCATAGAGTTTAACCCCAGAATCTACTTTCAGTGCTTCTGGACATTGAAAATAATTGAATAAGAGAGTATCCCTAAATATGCACAAAATATTTCTACCCCAGACTCTGCAACTATAAACAAGACTGCCTTTATACAAATCTATGGTGTGACCACACTTGAAATGCTGTGTGTAGTTCTGGTCATCACACCTAAAAATATATATTGTTGAGCTGGGGTGGGGGGGCGGTGCAGAAAAGGCAACTAAAATGTTCAAGGGGCTGGAGTATCTGCCATATGAGGGAAGGTTACAACAGCTGGGGTTGTTTAGCCTGGAAAAAAGGAAGCTAAGGGGAGACCTGATAGAGGTGTACAAAATTATGCATGGAGTAGAGAATGTGGACAGGGGGACATTTTTCTCCCTCTCTCAAAATACTAGAACGCAGGGTCATCTCATGAAGCGGATTGGTGGGAAATTCAGGACAGATAAAAGGAAGTACTTCTTCACACAGTGCATAGTTAAACTACCGCAAAATGTAGTGATGGCCACCAATTTGGATGGCTTTAAAAGGGAGTTGGATAAATTCCTGGAGGTAAAGGCTATCAATGGTTACTAGTCCTGATGGCTATGTGCTACCTGTACTATCAGAGGCAGTATGCCTTTGTACACCAGTTGCTGGGGAACATGTGTGAGAGGTTGCTGTTGCACTCATGTCCTGCTTGTGGGTTTTCCATGGGTATCTGATTGGCCACTGTGCGAACAGAATGTAGGACTAGATGGACCCTTGGCTCTTCTTACGTTCTTATATTCTTAAGACTCATATGTGGAATTAAGACTGTAGGGCTTGCAGGCACAGAATGTGGTGACCAGCTTCAAGACCCTTTTATTAAGAGAAAAGTGCTGGGTCTTAAGGCTGTTAACAACAATAAGGGTGGACTATTGAGTTTAGATAGATTTAGAAAGGGATTAGCCAAGTTCATAGAGGAGGGTCTATCAGCAGTTATCTTATGTATGACTAGAGAACACATTCTCTGATTATGGATTCTAATGTAGCTATACACACACATATACACTCACACACAAGAGGGAGGTATCAGCAGGCTTAGTGGAACCCCAAGGTTTGCAGACCTAAAAAAATGTTGGGGAAAACCCCAAAGGGAGAGGAGAAATTCAAAACAGTTCAATAAGAACTAAGCATGTTCAATGACCCCAAAATTCTGCTTGACTGTTGTGGGTGTTGGGATGGGGAAACGGGTGAGGGGAAATGGAATGGAGTATCCTGGCAGATGGCATTGCTGGCTAACTGGAATCCTGAATAGGAACATTCCATATTGCAACATTTTGTTGCAGGTCCCACTTGTTATCATCATAGTGATAGCTGAATGTGACCTCTATGTCCAGTTCTAGTATCTTCTGCATACCAGTTGTTGGGGGAACAAAGAGAATGGGCTGGTGCCTTCAGATCTTTCTTGGGGGTTTCCTAGAAGCATCTGGCTGACAGAAACAAAATGGTGAACTGGATGGCTCTTGGGCTGATCCAGCAGGGTTCTTTTTATATTCCTATGAGTTTAGTATTCATTTTTCGTATGGTATTTCCATAAACGTTGTTCAGCACCATGTAAGTGCTTATCACACTAGCATGGTTATGTTTGCATAGACCTTCTAATAACCTTTCCCTCTTGTGTATAATTAAGGTTGGGACAGGCAGGAAGATTCTGCTTGCATGATGAGGAAGACTTCATTGCCCTTTCAAGCCTCAGTCTCCTCCCTGAAATGAAAGGAATTTTGCAAATGGCCTTTGATGCAGCATGGCAAATTAGAGATACCATATATATTTGGGTGCATACATGGGCTTTTTAGAGCTTATCCTCTAAAGTGTGAACATCTGGCTAATGTATATCACAAAGACCTTCATTATGGTGACCTTTTAAATGAATGTGAGCATCTCAAGCACTACATGGTTCTTGATGAAAATTGTGAGACTCTCCCTGCATTGTACAGAAAAATAATTTTGGACAACTTGAAATCTGTGTTTCCCAATGTTGAAATTGCACTCAGAGTGTTCATGTGCATGATGGTGACCAACTGTGCAGGAGAACATTCATTTTCAAGACTGAAACTTATAAAAAAATCACCTGCACAGCACAATGGGTCAGCAGCGTTTGAATTGGCTTTCGCTCATGTGTATGGAAAATGAAGACCATTGACTTCAAGCCAATTATAAAGCAATTCTCTGCAAAGAAATTTCGCAAATGTTTGTGTTGAACACTTCATTAATAATAAATAATTCATAGTAATTTCATACTGTGCCGTCCCCATCTGTATGATTTACCAACTGAGTATCATTTTTATGTTGATTTTTTTTTGTTTTTCAAGTTCAAGGCTCATGTTATATTGTCCAAACGTTTGTGTTGATTAATCTTTGCTTTACAGCATGTTTTCTAATGTTTAAACACTGAATTTGTTGAAGGTACCAATAAATATAAGTTTACCTTTATCAATAATTTACATTTTTATTCATGTGAGTGGTTGTGTAGGTAAGGCCCCAGTGCACTGCTTTGCCCAGGGGCCAATAACGCTGTTCAGACGGCCCTGGTCAGAATGACAGCTCGCCACGTGCATTCATTCAGACCTGTCAAAAAGTTGCAGTATCTTTTAAAAAATCATATAAAATACAAGGGTGGAGGGATTGATCTGAAATTTGGCACATATGTGTAGCAACATGTGCTAGACATGTGTATGAAATTTGAGATCGATCCCTCCAACCCTCGATTTTATATGAATTTATTAAAGATCCTGCAACTTTATTGACAGCTGGTTGACTGGGCCTCCGTGCTGCCATCTTGTTGTCTGCTTTTTTTCCCCATAGGCTTGCATTGGGGGAAACGCGTGCATAACTTTTTTATTTGAAATGATAATGACATGAAACTTGGGGAGCCAGGACTAGCAAGATCCAATCTGCAATGTCCAAAAAGTTTCATGTATCTATCTTTTCAAATTAAAAAGTTATAGGGCCCCACCCCCCCACTGTAACTTCTTCATTTTTAAAGATAAAAACTTGAAACTTGTGGGACATTGAAGATGGGATCTGGCTGGTCATTTGCAAAAAAATCAGAGCAATTGCTCAAACCCTTGATTTTCTATGAATGCTCGTTCTGAAAGCTAAATAGGGCTGCAAATTAAATATCGTATTTCCAATAATTATCGGAAATATTATACGATTTACCTCCGATATAATCCGATCCAAAAAAATTTTTTAAAAGTGATTTCCGATTACGATACGATAATTCCGGACATGCACACCCCTAATGTGTTGTTTTCCTTTTAATTTTCAGACATTCAGTGTTTTTGTTATAAAAATTAAAGACAAAAGAATCTAGCAATACAGACACATTAAAATCTATCATATTAAGAAAGATCACACTTGATCAAATATTCCAATGAAATTTGCAGTGGGATTATAAAGCTAACATTGACCATCTTTGAATTAACCTATTTTGGGGGGCAGGTTCTCCTGATGATGGTGACATTCCAACTTCTTGAGGTGGGGTGGGGGCAGTCAATGAATGGTGGGGCAATACTGCTCCTTCAGTGAGAGACCATAGAAAGTTTTGCTGCAGTTGACAGACTGGTTAAAACTTCTTTTTCATTGACTGAATTTTAAAAATGGACATTTCATAGAGGGAATAATATATGATTATGTATTACTCAAGGCCTGCAAAGTTAGAGAATGTCTTCTGAATCTGTAGTCTAGGGATCCCTTAGATTAGAGGCTAATCTAAAGTATTTTGTGTTTAATGCTGTTCCCTGCCTCGATCCGTTGGGAGAGGCGGGTAATAAATAAATATATTATTATTATTATTAATAATAATAATAATGATGATAGCTGTTCTAGTGAAGACCTGCCTTTCAGTATCTATTTCTTTAAAGCTATAAGCATCCTTGACTTGGATGCTGGCATCCATAACCCACTTGGAATATGATACCTATTTCCCAGAGCTTCCAGAGCCACAATACAGGAAGTCTTTTGATGTCTCAAGTCTGCCACAGATGGCTAAAGCCTTTTCCTTTTTAATTAACACTTCGATAATCCATCTCCAAGAGGCTCTTCCTGCTTATGTGCCACTCCTCTGATTGGTGAAACCAATACTGAAGTTTTGATAATTTCCAAGATGGGGAAGGTTTGCTGTCCTCCATAGCTCCCACCTTCAGGTGTGTGTAGCTTAAGAGCTGTGAAACTGGATAAATCATGGTGCTACTGCTGACGATCCAGCTCTATTGCAATGCAATTCATTGATTCCCTTATAAAGACGGAGCTTTGGAGTAATAAATCAACAGTTGATTATGTTGTTAATGTATAACTAATGGCTTTCACAGCTACAGTATTCTTAGAATTCTGGAAAAGACGAAGAGCTGTACTAACCTATGACTGGGATCTCATAGACTGGGAAGATGAAGAGGTAAGAATGGGAAAAAATGATCTGTAACAGCAATGTTGATATCAATAGTCATTTAGTTTTAAGATTTTCAGGATATCTGAGGGCTTGTCTGTCTTATTTGCATTTCAGGGAAGTGCTGGTCTCAGTGTGATTTCATCTGCACTTAATCATCTGTATACTTGAAAAGATTAGCGCTTAGTACCAAGAACAAAGTTTCCATCTGATAAACCATTTCAGCTATGAAAAACTCTCATACATGGCACTACTTGTTCACCTCCCTTTTACTCTGGTGGTGGTGAGAAGGAGGAGCAGTAGATGCGACTGTCTTTTTGCTCACTGGATCTCTACCTGTTGAACAAGCAAGTAGTAGCAATGATGAGAAAGAAGATGAGGTGCAATAGCAGCTGATGTCAATAGTGGTGATAAGGTAGATCCGCTGAGCAAAGGGTGTCTTACCCAAAATGCCTCTAAAAACCTGGAGCCAGCACTGTTCAGATGTCGCATTTCTCAAATCCAGGCATCATTTTCCCAGAATTTTTATTCAACTATGATAACACTAAACTGGTATGCAGTTAAGAGGAAGTTTGTGATTCCAGTTAGAGGAGCTCCACCATTTTTATTATACCCATGAAACAAAAGCCTTTTGTCTAGTTCATTTGTATACAAATGAATGTAGATGTAGATGATCACACTGACACCGTACCCACCTCTACCTTCTACACATTCAAAGTTATCATTCGAGCAGAGCCAAACTATGTGTGTACACCCACATCTGGTTATCTGCAATCTGTGTACAATACATTACAAACTGGGACACTTCATTTTTTCAGTGCACCAGATCATGCATGCAGCAGAGGTGAGTGCAATTGGATATACATGCATAAGACCGTTAAAATTGCACCTTCACATGTGTGGCAATCAGGAGTATGTTGAGCATAACCTGGCAATTTACCCCCTTCCCCATATATTCATTTATTCTCAAATAAATGTCAGAAGGGATATAATGTTTGAAAAAGATAGAATTTTTGAAAAGGGGAAAGACTAAAACACTCAGCTGCCACCGGTATTCAGTTGGTTGTCCAATTCCCTTATGCATGTTTTAATCCTACCCTTTGACCTTCAGAGTTGTCCCAGTGCAGTGCAGTGTTTCAGTATTGAATTCAAACATACTGTATATACATTGATTATTATAAAGTATATGGAATATGTCAATGAGAAGGAAATTCTGCCAGCAACAACAACAACAACAAAAATCCTTTTGCCAGGTACACATGCCATTCACCTCAGGCATAAACTGAAAGAAATCTTTGTAATTGCAGGAAGAGCTTCGCCCCCAGTTTGAAGCAAAATATTCCCAAGTGGAGAGAGTCAATCCTATAACAGGAAAACCTGAACCTTTTCAACCCTTCCCTGATAAACTCAGTCGACTGATGGTGTCTGTGTCAGGAATATTCTTCATGGTATAGTCTTACAATCTACTTCGTATCAGCTTAAACTGTTAATAATTCTTCTCAAATACAGAGACAATTGGTAAAATAAAGGAATGAGGCTCAGTATTTTTTGATGTAAAAGCATAGACAATTTCGGCAAAATACTAAGGAGCAGGCTAAACACAAAAGAAACATAAATGAGACAAGATTATAGTACTTCAAAGTTTGTACTTCTAATTTTTTTTCTAGATATTCTTTATTTGTGATGTGCCTGTTTTCAAATGAATTCCATTTTATCTGTCTGCAGATTTCATTAGTACTCACTGCAGTTTTTGCAGTTGTAGTCTATCGCCTGGTGGCTATGGAGCAGTTTGCCTCTTTCCAGTGGTATTTCATAAAAAAGTATTGGCAGTTTGCAACTTCAGGCACTGGGGTCTGCATCAACTTTATGATCATCATGTCACTTAATGTTGTAAGTTCTCAATCTTTATTCATTGTGAAGGATAGACTGAGAATATAGAAAAAGTATTACAATGATCCTGTTCAGACAACACGCTAAGCCATGGTGGTGAAGAACCATGTGAACCATTCATAACCATGGTGGCTACATAACCACAGTTTAAACATGCTCAGTAACCATTTGCTGCAAAAGGGTTAGTGGCCTAACCATGGCTTAGCATATTGTCTGAACAGGTATACCATTTTTGCTTCTTTAGGGCAGCAATTTGGGTGATCTAAACTAACTTCAATTAAAGCAATTCTAGTTTACACACCAATATTGTTTATATCCTGAACCACTTCTTGTACAGTTTCTAGCTCAGGCAAGAATGTACATTTTCCCTATAGAATAAAGCTTAGAAATGTGCATGGGGGGATTTGTACATTTTCACTGGTGCAAATTTGGGCAAATGTGATTTTGTGCAACTCAGGAAATGGGGGGGAACAAATTCTGTTAATAAGTGGACAACGTAACAAAAGGCACTTGAAAATCCATGAAATGCAAATGGAACAAATGTTATAAAATCCGTATATCCTTACTGAAAATGCCCATTCACTCATTGCCACCTGCTGAGCCTCCCTTGGCAGGGGCACTCATAGTTCCTGTGGATGTCAGGAATTAATGCCTTCTTAGGTAGCAATCCTGTGGCATAGGATGCCACAATGGCTCAATTCGGATGACACGATAGTCAATGGTGGGTTGACTAACCCTAACCCTAACCCTAACCCTAGGGAATACTCCCCACACAACATGGTAATAAATAATCAACTGTGGTGTGGATGAGGATCAGCGCTGAGTTGACTATGGCAGCATTCGGATGACTCAATAGTCAAAACAACTGATGATTGTTTCCCCCACACCAGTTGTTTATGGTGTCGTCCGAATTGAGTCAGTGGCTCAATTCGGACGACACGATAGTCAATGGTGGGTTGACTAACCATAACCCTAACCCTAACCCTAGGGGGTACTCCCCAAACAACATGGTAATATATAATCAACTGTGGTGTGGATTAGGATCAGCGCTGAGTTGACTATGGCAGCATTGGAATGACACAATAGTCAAAACAACTGACAATTGTTTCCCCCACACCAGTTGTTTATTGTGTCGTCCGAATTGAGCCACAGTCTCTCTTTCTACCTGTTGTACCTCCAGTGGTGCTCCACCAACAGGACATGAAGAGGCTGAGGATGCACAGGACCCTAAGTTCTTCATTTTATCAACATGAATCCAAAATGGGCTGTAGCTACGCCAGCCCTGGAGTTGGTATAGTGAATTCCCTCCTATTAGTGTTAATGGGAGAAGGGAAAGGTTTTTAAAAGAACACCTCCCCACCTCCCACCCTGGCTTCAGTGAACTGTCAGGGCTTTGTTGAGCAACTGCAACAGATTCTCCAGATACACATCTCCATAGGATTGCTATGTGAAACTAATAATTTAAGGCATGATTCAGCCAGACCTAGGCATCTTAAGTCCTACCGAATTCCAGGGGAAGTTAGACACATGCTTACATTTCTGTCATTGAAATCAATAGAACTTAAAATACTTAACTTTGGCTGGACTATAACCTTAGAAAGGAAATACTGGCACCTGATTTTTTTTTCAATTACCTGCACATATTTAAGTAATATCAAGAAGACCCTGAGTCAAACTACATATTACATTAATTATGTTGTGTTTGCTTAGAAAAGCCAATGCATGTTTAGACAGAAAAAAAGTCCTTTAACTCCCAGCATGCCCCAGCCTCAGCATGGGTGACCCCAATTCAGATTAGAACTAACATGCACAGGGAGGAAATGATTAATTCCCCCCCACACACACCAAGCTCTTTCCTTTCTAAAATTTCACATACATGCCTGGGGGGGGGGGTTTACAAAGGGGGGAACCTCCATTGGTGGTGATGGAGGCTCCCCACTTTTCCTAAACCTTGTGTTGCAGAGATTTCAGAAAGCAAATGGCTGTGGGATAAGGTTTAATCCTCCCCTCCTGGGGCCATGCAAACTTATTCTAGAGTAAGAAAGCTGAACACTTTGTAATTAACGTAACATAGCTTGAACCTTCTGTTTACCTGATCAGACCGCATAGAAACAGGCTGCAAAATTGCTAAATCTTAGGTTAAATGTCAACATGGAAGAATAGAGTTTTCTTCTGAAAAATTAAATAAATATAGGTATGTATGTATACAATACGTTTTATACAATACCCAAACACTACATTCAACATCTAAGGCCCTCCTCTGAGTGCCTACTCCGAGGGAAGCTCAGAGGTCGACAACAAGGGAGAGGGCCTTCTCTGCGGTGGCCCCCCAATTGTGGAACGATCTCCCTGACGAGGCCTGCCTGGCGCCCACATTGTTTTCTTTTCGGCACCAGGTCAAGACTTTCCTCTTCTCTCAGGCATTTAGTAATATCTGAGGAGCCTGGGTTTGGTTTGGTTTTTGTAGCTTTTTGGGTTGTTGTAGTGGTTTTAAATGTATGTGTGTATTGTGTGTATGTTGTATGTTTTTGCTGTTTTAATTTTTGTATATTGTTTTTAATTGTTTTAATCCTATGGAAACCGCCCAGAGAGCTTCAGCTATGGGGTGGTATACAAATGTAATAAATAAATAAATAAATAAATAAATAAATAAATACAAGATAAGTACATATAACACTGCCTCTTGAGTTAGGCCTCTGGCTTTTCTAGCCATGGACGGTCTACTTTCACAAGGCAGCATCTCTCCAGAGACTAGAGAAGAAGCAGCAATGAGCAGATCAGCCTGTTTTATTTATAAGTCCACAACATCCTGTTTCTACAGTCATCTTCATTTAAAAATAATGATCTGCATAAATGTTCACTTTTAAATACATCTAAAAGAATTTTGAAAATATTTTTGCTAGAGATGGGGGAACAATTCATTCATTCAGTTCTCACTTTAATATGAATTTACCTAATTTCACACTTTCGAACCGCTATGCAAACTGAAATTCAGTTATCCTGCATAATTGGCACTCTTTTGATTTTTGCAATGGAGGTCTCTAATTAGAAAATGTGGATATTAGACATGTGCATAATAAAAGCATGCATGTATTCGGAGAGAAGTGCACAAAAAGGCTTTTGAATTCTCAAATTTGAAACAAAATTCTCAGAACTTCTTCAAGAAGTTCTCAAAGTTCAAGGCAAACTGAATTTAAGATTGGAAAAAATATAAGCTGAGGGAAACTTAAATTGACAAATTCATCCATCTGTAATTTTGGCACAGAATACCTTTTTCTTGACATAGATTCTTTCAAACTACACATTTCTTAAAATATTTTATTCTAAAATACATTATACATCCATTTTGGTACATTTTTCAAGGTGATAACTGCACTGCAAACTTTGGAGAAGTGTGAAATCCAAAGAATAACTGCTTTCCAATCTGCACAGTAGTCCAGCAAATGCAGATCAGGTGTGTTTGCTCTGAAATGCGTACCAAAAGAAATCCATGAGCATCTCTAGGCACAAGCATTTTCCAGCTTCTGAAATCCTGTTCCCTGGAGAGTCCATCTGTCTAAATGCAACAGTGGTAATTTTTAGTCATTTCCCCCTTTTTCCAAGTAACATCACAGCCTACAAAGGACAGAGCTTTCAGGAAGCTTCGTTCAGTTTGTGTGACATTGTGCCACCACAGCAGTTCTTGTGCCTATATCTTTACACAGATTTCTACCAAATCCTGAAGTATCAAGTAGACACGTTTACATGTCGCTTCTTTTTATGAAGAACTAAAGTTTAATGGAAACAGTGGGCCAAAATTACTTCTTTCATTCTATAACACATTTGCGTCATAACTGTTAACTAGCACTCCTATATCTCAGTGGACAATGCAATCTTTCCCTGAAATCAAAGTGCGCATGTGCACAGGTCAGCATGCGCAAGACCAAAGTGAGTGGGGGGGGGGGGGGGAGGTTGACTGAAGGAATCTTGCATGTGGAGCAGCATGCATGGTAGGAAGGACTGTATGTTGTCCTCTCTTTTCAAGCAATATGTTTGGTTGCTTGGGAATGTCAGCACTGAAGCAAGCTAATACAACTCAAGGCTTTGCAATATTGCTCTGTCTATAATGTCTACTATAATAACTGATTCTGTGTCCTCTTAAGGGACTTCTTCAAAATGCCGTCCTGGCAGACTTTATCTGCCATGATAATAGCATGATATGATTTCTAAGGAACAAAACAGAGTTATGTATCATAAGAACTTCCTGTTTTATGCCTGTGTGTTCTTACTGCATTGTAGACACAGGTCTTTGGAGCCTTTCTCTAACCATTATTAATGTTATTTGAAGTTCCATATCTGGATCATGGCAAGTACAGACAAGTTTGTAGGGCATGCGAAACTCTTACAAATACAGACATGCTCCAGGAAATGAATATCAGATTTAAATCTTGTCATGTTAGAAGAATGTGTGTGGGTATTAATTTCATTATGATATACTTTCCTGGGCGTGCACATATAAAACTAGAAATTCTAGTCTAGTAACTTTTGACCTCTCTAGTATAAGTGCATCTTAAATAAAACATCCAACGCATTTTGTTTAATGGCTAGGGTATACCAATACTGAGCACAGTGTAAACACAGTGCCCTGCCCTCTATCCTGCCAATGTTAGGTATGGCCCTGTCCCAGTGAAAACAGTGGAGCTTAGTTTAACCATTACTTTTTCTCCATTGGTTTTAATTTGAAATATCCATCACTAAGTAGCTAGATTGAGGCCTGTACATATAGCACTAGGTTGCTTTTTCTAGAGCAAAAATATATGGCATTTTAATTTTTATAATATCAAAAAAAACCTGAAGACTATTTATTAGACTTTCTCATAAAGAACTGGAAATCTAGAATAAACACTCTACACATTGTCCCTTCTCTCTCTCTCTCTCTCTCTCTCTCTCTCTCTCTCTCTCACACACACACACACACACACACACATATTAGAAAACATGTTTGATAGTGCAAGGCAAAAAATAGATTTCCATATGTTTTGGACATCAGTTCCCAGAAGCTTCGACCAGCATGAAGAATGGTCAATAATGCTGGGCCAAAACGTCTGGAAGTCTGCTTTCTGCCCATCCCTGCTATACGTATCTATTCAGAAGTAAGTTCCATTATTCAATGAGGCATACTTTCAAGTTAGTAGTTATAGGACTGAAGCATTAGGTTTCAAAATGGGACTTACTTCTGAGTAGATGTGTGTACTATAAGAGCACACTCCTATACATATCTACTTAGTAGTAAGTCCCACTGAGTTCAAAAAGATATACTCCCTGGTAAGTGTATATGGGAGTATATAACTTTAATTAACATAATGAGCCAGTTCACATATAACAATAAGCCAGAATTCTGGCTCATCAAGAACAAACATGCATACTAGTGCATGCTTTCTGTTTGCTCCCACCAGGCTCCACCTGGTGGACTCAATATTACAGTATACACCCCCTCCCCCAAAAGGTGCACTTGAAATGGAGATGCATTTTAACTCTAACCCCTGAAGTTCAGTGTGCCTGTGTGCACAAGCACACATGTATGTGTCATTTTCCTCACAACCATTCTAGAACTCCTTACCAGATCAGTTTTAAAAATTGTAGACTATAAAGTTTGTGTTTATTTCTTATTTCTATTCCAGGTATATGAAAAAGTTGCCTATCTTCTAACAGATTTAGGTGAGTAATGGTTTTACTGCATTCTGTACTGCTGTGATGCTTCATGTCTCCACCGCTGTAGCAGTATCTGATAAGATGTCAAACAATGCAGATAATATCGCAGATGCAGTTACAATATGTCAATATTGGATGTCCCTGAAAGAAAATGAGATGTACAAAAGGAAGATCATGTTCTAAGCTATAAATGCAAGGGATGAACCAAATCCCAAGGCTTTAAAAATGATGAGTGACCATGTTTGACTCATACCTAAACTTATGTGAATGTATTCTTGGAAGAAATACTAGCTTTGGTTTTCTTTTTAATTTTTCACTATTACTGAAAATATGGAGTATTATAAGTATAGCTAGTTTAATAATATGTGCATCTTTTCTCTAACTCCAGGATTGATTAAACCTTCATTTAAAAATAAAATTCCCTATACAATCATAAATTACATATAGGAAAAATAAGCCCATAAATTCTGTCTGATTTGACATGTGACACCACAATCCACTAAATATAGTCAGCTGGTTTCTCCACCTTAACTCATTCCCTGCTCTTGACCCATTTAATCCTTTATTCCCTTCTGAGAACAGCAACAGATAATTTAGTAGAACCTTACTCTTTTTATGCATTCTGGCAGCTCATTCCAAAACCTAGGCGAAGGGCAGCTAAGTTGAAGGAGAAAAGTTGTCTGCCAAATCTTTTGTTCCTATTCACATGGGGAAGCCCTTTTCCAGGTCTCCATTTCTAAGATGTTTCAAAAGATGCAATCAGTGTTTTCCCATCATGCCTTTCTCAATTTAAAATATGTCTCTCGTTAAAAAAAAAAGTTAGTTGCTAATCAGCACGACAAGGGTGTGTATAGGTTTTCATGAGTATTGAACACAACGCTAATAATCACTGAACACATCCTGGCCTTTTAAGATGGTTATATCATCTTGTGGCATGCCAATTTCAGAGCAGGTTGTACTTGTCTGATACAAAATGCTTAAAGTTATCTGCCCTAATTTGCTTTAATCTTCCTTCAAAAACACTTTGCTTCAGTGCCACAAGGGAACAAAAACAAAAAGAAGGAAACTCTTTATACATGTCATTCAGGAGCACCCAACACCACCTGCACCTATTGCCTGAAAAATCCCATTGACATCAACTGTAATGGAATACCAATTATCATCTTCATTTTGATTAGGGCTGTGCACAGCCACTCCGACTCACCTTGGAGGCTGTTTTGGAGCCTCCGAAATTACCTGTTTGGCTTGGGTCACTTTGGGGCTTCCCACTTTGGCACAAGAGCTAAAGTAAGATTCACCCCCACCCCCCGAAGCAGGTCAGCCTTTCTGGGGTTCCTGGGTGCTGACCGCATGGCAGGCAACCCAGGAAAGCCAGGCACAAGGCCAACCATGAGTTCATTGGACTCCTGATTCCCTGCTTTCCTCCTCCCTCCCTCCCCCAAACCCAGAGCCGCAGCCACTGCCGGGATTTACCTTCCCATGCATCCTCTTCCCTGAGAGCCGAGCCATGATTTAAAAGTAAGATTGTGGGGGCTCTCTTTTTTTAATAGCTCTGTGGTCAAAAACTAAGGGAAATGGCCCTTTACAGCTGCTGTAGTTTGTGACCATAGAGCTATTTTAAAAAAGAGAGCCCACACAATCTTACCTTTAAATCGCAGCTCGGCTCTCAGGGAAGAGGACACATGGGAAGGTAAGTTCCGATGGCGGGAGGTGGGCAGAGAGGGAGAGGGAAGTGAGTCCAGTGAGTCCAATGGATTTGCCTGGACATACGGCTGGCTTTCCTGGGCAGGCAGGCAATGGGAGCGGCCCAGCACTGGCCCAAATTGGCCCAAGTCATCCCCAAGGCTTTAGTACCGATCTGCTTCAGCCTCGGGGCTAACCTGGTACCACCTCAGATTTGGGCCGAGGCAGGTCGAATCAACCCACCTCAACTTGGATTCAGGGCTTTGCCCAAGGCGGTGCACAGCCCTAATTTAAATATGACTTCTGTTCCCTTCATGGAGTACGCGTGGGGGGGGGGGGGGAGAGTTATACACAAATGCCTTTGTAAATTTTATTATTCGGGAAAATCAGACAAGCAAGAAAGCTATAAACATAGCAAAAGCAGGATGGGTAATGCTGGGAGCCAATTTTTGAATAGAGAGATGGATGTGTATCTGAAGTAAAAAAAATAAAAATGACAACCTATTCATTTTAATGGCACTCAGAAGCAGAGATTATAAGCAGACAAACCAGGTGTTTATGGACACTGCTGCCTGGAGCAATTGTTTCATCTTGTTTCCATATGTAACACCAGAAAAATTAGGGGGGGGCAGTGAGGAGAGGGGCAACCTCTATCTCTATTGACATTTATTAAACCACTCCAAATATAAACATTTCTATATTTCAAATTCTAAACCTAAGCATTTCTACTCATAAATAAGCACTGCTTAGTTCCTTTCATCATTCACCCATTGATGGAATCATATTATTTTTAGTTTCCAAATTTGTACAAATGCCAATCTGTGCAAATGTGAATTCACACAAATTTGCACTTCTGAAAATGTGCAAATCCCCCCAAAATGTGAATCTTTACACTTTAGCCTATGGGTGAAACTTGCATTTTTGTCTTTTTTATTTTTTAAAAAATGCTTATTTTTCTGTGACACAATTTGTGCAAAATTCCTGAAGGTTAGAAAAATGGTCCTCAAGTCCATGGAAACTGCTTGACAGGGAGAAGCTGGTCCTCTGAGGAATCCATTGGGCAGCTTTATAAAAATTCAAACTCATTTGGTTCCATTGCAGATTTCTCTAACATCCCTACATATACATTCTGTTTTCCTTTCCTCAATTCTGACTCAATATATATTAGTATTTAATTGGTGGGTCATAGGACCCACGACTGGGTTACAGGTGGCTTGCAAGAGCAGTAGTACTGACATAGAAATATATAGTTAAAATAGGCTGACCATATGAAAAGGAGGACAGGGCTCATGTAACTTTAACAATTGTAGAGAAAAGGGAATTTCAGCCAGGGTCATTTGTATGCAATTAGTTCCTGGTGAAATTCCCTCTTCATCACAACAGTTAAAGTTGCAGGCACTATACTAGAGTGACCATATACAAAAGAAGGCAGGGCCCCTGCAACTGTAACGGTTGTGATGAAGAGGGTAGTTCACCAGGAACTAATTGCATACAAATGACACTGGCTGAAATTCCCTTTTCTCTACAGCTGTTAAAGTTACATGAGCCCTGTCCTCCTTTTCATATGGTCAGCCTAGTTAAAATATCCCCAAATGCATATTTGGGCTAAAGTTGGGTCTAAGGTCTGAAATGTTGGGCAATCCTATGCTCCCTAGGAAGATACCTGAGGGGGCATGGAATGCTGCAGATCTCCCTTTCAGCAGGCCAAGGGGGGGGGGGGTCTGCTGAGTCAGATAGCAGCATTAAGTGGAGTTAACTTTCTCACCAATGTGGATCCATGGATGGAGGCCTCACTGCTCTGACAGTAGTGGGGGCAAGGACGGGGGTCTCTGGGGGTTGCTAGGGGCATGTTAGTGGAGGCTGTGACAACTCAGGATCCTATGGTCCCTTATTCCCCTGACACAAGGAATAAACAAGGCCAGGAACTGTGCCAGCCCTGGAGTTGGCATAGTTAATTTCACTCCCATCAATTAAAATGAAGAAGAAAAAACTCCATGTGGAGTCAGGGAGAAGGTAAAACCACCACACCATCTTCCTCCATGGCTGGTACAAATTTAGAAAGTGGTGGTCCCTCTACCATTGATTTCTCCTCTCCCTCCCCAGCAAGATTCCTCTGTCTTTACCTTCTATCTGAATCCTGGCAGTAAGCCATTTTGACTGTCTGTAAATGACTGAGCCAGGTTGCATCACCTAGCGGAGTTAACTTTCTCACCAATGTAGTAAATTCTTCTCCTATATTCCAAGCAGCAGTTTGCTGTATAGCTGCAGGTGAAGTAGCATTTATTTAAACAATGATACTTGTCCTGATAGCCATCGCTAGCCATGTCTGAAAGGCATAGCAACCCATTATCAGCTGTATTGTATTTTATGGTGTATACACAATACTAAAAGTTGTAGTGCCTCAAAGCCCTAAATTGTCTTACTCTGTGACTTTCATGACAGTTCAGTTATACATATTATCAATAAAACATCCCAAAGGCAAAGAAATTGTCTAATGAGAGTCGATCTAATGGAGCTACGTGCACCAAACTTCACACTCCATTGAAGAGGATGTAGCAGACCTTGTTAGTCAGGCTGCACATGAGCACTCATACTTACAGCAAATATATTGAAAGGTGTTTCATTTACTGACAGATTTATGGTATTTTTAATAAACAACATGTTCTTGTTCTGAGCATATATGAATAGGTCAGGTTAAAAATTAAAATCAATCGACAATCACCTTTGTGGCTCAATTCTCTTCAATTATTTCTGTGGATGAGATATGAGATGGTGTGTGCTTATCTTTTAAATGGAGCATTAGCTGTGTAAATGACATCCTACATCATACTAAATCGATTTCCTTTGCAAATTTATTACATTTATTTATATGCTCATTTATATTCTGTCTCTCAGTACATATGTATAATGTGAATTCTGTTGGGGTTCTTTTATTGTTTTTTATAGAACACCCTAGAACGGACTCAGAGTGGGAAAACAGTTTTGCCTTGAAAATGTTTCTCTTCCAGTTTGTGAACTTAAACAGTTCTATTTTCTACATTGCCTTTTTCCTTGGAAGGTACGTTGAATTCAAATGAATTGAGGAAAATGCAACAAAATAACATGATAGTTTCATGATGGTTTGTTGGACATTGGCGTTGATCAAATACGACGTTTCTGTTTTTTTTAAGTACATACTAGTCTCAAAGGGGCACGATCCAGAAAAAGTAATGGGTGTTTGACACCCCAATGCTTAAGTATAGTAAGCACTACTTCACAAATTACATGCATGTATGCAAAAAAAAAAAGCATGTACATTGATACATGTAATGTCGTGTTGTTTACACATGGTGTATATGCTTTGGGAACTTCTAGCTAATTACAGGTATCCACTATTGGTACACAATTTGAAAACAAACAGATGTAGACCTGTGTAAGGTAAATGGTTTTCCTACACAGACGTTTATGGGAAATTATCATGTGTGAATACATGTTGCAATATGTGCCATGCATTGTTTCAGTACTATTCAGTGCCACTTTGTGCCTCTAACTGCTAGTTTTTCTTGGTGCAATTTTTCTTATTTTACTTTGCCCTCAATGTCCTCAAACGCATTTGCCCTCATCGTGAAAACCTGTATGATTGTATTTATGGGCTTCCATGATGTAATCAAATCAAACATATCATTGTGACATCATTGACAAAACTCAAAACATAGTTCACACTGAGTATCAAAATCACCGAAGTAGGCAAACGTTTTCAACAAGCATCAACACAAACACTAAACCATGTAAATACTTTTGCTGTCCCCTAGGTTTCACTTAAACTGCTTTGACCAAACAAATGGGGAGGGAAGGCACCAAAACACATTGCAGACTTGGGGAGGGAACCCTCCAAGGGCCTAAACACAAAAGCACGGCAAGATGGGAGATTGTGGTGATGTTTATTCCAAGCCCAGTGCCCCAATCTGTACAGGATTATTTTACGGCCATTCATTCCAAGTTTAGCTGACAAACTGAAATCTCATTTTACAGATTTGCTGGACGCCCTGGGAAGTACAATAAACTTTTTAACAGATGGAGATTAGAAGAGGTAACAGTCTTTCTTACTTACACCAACATATTTTCAATGTGCAAAACCACCACAATTTTAACATTAATTTACACTTATTTGCTTCTGTTTGCTGCTTATGGTTCAAATAATTCTGTTCTCTGTGACTGTCAAGCTCTTTAAAATCATTTTACAAGATATAAAATAATTATTTATATATAATAATGACAAATGACCTGTGGATTTTCTCTTTTTAATTTTTCTTTAGAAACAATAGAAGTGAAACTATTTTCTGCAATAGCCAAAAGCTAACATTTCTTTTGTGCTTCTTCCTTCAGTGTCATCCTAGTGGCTGCTTGATAGACCTCTGCCTGCAGATGGGTGTTATTATGGTTTTAAAACAAATGTGGAATAACTTCATGGAACTTGGCTATCCGTAAGTACAATAGGTGGTATGGTTATATTTCTTTAAAATGCTATCATTACAGATGATTTGGTTGTTTGTGAATTGAGTCTTTGTGAATTCTGCTAGGAACTGACCTGATTTACATCTTTCAGACTAATGTGGATTGGAATGCATTCCTTCAAATTTTGTGATGCAGTTTGTAGTTCAAAAATGCACCAAAATGCATTATATATATATATATATATATATTGATAAAATAGATTTGTGAATGCATCCTTAGAGAAAATATGTTTAGAAATGCATATTTTCAGAGAAGTTGTGTTCAAAAATATATTTACGTATGTATTTAAATAGACATTTTTGTAAGGAGTTTTTTAAAGACCTCAGATTAATACAGAATTAAGACAGAATGGATTTATGAGTGAACATCTACAAAACTGACATGGACTAGAAATAGAACATCCACCCCTGATTAGAATGCATTTGTGGCTAGTGCAATATACAAATCAAATCGTGGGTTAATGATGTTACCTACTGGAGTTAGAATATGATTTTCAATAATGAAATCATCAGAGATACCTATACAAAAAGACATGATCCATTCTCTCCCATCCCTCATGGGAAAATCTGGGAGCTGCATGGAGGAGAGGAGTCTCCTATAATTTCCAAAGCCCCACACAGAATTTTATACTAGACCTTGCCCTATGGGTTGTGAGCATTTTGGGTAAAGATTTGTTTTAAAACGAAGCAGAATTTTGTATCTGTAGAGCCTTGAATAATGATGAAAAATATCAAAGAGTAATTGCCAGGACCATCAAGACGATAAAAACATCATGAGATCTAGGACAATCTGCACTAACATGGGGTTCTTATCCAATGTTAGGCTTATTTAGAATAGACCCACTGAAATGAATGGGACTTAAGTTACTCATGCCTGACCTAAGTCCTGTTCATTTCAATGGCTCTGGTCTAAGAAGAATTAACATTGGATACAACCCAGAGATTTCCTTCCCTGATGAGACATATGCTGACAAGGATTGTGAGAAATCCATGTAGGCCTCATTGGACAATGATGAATTAAGACATGATTAGAATCGTTTAATAGTCATTGCCAGTGCCACCATAGATTTCATGCTCTGGCTGTCTAATATAGGTTACTACAAAACTGGTGGTCACGACGGAAGATCAAGAAAGGAGGGCAGTTACTGGAGCATAAAATTCCTCTACCTCAGTGGGAAAAAGATTGGAATCTGCAGCCCATGAATCTCCATGGTCTGATGGATGAGTACTTGGAGATGGGTGAGCATATTTATGGCGATGCATAATGGAAAGCGGCAGATTTGTTTTGTGCCATACAGTTTCTTTCTCTTTTGAAGACACGGTTTCCCACTTTCTAATCATATGGATTTTCTTTCTAGTTTTACAGTTTGGCTTTACCACCATCTTTGTTGCTGCTTTTCCACTAGCACCTCTGCTGGCATTGCTTAACAATATCATCGAAATTAGACTTGATGCTTATAAATTTGTGACGCAGTGGAGGCGGCCGATGCCTGCAAGAGCGACAGATATAGGTAAGACAAAGCACAGTCACTTTAGCCGTTCTATTTACCTTTATCGTGCTTTTTTGTTTTGTTTACCTATCTTGCAAATATTAACAAACTTTAGACTTTTTAGAAGAACTGTTTTTATCATTATGATAACTGCCTGATAGGTACTAGTATGGATTAATGCAGTTTATTTTTAAAGTATTTATTTAAAGAATTTTCAGACAATTTTATAAAAAAGGGAGTTAAATGCAAGCATAAACTGCACAAAAAGCTCAGTTAATAAATATTTTAAACCAAAATAATGTTTAATTTTTAAAAAAAACAAGTTTAAGAAAGTGGGGTAAAAATGAAGTTGATATATACACATTTGTTCTCATTGTATAGCCTAAAACTGCCTACAAATGTAACTAAAGCTAATAAAGAGATAGTTGGAAAGCCACCACCCACCCTATCCCCAGTAATCCTGAGAATTTGACCTGTGAAAAGTTAGGGAAGACATAATAAATGAATTTATTTATTATCCTTTTTCCTCCCTTTAGTTTTTTTCCTTTTGTATCATGTCTCTTGCATTGAAAGCCTCTGGGCAGAGACTTGGAATGTCATCACACGGGAGGTGTGCTGCAACTTTGATCCACTTTTTCAGTCTCTGTCATGCTGTTCTCTCGCCCTGAGCGAGTCCAGCCCTGAAAAAATGGATCAAAGTCATGGCAGATGTGCATTAAACCTCCCGTGTGATGACGCTCTTGGTTCTTTTTAAATCTTCATATTGGAGGAGGGGGGAGAAAACAATAGGTTCTTTATAAATCATAACTAATTTGGGTTCAATCCAGGATCTGCCTTCAGTGAGAGGGAGGGATCTTCCATGAGAAGAAGAAAACTCACTGTGAAAAAATCTTTCCAGTCAATTTTTGGGGATCCCCATTCCCACAGGTCACCCCATTCAGCAGGGTTTCCTGACTCTCTGTGAAGCATTTTGAGGGGGCTGCAGGGGCTGCAAAGTGAAGGAGAGCATGGGAAGGTCAAGCAGCTGATACAGGGTAAATCTGGATCCAACTCCCTACATCTAAAATACATTTCTCAAGACTGAAGCTGTGGATGGGACTCCTTTATATTCCCCAGGAGGAGTCCCACACTACCGAAGGAAAATAGAGCTGCCCTCCTCCTGACGCACCTTACTTTGTGGAGCAAATGAGGTTCCAGTAGAGTAGGAGCTGAGTTTGGTGAAATCATGACAATTCAATGAATTCAAGACTTCAATCCTATGTATATTTACTTGCACATTAGTTCCATTAAACAAGTGGGACTTGTTTCTGAGTAAGCATACATAAAACTGGGCTGCACAACTGGCTCAGGTATACCTAATATTAATATTGATAGTTCATTACATCTTTTTGTCTAAAATATGTCTTGTTCACATAAAAAAATAAAAATTAGTTTACTTACCTTGATTTGCCTTTTAAAAAAGGATTTAGTTCATTGATATCATGGAACTTTATTCCTACATGGAGACGAGCCTTATTGATTTCAACAGAATTCACGTTCAAGTAAATGTTCTTGAGGTTGCAGCATTACAATTAGGTTGGGGAAATGTTTATTTAGAGTTCATTGATTTCTGATGAATAACCAGTTAATAAATTTGCTTAGGCTTTCAGTGTTAGACCACACTTCTGCCCCTCTAGGCATAAACAGTGCAAAGGGGCTTTTCATAGCAGAATGATGCACAACTATAACTCATCCCACTTCACAGCTGTATTTACCACCTGGCATGTAGCAAAGTGCCAGTTGACATCTGAAGTTGCACAAGTGGATTTCCACTCACGGAAAAGAACATAACCTTCCTCTCTTCACCCATGTAGCCCCCCCCAATGCCTCCCCAACTGTTCTCCAACCTTTGGAGAAGATTTTGAGGGGTGCATGGAGGGTTGCAGGTGGAAAGGGGGATCTGTTCTGCTAACAGTTTCTGTTCCGCTAATAGATGGAACAATTAGATACAACCCAGCATCTTCTACTCCTCTTCTTGGAGCATCCAGTATTCTATTGATCCTCAAGCTCATGCACATGGGCTGTACACACCAAGAGCAGGAATAAAATCCATACATGAAATCTGAGGAGTAGAATCATAGTATAGTAGAGTTAGAAGGGGCCTATAATGCCATCGAGTCCAACCCCCTGCTCAATGAAGGAATCCACCTTAAAGCATACCTGACAGATGGCTGTCCAGCTGCATCTTGAAGGCCTCTAGTATGGGAGATCCCACGACCTCCCTAGGTAATTGGTTCCACTGTCATACTGCTCTAACAGTCAGGAAGTTTTTCCTGATGTCCAGCTGGAAACTGACTTCCTGTAACTTGAGCCCATAATTCTGTGTCCTGCACTCTGGGATGATCGAGAAGAGATCCTGGCCCTCCTCTGTGTGACAACCTTTCAAGTACTTGAAGGGTGCTATAATGTCTCCCTTCAGTCTTCTCTTCTCAAGGCTAAACGTGCCCAGTTCTTTCAGTCTCTCCTCACAGGGCTTTGTTTCCAGACCTCTGAGCTACTGGATCCTTGAAGGGGAGAAAACAATGGCTCATACGTTATTATGCCTGGCTTGGAGCATTCCTGCATGCCCAGTTGTTCGAACCATGCTATGGCTTAATCATCAGTGCCTTCTCATAAAAGGCCACTCATTTCTAAGGATGATATTATTAGCCCTCTTGCTGGATTGGTAATGGATAGAATACTCAGCTATCCTTCCACCATTTTAGGCTCAAGTGTTGTTACTTGACCTACTCGCCCACCAAGCTATCCAGCACAGTCCCAGCTGAAAGTGGTTGGCACCAGAAGTGTTCAGATGTAGTGCTAGCATCTTGGAAATGCAATCTTTTTGTTTATAAATGAGTGTGAAATGGACATTGTATGTTATGAAAATGAAGGATGGATGCACAAATTTGACCTACAAATGGAAGGCATTTGTTTTCTATAATCAGATAAAATGAAGAGCAAGATGGGTAGGATTGTTGGGAAAGTGCATGTTTATTTCTGTTTTGGAACTGAACAAAAGCTTCTTTGTCAACGGACCTGAACATGAATAAAATGAGCAACTTTATAGTATTTTCTAGTTTTGTATTTAGTCTCATTAAAATTATTCTCTCCTAGGTATCTGGTATGGAATCCTGGAGGGAATAGGAGTTCTAGCTGTAATCACAAATGCATTTGTTATTGCTATTACTTCAGACTATATCCCTCGTTTTGTTTATGCATACAAATATGGTCCCTGTGTTGATGAAGGATACAGACAGGAAAAGTAATTATGCCTTTTTAAATATTTCTTTTTAGCTAATGAACTATTCTTTATATTTTGGCAGAAATTTGCAGTGTTTGTTTTTGCTGTGGCTGCTGCTTTTTAAGTTTATTTATTTATTTCACAAATTTATAGACCACTTCCCAACAACATTTTTGAAACAGTGAACATGATGACAAGGTCAACACTAAAATATAACAATAAAATGCAACAATAAAATATTCACTACTACTGAGCAATAAAACTACAAATTAAATTGGCTGAGTCACACCTCCTTCAAAGAGAGATACATCTAAGGATACGTCTAAAAGCCAAAACTGTAGATGCCTATCTGATGTCAATGGGGAGCACATTCCAATATTTTATTTTTATTGTACATTTGAATGCTACATTTTTCACATTTAGGAACATAGGAAGCTGCCTTAGACCATGGATCCATCTAGCCCAGCATTGAACCTATCTACACTACAGGTTTAAAATGGTTTAAAACGGTTTAAAACGGTTTTGAGACCTGTTGGGGCCCAGGACACACCATGTACAGTTTTCAAAACGTTTTCAAAGTGTTTTCAAAGTGTTGTATCCTGCTTGGTGTAGATAGGCTCATTAAAACTGTATATGGAGTGTGTCCTGGGCACAACAGTTCTCAAAACTGTTATAAACCGTTTTAAACCATTTTAAACCAGTAGTGTAGATAGGCTCATTGTCAACACTGACTGGCAACAGCACTCCGGGGTTTCAGGCAGGAGTTTTTCCAACCCTACCTGGAGATATTGGGATTTGAACCAGTGCCTTCTGCACTGGTCTGCAACTGAATTATTGCCCTTCCCAAACATTTGTAATTCTGAACCAAAAATGACTGCATTTTCCCAAGAGGCCAAGCAAAAGAGGCTCAGTAATCTGCCATAATATCCAATCTGTATTTGCATAAATACTCATCCAAGCTAGATCATTGAAAGTTTAAGTAGGGTGACCATATGGAAAGGAGGACAGGGTCCCTGTGTTTTTAACAGTTGTATAGAAAAGGAAATTTCAGCAGGTGTCATTTGTATGCATGCAGCACCTGATGGAATTCATCACAACAGTTAAAGCTGTAGGAGCCCTGCCCTCTTTAACCGACGTAATGAAGAGGGAATTTCATCAGGTGCTGCATGCATACAAATGACACCTGCTGAAATTCCCTTTTCTATACAGCTGTTAAAGATACAAGAGCCTTGTCCTCCTTTCCATATGGCCACCCTCGTTCAAGTATCTCAGAGCACAATCTTATCAGATCTGCCTTGTAAGCCTCTGAATTCAGAGGCTTATGAGAATCCAAAGCAGGTTTAGCTCTACAATTTAGCTAGACAGGCATTTTCACCCATCTAGCTGAGGTGTCGGAGAGGCAGAGTGAAGGAGGCTGGAGAGGACTGGGAATTCAGCATAAGCCTTCTCCTCCCCTCCCCACCCACTGGCATGCCCCCTTTCCCTCCTCCCTGAGCTCATGTTTGCGAGCTTTTAGAGACAACTGGCATGGTTCTCTCTGTGCTGGCTGAAAGGGGGAGGGGAATGGAGCACGAAGCTCAGACTCCTGGGTCCGAGGTCAGAGTGCTGTCTCAGGTTTCGAATCCAGGAATTCAAAAAATCGGATGCTGCCACCCGGATGCTGCCCTGGGGCCCTAGGATTGCTCTTTTAATATGCTTGAAATCGTGAAGAACATAGAAAACACTGTGTTTCATGCTCTTATTAGAAAAATAAAATGCTATATTTCCACTCAGGTTGTTACACAGAACAGAGCGATATTACAGAAATGTCGGAATGCTGCTGAAAACTGCAGCTATGTTTCAAGCCTCCTGCTGCCCCCTCCCTGCCCAATTTTGTCTAATTGTGTGTGGGGGGGGATTCCTCTTATGGAAAGCTATTTCATCCAGCAGAGGCTTCCATGAGCAGAAAGTGGAAGGAGAGGAGAATTTTCATTGATTGCCCTTCCCTCTGTAGCCCCATATGCCCCCCACACACACCCTCAAATCTGTTTCATAGGATTGGAGGACCCTTTGGATCAGCACGGGAGATGGTGTTGGGAGGCTACAGAAGAAAGGAGGATTTTGAAAAAATAAAAACATCTCCACTTTTGCTCATTGAAAGCCTTCACTGGATCAGAGACTTTTTGAGGAGGGAAACAACTCAACATTTTAATGCCACCCTTCAGTTTAATAAACTGCCAGGATGTCTCTTGAAAGTCATAAAAACATTGGGTTAGAACCGGAGAAGCGCTAATGGTGTCTGCTCATGAAACAAGGTTTTCCCTGTTCCTCATGCTGCCGCACCCTCATACACTTGAAAAGGCTGATCTTCAACAATAGTGCAGACTGCAGATGGAGGGGATGGGGTCCAGCAAAATGTGCCCCCATTGTGCCTTTGCATTTCTGAATTCAACCCAATATCAAATACAAACAATGTAACAAACAGCAGATCAATAAACCAGTAAAAATCATCAGATTTAAACCAATTTTGATGGCATGTTGGTCTTTGCCTGGTTCCAGAAGAACAAATTTGCTGCCAGCTAATTTAACCTGGACAGGGCATTCCATGTGCAGGACACCACAAAGGAAAATATTTTCTCTTTGGTCCTCACCCATCTCGCTTCAGGGGGTTGGGGGACTGGAGAGGGGCCTCTGATTACGGCCTTAATATTTGGACAGGTTTATTTTATTTATTTCTTTATTTAAACATTTATATCCCACCTTATACCACGAGGATCTCAGAGCAGTGTACAGATAAAATCATACATATAAAATAGAACAATAAATATACAATTTTATGTGGGAAAAGGCAATGCCATTCCATGTTTATGTGACAAAGGTAGATAGGGTTTTATCCAGTGGTGCCTTTGTAGTTTTAGAAGAAAGCCCTTCCACTTGAGCAGGGCAGGGCACCCAAATTTCACCAAGTGCTCCTACCCACTGCAGCCCTCTGTGGCTTCCCCAAAGTTGCTCCTGAAGGCTGGCAGCCCCTCCAGGACAATGGGATATGGCACAGATGGCTTCAGTAAATAGGGGGGATCTCAAATTTAGGAGCCTGCCTTACACCAGTGGAAGCACATTCTGCCACCACAACGGCACCATTGGACTCAAGAGGTGCTATTCTCCACCTATGGAACTTTCGTATTCTGAAGTCTTTGCCAAGCTTGCCTGTGAATTTGACTTTGAAGCATGATTTATCTCCATGCTCATAGAAATGTATGTGCCAGGGAAGGGTTTTTGACAAATAACATAACAGGCCAGCCATAGCCTCTAGTCTGATGTTTTACTCTCATAACATAAAATATGTAAAATAAATATGTTTGGCCCTGATGTAGCAGTGAGGTCATATTCCACTCAAGATTTTAGCACAGTGTGGCATTTACAACAGCATTGTACTTTCTTGCATGCATTACTGAATATAGTAGTTAAAAATGGCTTAGCTAGAGACAATTTCAGTTTATACTATGTTAGTAAAAATGTTTTAGCAATTAACTGTTTGGCAAAAATCACTAAGCAATTCATCTGGACGCTTCATCATTGTTACCATTTCAACTTCTTAAGTTTTAATTGACAGTGTGTTTTCTTATTCCTTGGCTTTACAGTTACACATTTAATAGGTGGGTATGAGGACACTACTGCTTAACATAGAGAGCTTGTATGGGGCTCCCCCCGCTAATTCTGCTGCCTCATCCATAGCTATTCCCTGACCCTTTTCATGGCCAATCCCCCTCCTTCCTTGCAATGTCTCCTAAGTTAATTACAATGGGAGGAATATGGAGATGAGCTTCAATCCAAAGCTTCAGTCATGACTTCATCAAAGGAATTTAATTTTATCATTAAAATGCCTTTTTTGATCAATGTCTTCTCTCCATACTGATTGAAAAGGATATTTACTGACTTCAATTATTGTGTTCCCACTACAACAACATCTAATAAAGCCTTTCTGAACCTGGTGCCTTCCAGATGTTTTTGGGCCACAGCTCCCAACATTCCTGATCATCGGCCGTGTTGACTGATGGCAGCTGAAGTCCCAAACATCTGACTGGAGGGCACCTGGTTGGAAAAGGCTGGCTGGCCTTTCAATGTGAGCAGAAAATTCCTTGTTTCTAACAGTTGCTGTTGATTTGCTCACAAAATGATTTCAACAGCAAATAATAAGTAAAGGAGATCAAAGTGTACTATGGGAGGCATCACTCCCACATTCTTTCAGCAATGGTTTGAATGGTACTCTCATAAATATTTTCTAGAGAATGTTTTTATGTGGAAAGGGGGGACTGAAATATTCCCGGAACCCACACACACACGTTTACTTTTTTCACTATTGTTTACTGGCATTCACAGTTCCTCTGGCCTGCTGCTGTGGAACGGTGCCGTCAGCCAAATATATTGTGAAAATCATGATGCCGTGCACCACATAGCCAATCAGATTTAACTACATGTCACAATTCAGAGTGGCTGCTTCAGCCTTAACAGAGAGCATGTCCATCATTGCAGACTTCAGAGGCTGGAATAGTGAGATAGAGTGGTCTATGCTATGAAGGCGCAAGCAATCCACGGAGTTCTCTAGATCCTTTGTCCATTGTTGGCATCATTAACACATTCCAGGGAAGCCTTCCCCAAACCTGGTGTACCCCAGATGTTTGGTCTATAATTCCCAGCATTCCTGACTATTGGCCATTTTGGCAGGGGCTAACGGGAGGGCATCATGTTGGGGAAGGCTGTTCTAGGGCTACAGAGTACAGACCTCTGGACATTCCTAACACAGCCTGGCATGAAAGCAGAACAAATCAGCTCAAAATGGAAGCTGCTGAGGAATGTAGTCAATGAGTCTGTGGTTGGTTATACCTCGACAGAATCCAGATTGACTGACATGCGTTGGGTGCTTCATTACTTGGTGCTCTTTTTTGGATGTGCACCATGCATGTATGTATCAAATATCAGTTTGGCAAAAGGGAGGGTAATTCCTGTTATCCCCTTTCATCCTACTTTGCTGTCTATGTGGACAATGGCATCTATTAGTGAAGTCCTCGTGTGCGGGAGCATGCATGCAACTCTGTGTTACACATGAGGACCTCTGAAATGGGGCCAATTTATTAGAATCCAGTGCCTAAAAGCTAACATGACTATAATGCCATTTGGTACCATTAATCAATTTGAGAAGAGGACCTGGCTGCATTCACTAACTCTCTAACTGATTCACCACTGCCAAAGCTGAATGTAGAGTCTGGAGACATTTACTTGGCCAGAGTTTTCATTTCTTAGACAAAGAGTAAAATTTTAGACATGCACTGTTTTTCAAAGCATAAACTTCATCTTACATACTCAAGGCTTTTATCAGTTTTGTGCGGCATAAATTCTGCTATCCCATTTGAAAAGTAAAGAACATTTTGCTCTCATCCATGGAAAATATGACTGGCATGCCATTGCAGTTGCAAGGGAGGGTGAATGAGACATGCTTTGCATGCACAACTCATGACAAACTTATTCTTCCCTAGAAAATATTTACTAAGCTTTCTTTTTCAAGGTGTTTGAGGGGATACGTCAACAGTAGCTTATCAATATTTGATCTAAGTGAGCTTGGCATGGGATATTCAGGATATTGCAGGTATGTACTGTAAGAATATCTTGTTTAATCACAAGGAAGAGAGTATTTTCATTGTTTGTGGAAGCTTGACAAAACTGCTGGATGCTTGAATTGCTTTTAACTGCTTTGATTAATAGAGTTGTTAAGCTGCAAATTTGAGAGGAGTCCATATGCACTGGGATTGAGGGTGAGATGCTAAAATTGCCTTACTGTGCTTCTTTTGCAATGCATTCAAACTTTTTAAATGTTTCTTTAGAATCTTTATATTCCAGCAATCTATGTTCAAGGTCACTTAAAACAGTACAAAATATAATAAAAAGTAAATATCAACGCTCAACAGAGCAGGAAAAAACACAACAGAACCTCATTAGAAGATCAGTGGGGTGGGCAATTGCAGGAGGTCTGGGGTTCATTTTTGGCCCAATGTGTGCCAAAAAGAACAAATAAAATTAATGTAGAGAGCATGTGGGGGAGGGGCTACAGGTGGGAGGAGGAGTTTGATCCACTACCAGCGACTATTTTGCAGGTGGATGGATACTGTTGGATATAACCCTCCATCTTCTTCCAAAAACTTTTCTAAAAGATGATGGTCAGGCCCTACTCATGATTCCAGGCAACAGTACCTTTTGCCAAAAAACTTTCTTCCCCCTCACACACACATACTTTTTTCTATTTCAGATATCGAGATTACAGAGCACCTCCGTGGAATTCAGCTCCTTATGAGTTCACCTTGCAGTTCTGGCATGTTCTAGCTGCTCGACTGGCTTTCATCATAGTATTTGAGGTCAGTTGGGGTGAGAATTGAAAACAGAGAGCCATTTGACTGAGAGAGCCATGCAAGTTTGTGTTGACCATCTAGCCAAGGTCTGCATATTGCAACAGTGTGTAAGATTCTGTTGGGATGAGCATGCAACTTAGTTTGGACAGTGGTGATTGATTGTGGCCTCCCCAGTGGATCCAGTCCTTTCATTCTAGCAGCAGAAAACACCAATTTCAGCATTGGACTTCTGCACCCCTCCTCTCCCCGGTAACCTCCCTCCACGCACCTTCCAAATATTCACCAGAAGGTCCCTCAGCCCTCTGGAGCAGATTTGGAGGGTGTGTGGGATTGCTGCAGGCTGTAGGAGAGGACATGGAAGTCCCAATCGAATATCAGTGGAAGTGGTGTCCTTCCACTTACATTCGATTAACCGAGTATAAGTAGTCAGTGAATTGCTTCCAATGGATCATATAGTAGAGATCCAAACAGAACCAGATTAGAGTATGCCTTTAATATTCGCCTCTCTCTCTTTTTCAGCACCTTGTTTTTGGAATAAAATCTTTCATTGCCTACCTAATCCCAGATATGCCCAAAGACTTGTGTGACAGAATGAGAAGGGAAAAATACTTAGTTCAGGAAATGATGTATGAGGCCGAACTAGAGCATTTGCAGAGAGAGCGGAAAAAGAACGGCAAACAGTATCACCATGAATGGCCTTAGCTGACAACGAAACAACAGTGACAACTTTGGAAGCGAAAACTCCCAGTGCAAGCTCCAGGTGGGATATGGAAATGAAGCAAGGGAATCAAGCTGTGTGTATGTGCTGCTGTTGGGAAATAATACTATCAAGCTTTGTTGTAAACTAGAAAAACCGTGTTACCAACGGACAAGCCAAACAGCTATATTCCATTAAAGGCCTGTGCCAAAGACGGAATACTGAGGAATGAATGCTGGCTCAGCTGAAATCACTAGAAGCAATGAATTTAACCGGGCAAAAACAAATCTGAGAAAGTTATCCACAGCATAATCAACAACAACAAATCTGTTACTTGTAAAACTTCCATAATAGGGGCATGACTTTTTTAAAAAAACAAACAAAACCAAACCATGTGCTTATTCACTACTTCTACAGCTTTTAAATGCTCAGATGAATTTGTATTGCCTTTGGGGGGAGGGGGGGAAGCAAGCAAGATTAATTGTTGCCTTTGTGGCCATGAATTGATGCTCTAACAGTCCTTGAGGCTTCCTGTTTTGTCAGGTTTGTCCTAGTCTCTTGCTGAGATTGTGGATGTGACTGTGCCCTTTAAAAGGGAGCTCAACCTGTTCGATATTTACTATGCAGTTTGATGTTTGCACATCATTTGTCATCTTCTTTTGTCTTTGCAATACAGTGAGGGAAAAAATATATGTTTCTCTAAAATCAAATAAAAAGCCATTTCATAGAAAGGCAAAACGCCAGCAGAAATGGGCTTCTGCATGTGGAGCAACTGTTGATCTCATGCAATGAGAAAATCATGTTGCATCTAGAGGATCTCAGCCACATGCAGAAACCTGTTTCAGAAAGGTCATTGTCCACATAGCTTAGGGCCGGTGCATCTGCGCATAGAACTGCATGGGTGGTATAGTTTTTAGTTTTATTTTTCCTTTTCGCAGTCCTGTGGATGCTGACTTACACCCTTGCACTGCCCTAGATGAAGCATTCTTTGTGGGGGACGGGGGATGGCAATATGTCTTTTTTTCTATTGCTATCGATATTCAATGTGCTAATAAAGGCCATGTCCTCATACCTCTAAAGTGAACAGCCCTGCCCATGCTCTGATGTAGCATGCAGAAGTATAACAGTATGGATGTTATCTTCTCTTTGAGCTACCTGGATTTTATATATTTCACAAAAATGTCAACTTGAAATGCATTGCAAATAAGAAGCCAGTTTTAGTGTTTACCTTATGCAAGCGTCTGTTTATGCAGAATATTTAAAGTATAACATCATGACTTGCTTGTTCAAGGTATAAAGACAGAGGGAACAAGACTGTGTCTAGAACAACATATCTTCCACTCTAAAATCAAAGCATGGAAATAGCTGTATACCCGTACTCAATTATTCCCCCATTTTAAGCCTTCTGAAAATGTTGGCTAAATTCCTTCAGAAGAATCTCACAGGCCTGCAAATGAGAGCAGTATATCTTAAATCTTGATTATTCTAATGATGAGTTACTAATTATAATTCTTTATTACTAATTTCTTTTTTTCATAACGGGGAAGAAATGAAGCACTAAACTAAAGCAAGTGGGCAGGATTCACTTGCACATGGGAGACCAGAATGTTCCTGGTTTCTCTTTTGTAAAAAACAAAATCAGGTGTAGAAATCTTTCATATTTATATCAACCAAAGTAAATGTAAAACATTTTTTTTCACTTTACAAAATTCACATCATCATATAACAAAGCACAGCTGTGATATCAAATATATTTGCATGAGCCTTAGGATTAATTATGTAGTTTAAAAGAATGGTTTACAGATATGCTATTGTATTACTTACAGGGAATATACCTTATGTTCCTTCATTCAGAACTACACGTGATCTAATTACGATGCACATGCCATTATTCTAACTCTGAGGAATTTTTTCTTATTGTGTTACTGTCATATAATTAATGTTTTATACGATGACAATCTAGTTTATAATATCATATTTCCCTTTTATACGTACATATATGGATACCCCAATCCACAAATGGTTGATTGTGCAGAAAGGAATTCCAATGCACTGCAAGATGTCCCCACTACACATGTACCTATTTGTGCTGACATCTTCTACTGAAATGAATTGAAAAGTCTGTCCGCACACCAGCTCTATGGGTGAATCAGAGTGCACATGAACCCCTGGATCAGGGGCATAAATGACAAAGCACACCCTTTACTTGTGTGCTGTAAAACATAGCTTTTGTTATCTTGTTTTGCTATTAAGTTTTACTAAAAGTCTTTGCCTTGGCTGGATCCAAGCTTTATACCCAGTATCAAATTTGCCAACAAGGAGGAATGTTAGCTATTTGTGCTTTCTTCTGTTTGTCACAGTTTGATCTATAACTAAAAACCATATGATTGACCACTTTTAGTGCAGTCCTATGCATATCTACTCAGAAGCAAGTCTCATTGAGATCAGGAATAGGATTGTAGCCTATGGCTGAAATTCTAAATGCACTTACTAGAGAGTAACTATTATTGAATTCAAAGGGGCTTACTTTTTTGAGTAAACTTTGGGTAAACTTGAACCACCAAGTTAAAGAAAAACAATGAAAGCATTGTAATCCACTAAGGATTACAATCCTAACAGCATTTACCCGAGAGTAAGTCCCACTGAACACAATGGGACGAATTTCTGTATAGACCTCAACAGGATTGTATTGAAAACTATAAAACTATGCTCAATGTAAACATGTTTAAAGTTTTAATCCAGGCCAGAATAATCCACTTGCTCCTAGCTATTCCCACTGAACAACTGGAAAGTCTAGCAGCTTCAGGTTTGCAGCCTTCTATTAAGTACAGGGAAAATATTGAAGAAATAAAATGTGTGCTTGTTCCCTTTTGTTTAAAACATAAATATGCATTAACCGTGTCTGAAGGTTTGCTGGTACATAGCCATTTGCTTTAGCTGAGAGAAATGCCCTGCTAAGTTTGGTTTACTGTGGTTGCATTGAATGCAAATTATTTTACAAAGATATATGGCACACTCTGTTCTCAGGAAATATGTATTACATGAATGCTAGTTAAATATTATTATTTTGTATTTCTAAATACTTTGTCTTTCCAAACAAATTATCAATATTAGTGGTATGTGCATGCAAGCTGCATTTGTGGACTCTCCAATGCTGCAAGAGCGTCAGAACTAGCATCCATGCAACAACAACAAAAGCTTTAGATCATTGTGGAGCTAGTCTACAATAACTTTGGTCTATGCATGTTCTTACAAACAGACTGCATGAGCAGCTACAGTCTGGCTTTCAAAATACTACAGTTAGCTACTAGTCCAGAATGTTTTAACTATTATCAACTCAACTCGGTGTCTTGATGCAATCAAAAAGAACCCTGACTCCAGAAATAAACATTTGTTTACTATTTGCTATTCTTATTTTTCATCATCTTTCATTTTAAATTTATACCCAATGCACATAGTCAAAAAGGCGGGGGATTGGTGGTAGGGTGTCCACTTATGCATCACCAAAAAAGAGGACAAAAAGGGACATCAATTTGCAAATCTATATGTATAAGTACAAATTCAGAATAATAACTATAGTTTAAATAGAAATACAGTACATCTCGTCATAGGTGACATGTGTGCCTGCTCAATCTCTTGTCTAGAAGTTAACTGTCAATGGGAAACTTGAAGACCTCTGCTTTCCTTCCTTATGGTTCTTGTACTGTAAACCAGACTTCGACTGGACACCTTTTCAAATAGAGGACACCTTCAACTAGTGGACTGTCCTCAGCCAGCTCACCAAAATAGGGGACAGTCCTTTGTAAAGTAAGACACCTGGCCAATCTAGCTGGTGGGAATTTATAAAACATGCACAAGATGAAAGGACTCTTCTTCCACGAGCTTTTCTAGAAAATTGGGTTTTTTTAACAATAAAAGTTAAAGAATCAAAACGTAAATATAGAAAGAGGTTTTAAAATTCCATCACTGCTCCAGCTGGGATCTAGCCTTGTGAGAGGGCACACAGTTCAGTGGAAGAAGAAATACTTTGATTGCAGAAGGTTAGGGGTCAAGATCTGTCATCTTGGGAAATTGGGAGACCCCATATCTGAAGCATTGGAAGCCTTTTGCCAATAGACAGTATTGGGCTAGATAGACCAATAGTCTCAGTGAGACAGATCACATGCAATTCTAAGCCAGGATTTAGTACTACATGGACTAGTTTCTGTGAGCTGGCATTCCTCTTTCTCCTTTCTTTTTCCTATATGGCCAGGAGGACTTTACCAGGATTCTGTTTCTACAATTCCCGGCATGTCATTACATATGAACCAAGGATCATGGTTTGAAGCAGCCTCTCCTAACCTGGTGCCTTCCAGAGTTTATGAACTTCAGCTCCCATCAGTCCCAGCCAGCATGGCCAGTGGTTAGTAATGATGGAAGTTGTGGTCCAAAACATCTGGAGGGCACCAGGTTTGAGGAAGGCTGGTTTAAAGCAAAACTCTAGTCCAGGGAGCTACAAATCTTAGATTTTTTGTTGATTTTTTGAACTAGCAAGAGTTTGTCTTAAACCACAATCCTGTATGATATATAATAGCAATGCACATGGAGCTAAATCCTGGCGTAGCATTGCATGTGAATGTGGCAAGTATAGCACAGCTTCATCAGTTGATATGGAACCTCAAGCATTCATAGGTGTGCACAGCTCATTTCATTAGGGTGTGCACCCATGGGATATTTTTTTTTAAGGCGAACATCTATTGAATACTCAATCGTAAAGTATATAATTTTTATTCATTTATTTATTAAACACTGTAGACACTGATGCCCTACTCCTGACTTGCCTGATTGCAGGAGGGCCGTTGCAGGTAAGGGGGTGGGAAATGAGGAGATGCTCCTCAAGTCCCAGCATTGTTGGGGCTTTGTGGTGACACTGGCCAGAGAAGGGGCTTCCTTCAGGCCTCTCTGAAGCTCTGCTCCTGGCAAAGATGCTTCCAGAAGAACAATTCCTTTTTATTCCTGCTGCCGGACAGCTGGAGGACCATTCCCACTGCTTCTGGATCCCCCTCTGGATCCCTACTCAATGGCCCCTCAATTTGGTTCTTATTGCTTGAGACATTAGGGTGTGCCTGGGCATACCTGGCACACCCCTTGTGCACACCTATGCAAGCATTAGAGATGGGTTGGCACTTTTATGATGTAACATCAGTCGATCACAAGATCATAAATTGGAGTGCCCTTTTCAAGTGCCCGCTTTGGAAACTGGGTCCAAATTATGGCACACACGTTCTCTGTCACTGATGCAATTAAAACAACATTAGAAGATAAACAGCACTATTCCTTCAGAAGAACATGGTTGTGCCTATGGCCTTCATGTCAATGGCATTTGCATAGCAGAATGTCCCAGCGTCTTGTACTTTGAAGTTTCAATCCCATGATGACAAATATCTCTGTGTATGTGTGGACACATATAGTCCTTGGATTTGGTTTAATAAAGTGCCAATCAGCCAGAGGTGCATACAGAAATGCCTTTTTTAGAATCACATTGATCAACGAGTGGAGAGTGGGGGATGAAGTTGGCCCCACCTCTCATCCGAAACAGCTGGAAATAATGTCACTTTTTTAAAAAGGGCAGCCACGACTGGTGGTTCAGGGAGAAACATACATCACATACAAACAAACATCAATTCCCAGTCATATCGTAATTATAACGGATGGAATTTGAGCATGCAGAAGAGAGGAAAAAATGGTATGGTTAACAAATGTCTACAATGGCATATAATTCTACCATGTTCTTTAAAATGAGGGGGGGGGGTGCTGGCCGTTTATGCAACATCCATCAAGATTCCAATGTTTCTGCTGAAATAGTGGGAGCTCCATCACTGAGGCCAAAGAAATGGGCTAATTGTCCCTCTCAATGCTAATTGGCAGTGCAAGTGGGGACATGTGCTTAGAACTCAGTGAAGAATTCAGATCACCACATCCCGTTGAAGTCGGTGGGGCTCAGGATGCTTCACAGTTATCCTTCCCCACACAAAGGACTATATTGTTTCAGGCCTGTGTTGCTTGTATCACATTCAATGCATCCAAGCTACCTTCAGTACCTTGCAAGAGGGGGGGAAATAGGATAGAAATGTAATAATAAATGAGTTAAAAAATAATCACTTGAGTCATTTGGTCTTTATTTCTGGAAGCCTCTGTGATCTAATCTCTAAGGGCAGTATTAGTCCTCCTGCCATCTACATAGCTGCTATGGATGTAGCAATGGCCAGAAGGACCTCCTCTGAAGATTGTAACTGTTGTCTGGGTGTATATAAGGGAAGGCAGTCTGCTAGGTATGCTGGTCCCAAGTTGTTTAGGTCTTTGGAGGACAACAACATAACCATGGATATGGCTTGGTAGCTAACTGGCAGCCAGATGTTGCCAATCACAGCAAGGTGAATTATAGTGAATGATGCCTAATGGACCTTGGTAGGTGATGGTTGCTTTTAGTTTGAGCAGGCAGTCGTTCACAGCTCACAATTTAGTGGCCACCACACATGCAATTAGACTGTCTGGCATATCACAACAATTTCACTCCTGGGCAGGCAATATGCAGATCATGGGCCACATGTGGCCCCCACAGTACCCCTGTGCAGCCCCCACCACCCCAGGAAATTCCAGGGGTGAAAAATGGCAACTGGAGCTGCTATGGAGCACCGAAAGAGTCAACATTAGCTTCTTAGCTTTTTTATTTATTTATTTTTCTGATTTCAGCAGCTATGCAGGGGTGCAGCTCATGGAGGGTAGGAAATCGGGGGGGGGGAATGGTCCCTGGACCACCTGAAGTTGCCCATCACTGTGTTAGCTAGAAGAGAAATGTTTCTTTATTACAGACATAGGATTATATCCATATTTAGTAGGGGATGTGCATGGTCCATAAAATCAGATTGGAATTGTTGTTGCGGATCGGATCGGAAGTATTTTGGATCGGAATGGATCTGATTCCGATCCGAAAATCGGATATCCGATTTTCGGATCAGATGCCTTTTAGTCCCTTCAGACTTGATTTTGGAGGGGGAAAAGCCTGTATCTTTGATATTTTTTAAGACAGAATCATGAAACTTTGTAAAAATGCAGATGGGATGTTGCCAGTCATGTGCCCAGAATTGCAGACCCAGGGGTGCAGGCGTTAATTGTAAGTAAGCCTTCAAAAGTCACTTTTTCACCAGTCATCTGTTCCTTTTTCAATTTACTCCAGTGTCTCAGGGGCATGTTTTTGGCAGGTAAGAATGTAGACCATGTCCCCAGTTGGGGAGCGCACTGAAGAGCTGTACGTATGTAGTTCTACCCCCTTTTGCAGACATAGGTGCACGGTTTAACTGAAATGGAATTGTGAAAAATGGGTTTGCCCATTTCATGCAAACTGCAAAGTGCTTTCATTAAATCCCATCCCCAGAAACTGAACTGAAACTTGGGGAGCGTACAGAAGGGCTGAACATTGCTCTGTCCCCTTTTCACGGACACAGGGGCATGTCGGTTACTGAAATGGAACTGTTAAAAATGGCTTTTGCTGGTAAGTAAGACCATTGCAAAGTGCTCTCTCATTAGATCCTGTCCCTACAAACAGCACACTAATGTGAGGAGAGCACAGAAGGGGTGTACATTAACCCCCATTTCACAGACACAGAGGCGCGGTTTAACTTGAATGGCAGGCGTTTTATTGAACTTTGGGGACTCTGTGGACTTCTCCTTGAGGGAGAAACCCAAGTCCCCTAGCTTAAGCAAGTGGAGCAGCATGCTCTACTCGCAGGTTGGATCTGGCAGGCAACAGCAGCAACAGCTGCAGCAGACAGGCATTCAAAGGGTGAAGTCAGGAATGGAGGAGACTCAGCTGATGCTCCCTTGAGGGGAGCAGCAGCAGCATCCCTTAGCTTAAGCAAGTGGAGCAGCATGTTCTACTCACAGGTTGGATCTGGCAGGCAACAGCAGCAGCAGCTGCAGCAGACAGGCATTCAAAGGGTGAAGTCAGGAATGGAGGGGACTCTGTGGACTTCTCCTTGAGGGAGAAACCCAAGTCCCTCAGCTTAAGCAAGTGGAGCGGCATGCTCTACTCACAGCTTGGATCTGGCAGGCAGCAGCAACAGCAGACAGGCATTCAAAGGGTGAAGTCAGGAGTTAGGATGTGGCAGGCAGTCATGGGCAGATGGGCAGTCTGGATTCCCGTCTCTGCTGAGCACTGTGGCACAGAGTTCCATGGGCCAAAAAAGAAAAACAAATTAAGAATAATTCTTTAAAATCTAGCTCCAACTTCAGATGGCATGTTGCCAGTCCTGTGTGCCCATGCCCAATTACGCATACAGAGCTGCATGCATTACTTGGCCTTTACTCGGGCAAGATTTAATGTTCTTCCGCTGTCAGATTGGGTGGGTCGGCATAAGGGGGTTCCTAAGAAGGATAGAGTATGCAGTTGTAATTCTGTATCAACTGAAGATATTATTCATGTACTCTTAGAATGCTCATTGTATAACAATCTCAGAACCAAATATATTTATCCATTGTTAAGTTCACTAAAGGGTAGGCCATCTCTTGTTAAGGTTTGTTTCTTATTGTCTGATGTTGAGAAGTATGTATCCTTTAGAACTTCTAAATTCCTTGTCAATGCTCTACAAATACGTGCCACAAAGTTTAAAGATTGTATGGAAAATGATCCTGCTCTTATTGGTTTACTAGCAGAGTTTTAGTTGTATAGAGTGTTTTTCCCCTCCTTTGTAAGTGTGCATAATGGCAATTTGCTAAGACACAATAAAGTATGTATGCATGCATTACTTGGAAGTAAGCTTACAGAAAGCACTGCTTCAGGTAGCTTTCAGGTGCCCCTCCCTTCACAAGACACTTACCTTACTCATGCGGACATCGTGGACAGGCGGGCCACTTCCAGGCAGGCAGGCGGGCACAGCAGCACAGGCACATCCAGGCAGGCAGGTGGATGGGCACAGCAGCACGGGCACATCCAGGCACAAGAGCATGGGCACATCCAGACAGGCAGGTCTTTGGGTAGAGGTGGGCACAGAGGCAGAGTGCCAGATGCTGGCTCATTGCACAAGTAAGCAATAGAACCGTGGGTCCAGCCCACGAGATCCAGCTACTTCACAATGGCAGCAAACAGGCAGCCAGGCAGATTTTTTCAATTGTGTAGCCAAAACACAGCACTGCAAGGCAGCCACATAGGTCCAAAAGACACAGAAACAGTGTTAGATGCTTTGGCATCACTCAATGTAGGAGCCTGGAAGACGAATCCTTTTGGTTCCTGCCTTCACAACTGTGTTATTCAGAAGTAAGCCTCCTAAACCAACGTTCTCAGGAGGCTATAATGTGGTCGTTTTTCACGAGATGAACATGGAAATGTGGGACCTTACAGATGGCCTTGAGGGACTCATCTGAGGCCAATTTTAGAGGCACACGTGCAAGCGTTATTCAGAAGTATGTTTACGAAATGTGCTTTTCCAGGTAACCCATTCCAGGCAAAGTGGTTTCACTTTGTTATTCTTACTAAATGCACACATGTCAGTTGGGAAACTCACAGAAGAAGTAGGCCTGTAAGTAGTTATGTCAGCCCTCTGCACAGAGTGCAGACGTAATTCAGACTAAGGTTGTCTCTACGTTGGTGTTGAACCCAATAATAATGCCAAATCGACCCTCCAAGGCGGGCACAGTGGTTCAAACAACACAGAATATATGACATGCTTGTGCATCCCCTCATTATAGGAGGCTTGGAGAAACTGGATCCCTTAGGGATCCTTCCTTCAGAGTTGAGTTACTGAGCTGTAAGCACAGCCAGTAAATAATGTAAACAATAATAGTAAAACTAATAACAAAAATTAATAATTTAAAAATGATGAGCCTGCCAGAGTTGACTTCAGTTAAAAAGCCTGCCAAAAGAAGGTGTGGAATGGATGGGGGGGTGTCTGCCAGTCACTCCCCCAAGGGCTTAAGGGTGGGGTATCCCAAAAGGGGCAGATTTGCCTTTAGGAAGACCAGCTGCTCCACCAACTCAGCATCCAAGCGGGAGCGGTGGGGTGTAACCACGTCGCCCGCCATGGAAAACACCTGCTTGCTTGGAATGCTGGACAGTGGGCAACTGAGTCGATCCCTGGCCACCCGCGCCAGATCAGGCCACATCTGGCTGCAGGATGACTAGTAGGCCAGAGGTTCGATGGAGCCATCCTCCATTTGCTCCACCAGGTAATGCTGCACTGCTACAGCATCATCCTGGTGGCTGGGTTGGGTGCCTCTCTGCCCAATCGCTGCTTGCAAGGCCTTCGCCCAATAACCCTGGCCTGTGCCCGTGCTGGGAGTGCTGCTGCCGCTGCTGCTGCTCTGGGGACTCATGCCCTATGCAAGGGTGGGCTCTGCCTCTGCCTGTGCTTGCCCAATCCTGGCTTCCTGGGCCACCCAAACTTCCGCCACCAACATTTCTACCCATCCCGTCCAGGAATTCTGCCCTAACAGCCCATCCTTGATGTGTGGGTCACACATGGTGGCCAACATGTACTGCCTCTCAGTGTAGGCCTTCCCTCAGCCTTGTCACCACTTCCTGAACCTCTGGCAGGAAGCACCTGCCAGTGACAGGATCCTCGGCCTCCAGAAACTTGTCCATCTGTGTCTGGAGATGCCTGGCCACAGGGATCACCTGGCTGAGGAGGGCAGTGCTACTGCTCAGGGTCTTGGTGGTCTCAAGGAATGGCTTGAGGACCACCAGAAGCTGGGACCTGGCATCCCACTGTTGCCTGGACAGTGGAGCCTAGATGCCAATGTATCCGGCCCTGAACATCTTGTGGACAACATGCTGTTGCTACACCATACGCTCAAGCATGAGGTAGGTGGAATTCCAATGTGTTGCCACGTCCTGCATGAGACAGTGCTGCGGAAGTCCTAGCTCCTGCTGCTTCTCCTGCAGCAACCAACTGCCCTTCATGCTGTGGTGGAAGTGCCCGGCCACCTTCCTGCAGCTCTCCAGGAGATTACAGATTGGGGGAGGGAGAGGGGCCTTGCTGACTCCAAGGCCATCCTTCACAATCAGGTTGAGGACGTGCACGATGGAGCGGATGCCCTCAAATCCGCCATCACACATCACCTTCACCATGTTGGGTCCCCCGTCCATGACCATGTACCCGCAGGTGTGCTGGTGCCCGGCCAGCCACTCCTCCACCATGCGGTTCATGGCCTCCATTATCTCTGCTGCCATGTGGGACTGGTCCATGACTTCCATATGAAGGAGGGCCCAGCAACAGCCCTCCTTCCTAGTCCCAGAAGTTCTGGGTGCTTCCTGCCCTGAGGCTCCACACCAGTGAGCCATCAGGGAATTGTAAGAGTGCACTCCGCCCTCGCGGGACCAGATGTCCGAGGTGAAGTGCACCTTCTGTGCCTCTGCCTGGCATAAATGACCCAGATCTAACTCCCTGCATGCCCGGTACAGGGAGAGCACCACTCGCCTGCTCAGGATGGTACAACGCGGCGGCTTGTAGTATGGAACCACAAAAGCCAACAGCCTCTTGAAGCCTGTGTTGTCAACGAGGCTGAATGGCTGGTCTTCCAACGCCACCATCTCACCGATGCAGTTGATGATCTGGTCAGGCGTTGGAAAATGCCGCCTTGTGGCGCCATACTTCTCCCACCCCATCTCTTCCATGGTGTCCCGGTGAAGCCTTTTGGGGATGGGAGATGGAGAGCTGGCAGAACTTCCAGCAGGAGCCTTCTGCTTGCCCTTACTACCACCAGTCTGCTGCAAGATGCCCGCCTTGGTCCCAAGCAAGACAGTCTGGTGATGCCTCTGCATGTGCTGGTTGAGGTTGTTGGTGGTGAAGTGCCCTGGCGTTTTACCCCTGCTCATAGACATCTTGCAATGGTGACAGACAGCAAAGTAGAAATCCTCTCCCACCTCAAAGTGGTCCCACACCTTGCTTGTCTGTCGCTTATGTGGTGACACAGACGGCCTGCCGGCACCTTCACTCTGGGGTGTCACCACAGGAGCAGGAGTAGGAGTGGAAGAGGGAACGGATACTGGAGAGAGAGGCTCTGCTGCTGCCTGCTCTTCCTCCTGCCCCACATCCGTGAGGATACCCTCCTCCTCACTCTCAGCCACGCTGAGGACTTCCAAAATGTCTGGGAAAAGTTCCCTCAGCGGGCTCCTAGCCTCAACCACTGAAGAAGGAGCTGGAGATACTCCTCCTTCTTCAAGGACACTGCTGCTGCTACCAGCACCTATCTCAGAAACAGGTGCTTCAAAGAGTGCCCTGCAGGCCCTACTTGCAGTTGCCTCTGCCACTGCCACTGCCTGCTTCTGCCGCCCCAGTGAAGAAGGGTGCCTGATTTTAACTGGGAGTGTGGAAGCCTGCCTGCTGCTGGTCCCAGCAACAGCACCGCGCCCAGAGCAACCTCTCCCAAGCCCTGCCTTAGCAGCACCCCTTTCTGTGCCACGTTTCATTTTGCACTGTAGTATGTGCTGCTTTGCCAAGTACTGTTTATATGCTGTGTAGCAGCAGGCTACAAGCCCAGCAACACACACTCACAAGCACCCACACCCACCCACACAGAGAATAAAGAAATATGTTTTTTGGGGAGAGGGGGGTTCAAAGAGAAAGAGAAAAAACACACACACACACTCCCAGAGACAAACTACAGATATTTGTAAGACAAACTGAACTAACAGACAAACAAACAAACAGATGTGCTATACAATAACTAGGAGAAAGGAAAGGCAAGAGAAAGAGAGAGCACAAGGAAAGCTGCAGAAAAAGACCAGAAACCTCCAAACTCCACCAAACTCCAATATCAATTCCAGCTCCAAACCACACTCCTTCCACTCCAACTAACTAAACCCCACAGAGAGCCAAAAGGGAAAGAATGAGCATATATACTGGGTTTCTACTAAGCCCTCCTCCAGCATTGTGATTGGAGGCTGCAGGAAGTCTTTAACAGGATTGGGTGATGCATTGATGAAGTGTAAAGCACAATTGGTGAGTCAAGCTGTCAAACACACACACAGCCTCCCCCCCTTTATAGAAGTCTAAAATAATAAACCACTAATTGCCACTAAAGTCTTGCACCAATTTCTCAGGAATTTTTCACACATGAATAGACACAAACAATCTCCCATGTCAGGGAGTTTCAACTTTCGACCTTTTAAAATAAAAGAGTTACATACACAGCACATTATTTACGGTAAGTCCAATGTAAGTTTAAAATGCCATAATAAACCACTCATTGCCACTAAAGTTTTGAACCAATTTCTCTGGAATTTTTCACACATGAGTAGCCACATCCAATCACCTATGTCAGGGAGTTTCAACTTTCTACCTCTTAAAATAAAAAAGTTACCGCACATTATTTTTCTAAGTCCACTGTCAGTTTAAACACCATAAAATGGAGGTCCAATCCTCTGATTTTTCCGATCCGGATCAGGTCCCATCGGATCGGATGATTCATAGAATCAGAATCAGAATCGTTTCATTTTATCCAATTTTGGCTGGATCGGATCCAGATCGTGGATCGGATCTGCTGCACATCCCTAATATTTAGGCACAAATTTAGGCAGATAGGGCTAGCAAAAGCAGACTTGCTTGCTCTTCTCACGGCAGCCCCTCCAGCTCACTGAAAATGCTACAGAAGATGAGGGACTGTAATGAATGGAGTGAATAGGGCAAGGGAATCACTGAAAATCAGGTGGAGGCAACTTCCATAAGCAGAGCACTTCTGTCCAGAGAAGGCAGATCCTGGATACACGTCATCACTGTATTATTTTATTTATGATATACTGCCATTCCACATGCTTCCCAGAGTCCATTAGTTATTGGTACATTACAAATCTAATAAATAAATAAAACATTAAACTCAGAGCAATTCACAGCAAATCATGATAAAAGCACAATTAGTCTTTGTTGAATTGAGTCTAATTTTCAGTGGGAAATTTGGAGAATAGCCTGTTAATACATCTCTCTCAACCATTTTCATCATGATCTTGCGCAGCATGGCCCTTGTGGTTGTAGTTCTGCATTTTCACACACAAATCCCACATCATCAGAACATGAGAAGAGCCATGCTGGATCAGACTAAGGGTCCATCTAGTCCAGCATTCTATTCACACAGTGGGCAACCAGCTGCCCACTGGAAATCCACAAGCAGGACATGAATGTGATAGTAGCCTCTCACTCATGTTCCGCAATAATCAGTGTATATAGGCATACTGCCTCTGATACTGGAGGCAGCATATAGACATCAGGACTCTTAGCCATTGAAAGCCTTATCCTCCACAGTTTGTCTAATCCCCTTTTAAAGCCATCCAAATTGGAGGTCATCACTACATCCTAGGTAAGTGAATTCCATAGCTTAACTAAGTTCTGCATGAAGAAGTACGTCCTTTTATCTGTCCTGAAGCTCCCTCCAATCAGCTTCATGGGATGGCTCCGGGTTCTAGCATTATGAGAAAAATGTCACCCTATTCACTTTCTGCACACCATGCATAATTGTGTTCCCCTCTATCATGTCTCTATTCACTCACCTTTTTTTCTAAGCTGAACAATCTCAAGTGTTGTCACCATTCCTTGTAAGGAAGTTGCTCCAGCCCCTTGATCATTTTAGTTGCACTTTTTTGCACTTTTCTGAACTCTACAATAACTTTTTAAAAAAGTGTGGTAACCAGAACTCAATATCCTGAGTATGGTTGCACCGTAAGGGGTGCATGATGTCAGGGAGCACATGTCAGTGGCTGCTGCTGGAGTGTGAGTCCTTGGCAGGTACCCTGGTTCAATTGTTTGCAATAATGTTTAGTAACAACTTCACTAAACATCATGGCTAACTGTGCAAGCCTATGGCTGTCTTCTCAGATGTAAGGCCTATTACATTCCATGGGACTTACTGGCGCCTACTTTGTACTCTTTTCGTCGCCAGGTGAAGACCTTTTTATTCTCCCAGTATTTTAACAGTTAAATTAACTCAATTTTAATCCTTGCTGTTTTAAATTTGTATTTTAATCTGTATTAATTCCTGCTGCTGGTTTTATTCTGGTTTTATTCTGGTTGTGTTTTTAGATTGTATGTTATTTGTTGTTTTTGGATTGTGGCTTGTTTTATATTTTTAAAATGATTTTATGGTTTTAATTTTTGTGAACCGCCCAGAGAGCTTCGGCTGTAGGGCGGTATAAAAATGCAATAAATAAATAAATAAATAAATGTGCAGCCTATCTCATTTTTATTATTCTACAAACAGCCCTGGCGGATTGGCAATATCATGATTATGTGTGTGTGTGTGTGTGTGTGTGTGTGCATATACCATGTGGTATTTCAGTAGAGCTTGGTTTGTAAATAAACAGTTAAGAGAATATCTTCCATTTATTTTAGTTACACATTCAAGTATTGTAAGAAAAATTGAAGAGAAGACTGCAGTACTTAATTAGAACATAAAATACTCAGAAGTCTGGAGTGTCACATAAAAAATGCTAAATACATCTCTGCCATTTTTTATTTCTGTTTTTATTATAAAATTACTTTGTTTCCTAATCCAATTGATATCCTTAATCTTTAAAATTACACATAATTTGACAATTAAAGGAGAAGACTTTTTCTTGGAAAATGGTTGTTCAAGTTAACTAAGATACGGTGGCATTAATTTGTCATTTTAGTTCCTGTTTACTTGACCAAAGTTCGCCTGTACGAATGCAAACTAAGTATGCTATCATACACATTTGAAGATTGCATTTTCAATAATAAAATGGTATATTAAAGCAGATATTATTCCAGCAGTGGAACTCTTCCATCCCAGTCCTACATATTCCATATTGGTACAAAACTGATGTGAAGGCAGCTTAGTGATCCATCAGACAATTGGCCAACCAGTCAGTCAGTAGCAGGTGGTAGAGTTGCAGGACCTTGGATAGTTCCAAGCAGACAATTTCCTCTACATGGTCTTGAGCTCAACAGAGGTTTTTTATCTCTCTTTGACCACTCTACCCACTTATTGAGATTCTTTACATTCTTTACATTAAAGGGAAATCTCATTGCTTATCTGGGGCATTAATGTTCCCTGCTTTTTTTGGTGCAATTGCCATGGGCTTAGATACATGGCGGAGAGGAGCAACAATGTGGTTTGAATGGAATACTTCCCATCCATTCAGTTCTTTTCAGCTCCATTGAGACAGTGCCATCTAGTGGTGGAAGATTTTGCTTTTTTCTTCTGTTGCCACTTTAAAAGTGGTTCTTTTCATGACAGAATTCCCAACGGATGCTGCGGGAGACCTCCTTGTCATTTACGACATCATTTAAAAGACCTGCAAACTTCTGTGAGTGGCTAATCATGAGTGTGCAATAAATCACTTGTTTAGAGAAGTCCATAGAAAAGGGCTACTACCTCAAAGGAGTAGTTCTCCCTTTAAGCAACTATCACTTTTTAGTTAGCTTCTGTATGTTACCTCCATTGCTAGAAGGCACTGGGGAAATGTGTTGCGGACAGAGAGAGAAGCGAGGAAATAACGACACAGACACCAGAGCTTTGGGTATAACTAGGGCCTCTTTATTTAAATTAGGTAACTCACCCCTCCCTGGATCTGCAACTGAGAGTACGGGAATCCAAACACACCTTTCTCCAGGCCTGCATAAAGGGCAAGCCACTCGACCAAGCCAGGAGTCAGATGCACCTGGCTCTTACCTTAAGCTACACGTGTGTGTACTGGGGGAACCACCCCATGTCATCTCTGCCGGGAGCTGCAGAACTCCCAGTCAATGAGACAGAGAGGTTCCCAAAGGCAAGCCATATCCTGGATCGAGAGCCACATAGCCCCCGAAGACCAGGCCTCAGAACCTGCCAATCACCATAACAGTGCCCAACGAGTGCTCACCGACCTTACCTGATAGCTTGAGATTCCCGCACATCCGGCCAAAGGAGGTTGTTAAGCCTCTGCTTTAGTGACCTACCCCCCACCAGCCTGGGAGAACATCCTGCAGGCCCACATGCTGATCCCATAGGAAAATAACATTCCCCGCATCGGACAGGTGAACACCGTCTGCCCTGTAAATCTCCCTTCTGGATGACAAAATTTCAGGATGTGGGCTCACCCGACCTCCACAATCCTGCAAAAACAGCCAGATTCTCTGTTAACTTTCTTTACCACCCTATTTAATCTACAGGCATCCCTTTCCTCACGCCACTGGAGTCGAGGGAGCATGTTCGACCAAATGATGCTTGTGTCCGGCCAATACCTCCAAATGGTGTCAATGCAGAATCAGGTACATCTGCTTTCCAAATAGTGTGCAAACTTGCCTTAGCCTGTAAAATTAGAGCTGTCCCTTTCAGAAGGCCCATATCATTCCCCCCAAAGGAATGACCTACACCAGGGCAGCACCCTACACATTCCTCTCCGACCACCCTTCACATTCCTCTCCAACCAGCCTTCTGGATGGAGGCAAACAGACCAAGCCCCAATTGTGTACCAACAGTTACTCGTGTCCATCTGCGGCTAGTGCCTGCAGATTAAGTTGTGGTCTCCTTTGCCAATCTGTCAAGGAATACAATCATCAACATTGCATCCACAGAACCACATCCATCTTTTTTACAGAATGGTCAATTATGTGTGCTCAAGACTGCCATCTCTCTATGGCCCAGATCTTGGCATCTCCCAATCTCCTTGCAACAGCAGCAGCCTAATTCTGAATGGATGTCCCAATTGAATAATTCCATAGGCCCAATGTCAGAAAGGGGCTCTGGGCTATAATTAAAATGATACCGTATAAGGGGCCACCCCTTGTTCTTTCCCTTGTAGGGCAAAGTAGGGTCAACTACAACTGGGCATATACCCTCCCTTGAGACTGAAGTGAGCAATACCATGGTATCACTAGCCAGGTTCCATAAGACTGATGCCAGAAGGGGCTTCTTGGGAACTGTATAACTAGTACCAGTTCAGAGGCAACCCTTTCTTGTGAACAACAGAAACTTCCTTGCCCCAGAGCGTGAAGTATAAAGTGAGTTGGCTCAAGGGTATATCTCCTCACTCGAGGCTGCCACCAGCATTACCATGGCACTGCAGCCCCTCTGACCTGTATTACTGCACAGTAATTGACTGAGCATCAGCCCCGTCAAACCATCCTGCCTGCCTTTCTAGCATCCTTCAATGTGGAATTTGCCATGCTGTCTGAAAATCTCTTACGCCATGGCAGCAAAGGATGGGCCGGCTAACTTACCCCATACGGTTCAAGTGATAGCCCTCTGTGGTGTAGTATCACCCTGAATTTAAGGAGTTGGTTGACTAGGATGGGCCACAAAGCCTGAAGCTCCTCCTAGCTCAGAAAAATAGAAATCCATGTCTGTTCACTGGTAGAATGGTCGTGCACAGAGGGCCATGGATCTCATGGCTTCTGTCATTCACCTCTCCTAGGTCCCAAGCACACTGGGCATAGGATCCTGGTACCTGAGGGCCAACTTCTGGAATCTGTACATAACCAGGTGTTGCTGACTTTATTATCCAGCCCAGGAATACAGTGGGCGACATAGAGGTTATTTGAGGGCTACCAGGACTCATGGCCCTCACCAGCCCCATTCCTGAGGTTCCTTAGATGACGAAGAGATAACTACATGAACAGTGGAACTATGTGAACATCGGTCAGCTGTCAGGCCAAATAAGAATTTGGTCCAAAACCCAATCACTACTGCAAATGAAAGATCTCTGGGAATGACCAATCTCGATATTCCAGCTTCTATACCAGGCCAACCACTGCTAATACCTAATAAGGAATAAGTATGGCATTCCTATGGACTAAACCATGTGAACACTTTAAGATGTGCAAAGGAGAATAAGAGATGAACCTAAAACATGTCTGGCCTTTACATCCTTGGTCTCCTCCACCAATCACAATCGACTAGGATAGGCCACAAGGCCTGAAGCTCCTCTCAATTCTGGAAAACTAAATTCCCTATCTACTCAGTCAATGGTCCACCCAGCCCTTTTACTGTTAAGATTGCAAGGCTGCAGCTCTCCAAGGCTTGCAAGGCTCCAAGATTGCAAGGCTGCAGGCTTATTGTATGGTCTTGAGGGAAGTGTGTACTAGGGATGTGCACTGGATCGGACCCGATCCACGATCCGAGTCCGGTCCAGTGGGAAATCGGATAAATTATCCGATTTCCGATCCCGCAGCTGGATCGGCCGATCCAATCCGAACCGGTCCGAAAAGGCTCCGAACCGGTTCGGCGGATCGGCGGGCGCCCACTGGCGCCCACCGCCGCTTCCATTGGCGGGTGCCAGCGGGCGCCCGCCGATGAAAGTGGACAGCGGGGGGGGGGGAGGGGGCGCTTACCTTCTCGGCCCATCCGCTCCCGTCCGGCACTAGCAGCTACTACCAGCGGGCTCCGCGGCCTGCTCTAGGGTGGCGCGCCGGGTGATGTCATCACCCGGCGCGCTACTCTAGAGCAGGCCGCGGAGCCTGTTGGTGGTAGCCGCCGGCCCCGGACGGGAGCAGACGGGCCGAGAAGGTAAGCAGGGGGTGCGTGGAGGGGAGGAGGGGGCGCGCGGAGGGGGGAGGGGGGCCCTTACCTTCCCGGCCCGGCGGCTCCCGTCCGGCGCCGGCGCCTACTACTACCAGCAGGCTCTGCGGCCTGCTCTAGGGTGGCACGCCGGGTGATGTCATCACCCGGCGCGCTACTCTAGAGCAGGCCGCGGAGCCTGCTGGTAGTAGTAGGCGCCGGCGCCGGACGGGAGCCGCCGGGCCGGGAAGGTAAGCAGGGGGTGCGTGGAGGGGAGGAGGGGGCGTGTGGAGGGGGGAGGGGGGCCCTTACCTTCCCGGCCCGGCGGCTCCCGTCCGGCGCCGGTGCCTACTACTACCAGCAGGCTCCGCGGCCTACTCCAGGGTGGCGCGCCGGGTGATGTCATCACCCGGCGCGCTACTCGAGAGTAGGCCGCGGAGCCCGCTGGTAGTAGCCGCCGGCGCCGGACGGGAGCGGACGGGCCGAGAAGGTAAGCAGTGGCGGGGAAGGGGGCTTACCCCCCCCGGAGCCGTCCGCTTCTATCCGCTGGCGCCCGCGGGTGCCAGTGGATGGAAGCGGGCGGCCCCAGGGGGGGTAGGGAGCGCGGGGGAGGGGGCTTACCTGCCGGGGCCGTCCACAGCGGACGGCCCCGGGGGGGGAGGAAGTTAGGCCACCTACCTCACCCACCCGCCGCCATTTTTTCCTCATAGACTTACATTGCAATGCAAGTCTATGGGGAAAAAAATGGCAGCCGATCCAAAAATTTACGATTTTTGGGTCGGGATCGGACTCGATCCGGTCCGGGGGGCCTCCGATTTTGTCCGAACCGGTCCGGGACAAAATTGGAGGTCCCGATCCGGGTCCCGATCCGATCCGGGGGGTCCGTGCACACCCCTAGTGTGTACACAAGCGTAGTGCCTATTGAGAACAGGCCTGGAGGTCTGAGAAGTGCTGGCCACATATGGGGAAGAACCCAGCTCACATCCCTACCACCTAAGCTGGAGCCCCCACCCAGCATCCGCCCAGGGAGAGAGAGAAGGAGAGAGAGAGGAAGATAAGCCTCCCTTCCAAACCATGAATCTGTCCTGAAAGGTTGAGGCCAGGGCCCAAGACAAGCGGACACTGGGCAGGGGTTGATGTCTATGCTGGCAGGAGCAGATAGGTTGCCGCCGACAGTGCAAAGAGGCAACAGCTCCGCATCTGCGCCTTGCCTGATCTGAGCCAGGCCCCAGCAGAGCTGGCAGGCAGTGGCTGCCAGCTCTAGAATGTGACTCGCATGTCTTAGGTGGCATTGCATAACCTATAAGTACCACCTACTGAAAACCAAATTGTTCACCCTTTACTTCTCTCTATCCAATAGCTAACAGTATACTAATAAAGAAATGAAGCTTTCAATCTACAATTATTCCCTTTAAAATTCTATGTCAAGCCTGTGGACTAGGCTGCAGATCTGCTCCCTATAATTGGGGGGGGGGGTGTCGCCTTGCACAAGGGGCCCTTGCAAACCACCAGCTTCCTACCCTTTCCCTATGGGCCTGACCAGGGGCCTACCACATGGCACCAGCTGGACAGCCCTGTGAGGGTTATACCAACAGGGGGCTGGGCGCGGCTAAGCCAACACCCAAAGGGCTAGAACCAGCTCCCTAACTAAGTTAGTACTGGGCAAGTCTTAAACTGCAACCCAGCCCACATCAAGCGCCCGCCCTGCGAAGCAGTTACCCCGGGGGCGCCACTTGGGGATAATCCCCATCAATTCCTACTGACGATCTCCCTTAACAGCCATAGGGAAGGGGTCTTCCCATGCATAGCAACGTCAACGGAGGGGGAAAAGGCTATTTGGGAAAAGGAAACCCCCACTCCCAGGATTCGTCCTGCAGGCGGCCGCCCACCTAAGCCCCGTACGCAGCGAAGCCGGTGCCCGTGGCTGGCGGGAATGTGCCCCCACGCCGCGTCACCCGCCCCCTTCCTCTAGCAAAGCGCGACAAGTCCCAATGTAGGGGTGCAACCGGACCCAGTCCAGGCAAGCCTGCGTCCCATGCTGCCAAACCGTTGGGCCGGTCGCCAAGCCCGGCTCCTAAAGATGCTTCCCGCAGGTGCGCTGCCGCCAACGAGTGTTGCGGCGTCAAAGGCCTTACCGCCGCTCGCGCTCCTCGATCCTGCTGCTCCTTCTTCTGCCAGAAAACAAAAGAGGCGCTCGGACTCCACCCTCCTCGTGCTTTCTTACACGTGCCGCGTGCACGTGCTTTGTCTTTCCTCCTCCTCCCCTCCCCGCAACAGCCTTCCCCCACCGAAGCCATGCTGGCAGGGCCGGAAAAGGTCATGCCTTTGGTATAAAAGGGGCTGATTTCTCAGGGAAATCTGTCTTAGGGAGTGTTGTGTCTGAAGTTTCTAGTTCAGGAAACTCCGATTAAAAGGCCTACTGGCCAACAGGCTCTGGCTCAGCATCATGGTTTGGCCTGCTGGATGTATAACCTCCACAGAATGCACTGTTTGTCTTCCTGATCCAGCTGGTCTCTTTCCCCCACCCCATCTCAGAGTCCTGGCTACTGCTCAAGGCTGGTGTAATGACAGGGCGTTAGCAGTGGGAAACAACAGTTTAAAACCAGTGTGCCCTGGCAAATACCATTACTGCATAAACCAGCTGGACAGCAAACCTGTGTGTGTGTGGATGGGCAGTGTGAATCAATATTGGGAATGGATGGGTGGGACTCTCAACATTTCAAAATTGGCACCATGTTTAGTATTCTCAATGAAGCCTCTCACAACATCACCCCACCATTTGCACATGCAAATGATAAGAAAGGGGTGTCTGAACAAATCCATCCTCCTTTCTCCTAAACCAACAAATGACTGATGTTGCAGAAAGTGTCACTTAAGTGGATTTTCACAAGATAGAGGAATGGAACAGGGAGGGGGGACTTCATGAGTCATAAATAACATAAATAAATATAGAACATAAATGGTTCTTTAAGCACTTTATTTAGCAGCCTAAAGAACACAAGGGAACAAACTTTGCAGAGGTAAAACTGCCCCATGACACTGTAATACTGGAAAGGAAAGGTGTAATTGGTATCATGGTTTACATTTTAAAATTCCATGTTAAGAGCACTGGGAAATGAATATCTGACCTGGACTGTGAACAAGACAGTGGGACTTTTTCTTTTAAACTTTTTAGAGTGTTGACCACCACAGCAACTTAAGACAGAATTGTTTTCCTGTTATGAAACGAGTTCAGTAAATACAAAAATGACCCCCTATTAAGTTATAAATAAATGTCTCCTCAACTAATTGCATTGCCAAGCAATTTGTTTGGATAAGACTGTGCAATTCCTATAGTTCTCCGGATGTCTTTTTTTCTGGGCATGCTAAAACTGAGATTCCGTCTCTATACTTGGATTAGTGTAGGATTTCTCAGATGGGTTATAACCAGGTAAATGGCTCTGCATTGATTGATTTGATCCATCCAATCCATTCCTGTGGACATCAGTTGCATCTGCCTTCTTTGCAAGATCTTTCAGCCAATCGTTTTCCTGCGAAATAATACAAAGCAAAAAGACTCAAGAACTGAAGAAGGCAGTTAGCTTGCATTCCTGCTGTCACATCCACTTAAGTTAAGAATGACATCATGCTTGATTTCTTCCTCTCCTTCCTTTCAGCTGACATTCCTATCTATGGAACTGTTATCTATAATTACTAAACTTTATATTACGCAGTCTGTGCTTCTCCGATGTTGGAACGCTAACATCAGAGAGGACAAAAAAGAGGCATGTCAGGAGCTGGGGGATCCACAGACTCCAGATGCTTTCATTCCTTTGACCTGCCCCATGGAATGTGGGGGGGGGGGACTACAGAAGCCCTGGAGCTGGGATAAAATATTCCTTGTTGGAAAAAAAAGCAAAGCAAAGAAAAAAGCCACACACACACCCAACATATACACACACAAATTCTGCTCTGCTGGCACAACCTGGAAGAACATAGGAAAAGGTATTTCCTCTGCCTTGGCTTCTCCCCCATAGGCTTGATCAGTTTCAAATTAACATTTGATGGGAAAATACATTCAAAAGTATGTATATAAATATGCATTTCAATATGAATTTTTGTGCAGGGTTATGTTTTGTTTTTTAAAATCACAGATCCAAATGGAAATGGGATAAAATAGACTTGTAAAAAAATACACGCAAAAGTGGCCTGGACTGGAAATATACTGATCTCTCCATCCCTACTCACAGTACATGTTTCTCATACTGATGGATTCATCTGCTATTCTGGTGGCAGGAAAACTGTGAGTTCTGAGGAGCATCTGATGGTGTCAGGTTTGGAAACATGTATTATGATAATGCACTCAGCCTAAAATGGGGTTGTGGGTTTCATAGAGCCCACGAGCCAGCAACTGCAGAACATGATGATATTTCCTCATGCAAAGGACTATAAAGAGAAAGTCTCACATGAAGTGTTTTGCTGTTGTCATGATCCACACCGCACCAGCACATGGTTTTGTATTTAGGAGACCAGAAGCAAAATATGTTGCAGATTGGGCGAATTAACATTGGTTTAATATCTTCACCTTTATTCGGACCTAGGTAGAACAAAGCAAGAATTAACAGACAGCTAATTAAGCACTCACCAAAAATAGCTGATATTTATTTTTATGGTATTTTATTTAAAATGTTGACACTACAAAAATTGGTTTCCTCTATCCTTGTATCATCACAATAAAATTAATACAGTCCATTTCCCTCCAGTTCAACTAGGAGTTTCAATCTCTCTCTCTCTCTCTCTCTCTCTCTCTCTTTAATGAACTTTATCCATATGGCTGATTTTGCCACAGAATACCTCTAGATCCAATGTCTCAAGTACTGTTTGAAAGATGAATCAGACCTGAGAATGTATAGAACTCTTAAATAAAAATTAGTCAGGCTTTTTGTTTCAAAGGAATAGGGTCCATTTTATAGAAGACAACACATCTATAAAAGAATGTCATGCTTGGGACCACAAGAACCACCGACCTGTTACAAAACTGATCAGAAGTCCTACAATGACACATCCAAGACATCCGACAGCACTGTAGTAAAGATATGACAAAGAATACCAGGTATCTGCCAGATGAGGCCTAGGAAACCAAAAATCAGGTAAAATTAATAATTGCTGCTGAATAGATATGTGTGTGTGTGTGTGTGCGCGCGCACGTTTGTGTGTATGTATATATAGAACTCCCTTGAACAAGAGTTGGTCAACTTATGAAGCCTGTTTTTGATGTGGTATGGCACACCATACATCAGCTTATCAGAGACTTAAGAGAAACCACAGCAGTAATTGGGTATCATTATAACAGAAAACAACTATGCTGCAATTTCATGTCTTATACATATATATAGGGAAGTAGTACCTGGCAGGAGGTAAAGTAGGTGTCACGATAGCAGCATTTGCTGTATTATTGGCAATGCATTCAGCTGTTGAGAGGTACAATGGAAGAGCCTTTGAAGCTGGAGCAGGATACACAAACGCTCCAATGCCAACCCAAAATGCCAAGGTGATTCCAGTAAACAGACCTCCAATGGCACCCTTCAATCAAAATGAAAATTAGAGATCACATTATTGGGGAAAGACACCCTGCAAACATTACAAGCTAAGAAAAGAATGGCTCACTTCTGGAGGGCATTTTCTGTGGCATCGCTATAGCATGTGTTCTAGCTCTTAACCATACAGAACTGGCCCCTGTCAAATGGACAAAGGGTAGACATCAGAGGTGGGCAACCTGTAGCTGTAGAGACAGATATATGGTCCTTGGGCTAATTTCATACAGCCCCAGCCTAATTTCAAAAGCACTCTGCATGCGATCAGAGAAAAGGGGTGACTCACCTGGTTTTGGCTTTGGCTCATCCTACCAGATTACCCACAAGAAAATGCAGTTCTTAGTAAAAAAAAAAAAAAAAAAAAAAAAGTTGTCCACCCCTAGTCTATCTGGTAAAATGAAGTGTTTATGGAACAACTAAATGATGGACAGATTATCATATGCTGTCAACACTATAGCACAATGGATGCTTTTGCTCGGCTTAATACTAAACAGCCAGAACAAATATCATAAATGAGGTGAGCTGTTTTAAAGATATTATTCTTACTGCTTACCTTCCAGTTGGTACAAGGAAAAACAATTCCCAATGTAAATAATCCCAGCATAGGTCCCCCACACATTCCATGAATGCTAAGCGAGGCCTATTAAAAGAAAGCAGAGGAGAAGATACTTTAGAAAGCTTATCACTATCATCCAATGTCTCTGCATCTTCCCTTCTATAATATAATGGCTCTTTCAGTTTCTTATTTCAGAGAACACCCCGTTCTCAATGTTCCTTTTTTATACATTTTCTTGACAGATTAAAAAGAGATTCCATTTTCAAAAAAGGAACGTAGCTCTCAAAAAAAGATGTATCCTTTCTCCATGAATATTAATTTCAGAAAGGTATATTAGCCTGTAGAGATGGCACTTGGTTATTCTAGAATGTTTCTGCTAGCAAAACCTAAAGAGGTACCCTGGCCCAGACAGACAGACAGACAGACAGACAAGCAACAGATGGAAGGCACCACTGTCCATTCCGGAAGAGGTATTTCCCTTCTTTTAAAATCATACCTGATCCTACCAAACATACTTCATCTAAAAACAAAAATGATGTATGATGCATGTCAGTTTTAACTACATTTAGGGTCCAATCCTATGCATGTTTAGACAGAAGAAGGTTCTCCAACTCCCAGCAGTCCCCAGCCAGGCATGCTTTGTCGGATGGTCTTCTGTCTAAACTTGCATAGGATTGCACAATCAATCAATCAATCAATCAATGAAAACTCATATGATTAAGTAGCTAATATTTCTTTAGTTGGCTGACTCCTGATACCCTGTTTATGAAGACATACATACACATGAAAGCTTATAAGAAGCATCCTTTTGAATTTTCCCTGTGCATCCAAAGCCCAAGTTACATGCCCTATTTAATGCGGGGGGAGAGCACATTGGGCATCAACAGTCCGCAGAAATCCTGCAGCTTCCCTCTGGAAAAGATGCATTTTTAAAGTCACTTTAGCGCATTGTTTTTCCTTAAATATTGCTCCCTAGTGGTTCCGCTGCAGTGTGCCCTGTCCCCCTACATTAAATCCTGGGCATGCCTATTTCTGTGACCTAGCTGTCAAGGAGTTGGGCTGCTCTCCCCTCCCCCCATTGTGAATTTGGTCCAGGAGGCCCCTGTGCTGTTTCGAAGAAGGTGGAGAGGGGAACCCCTGCATCCAGCACTCACCATGGTCAGAACACCAATAATTTACTTGGTAGAGAGTGGATCCCTCCAAATTGAAGCAGCACAAGGATCTCTGTACTGTTCAGATCTCTAAGGATCCCTCTTTATTCCCATATATTTCTATAATAATAAATGGGGAAAAGATTGGCCATACAAGCCAGATTTTTGAAGCAAATATGTACTGTAATGATTCCTCCAGATTCCTCCTAACTCTTGATGCAGAAAAGAAAAGGATCAGGTGCTACTTTTAGCAACAGCTTCAAGAGCTTCCTTTACAGCCAGAGAAACTTCGCACTCACAAGGGACTTCCCACTACAGATGCTGAAATATAACCTCTCAGGGAAGATAATACAGTTTCTTTGCACATGCAAGGGCTCCAAGATATCCCAAACATCTTAAAATGTGTAATTACCTGCACAACACCACCCATTAGCGATGCTCCTACAGCCATTGAAGTACAGAGTACTCCAAATATTATGCCTTAAAAAAAACAGTTGGAAACGATCAGCAGTGATGACTATGAACATTCAGATGTATTCTCATGAAGTTTTGAACAAGTCAAAGATGACAGTGGGTTGGTTCCAGAATTTGCTTCCATCTGCAGGAGGTCCTCCTGAGCAGAGTTCCATACAGGATGCACCAGCCAGCTGAATGGAGTGAAATATACTTCTTGCCAATTATTCCTCCCCCTCCAGCCCCCAGAGCCACCTTCCATGTTGTTCCACCACCACCCCACAACACTCCAAAGCAGATTTGCATGGGGCATAGGAGACTGCAGGGGAAGAAAGAATCAGCAAGAGTTGCCTCCTCTGCCATTTGACCAGTGGAAATGTGTCACTGGATCCAAAATGTTTTGCACACAAAGAAGCCCTCCCATCCCCAGGAAGCAAATTCTGGATTTATCCCAATGATTGTAAAATGAGGTTTCAGGGTCTGGTGCATGTACATTTGCTGAGATATTAATATTATTCCTCTGCTTACTGACATCAGTTCTAGAAGATACCCTTTGTTTGCAATTCTCTTTTGCCATCTTCATATATTACATTTTAGCACATGAGGGGGATCAGATCCTCAAAATATTATCCCATTTGCATTTGAGTTTGAGGGTGTCAATGAGGCAAATTCTGATAAAAATAAATATGAAATTCTTGTACATCGCTAGTTAGAAGCCAGTGTAGTTTCCAAATGCAGCATGATTTTGAGACTTTATTCATGATTCTTATCCTTATGTTTGTAAAAACAACCTGAAACTGCCCTCATCTTATAACATGTGTCTTATAGTATCAATAATTCCTGCATGAAAATGCTGGTGCTTAAAATGCCCAAGAATATATACTAATGAAATTGAAAGAGGACAATGAAAAGCTTTCCTGTGCATCACCATTGATATTTGATTGCATGTAGGAACAAACAATTATTACTACTTCTTTCCCAACAACCCATCTAACATGGAATAGTTCAAGTTTGAACTTCAGCTCAACATTGCAATTTTGTAGTCTGAAATCTTCTGTACATAATGCTCCAATTAGATTAAGGTGGTTCTGAGACAGTTATGGAATGGGGTGTTCACATTGTGGCTCTGTACCACCTTCGCTGAATGGCAATGGATTTCCAAGGGTGTCAGAGAGGCTCCTCTAAGATTACTGCTGATATCCTTTTAATTGGATATGACAGGGATTGGTACTCAGAACATCAATGGGCAAAGCATGCGTTCTGCCATCAGGCTATGCCCCCTTTCCTGAGCTGTTTTTTTAAAAAGCTACATGAATGCCATGCAACAGAGGAGGGTAAATCACTAAATATACCACAGGAGTAAAAGTTCAGGTATCTCATTAGACTTTCATATGTAGAATTGGTATCTTTGCTGACTTCAATTTATTCTGAAAACTGGTCAATAGATTCATATTTAAATTAATTGACATATAGAAATGCTTTTTCCTCTAGTCAGGTTTTCCTCTGGTCAGATCTAGTTAATATGTAATGATCCTGCATAAGCATACAGCTCAGAAAAGATAACAATACGATGTTTATATAACTTAATGATGGATGAGCAATTCCTTCCTTGATTTTACCCCAAATAAGTAGAATGGATGCATGGTTAGAAATCTCAGGACATACTACTCCAAAACTCTGGTTAATAAAATCAGCTCAAGAACAATAGGAATTAAATGAACAAATGTCCATTAAATGACCATGTCATATTTCATTAATAATAATAATAATAATAATAATAATATCTACTACTGCTACAACAACAAGGCAGTTAGTAGTATTTAAAGTGTTGCCAAGACACACATTTGCAGTCTTCTGAAAAATGTTTAATGGAAATATTAAACAGTTCAAAGCACCAAGATTTGTACTGTCTCTGTCTTGGAATTGAGAAATAATAACCTGTTCTTTAATGGAAGTACCACTTTGCCAAATTTAGTAACAGATTTGTGGACTTGCAGTTAAGAAGAATAAAAATCCCTTTACTCTACCTACATAGGCCTTTGCTGACCCAAGTGTTCATGCGTTCAGAGAGATTTGGGAAGCAATACTTGACAAGATCTTCGAACGTTACAGTCGCCAGAGCATTTATACTTGCAGCCACGGTGCTGTAAAAGCAAACATGAACAACGTAAGAACTTCCTGTTTGTCCCAATCTGGACTGCAGTATTACAAAGAATGCTAGTTCACATATTAACCACCTGAGTGCTGATTCACACAAGCTTGAAAGTTTGCTGGCTTGTGGTTAGTGGTGACCTGCCAAACTTGTATGCTGCATACAATTTTAATGTGCAGATCGCCATTTTAAACCACCTCCACTACCCCCTGATCTTGAAAAGTTTTGTGACGGTATGATAAAACATTATCCTGAAATTAAGAGAATGGGAAGCATTCAGATGATCATTTCAATGAGAATATATTCCCATTTTGGAAGAATAAACTGTGTTAAGAACTGTGAGTAGCTTTTGGGAGGCTGATGCAAAAAACCCTGACATTTCAGGAGACACAGGAGCATTTGTAAAGTCATGATGTTAGGATCCATTTTATCTGAAAAAGAATCTAACTGCAGCATCTTAGATCACCTGTCAGCCAATTTTCTTTTTTCCCCTCTATCTCCTTTGTCTATTTTTTACTCCCAACAAACACTTGACTGATACAGTATCTTCCAACAGAGCTAGAGGGGGGGGGGGAGAATCACACATTTGATGATTACTCAAACACATTTTCCAATTATTTGGAATCACTATCATTTGCCCTAACTCTTTTGTGTTCTCCTGACACTGGAGGTTCTTTTAAGATGACAATTCATGAATCTCTGATACTTTAGTGCCAAAGAGATAATATGGTAGTTTTATAATGCATTTAGAAAGAGATGGGGACATCTGTCTGCCAGAGCACGCTACACGCTCCATGCTGGGTCGCATACAGAAAAGACAAAGCACTGCAGCATTTTCATTGCAGGGATGGGTGTGAGTGAAATGATGCAGCGTTTTCAAGAGCAGCATTTCCACCAGCCCTTCATTCCTCTATGATGCTCTGTCTGGCTTGCTTCCATGAATTCCAGCAGAGCAGATAATACCAGACGAAAGCACACACCTGAGTGTTCCACTGAAGGCACATGCAACAAATAATCCTGGAAGTCCAGGGGCCGAGGAAAAGAGGATCATCACAAAATAGGGCATAAGCTGGAAAGGGGGAAAAGAGAAAGGTTAGGAAAGTCCCCTCCATCATGGGCATTTTTCGATCTACACACATGGGGTCCCTCTTCATTTCAGGTGTCAGGGCATAGAATGATGTGCATAAAAGATTGCATGTCTAGTCCTGAGTGAAGTGAATGGATGTTATGGGCAGGAAACCTATGTGCACACACTAGGGTCAGTACTGGCTCCAAGACTTTGTGGGCAAAGCCCCATTGGGAAGACTCCTTAACCAGGAAGAGGTGGGACCAACAAGTGGAGGATTCTCTCATTCTATCTCTGACTATCTTGGGTGCTCAATGCAAACTAACTCTTGAAGGATACAACACTTTTTGCTGCTCTGTAGCCCTAACAAGTACCACACCGAGCCACTTTTTAGAACTGACCTGCATGCTTGCTGTATTTGCATGGTTGTCTATGGATGATGTTGAGTTCTGGCTGACCTGGAGTTGACCATGGCCAGCCAGTCGAGAAGTAGAGAAGAATGTGGAGGGCTGTCTGCAAATAGCTCCCTTGTTGTGGAAATAAGGAAGCACCATAGGCTACCTTGGCCTACTCTAAAGACCTTAATAAAAGGGTATGAATTGGCTTCATCTATATGGAGTTCGCAAATATAGTCAAGTTTTCAATATTACCTCTCCCAAGAAATGAAATAAGAAGCCCTCCCCCCTTCTCTGTAACAATCCCCAAGTTGGAACCCACCCAAGGCTATGTGAATCAGACCTGATTGTGAGAGAACAACACACAGCCAGTGTGAATCCACTCTGAGTTTCAGTCAGAACTCTAAAGGTGCAATCCACAGTGCTGAACCCTGTGGAGTTCATGTATTACTTAAATAATCCTCCCACCAATGGAGCCAACATAAGCATATTGAAAGGACAGTGCAGACAATAAGCCAACTCTCTGTTCACGTATCTGATTGATTACTCAACCTGATCAGGTGCTGATATGAAACCAGCAGTCCAAGGATCACAGCTCCTAAAATAGGAATACATCACCAAGCCACAAAGGACTGCACATATCAGGATGGCCCAGAGCCCCAGCAAATTAAGATACAGAGCACTAAACAAAAGGGGAAAAAAGAAAATTGGTTATTTAGGAATAAAGCAGCCATTCTTGTATGCTAGTTGTTTTGTTTAGAGCAGCCATCCCCAACATAGTGCCTTCAAGAAGTGTTGGACTATGACTTCTATAATCATAAAAAGATAAGAAGTGCCATGCTGGATCAGTCCAAGGCAGCCAACCAGCTGTTGACCCAGGTCCCACAAGCAGGACACGGTGTAAAAGGACCCTCCCACCCATATTCCTGAGCAACTGGTGTATACCGGCTTACTGTCTCTGAGACTAGAGGTAGCACATAGCCATCAGGACTAGTAGCCATTGATAGCCTTCTCCTCCAAGAATTTATCAACCCTCCTTTTAAAACCAAATTGTTGACCGTCACTATATCTTGCGGTAGCAAATTCCATAATTTAATTATGTGCTGGGTGAAGAAGTCCTTCCTTTTATCTAGCCTGAATCTCTCACCAGTTATTTTCATGGGATAACCCCGGGTTCTGGTATTATGGAAGAGGGAGAAGAATGTCTCCCTATCCACATTCTCCTACACCATGCACAATTTTGTACACCTCCATCAAGTCTCCCCTTACTCTCCTTTTTTCCAAGCTAAACAATCCCAGCTGTTGTAAACTTCCTTCATAGGGAGACACTTGATCATTTTAGTTGCCCTTTTTTCCAGCTCTACAATATCTTTTTTAGGTGTGATGACCAGAGTTGTACCCAGTATTCTAAGTGTGGTTGCTCCATAGACTTGTATAAAGGCAGTATGATACTGGCAGCTCTATTCTCAATTCCTTTTCTAATAATGCCTAACATGGAGTTTGCTTTCTTTACAGTGGCTGCACACTGGGTTGACATTTTCATTGAGCTGTCCACTACAACCCCAAGAGCCCTATCTTGGTCGATAACCACCACCTCAGATCCCATCAGATTTACATTTGCTTACATTGAACTGCATTTGCCATTTGGATGCCCACTCTCCCAGTTTGGAGAGATCCCTTTGGAATGCCTCACAATCCATTTTTTATTTTGTTTTAACCACCTTCAATAATTTGCCATCATTGGCAAACTTACTACTTCATTGCTCACCCCTAATTCCAGATCCTTTATGAACAAATTGAAAATAATTGGTTCCAATATAGATCCCTGTAAGCCCACTATTTACTTCCCTCCATTGGGAGAAATTACCATTTATTCTGACTCTCTGCTTTCTGTTCTTTAACCAGTTACTGATCCATAAGAGGACCTTTCATCATCTTGGGGCATCTATTCTAAGACATCTAGGGGGCACCATATTGGGGAAGGCTGTTTTAGAATGTGTCCAAAGAGATATTAGTGCCCTTTCTCAAAGATTGTGGCAGTCAGATTCACTGTAGATACCTTAATATATATTTAGTGGTGTTTCATAACAAATACATAAAGTGTGACAAGAGAAGCAAAGGCTGAAGCATTTCTGTACAAGTGTTGGAAAGCAATAGCCCAATCAGAACTTCCCAGCACACGTACACAGATGAATGCCCCCATGTATTGGAAACATATGTGAGAAAGGTTGCACACTTGCACTGCCTAGCCCCATGACCCCCAGCAACACAGCTGCAGACCACACATTCGGTATCCGCGTGAAGGGACTGTACACATGTGCCTATGTCATGTGTATGTGTGGTTTCTTCAAATGAGGTGGACTCTTACTCAGCCAAGGATTCCCCCCATGCATGGAAGAATCCCACATGCACATGTTGGTAGGTATATGGCTCTTCACACTGACACTGCATGTGTAGCTGGTGGGGGATATGGCAGGTGGGTGTGTCACAGATGGGGGCCTGGGCTGGCTAGCACAGCCCTGCAGTCCCCTCACACATTTTTTCAACACAGAAAGGGATTTGTTCAAACCCCCTACTATAAGATTTGTGTATGACATTTGAGAAAAAATTACTTGGTAGTCCTAGTCCTTGGCCTATTTGTGAATGTAGATGGGAAAAGAGATCTTCTATGTATTAAATTTGAATCGAAGATGATCAGAATTCTAACTTGTATGCCCATTATCTATCCATGTGGAATTTCAGTCACCACAATTATTGATATACATATGAAATCAGTTTTTAAATTTTGTTTATTTAGTCTGGCTATAAATTTGAATCTGTTTTATACAGCAAAAGTGTTTATGCAGGGCACATTGGACACCAGAACAATTCAAATGCCTGGGAATCTCACAGGATGATAAGTCTTGGAGTTGTAACAGTCTGCAGGATAATCTAGTTCATATGGTATGGAGCTGTAGAATAGCAATGCCTGTGAGGCTTGAGGTCTTTACCAGGATCAACACGGTCCTGGAAACCTCACGCAATAAAACAGATACTCATACCTTAGTGAGATACATCCTGGGCAAATGGTACTTGGCAGAGAGGCATGCTGTATAGTTTGGGAATGCCACATTAAGAACATAAGAAGAGCCAAGCTTGATAAGATCTGGGGTCCATATAGTCCAGCATTCTGTTCACACAGTGGCCAATCAGATACCCATGGGAAACCACTCTAACAGCTAAGTGAATTATTCTACAACAAATGAACCCAGAAATATACAAAATTAGATTCAAGATATATTGACTTTAGCCACCCTTGAAAAGTATGTTACACCAAATTGCTAAAAGGAAATAAATTCAAATTAATATGGGGAAATTTTCTTGAGTAATATACAAAATAATATAATCCACTACAAAACCAGTGTAGGCCAGCAAAGAGACATGCATCATACAACCCATTTATTTATTTATTTATTTCTCCAGGCAACTATTTATTAGGGGTGTGGATCGGATCCGATCCACAATCTGAATCCAATCCGCCCCAAAATCAGAAAAATCCGATCCGATCCGATCCGACCAACCCTCCGATCCGATCCGATGAAGTCTGATCCGGATCGGATCGGCAGATTAGATGCCATTTTGAATGCTTTTTCCCATAGCAAAGTATTGTTTTACAAAAACGCCTATAACTTTTCCATTTTTAATGATAGAAGGATGAAACTTGGGGACATTGTAGACTGGTTAGGGATAGTTATCTGTGAGAAATTTCAGAAAGATTGGTGCATGCGTTTTGTGGCAATTAATTTTTTAATAAATAACCAGGAATGCCTATAACTTTGTCATTTTTAAAGTTACACACATGAAACTTTGCCACATTGTAGGTGGTACCTTGTGACCTATGTATGTGAAATTTCAGAAACATAGGTGCTTGCCTTGTGTGGCAATTAATTTTAGAAAAATGGGTAGTGGGGGTAAATACAGATATGCCTCCCATTTTTTTATTTTTAAAGATACAAACAGGAAACTTGGGCACATTACAGGTAACACTTGGCTTGATATGTGTGTGAAATTTCAGAAACATTGGTGCTTGCCTTGTGTGGCAATTAATTTTTGAAACAATGAGGAAAGAAACACCTATAGCTTTGTCATTTTTAAAGTTACACACATGAAACTTTGCCACATTGTAGGTGGTACATTGGGACTTATTAAGCTCCCAGCCAGTCCCCAATGTTGGACTTTGCCATTTGAATGTCTGCCTGATGCTGATGCTGCTGATGCTGCTGTCTTGAAGATCCTACCTGCGAGGAGCGCGCACCGCCCTTCTCGCGCAAGCTATGGGACTTGTGCTTTTCCCCAAGGGAAGCTCCCAGCCAGTCCCCAACGTTGCCTTTACAACAACACGGAGTTTTGACAGATAAAAAAGGGAGGGGGAGGCGGGGGAGGGGGGTGCAATTGACAGCCCAAACCTCTGTGGAAAAACTTTTATAACTTTTAATCTAAAAAATTCGTAGCCACCAAATGCCTGGACCTATCATTCTGAAATTTCTGACAGACAACTACCCCTAATCCATCTACAAAGTGAGCAACTTTCAAACTTCTAACTTTTAAAATACAAAAGTTATAGGCATTTCTTTCCTCATTGTTTCAAAAATTAATTGCCACACAAGGCAAGCACCTATGTTTCTGAAATTTCACACACATATCAAGCCATGTGTTACCTGTAATGTGCCCAAGTTTCCTGTTTGTATCTTTAAAAATAAAAAAGTGGGAGGCATAACTGTATTTACCCCACTACTACCCATTTGTCTAAAATTAATTGCCACACAAGGCAAGCATCTATGTTTCTGAAATTTCACACACATAGGTCCCAAGGTACCTCCTACAATGTCGCAAAGTTTCATGTGTGTAACTTTAAAAATGACAAAGTTATAGGTGTTTCTTTCCTCATTGTTTCAAAAATTAATTGCCACACAAGGCAAGCACCAATGTTTCTGAAATTTCACACACATATCAAGCCAAGTGTTACCTGTAATATGCCCAAGTTTCCTGTTTGTAACTTTAAAAATAAAAAAATGGGAGGCATATCTGTATTTACCCCCACTACCCATTTTTCTAAAATTAATTGCCACACAAGGCAAGCACCTATGTTTCTGAAATTTCACATACATAGGTCGCAAGGTACCACCTACAATGTGGCAAAGTTTCATGTGTGTAACTTTAAAAATGACAAAGTTATAGGCATTCCTGGTTATTTATTAAAAAATTAATTGCCACAAAACACATGCACCAATCTTTCTGAAATTTCTCACAGATAACTATCCCTAACCAGTCTACAATGTCCCCAAGTTTCATCCTTCTATCATTAAAAATGAGAAAGTTATAGGCGTTTTTGTAAAACAATACTTTGCTATAGGAAAAAGCATTCAAAATGGCGTCCGATCCGGATCGGACATCCGATCCGCGGATCGGGATCGGGTCCGATCCGATCATCCTCCGATCCGATCCGATCCGACCCCCCAGGTCCGATTCCGATCCGCTATCCGATCCGATCCGGGGGGTCAGTGCACATCCCTACCATTTATCTAATTTTTGCTACATTATTTTACTTATACTTTACTCTTTAAGTACAGAACAATATGAAGAAGAGAGAGGAAAACCTCAAGGGAAAGAAATAGGAGCAGGGAGGATGGGGTGTAGTTACTGTTTGTATAGTATTGGGAAATGGGGGGAAATCTAATAAACTGTTATTAACTAGAGAAAGGATGAACTACTTACAGCTTGGCATGCTTTTCTGTTCTGCAGGAAATGCATCTTTGCATTGTGGACTGATTAACTCCATAAATTCCTAACCAGGTAAATGTACCTCCTACTGCAATTGTCCAAAATGTGTGTCTTCTCAGGGGATCGATATCAAAGCTACATAAATGAGACACAATGGAGATAATTCATTCAACCTCTACAGTTTAGCTCTCAAACTAGCTTAGACTGCTGTAATCATGTTCAGAGGTTAGCTTCTTAAATCTCATTTATCTCAATGGGGTTTAAAAAGCTGCACTAGATGCAGGAATGCAGGAGATAGGTTTACACATATTCACAGGCACTACCCTTCCCTTGATTTGCCATTTGGTTTCTCATAGAATTACTAGTGCACGATAACTACCTAGTGTAAAAATGGCATTGGTCATGAGTAACTTAAGTCCCATTGATTACAAGAAGTCTACTCGAAGTATGACAAAATCTAGATCCAAGCCAATTATTTTTGCTGCAAACATCCAAGGTACCCCCGTATTATTAGATGTCCACTCCTCTGTAGATTTCATTGTCCAGCCTGTCTATACACAGGTTACCAAATTACTAGGGATGTGCACTGGATCGGACCCGATCCACGATCCGAGTCCGGTCCAGTGGGAAATCGGATAAATTATCCGATTTCCGATCCCGCAGCTGGATCGGCCGATCCAATCCGAACCGGTCCGAAAAAGCTCCGAACCGGTTCGGCGGATCGGCGGATCGGCGGGCGCCCACTGGCGCCCACCGCCGCTTCCATTGGTGGGCGCCAGCGGGCGCCCGCCGATGAAAGTGGACAGCGGGGGGGGGAGGAGGGGGGCACTTACCTTCTCGGCCCGGTGGCTCCCGTCCGGCGCCGGCGCCTACTACTACTAGCAGGCTCCGCGGCCTGCTCTAGGGTGGCACGCCGGGTGATGTCATCACCCGGCGCGCTACTCTAGAGCAGGCCGCGGAGCCTGCTGGAAGTAGTAGGCGCCGGCGCCGGACGGGAGCCGCCGGGCCGGAAAGGTAAGGAGGGGGTGCGTGGAGGGGAGGAGGGGGCGCGCGGAGGGGGGAGGGGGGCCCTTACCTTTCCGGCCCGGCGGCTCCCGTCCGGCGCCAGCGCCTACTACTCCCAGCAGGCTCCGCGGCCTGCTCTAGGATGGCGCGCCGGGTGATGTCATCACCCGGCGCGCTACTCTAGAGCAGGCCGCGGAGCCTGCTGGAAGTAGTAGGCGCCGGCGCCGGACGGGAGCCACCGGGCCGGGAAGGTAAGGAGGGGGTGCGTGGAGGGGAGGAGGGGGCGCGCAGAGGGGGGAGGGGGGCCCTTACCTGCCCGGCCCGGCGGCTCCCGTCCGGCGCCGGCGCCTACTACTCCCAGCAGGCTCCGCGGCCTGCTCTAGGATGGCGCGCCGGGTGATGTCATCACCCGGCGCGCTACTCTAGAGCAGGCCGCGGAGCCTGCTGGAAGTAGTAGGCGCCGGCGCCGGACGGGAGCCACCGGGCCGGGAAGGTAAGGAGGGGGTGCGTGGAGGGGAGGAGGGGGCGCGCGGAGGGGGGAGGGGGGAGGGGGGCCCTTACCTGCCCGGCCCGGCGGCTCCCGTCCGGCGCCGGCGCCTACTACTACCAGCAGGCTCCGCGGCCTGCTCCAGGGTGGCGCGCCGGGTGATGTCATCACCCGGCGCGCTACTCGAGAGTAGGCCGCGGAGCCCGCTGGTAGTAGCCGCCGGCGCCGGACGGGCCGAGAAGGTAAGTGGCGGGGAAGGGGGCTTACCCCCCCCCGGAGCCGTCCGCTTCTATCCGCTGGCGCCCGCGGGCGCCAGCGGATGGAAGCGGGCGGCCCCAGGGGGGGTAGGGAGCGCGGGGGAGGGGGTTTACCTGCCGGGGCCGTCCACAGCGGACGGCCCCGGGGGGGGGAGGGAGTTAGGCCCCCCCTTACCCACCCGCCGCCATTTTTTCCTCATAGACTTGCATTGCAATGCAAGTCTATGGGGAAAAAAATGGCGGCCGATCCAAAAATGTACGATTTTTGGGTCGGGATCGGACTCGATCCGGTCCGGGGGGCCTCCGATTTTGTCCGAACCGGTCCGGGACAAAATTGGAGGTCCCGATCCGGGTCCCGATCCGATCCGGGGGGTCCGTGCACACCCCTACAAATTACTATTAGGAGGGTGATAGATCTATCACTAGGGATACCTAGTTATATGGTCATTTGAGTCTAGGAAATCATGGGCCACAGTATCCAGACATAGGCTGAATTCGGACAACACGATAGTTAATGGTGTGGTAATAATCAACTTTACAGTTGTTCATCTAGGGGGTACTCCCCACACAACATGGTAATAAATAATCAAGTGTGGTGTGGATTAGGATCAGCGCTGAGTTGTCTATGGCAGCATTCGGACAACACGATAGTCAATACAATTGATGACTGTTCCCCCCCCCCCCCCCGTTGCTTATTGTGTCGTCCAGATTCAGCCACTGTGTTTAAAAATAAAAGTGTTCGGTACTTCGACAACTATTATTGCACCTAAGTAAAAAGGAGCATCTTACTGAAATACATTTTACTCAGTGAGTTTCATCCTGTTCTGATGGGGATGGGCAGCATTATCCCCTTTTTGTGACAAATTCTCATTCCTGTAATTTTTATTTTTATTTTTTTAAAAATGTTCCAGTCCCATGATCAATAACAAGAGCATCGAGTTGAGCATAAGAAGCCATTCTGCTTACTCAAATACAGTGAGGCGTGATCCATTCTTGGCATTTTCCCAAATGTTTGCAAGGCCCCCACTCTGAAGAGTTCCTTGGATTAAAACTGTCAAGAACCCAATCAGCATAACGATCAGTTGAAAGGCATCTGTCCAGACAACAGCTTTTAGCCCTCCCTAAGTCAAAGAAAAACAGAACGAATATGTTTGCCTTCATGTTTAGTATGCTACAGAAGAAGCCACCAGAAGCCTGTTTGAAGCTTAAACCCTGAGGGGAGAGCAAGTCTGTGTTGGCTGGCTCTGGTCCATGTCCCCTGTAGGCCCCACCCCCTGCCAACCACATCTTGGGTCTGAAGAAGGGTGACTGCTCTGTGCATGAAGCCTCCCTGTATGGCTTACAACCCTGTGTGATTAGAGTTTGAAAAGCTAAAGTACACATTACGTTAATTGTATAGCAGGCAGTGGAGGGTGGTGCCTCTTAGTTTAGTGGAGAAGTAAACTCTAAATGAGCTACCCAAAGTACTAAACCCTATCTCCAAAATAGGTTCAGCGCATTGGATAGTTCCTTTAGAATTCTGACTACAGCCTTACTGAATTAGGAGCTCCACTGAAAAAGGTGGGCATTCACAGCCCCACTTAAATAGCAACCACCAGCCTCCACTGGTAGCATGTAGCTGAGGGCAACCTTTGTTAGTATTATTTTTTTACTCTAGAGTAAATGTGTGTGGCACCCATTTGGATCTAGACCACCACAGAGCAGGAGGGGAAGTTTAAACTTCTCTGCACCATTTACTTTTCAAAGTAAAGTATCACTGTCATGGCAGCTAAAAAAGTGGGGAGCCTCCATTGGTGTCAACGGAAACTCCCCCTGATTTTTAATCCCTTTCCCTCCCCCATGTGTGTGTGGGGTGGGATTTCTGGAAGCAAATGAAGGGATTAATCCTTCCCAGTGCATAGTGGTCCTGATCCAAATTGGGACCATGTTTACTCTAAAGTAAATAATAGCATTGTTAGAAATACAACCTTCAGCTACATTATGCTACACATATAACATAGTGGCTGCATTCGGTCAACACATTAAGCAACTGAGGGGGGTGGGTGAGATAATTGTCAGCTGTGTTGCTTTTTGTGTTGTGTGGAGGGTAACATGCCACTCACAAACTATTGATGGTATGCTATTTCGCCCAAATAAGCAACTGAGAGAAACAACTGGCTTGCAAGTTGTTTAGCTCAAAGCCAGTTGTTTAATGTGTTGTGTGGAGGGGTGAGTGTGTTAATGGTGTGCGGTGAGTGGGTTAAAACACAAGCCCATAGAGGCAGGCGACAAGAACAACCAAAGTGGCAGCTGCCACTCTGCTACATATCATTGGCTTATCAGAACCAAAGAACTTTGCTCTCACTCTCTTGCTTCCACATAAATATTTGGAAACAAATTATAATATAAAGTTCTTCTTTACTGCACAGAGAAATACTGAAGTTTCCTGGGACATTGACTCATTTGGGATCACCAATATAAATGTCAATGAATACCAATTCAAACATCCTTCTCATAAACAGTTTCTGAGCTGGACCTCATGTCAAGTACATACCAGTGTACAATAGAAGGTACAAACAATTCCTGTTGCAAATACTGAGCCCCAAAGATTGAATCCAGTCACTGCAAAGGCAAAGGAAATTAAATTAGGAGTGGATCATCTGGGAGCACTATAATATCTGTGTTATTTCTAACAGGAGCCATGACTTTTACTTATGCTTCCATTATTTGCTCTCATGTCCTGACGTTCATTTTTATTGTTTCCCTGAAGGAAGTACACCATTTGAAAAGGATTCCTTTGTAAGGTGAACAGATGACATCTGGCATAGAAGTAAAATGTTATGGTATCAGGCTACATAAGTCGACCCTCTGTAGCGAGACAAGGCCAACAGGTTCTCAAACTCAGCCTTATCCCTGTTCACATTATATAGAGCAGAAAGCTGGAAGAAGAGAAAATGTCAAAGTACATGGCATTGTCTTAGATCATTACCTTGAACTGGGAATCTTGCCAAGACCTTGAATGACTGTTCAGCACACATCTCTTCCAGTTACTTTTTAGCAAAAGGAAAACTTTGTAAATAAATAACACAATCCTACATAGAAAAAGGGGTGGGGAGCTGCTAAATGTGGAGGTAACAGGAGAAGGCAAAATTCTTTTCCAAGTATTAGGTATTCACATTTATCCTTGTGCCGTGACAAGGATAACTGCCAAAGCTCTGTGTGTTTGGCTGGAAACATACCTTGATTGAGAGCCAGAGCTGGAGCATAGACTACCACTCCAGTGTAAAGGATCTGTGAAGGAGCAGGAAAAGAAAATATTAGCAGAGCAACATGGAATCTCCGCTAAATGAATTCTAACTGGAGAACTATCCATAGGAAAAGCCAAAAGAAACACACACAAAAAAGATAGGATTCAGTTTTTGTCATATGTAGCGTTGATCCATTGAAATCAATGGGACTTGTGTGACTAACAAACGATCCATTTATTTCAATGGATCTGCTCTGAATATGAAGAAATCTGGATCCAGCCCACATATTTATTTTATTTATTTATTTATTTATTTATTTATTTCATTTCTAACCCGCCTCTCCATCTAGATCGAGGCGGGGAACAACACCAAATATAAATATAAAACAATAAAATAGATAAATCGTTAAAACAGATAAAAACAAATACATTATTAAAAACATCTTAAAATTAAACTGGATAGGCCTGCCGGAAGAGAGCAGTCTTCACGGCTTTCTTAAATTCCAGAAGACTGCTAATTTGTCGAATCTCCTCCGGCAGGCCATTCCACAGCCTGGGAGCGGCAGAAGAGAAGGGATACATGGGGATCCAAAGTATAAATAATGTTATGGGGTTCCACATGCATAAATGCATATTCTCTTCTGCCAGTATTAACTCGCAGAGGTAAGCCCACATACACATGGAAATATATATTTGTGGATACACTCACGCACATTCATTTACACAACTTATCTCTCCCCTGTTTGTCACGTAACTCATCATGCCCCAAAATCTACATGACCATATCCAGTTTCTTATATTAGCCAGACTAGTAGCAATCTAAACTTCCTTCTGGCAGGGAAAAGGTCATTTTTCTTGGAACAAGGAATATTTGCTGCTTTTTGAATTGCAGTGTGTAGTTGTAGCTAGAGTGTCAGATGGGTCTAGTCCCATTCAGCCATGAAACTCATTGGGCCAGTTACCATTTCCCAATCTAGCCTTCCTCATAGGGTTGTTGGGAGGATTTAAAGGAAGGGAGGACCATGTATGCTGTCCTTTGAGAAAGGCTTAGATAACAATGTATGTAACAAATTATGATGATAGTAATAATAAAACTTTAGTTTAAAGGATTCACAGAGATTTTGGAAACTGTACAGTCAGTATTCTAAATTAGGCAGTGTTCTAGCACAGGGGTCCCCAACCCCTGGGCCATGGACTGGTACCGGTCCATGGCCTGTTAGGAACCAGGCTGTGTTCTCACCAGTAGGGTGCCCAGATCGCCCGTGGTTTCCAGATCCTCACTGGGAAAACTGGGGCAATCCGGGCAGACCAGGGGGCGGTGGGGGCAAACTGGAGCTGCGGTGGGTCACGCGGTGGCGGAGGAGAGCGGCGGCGGAGAGCGGCAGACTCGGTAGGTCGAGGCTGGGTTTTTTGGGGGGGTGGCTTGGTGGTGGGGTTTGCCAGTCCCACCACCCAAAACAAACTCCACCACCAAGCCACCCCCCCAAAAAAACCCAGCCCAAATTCCCCCCCCCCGCGGTCCGTGGAAAAATTGTCTTCCACAAACCGGTCCCTGGTGCCAAAAAGGTTGGGGACCACTGTTCTAACTTAGTTGGCATAATAGTTAAATTGGCATGCAAATACCTACTGTGCTGTGCATTTCAATAGATGTAAGCCCAACTGTGCTTAATAGGATTTACTCCCTAGCAAATGTATTTAGAATTACATCCACATGAAACATTGGGATGTTCTACCAGAATGTTGCAGTGGTCTAATTTTAACTTTAATTTTTTGAAGTATATTACTTTAAAAAGTAATACTTCTTTCATGTGCATTGATGATAACAATAGAATATTGAATAGACACAGGCATGTAAACCTGCATATAATTTTAGAGTACCAATCAGTAGAAACAGCGTGAAATGATACCAACAGGATTAACGCAGAACGCAGAATAAGATAGTGAACAGTTCTATAATAAGTTAGTAAAATTCTACAGTTCTGCAGAGTTTTCTACAGATTCACCTAAAGGTTTGTAAGGTGAGCAAGTTCTACAAGCGCCAATCTATTGCTTGATGCTATTTTAGATTCATAGAATGCATCAGAAGGGTGGAATACTTTGGGAACAAACAGTTCCCTGAATAGGCATCTCTATACTGGGTTACCCACCAAGAAAAGCCAATTAACTTTATACTGCTTCCCAAACAACCCCAGGCAACAACAAGGTCCTCTTTCCATGTTTGTAGTTAGTGACCCACATGATCTGTGAAGACTGCTCTTGGATTCTTTCCAGGAAGTAGCTATTATTGCAACAGCATCAAATGTTGCCATACAATTCTAAGGAGAAGGAAGGATGTTCTCTTAATGGCATGTGATGTGCAAATGAAATCTGATGGGTTTTGTTCTGACTTCATATCAGAATAAATTTTAAAATAAATAAAGAACAATTAGTATGTCATTCTAGTTCATGTCTCTTTTGCCCCTAACATGGAGCTGAAAGCTAATCCATCTGAAATACTCAAGAGCACCCTAAAGTGCTATATAAATTAGGGTGACCAGATAAAATCCAGGTCAGGGCTCATGTCACTTTAACAGCTGTAGAGAAAAGGGAATTTCAGCCAGTGTCATTTGTATGCAATTAGTTCCTGGTGAAATTCTCTCTTCATCACAACAGTTAAAGGTGCAGGCACTATCCTAGAGTGACCATATACAAAAGAAGGCACTACCTGTTTTAGAAAAGTGTTGTGAACCAGAAACCCAAATTTCAAGAGGAAATCACCTTTGTGGATGAAGAATTCCATGGCAAACATAAGACAAGGAAGGGTTTAGGTTTATATGTATTCATCAGTAGGTGTTTTTACTGAAGTAAATAAAACCTAGAAAGGTTGTAATCCTAAACTCATATATGTAGAATTCAGTCAAAAAGATTCATTTCCAAATAATGGTCCGGAGTCCTGCATGAGCTAGAGATTCCTGGTCTTTTCTATAAGAGAGAAGACTACATGCACACATGTTCACTGTATCACATGTGCCAACTTCATCCTAGAAGAGAACATAAGAACAGCAATGCCAGATCAGACCAAGAGTCCATCTAGTCCAGCATGCTGTTCACACATTGGCCACTGAGAATGGGGGAGACCTATGTACAAATGTTCCATGTATATAGGAGAGCTAAGGGCATTTGGCACACATATAAAAAATGAAGAACATGCCTTACCGTTTGCACTATGTAAATCAGTGTCGCAGCCACACGAACAAGCTTGTTAAACCTTAACTCCAAATACTAAGAGAAAAGATGAATATGGTAAATGAAAAATATTTGATCTTATATTACATCTGGCTCAATAGGTAGGCCTAGTAATTACTGTGAAACTGCTCTGCTTCTACTATGCCTATAAGAACAATTGGAAATGAAATTGATAATTTGTCCCACACCCCAGAGTGAAGACACAAGACAGTATATTGGACAGCTAAAGGACCACAACCATATTTAACCTACACGGATCTGCAATGGGCAGAAACATCTTAACATCCAACTTGACCTCCTGGTACAAGCATCCTGTTCAGTTAAGATGAGAGCCGTGGGACCTCTCAATATCTACCTTAGTTGGGAAACTTCATCCTGGCTCCAAACACCAGATCAGATGTTTAATTGAGCTGTGTTTTTCCTCAACTGTTCATCTTCCCAACGAGACACCTATTACCTCATCTAGCTGGATAGCATTAGATGCCATGGAGTTGTCAGAGGCCAAAGGTAATTCCCTTCTCATATCTCCTCATGCTAGTCAGCAGTGAAAGGTATGGTGGATATGCAACACTTGACCATTAAGATACCTCTGAGTGACCACCAGGGCAGCCTAGCCTTAAATTCCTCCCTGCCCACACTGAACCTGACACTTGTGAAATAAGACAAAAAAAATCAACACAAGATCAGGTCAGGTTAAAATACCTTACCCCAGAAAAATTTCCATCACAGGTGGGCAACCTCTGGCCCACTGGCATAATCCACCCTGTGCTGAGAAGCTTCTGTGGACCTTCACATTCCCAAGCTCCTCCCCCTTCCCAAGCCCATCCTCTTGTCCTGGAGGCAACCAGAGCTTGGAGCGGAAACAGACAGAGGAATCCCCTGTTATCTCTTATCTAATCTGTGATAAGATATGACAAAGGGATTTCCTTTGAACCACTCCCCCTTCCAATGGGAGGGAAGCAATGTGAAGAGGAATCCAGATCAGAGATAACAAGGAGCTCCTGCATGCCCTGTTCAACTGCACTTTGCTTCTTGCTCCTCCATGCACATGTGGTTGGCAGCACCATCCAACTGTACTTTGCTCACTACCTGTCTTCTCCTCACAAAGAACGTGAAGGATGAGCAAAGCCAGTCTGAGCACTCAGCTGACATCTGCAAGCACTGGGTGCACTTTGCCTGTCTGGCATCTTCACCTAATGGAAGAAAGTAGGGGTGTGCAACGGATCGGATCCGATCCACGATCCGAATCCGATCCGCCCCAAAATCGGGAAAATCCGATCCGATCCGATCCGATCCGATCAACCTCCGATCCGATCCGATCCGATCCGACGAGGTCCGATCCGGATCGGACGCCATTTTGAATGCTTTTTCCCATAGCCAAGTATTGTTTTACAAAAACGCCTATAACTTTTCCATTTTTAAAGATAGAAGGATGAAACTTGGGCACATTATACACTGGTTAGGGATAGTTATCTGTGAGAAATTTCAGAAAGATTGGTGCATGCGTTTTGTGGCAATTAATTGTTTAATAAATACCCAGAAATGCCTATAACTTTGTCATTTTTAAAGTTACAAACATGAAACTTTGCCACATTGTAGGTGGTACCTTGGGACCTATCTGTGAGAAATTTCAGAAACTTAGGTGCTTGCCTTGTGTGGCAATTAATTTTAGAAAAATGGGTAGTAGTGGGGTAAATACATTTACGCCTCCCATTTTTTTATTTTTGAAGATACAAGCAGGAAACTTGGGCACATTACAGGTACCACTTGCCTTGATATGTGTGTGAAATTTCAGAAACATTGGAGCTTGCCTTGTGTGGCAATTAATTTTTGAAACAATGAGGAAAGAAACACCTATAACTTTGTCATTTTTAAAGTTACACACATGAAACTTTGCCACATTGTAGGTGGTACCTTGGGACCTATGTGTGTGAAATTTCAGAAACATAGGTGCTTTCCTTGTGTGGCAATTAATTTTTTAATAAATACCCAGGAGTGCCTATAACTTTGTCATTTGTAAAGTTACACACATGAAACTTTGCCACATTGTAGGCGGTACCTTGGGACCTATGTGTGTGAAATTTCAGAAACGTAGGTGCTTGTATTGTGTGGCAATTAATTTTTGAAACAATGAGGGATTCATTGGACAGCACTTGCCCATAGGGATTCATTGGACAGTACTTGCCCATAGGGATTCATTGGACAGTACTTTCCTATAGGAAATCATTGGAAAGCACTTGCCCATAGAAAATCATTGGAAAGCACTTGCCCATTGAGAAATACAGTTATGCCTCCCACTTTTTTATTTTTGAAGATACAAACAGGAAACTTGGGCACATTGTAGACTGGTTAGGGATAGTTATCTGTGAGAAATTTCAGAAAGATTGGTGCATGCGTTTTGTGGCAATTAATTTTTTAATAAATACCCAGGAATGCCTATAACTTTGTCATTTTTAAAGTTACATACATGAAACTTTGCCACATTGTAGGTGGTACCTTGGGACCTATGTGTGTAAAATTTCAAAAACGTAGGTGCTTGCCTTGTATGGCAATTAATTTTAGAAAAATGGGTAGTAGTGGGGTAAATACATTTACGCCTCCCATTTTTTTATTTTTAAAGATACAAACAGGAAACATGGGCACATTACAGGGAACACTTCACTTGATATGTGTGTAAAATTTCAGAATGATAGGTCCAGGCATTTGGTGGCTACGAATTTTTTAGATTAAAAGTTATTAACCTTTTTTACACAGAGGCTGGGGCTGTCAATTGCACCCTCCCGCCTCCCGGGAAGAAGAAGGAAACACTTTCTCTCATCTCTTTGATCCTTGCACGCTTGGCTGCAACTGAGGTAGTATCCATTACAAAAGGCGAAACAAAGTAGCACTTGGCTCGTGTCTGCTTTGATTGATACTTTCCCTTTTTACTTAAGCAGAACGGCTGAGCCTAGGATCACTCTCTCTCGCTAGGATCGTTACGGGAGACATTTTCTACAGTCTTCAAAGTGGTGTGTGCAGACACCTTGCCACCACATGCCTGGACCTATCATTCTGAAATTTTACACACATATCAAGTGAAGTGTTCCCTGTAATGTGCCCATGTTTCCTGTTTGTATCTTTAAAAATAAAAAAATGGGAGGCGTAAATGTATTTACCCCACTACTACCCATTTTTCTAAAATTAATTGCCATACAAGGCAAGCACCTACGTTTGTGAAATTTTACACACATAGGTCCCAAGGTACCACCTACAATGTGGCAAAGTTTCATGTATGTAACTTTAAAAATGACAAAGTTATAGGCATTCCTGGGTATTTATTAAAAAATTAATTGCCACAAAACGCATGCACCAATCTTTCTGAAATTTCTCACAGATAACTATCCCTAACCAGTCTACAATGTGCCCAAGTTTCCTGTTTGTATCTTCAAAAATAAAAAAGTGGGAGGCATAACTGTATTTCTCAATGGGCAAGTGCTTTCCAATGATTTTCTATGGGCAAGTGCTTTCCAATGATTTCCTATAGGAAAGTACTGTCCAATGAATCCCTATGGGCAAGTACTGTCCAATGAATCCCTATGGGCAAGTGCTGTCCAATGAATCCCTCATTGTTTCAAAAATTAATTGCCACACAATACAAGCACCTACGTTTCTGAAATTTTACACACATAGGTCCCAAGGTACCGCCTACAATGTGGCAAAGTTTCATGTGTGTAACTTTACAAATGACAAAGTTATAGGCATTCCTGGGTATTTATTAAAAAATTAATTGCCACACAAGGCAAGCACCTATGTTTCTGAAATTTCACACACATAGGTCCCAAGGTACCACCTACAATGTGGCAAAGTTTCATGTGTGTAACTTTAAAAATGACAAAGTTATAGGTGTTTCTTTCCTCATTGTTTCAAAAATTAATTGCCACACAAGGCAAGCTCCAATGTTTCTGAAATTTCACACACATATCAAGGCAAGTGGTACCTGTAATGTGCCCAAGTTTCCTGTTTGTATCTTCAAAAATAAAAAAATGGGAGGCATAAATGTATTTACCCCACTACTACCCATTTTTCTAAAATTAATTGCCACATAAGGCAAGCATCTAAGTTTCTGAAATTTCTCACAGATAGGTCCCAAGGTGCCACCTACAATGTGGCAAAGTTTCATGTTTGTAACTTTAAAAATGACAAAGTTATAGGCATTTCTGGGTATTTATTAAACAATTAATTGCCACAAAACGCATGCACCAATCTTTCTGAAATTTCTCACAGATAACTATCCCTAACCAGTGTATAATGTGCCCAAGTGTCATCCTTCTATCTTTAAAAATGAAAAAGTTATAGGCGTTTTTGTAAAACAATACTTGGCTATGGGAAAAAACATTCAAAATGGCGTCCGATCCGGATCGGACATCCGGTCCGATCCGATCCGACCATCCTCCAATCCGATCCGATCCGACCCCCCAGGTCCGATTCCGATCCGCTATCCGATCCGATCCGGGGGGTCAGTGCACATCCCTAGAAGAAAGTGTGGGCAGATAAAGTTGGTCAGGGTGAAAGCCCCACATGCAGTGAAGCCAGTTCTGGCCTGATGTGTAGTTGGATTATCCACCCAGCATGTCAGATGGGGACCATATAATGTCAGGGTGGGTGGCTCCACCCATGAAGTTATTTGGCACGTGGAAGGCTGGAGAGGAGGGTCATCTGACCTCCCCTAGGATTCAATTGCCCTCTCCAGGTTTCCAGAATGTGGAGATGTTTCCAGATGCCAGTTGTGAGAATGAACCCAACTATTCATATCCTCCCTTATGGTTGGCCCTCTGGCACTGCAGAGTATTGTTTGTGCTCCTGTCCTGGCAAAGGGTTGTGACAAATTTGCTTCCATTCACATCTTCAAGCTGTGGGCCAGATCAGCAGCAAGGTAGGAACTCAGCCATTCATGTTTCAGAAATACTGTTTAATTGAAGTTGTAAAGAAGCATAAAAGTATTGTTAAGTTCAATACACAATAATATAGTAAGAGCAGAATCTCTCTCTCTCTCTCTCTCTCTCTCTCTATCTGTCGATCTATCTATCTCTCCTGTTGAGCTAAATTTATCAAGTACAACAATAGGTACATTTCCAATATAAGATACATTATGCATTTCAATTATAGATTTGCATGATTTTGTGTCCTCTGCATGTTTACCCATAAGTAAATCCCAGTTTCAATGGCATTTACTACCAAATTGTTATGCATAGAATTGCAATTCAAATGTAGGTATTTATTTATTTATTTTCCACCACAGGATAACTGTAATCTGAACATGTGTTGAGTATTTCCCAAAGTAATAGGAAGATACCATGTGGATGGGGGTAAAAATGATTGTAGGAGTCTACTCTTATTCCCTGACTTTTAAGGTGGGGATCCCTAGGGAGCAATTTCAGAACACATGTGAATCAAATCATCAAAGCTGAACAACTCTGAATGATGTCATACACTTAAATATTGGCCCCCTTAATTCACAAGTCTTCCCATTCATGTGCACAGTTTTACTATAGTAGTGATCTCTCCTTGTAATTGTGGGGGGGGATCACTCCTCCTCAAACCCACCCTGCTTTAGAAACCTGGTTCAGCTGAGGCTATCTAAGCTTCCCTAGATCCAGGCTCCCAGCAGGCCCTAAAAAGGAAGCAGAAAGACACTACTTGCAGCCTGGTCAACAGCTCCAAAATACTTCAACCCTGTGCTACTTTCTGCTGGTTTTTCCTTGGGTTGCTTTGACCCACTTTGAAACCATACCTGTTGTTTGTCCCACCATTCCCTGTCTGTCCGACCTTAGCTTTCCTGCCTCCAATGATGCCATCTATCTCCTCTTGTCCTGATAATAATGTTTTTGAAGTGCAAATACAGAAAAGTAAAATATTTTTTTCTCTTTTAAACATCTTTGTAGGCATTTATTTAGACAAGGCTTCTGCAAGTAGCTTCAGACATCAGAAAGATTGTAGAATATTCAACACCGATATCTTCTACAACCCTTATTCTTTCACAGTCCATGTCTTCTGTTCCTGGGGCTTTTTAAACTGCAACTTTAACTTTGAGGGGGGAAATCCATTGCTTCAAAACTACCCGCTCTCGGAACTTATATCCAGGTCATTCAGGTAGTACACTGTGTTATCAATAATCACTCAGTTGTGACAATGCGCTACCATTTTAACTGAATCAACAATCCTAGGAAATACTCCCCACCCACCCCGCAACCTTCAGAAACTTAGTGCAATATACAGGGAGCACCATAATCATAGGGATGTGCGAATCATCAAAACTAGAGCTCAACGAGGTTCTCTGAATTAAAACATAAGAGCCATACTGTATCAGACAAGGATCCATCTAGTTCAGGACTCTGTTTACATAGTGGCCAACCAGCTGTTGACCAGGAACTCTCAAGCAGGACATGAATGCAACAGCACCTCCTGCCCATGTCCTCCAGCAACTGCCTTTACTACTGGAGGTAGCACATAGCCTTCAGGACTAGAAGCCATTGATAGACTTGCCCTCCAGGAATTTATCTAACTCCCTTTAAAAGCCACCCAAATTAGCGGCCATTACTACATCTTGTGGTAGCAAATTCCATAGTTTAATAATGTGCTGTGTGAAGAAGTACTTTCTTTTATCTGTCCTGAATCTCCCACCAATCAGCTTCATGGGATCACTCCAAGTTCTAGTATTTTGAAAAAGGGAGAATTCCACCTTGAGCTTTGTTCTGACTCATACCTACATCAGATGGTGAGCTTTGCTTTTCCTTTTCAAATGAAAATTCATGTATATTTTTGTGCACATTTCCCCAATGGATCCACGTTTCTCCCATTGATTAAAGTGAGTTTGTGCACATTTTTCAAATATACACATGTTTTCATGTGAACTTTTCAAATGTGTGTTTTTGTTCTGCGAGTTGCATTGCAAGCTCTGAAATGTACGAAGTTCAACTAGATTGCATTCTTGTCTGCATTCAGTTCCAGGAGATGACAACTGGGTAAATTCTTGGTTAAAATGAACTGAAAGGAATTTCTCATGCATTCCTACCAATAACTTGTTCCCCAGTGCAGCCTTTATTTCCTGAAGCTTAATTACATGATGTAGAAGTAAAGGCCAGGGGGCATACAGTTGCCTTGCTCATGGTGATCACTCTTGTGTGGCCATGCCAGCTCTCTCCTTTGCCATCTATTGCCACTGATTTATTCATTACAAGCAGACATGATTTTGTACATCACCACTCAACCCAATTACAAGGGGCTTATATAAGCATACAAAATTCCATTTTTTTCATGTCATGAATAATTCAGCTCCCATCTCAAATGCGAATACTAATACCAGGTTTACCAGAATTATCTGGAATGCTGTATGAAGACATCATTATTTATTGGGATGATAAACTATATTTATTTGACCAAATGATTAATCAATCTTGATTGGTATCCAGTCATAACCTGATAGTGCAACAAATTTTCACAACTATCTATCTTTCTGTCTCAGTGTGAGAGAGTGAGAGTTAATGTTATCCAATCAGATCACCAAGTGCCAGCCGTGAAACCCCTAAAATAATTTACCTAGTATGCATTTAATACAATGTGAACAGGCACAGCCCATTGTATCTTGCTGCCTCAAGCGAGGTGGCAGTCCTGCAGCTGGTGCATTCACCACCACCTGCCCACTCAGCTGGTCAGCTGCTTGCTCACTTGCTTGACCAACCAGCTCAACTAGCCACCTGCTCCTACCTATCTGGCCACTTCTGCCTTGTGCACATCCATAGGACTCCCATGAAAAGTTGACCAAACTATCGCCAGAGGTCAGACAAGCAATCATAATAGGTCAAGTGACGTCCTAGAGAAGTTAGTTGACCTCTTGAGATAGTTTGGCCAACCCTCATGGGAGCTTCATGGCTGAGGCATAAGATGGGAGCAGCCACCCATGCTAAGAAGAAGAAGCCTGTGGGGTGCTCGGTAGGTTGCTCTAGAGAGCCCCGCCAGTTGCTCTCCTACTGTGGCAAATTCTCCAGACCACTTGCTGGAGGTGGTGGGAAGGCAGGGTTGGATCCTCCTGGCAGGGGGAGGGGGGCAAAGTGCACAATTCCCGCTCTGCTCTTCCCATTCCACTGTTTGATTCAGGTGCACCAGCCTGCATAATTTAGGGCTGGCTCTGAGAATAGCACATGGGTCCTCCAAATGCTAGATGCAGGATTACATTTGTTCCATGCTTTTTTGTGGAGATGAAACTGCCTCACTCTTAATAAGATTTAGCAGGCCCATATGCCTACCTAGAGATGTGGGAAGTGGCACTAGGGGAGGCTATTTTTAACCCTTTCCCCATCTTGCCTTTTCCCTAATCCAAATTCCACCCCATCCCCAAGTTGCTATTTAAAAAGACAAATATCAATGTTGTATCTTTGGGAGAGTGATTTAGATTGAGAAAAGGAAAGGTTAAACCATCATCCAGAATGTCCATCATCAAAATAGCAATGTGGACCTGCTTATATGTGGGGGAAATGCCAGAGATTCTAATCATGATCTGCAGTGCAATCACATTGCTACTTGTTTCAGATGCTGTTACCTTCTGTCTAGTATTTGATCTTTTTTATTTCTGTTTAGGTATAGATACTTCTTGTCAGCTATAGCATGTCACTCAGTTGTGGATATTTCATACCTTATTAGAGTATCCATCTCCTCCTTATTATTAGAGGTGATTCACTTGTTTGTCTATCTGTCTATTTCAAACATCTGAACATCAAGAAAGTTCTTATAAAAAGGAAATAGTTGGACAGAAATGGAATCATTATGTTTCACATTCCCATACTGAATAAACAAGACCCAGTTCTGTTCAAATGTATCATCTTACTGATATCATGCCTTATTCCTTCCAAGATTTAAAATAAATAAATAAATAAATAAACCATTTCTGCTATTTGCCATATTTTAAGATATCCATCAATTGAAGGACATTCCTTATTCTTCCTTCTTGCTGCTGTATGGATTCTTGCAGCACAGAATGGGATGGATTCAGGATCTGTCTTCCATTGATGGGAGGGCTGCAGTAACTGAAGGCCCCCCTGCCTGATCATTGGAAGATTCCCCCTTTCCCCCTGCATCACAGTTCAGCAGCATCCCCAGACCATCTGTGTGATGTTTTCAAAGTGCTGGAGGTGCTGTTATGGAGAGGAGGGGGCACAGAAGTCTGCTTCCACCAAACCAGATGAACATGTCTAAATCTGGGTCCAACCCAACAAATTTGTCACTACTAATCCTTAATAAACTGTAGAAATCAAAAGTCTTTTCATCTGAACCAAAGATGACCCAGCACACATATCTATTAATTGTCTTCACTGATTTAAATATATTGTTCTACGTCTGCATCAATCTAGACAATACATTTATGGGGGAGGTCGGTTGACATATCTTCCATACTGGTCAAAATCAACGTCGGTCCAAGATTTGGGGCAGAAGTTACTTTCCTGAAAATGAAGCTTACCTCATAAGTGCTTGTGATCCCAGATTTGTAGAACACAGGTAGGAAAAGTTCTGAAGTAAAAAGGATGACAAATGTATAAGCCATGAAGAACAGAACGAAGGAGGACCCATAACGATACACCTCAGCTGGGGTGCCCAGCACAGTCACGGCTGACATGAAACTAGCTGTGAGGGACAGGGCTACTGGTCCACAAGTCATCTGTCTGCCACCAACTAGAAAGTTCGCGGAACTTGTTTTTTTCCTCTCTTTAAGTGCAAAAAAGACTCCAATGCCAGAAGAAATGAGGAAGAGTGCCGCAAAGACAGCATAGTCCCAGGAGACAAAATTTTTAACATCCGGAGCGACGAAGCTGGTCATTGTGCTAACTGGTGGGCCTCTAATCAATTTGGTTTGTTCCTTTGCTTATATAAGAAACTAATTCTTCAAAGCAAGAAAAGAACTACCTCTCCATGGTTGAGCCAATTATGTATTTAAAATCACAGATGCAATCCATGATTCAGCAGGAGCGTCAGATTTAGTTCATTCCAGGGTCATGCTGCAGGAATTATTGTGCAGGTCAAATTAAAAGGACGTAGCTGGTACTTTCAGTGCTCCTGCTGTTAAACAGTGGGAAGAAAGAGGGATTCCAGAGAGCAAACACCCTTTTTTTATCTGACAAGCATTTCATTTATGGTTAAACATTACTTTAACACATCGATTCACTACATGCTGATTGGTCATTATTTTACATAATAAAATAGAAACCATAGAGTTGTCAGCTTACAAGCTCATTGGTCTATGACAAGCTTTGTCAGCTTTGCAACAATACAAAAGCCCTTGGCTTTAAAATCCATAAAATTTTGATTAAATATGACTTCAGATCTTGAGTTGCTCCTCTGTGAATAGGATGGCTCCTTCTGTTCACAGAAGGCACTCAAATTCAGTAGAGGCTTCCACTGGTGGAAAGTGGAGGTGGCAATTTTTGCTAGTTCTACCATCCATGTCATTCCTGAGGGATCCCCAATCCTTCAGAGAAGATGGGGGGCACAGTGGGCTGCAGGGGAAAGGGAAAAAAGCAAAAAGATGCCTCTACTCTTTTTACTAGCGGGAATATCCTGTGAGTTGAATTCTGCTCATGGGAACTTGGGATCCAAACCATTAATTTTAAATGTGGCATATAATGTCAGTAATGTGTTCACCTATTTCAGGGGTGGGTAATCTGAAGTTCTCCCAATGTTTCAGCCTACAACCCCCATCAGACCTAGCCAGCTTAGTCAATGGTGAGTGATGACGGGAGCTGTAGGCCACAAGTAGTCCACCCCTGACTTATTTGATGGGAGTGTGTTAGTTTAAGTCATTTTAGGCTAACCCTAACCCAATCACTACTTTTGCAAGGGAAAGCAGGTTTGGGAAGAGGATTTGAAGTAGAGAAGTGGTGGATGGGAAGAGGGAATATGTAACTCTTTCCCCACCTATCACTTCTCTCCTCCAAATCACACCCTTTAGCAACTCCTTCCACCTGCCACTTTTCCACTCAAATCCATCTCCTGTTTTCCCTTGACTTCTCTTTTTGCATGCTGCATGTAAGTAATTTGTAAGGCCATTTGCTGTGCACCTATCATATGCCAGCAATGAATGGGTTTATACACAGTGAGACCAATTCAAATGTTCTTCGGAACATGGATAGTGGAGCAAGTGGGATTCCACCCACTGCCCTGCCCTCTATATATGTTCAAAAGAAAGTCTGAAAGAGCCAATGCACTTACAATGTCTGTGTGCAGTTTATGAGCCTATCTACACCAAGCAGGATACAACACTTTGAAAACATTTTAAAAACTATCTATGGAGTGTGTCGTGGGCCCCAACAGTTGTCACGCCTGTTATAAACCGTTTTAAACCGTTTTAAAGCAGTAGTGTAGATAGGCTCTGTGTCCATGCATTTCAAGACCATTGACTAGGGAGGGTTCACAATCATGTGGACAGAACCTACAGTTTGTGTCTGTGTTGGCTCATTCAGATCTCCTGTCAAACACATGTAAGGATGAGACCAGTAGCAAAATCTTGTGATCTCCTACTCACCCCTCTGCATATATTCAGATGGATATCTGAAAGGGACTTTGCTTTCCAGCATCTCACATATGAAAACAGGAACACCTGATTACACATTGCTATAGGCCAGCAGTGATGAACCCTTTTGGCATGGGGGGGCCAAATTCCAATTTTGGAAGGGTCTCTGGGGTTGCATTTCAGCAGTGGGTGGGGCTAACGGCACAGGGCAGGGAAAGAAAAGTGGGTAGGGCTAAATGTAATTCTTATCAGGGTGGACATTTACCTACCAAGGGTACTAAACCCAGTTTAGTTCTATGCATATCTACTCAGGAGTAAACCACATTGCAACAGTTTTGAGGCATGAAAAGGACCTGGGATGTTTTACTCATTCGTGTCTTTATTTGTAATCCTGTGATCTTCCTACTGCAGTCTGAAGTACTACAGCTAAGAAAAGAGGAAGAATGCTGAAGAAATCTGCCACAAACTCAAATGAGGCTGGATTCCAAAGACTCTGACCTCCTTAGTTGTCAGCGGGCCGGCCACGCTCACCTCAGCATCTCCAATCATGGGGAAATTACTAGGGATGTGCACTGGATCGGACCCGATCCACGATCCGAGTCCGGTCCAGTGGGAAATCGGATAAATTATCCGATTTCCGATCCCGCAGCTGGATCGGCCGATCCAATCCGAACCGGTCCGAAAAAGCTCCGAACCGGTTCGGCGGATCGGCGGATCGGCGGGCGCCCACTGGCGCCCACCGCCGCTTCCATTGGCGGGCGCCAGCGGGCGCCCGCCGATGAAAGTGGACAGCGGGGGGGGGAGGAGGGGGGCACTTACCTTCTCGGCCCGGTGGCTCCCGTCCGGCGCCGGCGCCTACTACTACTAGCAGGCTCCGCGGCCTGCTCTAGGGTGGCGCGCCGGGTGATGTCATCACCCGGCGCGCTACTCTAGAGCAGGCCGCGGAGCCTGCTGGTAGTAGTAGGCGCCGGCGCCGGACGGGAGCCACCGGGCCGGGAAGGTAAGGAGGGGGTGCGTGGAGGGGAGGAGGGGGCGCGCGGAGGGGGGAGGGGGGCCCTTACCTGCACGGCCCGGCGGCTCCCGTCCGGCGCCGGCGCCTACTACTCCCAGCAGGCTCCGCGGCCTGCTCTAGGGTGGCGCGCCGGGTGATGTCATCACCCGGCGCGCTACTCTAGAGCAGGCCGCGGAGCCTGCTGGAAGTAGTAGGCGCCAGCGCCGGACGGGAGCCGCCGGGCCGGGAAGGTAAGGAGGGGGTGCGTGGAGGGGAGGAGGGGGCGCGCGGAGGGGGGAGGGGGGAGGGGGGCCCTTACCTGCCCGGCCCGGCGGCTCCCGTCCGGCGCCTGCGCCTACTACTCCCAGCAGGCTCCGCGGCCTGCTCTAGGATGGCGTGCCGGGTGATGTCATCACCCGGCGCGCTACTCGAGAGTAGGCCGCGGAGCCCGCTGGTAGTAGCCGCCGGCGCCGGATGGGCCGAGAAGGTAAGCAGTGGCGGGGAAGGGGGCTTACCCCCCCCCCGAGCCGTCCGCTTCTATCCGCTGGCGCCCGCGGGCGCCAGCGGATGGAAGCGGGCGGCCCCAGGGGGGGTAGGGAGCGCGGGGGAGGGGGTTTACCTGCCGGGGCCGTCCACAGCGGACGGCCCCGGGGGGGGAGGGAGTTAGGCCTCCCCTTACCCACCCGCCGCCATTTTTTCCTCATAGACTTGCATTGCAATGCAAGTCTATGGGGAAAAAAATGGCGGCCGATCCAAAAATGTACGATTTTTGGGTCGGGATCGGACTCGATCCGGTCCGGGGGGCCTCCGATTTTGTCCGAACCGGTCCGGGACAAAATTGGAGGTCCCGATCCGGGTCCCGATCCGATCCGGGGGGTCCGTGCACACCCCTAGAAATTACAGCCATGAATGGCGTATTTACACCATTTGCAGCCATAAAGCACTTACTTATATGTAAATACAACTGTAAATGGCTGCAATTTATATAAGTGATTTATGGCCGCAAATGGCATAAAATATTTGTTTGTTTGTTTGTTTGTTTGTTAAAATGTTTATATCCCGCCCTATATCACAAGGATCTCAGGGTGGCGTACAGATAAATTCATACATATAAAATAGAATAAATATACAATTATATACAAATATACAATTAAACAAATTAAATCATTAATATATTAAACCAATATGAAATTTTAAAACAGTAAAATCCAATTAAAACAAGACAGTGTGCAGACAGTGCAGCCATGTCTTAACCTGGCGCCAAAATTAAGCCAGTACCGGCACCGGTTGGGCCTCCAGGGGAAGGGCATTCCACAGCCAGGGTGCCACAACAGAGAAAGCCCTCTCCCTTGTCCCACCATAGCATAATGCGTTGGCGGGGCACAGAGAAGGGCTCCTTTAACAGATCTCAGGTTGGCAGATATAGGGAGAGTTACTCCTTCTAATATCAAGTCCCAAGCCGTTTAGGGTTTTAAACGTCATTACCGACACCTTGAATTCTGACCAGAAACATATTGGCAGCCAGTGCAATTCCTTTAAGACCGGTGTTATATGGTATCTATGAGATGTTCTAGTCAGCAATCTAGCTGCTGCATTTTGTACTAGCTGCAGCTTCCGAGTCGTCTTCAAAGGCAGCCCCACGTAGAGTGCATTGCAGTAGTCTAATCGGGAAGTTACTAGTGCATGTATTACTGTGGCTAGATTATCCCTGTCCAGGAAAGGCCGTAGCTGGCGGATCAGCCAAAGCTGATCCCAAGTATTCCAGGCCATGGAGTCTACCTAGGCCTCCAGTGACAAGGATGGATCTAGGAGTACTCCCAAGCTATGCACCTGCTCTTTCAGAGGGAGTGCAACCCCATCCAGAACAGGTTGCTTACCCAATTCCCAGACTCGGGAACCATCAACCAACAGAGCTTCCATCTTATCAGGATTCAGCTTCAGTTTATTAGCCCTCATCCAGCCCATTATATCCTCCAGGCACTGGCCCTGCACTTTCACCACCCCAGCTGACTCCAACGACAAGGAGAAATAGAGCTGAGTATCACTGATGGCACCCTACCCAAAAACCCCTAATGACCTCTCCCAACGGCTTCATATAGATGTTGATTAGCATGGGGGATAGAATAGAGCCCTGTGGCATCCCACAGCTCAATAGCCATGGGGTGGAACAGGAATCCCCCAATAACACTCTCTGGAATCGGCCCTGCAAGTAAGAGCAGAACCTACTTGCCTCCTATTCCCATATCACAGAGGTGATCCAGTAAGATACCATGATCAATGGTATCAAAAGCCGCTGAGAAATCCAGGAAGATCATAGGATAGCACTCCCCCTGTCTTTCAAACAGAGCAGGTCATCAGTCAGAGCAACCAAGGCTGTTTCAATGCTGTGCCCTGGCCTGAAACCAGACTGAAATGGGTCCAGATAATCCGTTTCTTCCAAGAGCGTCTGAAGCTGCCCGGCCACCACACACTCAAGCACCTTGCCCAAAAAGGGGATATTAGCGATGGGATGGTAGTTCTCACATACCTGTGGATCCAGGGAGGTCCTCTTCAGGATAGGGTGCACTACAGCCCCTGTCAAGGCAGCAGGCACCACGCCCTGATAGAGTGAAGCATTTACCACCCCCTGGACCCATCCAATCAATCCACCTCTGCTAGATCATATTAGCCAAGATGGGAAAGGGTCAAACTTATAAGTGGTGGGACAGACTGATTCAAGCATCTTGTCCACATCATCAGGCTGCAACAACTGGAACTGATCCCAGCACTGGACACCTTCCCAGGCTCCACGATAACTGTGGCATCAAGTTCAGAGCGAATAGCAACTTTCTCCTTGAAGTGCCTAGAAAATTTATTACAGCAGATGGCCGAGCGTTCCAATCCCGGTTTATCTAAACCTGAGCCTGGTCCTGGGAGGCTTTTAACCACTCAAAATATTTCTGCTGGGCGACATTTCAAGGATGAGATAACAGATACAAAGTAGGTTTTTTTTGCCATCCTCACTGCCATCCTCATAATAGGCACACTGAAGAGTTTTTGCTAATCTTTGGTCATATTCACTCTGAGACCTGCGCCACCTGCACTCTAGCCTTCAACCAGCCTTTCATTGCCCGCAGATCTTCTGTAAACCAAGGGGAGTTACGGGTTCGACAGCACTGGAGTGGGTGCTTGGGAGCAATTGTATCAATGGCCTTTCCCATCTCACCATTCCATAGTGAGACCAAGGCCTCGACCGAATTGCCAGCTCTATCAGCCGAAAAATCCCCCAGAGCATTCAGGAATCCTTTGGATTACATAAGTCTCTAAGGGCGGACCATCTTAAACAGTCCCCCACCCCTGCAGGTGTTGTGCATCAGCTAAGGGATCAACCAGAGATAAGGAACAGCTGAGCCTGGAAGTGCTGGGGGAGTGGTGCTTCATGAAAGCAGGCAGCGACCGGCTGAATCCAATGCAGCTGACAGCAACTGCTAATTAGTCTACTCTCTATAAAAGTCTGGCCAACAATCAGTCAGATTGTTGGTAACAACTTTCATGTCTAGTGCCTTGCCTTGCCTTGCCTTGCCTTGCCTTGCCTTGCCTTGCCTTGCCTTGCCTTGCCTTGCCTTGCCTTGCCTTGCCTTGCCTTGCCTTGCCTTGCCTTGCCTTGCCTTGCCTTGCCTTGCCTTGCCTTGCCTTGCCTTGCCTTGCCTTGCCTTGCCTTGCCTTGCCTTGCCTTGCCTTGCCTTGCCTTGCCTTGCCTTGCCTTGCCTTGCCTTGCCTTGCCCTGCCCTGCCTTGCCCTGCCTTGCCCTGCCCTGCCCTGCCCTGCCCTGCCCTGCCCTGCCCTGCCCTGCCCTGCCCTGCCCTGCCCTGCCCTGCCCTGCCCTGCCCTGCCCTGCCCTGCCCTGCCCTGCCCTGCCCTGCCCTGCCCTGCCCTGCCCTGCCCTGCCCTGCCCTGCCCTGCCCTGCCCTGCCCACCTTCGTGTTTCTTGCCTGGGCTTGTTTTGACCTTGGACCAGATCCTGACCATTCTTCAGCGCTTCCCTGTAACCTCATTATTGCCTGGATGTATCCTGAACCTTTGAACTGGACTTCTGATGACTCTTCAATGTTTTGCGATTCCAATATTGTTACAACTTGGCTCAGACGGAATCTTTAGGCTCTCATCATGGACTGATTTATGGACGCTTATCTCTGTTTCTCAAGTTACACCTCTTAATTTATGACAGCAGGGAGGATCTGCTACTGACAATACAAATTTCACAAGGAAATGATATGTCCATGACAACAGTATTACCCAGAGGACCTTCTCTTCTGCCACTCCCAGACTGTGGAATGGCCTGCCAGAGGAGACTCGTCAACTTAACAGTCTTTTAGAATTTAAGAAAGCTATAAAGATGAATCTCTTCCAGCAGGCATATCCAGTGGAATTTTTTGATTTTTTAGGATGTTTTATTGCTATTTTAATAATGTGTACCATGTTTTAATCAGTTTCATGTATTTTTTATTTACTGTTGTTTCCCACCTCGATCCAAATGGAGATGTGAGTAAGAAATAAAATTATTATTATTATTATTATTATTATTATTATTATTATTATTAAAAATGATGGAGCTGTAAGCATTTATGTTAATTCCCATTGACTATAAAGTAGAGCTGCCCTTTGGGTGGGGGAGGATGGGGGAAATCCAGATTTTTCTTCAAATTTCATCATTTCCCTCCCTTCCCGGATTTATTACCCAAAATCCTGACATGTCCTGGTTTTTCCTGATATAATGTACCATTTATGGCTCAAATTTTCCCACTATAGGCTAATAGCGGCCAACATTAACCTATCACATCGTTTAGAAACACATAGAGCCATTCCGCAAACTCCAGCAGATGCAGCAGGACTCCTGGGAAATCCATGGGGCCCTAAGCAACCCAGATTTCCCTGAGGCAGATTCCCTCCCCCCTCCCCTCCCCAACCCACACTGGATGTCAGGGAGTTTGCCCATCCTAGAAATGAGTTCACTAGCAAATAGAGAAATAGATCTATCATGGATGGCCTTGTGTCCAGCTTTGCTGAGGCCAGGCTTCTACTTAAAGAACTATCAGGGGACTGCCCTCTGAAAGTGTTCTCTGCTTGGAGGACTGTCCAATCCTAGTCTAGTTTAAAGATAAGCAATGAAAGGAAAACAGGTATCTTTCTGTTGCCCATCATCAGTTACCACTTGGACAGCAGAATAAGCAATCACAGACTTTCCCACTATGTTGAGATGTATTGTATAAGAATGTATGAGAAATTCATTTCAGTTCATTCTTGACTAGTATTTGTTCAGTTCGCACCTTCTGGAACTTAGCACAGGCCTGAACACATTCTGCAGCTGACATCTGTACATTCCTGAGCTTGCAATGCAATTTGTGGAACATAAAAAATGCACTAAAAAATGCATAAATTTGAAAAATGTGTGAAAACTGTGTACTTTTGAAAAAATGTTCAAATTAAAGAAAAATGCAGGCATTTAGAAAAATGTGAAGAACTGATGCATACATCTGGGGAAATGTGAATGAAAAATACACACAAATTTTCATACAAAATGGGGAGGAAAGCTTGCAATCTGATATGTAATCAAGTCAGAACAGATTTTGAGGTAGAATTCAGAAAACCTTGACAAGCTTGAGTTTGCTGATTCACACATCCTTAACTATATTTCTATTGAAATTATAGTAATTGTTTCTTAAATTTCATCTATATGCAAAAATTAGCCTGTATTAATGTAAACAGTGTTGTGCTGAGAATTATTAAATGAAGGTAAAACCTATCAGCTCAATAAATGTTTGAAACTTTTACATGGGCATTTAATTTCATGGAACAGAAACTAGTTTGATTTTGTTATTTTTTTCCCTTTGGTCCAGCATCTGCCTCAGTTATATTTTAATTTCCAAGGGTGCAAAGTTCATCAGCTACACCAGCAGAAAATAGTAAGAATGGAATTAGCTGAATTGGCTTTAAGATTTTCCCCAGTGTTAATATTAAATCTAAAAGTATGATGAATATCTAATAGATAAATATGATAGTAGTAATGCCATACCATTACATCAAAAATATATTCAGGTCAATTACCAATTGGGATTTGTGACAGAACATTAACGTCATAATCCATACATGGAGTTCTGTTCTTGAACAGCCCACTGAGCACAGTACAACTAAGCAGATTGTCATTATAACTAAGCAGATTGTCAGTACAACTAAGCAGATACCTTTTCATCTTAATTCAGAATTCTTATCATGAAGATGACCTATTAAAGAGTAAATTTATCTGTGGTCTTTGGGTTCATTAAAAATTACTTCTGCTAATACCAAACTCAGGTAGTAAGTGCCAACAGAAACTAAGCCAAACCAGGGTGATTGAAAAACAAGAGGGAGGTATAAGGGAATCCTAAATATAACAGAAGTACAAAAGTCCTTTTAAGAATCTTAAGGAGGCAAAAAAAAAAAAAAAAACCCATTGAACAGTCTGACAGAGACTGAGCATGGTCAGCAGCCTTGGGGTGTTGGAAAAATAGAACACTGAAGGAGGGGAAAATGGAAAAGAGAATCCTAGAGAAGAGTGTGACTGGCTGACTGACTTGAACCTTGGCCTAGTCCACACCAAGCAGGATATAGCACTATGAAAGTGGTATATGCGTAAAAGGCAGGAGCCACACTCCTACTTTATAGAGGTACTGAAGTGCACTGACAATTGTTGGGGCCCATTGACCCATACCATATGCCGCTTTCATAGTGCTACATCCTGCTTGGTGTGGATTAGGCCCTTGGACAGGATCACTCATGTTAGAAGGTGAGGATACACTGCAACATTTAGCAGGTTCCTTGTGTACAGTTCATACAATATTTTTATTGCATTTTTGTCCTTTTTTGTTTAAAATAATATAATATAAAAAGGGTAAAGGGGGGAGGTGGAGAATTAAAGTGAAAGGAACACTGCTCACAAGGAATAATGAAAAATAGGGATGGACAAATTTGTCAATCCTAGCTTCTTTTCGTTTTTCAACTTTCTAATCTTGAATTCATTCCATCTCATTTTTGTGTCAGTTCATGATTTTAAAAAATAAATAAATCATGGAGGCCTTTTTCTGCACATTTCTCCTAATATAAGCATTTTATATACAAGTTTGCCTAATACACACATTTTTGCAGTCACTTCTCCACTTTCGTACACTTTTTTCACTAACATACACATTTTTGTGCACACATTTCCATAATATCCACAACTGTGCATGTACTTTTTGTTCAGAGAACTACATCGGGACAATTGGGAATTGAAGTATAATAACATTCCCGTCTGCATAGCGGAAGTGCACATTTGGTAACTTCTTATCAAAATGCAAATCCAACAAAATTCTCCCTCATTCTTAGTGAAAAAGCCCTACTGAAAACAGTCTTCCCCAACCTCATGCTATCCAGACTTGCTGGCTAGGACTGGTGGTGGCCAAAACATCTGGAGGCTGCGAGTTTCCCATGCCTGGTATGTGAGTGTATTCCATGTTGGTACACCCAATGAAATGAATTGGACTTAAGTTAGTCATGCTAATTTAATTCCCATTCATTTCAATGGGTCTACTCTAAGCAGGACTAACATTGGATACAACCCAAGGAGTTTTCATAAGTTCATTTTTGGAATTCCAAAATTCAAAGCACAAATAGGAAATTGTTACAGTATGATTCCCTATGTTAAAGAGGACTAGGCCATGAAAGGAGCATGGTATTTATTTTGTAGATAGATAACTTTATTTGCATATGGCCAATGGCCTTTACAATTTTACACATCAAAACATCCATACCACCCTCCTACCACTATACCCCAGGCATTTTCCATTCTGGGCTCTAAGTAACAGGCATTCCCACCGATTTGGCTGTTATGTTAACTCATCCCCTTTACACTCTATACCGTTTTGTAACAGAAAATTTCGGCGGGTTTTTTGAGCTGCTAATGCGAAATTGGCCACTAATCTTGAGTTTGCTGCATTATAGTCTGCTAGTAGGTCCAGGATGAGGTCCTTTGGTGTCAGACCCCTTCTTTCCTTCAGGACCTCTTTTAAAAATGCTCCCTTGCTCCTTGATATAGAGGGCAGTTCAACAGATAATGGGCTAAGTCTTCAACCTCCTCCGACCCACAAATACAAATCCGTTGCCCAAATGGTATCCCTTTATAATTTCCCTCCAAGTATTCCGTCGGCATTGTTTGGAACCAAAGGGCAGTGAATGCTTTCCTCAACATCGGGAATGTTAAATCCTGCAAATAATGTGCCCGATATTGTTCCCCCTTTATTTGGCTAAACCATGGTGAAAAGGCCTGTCGCTGACTGGTTTGTACATTACCAAGGGTATCAACCTCAAAAATTCTATTTCTAATATCCATGTTATCACCCGCTAGCAGGTCTCGGTCCTCCGTAAAGTAGAGTTGCGACAACTCCCTCCAACTTCGGGCCCACCCTCCTTTCACAGACTGCTCAGCGAAATATAGTCTAGGTAAACTATTTTCTTCCCTACTTATTAGGTTTTTCCCATATAGAATAATTTTCTTATGTATTCTAGCCTTAATGGAGTGGAGATCCACTTCCATCCTTAAGAGGGCAGACGGCACCCCAACAGGAAGTGCCAATAGCTCTTTCAGGACTTTGTTTTGTATTGTCTCCGTAGCTGTTGCAAACCCCACTCCCCACAGCTCAGCCCCATAGAGTAATTGCAGGAGAACTTTAGCAACATATAGCTTCAGGGTGGGAGCTACTCTTGAGCCACCTTTTTGTCTTCCAAAAGCTAATATGGCTTTTGCTGTTCTCCCAGCTGCCAACTTCATTGTATTAATATGCGTTTTCCAGCCACCATTATAAGAAAAATACACCCCAAGATATTTAAAACTTGCACACTGGGCAATTTGCTTTCCATCCAGCCACCACCTATGAACTCTCTTCCTCCTTGAAAAAACCACCACTTTTGTTTTGGAGTGGTTTATCACTAGTTTTTCTTCTTTGCAAATCTCACCCAATCTTCTTAAAAGTCTCCTTAGTCCCACTTGGGTAATAGATAATAGGGCCATATCATCGGCATACAGATGTATTTTCCTTAAGCCGACCGCCGGAGGAAAACAATCCTGTGCCGTAAGATCCTCTACTAAGTTGTTAATATAGTAATTAAACAGAAAGGGAGCCAAAAGGCATCCCTGTCTGACTCCTCTTCTAACGTCAATTTTCTCTGTCAACATACCCTCCAACCCTATTCTCACTCTTGAATCAGTATGCAGGTGGAGTTTCTGGATCAAACATAGCAAACGTCTGTCTAAATTTGAGAGGGCTAATTTTTCCCATAATCAGGTTCTGTCCACTAGGTCAAAGGCTGAGGCAAAGTCAATAAAGGCCACATATAGGCTTTTACCTGATTGCCTACTATAGTTTTGGATCAAATGATTAAGAACAAAACATTGATCTATAGTATTTCTCCCTTGACGAAACCCAGCCTGTTCGTTAGCTAGAATATTGTTTTCCTCAGCCCATGCTAAAAACTTGTCTAGGAGGAATCTGCCATACAGTTTTGATGTAACATCTAATAGGCTTATAGGCCTATAGCTTTTGGGCTCGGTTTTCTCTCCCTTTTTATAAAGTGGAACTATTATACTCGACTGCCATCCCTCCAGCATGTTTCCCGTCAAATTTATATGCGTAAACAATTTTGCCAGGATTGTTGTCCACCAGTTTGGGTTTTCTTTAAATAGCTCTGGAGGGAGCATGTCTTCTCCCAGTGCTTTCCCTCCTTTTAACTCTTTATTAATCCACTGCTTTCTTTTGCTGTCACTTCCGGCCAGACTGGGAGATCTATGTTTGCCTGATCGGGTTCTATTTGGTCTGGTCCAGTAAAGATGTTCTCAAAGTACGCTTGCCAGGTTGCTGCTTGAATTTGCATTTCCCTTTGGATCTTAGAGGCCTGCAGGCTAAAGTTCACTGCCTGCCCTAATTCCTCCCACTTTTTACTAATATAATCTGACTTTTCCCCCCTTAATAATGCCCTATATGCCGATCTTTTCTCAATCAACATTTTTACTGGGGTATTTGTTTTTTCTCTCCTGACGTTTCTACTTAACCTCATTAGATCTTTCTTTGCCTTTCTACATTCTTTGTCGAACCACCCGTTACTTCGCTCTCTATTGATCTCAAAGGAACCCGATTGTACAAAGTAAGGTTTCAACACATCTATAATTCTCTGATATCCCTCCATAGTTTCTACTGTCTCTTCCATTATTTTTCCTTTAAGAGCCATCAGAGAGGGTCCATGCAATAAATCTGAGGTCTTTGCCCGAAGTGATTCAGACCATTTAATCCGTCTATTGCCGGTGGGAACCAGTTCAACTGGATAGGATCTTTTTTCCATACTATACATCCCCTTTACATACATAACTAGTTTAATGGGGTAATGATCGCTCTCGGGTCTATTTTCCACAGAGAGACATTTGACATTACTCAGCATAATGGTGGATATTAAAAAATAATCGACTACACTGCCCCCCCTCCGGGAGAAATATGTGTAGTACCCATTGGACTCATCTACTATACTGCCATTCAATATCATCAATAGATGTTTATAAGCCAGCATTATCAGTTTTTTCCCATTGTTATTATTTTTTTTAATCACAGGAAACTCTTTCTAATAACACACCATCCTTGAAATAAACTGCTAACTGCTTTTGTAACTCGCTGTTTGATGGACCTAACCGCGCGTTTAGATCCCCCACCTATGACTATCTGGGGATTCTCACACTTTGATTCAATTTCCCCTAGCACTGTCTCTAATGTTGTCCAAATAGGTGAGTCTGCCCAATTTCCCGGAGGAATGTACATATTAATACAATGAAGTACAGTACCATTTTTAAAAATTATCTTAACTATAAGCACCCCATCGTGGAATTGCATTTCCACCATCTGCGAGACATTTTCCAACTCAACTGAGATAAGAATTGCCAGACCTCCACCCGCGCGTCCAAATTTTTTGCGCCTTGTTGCAGCTTTAGCAAAAACTCTATAGCCCTGAAGCTAAAGTGTCGAATCTTCCTCCATCCAGGTCTCTTGCAAAAAAATTATACCGAACTGCTGCATATACGCTTTCAAGTCCTTATCTGCCAACTTGCCTGACCACCCTGCTATATTCCATGAGACTATAGTTATTAACATGGTTTTTAAATCCTCTGAGGCACCTCTTAGTCAGCGGTTTTGTATACCAACATCCTTCCTTTCTACCTCCCTTATCTGCTTGGGTGGGCCTTTATTTATGCTATTTTTACACAACTCCCAATGCGTATTTCCTGCTGTATCATGTTCAATTTCCTCCTTCCACAGTGCAAACAAGATTTCTTCAAGTTGGTCTAATTCTCCTAGGATGATTTCCTGGGCTTCATCACTCATTTGGGTGAACTGTGCTATTTTATCCACTTCCTCCGTCGGTAACTGAGCTGCCAGCTCTGACATTTCTTCTGAGAGCTTTGGACTTTCCCACTCGGTGGCTAATCCCATACACTGCCCCTTAGTTCTTTTGCTCCAGTACAGGGCCCTCACTACTTCCTTTAGCATACTTAAATTAAACAATATTTCTTCTTGTTCTGGGCGTTGTATTATATGGAAGTGCTTTACTAGTTCAGTCACCTCATCTCCTTTCAGACCCATGCCTGCCGCATTCCCTATCCGGGCATAATTATCCCCTTGATCATTTCCAAATGACTCTGTCTGATTCTTTGCTTTACCAAAATTAGGGCCTATGGTCTTTGTTGGATTGCCTTCTATTTCCCTTACACCATTTTTATGTCTCATATTCTCCATCCTTTCTAAACTAGACTTCATTGCATGATTTTTAATACTTTGACCCAGGTCCGTCCCTACCCTTACCACTTTCTTTCCCTTACAGGGTTTGCCCATTAGCAGGAAAATATTAAGTTGCCTGAACTGTCTAGATAGCCCCACATTTCTACTCTCCAAGATCTCTCTACCTCTCAGGATATAGTTAATGCTAAACAGCTCCGCAAATGTGACCAATAGTCGTACACCTGAGCGATATGAGCCCACAGACTCCACTTCAGTTATATCCATTGGTCTAAGCAGGTTAAACCCTAGTTGCTGTAAGAAGTAACAAAATTGATCATTTTTATTTATATGCGCATGGCACGCTGCGCACTTGGGGACATTTGAGAAAACTAACTGTCTCCTCATTAATGTTATCATATACTGCTCAGTTCTTCGCCCCTCTTCTTTCTTAGGTGTTTTTTGCCTATCCCCCACCCTATCTACTTTGGGATCCACTTGGGGTATTTTATTTTGGGTTGCTTTGATTTCATCCTTTTGGCCATCCGCATACTTTCCTTTCCCTTTTAACTCCTTTCTGTGATTACCTAACTTGCTGTTTCTCTGAATTTCTTGCATATCATCTAATATTTTAAAGAGAGGGGCATAATTCAGCCCTTTAAGTTTCTTCTTGCCCTTTTCTCTCTTCTGTGTCGCTTTCCCTAAATCGCTAGTTATGTTATACTTTAGACCTATTTTTTTCCTTCCCCGATTCTTCCCTTCTATAGGTTTTCCCCCCCCCCAGCCTTTTGTTTCCTCCGCTTCCGACTATTCCCATTCCCCACTTTATCATCCCTACTAATCCTCTCCTCCTGTACCTCCAGGGCCTCTGCCAACACATTTATATGGGGGAGCAGGGGGGCAATTTCATTTAGACACGTGGGCTCTTTATCCACTGAAATCTCCAAGCTGGTGAACCTTTCCTCCGTTTCCCTCAGCCCTCGTTCCTTTCTAGCAACTGATATTTCTGCATTGATCAGCTCGGTCAACACCCCAGTTTGTGCCTTCAGTCCTATTATATCCTGTTTTAAATTTTTAATCTTGTTAAAGGTTTTAATAAAGGATTCCATGTTCAAAAAGCAGTAGTTGGATAGTAATTCTGGGATATTTCCGTTGAGCATACTCTCTCCTTCGGAGTGCCACATTTCTTCCTTTTCCTCTCCACCACTTGCTGTTTTGCTTTTAAATGCCTCTGTTATATCATTTTGTGGACCCCTTCTACAAAAGAAAGGGCCATCCTGCCTTCCCTCACTTTTGGCATAGCTGCGACCTTCTACCATCTCGAGTTGTTGTACTTGCTTTATATGTTTACACTCTTCTTGCGGGTATGTGGGAGCTTGACTACCACCCCGTGGTTCGGTTGCCCTACTTATTGAAGGACACTTTGTGCTTGGATAGGGCCAAATATGATTGGCCCCCAGCCCCCAATTCCCAGCCATTAGATTTTCCGCGTGCTCTATTTCGCTAGCTAAATTGATCCCTTCCTTTCCCACTGTCATCTCCATTTTATCCCAGACACTGTCTATTGACCGGTCAAGCTCATTGGTGGATGTGCTATCTACTTTCCCTTCATTTTCTTTAACCAATACTTTTTTTGCCTGAAAATAGGACGATATTTTCATTTGCCTCTGCCTTGTAGGTAGCTCAGACACTACCCATAGACTTGCATGCGTGCCTTGTCAGCACCATCTTTGCTCCTTTTGCTCTTTCAACTCCTCCACTAATTTTAAACTTAATCGGCTTCTACAGTTACAATTCTGTATAAGGCCACTCCACACCATAAAACCACTCTGTACACTCCGTGGACTAATACAACCCCCCCCCCACACACACACACACACACACACTCGATAGGAGGAAGGTCTCGGAACTCCAGCCCTCCGCAAAGCGTCCGCTTGATTACTGGTCCTTTACTCATTCCAGATGCAGCCCCGCTTGTTCCTTTCGCCCCCAGTTTTTACAGATGCGTCAGCCGAATCCACAGTGATCTGCCGCCTCTGCGTTTTCTTTGGTCTATCTCTCATGCACTCTTTGCCCGGCCCCAATGTTTTATCTGGAGAATTACTTAACAGTTCGAACTTGCCAATGCTTTAGTGCTCATTCTGGCCAGGACAATCACCTTCCTGAAAATGGGGTTAAGTGGAAGTTTTTGTTTTTGTTTTTCTCTTATTTCCTTGTGTTGAACTTACTGCCACGCTTAGACTAAGTCCGTTCCACTGATGGGAAAATCTTCCCCTGGAAGATAATGAGCGTCTTGTTTTGATGTAATTTGCAGGGTTTATGAGAATCACCTTCTTCGTTTACCTAATATTTGCTCCTCCCTCGCCTTCCCCGGCTTCAGCTGTAGGATATGTCGCTGCAAAATACTATGAGTCTCCAATTATCAGGTGTCCATAATTCGTCAGGCACTCAATTTCACACCGCTGTTCTCCTTTCATTAATTCCTTTAGGCAACAGATTGATAGCTGAGTCACAGTAGCTTGTTAAGCATAATTGCTTATTGTCATTAGAATTATGCCTTGTAATTGTTATTTTGCTTCTCAAGTCCCAAAACAGCCACAAACCGGCATAAAACTTAAAATGCTAAGAATTTAAAATTACTTTAAAAAGTTAAAAAATAAAAGTTAATGTTTTAAAACCTCTTCTCCACAGGGAGCCGGGTGACTTTATTCTTTGTTCTTTATTTTTAAAACAGCAACCACATCCCCGTCTCCAAGAAAGATAAAATTCCTCCTCCGTCATTCATTCCACCTCTCCAGCTTAGATAATAATCCAGTTATGTATGAGTAATTCAGGACTAATAAAATGAAGTACTTCTTCACACAGCACACTGTTAAATTATGGAATTCACTACCACAACATGTAGTCAGCATGGTATTACAGGTTGTTTTTCATAGCTGCTTTCCCGTGGCTGATTTAGCACTGTAACTCTAGCAGTGTAATCCTATAAATGCTTCCTCAGAAGTAAGTTCCATTGAACTCCTACATAAATGGGAATAGGATTGCACTGCAGAACAGAAAAGGAAGGGAGGAAAAGGAATCACTTAGCATGTGGAGAGCAGTTGTTGTTTTGGCATGTACCACCCAAGCTGATCCTGCTAGACCTGCTTTGACATTTGTTTGATGCGCAATCAGCATCAAAATTAGTGCAGTTTCCGTGAAGTTTGCTGGTATCTAGGCTGACCAGATAAAATCCAGGTCAGGCCTTATGTAACTTTAACAGCTGTAGAGAAAAGGGAATTTCAGCCAGTGTCATTTGTATGCAATTAGTTCCTGGTGAACTTCCCTCTTCATCACAACTGTTAAAGTTGCAGGGGCCCTGCCTTCTTTTGTATATGGTCACTCTAGTATAGTGCCTGCAACTTTAACTGTTGTGATGAAAAGGGAATTTCACCAGGAACTAATTGCATACAAATGACACTGGCTGAAATTCCCTTTTCTCTACAACTGTTAAAGTTACATGAGCCCTGACCTGGATTTTATCTGGTCATCCTACTGGTATCAATTGTTCTGAATCAACACACCTGAAACTCAAAGACTTCTTAACCTAGAAGCACCCTCAATATATAACAGACCTCAATATATAACAGACTACTACATATGGGATGGAACAAGCAGTGCACAATGGGAGGTATAGGTTTCAGGTTAAGAGCTTTTCTAAATGAGCAAATTATACTACACTCATGACTGGCCATTCACAGAAGTTCACGGGTCCATTACACGATGTCGTCAACAGCCAGGACATCTCATGCGCTATTCCCAGGAAATCACATTTTAAAAAACCACAGGTAATGTGGTATTATCCGGATATCACAGGATCTCCCTGCCACTAGATGGTGATGTTTCATTAAAACACAGTAGGGCCCTTCCGAGAAGGGAACAAATCATGTGGTCACCTGTGAAGGAACGCATTGCAATGGTGGGAATACTGCAAGGATGAAAGCCCCAGTAAGGTGCGGGATTTTTCCTGTGTGTAGAGAACCTCACAATTACCCTGAAGGAAGGAAAGCCTTCAATGGCTTCCAAATGTAAGGTCTGTCCTAGTGCAGACAATTGGAGACTTCTGATACCAGTCTGTTGACCCAGTTCAGGACCAAATTAGACATTACATTTTTATTAGGGGTGTGCACGGACCCCCCGGATCGGATCGGGACCCGGATCGGGACCTCCAATTTTGTCCCGGACCTGTTCGGACAAAATCGGAGGCCCCCCGGACCGGATCGAGTCCGATCCCGACCCAAAAATCGTACATTTTTGGATCGGCCGCCATTTTTTTCCCCATAGACTTGCATTGCAATGCAAGTCTATGAGGAAAAAATGGCGGCGGGTGGGTAAGGGGGGGCCTAACTCCCTCCCCCCCCGGGGCCGTCCGCTGTGGACGGCCCCGGCAGGTAAACCCCCTCCCCCGCGCTCCCTACCCCCCCTGGGGCCGCCTGCTTCCATCCGCTGGCGCCCGCGGGCGCCAGCGGATAGAAGCGGACGGCTCCGGGGGGGGGGGTAAGCCCCCTTCCCCGCCACTTACCTTCTCGGCACGTCCGGCGCCGGCGGCTACTACCAGCGGGCTCCGCGGCCTACTCTCAAGTAGCGCGCCGGGTGATGACATCACCCGGCGCGCCACCCTAGAGCAGGCCGCGGAGCCTGCTGGTAGTAGTAGGCGCCGGCGCCGGACGGGAGCCGCCGGGCCGGGCAGGTAAGGGCCCCCCTCCCCCCTCCCCCCTCCGCGCGCCCCCTCCTCCCCTCCACGCACCCCCTCCTTACCTTTCCGGCCCGGCGGCTCCCGTCCGGCGCCGGCGCCTACTACTTCCAGCAGGCTCCGCGGCCTGCTCTAGAGTAGCGCGCCAGGTGATGACATCACCCGGCGCGCCATCCTAGAGCAGGCCGCGGAGCCTGCTGGGAGTAGTAGGCGCCGGCGCCGGACGGGAGCCGCCGGGCCGGAAAGGTAAGGGCCCCCCTCCCCCCTCCGCGCGCCCCCTCCTCCCCTCCACGCACCCCCTCCTTACCTTTCCGGCCCGGCGGCTCCCGTCCGGCGCCGGCGCCTACTACTTCCAGCAGGCTCCGCGGCCTGCTCTAGAGTAGCGCGCCGGGTGATGACATCACCCGGCGCGCCATCCTAGAGCAGGCCGCGGAGCCTGCTGGGAGTAGTAGGCGCCGGCGCCGGACGGGAGCCGCCGGGCCGGAAAGGTAAGGGCCCCCCTCCCCCCTCCGCGCGCCCCCTCCTCCCCTCCACGCACCCCCTCCTTACCTTTCCGGCCCGGCGGCTCCCGTCCGGCGCCGGCGCCTACTACTTCCAGCAGGCTCCGCGGCCTGCTCTAGAGTAGCGCGCCGGGTGATGACATCACCCGGCGCGCCATCCTAGAGCAGGCCGCGGAGCCTGCTGGGAATAGTAGGCGCCGGCGCCGGACGGGAGCCGCCGGGCCGGAAAGGTAAGGGCCCCCCTCCCCCCTCCGCGCGCCCCCTCCTCCCCTCCACGCACCCCCTCCTTACCTTTCCGGCCCGGCGGCTCCCGTCCGGCGCCGGCGCCTACTACTTCCAGCAGGCTCCGCGGCCTGCTCTAGAGTAGCGCGCCGGGTGATGACATCACCCGGCGCGCCATCCTAGAGCAGGCCGCGGAGCCTGCTGGGAATAGTAGGCGCCGGCGCCGGACGGGAGCCGCCGGGCCGGAAAGGTAAGGGCCCCCCTCCCCCCTCCGCGCGCCCCCTCCTCCCCTCCACGCACCCCCTCCTTACCTTCCCGGCCCGGTGGCTCCCGTCCGGCGCCGGCGCCTACTACTACCAGCAGGCTCCGCGGCCTGCTCTAGAGTAGCGCGCCGGGTGATGACATCACCCGGCGCGCCACCCTAGAGCAGGCCGCGGAGCCTGCTGGTAGTAGTAGGCTCCGGCGCCGGACGGGAGCCACCGGGCCGAGAAGGTAAGTGCCCCCCTCCTCCCCCCCCCCGCTGTCCACTTTCATCGGCGGGCGCCCGCTGGCGCCCGCCAATGGAAGCGGCGGTGGGCGCCAGTGGGCGCCCGCCGATCCGCCGATCCGCCGAACCGGTTCGGAGCTTTTTCGGACCGGTTCGGATTGGATCGGCCGATCCAGCTGCGGGATCGGAAATCGGATAATTTATCCGATTTCCCACTGGACCGGACTCGGATCGTGGATCGGGTCCGATCCAGTGCACATCCCTAATTTTTATTTCATTTTTGTGGCAATGCCTCCATTGGTACCAACGGGAGCGTCCTCTGAAATGCAAATAGCATCTTCCAAAAGGGAACTTTTGTCAGGATCATGGCAGTCTGAAGAATCTCCCACATTCTTCAGACTGCTCAGGGCTCCATGTGGTTGCTATTTACAAAACAAAAACTATGCACATTAATTGCACTTGTGCAATTAATGTCACATCTGGTTTGCATTCAGGCAATTACAATTAATTGTATGCAATTAACATCACATCTAGCTGGCCCTCAGTTAAACAGTGGAGGCTGATTTTCAGCTGTGATTCTAGGAACCTTCAACTGTTTCTAATAAATCTAAAGATGAAGAGAAATTAAAAGATTAAAAATGTCTTCTGGCAATTTCCTGGCTCTCAAACATGGAGCTATATCTCTTGGGGGGGTATTTCCAGAATATATTGCTCTGGACTGAACAGAATGATATAATGAACTCTTATTATTCATTTACAAGGTTTCATCTGTACATATTCCATCTACCTGCTAGAAAAAATACTTGAGCCTTAAGCACAGTTTGTTCTAACTTTGTACTTGGATCAGCAAATATAAAATTGTGCCATTTCTTTGACTTCCATTAAGCAAATACTTTGTGGGGGGTGGAGGAGGTTCTCACAATAATTGATAAAGGGAATCACTTATCACCGGGTTAATGCATAACAAATATATTGAGTTAATTCGAAGAGTATATCTCAGATGCAATACGGAAGTGGAAATGGGCTCCGTTTAGGGAACCTGGAATGCTGTGCAATCAATAGGGTTTAATAATAAAAATGATTAGATGTCCCTCTTGTCAGTCATTTGGCTGACAAGAATGGTCAGACTTCCAAATGTTCAGCATCTGCTGTTCCAACTTTTCAGATTGTCTTGATCACTTAGAGTTCCCTGGAACATTTTCCTTGGGGAAAAGATCAATAATGACAGGCAAGCTTCCCTGAATTTTAACTTGCACATCACTACCAATTTTCCTCTGTAATGTGCAGCTGAATGTACCCTAGGTTGCTTTCTTGATGTCTTTGAAGCAACACACCTGACAAGTGTCCTGCATGAATTGTGTTTAACCCTAGAACACCTACCAGAATCCTCTGCAAGACACAGTGACTCCTTGCGAACAATGCAAGAGGAAAGAGCTCTCTGATGGCGTAATGCTATGGGGACAGCCGTAAGTCTTTGAGGTTGGAGACTTATGGCCATCCAATGCAGAGCAGGAGAGTGGCAGAGGTGAGCTTTGCCTCGATACTCCCCCTACTCTGCATACTAGCTAGATGGGCATTTTCACCCATCTAGCTAAGGTGTCGGGGAAGGGGAGAAAAGGAGGATGGGGAGACTGGGGGATTTCTCATAAGCCGGTCTCACTAGTCTCCTCCTTTCTCCACCCATGAGAATGCCTTCTTTCTGTCCTCTCCATAGTCAGCTTTGCTGCCTTGAAGAGCAGCTAGCGTGATTCTCTCTGCGTCAGTTGCAAGGGGGAGGGGAGTTTTGACTCCTGGATCCGAGGTCAGAGCACTGTCTCTGACCTCGGATCCAGGGCTCTGGAATATCCTATTTTCCCTGCCCCCAGACTCTGTCTAGGGGACATGGGATTGTTCTCTAAAGCTCAAAACTTTGAAAACTATTGCCAAATAAATGTGCATTGATCTGGGCCACCTCTGTGACCAAGTTTGGATAGTGACAGCCAGAATTTAGACTTTTACTGTGATGGCTGTGAATATTTTTCATCAGAGTTGGAGGTCAAAGACTGAGATTGGCAGAGCTGGCCAAGACATTTTGCTGCCTAAGGCAGAGCAACAACGATGATGCCCGGTTGCCCACCCACAAGTCAAGGTGTATTGTTCCTGAGGCCACAAGTCAAGGTGTATTGTTCCTCTGGCACTTGAGACAGAACATCCCACAGGTGCCTCTGCCTAGCAGTAAAATTACAAAAATAATAAATTAAATAACAAAGAATTTGCTGCCCTTTTATAATACCCAAAAATCTGCTGCCTGAGACAGCAACCTCACTCTGCCTAAAGGTGGGGCTGGCCCTGTAAACTGGGTTATAACAAAGTGGGCCTCTGAAGAAGATATTCAAAACACATTAGGTTTAATAAACATATTTCTGTGCATGGGGGGGGGTACATCTCCTTTCCCTCCCTCTTTTACTGTGATGGGGCCACAACTGTGGTACCTTTTCCCTGAAGAGGTGAGGTGTGGAAAGTGACTTCTTTGATGGTTTTTCAGATGGTTTTTGGTTGAAATCATACTTTTTTGTTCATAGGTGGTATTGTTTTTGTTAATTTTATGTTATTGTTTTGTTCTTAAATTATATTTCCCCCATTCGGTAGTATAAACCATTTTACTTTGGGGGAGAGTAAAAATACAGAAATATTTTTAATGTATACATAAATGTGATCAAGCACATAACAACAGGGCAATTGGGTGATCTAGACTCATAGACAATTGCTTCAGGTGTTTGCAGATGGTCTATCACCAGCTACTCTGAAAACATTTATCACCATCTGGTGCATATTTGCTGCACAGGATATCAGTTCACAGCATATAAATACAGTCCTGCACTGGGGCTAAATTTGGCTCTATAAATGTCATTAAAAATAGCATGATTATGTAGATCGCATTCTAAAGTTATGAGAGTAAGATGAGGTAAGGTAATTAGCATTAGCCCCAAATAAAAGGCTTGTATTTTAAATCTATGACCTTGAGAGCTGCTATGCTTTTTTACATATAGTAATATTTACATATTATTAACATTTAATTACATTTACATAAATTAGGCATCTACATATTGCTTATGATCTGCTTTCAATAGGTAACAGATTAATAAATGACTGCCGTTTCAGATGGTTACTGAATGTGACATCTTTTTCTGATTGCACACCCAGTGGCCATTTTCAGTCATACAACTGCAAAACTATGGGATTTTAGAAGGTCAAACATGATTATAGTGAAGCTAGGCACATGCCGTTCTTGCGAAGCAAGATATAAGGGTTAGAAATGTTATTGCTTCAAGTGGACTAGGTCAACAATGTGTGGTATGAAACTGATTTATGATTGCAAAAGCATCATAAACTTGTGCTACATTCTTATTGGTTATCATTGTATGCATATGGCAAATCATGACTTCTGCAGTTTATGTCTAAGGCATAATAATAATAATAATAATATCAAAAAATATACAGAAACTGGGCCTACCAAAATACATCCACACCAACATCCAGAAAGCAGTCATACTTAAAACATGCTCAATTGTCAGGAAATTCCTGAATCTGTAAAAGACAGCATGTCTTAGCAAAGCCCATCATGTCCATCTAGAAAACCGCCATGAGCGAGAAAGAGATACAATAATAATAATAATTCCTGCAAGACTGTGATTTTGAAAATAGAATTGGTAATGGTGAATTGTACTGTCCAGTTTATTAATGAGGAGGTTCCCACATGATCAATTTGAACTATGGGTGGGCAAAACTCTTCAGCTCAAAAGCCATTGAGGAGTGTTTCCAAAGAATTCTCACAAATCCCCAATGGATGCCTCCAACACACACACACTTTCCAACCCAGAAAATGTCTCCAATTATTTCAATGGCAGAGTTAAAGAGTCTGCATATCTAAAAATGGCTGATGGAGGTAGGGGGAAGGGCAACCAACAACACATTGCCCCATGGGTCTTTAGCAGTGGTTCAATATTTGCCCCCACCAGCCATTTTCAGGCATGTGATGCAGGCACTTCAGTTATGCCGGTTGAAATCAATGTAAACACAGTGGCCTGGTTTGCATGATTACGATGGGAGAAATAAGTTGTGGTGGCATATTTCCCCCATCAGGCATGCCAATTATGTGTTGGTGGGGGGTGGATTGCATAATGACTTTCACTGACACAGTTTGCTATGTCATGAGACCCAGACAAGGGTGACTTGTTGCCATGATTAACAAGCCACCTAAGGGCTGTTTTAGGGCTTGGGGATGGCTTGTTAACCATGGCAACAAGCCACCCTCACTGGGTTTGCATGACTTGGCAAGCTGTGCTGGCAATGGTAATTTTGGAAATCCCCCCCAGTATGCAACCAGCATGCACGGTGGGATAAATACACCACTATGGCTTTTTCTTCCTGATAGGTCATGTGAACTGGGTCAATGTGTCTCCATTGATTTAGAACAGGATTGGGTTCCCTCTTTCAGCTTGAGGGCCAAATTCAATTTTGGATTAGTCCACCTACCCAGTGGCTGGGGCCAACAGCAAAAGGGTCAGGGCAAAAGGGGTGGGGGTGGGGAACCACACGTAAACAAGAAAAACTGCACACAATTTGGAAAATCATCAAATGATTGGCAGATGAGGAAAGGGGAAGGGAAGGGAAGGGAAGGGGTATAGCCATTTGGAGAACCTCTGATGGTCTGGATTGGAACCCTAGGTGGATTTGACCTGCAGCCTGCTAGATACTTTAAGCACCCTAACTTATTCACTCACATATAATGTTGCACAAGCAAATGCACATGACAGCATGAAAAAAAGATTTGCTATATCGCACGGGTGAATTAATTGTTGTCAGATTCCCAAGGCTAAATAGGAAGGGGATCTCATTAATAGTGCTCAGCAGATTCTTTCTGCTTGATAGAAGTTATCTTTTTAAAGAATCTAATCCTTGGGGATTGATAATTATATGAAGTAAACAGTAAACTGGCATCATGAAATTGCTCAGATACGTTGTGGCTATGTTGCTAATTGGGGCTAGGATGAGAGAAAATGTGAAATATCAAGCTAGAAATAGGGCAATGGGAAAAAATATTTTTGGCATGAGAATAGTGAGGCAGGAAGAAAATAAAGCCAACCACCAGTCCTTACGACTAATTACATACGCAATTTTAAAAAATACAATGCTTCTTCACTTGTCTGTCTAAAGTGATCAAAGTAGCATATATTGGGATCGTCTTAAAACCAGGACACAGGTACAAACAAAGTAATGGGATAATTAGTAATAGATGTTTTGGTTTCATGAAGAGATGGTACCCCAGGAAAAAAGGCTTCTTCTCAACCCATCCTGCTGACATAATGATAAAAGACTATCCTTTGAAGAAATACCTTGTCTTAGGAAACAAAAGTGTAGTTTCCATGCATTTGGGAATTATGCATACCTTGTTTTCTTTGCTGACTAAAAGGTTTTTCTGTAGAACACACCAAAATGTAGAAGTAGCTTCTAAGGGTCAGATGGGTTGAAAGCCTATGCCAGATATTTGGGGAGTAAGAATTCTCTGGTGGCCTTATCAAAGTTTTGCCTGCTGTTATAAAACTAGTTCCTCTCATTTTTCTTCTCTGCAGTTCTTATTGCAGTCAGAAAGCACAAATAGAATCTAAGTAGTCTTTTTGCTTGTTCTTCTGTGTGGTGACTTCTTCACAATTGTCGCAGGACCACACAAGAGCCATGACTAAACTTGTGTGGAGGTACTATTTGCAGCGTATACGTGGCCTCCCAATTCCCATGTCAACAGTGGCAGCTTTTTTGAGTCTCCCCCACTGCAAGAACCAGGGCTGTTACATACCCACTGTGCACATGGGGATGAGGGGTCCCAACCCATATGTGAGCCTGAAGGAAGGATGGGCCAAGAATTTGAGAATTGGGGGGATCATAAGTGTGAGCCATCTCCTTGACAATTCCTTCCTGCTTGCAGACAAAGGAAAGGAGTCAAAAGCAAAAGCCTCTCTGTTGCTTGTGAGATCCTCCCATCAGCTGTTTTTGGTCATGCCATCTCTAAATCGGGGTGGGAAACTTCATTTGCAGGAGCCAAATCCAGTCCTCTTAGAATTGCAATCTGGCTCAAGGCTTCTGAGGTAGTCCAGATGGCCAAGCACCCTTCTCCTGGCCCCATCCCCTTTATCCCAGCCTCTGATCATTTGATGGTTCCCCAGCTTTCGTGCACTTTTTCCTCCATTCTGGATTGCTTTTGCTAAGGCTTAGTTACTGACAGTAAGAATTTGAAAATAAAATATGCTGTTGTTTTGGCCCCACCCCTTTTGCGCTTGGCCCCACCCCTTTTGCTTTCAGCCCTACCCACCATTGGAATGCAGCCCCTGAAAGCTTCTCCAAAATTGAATTCAGACCTCAGGCTGAAAAATGGTTCAACACCCCCAGCATATAGAATTCGGGCTTAATCCAATAGCTGAACAACAGCTGGGCCAACTTTTACCTGAGTTGAAGGCAAAGGGGTTTCATGAGAGATTTCTCTCTCTGTTTGTAGTGTTTCTGGATTAAGATCTGAAAGGAGATTGTTTGCATGTAGTAGCCCATGGGATTGTGAGTGCCTGATGTATATACAGCACACATATATATCACCATAGCAAAGATGTGTAAGTTCCTCCTACAGGTGTTACAATAAAAGCACCAAAGGCAGATACATAGGCATCTTTTGCTGCTTATGGGGAAGTAGAATCCCTTCTTGATACATCAGGAAAATGTTGAACATCAAGGGGCTAGAGATCCCTGCACCCTAAGGTCAGACATGGTGGGGGAAAGGCACTTTGTGTGTGGTAATAGGCATCTTGATCTTTATTATATTATTGTATGTATTAGCCCCTGGCGTTAGCTTAGCCCCTGGCACTAAAAACAGACTGAGTCTGGAGTTCAGCCCTGACAAATACTAATTAAACTCAAGTCCTCTCTGTCATCTAGAGATGTAATTGACTCCATAAAGGTTTATACACGCAGCTAAATTCCATTCCATTGAGAGTGAGATGGTCAGTATGTATGCATACTTTATTGATAGATACCATTAATCACAAGAATTGTTAGAATGAGATGAAAGGAAGAATCATTTTGATCACCCAAGTGTGATCACTTTTCCTATTTTCTTTTCCATCTTTGGGATCAATAGTGTTAATACAACAAATCAGCATAAATGCAAGTTCGGGGGTGGGGGGAGAAGCAACTTCATAGATTCGAAGAAATCATGCAGCGGATTTTGAATGCCCTCTTTTCAGAAACTGCTTGTAAAACAGAATTGGTAGAAGAGCATACTATTATTTAACTTATTTTTTAGTTCCCAGAAGGAAGGCAAAGTTTCACTGCCTAATGAGCTCTATCAATTCGTGAAGCTATTGCCTTGTTTCTAAGTGTCATTGAGCATATGAATCGTGTTTACCTGAAGGTGCGTTCATTAGATTCTCAACAGAGCCAGTTTCTAAATAAGGCTCCAGGGATTATTATAGACAGCGCATAGACTCAAACACTGTGGCACAATCCAGTCAAAGTGAAGTACTTTTAAATACCACTGATTGCAGAGGGAGATATTTGAGCTTTGAGCCTATCTACACTACTGCTTTAAAACGGTTTATAACAGTTTTAAACTGGTTAATAACCGCTATTAACCAGTTTAAAACAGTTATAAACTGTTTTAAAGCAGTAGTGTAGATAGGCTCACTGTCATTAAAATCAATGGGACAACAGCATTTGGTTTTAGGTGGCTCATGCCCTGTGTTCTCTATTTGCAGAAGCAGTAGATCTAATGTTGGTCAACATGTTACAGCAATGTGACAACAGTGTACCCATGTTAGCTGCTCCATTCAGCAACTTTTCCAAACCCCATTCACACGACGCATTCCATCACTAACTCATGTCTTTTGTTCAACCAGCCTCCATTTGGCAACCATGATTGGTCTTTCTTTTCATATTTAGATTCCAATTTCATCCAGTGTGTGTGTGTGTGTGTGTGTGTTTATAGAAATAGGTAATTTCTTGCTTGCTTGCTTTTTTAAATGACTAAACTGCTCCTTCATCCCCAAGGAAATCCAGGATAGCATACATACAGAGCCAATCTACACCTTCTGTTATAACATTTAGAAAACTAGGCTATAACAATTTTAATTGCTACGTTTTAAAACATAACAAGCCACATGAAGGAGTCCCTACCATTGCAGCCTTTTTTTCCTTCCTTTTGGAGTTCGTTTAGGAAGGGCACACTCCATTTCTTCTTCATTTCTTTCCTCCTCATTTCTTCTTTAACCCCGTTGTAGCCACACTCACTTCCTCCTGCATTCTCCTCACTTTCACTTTCACTTTCACTTCCTCTTACTTTTGAATTTCACTTTACTGACCACCACGAGGGAAGGCAAACACAGCAACACAGCATATGTGTGCCGGAAAAAAAGCAACCCCCCCCAATGATCATTTGAAAACAGAGGGTAGATTAGAGGAGCACTGAAATGGTAAGTAAGGACACATTAGCTGTTTTAAAATGATGTATTTCATAAAAACAACATTATAAGAAGTAAAGTAATGATACAAGAAACAACTAATATAAAACAACCTAGAACATACGTCGTGTGCCCCAAAGCGTCCTCAGAACCAAACAAAAACGTTTCCAACAATGTATAGATTGGCTTACAATTTAAAAATAGATAATATATTATAGCAATAAAAATAAATCAATACAATAAAATTTAAGGGCATAACTATTCAATCAGCAAACAAAGCAAACAATTTAAAATACCTGGGGAAATATGTTTTGACTTGATGCTGGTTCCAGTTGTGCTTCCTTTGGAAAGGCATTCTAGAACCAGGGTGCCATCACAGAGAAGGCCCTCACTAATGAGGTTCTCCCATTGACAGAACTTAGAAAGGTGTCTCCTCTGGTTATCTTAATGCGTGGACAGGATGGTGTGGCAAGAGGTGCTCCTTCAGATAGTTAGGCCCCAAGCCATTTAGGTAAGCACCAGCATCGTGAACTGGGCTCAGAAGTGATTAGCAAACACTGTACCTCTTCAGAATTGACATAGTGTTGCTCTATGTAGACAAACTAGCACTGTGCCCAATGTTTTGATCTATTCATTTTCAACCATTCATTGAGGAGAGAGGTGGAAAGAAACTGATCCCAAAAATTGTGGGAAGGGGTGAGAATTTCTGAGAAGTTTCCCAGTGTGCAGGGCTTCAGTGCTTACAATACTGTAAGGAGACAGCAGACCAGGGAGGATCTTTATGTTATAATTTTAATCCTGTGCTGCCCTTCCATCTCTCAGGCTGCTTGCACTTTAAGGTCCTCAGCAAGCAGTAACACTGGAAAATCCCAAGGAAGAAAGTCCAGGTTAAGTCCCTCTAGGGGGCTTTTCAGAAAACACATGCGGCCAGAGAGGCTGCAAGAAAAGAATGGAGTAAAAATGGTAAAACAAAGAGTGCACATACCACCACCAGCACCACCCTCAGGCACCTCCTTACAGCAAAAGCAAGCACTGTAGCCTTGCAACCTGAGAAATGTCTTGGAAATTTTCAACATCCCTGCAAAAGAGGCAGAAAAACCACTGCCTCTTTCACAGGGGAATGAAGATGTTGCGACAGGGCAGGTGGTAGTTCAGCACAGCATGAAAATAAACCAGCCAGAATTCTAGCAGCCAAATTCTGTACCAGTGAAAGCTTCGAAACCATTTTCAAGGGCGGCCCCATGTATAACACATTACAGTAATCCAACCTAGAGGTTACCAAAGCATGGATCACTGTGGCTAGGCTATGTCTGTCCAAGAAAGGCAGGCACATACTGAATCAACCAAAGTGGATAACATGTTCTGAGCCACTGAAGACCACTGGATCCCTATGGACAATATTGGATCAAGGAGCATCCCCAAGCTGCACACCTACTTAGGTGACCACTTTCCCTTATATACAACAAAACAACCCCTGAGATTTTCGGAGGAGGCCTTATTGATCATTCCATGACCAAGAGCATGTCGTCAGGTAACAAATAAGAGTGGAAGCTCTGTATTACCACGGTCCCAACCCCAAGCCACCAAGGCAGTCCAGAAAGATACAGTGGTTGATGGTATGAAAAGCCACTACTAGATCAAGAGGAATCAACAGGATTGCACTGATAAAGGTCATCCATCAAGGCAATCCAAGCTGTTTCACTGCCAAATCCCAGTCTAAACCCAGGATGAAATTGATAATCTGTTTCATTCAACATTCTTGAGTACTTTGCCCAAAAGGTTAATCAAGGTGAGAGGTCCAGGATCTCAAATAACTTATAAAGGTAGATTGCCATCTTTTCCCAACCCTCCGTGTATCACTCTCCAAATTCCATGCACCCATGCACCCTACAACGCAATATCAATGCATCGTAGAGCAGCTGTACATCTAGGAAACCAATTGAGAAAAGGCACTAAAATGAATAGTTTGCTTTAAGGGAGTCCCACAGTGCTTGTGAATATCCTGACTAGGAAGCTCTATCTAAGATATTGTCAGAGAGCAAGCTGGAACATGGGCATCATAGTTGAATCAGGAGTCAAGTGATAAGTATGTGCAGAATTAGAACAAGCAGAGCTTAGCAGTACTCCAGGACGGTAAGCCCCTATGACTACAATCTGATACTCTCCTATCTACAAGTCAATCCCATTGAACTTAATAGGATTTACTTCTGAGTAGACATGTACAGGATTGTACTGCAAACAAAACAAGGTGGTATAGGCACAGGAGAAAACATAGGCCCTTTCTACACCAGAGGGGTGTAGAGGGCCAGAGGGGCGCGAACCAGGAAATGCCTGCTTCCAGGTTCGTCGCCCTAATGCACACCAATTGTGCGATGGCCCGGGCTGCTCCCGGGCCCTTGCAAGATGCACCCACAATTTTTTTAAACACAGGGAAGAGCACTCTTGCACTTCACCACAAAAGGCAGGGTAATTTTTTTTTAAAAAAAAAAATCTCTCGCACGGGCCCCCACCCCCCCTGCCCTCATAGGGATGGCGAAACTTGTGCCACCCCCTCCCCTGCTGGGCATGGAGCTGCACGGTGCTGCTCCATGCCCAGTTCGCTGCTGCGCTTATTCACACGTAAGCGCAACAGCACCCAAGGCAGGCGAGTACATCTTCCACAGTTCTGTTGAAGTTCCCGGGACCACGGAAGAATCGGGATTTTTCTGGTTTGTGTTTTCCTAGAAAAATCCCATGCCCACCCCCCACCCCCGGGACTCCCTGAGCGTCATTTGGACTCACAGGGAGCACCCAGGGGCTATCCCAGGCAAAATGCCTGGTGTGGAAAGGGCCATAGTCAAGGAACTGTTGATCAGCATAATTTGCCAATGGCCCTTGCCTGTGTCCTCATATAGTGGTGCTAGGAGACTGTGAAGCTCAATGATGTCAGGGGACCCATCAAGGTAGGGCAGAATTCACCAGAGGTGATTCCTAAAAGGCATGTATACATATGCTAACTTTAGCGTCGACTGCAGTTAGCACATACCCCTACACATACTCTTTCCTGTTGGGGAAAGAATAAGCTGGTGACTTGTGAATGGCCAAAAAGAAGACATGCATCACCAAAAAGGATGACAGAAGAGGACACTGGTTTGCATAACATTTGAATGTGCTAATTTCATTATTAGATTTAAATGGAAATCCAGTACACCTTACCATAGGGTGGAAGGCTGCGACCAGGTGACCTGTGTGCCTTGCTCAGCCTGTTATCCAGTTGCTGTTGATGGGCAACTTCAAGGCCCAGCTCTTCCCTCCTTCTTTATCTTTAAACCAGACTTGGACTGGACATCCATTCAAGCAGAGGATGCTTTCAAAATATAGGACAGTCCACCACCATCCCTTCAAATAAAGGACTGTCCTCTGCAAAAGAGGATACATGGCCATCCTTAGAATAAAAGAAATGGGTTAATTCTTCTTGTGGATATGTAATAAAATGTATGCAGGTAGGATTCAATCCAATTACTGAGAATTAAAGCTGCTCCAGGCTTCCTTTGTTCTGTCTAATTGAGTACAAAGGCAAGAACCAGGCACTTATTTATACGTAAATAATAATTTGAAAATTATGCTAATAATATTTATTAAACTATCTGGATTTAGGTGCTAGCTTTCTGTATGTCTTGCTGTGGGTGTGGTATAACTGGGGAGGTTTTCCGTAATGCAACTAAGACTGTATTTTACTTTCCTGTATTTTCTAACTCTATTATTTCTTGTCCTATTTTCAGCAGGCAGAAAGAAAGATGCCCTCCCCCTTCTCTATGGCATGCTTTAAAATATTTTCAAACAAACGTATCAGTTCTTCTACTAATACTGAGGTAGAATATAACCCATCACTTCTCTCAGTGCATCCTTGCTTAATTATTATTTTTCCAAGTCACACTTCAGTGTTTTTCTTCAAGCAGGTTGGTGCTGATTCTGTTCTTTATATAATGCATTGAATATGTATAAAAATGAATGGTCCAAAGAAACCTTTCAAGTGTATGGCTGATAGGGAAACATTAACTACCCTGTTAATGGGAAAAGAACATCTAGAGCATCAGATGCGATGAAGTCAAATATGTGGTCATTGTTCAAGTTAAAGATTCTTCTCTTGGGATTGCAAAGGACTTTGTCTTGTCAAAGGCACAACCTCATTAATGATTATTTTCTCAAGTAAGCAGACACACTTCCTTATCTCTTTATAATGGAGGTCAGCAGAACAATGTCAGGGTTTTCAATATGCATCCTGAAGTTATAAATGACCTGCTTTCCCCCCCCCCCCCGACAAAGACACTCATCTAATATTATATTGCCAAAGTGTTGTCACAAGGTTTCCATGTTCTCTGCATGCCACAAGTGGCTGATTATAAGAAAAGTCAATAAAGCTTGACCTTTGTCAATCTCTGTCAGTCATCCATGGCCACTTTTGTCGCCTACATCAGAACTTGCTAATGACATGTCTTGTTAGAAGGTTGTTAAACTTGTTCGCATTTCACATTTGAATAGATATATCTATTTCAGAGGAGTAATGGAACTATGAGCCTATCCACATTGCCCTTGAAACAACTTATATTCTGTTTAAAACATGTTTTTAAAGTTGTTTCATTATGTGGTAGGACACACTGAGCAGTACTTACGTTTCATAGTGACTGCTTCCTCCATCCTCAAAGTGTTCACTGGTGTATTACAGGGGTAATTCCTTGACTCATTTTCTTTCGTTTTTGTTTTGCAGGCTGCTTGACCCACCCACTTCTGTCTCCGGTAACTCAAGCAGCCTGCAAAACAAAAAATGAAAGAAGAAGAGAAGGAATTAACCCTGTAATACACCACTGAACACTTTGAGGACGGAGGAAGCAGTCACTACGAAACATAAGTACTGCTCAGTGAGTCTTACCACGAAATGAAACGACTTAAAAAACCATGTTTTTAAACAGAATATAAGTCATTTTAAGGGCAATGTGGATAGGCTCTATGTTTGTATAAAATCTCCTAAACGTGTCAATTCTAAAGAAAAACTATATCAAATAATGTGGTATTATACACCTACTGGGAGTTCTAGAATGTTTCCAGTTTAGAAAAAAAGGTTGGTTTTCATCCACATATGCGGGCATTGTAAACTGGTTAAGGATTATTGGAAGGAGATCATAAGTGTCATTAGAAAGCTCACAAGTCATGAGCGGCAATTAACTCCAGCAACTATACTTTTAGGAGATATCAAAGTTTAGTTCCCTAGAAATTCTATTATGATGGTGAAATATATACTAATATGGCAAGGATACTATTGGCAAAAGCCTGGCAAATAATTAATATTCCACCTATTCCACAGTGGCCCGGAGGGGGGGGGGGAGGGGGAGAGAGAGAGAGAGATAGGGACTGTTGTGTTGATGAATAAAATAACAAGTTGACCTTTCAAAACAATTGGGTTCTGTTTATTAGTGGAACAGGCATAGGCCTGGAGAGCTAGCGAAGAAGAAGAAGAAGAAGAAGAAGAAGAAGAAGAAGAAGAAGAGGAAGAAGAGGAGGGGGAGGAGGAGGAGGAGGAGGAGGAGGAGGAGGAGGAGGAGATGGTGATGCCATTTTTGCAGTATTTTCTCAAATAGGTTGAAGAAACTGAAAGCTAAAGTAAACTGCACATCCTTCGGTTCTGGAATTAACATTACAAATTATCCTAGTAGTACAGGAGGAGTAGCATGCAAGGCAGAGGGAGCTCTCAGTACCATAAGGTAACGGAATAGTGCAAATCTGCTCATCCTTTCTTTACTCTACAATGAGCACTGGAACATTGATCATTTTGTGGAATTTTGTGAAAACTACTGTCGTATATGGATTGTGTTTGCTTTGTTTTTGAGAATGAACTGAAGTATGCTATTTTGTATATTTCTCTCTTTTATTGTGGAACTATGTGAAAAGGCATGAGTGGATTCACTTATTTGAAACCATGTAAACATATTTAAATATAGTACCCATATTCGTATAATATATTATACGAATATGGACACTGAATAATGGGCTCAAATTACAGAAAGCCAGATTCTGGCTGGACATCAGAAAAAACTTCCTGACTGTCAGAGCAGTATGACAATGAAACCAATTACCTAGGGAGGTGGTGGGCTCTCCCACATTAGAGGCATTCAAGAGACAGCTGGACAACCATCTGTCAGGGATGCTTTAAGGTAGATTCTTGCATTGAGCAGAGGGTTGGACTTGATGGCCTTATACGCCCCTTCCAACTCTACTATTCTATGATTCTATGATAATTTTAAAATTCTGCAACCACAAGATGGCAGCATCTTCATACATAACTGTGTAATTTGCTTCTTCCGAGATGAGATTTCTTACTTGAATTTGGCTAGAATCACATGCATAAATTAACAAATATTTCTGTGAGCATTATTTTGAAATTATAGAATAACTATGTGAAACAGTTACTTAGTGTTTCCTACATATGAATTATGTACATATGAATTATTCCTAACCATGGTTGCTACATAACCACAGTTTAAACACATTGGCTCAATTCGGACGACACAATAAACAACTGGTGTGGGGGAAACAATCGTCAGTTGTTTTGACTATTGTGTCATCCGAATGCTGCCATAGTTAACTCAGCGCTGATCCTCATCCACACCACAGTTGATTATTTATTACCATGTTTTGTGGGGAGTGACCCCTAGGGTTAGGGTTAGTCAACCCACCATTTACTATCGTGTCGTCCAAATTGAGCCACTCACTAACCATTTGCTGCAACAGGGTTAGCAGCCTAACCATGGCTTAGTATGTTGTCTGAACAAGCCCAATAATTTACAAAAATTGCAAACCACCAATATAATATTATAATAAAAATACAGTATTACATTTTCAGCATACAGAAAATTGTAAACAATTTAAACAGCTAAACACCATTTCAATAAACAATTTCTAGACCTATTCAAGACAGGAATTTCTCAATGGGAAGATTTCAAGGCTTTTTTTTAATGAACAACTAGATACAAAATGTGGACATCAATTTTTTTAAAAAGTGCAGTTCTACAAGAATATTTGTAAAGTTCAAAAGTTAAAAGTCACGCAGTATGTAAATGTAGCTTCTATAAATGTGAATGATATTGTGAAAAGTATAGTGAGCAGTACAGGTTTCTTTAGAAATCAATGCCCTGATCAAGCATACCATTTCTTCTTTCCCTGTCAAAGACACTCCTCTCGAACCAACTGCTACTCTCCAAACAGCATTCAGCATTTCCCCCACACACACCCTTTGAAGAATATAATTCTAGAACATGGGGATCCCTTTCTTGCCAAGAGATGTGACATTATCAATGTTGTGATAAATTGTTGTGTGGTGCCAGTCCGTTTCCCCAATGAAAAAGTCTCCTTGAAGCTATTTAAAGATTCTGTCAAAACAAAGCAACAGTCAGAGACAAAATTATTGAGCTTTTGAGAATAGATCAGTCTTCTGACTAGCATTATCACTGTAATGAGAACTCAGCTACATATTGACCTCCACGAGATACTTGGGAATTGTGAGTTCTCAGCTCTTCCATGAACCCTCATCACTCTAGATCAGCAGTAGGCAAACTTTTGGGCCTGTGGGCACATTTGGCAATTTAATAACTTTCCTGCTCCCCCCATCCCAGAATGCCTGCCATGGGAGGTGTGGCTAGTCACAATGGAGAAATAACCTGCTCAAACGATTTGAGTAAAAGGCAGAGGTGGGGTCAGAAGCTCATCACACTAAAAAAAATAGATCCTTTGAAGTCAAAGGACATACCCCACAACTCCCCAAAAAGTTAGTTCATAGTAATAAAAATTTTACCCAAAATTTCCTTGACATTTTATGGTATTTTTCTAATATTTAGAATTTATATACTTCTTCTGATTTTGCAGACACATGTTTGTTTGTGGGAGCATTTTGCCATCCCAGAATACATCTTCTGATATTTTCTGGCCTACCGGACTGGTCTGGAGTAGGAATCTGGCTTCTAGATCAAAAAAGGTATCCTGCAACTGGCATATAGAATTAATGTTCATTTATTGAAGATGGCTTCCTTGAGGAAAAATGTACAGCGATATTAAAGGGAGAGGCTCTGTTTGTCCTTAACTGACACCACTTTTTCAATAAGATTTTCGTATGTAATTTGTTAACAAAGTTATTTCACTTTTCATTCTCTGTGTAAGAGGTTACACTGGGATACAGACATTTCATTAAGACTCACAAAGAGCTTCCAAATTAAACAAGGAAGGAGTTCTTTCCATCACTGCAAATTGAAACAATACCTAGGACTTTTTCTGGTATTTGCGGTTTAGCTTTTTGACAGGCAAGAATAAAAAAGAATAAGCTGCAGCTTTCGTCCTTATATAATTAAATCTCTGCTTTTCCTGTCACCTGGTCCCCTCTAATGACTTTAAGCCTGTCTCTGTTTATACGGTCATTTATTTATTTATAAAATGTGATAAATGTGTCCTCTAAACATCCAGAGAAGAACCGAATGCAGCACGATTTAACTGTTTTTCAGATGATAGATAGATATCCACAATTATAAAATAAACAATGCATGCTGTGTTTAGGCCACTTATATTGATGTGCCAGAAGGAAGAATTAAAGGTCTGTCTTGATAGATGACTAAGAGTGCAATCCTATGTTTGTTTAGACAGAAAAAAGTCTTCCAGCTCCCAGCATCCACCAGCCAGCATAGCTGGTTGGGGCATTCTGGGAGTTGTAGGACTTTTGCTGTGTATAAACATGTATCGGTTTGCATCCTAAGGGCCAAAACACACATAACGTTAAATTGGGGTCTAGCAGCTATGTCTTTTTAAATTTTTATTCCAGAGTAAGGTGCAAGAGCCCCAATCCTGAGCTTTATAAAATCTCCTTCCCCAGGTTCGCAATCCAGAATGGCTCCCCAGTGCCTACTCTAAAGTAAAAATGAAGGGGGAGAGATGTAGCTACTAGACACAGATTTAAAGCAATGTCTGTTTTGGCCCTGACAGCACTAATATTGATGATTAAGAGCGTATGATCTGACATTCAATTGGATTTAAAATTTATGCCTCCTCCTTTCTGAACTTTCATTGATTTCTTCTGCAACTGTGAGGCTGAGACATATTTTCTTTTTTAAAACCAAACGATAAATAAATTCACTTTCTGGGCTAGTCTGAGGAATCTGAGACACAGCAGGGTCTAATCCCTGCATCCATGTCTTAGTGGTGGGCTGAAAATGCCTTGCCCATCTTTGTGGCCCCATTCTTGGTCTCCAAAGCAGGAAAGCACTTTCTGCATTCTATAAACTGGACGGCTGAGGCAAAATCCTTATAACCTTTGAGAGTGGGGGGTCATAATAGTCAGTAGCAGATGTGCGAAAGAAGGGGCTGTTTTGCCCCACAATTCCTCTCGCGGGTACTATGTTTGGAGGTGGGGGACATAGCTGCCCCAGCAGGACCATCGGCTACCAGTTATACTTTTTCCAGTTTTACTCTAATATAAGCATGGGGGGAGGGGGACTGATAGAGATTGGGACCCTAGTTTGCAAAAAAACGGTTAACCCACCCTGCCCCTATGCTAGGGTCCTGATCCAGATCATGCCCCCTGTGCTTACACTGCATGCCAGAAGTTGTGGTCTAGAGTATCTGGAGGACATCAGGATGGGGAAAGCTGGCATAGAGCTTGTAAGATCACAACTAGGAAAGACTGAAAAGTGGCATTGCTCATTAATTAAATAAATGGGCTGTGTATTTTATTGGGTTGTTCCCAGAGTTCTTTTGGAACAGAGCATGTCAAAAATAATGTTAAGAGGAAAGTTGATTAGCCATCTATTACATGGACCAAACCTGTTTTAACTTAATCATGTGTCTTTGACTGCCTCCCTACCATCCCAACACATGCATCCACTTCAGCCTACAACTTCCTGTCTGCTTCTGCTTCTTCTACCATCCACCTACTGCTTCTGCTCACCTCAGCAGCAAGAAAGCAGGAAGTCAGCAGATTGGGGGACAAGTCTGCCGATTTACTGTATCCTGGCTGTGGAGGTGAGCAGAAGCAGCAGTGAATGGCCCTTTCCACACCAGGCAAAATGCCTGGGATAGCCCCCAGGTGCTCCCTGTGAGTCCAAATGGTGCACAGGGAGTCCTGGGGTGGGGAGGCACAAGATTTTTCTGGGAAAGCCCAAACCAGAAAAATCCCGATTCTTCCGCAGTCCTGGGAAGTTCCCGGGCCTGTGAAAGAATGTGTCCGCCCATCCCAGGCACAGCTGCGCTTACTCGTGAGTAAGCGTGGCTGCAAACTGGGCACAGAGCCACACTGCATGGCTCCATGCCCAACAGGGGAGGGGGTGGCACCAGTTTCGCCACTCCCGGGAGGGCAGGGAGCCCTCACGCATGCACGATATATCTTTTTTTAAAGACTTATCATTGCACTGGAGCGCTTGTGCGCTCTTCTCCAGCAAGAAAACAAAAAAAATTGGCAGAAGCGATGTGCACCAACCTGGGAGGAGCCCGGGTCATTGCACTGGTGATGAGGATTGGCCGCACCGATCCCGGAAGTAGCTACTTCCAGGATCTCCCGCACTGAGCCCTCTACAGCGCTATGGTGTAGAAAGGGCCAGTGAGTGGGCAGCAAGGAGAGGAGTAAGGGATCTCACAGGAGAAGGCAGCAGTGCTGGAGGTCATGGTGGGTGCGAATGTGCCTGTGAGCTCCATGTTGCTGACCCCAGTGTTTAGTGAGGATCAGCAATTGGAGGCCTCGACACCAAACCTGTTACCATGCAGAGCTCCAGCTATCCCCCAGATTGCAATCTAGAGGCAAGAGAGGTGTGCAGAGTGAGTTATACTGATAGCAACATGACTTGTTGTTGCTGACTATATATGTATATAAGCCATTGCTGGAATGAACACTGTCTTTCAAATATCCAGGAATATTTGAGCTTGTTGTAGTATTATAATTGTTAACCAGGAGTTGGAGCCAGATTTACTCAGAGTTGACCCAGTGAACTGAGTGGGACTTAAGTTGGTCATGACTAATTTATGATTTCAATGGGTCTGTGCATACTTAAAATAAGTCTGGTTCCAACCTATTACATGCCGGCCCCAAGGATGTGCTACAACCATCTGAGGCCCGCTGTACTGAATTTGCTAGGCACTTCCAGAATAAAATCTTTGGCATCCGCTAGGACTTAGACTCCAGTGTTATAGCAGATGAATCTAGTGAGGTATCCAGAGCACAGGCTTGTCCTGTTTTCTTGGATGAGTTTCAGTTGATACAACTCGAGGATGTTGACAAGGTGCTTGGACAGGTTTGTGCAACCACCTATGTATTGGATCCTTGCCCCTCTTGGCTTATAAAAGCTAGCAGGGATGGAACAGCCAGCTGGGCCAGGGAAGTGATTAATGCCTCTCTATGAGAGTGAGTGGTCCCAGGCCGCTTGAAGGAGGCGGTAGTGAGACCACTCCTGAATAAATCTTCCCTAGACCCCGAAAATCTTAATAACTATAGACCTGTGGCAAATATTCCATTCCTGGGCAAGGTCCTTGAGTGAGTGGTTGTGAGCCAGCTCCAGACACTCTTGGATGAGACTGATTATCTGGATCCATTTCAGTCCAGCTTCAGGCCTGGTTTTGGCACGGAAACAGCCTTGGTCGCCATGTATGATGACCTATGTCGGGAGAAAGACAGGGGGAGTGTGACTCTGTTGATTCTTCTTGATCTTTCAGCGGCTTTCGATACCATCGACCATGGTATCCTTCTGGGACAACTGGCTGAGTTGGGAGTAGGAGGCACTGCACTGCAATGGTTCCGCTCCTACTTGGCGGGGCAGCTCCAGAAGGTGGTGCTTGGGGGACATTGCTCGGCCCTGTGGATTCTCCAGTATGGGGTTCCTCAGGGGTCAGTCTTGTCCCCCATGCTGTTCAACATCTACATGAAAAAGTTGGGAGAGGTCATCTGGAGTTTTGAGGTGTGTTGTCATCAGTACGCTGATGACACACAACTCTATTTCTCTTTCTCATCTTCAGCAGGTGAGGCTGTGGATGTGCTGAACCAGTGCCTGGCTGCGACAATGGACTGGATGAGGGCTAACAAACTGAAACTCAATCCAGACAAGACTGAGATGGTTAGTGGGTGGTTCTGCTGACCGGATGGATGGGGTTGCACTCCCCCTGAAGGAGTGGGTTCGTAGCTTGGGGGTTCTCCTAGATCTTTCAGCGGCTTTCGATACCATCGACCATGGTATCCTTCTAAGACAACTGGCTGAGTTGGGAGTAGGAGGCCTTCCCTACAGGGGAAGGAGAGATGGATATCTCACACCCATCTTACCTTCCGATTGCTCTGCTAACTCGGGGAACTTGGAGAATGAACCAGGCCACCCACAGAACCTCTTCTTGCTCCTATGTAATGCCAGGTCAGTTAAAAATAAAACACATATTATCCATGACCTTCTTTCAGATGAGAAGGCTGACCTGGCATGCTTCACAGAGACCTGTCTGGGAGATGACTGTGGACCGACATGGGCGCAGGCCCTCCCAGCTGGGTACTGTGTTAGTGAGCAGGTGAGGGAAAGTGGACGGGGGGACGGAGTAGCTGTGGTCTATAGGGATAATCTTAACCTGACCACACTTCCTGTTCGTGAACTGAATCACATCGAGTGTGTGTACCTGAGCCTGAAGACCAGGGATAGACTAGGGATTCTCTTAGTGTACTGGCCACCCCGCTGCCTATCAGACTCCCTGGCCGAGCTCACGGAACTGGTCTCGGAGCTGGTGTTGGATTCGCCCAGGCTTTTGGTACTGGGCGACTTCAACATCCCATTCAAGACTGGTTTGTCAGGTGGAGCTCGGGAGTTCTTGGCATCCATGACAACCATGGGCCTATCCCAATTGGTCTCTGGACCCACACATTCAGCGGGTCATACCCTTGATGCTGTTTTCAGTTCCGAACAGAGGGATCTGTGGGCGGAGTAACGAATACCTCCGTGATGTCATGGACAGACCATTTTCTGGTTAGGGTTAGTATCACGGCTACCACCTGCCCCTGCAGGGGTGGTGGACCTATTAAGATGGTCCGCCCTCGAAGGCTGATGGATCCTTCTGGATTTCAGAAAGCCTTGGAGGGTTTTATGGCTGGTAGCGTCGACGATCCTGTAGAAGCCCTGGTCGATAGATGGAATCAAGACCTAACTAGGGCTATCGACACGATCGCCCCCAAACGTCCTCTCCGACCCGCTTCTAACAGGGCGCCCTGGTATACGGAAGACCTCAGGGAGTTGAAGCGGAAAGGATGATGACTGGAGCGCCGATGGCGGAAAACTCGACTTCTATCCGACAAGACACGGCATAGAGAACATCTTCGTTCCTATGGGGTGGCAATACGTGCAGCGAAGAAAGCTTTCTTCTCTGCGCGCATTGCATCTGCGAATTCACGTCCAGCGGAACTGTTCAGGGTGGTGAGGGGTCTAACCTGGGCACCTTCCCCCCTGAATCCGATTTTAGAGCCTTCGGCAGTTCGCTGTAATGCCTTTAATGATCATTTCACAGATAAAATCTCTCGGATAAGAGCCGACTTAGATGCCGTCGTTATAGCAGAGGCTGACAATGGAGTGTCCAGCGACTCCACGAGTAGAATTACACTGGTGAGTACCGAGGACGTGGACAAGCTGCTTGGACGAGTGAGGACGACGACTTGCCCTCTCGATCCCTGTCCTTCATGGCTGGTCGTCCAGGGAGGAGATGCGGTTAGATCGCAATTATAATATATTATTGATGCATCTCTCAGGGAGGGGACTTTCCCATCATGTTTAAAAGAAGCGGTGGTACGGCCACTTCTAAAGAAGCCCTCCCTGGATCCCCTGGACTTTAATAACTACAGACCGGTATCAAACCTTCCATTCTTGGGCAAGGTGATCGAGAGGGCGGTTGCCTTTCAACTCCAAGTAGTCTTGGATGACACTGATTTTCTAGACCCATTTCAAACTGGCTTCAGGGCGGGATATGGAGTTGAGACTGCTATGGTCATCTTTGTGGATGATCTACGCCTTAATATTGACAGGGGGAGTGTGTCCCTGTTGGTACTTCTGGACCTCTCAGCGGCTTTCAATACCATCGACCATGGTATCCTTCTGGAACGCCTGAGGGGATTGGGAATCGGGGGCACTGTGCTTCAGTGGTTCCGGTCCTACCTCTCGGGCAGGTTCCAGATGGTGATGCTTGGGGATAGCTGCTCTGCAAAGAAGGAGCTGCTGTGTGGCGTACCGCAAGGTGCCATCCTTTCTCCAATGCTGTTTAACATTTATATGAAACCGTTGGGAGAGATCATCCTGAAGCATGGGGTGGGGTGCTATCAGTATGCTGATGACACCCAAATATATTTCTCTATGCCTTCGATAACAGCGCCAGCTAAGGATAGTGTGTCTCCTCTGAATGAATGCTTGGAGGCGGTAATGGGCTGGATGAGGAAAAACAAACTGAAGCTGAATCCAGACGGAGGTGCTTGCTGTCAAAGGCCACAACCTGGGTTTGGAGGTGTGTCAACTGGTTCTGGATGGTGTTACACTCCCCCTGAAAGACTGTGTTCACAGCTTGGGGATGCTCCTGGATCCGTCGCTCCAAATGACAGCCCAGATAGATGCGACGGCCAGGAGTGCCTACTATCAGCTTCGGCTGATACGCCAGCTGCGTCCCTTCCTAGAGTTGGAAGACCTAAAGATGGTAGTGCACGCGCTGGTAACTTCGAAGCTCGACTTCTGCAATGCGCTGTACATAGGGCTACCTCTGTGCCTAGTCCGGAAACTTCAACTAGTTCAAAATATGGCAGCCAGGTTGGTCACCGGTACATCTAGGGGTGACCATATTACGCCAGCTTTAAAATCGCTCCACTGGCTGCCAATTAGTTTCCAGGCGAAGTATAACGTGTTGGTTATTACCTTTAAAGCCCTACATGGTTTGGGTCCAGGTTACCTGCGGGATCGCCTTCTCCCATACAATCCGCCCCGCACGTTCAGGTCCTCTGGGAAGAACTTACTGCAGTCGGCCAAGACTAGGCTGACAACCGTTACCCAGAGGACCTTCTCTTCTGCCGCTCCCAGACTGTGGAATGACCTGCCGGAGGAGACTCTTCAACTTAACAGTCTTTTAGAATTTAAGAAAGCTATAAAGACTGTTCTCTTCCGGCAGGCATATCCAGCTGCCTTTGAAGACAGTTCAGAAGCTGCAGCTTGTGCAAAATGCAGTGGCCAGAGTGATAACAGGAACCTACTCTGGCCCGCTTGCACTGGCTGCCTATATGTTTCCGAGCCCAATTCAAGGTGCTGGTTTTAACCTATAAAGCCTTACACGGCTTGAGACTACAATACCTGATGGAACGCCTCTCCCGACACGAACCTACCCGTACACTACGATCCACATCGAAGGTCCTCCTCCGGTTGCCTATTCCAAGGGAGGCACGGAGTGTGGCAACAAGGGAAAGGGCCTTTTCAGTGGTGGCCCTCCAATTATGGAATGATCTCCCTGACTAGGCTCGTCTGGCGCCAACATTGTTATCTTTTCAGCGCCAGGTCAAGACTTTCCTCTTCTCCCAGGCATTTAACAGCATATGATGAGGGTTTTTGTGTTTTTGTGTTGTTGTTGTGCTTTGACCCAGAAAGATATTGTAATTTTAACTTGTTTTTATGCTTTATGCTTTTAAATTTTGTATATTGGTGTTTTAATTGTTCAATGTTTTTAATTTTTGTAAACCACCCAGAGAGCTTCGGCTATGGGGCGGTATATAAATGGAATAAAATAAATAAATAATAAATAAATAATCAATAGAGGCTATGGTTCAATGACCCTGTTCAGACGACACGCTAAGCCACAGTGGTTAAGCATTTTGAGCTAAACATTATGGCTTAGTGTATTGTGTGAACCATGATTCAGCATGTCATGTGAACCATCCGTAAACGTGGTGACTCATTAACCATTTGATCAATCCCAGACATGTTTGGCTGACAGCTCAATGTCTGTTTCTAGATGTATGTTGTCCTCGAGTATACTGTCTGTTTTAAGTTTTGGTTTTTATATTTTGTATATCATTTTTAACATTTTACTCTTTTATAAACTGCCCAGAGAGCTTCAGCAATGAGGTGGTACAGAAATAATAATAATAATAATAATAATAATAATAATAATAATAATGGTTAGCAGCCTAACCATGGCTTAATGTGTTGTCTGAAGAGGCCCACTAAGGAATCAGAGCATTACCACATATGCCTAGAAGACATGTGACATCATCTGTTTTTTCAGAAGTCTCTCTGTACACACAGTGTGTATGGTAGCAGTGGTCTAAATCCTAGATATTTGTCTGAAATTGTTAATTTGTTTTTGTTGATTTTCCTTTCCCTTTTGTTTATCTTTTTTACTACTTTCTCAGTATGCTGGTTTGACCAAGACAAAAACTTGTAAATGCTACTTTTTGAACTATTGTTGCTTTTTCTTGTTATTCCCAGTTGAAACTTCTGCAGAACACCAGTCCTCCAGTGTTCTATTTTTATCAGAGGCAGACAGACTGGGATCAGTCAGCTTTTTGTTGTTCTACCAAAAATGTGTGTCTGGTGGTTTGCATAGGCTAACTTGGAATCCTAGGTTCTTTTTCCCCCATTCTGGTTGTCAAAACGTAGACAAGTAATTCTGAGGCTAAGTTGGAAAAGCCACTTAGAAAATTGAAATATATTGATAAGTACATGAAGATAGCATGTGAAATTTCACACAAAAAACAGTGAAGTAAGTTTTGGAATATTGTCCCTTCAACATTTTAGGAAAAACGGCAGCTGAGAAATGACTCTTATTAGTTTAATCTTAGTCACCTACCTGTTTCTCCTTTACAATGAGGAAACCAAGCACAATGCAGATGCTAGAAGAAGAAGAAGAAGAAGAAGAAGAAGAAGAAGAAGAAGAAGAAGAAGAAGAAGAAGACACATTGCTTCCCCCAACAATAATGGGTCTCAATAGGCTAGAATGACTATGACTTCTAAAGTTCTTAAACAACCATTCAGGTTTGTTCCTGATATTCAGAATTTATCTGCTGTTGGCAAAACTTTTAAAAAAAATGGGGGGGGGGGAGAATCCCTTTCCTGAAAGCAAAATGTTTTTAAGATTATACCAGTGTCTAAACAAAACAAAAATGACAAGGTCCCCAATAATGAAATCAATATAAACTCTCCTGGTATAAGAGACCTACCAGATAGCATAGGGCCAGTTAGTTGCCAAATTTATAATAAAGGTGATCACAGGTACAATTATGCCAATTGGTTATGTATATCTGTAAGCCAATTGGCACTTGTGATTATCTTCAATATAAATTTGGCAACTAATTGGCCCAGTGCTATCTTTAGGATTCTGCCACCAAACCTTACCATGAGATCATCATAGTTATCAACTCTGAAAGGATCCTTTGATGACTTCTGCAATGCACTATGCATAGAGCTACCTTTGTGCCTAGTCTGGAAACTTCAACTTGTTCAAAATATGGCAGTCAGGTTGGTCACCGGTACATCTAGGGGTGACCACATTACACCAGTTTTAAAATCACTTCATTGGCTGCCAATCAGTTTCCGGGTGAAGTATAAAGTGTTGGTTATTACCTTTAAAGCCCTACATGGTTTGGGTCCAGGTTACCTGCGGGATCGCCTTCTCCCGTATAATCCGCCCTGCACACTCAGGTCCTCTGGGAAGAACTTACTCAAACCAGCCAGAACTACACTGACGGGTGTTACCCAGAGGACCTTCTCTTCTACCGCTCCCAGACTGTGGAATGGTCTGCCGGAGGAGATTAGACAAATTAGCAGTCTTCATGAATTTAAGAGAGTCATGAAGACTGCTCTCTTCCGGCAGGCCTATCCAGTTGAATTTTAAGATGTTTTTAATGATGTATTGGTTTTTATTTGTTTTTAATATCTCAACTATTTTGTGGTTGTTGTGTTTTATATTTGTTGTTGTTCCCCTCCTCGATCCAGAGGAAGAGGCAGGTTATAAATTATTATTATTATTATTATTATTATTATTATTATTATTATTAGAGATAAAGTGTAGGATGCCGAAAGGACTCATGGACCTCTAACTCTCCTTTACTTCATCTTCCCTTCCATCATATTTTTCCTGATGACTCCTGACTCTGGCCCTTTCTGCACCTAGAGGGCCTGGGGACAATCCCGGACATACCTGTTTCTGGGATCATCCTCTTCTTTCTTCACAGGAAGTGCAACATCCTGGCTTCCTCCTGGCAGTAGCACAGCCATGGCCGCCATTTTCCCCCAGAGAAGGATCCAAAGAGCACACGAGCGCTCCTACAAAAGTAAGTAAAAAAAAACTGTGCGAAATTGAGCCCCCATCCCCTCCCTGCCATCCCAGGGGGCGGTGAAATTGCTGCCACCCCCTCCCTTGATGGGCACAGAGCTGCGCAGTGTGGCTCCATGCCCATTTCTGGTGCTATGCTTACTCACAGGTAAGCACAGCACCAGGCGGGATGGGTTCCCACATCTCCCACAGTCTCAGGAAGTTCTCGGGACTGTGGAAAAATCAGGATTTCCCAGGGATCCCTTATTACTGGGAAAACCCATGCCCACCCCTCCCCTGCCCCCAGGAGTCCCTGAATGCACAGGGACCACCCAGGGGCAGTCCCAGTAAAAAAGGCCGGTGTAGAAATGGCCTCTGTATCAGCTTTCCCCCATCCTCTCCCGCAGGGACCACAATGGAAGAGAGGCCATAGTTAGCATAAAAAAACAATCAAAAGGTTTGTGGATCACACATCCACCTTCAGATTACCTCATGATCATGGGATGAACCACGTTTCTCCAGGTCCAGTAAAGAGAGCAGAGTTGTGCTTGGTGAAGAAGTCATTAGCAAGATGTCATGAGCAATCTGCTTCAGTCCTCTCTATAAATGCTTTGAACATCCCGCTTGGTTTTTTAAAAAGGCTGACAGTGGGAAACAGTGGTGCTGCCAGGGTCGGGGAGGCCCTGAGCAAGATGCCCTCAGCCCACCCACCCCTAGCCCCACTCACTCAGGCAATCTCTCTGGTTTTGCTTTCCACATGTATTCCATTTTCTTTGTTTGTCTCTGTGTTCTTTCTCTTTCCCCTACCCACACCAGGGCCTAATCCACACCAAGCAGGATATTGCACTATGAAAGCAGTATATAAAAGGCAGGAGCCACACTACTGCTTTATAGCAGTATTGAAGTGAACTGACAACCGTTGCAGCCCATTGACACATACCATATACAGCTTTCATAGTGCTATATCCTGCTTGGTGTGGCTCCTGCCTTTTATATACTGCTTTCATACCACTTTCATAGTGCAATATCCTGCTTGGTGTAGATTCGGCCTTAGTTTGACTCCAGCTTTTGTATAGGTATGCCCAACCTATACAAAAAGTTGAAAGAAATGTAAGAACAAAAAGTGTCCCTGACTGGGGGGTGGGGGAGTGAGCGAGGGAGGGAGGGAGACTGAGTGGTGTGTTGGTGGGAGTGGAGAGAGTAAGTGGATCACTGGTGGTGGGGAGCAAAGTGGAGGATACCTTGGGGCCATAAGGTCTGCAGAGTCCTGGTACTTCTACCTGGTGATCCAGTCCTAGCCACTGACTGTAAAGTCTCCTGCCTGCCACAATAACTGCCAAACAGTTTGCTGGTTCCACTGGAGAGGTATAGACACTCAGGGAAGTCCTTTTGCTCAAGTTCCCTCTCGTAGATCCTCTGCCCTTTTGTCAACCCTTAAAATCAAACCTGACTTCTCAAACCAGCAAGATTAGGGATGTCCCTTGTGGAAAATCTGGGGTGTGGTATTCCCCCCCCCCCCACTCAGCTGAGTTCTGCAGTGTATACAACTTGATTTGCATTTGAAAGCCAAGCCATGGCCTTTTCATTGCACTCTGGGAACTTTTGGTTTTTTTGCACATTTGTGTGTGTAACTGTGTTGAGTTATAATTTGTACAAATAGAGATTGCCTCAAATTTTTCCATAATTCACAGAAATGGAGATTTGCAAATATGGCTGCAATTCGCACAAATAGAGATTTGCAAATTCAGCCATAATTTATGCAAATTGCAGAGAAATTTGCACAAAGTGCTCAGAAAATTCATGAACTGGCCTGACTCATTGCAGATCAAGTCAGGTGCCACAGTGGAAACTAGAACCAAGAAAAGCCTACGAAAACCTGTTGGGTTCCACCACTACCCTGCAAATGAAGTTTTCTGTTGTTCCTAATCATGATAATATTACCTAAAACTGCTGAAACACAGGATCAGCAGTGAATGTGCCTTAATGGTTTGCTACAGAGGTGCATTTCGTCTCAGATTTTAATTTGCATAAGAGTTTTGTTGAGCAGAGGCAATAATTAAAAAACTAAACAGTATGAGAGCACTGAGAAAATAAATTAGCTTAGAGCCCTTTGGGTATGCTGTAAATTAAAACTGGCTGCAAAACCAAAAGTGTGTTATTTATTTTCTTCCAAGCTTCTGCACTAAGCTTCCATTAATGTTGATGGAATTTACATGCTCAGCTGCTGGAAAATATATTCCTAAAACACAGTCTGATGTAATTCCAAATGTCTGGGACATTAAACTGTAGAGAAAACTGACATGAAATATGATATGCAAGGAGATCTATTATTGGCTGTCTGCTTCCAAAGATATCAATGCTTTGAACCCCCAAGGAAAGGTTCTACTAAATAGTCTGCATTTATTTAAGGTTAGGTTTTATCCACCTTCCTTAAAAGAACTGACTCCCATACACATGCAGATGTAGTAGTTATCATGCAAATGTGGAGCACATGCCCCACAAAAGCCATGCTCCACAAAACCTGGGACTTCCTACATGCCAAGTATGTGCTCTACCACTGAGCTACAGCTTCACCTTGTTGTTCCTGTCTGTACTTTTAAAACATAAGAAGCTTCCTTAGTCAGACTATTGGTCCATTTCGTTTAGTATGGTCAACACTGGCTGGCAGTGGCTCACCATGGTTTCAGCCAAGCACTTTTCCTGTCCTACCTGGAGATGCCACCTGGATTGAACTTGGGACCTTCTGTGTTCAAAGCATATGCTCTACCACTGAGAAATGCCCCATCCCCACTACCACCCTTTTCTACTTCAGTGTATCTGGTCACTATGGGGCTTAAGTTTTTCCTCTTCCTAGCTTTGCCCTCATTCCACTTGGCTTGGTCCAGTAGCTTTCTGCTAACCTTCTCACCTGTGCAGAAATGAATACTTTCTTTCCTGTAGCTATTCCTAGCATACAGTTTCCTCTGAGCTCAGCTGAAGGAAAACTACTGTGGCTGGAAAATACGAAGTCCAATGAAGAGACACAGGATAAAGCATGCTTTAGTCACCCTCTGCTCCTGGGTCTTTGCCTATGTGGATGTGTGGCCATTCACTGTGCTCAAATGTTGTAAAGCACAATTGAAATTGCTGTGGAACAGATAAGCAGTGGCACTGGTCACGTTACATTGCACGATATCAGTTTGTATCTTCTCTTTTGCATGGGTTTTTGCTTCCCGAATATGAAGCCAAAGAGCTAGTTTGTGCTCTTAAGACATTGGGTAACTCTCCTTGTCATCCACCAGGAGGGGAAATGCTGTGTAATCTGAATAGTAGTCACCTCCTGTGGGATAACACCAGAAAGATAATGAATGTGTTAGGAAAGCAACATGTTACTTTTAAAAATACACCTCCTGTCCTTAACTCTGAACCTCATTTCATTAGCAGATCAGCCTTCAACAGTTCCCTGCCTTGAACAAACTGTAACCCAAGACACTCAGGGTTTTGATCATATTATTTTACAGCTTAGTTTCAGGACATTTGGGAAATGGCCATATAGCTGCCGTTTCTTATATCAATTGGTTCAATAATATAAGAGAAGAAATTAAGAAAAAGTCTGGGTTTCTCTTAAAGAGACCTCATACAGCATAGAGTCTAGCTGGTCCAGTTACAGTGCAGCTGAAATGGATAAAGATTCTGTAAAAATGCTAAACCTAGATGAGACTTCAGCATGAGGGCACACTAATATAAGCATATGCCATTTCCCCCCTCATTATTGACCCTCAAGAGTTCCACAAACGTGCATGTTAATGTTAAAAAAAACCACTTGGTTTCACAGAAAGGTGAAAAATATGCTGGATGAAGTAGCAGGAAATTAAAGAGGCCAAGCTTCCTCTTCTAACTCCCTCTTCCTTCTTTGCTAGCGCCTATAACTGGCTGGCTGCCCCTCTGCATGTATCCCTGTTCCCTGTTCCAGTCTCATTTTGATTGGATATCATGGCTCATAACCAACCTGTAATTGACCTTTCCTCTGGATTGACTATCCTGTGTAACTGTCCGACAACTTCAATCTGACTCCTGTCTTAATCCTTTTTGGATTTTAACTTCCACATGCTTAGGCTGCCCATATGAAAAGGAGGACAGGGCTCATGCATCTTTGGACTCATCTACAAGAATTCGCCTTTACACCTGGTTAGGCGATTATGCACATATTCGCAGAAGCGCATTTACGCCTAATACCTCTGTACGAGAGGCAGCGAAGCGCATTACTGGACGACCGAAACGTGATTTAAACTGTTGACATGTGGAGAATCGCTTGTTCACATAGTCAAAATGCGCTTTAACGGCCGGAGCAAAATAAAACCCACTATTTAACGCGCATTCAATAATGCGCATAATCGGAGAGAAAACACGCTTCTACGCCCGATTTGCGCTCCGTTCTTGTAGAGGTAAATTTTTTAATGCGCCTTGAAAGAGCTTTAAATGCCTCTTGTAGAGGCAGCCTGACAGTTGCAGAGGAAAGGGAGTTTCAGCTGGCATCATTTGTATGCAATTAGTACCTGGTGAAATTCCCTTTTCATCACAACAATTAAAGTTGCATGCACTATCTAGAGTGACCAGATACAAAAGAGGGCAGGGCTCCTGCAACTTTAACTGTTGTAATGAAGAGGGAATTGCACCAGATACGAATTGCATACAAATGATGCCGGCTGAAATTCCCTTTTCTCTACAACTGTTAAAGTTACATGAGCCCTGTCCTCCTTTTCATATGGTCAGCCTACACATGCTCAATTGTCTTGACCCATGTGCTGGATATTACTATGATGAGTATCAGTGTGTTCTTAGTATGTAGAGGAGGGTAGGCAATCAAAATGACATGGGGGGGATGGATGACCCACCCACTCAGCCCTCCATTGTCCAAATGACATCTAAGAGGGTGGGGCATGCCCCTGACATCATTTGGTCCCTGGCAGGTACATCAAGTTAATGATCCTGCCTGCATGTCAGCCAAGAAGCAGCTTCATTGCATGCAGGGCTTCTGCCCTTGAGAATAGGATACAGGGCAGGCAAAGCTGTTTAGTCTGGCTTTGCTCAACCTTTGCTTTTTCCACATGGGGAGAGAAAGGCCCATTCATCTGGCATTTACAGGGCCTCCTGTAAGCACTGAACGAGTGTGCAGCCACCACTCTGTTCATCCCCTTGTTATCTCCAATCTGTGGTCAGAAATAGCAAAGGTAGGGTGACCAGATAAAATCCAGGTCAGGGCTCCTGTAACTTTAACAGTTGTAGAGAAAAGGGAATTTCAGCCAGTGTCATTTGTATGCAATTAGTTCCTGGTGAAATTCCCTCTTCATCACAACAGTTAAAGTTGCAGGGGCCCTGCCTTCTTTTGTACATGGTCACTCTAGTATAGTGCCTGCACCTTTAACTGTTGTGATGAAGAGGGAATTTCACCAGGAACTAATTGCATACAAATGACATTGGCTGAAATTCCCTTTTCTCTACAACTGTTAAAGTTACAGGAGCCCTGACCTGGATTTTATCTGGTCAGCCTAAGCAAAGGGCATTACTTGCCCTCTATTGAGAAGGAGAATGATGCTCAGGAAAATCCCCTTGTTATCTCTGATTGCAGATAAGAGGGAATTCCTCTCCTAGCCTGCTCCCAAAGCCCCAGGTAGCCTCCAGACTAGGGGATGGGGCTTGGTGAGGGAAGTCAGCTGGGCCCATGGGGGAGCTCAGGTCTCAACGGCAACCTCTAGTGTTTGGATTAAGCCCACAGGGCAGATGTAGCCTACCCATGAAGTAGGGTCAGTTTACTAATTACATCTTCAGCTAGGGAAAACTATACGGTAGTACGAAATAAACACAAATGACTTTTTTCATAACATACACACACACACACACACACACACACACAAATATAATTGTGTCTTTTGCCAACAAAATATATGTACTGTTGCTCAATGCTAGCAAAATTAGCCCTCAATCATTCTAGAAGTAAATAATAGCATACGTTACAAGGCAGAGTAAGATAAAATGCTGTAGAGTATTGTGATTTATACTTCATTGAATTGTAAAAGTGTGTGTGGGAGGGGGAGTTTTGCCATATAAGATTATCTTTTCTTTTTCTTTAGCTCTCCAGGGATTACAACATCTACCAACCAGGTATTAATTACAGATTATATGTGCACTAATAAAACATACTCTTGGGTGATCCAGCAGATGGGTTTTGTTTGCTCTCAGAATATGATTGCTTGACATTTAGCATGGAGAGAAATTGCCCCCAAATTACTAGTGGTCTTTGGGAGGAGAACCATTCACTGTTGCAAGTGGTTAAGATTGCATGCTTGAAATGATCACTCTGCAGTAGAGTTCCCACAGAAATGTTTGTCTAAAGTGAAATCCAAACCAGTTGTTGGAGTTCCTTCTCAGGCAAAACATCAGAGGGATTTTGACATAAGCCAAAGAAGATTTTAGTAAGATTAACACAACTTCTCGGGTATGTTCCACACATCTCTTGGTAGCTGCCAGGTTTTGCCCAGAGTTTGAAATGAATTTGGGGCTTCCTTTTCAGGTGAAATGCAAGACAAGATTTGAGGAACGCCAAAAGGGCTTCACATCTGTGTGTTGATCAGCCGCTCACAAACACTCTATGCAACTGGATCCTGATTGAAAGGCATGCCTACGATTTTGAAACTGCTCATGTATAGATGGCCCTTCAAAGATGTCCATGCTCAACTTATGGATGTCAAGGAGCAGGTTTAACACACCACTTGTACTGATTTCTTGGCCCCCTTTCCTTTTATTCTGTATCATCTAATAGCCATGTTCAGCTTTTGTCATGTTTTGGAAATGTCTGCATTTATTTATTTATTTATGATACTTTTATGCTACCTAGAATAACAGGTTTCTCAGGGCAGCTCACATAATAAAACAGGCTTTAAAAAAACAGGTTAAAAACAACAATGATAATACAGTAAAACTTCAGGCCTCACAATAATAAAAAGCTAAAATATAAATACCTAAATACTTCTTGTCTTCAGCCTTATTGCAGCTGCTTTTTTTTTTTTTTTTTTTGCTTATGCCAGACATCATATTTCTTCTTTTGTTTTTCCACCCAGAGCTTTTATTCCACTTGCTCTTTGGGAGTTGCAACAGTTCCAGTACTGTCCCATAAATCAAAGTTTAAAAACAGCAAACAACACCTCAGCACAGAAATAGCAATCTCTATGCTTTGAGAAATCGCATGCAGCCTGATCCTCTACATGTTTACTGAAGAAGGAGGCCTTCATGGATTCCATAGGGCTTAATCCCAAGTAGGGACAGATGGATCAGTCTATTTCCAGTTTGTGTCAGTTTTGTAGGTGTTCATTCCTAAGCCTGTTCTGTCCTGTTTCTCCATTAATATGTTAATATTTTAAATCGTCATAAAAAAATCTTGTATAAAAATTTATTTGAATACATGTTTTTGAATATATTTTTCACAAAATATGTATTGGCTTTTGCCCTAAAACATGCATTTGATATGCATTTTGACGCTGTTTTTAGCGATATTGCAAAATTTAGAGAAACGTGTAATTCAAGGGATAACAAGAGTTCTGATCTGCATATTAAGTCTGGAAAGTGCAGACTGAATGAAATCCTTGAGTATCCATGTTTAGGGTGACCATATGAAAAGGAGGACAGGGCTCCTGTAACTTTAACAGTTGCGTGGAAAAGGGAATTTCGGCAGGTGTCCTTCGTATACATGCGGCACCTGGTGAAATTCCCTCTTCATCACAACAGTTAAAGCTGCAGGAGCGCTGTCCTCCTTTTCATATGGTCACCCTATAGACTAGGATGTGCTTTGAAAATACTCCTGGGAACAATAGGAGCAATCATCCCAGACATGGTAGAAAACCCTTCATGCAAATAACTTAGGAGACAGCTATGGTAACACATGAAGGGGGTGAATGACAACTCCAAAGGCCCCTTTTTGACAGAAAACTCCCAAGAAACCCTGTAAAAGATATAGAAGATAAAACAGAATGTGTATATGGCATACAGGCATATTCTCATGAAGGTGCTCTCCAGATGTGTGGACTACAACTCCCATCAGCCCCTGCCAGCATGGCCACTTTCCCCCACTATGACTGATGCAAAGAACAACAACAAAAATTCCTGCATTTCCCCCTAATGTTTCCATAGATATTTATTTGAAAATATTACATTCACAACACATTTCGGGCCAGATGGAAACTGTCGAATGCATTGTTTTCTAAATCTTGCATGGAGGGCTATGTAAACATCACTGCAAGATTGTGATCACATTTTCTAATGAAAGGCCATTGAATTTTTCCATTCTAGATATATTGTATCATAGCATGTCTCCTTGCCCAAGTAATAATTAATACCCTAGGTTATCAGTAGTGAAAAGAGCAACACAAAGTAAATGTACTTTGCTGCACTTTGTCATTTGAGGTAGTTTATTCAGGTGCAGCAACATATTACAGTTTTTATTGGGAGTAGTAATGGCTTGTGCTAGAATAACACTTAGTGTGGCCGAGGGGGGGGGAGAGAAATGCAGGACTGCAGGGTTATATTACACTGTCATTGTATGACATTGCCTGTTATGGGAAGGCAACGATTTAGCTAAGCTATTTTAAGCCAATCTGTGACATTCAAGAGCCACCACTCTGGGCAGACTGCTCTCTGTGCTGTTTGCCCCATGGGCCTGCTCTTGCTTCTCTGGCAAGTATTTGGCTACTTTGCCAAGATATGAAACTTAAAAGCCTGCAGCCCAAAACGCAGCAGACTATTTCAATCCAATATGTGAACTTCAACTTTTTCACCTGTGCAGCTTCTAGTCAGGTGGAGTTCTATTTCACCCTGTTTTTCTCTCAGTTTTCCTTTCCCGTCAAACCTTGCTCCCTGCCCTTTCTCTTGGGCACTTGTTCTTTCAAACTACTCCTTTTTTATCTCTTCACTTAGGGCCAAACAAATCAAGACAATAAAGGACTGTGGATTTGCCATCACTTTCTATTTTGCCAATCAGCAGTGCAGGGGAAGGAGGGTGGTGATGTGGATTGGAACCACAATGCTGGAGTAAGGGTTTAACTTTTTCCCTCCACACTGTTTTCACTGTAAAACACCCTCTCCCCCAAACATACACTGGTGCTCTTTATTGTATTAGCAAAAATGTACTAATAGAGCAAATAGGAGTTTCAGAATGTGGGGCTGTTCACACAACACGTTAACCCACACTCAGTGGCTGAGTGTGGGTTGTTGTTGAACCGTGCGTTGTTTGTTCAACTATGAGCTAGTATGTTGTCTGAACTAGGGGTGTGCACGGACCCCCCGGATCGGATCGGGACCCGGATCGGGACCTCCAATTTTGTCCCGGACCGGTTCGGACAAAATCGGAGGCCCCCCGGACCGGATCGAGTCCGATCCCGACCCAAAAATCATTAATTTTTGGATCGGCCGCCATTTTTTTCCCCATAGACTTGCATTGCAATGCAAGTCTATGAGAAAAAAATGGCGGCGGGTGGGTGAGGGGGGGCCTAACTCCCTCCCCCCCCCTGGGGCCGTCCGCTGTGGACGGCCCCGGCAGGTAAGCCCCCTCCCCCGCGCTCCCTACCCCCCTGGGGCCGCCCGCTTACATCCGCTGGCACCCGCGGGCGCCAGCGGATAGAAGCGGACGGCTCCGGGGGGGGGTAAACCCCCTTCCCCGCCACTGCTTACCTTCTCGGCCCGTCCGCTCCCGTCCGGCGCCGGCAGCTACTACCAGCGGGCTCCGCGGCCTACTCTCGAGTAGCGCGCCGGGTGATGACATCACCCGGCGCGCCACCCTAGAGCAGGCCGCGGAGCCTGCTGGTAGTAGTAGGCGCCGGCGCCGGACGGGAGCCGCCGGGCCGGGAAGGTAAGGGCCCCCCTCCCCCCTCCGCGCGCCCCCTCCTCCCCTCCACGCACCCCCTCCTTACCTTCCCGGCCCGGCGGCTCCTGTCCGGCGCCGGCGCCTACTACTTCCAGCAGGCTCCGCGGCCTGCTCTAGAGTAGCGCGCCGGGTGATGACATCACCCGGCGCGCCACCCTAGAGCAGGCCGGGGAGCCTGCTGGGAGTAGTAGGCGCCGGCGCCGGACGGGAGCCGCCGGGCCGGGAAGGTAAGGGCCCCCCTCCCCCCTCCGCGCGCCCCCTCCTCCCCTCCACGCACCCCCTCCTTACCTTCACGGCCCGGCGGCTCCCGTTCTGCGCCGGCGCCTACTACTTCCAGCAGGCTCCGCGGCCTGCTCTAGAGTAGCGCGCCGGGTGATGACATCACCCGGCGCGCCACCCTAGAGCAGGCCGCGGAGCCTGCTGGGAGTAGTAGGCGCTGGCACCGGACGGGAGCCGCCGGGCCGGGAAGGTAAGGGCCCCCCTAACCCCTCCGCGCGCCCCCTCCTCCCCTCCACGCACCCCCTCCTTACCTTCTCGGCCCGTCCGCTCCCGTCCGGGGCCGGCGGCTACCACCAGCAGGCTCCGCGGCCTGCTCTAGAGTAGCGCGCCGGGTGATGACATCACCCGGCGCGCCACCCTAGAGCAGGCCATGGAGCCTGCTGGGAGTAGCTGCTAGTGCCGGACGGGAGCGGACGGGCCGAGAAGGTAAGCGCCCCCCTCCTCCCTCCCCCCCGCTGTCCACTTTCATCGGCAGGCGCCCGCTGGCGCCCGCCAATGGAAGCGGCGGTGGGCACCAGTGGGCGCCCGCCGATCCGCCGATCCTCCAAACCGGTTCGGAGCCTTTTCGGACCGGTTCGGATTGGATCGGCCGATCCAGCTGCGGGATCGGAAATCGGATAATTTATCCGATTTCCCACTGGACCGGACTCGGATCGTGGATCGGGTCCGATCCAGTGCACATCCCTAGTCTGAACCCAGGACATTTTCCACTTGGTGGCTTATTAACCATGCAGTAAGGTTTGTTAACCACTCTGAACAACCCAACAAGAAACTGTAAGTTCTCAAGTTGGCTTGTTCGAGGAAAAATAACACTGCATAGTTAACAAGCCACCCCATAGATAGTCCTGGATTCAGAGATCACACTAGCCACAGCTCAACAAACAACCCACAGTTCAGCAACAGCCTACACTCAACCACTGAATATGGGTTCATATGTTGTGTAAACCTAGTCTCTGTGAATGGATTTTGTTTGGAAAATAGTACAGGGAGGAAGGGTTCAAACCTCTCCCCATTGCCATTGTCTTGATCCAGATTGATCAAGGAGGTGATGGGAGATATAGACGAGAAAGTGATGAGAGATCCAATCACAGATCTCTATTGACTTGCTTAGTTTGGCCCAAAGTAGGAAGGAAGGTTTCTTTGGGGGTATGTGGGGAGGCAGGGCTGGGTTTGTACAAAATGTGGAGAGAAGGGAACATATTCTATTCTAATCCTTGCCCGATTGCCACAAGCCAAAAAGAGGGCCCTCTTTGGCAGTTGTCAAATGTTCTGCATTACCTTGATCCTTTTTTGAAAAATGTCTGCATGTTGTAAAATCCTGCCCTGAGGACTGGATGAGAACTGAACTCATGTTTGGGCTTTATTTTAATTCCCCAGCTGATATCATTGCCCAGCATATCGTACAGAAATTACAGAATTTAATCCAACACTGAGCTTTAAAAATAAAATAACAAAGATATTGCTACTGAGATAGCAGAACTACTGGTTCTACAGAACTACTAGTTCTGCGGTTAAAACAAAACAAAAACCCAGGGAAGTTTCAGCCATTTCAGTGTACAGGCTGTGCTCAGCTTAAGCATCAAAAACTTGTAGCACTGCTCAGCTATTGTCAGGAGAGTCAAAAGGGATAACAAGTAGTAACAGAGAAAATACACTGCAAACAGTTTTCATAAGATACAACCCTGATTCTGGCTGTCGCCATGGGCATTGCCGTGTATTTCTGATTTTGTTTGTCAGTCAGCATTTGCCAACAACGGAGATCTATGTAAAGTCGGCTGTCAACTAAAGCGTATCATAAAGTTCCTCCCTTGTGGTATCAGAGTGACAAAACTCCTGCTGAGAACAGTAGCAGAAGTTATACAAGGGCTGTTAACATTCTGTGCACAAGTGCTTTGTGGATCTTAAAAAAGGTAATTTGGCTTAAACACCCCTTGTTACCAAAAGGAACTAGTGAAATAATCGTCAAAAATTATAGGTGAGAAATAGGGCTCCAGTTACTCTCTCTTCATCCTGCCCCCCACATCTAGTTCCCCTTTCCTGAGCAACCCAGTTCATTTTCACCTTTTTCCCACACCCCAGTCTCTTTTCCTGCCTTCATTCCCTCATTACAGCTTCTTGCACACAAGCTCCCAGGGTTCTCTTCCCTCTACCCTGCTCAGAGGCATTGTTATTCCCTCATTACAGCCTCTTTCCTACATGATGAGCTCCCAGGGTTCTCTTCCCTCTACCCTGCCCAGGGCCCAGATCTTTTTCCTAGGGTCCCAGATCTATTCTGCAGAGGCCGGAGTGTCTATCAGAAGCTGTGGTGTGTGTTTTTTCTCAGCTTTAATTGCCATGCAGAGGGTAATTTTCAAGGGAGACTACAGCTGGAGAGGGAAAGGTTAATTCTCTCCTTCCCACATGCTGCAACACACACACACCAAAAAAAATCTTCTCTCGCATAGCAATTAAGCTTACTGTGAAGTGGTGGGGGGAATCTTTTACATTGCAGTGGGGTGATCTGAGTCAGGGTACAGATTAATTTATGTTATTTGAGAGTATTTGGATGAATATTAACTGGCTGTGAAATGTAAAGACATCCTATCTATTATTTCTAAATTTGCATAGATATATATAACTTAGCATATGCAGATTTTCTGCAAATATATCTCCTGCTGTCATTCTCCATCATCTCAGCTTCTCCACTAAGCCAGCAATATATTTCACCTCTGTTAGCCCAAATGGCATGCAGGCCAGTGGGCCAGCAGACATGGCAACTATTCCTCACAGCTGCTCCAAAAAAAGTAGGAAGGCAAAGGGAGCTGGCTGGGGGAGGGGGGCAGATAACCTATATCTTCCCTCCAAGCCTAAAATATATTCAACAAGTAGTGGTGCTGTGGCAGATTGAAACAGGAGACAGTGGCCATAATAAATTCATCTTGCATTCAAACCTAGAAACATCCCTCCATGCCAGTATACACCTTGTCCTTTCTGTCCAGGAGCTGCCCTAAAACTGAAGGAGCTACAAGATGCTCGGCTCTGACCTGACAGGTTGTCACCTATGAGAATAAGAGTGGGAGAGGTGCACCTAAGCTGCGAAGTATGAGGTATGGGGCCGGTGCCTTTGCAACAAGTGCAGCACTTTCAGGGCACCACCAGACAGGAAGGGGAAGTAAGCCACAGCCCAGTTGCTATAGTGATGGGAACATGCCTAGGTGTCGTGCAAGGAACCAGGGAATATTTGTGGCCTGTAACATGCAGTTACGCTGGAGAAGAAATAGGTTATGGATTAGTACTCTGTGGCTTAACTGAAGGCCAAAACTTTAAGCCAAAGAGGAAGAGTCATGGGGTGCTGTGTAGGGTGACCATAAGTCTGGAAAGCCCTGGACATGCCCAGAAAAAGGGGTGCAAAACAAGGTCCAAGGGTAAATCCCATAATTTCCCCCCAAATCTGAAAATTTAGCTGCGGAAACTGGCCTTTTAAGCCCTGCTCATGGCAAATCCGGGTTACTGGTGAGTCATCGACATGTTCGGATGGGCACGCCCCCTTGGAACTTGACACGCCCCCCGGGGTGGCAGACATATTGGTGGGCACACCCCCTTGGAAGGTGGCCATGTTGTCCTCCTTTTTGGTTTCCAAACTATGGTCACCCTAGTGCTGTGTAACCACCTTCCCTCTTGATCTGATTCTATAACTTGAACTGAGTAATTTGCTGGATCTTATCAGTCCTGCCCCATATATTTCCCAATCAGATGATTAATAATCATCTCTGTGTTCAGGGAGAATTCTCCACACTCCTCCATTCCGTTGCAACTGTGACTTTGCTGTCATTTTAGTGGTCTAAAATGGCCAGTTCATGTGCACGAAGGCTTGGTCTTTATTAGAGTTCTAATTGCTATTGGCATTCTTTATTTCAATACTGAAAGTGGTCAAGGATAATCTACACTACTCCAGAGCTGGTTTCCACAGCTCTGGTATACAATAAATGTGTGGTTGATTGCAACGTTGATCTTGTAATGCAAGATCCAGATGGGTCAAAGAATTTGTCCACTAGAAGCACTTGCAAAGGAAATTCTGTATAATATGTATTCTTTAGGGATATTGTTCTTCTCTGACTAAACAGTGTCTTCATTGCTCATTGGTATAAATAGGTTGAGTGCCTAGTTACAAAGCAGAATAAGACACAATGTTGATCATGGGGTTGCCTCTGAAAATGACTACCCCTCTCATAATGTATATTTCAAAAACATGTGACATCACATTGTGTACTACACCATTTTTGGTTGATGCTTTGTTGATGTCAACATGTTTTGTTGATGTCACACCATACTTTTCCTTAATTACATGTGTTCCAGGGACAGAACCCAGCATGGTGTTACAGCATTTGGCAGCAACCCTGTGATAGGCATCAAGTACTGTTCCAACCTCAGACTATCAGGTGATCAGATCCAATTGGAACAAGCCCACTGGCAATTCTTCCTGCTATTCACAAATCACCACATGTTATACTCACATTGCCCATGTACCATGGAATAAGATCATTTTTCTGCTTAGTTTTTAATGACACTTGGAAATCCAAGGTTAGGTGGAAAACATGGCAGAAGATTAGAAGCCTCTCTGACAAATTATTTCTCTTTCACAATCTTCCATCTGGAAAAGACATTAGGCTGCGTGAGCAGTAAATCTGGAATGCTTTGGTCACTGGAGAATCGGGATAATATAAATTAATTGTAAAATGGAGATTACATATACGATCCTTCTTGCTCTGTATTGCTTCTCTTCAAAAATCAAAGAAATTGGAGCAGAAACATAGTTTCACATTGTCTGTATGGTAAACCTATTGAGTATGAATCCCATCTTCTGCATTTCTAATTATTATAAAGGTTGGTGCGGGTATAAGAAAGGAGAGAGATAGGCAGACTAATATTGCATGTGTCAAGGAATTTATCATTTTTAGCTCTGTAGCCATAAGTATCCTCAGGGTATTTCCATTTTAGAAATGATAGCAGGAAATGTATATTCTGCTTACTCACTGGGGACACCAGGGAATCCCATTAAGTATAAGAGTATTTTCTGAGATTTTACACTGGCAAAATAAGGCTAACATTGCTACATCTCCCAACCCCACAGAATTACTAAGGAGCTTCTATTTGTTATTATTTTGAGCCTATTTTAAACCCAACATGTAAATGGTGAAATGACTCCATAAGGACACATTATCTTTGGGGCCAAATTGAGGCATATCCAATATTTCTCTTCAATCGTAGGAAAATGGGGAGAGAGAAGAGAGAGAGAGAGAGAGAGAGAGAAGAAGGAGGAGGAGGAGGAGGAGGAGGAGGAGGAGGAGGAGGAGGAGGAAAGAAAGATTAATACGAGCACTTCCTTTTTGTATTTCAGTGGACCTTGAGAATTTGAAATGCATTGCCATGTTTGATAGCACTGTATTTCACCTAAATTACACAGTAATTTAACTTTCGAAAGAATGTATGTTAATTAGATGTGTTCAGTGTGGAGGAATTTCCATGACTAAAAATAATATGACTATTAAAATTCTTATAAATAATGACTACATATAAAATGCCTATCAAAATAAAAATGAATCACAGTAAATATAAAACAAAGCACTTGCAAAGAGCAATAGATGTAATTTAGTTGACACATTTTACCTTTCCCTCACACCTTGGAATATGCTAGTAGAAGACTAGCATCCCCATTCTATAAGGATACAGAAGTGGCAATAGAGCAGTGTGGCTTGACCTTATGTGAAAAAAAAATTGAAGAATGTTGTGCTGTGGTATGTGACAGTAAGAATATTGTTCCAAAGGCTTACAACTGCACATAAACAACATGTTAATGAACTGCACCAGTGTAGTTCAGTTGTAGAGCCAAATACCCTTACAATGCTGCATAGGTGTTCTGCAATGCTACTTCTTATAGTCCATCTTGAAAAAAAATCTTTTTTGGTCAACTGATAGGTCAATAGAGTGACATGGAAGCCATTTCCGTATGGATGGATTTCATACTACTTGCTAATGTCTGTAAGAAAGAAATCACATTGATTGGCAAGTAAATCCCCTCCCTCCGCCATTAGGCTGACCATATGAAAAGGAGGACAAGGCTCATGTAACTTTAACAGTTGCAGAGAAAAGGGAATTTCAGCTGGCTTCATTTGTATGCAATTAGTACCTGGTGAAATCACCTCTTCATCAAAGCAATTAAAGTTGCATGCACTATACTAGAGTGACCAGATACAAAAGAGGGCAGGGCCCCTGCAGCTTTAAGTGTTGTAATGAAGAGGGAATTTCACCAGGTACAAATTGCATACAAATGACGCTGGCTGAAATTCCCTTTTCTCTACAACTGTTAAAGTTATATGAGCCCTGTCCTCCTTTTCATATGGTCAGCCTATCCGCCATCTATATTGGTGTGGGAAACAAATAGATCAGTCACTTGAACAATGTGTACCCTGAAGCCATGTCCCCCCCCCCCTTAATGGGGAGCGATGAATTGTGGGGGCGAGTAGGCCGGCAATGAAATGAGAAAGGCTGGTAAAGAGTGGCTGCACAGGCGCAGCAGCAGCATCTCCTTCCCAGGAGGAGACTGCTGAGCCAGTCAGCATGATTATGCAATTAGTTCCTGGTGAAATTCCCTCTTCATCACAACAATTAAAGTTGCATGCACTATACTAGAGTGACCATATACAAAAGAAGGCAGGACCCCTGCAACTTTAACTGTTGTGATGAAGAGGGAATATCACCAGGAACTACTTGCATACAAATGACACTGGCTGAAATTCCCTTTTCTCTACAACTGTTAAAGTTACATAAGCCCTGTCCTCCTTTTCATATGGTCAGCCTAAGCAATGCCCTATTTGTGATGAGTGGGACAGCTGGAGAAAGTTTGCTGTGGCATGCAAAACTGGCAGATTTTGCTCATGATGGAAGCCATGCCATCACCCCATAAGCAAGAAGTCACAAGCAGCTGAAGAAGAAGAAAAAAGGGACACCACAAACCAAATGTGAGCTGGCCCTTGTTAACAGAGGAAGACTGAATGTGACTAAATCGTAAGTGGGCAATAGCAAGCGTGCGATAAAACGCTCATCTGATGAACCTCTAACTCATTTATTATGGCATGAACCTTATTATACCTGTTAGTCTTTAAGGTGCAACAAGCCTTTAAAGTTACAATCCATCGTGATGTTTAGGTGCCTAGAAACCAGTGAGGTTTAAGTATGCCTGTCTTGGGTGTTTTTCTTTTGCCTTTGACTGACTTATCCAACTATTGTTGGGTGATTTGTTGGTGTATAGTATGATACTTTTGTTGTGATATTATTTTTATAGTTGGACTTGCTCTAGGTCTAAGCTTGGATCACTAATCCAATCAGGGCAAATTGTTATCGGTAGAGACATAGCACGGACATCTTTCTAACTCCCTTGCTCACTCCCTTCCTCCCCTCCTCCTCCCCCCCCCCCGTTAGCTCCTTTCTGGACCCACTTAAAGAGGTTTCTCGTACGTTTTCTGGAGTACACACTGTACTAAATGCTTGAGTGCTACGAAAATAAAATAAAGCTGCAAAACCACCATGGAAGAAGCAGGGGCCATTGCAGCAGCTGCCAATGTGCTTTTCATCTCTGAGGAAATGCTTGCTTTCTAACAGCAGCTACCGCATGTGTCTGGGGTGGGGTGGGGTGGATAACCTCAGCGTAAATGAGGTACAGAGCTGTGGGAAGCGATGCGTGTGTAGAAGCAGAAGGCCTAGAGGCAATAATTATATGAGTGCTTTGCAAAAGATGTGGCTGGGGCTCACAGCGAAAGCCACTAGATTTCCCAAGTTCATGTAAGGTTTTGTGAGGTTTAGAAGTTTCCAAATATGATATTGATATGCCAGTAAGAGAAGTGAAATGGTCTGGGTTAAAAAGCTAACATCTGTAGCCTACATGAAACCATGGAAATGTCATGTCAGAGCAAGTGAAAAGAGAATGCATATGGCACTAGCATTACTCTTGAGGGTTTTGTGTAGTATATCTAGTGTAGTATAAAAAAAAATAAAGTTTTAAATTGACCTTTGTATATACTATGATTTTAATTGTGAACTGTCCAGAGAACCTTGGCTGTTGGGTAGTATCAATATGCAATCAATCAATCAATCAAATTTATTTATTTATTTATTACATTTATATTTCACCTTCTTTCCTCCCAGGAACCAAAGGCAGCATACATAGTCCTCCTACTCTCCATTTTATCCTCACAACAACCACCCTGTGAGGTAGGTTGGGCTGAGAGTCTGTGACTGGCCCAAAGTCACCCAGTGAGCTTCTATGGCCAAGTGGAGACTAGAACCCAGATCTCCTGATTTCCACTCTAGCCACTACAACACACTGGCAATCTACAATCATTTGGGCGGATAATCCATTGGGAAAAGGTCCCATGAAGGCTTCGTTCAAAGGAATGAGAGTTGTGCAGGAGCACTATTGCCATTTAGGAAGGGTCAATGGCCTGCTCACAGGGACTCCCACTGAATGGCTATTGTGACATACTAGATTTGCACACTAAAGACACATATCCCCTCTGTGCCGCCACAGCCTCAAACACTAGGCCTAGATGAGCACACCCCTCTCAGGCTAAGCACCACCACTTAAATACCTGAGGGAAGGGTAAAAGACGCACCACTTTTTCCCTTATAGCAGAGGCGAAAAGAGTATTAAGGGTTTTGAATAAGGTTCTCCTGTGAGTATGTTGGCTGAAGGTGTAATGATATGTGTTTCTTTATTAAACTTATAGAGCAGGTTACAAAGCCAAGCTGACACATGGTTTGTGGTAGCAAAAATAAAAGAAAATGTTTATTGTTGTTAACAGTTCTTTTAAATCAGTTTAACACCTGCCTATTCTTAACACTTCAAATAATTTACTAATAATCCTAAATCCTAATAATCTCTTCACACACACTCCTGACTAGATCACACACAGCTATCTTCCACACAATTACCCTCCACCCAACCAAGACAATAAGATGATAAGGCTTAAAGATAAACTGAAACACTCCCTCACTCTATATATACCCCTCCCCACTCCCTTTCCCAGCATCATCAGCCACACTCACTCAATCCAACATTCCGCACTCTCCAGACATACTAAGCCAGACATACATAGGGAGATGGAAATGTGGGGTATCGTCACACCCTCCTTTAAGGTTGCTCTTTAATCAGAGTTGATAGCATTACTATAGTGTGGTATTTTAAAAAGCAATGGCGCTAAATGCTTTTAAAATACACTGCTTGTTTTCAAAGGGCTGGGCAAATTTCTGCAAATTTTCTCACCCTAACTGTAATCGCTGGTTCTTGTGAGCCTCCTATTCATTTATGTAAGGTTTGCGTAGATAAATCTTCCTGGTGCATTGTGCCCTTCCCTAACTTTCCCTTCAGAATCCCTTCTAGCTGCCTTACATTACACTGGAGAGCACATTAGCACCTTTCTGGTGGATCATGCACATCAAAATGGGCATTGTCAGGTACTCGTTCACTTTAAAAGATTGTGGAATGAACAGATTCAGTTACCCATAATAGGGATAAATGGATTGTGTTAAAAAATGTTCTGTGTGTGTTTCATGGATTGTCTTTGGTTGTAGCATCCACTCATTGCCAGAATCAGATATTTTGGGGGATGTACAAGAATTTCATTCCTCATGCGCAGCAGCACAAATGTGCATTAGAACAAATGAGAGTTAGTGCTAAAGCACTTTAGCACAAGTGCAAATTTGTACTCATGCAGATTAGCAGATTTGCACAAATTCCCACCAGACGTTTATAAGTCATGATCCTCAAATCAACGGAATCCGCACCACTTGGAAAAAGCCGGTCCATCTTGCATCTGTAAATCATATTTGAAAGCTTGTTTGGATATACAGAAAAGAGGTGGGAGAGAAAGATGGCCTGAAATCAGAACAATTTAAATATTTGTTAAATATTTACACTGAATACATTTTGGGAGTTCCTGCTGGCCAGAGCTTTGGTTACCTAAATTATTCAGTTATAAGAGTAAGAAGAAAAAATGTCTCATTGGATTGAAAATTGGCTAAGGGAAAGGAAACAAAGAGAAGCCATGGGCCAAGCTATTCCAAATGGAAAATATATTTCTAGGCCACCACTGGGAAATATTATGTAACTGTGAGGTTTTTATTATTTCTAAAACTGGCTCTGTAAATGGTCCGCTTCTCATCTTCTGCTATGCTGCTTCTCTGGAGGATGTCATTCTCCATGACTTCAAATAGCCCCTCTATGTTGATTACTTCCAGGTCTACCTCTTTGGTTTGGGCACTCTGTCCTCCTGTACAAGAACAAAATATTGGCCTGTATCCCTGACATATCCACCTGGCCATTCCGCTATCAACTTGAGCTCAAAGTGACCATAAATGAGCTTTTAATAAAGCCATATGCTGTCTGGTTGCATGCATTCGCTGCTATAATTCCTAGCCTTAAGAACATCATTCCCTTCTTAAAACACTGATTCAGGGATCATTTTCTAGGCTCACTCTTTTTGACAACACCCTTTTCCAGAAACTGTTGTCTTACACCTTTGTCTTTCGCTGCATCTGAAACCATCTAAAGCTGTGGTTAGGGATGGGTGAAAATTCATTCAGTTTGCATTTTAATACCAATACATCTTCCAGCCAATTTGTCTCCCCTTCCTGTGTCACTGGACCTATCTACACCAAGCAGGATACGACACTTTGAAAACATTTTGAAAACTGTATATGGAGTGTGTCCTGGGCCCCAACAGTTGTCACTACTGTTATAAACCATTTCAAACCGTTTTAAACTGTTTTAAAGCAGTAGTGTAGATAGGCTCACTCTGTACCATTCATCAAGGCCAAAAGAGACTAAATTTTCTTTTTCTTTTCTTTTTTTTGTAATTGACCTTTAAACTCCTGTCTCTAATCTGAAGCGGAACAGCATTTGGCTTGTTATCAATTCAATTGGCAATCAAGATTGCACTTCAGGGTTGGTTCACACAAAACTCCGGAATAGGATGACCATATGAAAAGGAGGACAAGGCTCATGTAACTTTAACAGTTGTAGGGAAAAGGGAATTTCAGCAGGTGTCATTTGTATGCAATTAGTTCCTGGTGAAATTCCCTCATCATCACAGCAGTTAAAGTTGCAGGGGCCCTGCCTTCTTTTGTATATGGTCACTCTAGTATAGTGCCTGCAACTTTAACTGTTGTGATGAAGAGGGAATTTCACCAGGAACTAAGTGCATACAAATGACACTGGCTGAAATTCCCTTTTCTCTACAACTGTTAAAGTTACATGAGCCCTGTCTTCCTTTTCATATGGTCAGCCTACTCCGGAATATACATTGCAGACACACCCTACAGAAGATGAACTGTGGAAAGATATACAAAATTCACTTCAGAGAAAGCAGAGGAGTAAAGAAAACATAAGGCATAAGTAAATGCTTGCACATCCACACCCAGCTAATTGTCATTGATAGCCCTGCCCCAGTTTGCCAGGGTCAAGCATTTAGTAGATCCTGAAGCCTGACTCACATCAGTCATTAATATGGAAGATAATACTGCCACTGCGCAAAGCATGGTTTTCTGGGCCAGACGGAGGGCTTCTCAATCAGGCTGTGGAACTTAGGTCAGACTCAGCTGGTGTGCCAGCATACAGTGGTCAGGCAGATGCAGCTTGAGGTGGGAGCACCTTCTGCCCATGTTATTCCAGTACGGCCAGGTGCGGAGCCCCCCTCAGGTGTCGGTGATACATCTGGGAGGAAATGGCCTGGGGCTATGCAAAAGTAAAGCCTTGGTATTGCAGGTTTTGGATGACTTCCATGCCATACGGCAGAGATGGCTGAGGGTGGTCATTATGTGGTCCTTTCTGATCCCCAGATTGGTCTGGAGGGACAGTAGGGACCCACGGGCCCTGGACAGGGCCTGCAAGAAGGAGCTAATCTACACATTTGCTTAAAATGTTTCAAAAGGTCGTTTGCAACATTTTGTAATACTTTGTTTTAAAACGTATTAGACCACATTAAGATGTACTTACGGTACAGGAGATCATTTTTACAGTCTTGAAAGCATTCAGTGAGGTCTCACTGCTCTTCTCTCCATCTCTTCCTGTAACATTTCTTCCTCGGAGCGTAGTTTCCCCGCCCACTTCCTCCAAATCCCCCCTTCCTTTCCTTTCCTTGCAGTGACTCACTGCCTGTTAAAGCGCATGTTTGGAATTTCAAATGCTTCTGGCGGGATGGGAAGTACTGCTATATCTCTGGTTCTCATTAACATCTTATTGGCTCTGTTAAAGAATGGATACTGATGTTGCTACCAGGAGGGCAAGGCTCTCCAAAAGATTATGATAAAGCACAATAGATAAATGGGAATACAAAATGAGGAAAACGCAAGCAGGGGAGAGCCGAAAAGGACTTCAAACACAAGGGAAACCAACGGCTATATGAAGGATTTGGGCACCAGAAAAAAGGTTGGATACCAGACGTTTGCTATCAGTTACTACAGTACTATAAGGAAGGACACATTATTGTCCTTACAACATTTTATCAACAAAAAACTATGGATTAAATCTCACATTATCGTTGTAATTAACAACAAATATAAATCATAACAGTAAGTGCGTCATGTGACCCAATGAGCGCTCATAACCCTTCCTTAACGTAGCAAACCTCAAGTATAGTTTCCCCCTAAGTTAACAGACAAATCGCCGCAAAATTGCTTAAGCAAGGCGATGGTATTATTCCTCATCAGGATATAGTGCAGACAAGGAGGGAGCTATACAGACAGGACAGAGTCCTTAACGGATGTGGGCAACAATATTTTCCTGTCTGATCTGCAAAGGGCTCTGCGAGAAATTATTCACCCTAGGCTTGGTGTTCCCCTGTGGCTGTTAGGGGCAGGCATGACTAGAGGAAAGGGATGGTGACAGGTGATGCCTGAGGCCTTACACTGAGGGTTGTGCAGACCCAGCGGCGGGAAAGGGCGCACCTGTGAGGCCAACTCAACTCACTCCACCTGGCATCATGCGGCCCCAGGGGGGAGTGATGAGGGAAGGCCTCCCCTCCCAAAAATGGGTATTGCCTGAAGGTGGCAATTGTTAGAAGCCACTCATCAGACATAGAATGATTTCGCCTGATCTAATGCCTAGCATAGTACATTGGTAGAGAATTGGGCCTTCCCAGTCTCCCTTTGCAGATTATCAATAAATGTGGCCCATAATTTGAACCAAATATACTTTTGTCATCTCTTTATTTCCCCCCCCCTTTTGCCCCACAAAAGGTTTAAGTAATGGATGGCTATTAGGAGTTGAGTGATTTTCTGGTGTTTATTTTGGCATTAGGATGCTGACTGAGTTTTTCAAGATCTCAGTAGTTCATTAACACGAAAGATGGGAAATAAATCATTCACTGGGGGGGAATACAGATTTAATAGATAATTACTGAACAAATTGGATGTGTCTACTACAAACCTTTCATTTGCTTCTAAAAACCTCGCCTGTGTCAACATCAAAAATTATTTTTAAAAAACGGTTGGGCAATGTCACAATCATAGCTGGCATTGAGCTTTTCTACACCAGGCATTTATTGTGCACTCATGATTGCTTGCTTGTAGTTGTTAGTCGGTTCTTTCGATGATGTTGTGATCCTCCAGTTTCACTTCTGTCTTGTCCTGCATGTACCTGCTTGGACACTTCAGTCATCTTCAGAGGCCATCCTCTGGGTGCCCCCACTAACCTAAGTTTGGTGGGTTGCTATAAGAGTTAGGGTTAGAGGTTATCTGGTGCCTACGTTGTTATCTTTTTGGTGGCAGACAAAGACCTTTCTTTTCTCCCAGGTGTTTTAGAGACCTGCTAGGTTATTAAGGCTGTTTTATTGACTCCTGTTACTGTTTCCTGTTGACATTATGTTGTATTTTATTCTTATAAATAGCTGTATAGTTTTTTATATTTTTAACTGTTCAATGGCATTTTAATTTTTTGTAATCCACCCAGAGAACATTAGTTATTGGGCAGATTAGAAACGTACTAAATAAATAAATACTCAAGACAGATATTGGATGTATAACAATTCTAGATCTTTGTTTGTGAAATTGATGTAATGTACAAAATAGAGATGGGTAAATCTATTAGGGATGTGTATCGTATCTTTGAGATGTCCGATAATGATCCGATAATGGCATTATCAGACATCCGATTAACAATAACGATATGATAGAAAAACCTCTGATAAATATCAGATCCGAAAATTTTCAGCCCGATTATATTGGATTTTTTTCGGATTATCGGACCACCATATAAATGAACCTATAACTTCTGTATTTTCAAAGTTAGAAGCTTGAAACTTGGTCACAGTGCTTATGGGGTATGCCTAAGTATGTGTTTGAAATTTGAAATCGATCCCTCCAAACCTCGATTTTATATGAATTTATTAAAGATCGTTTAAGTTCTGACAGGTCAGAATGATAGCTCGCCACGTGCATTCATTCAGACCTGTCAAAACGTTGCATGATCATTAAAAAATTCATATAAAATACAGAGGTGGAGGAATTGATCTGAAATTTGACACATATGTGTAGCAACATGTGCTAGATGTGTATGAAATCTGAGATCAATCCCTCCAACCTTCGATTTTATATGAATTTATTAAAGATTGTGCAACTTTATTGACAGCTGGTTGACTGGGCCTCCATGCTGCCATCTTGTTGTCTGCTTTTTTCCCATAGGCTTGCATTGGGGGAAATGCGTGCATAACTTTTTTATTTGAAATAATAATGACATGAACCTTGGGGAGCCAGGACTAGCAAGATCCGATCTGCAATGTCCTAAAAGTTTCATGTCTCTGTCTTTTCAAATTAAAAAGCTATAGAGGGTCCTCCAAAAGCCCCACCCCCACTGTAACTTCTTCATTTTTGAAGATAAAAACTTGAAACTTATGGGACATTGAAGATGGGATCTGGCTGGTCATTTGTGAAAAAAAATCAGAGCAATTGCTCAAACGCTCAATTTTCTATGAATTTTGTAAAGATTGTGCTCATTCTGAAAGCAGTGACCATGTGGCCCATTCTAGTGAGCATTTTATAGTGAAACGTCTCCTACTCATGGCAGGAAATAGCTACAAATGTCGCTATAGCTCAGAAGAGTCACATTTTTGGAGGATTATTTTAAAATAAAAAAGGGGTGGAAGGTGGGGGGCAAAACAGAGACCAGCAGGAGACACACAGTAGGAACACAGCATCATCAAAATGACCCACGAAGATCCATAAGTGACTAGTCATGAGCGTGCAATAAAACACTCAACTGAAGAAGCTCTTTATTTGCATTTTATTATTGTTAGCCACACAGAGCACTATTTTTAGTGGGAAAATAAATCAATAAATATAATCAAAGTTCATTTTTGAATGAATAGCATTTGTATGCAGGATGGCATGTTCAAACTAAAACAGCTGAATTTTTCAACCAGACTAAACATTTCTAATTTTGTTTTCATAGTGAACCCAGTAGTCATCCAGTCTTCACTTTCCCTTTTTGTTCCATCTCGACCTAATTTAAACCTGTCTAGTTTCCTAGCTCTGTGCAATAGTGGGATATTATGTACTTGTGGGGGTTGTGGGAGGGGGGATGAAGACACATACCATTAAATCCTTTTGACTGCAAATGGCCCTTGGCTCTGTTAAATGCAAAAACTATGAAACTTGGGATAGGCAATAAGCCAAGCAGGTTGTGCGTTCAAGCAGCAAACAAGCCTGAAAAACAAAATTGGGTATTATTTAGCTCATTGGTTAGTTAACTTTAGCTGTAGGTACTAAGTGAAAAAACAGGTTTAAGCACCAATGCAATGGAATGATATATAAAGTTTCAAGAAGACTCTATTTGTTTCTGGACATATCCCATATTGACATAAAATCTCCAAGGTATCATTTTTCCTAAACGCTGCCCTGAGATGCCAGTGATGTAAGGTGGAATAAAAATGTTTAAATAAATAAATAATCAGTGAAAGCTAGGTTGGTGAAAGTAGCAAATACACACAGCAATAGTAAAAAGAGCCTTTGCTGTAGGCAATATGGAAGTGTGCCTTCAATTGTTCTTTTGGCCTTTGTTATATGATGATTTTCTGTGGTTTTGCAATAATAATTAGAGCCACAATGTTGACTACGTGCCCGGGAACACATTTTCTCATCTGTATTCTTTGCTGCTAAATTTCCATCATTCTCCTTCCACACAGACCAGGTTGACTACGTTCTTCAGGAATTATACACACAATTGCATGATCAATGGTTAATGCAACTCTCCCGATTCTTAGTGCTGAACACTGAATTCACTGAAAGGAATCATGAGAGACAAGCTCCTGTACATTTGATGGGAAGCCAATACAAAGCCTATGGAGAGATAAGTCCAGTCTGTAGACTGAACCCTGATTTTCATTACAGTCTCCCCTCCCCAAAGTGAATAATAATAATAATAATAATAATAATAATAATAATAATAATAATAATTTATTACCCCCCTCTCCCTCTGGATTGAGGCGGGGAACAACATCAGTACAACAATATAAAATACATAAAACTGATTAAAAGCAGATAAAATTAATACATTATTAAAATCAACAGAGTCTTCAAATTCGATTCTGTAGGCCTGCCAGAAGAGATCAGTCTTTATCGTTCTCTTAAATTCTAGAAGACTGGTAAGTTGGCGGATCTCCTCCGGCAGGTCATTCCACAGTCTGGGTAACGGTTGTCAGCCTAGTCTTGGCTGACTGTAGTAAGTTCTTTCCAGAGGACCTGAGCGTGCAGAACGGATTGTCTGGGAGAAGGCAATCCTGCAGGTAACCTGGACCCAAACCGTGTAGGGCTGTAAAGGTAATGACCAACACTTTGTACTTTGCCCGGAAACTAATTGGCAGCCAATGGAGTGATTTTAAGATTGGTGTAATGTGGTCACCCCTAAGTGTACCAGTGACCAACCTGGCTACCATATTTTGAACTAGTTGAAGTTTCTGGACTAGGCACAGAGGTAGCCCTATGTGCAGCACATTGCAGAAGTCGAGCCTCGAAGTTACCAGCTCGAGCACTACCATTTTTAGGTCTTCCAACTCTAGGAAGGGACACAGCTGGCGTATCAGCCGAAGCTGATAGTAGGCACTCCTGGCCATCACATCTATCTAAGCTGTCATTTGGAGCGATGGATCCAGGAGCACCCCCAAGCTGCGAACACAGTCTTTCAGGGGTAATGTAACCCCATCCAGAACTGGTTGACACACCTCCAAACCCAGGTTGGGGCCTTTGACATTAAGCACCTCTGTCTTGTCTGGATTCAGCTTCAGTTTGTTTTTCTTCATCTAGCTCATGACCGCCTCCAAGCATTCATTCAGAGGAGACACAGGAGAGGAGAGGCAGGCAGAGCGACGCCTGGGTCTCTCTGTGAGGGAGTGGCAGCAGCGGCGGTGGGGGCTCCGTGTAAGACGTATGTGCCTGTGAAGCATCGGAGCCCGCCACCGCCACCGCTCCCATGCATAGAGACCCAAGAGTCGCTCTGCCTGCCTCCCTCCCCCCCCCCTTGTTCCACGCAATGGCGGGAAACAAATGGCGGACGGGGCCTGCAGCTGGATCTCCTCCTCTTGCTGCTGCTGTGGCTCCTCGGGCACCTCCAGGCCATGAGCAGGGCAAGAAGGGTGAAGGGGCTGCGGGGGTCATGCGGCAGTGGCGGAGATCGGCGGTGGCAGCAGTGGAGGACCCGATAGGTCCGTGCTGGGTTTTTTGGGGGGGTGGCTTGGTGGGGGGGGGTTGTTTTGGGGGTGGGGGATGGCGGGGGGTATTTTAGGGCTGGAGGAGAGCGTGACCGTTTCCCCGGAAGGTTTGTCCCTGGGGCCGGTTGGCCTAAATCGCCCCAGTTTTCCCAGCGATTTGGTCACTCTAGGAGTCATGGGGGGGGGCATGCAGAGCTCTCCCACCTTCTGCAAAAGCGGGAGAAATCCCGCAATTCTAAGTCGCCATCAATTCTAAGACACACTCCATTTTTACAGATGTAAATATGGGAGAAAAAGTGTGTCAATGAAATGTGGTAGTTTTGTTTGTGTGCCCAGTGCTGCTTCATATTGCTTTCTTTGAAACACACATTCTTTGTGTTTCAAAGAAACGTGTGTTTCTTTGAAACACACGTCTTAAGTCACCCTCCTATAGACCTGCTGCAATTTAGGTTGCATTTTTAATGGATACAAAAGTTGCCTATTTTATGCTACACTTAACAGATGTCATCTTTGAATCTCAGTTTTCCTCAACAGTAGTGTTGTTTTTTCTCAGTTAAAACAGGTGATCCCCCCCACACCTGTTAATTCTCCATTCCTGAATCTATTTCTATTGTAGTTAAGGTACATAAATGTAGCACATGGCCACTTAAACTCTTTTGCATTTCCATTAGGAGTTAGTTGATTCTAGGATGGGAGAATCAGCAAATCCCAAGCTCAACTAGGTTCCCCGAATCCTACCTTGAAGCTTGGTCTGGCTTGTTTTTTCTGTTGTTCACATGGGGAAAGTATGCATTTCAGTACACATTTTTAAAAGTATGCACCAAAATGCATACATTTCCACCATTAACTAAAGCATGAAAGTGTGGATTTTTCTAAAGTACACTTTATTTTAAAATTAGCACTGCAAGCTCAAGAATGTTTTTGAGCTTTGCCTGAAAAATGCACTCCTGTTCATATTTGGCGGTATGAACGGGAGAAGTTCTGGCTAACACTGGATCAAAACAAAATACTCGTACATCTTTAATTCTTCTACTTCATAACCTTTGAGAAACACTTTTAGTAGTGCTGAACAGCTATAAAATCCTCTTTGGGGGTGATTTTTAGCACCCCTTGCAAAAATATTTGGTTATTAATGTTCATTGCCCTATCAGGCCCTCACTTTTAATTGCTGAATTACACTTTCAATTGCCCTCACTAATGACATCACATGATCATATCTACTTCATATTTTGATGTCATCCCATTCAGTATGTAATTCCTGATTGAATGGAATCACCCCTTAATTTTACAGGCATTCCAGACAACTGCATTGACACAACTTGCTAACCCACCCAGTATGGGTTGTTGAACCATAGGTTATCATGTTGTCTGAACGTAGCGTGTTTTCTGCAAGGTGGGTTATCATGTTCTCTGAACACAACACTTTTTTCCGCAGGGTGGGTTATTGTATTGTCTGGTCGCAGTGTGTTTTCCACAGGGTAGCTTATTAACTATGTTGTGTGGCTTGTTAACCACTGAACATCCCAACAACAAGCCATGGGTTCTCTAGGTGGCTTGTTCAAGAAAAATAAACCACACTGCATGGTTAACAAGCCTCCCTGCAGAAAAAGTGCTGCATTCAGACGACACTATAACCAATGGTGGATTAGCATGTTGTGTGAACCCAGTCAGCTTTATCTTTTAACCCTTTCATGTTTTCCCACTATATCTTACATACTTTTCTTTCTACAAAACAATCTGCTGAAAAGGAAATTACAGAATAGTTGTACAGGGCCTTGTGATTGGTAGCTCTTGGAGCCCTCCATCTGCTGAAGGAAGAAGGTATAGCAGATTATGTTTTTTAAAAAGCCATTGAAGCAGCAGCTAACAGAAGAGTGCAAATTTGCTGAAGAGGACTGGACAAAAGGTGTCTATTCAGACAATCGAGGTGTCTTTCAAGAAAGGCCTTACTGCCATGCCTGGCAAGGCCTGGGCGTGGGGAGGCAGTTGCAGTGGGGGTGAGGGGTGAGGCATGTTTGCGCCCCATTGGCTGGGGCAGAATAGGAGCCACCAAGGAAGGGAGGGGACTAAAGGGCATAAAAGCAGCCCACACACCTCCCTTCTTTCACTTTTGAAAATGCGGCTCCCTCCCTCCCTCCCTGTAAGTAGTGTGGGCTTGCTGGTTGCCCATTCAGGGGGCCAAGTAGGATTTTTTTGCTTACATCCTTTCATTGGTTGTAAGTTTTTTCGCCTACTTCACACTGCGAGACAGCTAGGGAGCATAAATAGGTTAATTGGCAGTTCAATTTGGTCACTTTGGGTGTAAGCGCGTGCATCGTCAGTGGTAAGGTCGGTGAGCATTCACAGGCTCCAAGTGGTGATGGGTAATGCCTGAGGCTTCACAGCTGCGAGACTTGCAGCCCAGCTGGAGGAGATTAGGGTTACTTTTGAGACCAACCTTTCTCACCCACTCGGAGTCTTCTGAGGGGGGGTGACACCGGAAGGTCTCCCTACCCAAAATGGGAATGCCAGGGAGTGGCGAAGAAATGGCACCACTCCCTGGCAGAGAATGCATCGCCCAATTTTATTCCTGGCTTCAGGCTGGGTTAGTGAGGATGCCTTCTTAGGTTCACCCTTCTGCAGATTTATAAATAAAGTGGCCCTGTTTTAATCCCAGCTATCTGTGTCTGCCTCATTATTTCTCACACTCCACATTCCGCAAAGATTTCTAACACTCTAAAGCTAGCTTCTACCTGAAACTGGAAACTGGAAAATATTTAGTGCAGCTTTAATTTTCACATGAATACAGTGTGGTCAAATCTGCCAGGATTCTGTTTCCCCCTGTGCTATAGCTTCTTTATTATCTGCCAATGATCTCTCCGCTGCTGGAAGAATTGATGTCTTGTATGTGTATGAGAGTACATGTGTTTTTGCAATCAGCTAGTAAAATTTGCCCTGTACTAAAGGTCCAACTGTGTGAAAGGGGATATCTATAGCGAGGCACACTGATCCAAGTATTCTCAATGTTACTCTAATATAAATCCCTGAAGTAATGATGGCAATGCAAGAAATGTGAACCATATCTGAACCACAGAGAATGACATAAATGTGCATGTCCAAGAAAAGACAAAATCTTTCTTGGTAATTTGCTAAAACTTTGAACCACACAGGATTCTGCATTCGCACATTACCATGATTTATTTTCAAATGATTGCTATCTCACCACCCAACTTTCCAAGCTCTGGTTAGGTTGTCCTAACATCTTTGGGTTCATGTGGTTGAAAATATACTGTTGCTCATAAATATTACTGCTAACATTCAAACATGTTTGATGTTGATCCCAAAGCAAGACTTCCCAGTCCCTTTTAAGAACAGTTGAGAAGCAGATTTCTTTTCCCGTTGTTGCTTACTGAGGGATTAATAATGCATAAACTGGCCAGGAAACTGCTGTCTGGAAGCTGGAACTGATATTATGTGATATAATCCAGATATTAAATTCCTGGGGCAAACTATCATTTTTGCAAACCAGACTATGTAACAGCTCGATAAACAATGCAGGTTGAGAGACCTTTTTCATTTTTTTGCAGCCACACAAAACCATGTGCATCACACTTCCACCCATTTGAAGCCAACCTAATAGGTTGTTTGAACCATGAAACTTATGAAAGCTTTCAATCCTGGAGAAACTGGTATACTTTTCTTTTTTCTTTTAACTGAGGCGTTCCATATTTTCTTTTGAATGCCATCCAAGTTTCTGTTTTTTTCTGGACTGAGTGTATTGACGACAGTATTGAACCTATTTTGAGGAACATATAATAACCTTGCAGTTTTGGGAAGTACATTGGGTTGGATCCAGACTCTCCCTCCCATGGATGGAAGGGCTCCTTCCATCCATGCGAGGCTTCTGATCCAGCAAAATTGCATTAGTGTAATGGAAGAAAAGGAGATCTTCCTTGATTCCTCCTCTCACTGAAACCCCCCAAATCTGCTCCATCTGGTTGGAGGACCCTCTGGAGAACTGTGGGGGATGGACCTAGGAAGTGCAGGAGGAGAGTTGGTGAAAGTCCACCTCCACCCCTTTGCACCACAAGGAGATTTCTGAGATCCGACCAGTGGAAAAGAAGCTGGATTGAACCCATTATTTTGTACACCATCATATTGATATCTGGTATCTTCCTAGAGTACAAACTATCCAAGCACAATCCAGCCAAATCCAAGCACTTGTAAATATCATTGATATTAACAAAAAAAATAAGCATATCCATATATCTCCCTCATTGAAATACATGCCTTTCGATGTTTCCTACACTGAGCTATATATGCTTATAATGATGTTGAAAATAGATGGCCATATCTATTTATATCATTGGGAAATTTTGTTTTGCAAGATGTATTGCTCCATGATTTGGGGTTTTTAAACCAATTTCTAAAGGAATTTTCCAAGGATGGAACATCGTCCTCTACTTAATGCTCATATTTGACTTGCTCTCATGCCAACATATACGAGCTAACAAATTTGAAAGCACTTCCCTCTTGGTTCAGCCAATATATTATTACAGCAATGTATAAGAACATGGGGCCAATTTAATATCATCTTGTCTCATTACTTTCTTTCTTTTCCCATGAAATGATCACTCGATATGTCAATTAACCATTTTATTGCTCCTCCATGTCTACAAATGTGTGTAATTATTTTCAGCACTGAATTTCACTGAGATGGAAGTTCATGCTGTTTTATAAGTAATTTTCCTAGAATGAGAAACATCTCCATGAAATCCAAGAATGAGTTACATGCACTGTTATTTCAGCCATTTCTGACTTTCTTTCCCTTCGTTGTACTGCTTACAATAGGAAAATATGGATAATTCCACTAGTCTGCTGGGGAAAACTGCCAGGGACAAGGCTTCTTCAGACTTCTATAGACCAGACCAAACCAGAACCATAAGACAAAAGGAAATTTCATATGTTCTCAGAGCAATTGTTTTCAAGGCTCAATTGTTCCAACAGCTAAAGTTTTCCTATGATATGTCTATAGGATATTAATGGCTGAAGTATATAATGCAATGAGCATACCATATGAATACAATACAATCCATTCAGTTAGCCAGTCATGTTTCTAAATGTTAAAGCTGAATCTCTGTACCCTCCACCTAAAACTGAAAAAGCAATTTCACTGAAAGCGATTCGATGTTTCCATAGCCACATTATGAGGGGTCTCACATAATATATGCATGTTATCTTTACAGCTGTGGCTCTAAGTCTGAAATGGTTTACTTAGGAATAATGTCATAAAAATCAATGGGAGCCTTCAGACTGCTTGGTTTGAGGACAAAGCCAGATACATTCAGATATTTGTTATCTACAACCCCACAATCTCTTGGAACCTTAAACCGCAGGAAAATATATCAACCGCATCCTTAATTAGGATCCTTGGACAGATAAAGCCATCACTAGAAATTATTTTACTTTCCCTCCCTTTTTTGTAATTTCTTGTATTATTAGTATTAGTATTAGTATTAGTATTAATTAATTAATTAAATTTCTATACCACCCCATAGAAAAGCTTTCTGGGAAGTTAAAAAATTAAAAAAAAATACAATATGCAAATAGGAAATCCGTACTGATTTCCTAAGCAACTTTATGTTTTTATCAGTAGTTTGTTCTGTCTCTGGACCATTGTAGCCTACGACTGTCTGCTCTCTTGTGCTAATAGTAAAAGTGTGTTTATTTATGGAGCAGCCAGGGAAATGGTTCCTATTAAAGGCTGGGCATCCTGCTGGGAATAAGTTAAAGCAAACTCCAGTGCCGTGAATGGAAAAGAATTGCCTTCGGGATTGCTTAAAATCCAGTTTCATAGACAGATAAACTATGTGTGAGTGTGCGTGTGTGCATGCATGTGTGTTTGCATGTGTGTCTGTGCATGTCTGCTAAACCTCGAACATTACCCCAGGCAGCTGGCTGCAATGACTTAGAAAAGATTTAATAGGTATGGCTATCACTGGAGTGGATAACCAGTGCCTGGACTGTACCACACACCAGCTGCAGGGAGATGTTTACATGATTGAATGCTCCTCCATAACTGTAATCATTATCATCATCTGCCTGTAGAAATGCCAAGATCTGGGAGAAGGCTAACCCAAAATCATTCAGTCATGTGAAGCCCTCACCTGAAAACTGAAGTGGCACAAGTTGACGCCAATATCTTTTGATAGATGGTCTAATGTAAATGCTCATCATACCACCACCACCCAAAAAAAATACTGCATCAAACAGATTTCTGAGGTCTGGGATTTTTCAGAACACAGAACCCATGCACATAGGAAGAGCTCTATTGGATCGGGCCACAGGCCTATCTAATCTAGCACATTAGGGCAACAGCCCTCTCCTGCTGCTGTTTTCCAGTAACTGGTTTTCAGCAGCTTTCTGCCTCTGATCCTGGAAGGACTACTGGGAAAAGAAATATGGCAGCTCCAACTTTAAGGACCTAGCCCAACTACATCTCCTTTACTTCTTTCATAGATGTGAACGGCTGCAATTCACTCCTATGGGAAAAGTAAAGCAATACACTAGAGGACACTTTCATGGTGTGGGCAAAGCTTTCTCCATCTCTGATAGTGGATGGCTCAGTCTTCACAAACAGGGATCCAATGGAAAATCAAGATATCTCTGTGCATGGGACACAGAAAAAGACACATTGCACATTGTGGGTCTCTGCAGTATGTGGGTTCTTTTCTTCTCCTTCACCTGTCAGGACGATGGGCCTTTGTAAGTCCATTATACTTTCGCACATGTTGCTCTGCAATGCCAAAAGTTCCTAAGAGATTTTTGTAATAGGTAACTGATAAGAATGACACCTGGTTTGTGGATTTTGCTGTCTTCACTGGAATCCCACCAAAGTTTCAAGGGTCAGGAGCTGTAAATCATTGCAGAGGCTTGGCAAATGACAGTGGAATCAACATCTGCTTAACATAAGACTGGTCAATACAGTGTGTGTGTGTGTGTGTAATTGTTTGCAGATGATTTGGTGAGAGAGGGTGAAGTTCTTTGGCTGTCACTGCACCAAAGCTGGGCTCGAAGTGAAATGATCAGGTGCCACAAACTCTGGAAAATTGGAACGTGTGGCAGGTTCGTGTTTCCAGGAGGGTTTTCCTCTACTCCCTTGTCTCCAGCCTAGTTTTGGAACATGATTTATTGGAGCATCACTTCAGGCAGGCCTTGCTGTCCTGCTAAATCATTTAATGGATGTACATCATCTCCCTCCCTAGCAGGGTTAAATTACTGATCTATAAACGAAAGCCGTGACTACAGCCGTTTTGGCACCAGCCAGCCACTCTGTGGACTGAAGATGTTGGGTGTGTTTATGACATCCCTTCTAAGCCTGCCTTTGTTCAGCACACATCTTTTCTTTCCTTTGCATTGGCTGCTTGGATTTACTTAGTAGTATTGTCCTGGAATAAACAGGGTCTGGCTGTTCTTGTACAGGCCATTTATCCCTTAACATATGGGCTGTATCAAACTTTGTTTAGATCATAAAAAACTTGACCTCCCAGGAGCAACCCTTGTTAATACCATTTCACATTCTGCTTGCTGAGGCGGGGGAGCAGTTATCACAAAAGCTAAGGAGAATGGGCACTTTTAGTTAATGATATACTAGAACAGCCTTCCTCAACCTGGTGCTACAACCCCCAGTGTTCATGGTCATTGATCATGCTGGCTACGGCTAATGGGAGAAGAAGCAAAGATGAGAAGCCTAATCCACACCAAGCGGGATACTACACTATGAACATGGTATAGAAGCAGTATATAAATAGGGTGACCATCTGCCTGGACATGCTTGGACTTGCCCAAAAAATGGCAGGCAAATCCGGGTCCAGGGGGAAATCCCTCATTAAGGGGCCAAATCTGGAAATTTAGCCCCCTGAAAGGCCTGTTTCAGGCACTTCTGGAAATGGGCTTTCCGAGGCCTGACCATGGCAGATCTGGGGTCCTAGTGCCTCGGCGCCATGGTGATAGGCTGCCCAGATAAAATCCAGGTCAGGGCTCATGTAACTTTAACAGTTGTAGAGAAAAGGGAATTTCAGCCAGTGTCATTTGTATGCAATTAGTTCCTGGTGATATTCCCTCTTCATCACAACAGTTAAAGTTGCAGGCACTATACTAGAGTGACCATATACAAAAGAAAGCATGGCCCCTGCAACTTAATTGTTGTGATGAAGAGGGAATTTCACCAGGAACTAATTGCATACAAAAGTTACATGAGCACTGACCTGGATTTTATCCGGTCACCCTATATGGTGATGAAGCACAAAGATCAAGGATCTGCCATGGGCGGGCCTCGGAAGGCCTGTTTCCAGAAGTGCCCAATATGGACCTTCCAAGGCCAGCCCATCATTGTGACTGCCCAGAAGCCTGGAGCCCACATGCAGGAGAGGCTGTTGCTGGGGCATCCAGGCCACAGGGGAGAGTTCTGTAGGCCTAGGGCATGTGCGGCGGGGGGGGGGGAGCAAGCAAGCAAGCAGCAACCAAAAGGTAAGATTTTTTGTTGGTTGGTTCCCTACCCCCCCAACCCCCGCCATCACCATGGTCAATAATGGAAGTCCCATTTCCTTCCCCCCTCCCATGCCAGGCCTGCCTGAAAAGTAACTCAATGCTATTGCAAAAGCTGGCAGAGAGGGGGGGGTAGCGGCAGAAGGGTTTTTAATTGGCTGTAGTCACTTCAAAAACAAAAATCCAACCACATTAATCATTTTAATTGTGCTCCAGCTAATCCATCACTGCAACTAGCAGTAACTCACTTGTCTATTCACCCAGTGCACCCTTATTTTACCCATGATTAACAGAATGTAACTAATCTCTTATTTGTTTACTTTTATTTAGCTCTCCTTTCACCTGATGCCCCCAAAAATGTATTTGACACTGAAGCATTTTGTTAGGTTAAAAGAAGGGAGAAACAGGTTCTCAGGATGCAAAGGATTTATTGCTACAATAATTATCAATAAATCCTTTGCATCCTGAGAACCTGTTTCTCCCTTCTTTTAACCTGATTTGGATGCTTTCCTCCTTTGGTTTTTTAAATGTAAATAAAACCCAGAGGAGGAAAAAGCACCCAGTTTACTGTTACAGTATAAGCATTTTTAATTGTTATAACTATACATGTTCAGCATTTTTAGTTATATGTAAAGTAAAAAAAAATGACAGAACAGAGTGTTTTCCTATATAGTGAAGCCTTGTCTCTAATATGAAACGTCAAAGATGCCAAAAAGCTCTTCCACACAAGACAAGCTAAACACTTATATTATCCTCCTCATCAAATAAGTGTAAGTCATAATATACACACCACCTGCATTTTTGCTCTATGGCCCTTGGTAGTTTCTTACCTATACAAACTTATACCATCTTTTTTATATATATCGTTTTTAAGTTGTCATGGTATTCTTTTTTCTTTCTTTTTAAAATATAGTTTCTTAGATAAAATGCAAAAATGACCAGAGATAGGCTGCCCAGATAAAATCCAGGTCAGGGCTCATGTAACTTTAAAGTTACATGAGCCCTGACCTGGATTTTATCTGGTCGCCCTAACCAGAGACCAAAACTGGTAAGCATTCCTTGAAAACAAATGCCATTTCCTAGTGTTATTTTCACTGTTCCCTTCCCTCCTAGACAGAAATGAAATGTAGTTAGTAAAGGATTTATTTTATTTATACCTGCCTTTCCATTAAGAATAATAGTCAAGATTGCTTGGATTTTACATTGCCAATATTTTCCAACAGATGTGAAGAGGCTGTAATCCTATATTCATTTATCTGGGAGTAAGCTTTACTGAAATCAATGGGACTTATTTCTGAGGTTTCTTTGGGCAGTTTTCTTTGGATCCCTGAATGGGGTTTCTGTTCTCTGTATACTGAGGCAATGTAAATTCAGGGGGTGTTTGGATAAAAGGAGGAAAAGATCCTTGTCTAGCATTGTGATAATGGGCATCTGTTCTGGCTTCTTTGTATTGCTACTGACCATGGTCTCGTTTACGCGGTTAATGAACCAGAGGTGTAATGACACGTTTTTAGATTAGTTTCTCACTGATAAACCAGAAGTTATTATTACTGCTCTAGCATCAGAAATGTAGCAGCTGTGCAATGTGGAATTGAAATGATGCATTTTAACATATAAAAGGGGCTGTACGACCATTACATCCAGCATCCAAAATTGCTTAACAATACCATTGTAAGCTGGTACCTGACTGGGTAAGGAGAGGTACCTAGCAGCCAAACACTGCATTTTGCCAACGTAGACTGTGAGGCTTCTGGCAAGGGGTGAGCTGGTACACTGGCTGCTGTCATGTTTAATGGAGTGCCAGAGGCTTTCCTCACCTGTTGCTTCTTCCAAGCTGGCCCAATTTCCTTATCTGAGTTAGGGGGACAGAAGTGGTTTTGCTTCCAAAAAGAGATGTGAGCAGCAATGTCTGGACTAAGAGGCAAGGTAATATGTGAGTGCATAGGGTGGCTTGTTTGGGCTTGTTTGAGTATGTCTGGATTTCCTAGGCCCCCTCCACAAGGATGCGCTTTTGCGCCCGGTTCCGGGATTATGCGCATTATCGCGGAGGCGCATTTACGCCTAATCCCTCTGCACGGGAGGCAGCGAGAGGCGGCGAAGCGCATTAATTCATGTCCAAAAAGCGCTTTAGAAGACGTTAACGTGCATAATCGCTTGTTCACACTGCGATAATGCGCTTTAACGGCCGGAGAAAAATAAAAGTCGCTATTTAACGCGCATTCGAAAATGCGCATTATCGGGGAAATAACGCGCCTGTACGCCCGTTTTGCGCTCCGCTGGTGTGGAGGTAAAATTTATAATGAGCCTCTAAGGCTCATTAAACGTCTCGTGTGGAGGAGGCCCTAGGCTCTGAAAACATCTTTCTGGAGTGCACCTGCTGGTTGCATGATCCACGAGGCTAGGCTCTTGTGGGTGTATAGTCCTCCTTGACAGCAGGGGCTTGCACTTGCTAGAGAAAGATGAACAGATCAGAAGAAGCAGAGGTACCTCTTGTTCTTTTGTGTTTGAAAGCCACAAAGTGTCTTATGGCATCTTGAAGACTCACAAATTATGCAAACTATGTTCATCTTGTGTGTGACAGGCAACTTGCTCCACAACTGCAGAAACTTCCCCTTCCTAATTCTGTCAATGATCCTGTTTTGTGTTTGTAATTATGTTTATATTAACACTTTAGGATTGCAGGCCCTATTGCAGTCAGTGGGACTTACTTCTGAGTAGACATGTATAATGTTGTACTGTTCAACTTGCTTAAATTCTATCACAGTGAAGATTTATCATGAACAGTAGGGGTGTGCACGGACCCCCCGGATCGGATCGGGACCCGGATCGGGACCTCCAATTTTGTCCCGGACCGGTTCGGACAAAATCGGAGGCCCCCCGGACCGGATCGAGTCCGATCCCGATCCAAAAATCGGAAATTTTTGGATCGGCCGCCATTTTTTTCCCCATAGACTTGCATTGCAATGCAAGTCTATGAGGAAAAAATGGCGGCGGGTGGGTAAGGGGGGGCCTAACTCCCTCCCCCCCCCCGGGGCCGTCCGCTGTGGACGGCCCCGGCAGGTAAACCCCCTCCCCCGCGCTCCCTACCCCCCCTGGGGCCGCCTGCTTCCATCCGCTGGCGCCCGCGGGCGCCAGCGGATAGAAGCGGACGGCTCCGGGGGGGGGGTAAGCCCCCTTCCCCGCCACTTACCTTCTCGGCACGTCCGGCGCCGGCGGCTACTACCAGCGGGCTCCGCAGCCTACTCTCGAGTAGCGCGCCAGGTGATGACATCACCCGGCGCGCCACCCTGGAGCAGGCCGCGGAGCCTGCTGGTAGTAGTAGGCGCCGGCGCCGGACGGGAGCCGCCGGGCCGGGCAGGTAAGGGCCCCCCTCCCCCCTCCCCCCTCCGCGCGCCCCCTCCTCCCCTCCACGCACCCCCTCCTTACCTTTCCGGCCCGGCGGCTCCCGTCCGGCGCCGGCGCCTACTACTTCCAGCAGGCTCCGCGGCCTGCTCTAGAGTAGTGCGCCGGGTGATGACATCACCCGGCGCGCCATCCTAGAGCAGGCCGCGGAGCCTGCTGGGAATAGTAGGCGCCGGCGCCGGACGGGAGCCGCCGGGCCGGAAAGGTAAGGGCCCCCCTCCCCCCTCCGCGCGCCCCCTCCTCCCCTCCACGCACCCCCTCCTTACCTTTCCGGCCCGGCGGCTCCCGTCCGGCGCCGGCGCCTACTACTTCCAGCAGGCTCCGCGGCCTGCTCTAGAGTAGCGCGCCGGGTGATGACATCACCCGGCGCGCCATCCTAGAGCAGGCCGCGGAGCCTGCTGGGAATAGTAGGCGCCGGCGCCGGACGGGAGCCGCCGGGCCGGAAAGGTAAGGGCCCCCCTCCCCCCTCCGCGCGCCCCCTCCTCCCCTCCACGCACCCCCTCCTTACCTTTCCGGCCCGGCGGCTCCCGTCCGGCGCCGGCGCCTACTACTACCAGCAGGCTCCGCGGCCTGCTCTAGAGTAGCGCGCCGGGTGATGACATCACCCGGCGCGCCACCCTAGAGCAGGCCGCGGAGCCTGCTGGGAATAGTAGGCGCCGGCGCCGGACGGGAGCCGCCGGGCCGGAAAGGTAAGGGCCCCCCTCCCCCCTCCCCCCTCCGCGCGCCCCCTCCTCCCCTCCACGCACCCCCTCCTTACCTTCCCGGCCCGGTGGCTCCCGTCCGGCGCCGGCGCCTACTACTACCAGCAGGCTCCGCGGCCTGCTCTAGAGTAGCGCGCCGGGTGATGACATCACCCGGCGCGCCACCCTAGAGCAGGCCGCGGAGCCTGCTAGTAGTAGTAGGCGCCGGCGCCGGACGGGAGCCACCGGGCCGAGAAGGTAAGTGCCCCCCTCCTCCCCCCCCCCCGCTGTCCACTTTCATCGGCGGGCGCCCGCTGGCGCCCGCCAATGGAAGCGGCGGTGGGCGCCAGTGGGCGCCCGCCGATCCGCCGATCCGCCGAACCGGTTCGGAGCTTTTTCGGACCGGTTCGGATTGGATCGGCCGATCCAGCTGCGGGATCGGAAATCGGATAATTTATCCGATTTCCCACTGGACCGGACTCGGATCGTGGATCGGGTCCGATCCAGTGCACATCCCTAATGAACAGCAATAAAATACTAATGGCCCTGTAAGCACCTTCATTTAAGGCTGCAATCCTATATTCATTTATCTGGGAATAAGCTTTATTGAAATCAATGGGACTTATTTCTGAGTTTCCTTTGGGCAGTTTGCTTTGAGCAGAGCACTCTCTGATTGGAATTTCTATTCTCTGCACACTGAGAACAGAATTTCCAAATATCTCTTGAATCCAAATATTCAAGAGATATTTGGATAAAAGGCGGAAAGGATTCTTGTCTAGCATTGTGATAATTTCCATTGATAAACCAGAAGTTGAAACAAGTTAAGAGGTGGTAATTTTGTTCCATAGCTAATGCTTGCAGAGTATTTGGATTTTATACTCTTTCTGAATGCTAGATTGCTAATTTGTTGTACTAGATTTTTCTGCACCTGTTCAGTGGTAGCAGTATGCTGAATCTGTGAGTATGAGAAAGGTGGTGGGGAAAGAGTATTAAATGTTAAGAAAGGTGAGACTATGGTCATCCAGTGAAGGATTTGCAGTCAGAAAAGATATCTGAGGGAAAGGGAGAATGTATCACACAGAGTATAGCAAAAGCTTCAAAGTACAGCAAAAGCTACAAAAGTAGGAGTAAGTGAAGTTAATTTCAGATACATTGAATGTCTCACTTGTTCTTTATCTTAGTGATTTTAGCATTAAGATGTTATGTAGAACAGGTTTGTCTAAATTGTGTGCTGTGAAATCAGACATGTGATCAGGGGCATGTTCAGGTGGGCACACCCCCTTGGGGGCTGGACATGTTGGTGGGCACACCCCCTTGGGGGGTCATGTTGCCCTCCTTTTTGGTTTCCAAAGTATGGTCAGCCTAATATAAATGGCAGGAGCCACGCTACTGCTTTATAGTGGTATTGGTGCACTGACAACTGTTGGGGCCCATTTATCCATAGCATATACCACTTACATAGTGCTATGTCCTGCTTGGTGTGGATTAAACCCCTGTGTGGTACAGTGGTTAGAGTGTTGGATGAGGAATAGGGATATCCCCACTCAGTCTTGAAGCTCACTGGGTGGCTTTGGGCCTGTCACTGACTTTCAGCCTAACCTACCTCACAGGGTTGTTGTGAGGAGAAAATAGAGAAAAGGACTATGTAAGCTGCCTTGGGCTCCTTGGAGGAATAGTTGGGATATAAATGTAACAAACAAACAAATAAACAAACTATTCAAGAAGGTAAATGCTGAAATGCTTACTGTGTATTTTGCTTTTATGAGACCAATAAAAAGTTGTAAAACTTGCCTCTGTAAGAAGATAAAGCACTGTTCTCTGTGTAATTGCAAAACTTCTGTTGCAAAAATGTCTCTCACGGTACAGAGATAGAGATATGCTGAACCAGCCGCATGATTAATCCAGCATTCGCCCAGCTTGTATCCCATTCTACATTTAGCACACAGCAAGCAGAGCTGATATGGTAACTACCTACTGTAGGCCTAAAACAAGACAGAGAGCTGGGCTGTCTACATGTCATCTTTGCCCTGTGGTAGCTCTGAATCAGTGCTGCGTTGGTTATATGATGCAGCCACAGATTCGCTGCCACCGCAGGTAAAAGAGCCAGTGATGCACAGTAAAAAAAGTCGAGGACTTAACCCTACTTTTCCAGTTGGAGTGAGGTCAGTATGGCTCTTCCGCCATCAGTCCTCATTCCAGCACCATGCCTGGGGGGGGGGGGGTTTTCTCAGTGGAAGGCAACGTCCCATTGGTCGCCAGAAGCCAGGCACGGGGAAGGGAGCAGACCTGGCAAGCTGAAAGGTGGCCGAAAATCTTGTGCTGCCTTCCTTCATCTAGATAACTCACTGCCACCATGTAGCAGCGATGCTGCAGGGTTTGGTGGTGGAGTGGCACCAATTCAGTGCCATGAAGGCAGGGCTTTGGGCTTCTCTAGCATCTATAGTGAGGACATTTCTATCACTCATCTATTCCTTTGGATCTCAGGAAGAACCATTTTCAATTTTAGATCATATGCTTCTGCATATAGAAGTGTTAGGATTAATCCCAGGCATTTCCAGTTGAAGAATTACATTAAGACTGAGCACAAAAGTTTCAAAACTCTTCTCCAACCATTTGTTGCATAGAAGGGAGTGAAATGAACCCTCCCCGAAAGATCATGGGCAGGGGAGAGAAATTTATCTGGTATTTCAGGGAGGGTATGTTATCGTTTACCTTATTTAACCTTAACAGGTGGCAGAGCAGTCACTGACTGAGTACATTTTTTTAATGTTATATTGTAACTTGTTTTCTAATGGTCTATTGACTGTCAATAAAGATTGATTGATTGGTGTCAGAGCATTTTCTATTTTTCCCCCTTCATTATTTGTTTAATAGCCCTGTTTTTTGTATGGTTCAAACAACGTTTTTAAATCCTGCCTTCAAGGGGAAATTGCTTGGTCCAATCTGCAGAAAATCATTATTTTGTTTACATCTCATAATGAGGTGGTTTTATAGGCACTGCCAAACTTTGCTCTTACAGAAATCAACGTTTCAGCATTTTACTTTCTATGAGGAATGATAAGGATGCTTTACTGGTTATGAACTGTTGTGGTTTTATTGCATTCTTTGTTTATACTTTTTATCTGTGGCTGTTGCTGTCCCCAGTGGTTGTAACATTTTTTAAAAAAATCATTCATTTTCCCTCTCCCCCCACCTTGTTTTTACACTTTGTTTTTTACAAGCCCCACAATTTCAAACATGTTCTAAACTGCATGCAGAGCCTTCAAGGATCCAGGAGGTTCCACTCTTCAGAAAGCCACCCTCCACATTTAGAGAGTGACAGAACTGATAACCGAGGGAGGGAGGAGCTAACACTCTGCCCCTCCTTGCATGTTTTAGAAAGTCTGAGAAGCGCTAGACTTTCACATGCTAGTAGAATCTCAAGCCCTCTTCAGGTCTTAAATGAAGGGTTAACTGTGAGCATGCAGGGAGACAGGGATGCCTGCTGCAGCCTTCCCACCCTCCCCTACTGCTGACCTCCCCAGGTTGATGGGAAAGATCTGCATTTAGCTAGGGTGACCAGATAAAATCCAGGTCACGGCTCATGTAACTTTAACAGTTGTAGAGAAAAGGGAATTTCAGCCAGTGTCATTTGTATGCAATTAGTTCCTGGTGAAATTCCCTCTTCATCATAACTGTTAAAGGTGCAGGGGCCCTGCCTTCTTTTGTATATGGTCATTCTAGTAGGGGTGTGCATCGGATCGGATCCGATCCACGATCCGAATCCGATCCGCCCCAAAAATCGGAAAATCCGATCCGATCCGATCCAATCCAATACACCATCCGATCCGATCCGATCCGATCCGGCGAGGTCCGATCCGGATCGGATCGGATCGGCGGATCGGACGCCATTTTAAATGCGTTTTTCCCATAGCAAAGTATTGTTGTTTTACAAAAACGCCTATAACTTTTTCATTTTTAACGACAGAAGGATGAAACTTGGGCACATTGTACACTGGTTAGGGATAGGTATCTGTGAGAAATTTCAGAAAGATTGGTGCATGCAGTTTGTGGCAATTAATTTTTTAATAAATAACATGGAATGCCTATAACTCGGTCATTTTTAAAGTTACACACATGAAACTTTGCCACATTGTAGGTGGAACCTTGGGACCCACGTGTGTGAAATCCCAGAACCGTGGGTGCTTGCCTGGTGTGGCAATGAATTTTTGAAAAATGGGTAGTAGTGGGGTAAATGCAGTTATGCCTCCCATGTTTTTATTTTTAAAGATACAAACAGGACACTTCGGCACATTACAGGGAACACTTCCCTTGATATGTGTGTAAAATTTCAGACAGCTAGCTCCAGGCATGTGTTGGCAATGAATTGTTGAAAATTGGGTAGCAGTGGGGTAAAATACAGTTTTGCCTCCCATTTTTTTATTTTCAAAGATACAAACGGGAAACTTTGGCACATTGCAGGGAACACTTCACTTCAAATGTGTGTGAAATTTCCGGAAGCTAGGTGCAACATTTTAGTGGGAAAGGAACGTTTATTCATGGCATTTCACATGGGATTTATGGGTTGGTTTTAAGAGCTACAAACCTCTAACTCGCTCACATGGCACAGGACCTATGCCCGCTCAAACGCTGGAAATTTAACAAACTTTGGTGCAATGCTTTAGTGGGAAAACAAAGGTTTATGCATGGCATTTCACATGGGATTTATGGGTTGGTTTTAAGAGCTACAAACCTCTAACTCGCTCACATGGCACAGGACCTATGCCCGCTCAAACGCTGGAAATTTAACAAACTTTGGTGCAATGCTTTAGTGGGAAAACAAAGGTTTATGCATGGCATTTCACATGGGATTTATGGGTTGGTTTTAAGAGCTACAAACCTCTAACTCGCTCACATGGCACAGGACCTATGCCCGCTCAAACGCTGGAAATTTAACAAACTTTGGTGCAATGCTTTAGTGGGAAAACAAAGGTTTATGCATGGCATTTCACATGGGATTTATGGGTTGGTTTTAAGAGCTACAAACCTCTAACTCGCTCACATGGCACAGGACCTATGCCCGCTCAAACGCTGGAAATTTAACAAACTTTGGTGCAATGCTTTAGTGGGAAAACAAAGGTTAAACTTTATTATTTTAAACCTTCAGGAAAGGGAGGGGGAGGCTGTGTTTGTGTGTGTGTGTTTGACAGCTTGATCCACCAATTGTGCTTTAGAATACATGACTGAATCACCCAATCCTGTGAAGACTTTCTTCAGCCTCCAATCGCAATGCTGGAGGAGGGCACCAGTATATATTCTCTCAGCCCTGCCCTTCTGGCTCTTTGTGGGTTGAACGTGGAGGAGATTAGGGAGTGTTTTGGAGCTGTGTTGGAGAGACTGTATTGATTTGATTGCATTTGGAGGTGGTTTTGAGGAGTTTCTGATCTTTTACTTCAGCTTTTCTTGTTCTCTCTCTTGGCTTTCCTTTCTCTCTTGCCTTTCCTTTCTTAGATAGCACGTTTGTTTGTCTGTGAGTTCAGTTTGTCTTTGCAGTGAGTGTGTTTGTTTGTTCTACTTTCGCTTTCTGAAAAAAACCCAAAAAAATAATAAAAAAATATTTCTATCCTCTCTCTCTCTCTCTCTCTTTCTCTGTGTGTGTGTGTGTGTGTGCGCGCTTGTGAGTGAGTGTGTGTTGCTGGGCTGTGTAGCCTGCTGCTACAAACACAAAAAAAGTCAGCAAAGCACACACTTACACAAAAATAAATAATAATAAAAATAAAATGAAGCGTGGCACTCAAAGGGGGGGTGCTCCCAAGGCAGCATTTGGGAGAGGCCGCTCTGGGCATGGCGCTGCTGCTGCTGCTGCTGGGACCAGCAGCAGGCAGCCTACTTCCACACCCCCAGTTAAACTGAGGCGTTCTCCACTGGGGCAGCAGAAGCAGGCAGAGGCAACTCAAAGTAGTGCCTGCAGGGCACTCTTTCAGCAACATGAGGCAGGTGCTGGGAGCAGCAGTGGGCATGAAGAAGGAGCACTATATCCAGCTCCTTCTTTGGTGGGTGAGCCTGTGAACCCGCTGACTGATCTTTTCCCAGATCTTGTGGAAGTCAGCGAGGTTCAGAGTGAGGAGGAGGACTCTGATGTGGGGCAAGAGGAAGAGCAGGCAGCACCAGAGACTTACTCTCCACAATCCGTCCTCTCTTCCACTCATTCCCTTGCTCCTGAGGTGACACCACAGAGCGAAGGCGCCGGCAGGCCGTCTGTGTCACCCCAGAAGCGACAGGCAAGCAAGGTGTGGGACCACTTTGAGGTGGCAGTGGATTCCCGCTTTGCTGTCTGTCGCCACTGCAAGATGTCAGTGAGCAGGGGAAAAATGCCAGGCCACTTCACCACCACGAACCTCACCCGCCACATGCAGAGGCACCACCAGTCTGTTTTGCTTGGGACCGAGGCGGGCACCTCGCAGCAGACTGGTGCTAGCGGCAAGGGCAAGCAGAAGGCTCCTGCAACTTCTGCCAGCTCTCGACCTCCCATCCCCAAGAGGCTTCGCCAGGCCACCATGGAAGAGATGGGGTGGGGGAAGTATGGAGCCACAAGGTGGCGTTTTCCAGCGCCCAACCAGATCACCAATTGCATCGGTGAGATGGTGGCGTTGGATGACCAGCCATTCAGCCTCGTCGAGAACGCAGGCTTCAAGAGGCTGATGGCTCTTGTGGTTCCATACTACAAGCCGCCGTGTCGCACCACCCTGAGCAGGCGTGTGGTGCCCTCCCTGTACCAGGCATGCAGGGAGTTAGTTCTGGGTCGTCTGTGCCAGGCAGAGGCACAGAAGGTGCACTTCACTTCGGACATCTGGTCCAGCGAAGGAGGAGTGCACGCTTACCTGTCCCTGACGGCTCACTGGTGGGGAGCCTCAGGGCAGGAAGCACCCAGGACTTCTGGGACTGGGAAGGAGGGCTGCCGCTGGGCCCTCCTTCATACCGCAGTCATGGACCAGTCCCACACGGCGGAGGAGATTACGGAGGCCATGAACCGCATGGTGGCAGGGTGGCTGGGCGGGCACCAGCACACCCGCGGTTACATGGTCACGGACGGGGGAGCCAATATGCTGAAGGCGGTGCGCGATGGCGGATTTGAGGGCATCCGCTGCATCGCGCACGTCTTCAACCTGGTCGTCAGGGATGGCCTTGGAGGCAGCAAGGCCCCTCTCCCTCCCCAAATCCGTAATCTCCTAGAGAGCTGCAGGAAGGTGGCTGGGCATTTCCACCACAGCGTGAAGGGCAGTCGGTTGCTGCGGGAGAAGCAGCAGGAGCTGGGACTTCCGCAGCACCGGCTAGTGCAGGACGTGGCAACACGTTGGAACTCCACCTACCACATGCTCGAGCGTATGGTGGAGCAACAGCGTGTTGTCCACGAGATGTTCAGGGTCGGGGACATTGGCATCCAGGCCCCACTGTCCAGGCAGCAGTGGGAGGCCATGTCCCAGCTTCTGGTGGTCCTCAAGCCGTTCCTTGAGGCCACCGAGACCCTGAGCAGCAGCACTGCCCTTCTCAGCCAGGTGCTCCCCGTGGCCAGGCATCTCCAGAATCAGATGGGTGAGTTTCTGGAGGCCGGGGATGCCGTCACCGGCAGGCGCTTCCTGCCAGAGGTGCGGGAAGTGGTGACGAGGCTGAGGGAAAGCCTATCCCGCCGGGTCCAGCCTCTCTACAATGAGAGGCAGTACATGTTGGCCACCATGTGCGACCCGCGCATCAAGGATGGGTTATGTGGGCAGACTTCCCGGGCAGGTTGGGTGGAAATGCTGGTGACGGACGTTCGGGCGGCCCGGGATGCCAGGATTGGGCAGGCAGAGGAGGAGCCCACCGAAGCCCAGGCGCTAAGTCCGCTGAGCACCACCAGCAGCGGCGGCACCAGCACCACCACACCCAGCAGGGGGACAGGCCAGGGGTTTTGGGACAAGGCTTTGCAGGCTGCGGTTGGGCATAGAGGCACTCAACCCAGCCGCCGCCAGGATGACGCTGCAGCAGCAGTGCAGCGTTACCTGGCGGAGCAGATGGAGGACGGCTCCATCGAACCCCTGGCCTACTGGTCATCTCGGCGCCAGATGTGGCCTGATCTGGCGCGGGTGGCCATGGACAGAATCAGCTGCCCACCGTCCAGCGTTCCAAGCGAGCGGGTGTTTTCCATGGCGGGCGACGTGGTCACACCCCACCGCTCTCGCTTGGACGCTGAGATTGTGGAGCAGCTGGTCTTCCTCAAGGTCAATCTGCCCCTGCTGGGATACCCCACCCTCATGCCCGCGGGGGAGTAATTGGCAGGCACCCCCCATCCATCCCACACCTTTGGGCAGGCACCGGCAGGCCCTTGATTTTTTAATTCTTATTTTCGGTTAATTAATTTTCTTTACTTTAATTTACTGGCTGTGTTGTTTACAGCTCAGTAACTCAACTCTGAACGATGGATCCCGAAGGGATCTAGTTTCTTCTCCTAGCCTCTTACATTGAGGGGATGCACAAGCATCTCACACATTCTATGTTGTTTGACTTGAACCAATGTGCTTGCACGTGTGCCTCTGAAATTGGACTCCGATGGCTCCCTCCAGGCCTTCTGTAAGGTCCCACACTTCCATGGGCGTTTCTTCTTGTAAGACCACGTCAGAGGCTCATGAGAACTTTGGATAAGAAGAAGGCTTAATTTTATCGCCAAGGAACGCATGCACCTCTCTGACTATGAACGAAGGACGCGATAGGATTCCTCTTCCAGGCTCCTACATTGAGTGGATGACAAGCAGCATCCCACACTGTTTCTGACTGTGTCTTTTGGACTTATGTGGCAGCCTTGCAGGGCTGTCACTGTGTGTTGTGTTTATTTTGGCTATATGATTTAAAAAACTGCCTGCCCGCCTGCCCACCTGCTAGGTTGCCGCCATTGTGAAGTAGCCGGAATGCGTGGGCTGGTCTCACGGTTCTATTGCTTACTTGTGCAATGCGCAAGCGCCTGGCATCATGCCCGCCTCTGCCTCTGCCTCTGCCTGCCTGCCTGCCTGCCCGCCTGCCCGCCTGCTAGGTTGCCGCCATTGTGAAGTAGCCGGAATGCGTGGGCTGGTCTCACGGTTCTATTGCTTACTTGTGCAATGCGCAAGCGCCTGGCATCATGCCCGCCTCTGCCTCTGCCTCTGCCTGCCTGCCTGCCTGCCCGCCTGCCCGCCTGCTAGGTTGCCGCCATTGTGAAGTAGCCGGAATGCGTGGGCTGGTCTCACGGTTCTATTGCTTACTTGTGCAATGCGCAAGCGCCTGGCATCATGCCCGCCTCTGCCTCTGCCTCTGCCTGCCTGCCTGCCTGCCCGCCTGCTAGGTTGCCGCCATTGTGAAGTAGCCGGAATGCGTGGGCTGGTCTCACGGTTCTATTGCTTACTTGTGCAATGTGCAAGCGCCTGGCATCATGCCCGCCTCTGCCTGCCCGCCCGCCTGCCTGCCTGGAGGTGCCCATGCAGCTGTGACTTTGCCTCTGCCAGTGGGACTTTGCCTCTGCCACTGGGACTTTGCCTCTGCCACTGGGACTTTGCCTGGAGGGAGCTGTGCCACTGTGACTTTGCCTGGAGGACCCTGTGCCAATGTGACTTTGCCTGGAGGGAGCTGTGCCAAACTGTGACTTTGCCTGGAGGACCCTGTGCCAATGTGACTTTGCCTGGAGGGAGCTGTGCCAAACTGTGACTTTGCCTGGAGGACCCTGTGCCAATGTGACTTTGCCTGGAGGACCCTGTGCCAATGTGACTTTGCCTGGAGGGAGCTGTGCCAAACTGTGACTTTGCCTGGAGGACCCTGTGCCAATGTGACTTTGCCTGGAGGGAGCTGTGCCAAACTGTGACTTTGCCTGGAGGACCCTGTGCCAATGTGACTTTGCCTGGAGGACCCTGTGCCAATGTGACTTTGCCTGGAGGGAGCTGTGCCAAACTGTGACTTTGCCTGGAGGACCCTGTGCCAATGTGACTTTGCCTGGAGGGAGCTGTGCCAAACTGTGACTTTGCCTGGAGGACCCTGTGCCAATGTGACTTTGCCTGGAGGACCCTGTGCCAATGTGACTTTGCCTGGAGGAGCCTATGCCAACGTGACTTTGCCTGGAGGGAGCTGTGCCAAACTGTGACTTTGCCTGGAGGACCCTGTGCCAATGTGACTTTGCCTGGTGGGAGCTGTGCCAAACTGTGACTTTGCCTGGAGGACCCTGTGCCAATGTGACTTTGCCTGGAGGGAGCTGTGCCAAACTGTGACTTTGCCTGGAGGACCCTGTGCCAATGTGACTTTGCCTGGAGGACCCTGTGCCAATGTGACTTTGCCTGGAGGAGCCTATGCCAACGTGACTTTGCCTGGAGGGAGCTGTGCCAAACTGTGACTTTGCCTGGAGGACCCTGTGCCAATGTGACTTTGCCTGGAGGAGCCTGTGCCACTGGGACTTTGCCTGGAGGAGCCTATGTGCCACTGGAGTCCTCCGATCCACAGCGGCCGCACGAATAAGGTAAGTGTGTGCAGTCAACGCAGGGACACCTGAGAGTGTCCAGAAGTGGGGCAGTGTGAGATCTTACTTCCGAGTAAGCAAGCAGGCAGCCCCGTGTGCCTACTGGGGCGTGGGCACTCAGGACCGGGCAGATGCCAGTCCTGGGTGAGAGGGAGCCAATGGTGGAAAAGTATGATTTATCTCATGTTAATTCTTTCCCCCCCCCCCTCCTTCTTTTGCAGCCTATGGAACTCTTCGCCACTGCGCAAAGCGCACCCGTGAATCCAGACTGCCCATCTGCCCCAGCCACGGCCGCATGGAGGTGGCCCCTCGATTCACGTCGCCCCTACGACTCAGGTAAGAGTGCAGGCAGAGTGGCCATATAGAAAAGAAGGCAGGGCCCCTGCACCTTTAACTGTTGTGATGAAGAGGGAATCTCAGCAGGAACTAATTCCATACAAATGACACTGGCAGAAATTCCCTTTTCTCTACAACTGCTGAAGTTAGGAACCCTGACCTGGATTTGATCTGGTCAGCCTTACGTAGGGTGCTATTAGGAGTGAATGAATAACCCAAGGACAAAAGAAATGGTGATTCTCTAATGATCCGGTAAGCTGTGTCCTGCCAGACACAAAAGGATAGCCAATCCCTCTAACAATGGGCTCAGAAGAGTGATTTAGAAAGGGAGGGGTGCAGGAGAAAGAGGATTGCATCACAAACAAGAGAAGTGTGCCGGTGGGAGACTAGTTACTAGGACTTGTTTGTATTAATTAATACAAATCTTTATTTATTTTCCTTTCTTCTTTTGCAGTATAAAAGTATTTATGTAATATTCATTATCCCCCTCCTCTTCTTTTGCAGCCTATGGCACTCTCACTGCCACAGTGCCCGGGAAAGGAGAGACTTTGCCCATTACATGCCAGCCTGCCCGCCCGCTGCTGATGCCGCCTGCCGCCTTCCAGATCGTTCCTGCGAGGCGGGCCAGCCGCCTTTCTTGCACAAGCCATGGGACTAGGGGTCCTCCAGGAGAATCTCACCGAGTCCTCAACGCCCTCAGGACTATGGTAAGTGTTCTGTGAATGGGGGGGGGGGCACCTTCCACCTAACTGAAGGTTGGCTGTCTGCCTGCTAACTTCCGAGTGAGCAGGCAGCCCCGTGTGCCTGCTGGGGCGTGGGCACTCAGGACCGGGCAGATGCCAGTCCTGGGTGAGAGGGAGCCAATGGTGGAAAAGTATGATTTATCTCATGTTAATTCTTTTCCCCCCCCCTCCTTCTTTTGCAGCCTATGGAACTCTTCGCCACTGCGCAAAGCGCACCCGTGAATCCAGACTGCCCATCTGCCCCAGCCACGGCCGCATGGAGGTGGCCCATCGATTCACGTCGCCCGCACGACTCTGGTAAGAGCCTGTCAGAGAGCTTACCCACGAGTAAGCAAGCAGGCAGCCCCGTGTGCCTGCTGGGGCGTGGGCACTCAGGACCGGGCACATGCCAGTCTTGGGTGGGAGGGAGCCAGTGGTGGAAAAGTATCATTTTTCTCATATTCTTCCCCCCCCCCTTCTTCTTTTGCAGCCTATGGAACTCTTTGCCACAGTGCCCAGGAGAGACGGTAATGCAGACTGCCCACCTGCCCGTCACTGCCCGCCTGGAAGTGGCATCTTATCAACAACGCCCTCAGGAGGACTACGGTAAGTGTTCTGTGAATGGGGGGGGGGCACCTTCCACCTAACTGAAGGTTGGCTGTCTGCCTGCTAACTTCCGAGTGAGCAGGCAGCCCCGTGTGCCTGCTGGGGCGTGGGCACTCAGGACCGGGCAGATGCCAGTCCTGGGTGAGAGGGAGCCAATGGTGTAAAAGTATGATTTATCTCATGTTAATTCTTTCCCCCCCCCCCTCCTTCTTTTGCAGCCTATGGAACTCTTCGCCACTGCGCAAAGCGCACCCGTGAATCCAGACTGCCCATCTGCCCCAGCCACGGCCGCATGGAGGTGGCCCATCGATTCACGTCGCCCGCACGACTCTGGTAAGAGCCTGTCAGAGAGCTTACCCACGAGTAAGCAAGCAGGCAGCCCCGTGTGCCTGCTGGGGCGTGGGCACTCAGGACCGGGCACATGCCAGTCTTGGGTGGGAGGGAGCCAGTGGTGGAAAAGTATCATTTTTCTCATATTCTTCCCCCCCCCTTCTTCTTTTGCAGCCTATGGAACTCTTTGCCACAGTGCCCAGGAGAGACGGTAATGCAGACTGCCCACCTGCCCGTCACTGCCCGCCTGGAAGTGGCATCTTATCAACAACGCCCTCAGGAGGACTACGGTAAGTGTTCTGTGAATGGGGGGGGGGCACCTTCCACCTAACTGAAGGTTGGCTGTCTGCCTGCTAACTTCCGAGTGAGCAGGCAGCCCCGTGTGCCTGCTTTGGCGTGGGCACTCAGGAAGGGCAATCCTGGGTGGAAGGGAGCTGGTTGTGTTGAAGTGGTCAACTAATATTCATTCTTTTTTCCCCCCCTTCTTCTTTTGCAGCCTATGGCACTCTCACTGCCACAGTGCCCGGGAAAGGAGAGACTTTGCCCATTAAATGCCAGCCTGCCCGCCCGCTGCTGATGCCGCCTGCCGCCTTCCAGATCCTTCCTGCAAAGAGAGCAAGCCGCCCTCCTCGCACAAGCCATGGGACTTGGCATTCGCCCTCAAGGAGAATGTCACCCAGTCCCCAATGCCGCTGTTGGACTTTGCCCATTAAATGCCAGCCTGCCCGCCCGCTGCTGATGCCGCCTGCCGCCTTCCAGATCCTTCCTGCAAAGAGAGCAAGCCGCCCTCCTCGCACAAGCCATGGGACTTGGCATTCGCCCTCAAGGAGAATGTCACCCAGTCCCCAATGCCGCTGTTGGACTTTGCCCATTAAATGCCAGCCTGCCCGCCCGCTGCTGATGCCGCCTGCCGCCTTCCAGATCCTTCCTGCAAAGAGAGCAAGCCGCCCTCCTCGCACAAGCCATGGGACTTGGCATTCGCCCTCAAGGAGAATGTCACCCAGTCCCCAATGCCGCTGTTGGACTTTGCCCATTAAATGCCAGCCTGCCCGCCCGCTGCTGATGCCGCCTGCCGCCTTCCAGATCCTTCCTGCAAAGAGAGCAAGCCGCCCTCCTCGCACAAGCCATGGGACTTGGCATTCGCCCTCAAGGAGAATGTCACCCAGTCCCCAATGCCGCTGTTGGACTTTGCCCATTAAATGCCAGCCTGCCTGCCCGCCTTCCAGATTCTGCTGTGGAAGGAGAAATAAATAATACTAGGTGCTGCAAGAGACCATGTGGATTGGCTCTACATCAAAGCAGCCTTCTGGTTTAGAATTACATAGTACACAAGAAAAGAACAATCACTTATCCTGCAAGATCCCTTCCCAGGCTAGGATCTGAATAATAGCTATTAGCTAGGATCTGAATAGCTATTACCTGGGATTAGCTACTAGTGCATTTGGTAGCATTCCTGCAGCCAACACCTGTCTTGTCATGTAAATGTATGGGTCCCTAAAGCAATTTACAATCACTTTACATTTTACAAATGAATAAGTGAAACTTTCTTCCCTCATTACCAATCCACACCAGGCAGGCAATGTCCCCTTCCTGAAGGTTTAAAATAATAAAGTTTAACCTTTGTTTTCCCACTAAAGCATTGCACCAAAGTTTGTTAAATTTCCAGCGTTTGAGCGGGCATAGGTCCTGTGCCATGTGAGTGAGTTAGAGGTTTGTAGCTCTTAAAACCAACCCATAAATCCCATGTGAAATGCCATGCATAAACCTTTGTTTTCCCACTAAAGCATTGCACCAAAGTTTGTTAAATTTCCAGCGTTTGAGCGGGCATAGGTCCTGTGCCATGTGAGCGAGTTAGAGGTTTGTAGCTCTTAAAACCAACCCATAAATCCCATGTGAAATGCCATGCATAAACCTTTGTTTTCCCACTAAAGCATTGCACCAAAGTTTGTTAAATTTCCAGCGTTTGAGCGGGCATAGGTCCTGTGCCATGTGAGCGAGTTAGAGGTTTGTAGCTCTTAAAACCAACCCATAAATCCCATGTGAAATGCCATGAATAAACGTTCGTTTCCCACTAAAATGTTGCACCTAGCTTCCGGAAATTTCACACACATTTGAAGTGAAGTGTTCCCTGCAATGTGCCAAAGTTTCCCGTTTGTATCTTTGAAAATAAAAAAATGGGAGGCAAAACTGTATTTTACCCCACTGCTACCCAATTTTCAACAATTCATTGCCAACACATGCCTGGAGCTAGCTGTCTGAAATTTTACACACATATCAAGGGAAGTGTTCCCTGTAATGTGCCGAAGTGTCCTGTTTGTATCTTTAAAAATAAAAACATGGGAGGCATAACTGCATTTACCCCACTACTACCCATTTTTCAAAAATTCATTGCCACACCAGGCAAGCACCCACGGTTCTGGGATTTCACACACGTGGGTCCCAAGGTTCCACCTACAATGTGGCAAAGTTTCATGTGTGTAACTTTAAAAATGACCGAGTTATAGGCATTCCATGTTATTTATTAAAAAATTAATTGCCACAAACTGCATGCACCAATCTTTCTGAAATTTCTCACAGATACCTATCCCTAACCAGTGTACAATGTGCCCAAGTTTTATCCTTCTGTCGTTAAAAATGAAAAAGTTATAGGCGTTTTTGTAAAACAATAATTTGCTATAGGAAAAAGCATTCAAAATGGCGTCCGATCCGGATCGGAAAATCCGATCCGCGGATCGGAATCGGATCCGATCCGATCCGACACACGATCCGATCCGATCCGATCCGACCCCCCAGGTCCGATTCCGATCCGCTATCCGATCCGATCCGGGGGGTCAGTGCACATCCCTACATTCTAGTATAGTGCATGCACCTTTAACTGTTGTGATGAAGAGGGAATTTCACCAAGAACTAATTGCATACAAATGACACTGGCTGAAATTCCCTTTTCTCTTGAACTGTTAAAGTTACATGAGCCCTGACCTGGATTTTATCTGGTCACCCTACATTTAGCTAACATAACTTACACCGCTCCACACAACCTGGGAACCCTGGCTTACCAGGATGCCTGATTGTGTGGGGTTCTGTAACTGTGTTGAGCTTTGCAGACCTTCCCCATAAACATGGGAGGTTGGCAGTGGACAGAGCAGAGCCAGAACACATGGTCCTCAGCTTCCTCCACACTTACAATTAACCCCTCTTCAGCAAATACCTGAAGGGAGCCTCAGTTCCTTTGCAATCAAGCTTCCATCTAGCTTCCTTTATGATGTCATCAATCATGTGACCAGAGTAAAAATCTGGGAGCTGGTCCTTTGTCAACAAGTGGTTTCTTAGGACTGTGCAAACTGTCTCATGAAAGAAATGATCATGGCCTTTGGTTATCGGTTGTGGAGTGCATTTAACCTTAGCTAAATATCTCATATCACTCTAAAGAATTTTTGTCCCTCATGCTCACTGACCTTCAGCCTCCACACATTCATATAATGGATATGTAATCAGGGCTCTTCAACTGTACTGTCAGTTTTGATTTTTTTTTTTTTAATCAAGAGAATATAAGAATACAGCTTCATAAGCCAAACATCCAAACATTCCGTATATTCAAGTCAGGAAGAAAAATCAAGATTTTTAAAAAATCCTTTAAGAAGAGGGAGAGAGGGAAAGAGAGAGAATCTATTGTTACTGCTGCACGAATAGGGAAGACAAACCATATTAGAGATGAACACTATTTAGTTGGATCATAGATTTACCTTGGCAAAGTCAATTGTATCTGTATACATCACAGGTGTTTTCCCAAAGTATTTCATCTACTTAGATGCAAAAAGAATGACATTATGTCTTCACACTCCCCCAGACCAGTTTTGTGCCAGTTTGATCCCTCAGTACTGTTGTATGCCAACAACTGGATTAGCTTTAAAAAGTGCTTGTTTAGCGCGCGCACACACACACACACACAAACGCACACAAAGTCGCTGATTTTTTGGTTATTTCCTCTGAGTCCAAACTAGCAATCCTTTCTGAAAACAGAATGTATGGTCAGTTCCTGTTGCATGATCATGCAGGGGTCAGAGTGTAGGATAGGACGGAGAAGCTTAGCGCAGGGGTTGGCAAGGTTGGGCAGTCTGAGATCAATTTCCAGGTCTGGATACACACATGCACACGCACACACGCTTGGGCTGCACTCCTGCTGTTACAGCTGCCAAATTTGGTGGCATAGTGGCAGCAAAAAAAAAAAAGGCAGTTTTCCACTGTAATTCGATGGCAAACCACTACAAATCAACTTGGTGTCTCCAAGTGGTTGGATTCCCACTGAATATCAGTGGCAAACTGCCAATTTTGGGCAGCATGGCAGCAGGGATGGGGAGGGAGAAGAGACAACAGGAACTGTTTGTGGGTTGCACCCTGCATGTTGCCCACCCCTGGTTATGAGGATAATATGTTCACAAAGCAATGAAATGGCTAAGCTTTGATTGAGCACAGAGCCTATGCATTTTGTTTGCTTTCAGTATATGTGTGCATAGGATTTTTAGTTTTAGATAGGAATCTTTTGAAAACCTGTGTTAGGACCCTTCTGATCTTTGTAAAAGTGTCACAGCCTAATCCATTTGATTTCACCACACTGTCATCCCTAAAGGAATGGTAGTTGCATTGGCATAGAATAGCCATCCCAAATAGCTTTCCTCCAGATGTGTCAGACCATAATTCCCATCATCCTCAGTCAGCATGTCGGTGGGAATTGTTGTCCAACACATCTGGAGGCCATGGTGTTGGAGGAGGATGGCCCAGAAGGACTTCATGCTCGTAGGCTGATCCAGACGCTCTTGAGGGACATTTTTGATAATGTAGCTATTTTGCATGAATAAATGTTACATCTCTCTTTGGATTTTGTATGCACAGTCCCAGCTATGTCTGGGTGCATGTTTTCCATAACTAGGAAGCCCTAACTATTGGATTACTACATCTACTTTATGACCAAGTCTGACAACATTTGAGTGGCTAAATAATTCTTGATCCCTGAACCAATGTGTGGAGAGTAGTCTCTGACAATACACCTTCACCCATTCCTGACTTAGGTTTGGAGCATTTGGCATTTGTCACATGTAACAACTTTCCACACTAATAGCTTGGATCCTTAAGTACTTTAACTTAGGGCACAATCCTATGCATGTTTAGACAGAAAGAAGTCTTACAACTTCCACCTCTGTTGGCTGGGAAACACTGGGAGTTATAGGACATTTCTCTGTCTAAATACACATAAGACTGCTCCTTAAAGGAAGTTCATGAAATGAGCATTTCCTATGCCTTCTTCACTCCTGCAACCAGTTGCATCCCCCCCAAAGCGTCTGGGGGGGTGGTCATGAAGATATCCTGAAGAATGTGGAATGGGGCATGAGGGGCATGCCCCTGGAGGGGAGAATGGTCCATAAATAAAGTTTGGATCTTAAGCTTCCAAAAATCCAAAGGCCTGCCAGGCTGAGGCCTCCTTGCCCTAAGATTTAGATTTTTTTAATTTTTTTTTTTTTTTTTTTTTTTTTTTGCTAGACAGGCCTTTGTGCCTGTCTAGTGAGGGTGTTCCAGTGGGGGAGAGACTGAGGCTGGAGAGGTCTGAAGATATCTGATATCTTGACCCCTCCAATCTCCTCCCCTCCAAACCTCCCTGGGCACCCTTTCCCCTCCCCCACCCCTCTGAAGTTGCTTTTCTGACCTCAGAGAGCAGCCAGCACACTTCTTTCTATGCTGACTGTGAAGGAGCAGGGAAGGGAAATTGGATTGCTGACTCCCCCATTCCAAGGTCATTACAATATCTACAGCCTCAGAAGGGGTAATTTGACCCATCCTGTAGTCCCTGGGATATTCACCCAGACATCATAGGTTTGTTCTCTAAATGCTTCTCTAAATGATTTATTGCACGCTTCTGCTTGGCCACTCACAGAAGTGTGCAGGTCCATTACATGACATCATCAACATCCAGAATGTCTCCTGTGGTATCCCCCAGGAATCTTGCTTTTTGAAGAAATGGAGATAATGAGGTATTATCTGGGATACTGTGAGATTATCTAGGATCTCCCATTGTGTAAAGTCGACATTGTGTTATAATTCTGCCACTAGATGGTGATGTCTCACTCAACACAATGGAGCCTTTCTGAGATGGGAAGTTTTCAATTCAGAATCATGGTCACATGTAAAGGAGCACACAATGATAGTGGGAAGACTGCAGAGGACTAAAGCCCTGGTAAGACTGTTGGAGTTTTCCTGTGTGTAGAGAAGCTCTAAGTTAATTTAAGGAAGTCCATGGAAGAAATGTTTCTCATCTCCTCCTTCACACAGCAGCCACCTGTGCAGTGTGCCCTTCTCCTTCTCTGTTACTCCTCTGCAGGCAAGGAAAAACTTTTTTATTCAGGTAGATCCTTGCCATTTCAGCTAGTCTGTTGCAGAAGGGTTGGTACAGTTTATTTCTTTTATTCTTCAGTTTTAAACTTATTTTGTTTTTATGTTATGTTTTAATTCAGATTTTTTTTTAAAAAAAACTGGATTTTATTGTTATTCCCTTTGAGTGCCACTTTTTGTCAGAAAGGCAGGATATAAATAAAAAATTTAAATAATTAAAAGAAAATGCTCTGAAAGTACCCCCTTCCTCCAATCCTCTGGAGTGGCTTTTGGAAGGTGCAGGTGGCTGCAGTGGTGAAGAGAAGGTAGTAAACTTTCCTTCAGTCAAGTTCCTTAATTTCACTTATCTTAAGATCCAAGCCAATGTTTCCTTTGCTCATGTTCGGGGGTGGGTGGGGGAATACCGTAGAAATTCAGAAATCACGGTACAAGGAGATCAGTCAGATGTGCATCAATATCTTAATGTCCAATACAAAGACTTGCCCATAGTTCACCCTGTTAGTATTGGGTTTCCGACCCATTACTGACATGTGCTGAAAAGAAGGTTATGGGAAGTGCATCTTGATCAGTATTGACCATTTCCTTTTACATTTGTACATACTGACTCAAAACTGGTTTTGAATTGGATTGTTTAATGGACTTGGCAAAAACCTGTCTGAATGGTTATTTCAGCGTTGATTTGCATGTTGCATCTCTTCACGTGCATTGGTTTATGTTACATGGAACTGTAAACACAAACATGTAGTATTAGAATCAGTCCTAAATATGTGAGTTGCTAACGTGACATCAGAAATAACTGTAGGTTACATGTAACTATAGTCCATATATTTCTAAAATGGTGAGAAGACCAGGCTTGCAGGGACAAGAACAAGTGAGGTCCATAGGTACTAGCCTGGTTCCAAAATAGATCTCCCCTGCTCCTGAATATCTCCCCCCAGCCCAAGGTCTCTCTCTGCTGAGCACATGGTGAAGGCTGACAGTTCTCAGACCCACCCACCCAAATCAGGACTGCGAACACTGACATGCGTTTGGAATGTGTGCTTACTGCAAAAGTCTGTTGCGCTTTCTCTCAGATGCTGGGAACAGGTTCCTCCCTGCTCAAACCATAGTAAAGACAAGAGAGAGAGAGAAAGATCTTCAGGCAGATTCCCCTTGCTAAATCAGAGGTCTTACATATCATCAACACCTACTTGGTAGGAATATCTCCAGTTTTGAAGTTTTGGGTTACTACTGTCAATTTCAGTGGGGTTACTATTGTCAATTTCAAACACTTAGACCATACAAATCTTAACCTATTCATTTCCTAGTGCCTTTGGTTCCACTGTTTGCTGCTGCTCTGGTGCCATTTCCACCTGGTTGTGTCTTCCTCCTTCCTGGATTAGTCACATGCATCATATACTGAACATTATGATGTCACAATGCTACTTTGGACACAACCCAGGAAGACTCATGCCTTCTTTATATTACTTCTTGAAATCCTATAATATACAGGTATTACTTTAATAATCTTTTTAGCATTACACTTACAATAAATGATACTGTTATAATCTGCATAACATAGAAAAAAAGAAATTGCTTTGGAAACAATATCTGCCCATTTATTACCTAATTAGTATAATAATGGCTCTGACTACAAGGTCTTGGATTAAAACCAAATCCCCTCTGCTGTCATTGTGTCAAACCATTTCCAACTGAATGCACTTCCGGTTTTTAAATTGAGGAATTTTGTGCCAGAAATGACATCACTGTTGGATACATATTTGTTCATATGAGTCCAATTTAATTTGATTCCAGTGATGATCTATAGTCTGCCTGTTCATAGTCGCTTACTAACGTGCTGCTGGCATTGAATCACAGGACTCCTGATTGTTTTTCCTGTAGTGAATTTCACAGTAGTTTATTCAATGTAGAGCTGTTATCTATATTGGTAACAGCTGTGAGAGGCATAGTCGTGAGGGGCCTTTTGATTGACATCACAACGAGTAACTGTGGCCGGCTTATTGCAAGGACAGCTTGTAGTTTGATCCACAAAGCTATCAATTAGACTAGAAATGGATTCGGAAAACCATTTCCCCACACACAGGATTTGGAGCCAGATTATATATGATTTGCTGGGCTCCCAGCAGGGCTGAACTCATGTGGAATTGTTATTCATGTAAAACTTATGTCTTTGCATAGGTGATATATGCTGATACTTTGTGGTGGCAGTAGCACGTTCTTTTCTTTTGCCTCAAGCCACTGCCTTCGCTGCAATCTGGGTGGTTGTGTCTATAGTACCCACAGGGAGACATCAGCAGGTACTTCCCCCTCCCCTCAATCTTTACACATTGGCCCAGCATACTGAGTACTCTATAAGTCGGCCTTACCCAACCTGGGTTCCTCCAGATATTTTGGACCAAAACACCCATCATCCCTGACCATTGGGCATGCTGGTGGGTCCCAAGTTGGGGAAAGCTGCTAGAAGAGAACATGAAGAGCCAAACTAAATAGTCTCTTAATCTCACATAGTGGAGCTTTGTGTGATTGCTTCTTCAATTTGGATTGGGACCATCATACTTTGGGAGAGGAGGGTTTAAGTTGCCCCCCCATTTTCTTCCCAAAATTCCACCCCATGGGAGTGGGGTTTAAAAAAACCTGTCTCCATTAATTCCAATAGAGGCTTCCCCCCAGTTTTTAACATATCCCTGGGAAGGGGGTGGATTTTCAGGACAAAAATAGGGGGGACTTAATTCCCCTACTCCTAGAGCATCAGGGCCCCACATGTTTACACTGAAGTAAATTAACCAAACATGCAGAGCTCTGCTATATGTGATCTGAAGAACATTTAGTTTGTGCCACAGTCCCTTTCCATAATACTGAGAAAAGGTGGATTAAGTGACCAGATGCAAAGAACAGAACTCAAACTCATCTCCCTTTAAGAATGGTATACAAGAGAGAAAGATGCAGCTCTTGTCACTTCTGGAACAGTTGCCAAATATCTCTCTACTATACAATGATAAAAAGGTACAAGACTTATCCTCCTTTACATCTCATCACCCTAGTTCAGGCTTCCCCCAATGGCTGCCATCCAGATGTTGTGGACTCCCATGACCCCCCATCAGCATGGCCAATGGTCAGGAATGTTGGGAGTTGTGGTCCAAAACATCCAGAAGACACCAAGCTGGGGAAGCCTGTCCTAGTTAGTAGTAGAGTTTAAGTCCCAGTTCTGCTCAGATGGGTTCAGAGGCCATCCACTTCAATTTGGGTACAGAACCTGGATTAGAAGGTAAACCTGCCAGACACTCAACCGCACACACGCCCTTCCCGGGCTCATCTGTGTTAGATAAGCAAAAGCAAAAACAAAAGGAGACAAAATGTTTGCACCTCCAAGCATCAAACTATAATGAAGTCTCATTGTGACCCAGCTTTGGTTCTGGTGGCTTTGGAGGGAAGCCTGCTTCACCTTGGAAAGCACCAAAATGGTCCAAGGGGCCCTACAACCACACAACCAGAGTGCACCTGATCCCATTCGATCTCAGAAGTTAAGCAGGGTCGGACCTGGTTAGTACCTGGATGAGATACTGCCTGCTTGAAGGCTCTTTTGATGGGCTCCTCGCCTCTTCCAGTATCAGAGGCAGTAAGCCTATATACCAGTTGCTGGGGAACATGGGCAGCAGGCTGATGCTGCACTCATGTCCTGTTTGTGGGTTCCTGTTTGACAGCTGGTTGGCCACTGTGTGAACAGAGTGCTGGACTAGATGGACTCTCTGTCTGATCCATGATGACACTTCTTATGTTCTTAATTCTGCCCAGGCCTCATTCAAATCTGATGCACATCCCTAATGAAAAGCATGCACTCCATCTCTGAGGAGCAGCTCTTCTGAGAGCTAATCCTGCTTGAATATCCCTCACTTTGGAAATAACCTCACATTTTATCTGTTAAAGAGAAACCAGTAGGAGAACAAGGCAACTCAGGGAGCACATCTCCTGAGCTGGAAAGAAAATATCATGAGAGCTAGGAACACATCAGCCTCTGTGCAGGCTTCTAATTAGGCAGTGTTTGCTGTTTCTTTTGCTTCTGGGAATGCTCTTTGGCATCACACCCCTGAAGTTCTTATCCAAATGAAAGAGAAAAATGTTAGCGCTGGAGCTGCAATAAACTGTTTTTCCAACCTCTGGTCAATAAGCCCTTCTGAACTGTATTTATAAGCTTACTGAATGTTCCTCTTTTTCTTTAACAAAAAAGAGAGAGAGAGAGAGATTTGCTGGCACATCAGGGTAAGCACATAGCTAGGTTTAGGTCTTTCGCACATGCTGTGAAATTTGAATGCTTGTCAAGCATCAAAAGGATTATTTGCGTGATTATTACCCACCTACTGGCTCATAAAGCTAGATACGCTGTATGCAGAGATGTCATCTTAATTTTTATATGGATGATTATAATGATAGATCGATAGATAGATATATTTGGGCCCAGGAATCCATTGCAGAAGTCAAAATATGCTTTGAAGTTCTTTGCACATTTAATGGGCTCAACCATTATTAAGAGTGAATGTTTACCCCTTTTTTGAACCTGTTTGTTGCCATCATTTCCATGATCGGTTGCCGCTTCTGTGCCATTTGTTTCTTATAAATACTGGATCACCTTCTTTCTAAGAATAGTCCCATTGGCAATCTTAGCCAATCAAGGATCATGTATGGATAGGCTGACCATATGAAAAGGAAGACAGGGCTCCCGTGACTTTAACAGTAGTAGAGAAAAGGGAATTTCAGCCAGTGTCATTTGTATGCAATTAGTTCCTGGTGAAATTCCCTCTTCATCACAACAGTTAAAGGTGCAGGCACTATACTAGAGTGACCATATACAAAAGAAGGCAGGGCCCCTGCACCTTTAACTGTTGTGATGAAGAGGGAATATCACCAGGAACTAATTGCATACAAATGACACTGGCTGAAATTCCCTTTTCTCTACAACTGTTAAAGTTACATGAGCCCTGTCCTCCTTTTCATATGGTCAGCCTATGTATGGAACACAATGACATTTACAGTGTTCTGTAGTCAATCAGATTTGACTACTTGATGACATCAGTGAGGGCAAATGAAGCCAACTGAGAGAGAGGAAAGTGCTTCCTGCATCAGTAACCTGGATCACCCCAGATAGTCAGGGATCACATGCTGAACAGGATGGCATCACAACAATACATCACCGGTCAGATTTAGCTCTGTGCAGCCCTGGGGAAACACCAAGCAACCTCCATGAAGCATTGCTTCTGTTGTTAATAGGCAAAGACTTTTGCCTCCTTTTGATACAATCTCCCCAAAATTACAGAAAGTGGGGAAGGCACTGTTCAACATTACTGAAAAGGTTTGTGAAAAGTGTTTCTCTTTTGGCTCATCCCTTATAAAAATGTCTTACATTGATCCTGGAAATGCATAGGCTTGAGCATTGGTGAATCCCCAAAGGAAGAGAATTTGAAAGTTATTATTGTCAGTTCTTTATATTTCCTTATATGGCCAGTTACCATCATGAGGATAAACTGCAAGATTGAAACACAGGTTACTTTGCAAGAACTCAGCTCCTCTGCATTTTAAATGCCTAATTGTTATCCTTGTACTGCAGTATGAAGTATCTGAATGCCTTTTGCTTGCAACATACCTTTAGAAATCTAACTGGAGTTAATCTATCCATTAGAAGAGATTTATTGGTTTTACATTCAATCCAAGGCCAGTTTCCTTACATCAGCAGGAAATGTCTTATAGATTTTCCAGGGTTGGTAGACACGCTATTTTCTTATCTTCTGCAGACAGTGTGCTCAATAAACATTATGAGTACCACTATTAAAGCTAAGCATTTACACCCTGAATCATAACCTCCAATCAAAGTTTGCACATAATTCCCATGGACTTTAGTAAGAGTAAAGATCTGAGAATGGATCTGAGAATGGATGGCGTTTTCCAAGTACTAAAAGGCTGCCATGGAACCTACGAGCAATGAAGCCATGAGGGATGCTCAAGCTGACTGATATATAGAGAATGATGCTATATTAGCAAAAAACACAAACTCAGGAAAAGGTCCCAGGAATGCAACCAGTTAACACATGGAACTTACGACAAACTGAGAGTTTAACTTTTACTTAAACACAGCAGATTTCCTTCTTAGAGGTAGATATCACGATTGCATGCCTTTTCTAAACTGGAAACCTAAATGAGTCTAGAGAGAGACTGTGCATGTAGCTCACACTATTTTCCTGGAAAAGCGCATGCTTGAATGTTCCAGATGTCAAACTTATTATCTGGAGGGTTATGATGAAGTAAGAAATTCATTCTCTCTCTCTCTCTCTCTCTCTCTCTGTGTGTGTGTGTGTGTGTGTGTGTGTAAGCAGAGCTTGATACAACATGCCATATCATAAACTGCATTCGCCATTTGTAGGACTAGAATAAGAGCAAATAAGGGTACAATCCTATGCATGTTTAGACAGGAAAAAAGTCCTGCAAGTCCCAGTATTCCCCAGCTAGCAAGCATCCTAAAGATCCTTGTTCAATATTGTAGCTCCACTGAACACTGGGACTTACTTTTGCATAAACATGCATAAGACTGCACTAATGGTGTTTTTATATTTAAGGAGCCCCTTTAGGAATCTCATCAAGTTTAATGTACATGTTTTATAAATTGTTCTTTATTAAAAGCTAGCTGATATCCCTGGTGTTGCTTGGGCCCTCTAAGATATATGTGAGAGGTAATCATCCTAAAGTAGTAGGTTGTTGCTAAACCTGTGAGTTAACCTTTAAACAAATTAAATTAATTTCTTTTTTTCCTCTCTCACCCTCATGACAACCCTTCAAGGCAGGCCAACCCTAGGCCTGTGAGGTAACTTTAAAACATATTAAATGTGTTTCTTTCTCTCTCACACACACCTTCAATGCATGGCCAGGGCCTCCTTGAAGCTGCCACCATGATTTTCTTTGTCCCCACAGAAAATGAAAACTACAGCTCCCAGCATGCCTTTCGCTGCAATGTCCAACTTGCCCAATGAGAGACCTGCTACTGAGACTCACAGGAAGTGAAGTCTGGCCAAGCAGGTCCACACTGCACTGTGCAATTGGTGCCCATAGGTAGGCATTGACAGAGCCTGCCGGCTGACTGACAATTAGCTTGGTCGTTGCCATCAGCGACGAGTCCAGAGCTGCACCCTCCTTTCCTCCTGCTCCCTATGGTGCCTGGTGACCAAGGCAGCCAGCCAGGGCACTCTCTCTTCAGGCCCAGGATGACAAGCAAATTCCTGATGATGAACACCAAAGCCCGATAAGTCTTCCCTCCTGCCCAAGGCATGCCAGGAGTTGTAGGTGCAATAATAGATCCCTGAATAACATGTTAATCTTTGAACACCATATCAGATGTGGTGGAAGACAACTGGAGAGTGGGCCTTCTTAGTTGTAGCACCCTGCTTATGTATTTCTTTTTCCCAGGCAAGCTTGCCTAGTGACTGCATTAATGACTTTTCAGTGCCAAGTATATATTTTTTAAAATTTTCCAAGGCCTTTTAATTTGATGAGATTTTTTATGCTGCATTTTTTTTCTGTTACAACTAAACCACAACATTCCAAGACAGATGCAGGAATTACTGAATGAAGTTTATGGTTTTTATGTAAAAGCCTTACTATACCATTGAAACAGGGGAATGACTGATAGCTGAGACTAGAATGAAATGGTGGGCACAGTTAGTGGCAGTTGGAGAAAGTCACATAGAAGGAGAACGAAGACAGTTAGTGAGAGGTCAGGCAAGTGGGAGCTGACTTAGGACTGAGAGATAGTGACCTGGTTCACACATAGTGACCTGGTTTGCTCACCCATGCTTTTTTTTTAAAATCAACCATTTTGATTTGAGCTCTGGCCATGTCCTGCTGGGACTGCCTCAGACTGCACTTCTCACCCACCAAGTGCTCCATCAGGAGCCTGTACTGAAGGGCTGGGGCTGGCCCAAGCACTTGCCCCCCTTCATCAAGCCTGTTTCTGGGCCTCCCCTCCTGACTTCTTAAGGGTGAAGGCCATGCATATACTTCCCCCAGATTCTGAGAACACAACAATATCAGGATGGGGTGCCATAACATGTTCAGAGTTAGGCATCTCAAAGTCACACTGTTGTATCTAGTTATGATTTTTAAACCATGCATGGCAGGCATTTATGTGGGTTGTTTCCTTTTATGTGGAATTGGGTTGACTACATGAGATCAACCTTAGGAGTCTGGGCTGTGAAAGGCATACAGTGGCCAACCACCCAAACATTCACAATGGCCACCAAAGACTGGTAAGTCTGGTCTCCTGCCCAATGCATGCTGGGAGTTGTAGGCATAAGCCTAGTTTTTTTTTAATTAAATTCTTTTAAAACTACTGAAAACCCACAATTTTGTGTTTTTAGATTTTTTTTTCTGGTACATTGTACAGCTATACCTATCAGCATTCCAAATATCAAGTTTCTAACTCATCTGGAAGTGGGTAAACATTTCCGGACATACATCCCACACACATACTTTCAGCTTTATAGGTAGAGATATTTCAATCCCACCATTTCCAACTGTTAGTTAAGATAAAAAATATCAAAAGAAACCACAACTTAAAAACCCACCAGCCAAAAATCAGCATGACAACAAGATTTTAATATCCTTGAATGCCTGGCAAATGACAGAAAAGCTTTGTTCTTTGTCTAAATTTTAGACCTGAATGGTAATGTGATGGAGGGCTGGATGGGCTTAGGGTTCTGTGGATCCAAATATTACCCTGCTCTGCCCACCCCAGGTGCCCAATCTTCTCTTTCCCCTCCCTGATGCCAGAGAAGTGAGGAGCATGGGTCTTTCCATGGTGGCAGGGAGAGGGATCTGAGATTGTATCTTCTCCAAAATCAGAGTTCTGTCTCTGAGCTCAAAGGGCAATTTGCTATGTATCCTTTGGCCCCTGGGATGGCATCCTAGGGACCACAGTGTTATAAGCTTGGGGTCGGCTAAATTACCTCTAAGAGCCTCTTACAATCCAGTGCTGCTAAGTACAAAGAGACTGAGGATTTTCTGACTCTTGAACTGGTAACCTTTGTTCTACAAGTCCTGAGGGGGAAAGAGAAAATTAATCTGGAGGAAAGGTGAATCTAGACAAAAGGAGAGCTTGGGTTTTGTCTTGCTGAAGATGATCCCTGGCCAACTTTGCTTTGAGTTGGGCTGTTGTAGGCCTTTATCCTGAGCACAGTGTAAATAAACCTTCATAAAAGAAGCACCATAAGTCTTCAGCACCCTCCTTCTAGGAAACTGAAGTCTGAGTAAGCAGTGAGGCCCCTGCAAGTTCACCCCTCTCATGACTGGGAGGCAGGAGGCGGCAGCATAATAATAGGACTGTAGCCTAAATTACTCCAAAATGGCTGTAGTGTAGGTACCTAGTAAATCAATCTAAGGGGGCAGCTCCACAAACTGATAGCCACATATCTCACTTCTGAAGTTGGGGTCAAGTGCAGAACCATCTCTGAAGATCTTAAAAAACTGAGCAATTTCATGTAGATGCAGATGGTCCTCCAGAGCCCAAGCCACTTAGGGCTTTATAGGTCACAAAACAAGCACTTTCAACTATGCCTGAAAGTTGAACCAACGTAGATCTTTAAGTACTGGCAAAATATACTCTATCCTGCACATCCCATTTTAAAATGTAACTGCTCAAATCGGGACTATTCAGTTTCCAAACAATCATCAGAGGCTGCCTTGTATGTAACAAACTGGAGTAATCTAATCTGGATGTTATGAAGACATAGATAATTATGGCAAGATCAGGCTTTTAGGTGTACACCTAAAAATATAAAGTGTGAAAACAACAAATAGATGTTTGAGAACATATGCATCATACATATACACTGGTCAGAGAGGGAGGAATGGCTCTTCAGTGTACACTTGGGCCCCCTCTACAAGATTTCGCTTTGACGCTCGGTTCCCCGATTATGCGCATCTCCTGACAGTTGCTTTGACGCTTAATACCTATATACGAGAGGCGTTGAAGCGCATTATTGGCTTTATGAAACGCATTTTAAAGTTGTTTACATGCTGAGAATCGCATGCGAATGTTGCTGAAAGTAATGTGCTTTGTCCCGGGAAACTGCCCAAACAGGTTTTGCACCCTTTATTCTCCTCACCTACCAGAATCTCCCGCCTTTGGTTACTTAGATTACCTGCCGGGAATTATGTGGTTAACCTGTTCAGCTACCTCTCCCCCCCCCCCTTTGCCCAATTGCCATTTGAATTGAACTGCTCAGGAGTAAATGGGAATGTGTCTCACACACACACATGCCAAAACAGACAGGGGGATGCTGCTTTGTTCCTTCCCCTCCTCTTCCCAGCGAGCACACACATATACACAGCTCATGTCAGGAACCCAGTAAGAAGCAAGGGGATGATATGTCTAAGTTGATCGCTAATTATGCGCACATCTGCACATCCTTCCTACCCCTTTACTTCTCGTGAAACCACCTCCATCTGGCCCCGTGTCTCCATGAATAAAATATTCCATCAGGGGAGTTAAAATAAACTTTATTTTCAGTTCACATTGGTTCTCGTCTTCCTGGAACTTCCATCCAGAGAGACGGAGAACAAGGAGGAAGTTGCCAGGAGGAGACAGGAAATAAAACTAAATGAAAAAGTGGGAGGTTTTTGCAGCGAAGGGGCAGTTCTGTGCATGACATCAAGACCATCTGATCATTAATGCGCCTCCTCACAAAAATTGTTTACATGGGCATAAGGCGCTCTTACTCCCACGGTAAATTAAAAGTCACTATTTAATGCACATTCGAAAATGTGCATAATCGGAGATAAAACGTGCCTGGACCACTGATTTGCGCTCTGGTCTTGTAGAGGTAAATTTGGTAATGCACCTTGAAAGAGCATTAAATTGCTCTTGTAGAGGCACCCCTTGTGACAAATCTGGGTTAACACATAGATAGATTTTTATTTACAGTCGATAGACCAACAAAAAGATTAAAATAACAGAATAAAACCATATGTTTATTCAGCAATCAATCACAATGGATTAATCCGATAACATCAGTATCCTACTGTATACTTACCTGGGTTAACACATTTTATTACTGGCAGCTGGAATTGTTGTGAAATAGGTTTCTGTTGGCGCTAAACACTATGGGTTCGTGGGAGTTGTATAGAGGGTTGAGGTTCAGATCCTGCCTCTGTCTTGTATGCAGACTTTTGGGCAGGTTACTTGTCCTTTGCCCTGCCTCCCATGGCAGCCATTTTGTGGTGATGGTCACAGGACAGTTCCTGAAATTGCCAAATGTGTCCATGGCCCAAAAAAGTTGCCTGCCCAAGGTGTAAAACAACAAATGAAAGGGGAAAACCATTTTCAGAAGGGCCTAAACATATTAAGGCCCTGCACATTTCAGAAAAAAATGTTTCCTCCTTCAGGGGCATTCAACAACCTGCAAAAGTAAACCCCATAGTTTTCTCATTACTTAATAAAACTGTTCATTTGCTGCACTCTCCACCTTTCCCGTTGGGTTTTTAACATGTAAAACAACCATATGCTACATATTATCTGTGGAATATTGTGAAAACATGGGGCCAGATCTTCCATTTTTGTAAGTTATGAAAGCATTATGGTTTCATAGGAACTTGACTGAAGCTATTTACCACATAGTGATCTCATAATGTCTTGGCTCAGCGTACAAATTTATTCATTCTTCTCTGGCTTGGAATGTTAAACAAGATTCTGATCAGCACTTGGCAGATGGGGTGCACCAAGAGAGTTGAAATGGCACATGCACAGAAGTTCTTTAATATGCCCCCCCTTTCTTGTTGATATTCTTGCCAGTTGCCCATTGTTGTGAAATCATTTCCCATTCATGTGTTCAGCTAGTGCAGCCTTCCCCAATCTGGTGCCCCCCAGATGTTTTGGACTACAACTCCCATCAGCCCCAGCCAGCATGTCCAATGGCCAGGGATGATGGGAGCTGTAGTCTAAAACATCTAGAGGCCGCCAGTCTGGGGAAATCTGAGCTAGTGGATTCAGTGAATGTGTGTAATGAAAGGGCAGCCAGATGGGTCTCTTTAGCATAATTAACACTAGGCATGTGAATGAAAGCAAAGTTTAATTGCTAATTTGAATTCTTAGAGCCTAGGATGGCAAGAAAGAATATAATTACCTGTCTGTTACATGTTATGTTTCCTTAATGGAAAATACATTATCTAACAAATCAGTTCTTGCTTCCTGGGTTTTGGTCATAAAGAAAGTCAGCATACAAAACACAGCCCAGCTGATCACAAAAAGAAAGAAAAAAGAATGAGTGGGAAAGTTCCTTGGCAAGTTCGCTATAGGAACTTGGCTTGCATACAGTGAAAATACGCTTCAGATGTATAAATTATGCAGGCTGGGACAGTGTTGGTCAAAATCTTCCATGCTGGAGTCATGTGGGAAAGAGAGTCTAGACATCATAGATTAACTTTTAACTCATGCAATTGAGAAACTGCTTCACGAAACAAAACCAGCCAAGCCCACCTATGTAATGTTACATCACCCAATGGCTCTATGTGAGTGTCACAGTCAGACTTTAGGGAGTCTTACGCCATGATGTCTTTCTCTTTATTGTAAATATACTAGGGATGTGTATTGTATCGTTCCGATGTTCAGTTACGATCCGATAAGGTCGTTATCGGACATCTGATTAATGATAACGATACATTCCTAAGGAGGCCCTATCTGATCGGATCTGAAATCCATATGTTCGAGAACTATAGGACATATTGGATATTCGAACCATCATTTTAGGGCCGGCCCTCCCTTCCCCCCCCCCCACTCGCGCTCCTTACCTGTGGCCGTCCCCACTGCCATCTGCTGCTGTCTGCTGCCCTTCGCTGCTTCCGGACTACTGAGAACTAGGCTTTGCGGCCAAGTTCTCAGTAGAACAATGACGCACTGGGTGATGTCATCACCCGGCACGTCGTTGCTCTACTGAGAATTAGGCTGCAAAGCCTAGTTCTCAGTAGTCTGGAAGCAGCTGACGGCAGCGGGGAAGGCCACAGGTGAGTGGGGACCCCTCCCTCCCCCTCACTCTTGCTCCTTACCTGCGGCCTTCCCCACTGCTATCTGCTACCTTACGCTGCTTCCGGAAGCAGCGGAGGGCAGTGGATGGCAGCGGGGAAGGCCACAGGTAAGTGGGGACCCCTGGGGACCCCTCCCTTCCCCCACTTGTGCTCCTTACCTATGACCTTCCCCATCACTGCCGCTGCCCCGTACTACTGCCAAACAGGCTTTCCGGCCTGTTCGTCAATACAGAGCCGTGCCAAGTGATGACAACATCACTCGGTGCTTCTCTGTACTGATGAACAGACCAGAAAGACTGTTTAGCTGTAGTACGGGGGGTGGCGGGGGTGGAGGCAGAGGCGGGTAAGGAGCGTGAATGGGGGGAGGAAGTGTGAGTTGGGGGAGGGATGGAGTGCCGGTCCAGTGTTTTTCCTCATAGACTTGCATTGGGGGAAAGCTTTCTTTCTCTCAATGCAAACCTATGGGGAAAACACCGTAATCGGATCGGAACTTCCAATATTTATTGGATATCGGATCTGATCAAATCTTGGTACCCCCAATATGATTGGACCCAAATTTTTTTTATATTGGAATTTCCGATTATGATATGATAATTTCGGTCATGCACATCCCTAAAATATACATATAAGAAAACAGGATGCATGGTCATCTATTTGGATTCAAATAATGATTTCTTTACATTTTAGGATGGGATGGGCAATTTGTTGCCCTTGAGATGCTATTGGTCTGTAGCTCCCATCAGCCTAGGCAGCATGGCCAAGGGTGAGAGAGTTATTTATTTTATTTTACATTATTTTTAGTCTGCCTTTAATATAAATCCCTTAATTTGCAGACCACAATGAAAGCTGGAGGGTCACTAATTGCCCATTCCTGTTTTAGGACTTGGAACCCTTTTAGTTCCTTCTTGTTGCTGTTGATGATACAAAGAGCTAAACACATTTATTTAGAGGGTGGGTGGGAATCTCATAGTTCTCAGTGCTATATTTCCAAGTAAATGATTTTAAGGAATTCTTGGGGGGGGGGGGTGATTTGATCGTGTAGTGAGTGGGGCAGAAACTTCCTGAGCTATTTCATTTGTCATTAAAAACAAATCTGCTGTTTTATTTTTTAAAAAGTCATGTGATACCACTTGGCATTGGAAAGGCCACAGTTCAGTGGTAGAGCACATTATTTTTGTTCAGATGACTACTGACAACTTTAGTTGAAATGATCATTAGTATCAATACTGGAATACAGCCAATTAGAAAGCTTCTACCAGGCAGAGTAGACAGTACCAAACTAAATGGACCAATGCTCTGTCTGCACATAGCACTAAGCCACCATGAGATAATTTCTAGGGGTGTGCACCAGATTGGGTCTAATCCATGATCCGGACCTGATCCAGTTGAAATCAGATTAAATTATCCAATTCCGATCCCTGGATCAGGATTGTCCGATCTCATCCGATCCGAAAGGACCCGATCTGGATCGGAAGAGATCAGAGGATCAGACCTCCTCCCCCCACTCGCGCCCCTTACCTACCGGGGCCGTCCGCTGCCGTCTGCTGCCATTTGAGAGTTATTTATTTTATTTTACATTATTTTTAGTCTGCCTTTAATATAAATCCCTTAATTTGTAGACCACAATGAAATCTGGAGGGTCACTAATTGCACATAGCACTAAGCCACCATGATATAATTTCTAGGGGTGTGCACCGGATCGGGTCTGATCCACAATCCGGACCCGATCCAGCTGAAATCAGATAAAATTATCCAATTCCGATCCCCGGATCGGGATTGCCCGATCTCATCCAATCTGAAAGGACTCAATCTGGATCGGAAGAGATCAGAGGATCGGACCTCCTCCCCCAACTCGCGCTCCTTACCTACTGGGGCCGTCCGCTGCCGTCCATCACCTGGCGCTCTACTGAGAACTAGGCCACAATGCCTGTTTCTCAGTAGATGGGACCAGCAGACAGCAGCAGACAGAAGTGGCCACCCTGGCAGGTAAGAAGCGTGAGTGGGGGGGAGGGACAGGGAGGGGGGAGTTAGGCCCCCCAATCACCCCCCCTTGTTTTCCTCATAGGCTTGCGTTGGGGGGAAAACACCTAAAATGGCGTCCGATCCGAAAATTGGACTTCTGATTTTCAGATTGGGATCAGGTCCAATCTGATCCAGAAAGCCTCCGATCCGATCCAACACACCAACCCCGGTTCCGATTCTGATCCGGGGGGTCCGTGCACATCCCTAATAATTTCCCCACAGGGCTTAGTGAACTTTGCTGGCTTCCATATTGAATATACAAGCAGTGGTGGTGCACTAATAGCTTACTGTTTTGTGTGAATTCTGTGTTGTAAGTTGTCTGAGGGGGTAGAGGGTTATTTGAGGGTTGTCTGCCCCCTCAAAGAAGTCACGATGCCAGGTTCACATAATACAGCAAACCATGGCAAGCAGGGATGCTCGCATACATTATCCAAAAACAGTGCCAGCAGGTGCCCGACAGGACTCAATAAAAAGCCCTTGTGCTAAATTAAGCCACAGTGGGTTGTGATGTCGTGTGAACCAGGTCACTATAAGGCAGCTAAAAGTGTTCATACGTGCTTTTCTATTTTTCTATATCTGGTGCTTATGTGTCACATTGGAACACCAGGCTTAGCTCAGTGGCAGAAGGACCTTCTCTTCTACCGCTCCCAGACTGTGGAATGGTCTGCCGGAGGAGATTAGACAAATTAGCAGTCTTCATGAATTTAAGAGAGCCATGAAGACTGCTCTCTCCTGGCAGGCCTATTCAGTTGAATTTTAAGATGTTTTTAATGATGTATTGGCTTTTATTTGTTTTTAATATCTCATCAATTTTGTGGTCTTTGTATTTTATATTTATTGTTGTTTCCCGCCTCGATCCGGAGGGAGAGGTGGGTTATAAATTATTATTATTATTATTATTATTATTATTATTAACATGCTTTGCAAGGAGAAGTTTCCACCTTTAATCCTTGGTAATTGTAAAATTATGCATAAATCCTGATACTCATCATTTCCATGATCTGACTGTGTGGTACAGGTGTCAACTCCATAGGAAGGTGGACAAAAAGAAAAGATATTGAACCAAAGTATCACATTGCTTCCACCCAGAGACTAGGAAAGTCATACTGGACCTGCTGCTTCTGGGTTATCTGGAAATATTTCTAAATCCAGGTAGAGACACCAAGCTAATCACTGTAAAATGAAGACTGCCATGTTAATTCTGCCCCCCTCCCCCCATATTACCATAAGAACTCAAGGGCAATGTGAAACGGGTTAAAGAAGTTGAAGAGCCTTCTGAAAAAGATAGACACTTAGCTAGAACCATTTCCTGGCCTGTTTCTGTTTTAGAATTCTACCTCTCCCTCACTTTGGTATTCCCACATTTTGCTTTAAGTGAGCATGCCTAGCATTCATACATGCTTGTTTAAATAAGGGGGAGCTAAATATGTGATAATTGGTGGAGCTAGTCATGGATAGAGAAACATTTTTCTCCCTCTCCCATATTACTAGAACCTGGGGTCATCCCATGAACAGATAAAAGGAAGTACTTCTTCACACAGTGCATATTTAAACTATGGAATTCACTTCCACAAGATGTAGCAACGGCCACCAATTTGGATGGCTTTAAAGTTAGGGATGGATATATTCCTGGAGGAGAAAGCTATCAATGTCTACTAGTCCTGATGGGTATGTGTTACCTCCAGTATCAGAGACAGTAAGCCTTCATGCACCAGTTGCTGGGGAACATGGGTGGGAGGGTGCTGTTGCACTCATGACCTGCTTGTGGGTCCCTAGTTGACAGATGGATGGCCATTGTGTGAACAGAATGCTGGACTAGATGGTCCCTTAGTTCTTAGTTCTTGCCCCCCATCTTTTTCTGCACATCTACGCACTGTGCAATTTCATTTATTTGTAAACCAAATTTCTGTAGCCCTTTATTTCTTGTACATAAGAAGAGCCTAGTTGGATCAGACCAACAGTCTATCTAGTCCAGTGTCAATTTCCCACAGGAACCAACCAATGTTTCTGGGAAGCCCACAAACAGAACATGGAGGCAATATACCCGTCTCCTATTCATCCTCCCAACCAGTGGTACTGAGAGGCAGACTGCTGCTGAAACCTGCATTCTATTAAGGGCTTCAGTAAATGGATCATCTATCTTCACTGTCATAAGACAGCACAGAAACACTTTACCAACTTGCCAGTGGGCTTTTTGTATTCCAAGAGCAGCAAGCCAGGCATTTTGCAACCAAGGCGCACATGAAAATATTGTGAAAGAAAAACAGCACTAGACTGTGTAATGTTGGAGAAGACTGCTGTATTTCAAATGTCTCTGCCTCTTCAAATCCTGAACCTCAAAAGTTGTTGTTTTTTAAATACACAAAGGGTAGCATAGGAATAACTTGCAGATACGAGCTCCACTGCTGTGATTCCATGCTAATATATCTGCTGGCAGGGTGACTGAGTTGTTACCACCCTTGTTTGGAACATGACACACCTGTAAAAATGCTTCTTTGTGTTAAGGGAATAAGCCCTTCCAGAGCCCGAATGTCTTGGGTGTAGAATCTAGCTCAAATATGCTGGATAGGGTGCAGAACTTCAGGCCCAGGGACAAAATCTGGCCCTCAGGGATTCCCCAGAGAGCCACACACCCTTCCCCCTGCCCCAACTTCTTTCCTTCAACCACCAATTGTTTGGTGATTTCCTGGTTTTCTGCAGCTTTTTCCCATTCTAAAAGTTTGAAATGCCTCTCCTAAGGCTTAGTGACTGGCAGTAAGAGCATTAAACTAAAATATGCTGGTATTTTGGGCCCACCCCTTTTGCCTTCAGTCCCGCCCACCACTGGAATGCAGCCAGTGAGAGCTTCTCCGAAATAGAATTCAGCCCATGGGCTGAAAGAGCTCCAACACCCCTATGCTAGAGGAACCATTTCCCACTGGGGCTCTGCCTCTATTCTGCTGCCAGCTGCTCTCTGTCTAGTAGAGATGGCCCAGAAACCAGTACATTTACTGCAGTACATAGGAGTGCAGGGTGAGAACTTTGGTTGATGTCTGGATAGCAGAGTGCCTTTGTAAGGCCTCCTCCACACGGGGCGTTTAATGAGCCTTGAAGGCTCATTATAAATTTTACCTACACACGAGCGGAGCGCAAAACGGGCGTACAGGCGCGTTATCTCCCCGATAATGCGCATTTTCGAACGCGCGTTAAATAGCGACTTTTATTTTGCTCCGGCCGTTAAAGCGCATTTTCGCTGTGTGAACAAGCGATTATGCGCATTAACTACCTGGAAAGCGCTTTTTGGGCATCTTTTAATGCGCTTCGCCGCTTCCCGCCGCCTCCCGTGCAGAGGGATTGTGAGTAAATGCGCCTCCGCGATAATGCGCATAATCGCGGAACCAGGCGCAAAGGCGCATTCTTGTGGAGGGGGCCTTAGGTACTCAAGGGAGCAACAGAGACAAGATCAGAGCTTTTCCCAAAATGTTTTACGGCACAATCCTATGCATGATTAGACAGAAAAAGTCCAGATTGGGGAATGCCTTGAGTTGTAGGACTTTTTTTCTGTTTAAACATGCATAGGATTGCACCCTTATCGAGAAAGTAAATTAAATGGCAATTTCATAATTAACTGTGAAGGCTGTCCAAGAGATAAGAGAGAGGGGTATGTAAGAAGTGATGTTGCCAAGGAGGCTGTCTGGTGGATTGCTTTGGCTTCAGGGTGGGTGGAATGAGAGGAAATTGCAGAAGGAATTGATAAGCTAACAAAAGGAGGAGAAAATAAGAGAGAAAGAGGGAGGGAATGAAAGTTGTACATTTTCTTCTTTATGCTCTGTTTTAAATAGAGGAAGGGAGAGTGAAGGATCCTTAGTGTTGTGGTAAATCCAAAAAGAAGATAAAAAGAGTCCTTCCTTGGCCACAATGAAAAACTCAGGGAATGGGAATCGTGGAGGACTCAAGGAAGTCTTGTTGGGTTCTAAGACCAGTTAGTGCATTTGACGACAAAGGTTCACAAAAGAGTGAGGTGTGCTTTGGAATGGCGAGTTCTAGGTGCACAAAAGAAGGATGATGATATTCTCCTGCTTAGCAAAGGAGTAGTGAGTGGGGGGTGGAGTCTAGGCTTAAGATGGAGCTTAAAGTTCTTCTTGTAAAGACAATTGAAAGCTCAGGGCTCAGTCAATAGGAAATTCAGGCCCCGTTCAGGCTTTCTAATCAGCATATTGTTTAAGCACTGATGATGGGGGGAGTGTTGAATATGTGGAGGGTGACTTTGTGAAGATGGGAGCTGCCTCTATCCATAGGGGCTTTATTTCAAATACTGCAGAGGGTTCTTCAGTGGGGGTGGGGGTGACACAAGTGGGGGTGAGCTGTTTGACTAGGGCCTCCTCCACACGAGACGTTTAATGAGCCTTGAAGGCTCATTATAAATTTTACCTACACACGAGCGGAGCGCAAAACGGGCGTACAGGCGCGTTATCTCCCCGATAATGCGCATTTTCGAACGCGCGTTAAATAGCGACTTTTATTTTGCTCCGGCCGTTAAAGCGCATTTTCGCTGTGTGAACAAGCGATTATGCGCATTAACTACCTGTAAAGTGCTTTTTGGGCATCTTTTAATGCGCTTCGCCGCTTCTCGCCGTCTCCCGTGCAGAGGGATTAGGCGTAAATGCGCCTCCGCGAAAATGCGCATAATCCCCGAACCGGGCGCAAAAGCGCATCCTTGTGGAGGGGGCCCAAGGCTGCTTATTCCCTTTACTGCTGCTCTGGCACAGCCTATGCCTATGTGAAGTGGCAGATTGGAACTACAGCTGGCTCCAGGGGAACTTGAACAGATCTGGGAGAGCCTGGCTGAGAGCATCATCAGATGAGTGTTTTATCACATGCTCATTACTGGCCAATCATAGATTTTTGCATGTCCTTTTCACAATGTTCTCCACCTCCTGCTCCTTCAGCTCATTTTTCAGTCACAAAAAAGGCCTGGAAAATCTGATTCTTTTGGTTGTGACGAAACTTGCCACCATTTCCTGCTGTGTGCAGGGGAAGCAGTGTGATAAAATATGTGCGAGTGAGGAGAATGAAGGGAGGAGGAGGAGGAGGAGGAGGAGGAGGAGGAGGAGGAAGAAGAAGAAGAAGAGGCATTCCATGTTCTAACATGTTAAAAGAAGAGGTGTTGTGCTTCCTGCTGATCACCTGGTTATTGTGATCAGCAAGTTCCCCTTTAACATTCCCATCCTCTTGGGATGCTTCACAGGCATACAGTAGAATGGCTTACTTGAGGTTCTATATGTTTACTACACCAATGGTAGCTCTCTCCTACAAAAGTATCAGAAGGGGCTAAGCAAGCCCTGGCAACTTTTAGGGACCAGAGCAGCCTGCTTATCAGTGATGCCACCCTGTTTCCCCTCAACCATAATTCACCATGATTCTCTCACGTCATTTAAAGAAAACCAATTAATAGTTTCCTATAATTATGGGTGGAATTGGATTTGGGGTTGTTTCCAATGTTAGTCCTATGTAGAGTAGACCAATTGAAATGCATGGGGCCTAAGTTATTCCTGGCTAATTTGAGTCCCATTCATATCAATGGGTCTACTCTAAGTAAGACTAACATTGGAAACAACTCTTGGTTCACTACACGTTTTGTAGCAAGCCCAGCTGCATTACGCATTCATCCATTATATTTTAGGAGATATCCAAATCCAGAAATCAAAGGGGGGACAGAATTATCACATGAACATCAGGAGCATGGATCCAATGTATTCAGGCATATTAGGAAAGGGAGAAGGGGAAAACATTGTTTTATTAAACAACTTTCTGCAGCACATCTAGATTGTTGGCTCGAAACAACTTCACTTTGTTTATGTTCATGCATCATGAAGCAACCTTAACACAGAATCTTCTGGCTGCTAGGTACAGCTTGGACTTGGCACAGCATTTTTAAATGCAGTCTCATTGAGGACAGGATTCTGCAGCCCTGCATGAGAAAAGTTTCTTGTAAGAAGAGTCATAATTTTTATTTTATTTTAAAACACACATACACTTTTAAAACAATACACTTGATGTACACGGCTTGGGACAACAATACCTGATGGAATGCCACTCCCCACATGAACCTAACTGTACTGTACACTTAGCATCTTAGAGCTCCTTCACACCAGCAATTTAATGCACTCTTGCCATGCCTGATGTGTGGATTTGCAGCATAGTACTCATATGACACTGTGCCTGTCCTGCTGAAGCCCTGCCCCCTCCCCAGCCTTTCCTAGAACTCTAAAAGTCTGGATTATTTTCTCTAAGCGGATTTAACGCACCCTAAGTCTCCGTGTAGTTTTAAAGGAACTGGGGGCTTGAATGGATTGCATCAGGTCCTGGCAGGGAAAAGCAATCTCTCCCAGCAGCAAGCTCTAAGCCTAAATATAAAACCCAAACCTTGCATCCCAGGCTCCAAAGTGTTTTTTTTAAATCATACAATGCCTGAATCTCTGCAGAGACAGGGTTGTACTCCCTCAATGTCTCCAACGAGCCAGACTAAACAGTTGTTCTATTTTTGCCTGGGAGAAAGGCAGTCTGGTTGAAGTACTCATCTGCCAGGAAAGGAGGGGAGCTGAAGAGCTAACGAGCCAAGGAAACGGAAATGTAAGTATGGTATAATATTGAGCCACATGTATTCAAATTAGATCTGCAAAAGACTAACTGAGTGGGTAGCTAAACTCAGCCAGCAACTAGTTGGGCTGTTATTGGGTGAAAACATTCCAATCCTATTGAGTGGCATCAGCCAATCACCACCAACAGGACTGCCCCTTTTGGGGAGGGGAGGTGAGGCCTTCCCATGTCACCCCCTCCTGGGCCAAAACACCAGGTGGGTGAGGAGAGTTGGCCTCACAGGTAACCCTTATCCCCCCACTGGGGCCGTGAAACCCTCAGCAGGAGGCCCTCAGGGATTACCAGTCACTGTCATGGTGCCACAGAATACACACCATCCCTGAATTTCCTCATCGTGCCTGCCCCCCAGCCTAATTACCTTGTGACCAAATTGACCTAACCATTAAATCCACCAACAGATTAACCTAAGACCCTCCCACCCGACTTACAGTGTGAAGCAGGCAAAAAAGATCCCCAGTCAGCCAATTTACTAAGAGTTAAAATTCCTACTCGGCCCCCAAAAGGATGACCAACAAAGCCCACACTGCATTAAGGGAGGGAGCCACATTCCAAAGAGCCTGAGGCAGGAGTTAACAGGCAGTTAGAAACCCTCAGACTCCTCCCCAGCCTGTGGTGCCACCTCGCCTCCACCAATGGGGGCGGGTCCAATGTCCCACTCTTTCCCCCAACATCGCAGTGAGCCCCCACCCCCACAGCTAGGCAAGCCAGACATGGAGTATGGCCCTAAGCTTGATGAGTTTTTGCCTCAGAGGTAAAAAAACAAAAAAACACGGAGGCAAACCAGGGGGGGATTAGGTATGATGGAAGTCTAAGGTCCTCCTTTGGATGCTCAGAAGCTGGCAATGAAGGAGAGGGTCTTCTCAGTGGTGCCCCCCAATCTGTGAAATGATCTACCCGATGAGGCCTGCCTGGCACCAACATTGTTGTCCTTTCAGTGCCATGTCAAGACATCTCTTTTCTCAGGCTTTTGGCTTCTTATGAGTCTTTAAGCAGTCATGGATTTGTTGTATGGTACAGTTGACTGTTCAAAGTTGTTTTTATCTATATGATGTTTTCACATATATTGTTTGTGTGGTTTATGCAAATGATTTTAAAATTTTGTACACTGTATTTTAATATTTTTAATTTTTGTAAACCTCCCAGAGAGCATTGCTATGGGGCGGTATGGAAATGCAATAAATAATAATAAATAAGTGCAAAACAAATGGGTTCCATTTATAGTTATTGAGTTGCTTTAACATTTTCTTTTGGATCTACTGTAATATAATATATATGAAGAAGACTTTTTAATCAAATATATCAACCAATTTATGTATAGCAATATCATCATCATCATCATCATCATCATTATTATTATTATTATTATTATTATTATTATTTAATACCAGTTTGTGGCTTTGCCACAACCCTTGGTGTGAGGGTGTTTTTTTTCCTATTCTAAGCAGCAATCTCTGCTCAGATTAGCTAAAGTTTTGCCAAGGACAATGAATACTGGCCAATTTGAGTTTCTTCCAAAGTGTTATTTATGGGGCTCATAAAAAAAAAAAAACCCAAGAGAAAGATTTACATTTCCAAATAAAGTTGTTTTGGGGTTTTGTTTTTAGAATTAATAGAAACCTAAAGTTCTGAAGAAAAGGCAGAGTGAATATAAGTTCATGAGACCTGAAGCTGTGATGAAACTTTATTAACTAACCCTTTTTGTGAGTGTGCCATCCCTGCAGGCATATTCCCTTGATGAAGTATTCCTCACTCAGCTTTAATGCAGTGAGTTCCGGTTTCCTTAAATATGAAAAAAAAATATTTTGTATTTCGAGGATTTGTGTTCCATACTATTATATAGACAATTTCCTTAACAAACAAATGGGTGGCAATTTTCCTGATCTGCATAATGCTGACTCCACTTGGTGGTGACGTGCCACCATGAGTTGTCATTTGGTAGGGGTGCCCCAAGTCTTGTGAGTGATCTGGGATGTAAATGAAATCATAACACACCACATCCTAACAGATCATCTGTACCCCCTGCCCTTTCCTAAATAGAAATATTGGGTATAGCCACTAGCTAACTCCTAAATTTTGCTTCTTCCTTGGAATTGGGAAGATGCATCTTCTACCACTATTCATCTACTCAGCTCCAACTCTCTTTGGCTTTGGGGCCTATTTCCCTGGAAATGCAAGACAGGTTGAAATGATTCCATCTGCTCAGCCCTACTCCCCTTGCCTTGGAGTCTGTATTGTATTCATTTCTTTCTTCTTCTTCTTCTTCTTTTGGCTTACAAATGCTTTATTTTATTGTATTTACTTTTTTTGCTTTTAATAAGGATCCTCTCATTCCGCACTACCTTTCCTCTACCTCTTAATGCTCCACCATCATCCTTCTGTTCCACTGCTGTTGTTTTTTTAACTTCCTAAAACAAAATCTGAATCTTCAATACTTTTTTCACTTACAGTACTGTATCCCTGGCTTGCTTTCCCGGTGTATGGGCTTCTCCACAAAGGTTTTTTATCCTGAGATTGAGATTGGTTACTCACGGAAGTTTGCGGGTCCTTTACATGACACTGTCAACATCCAGGGCCTCTCTTGTGCTTGATTTAAAACAGAAATAATGTGGTAACAAAAGGATTCACTTTCAATCTGTTTAAATTTGTCCCGTGTAAAGAGGAAGTGCTGCTATAACTACAACCTCTAGATGGTGCTATTTAATTAAACATATAAAACTTGCAGGTAAAGGGGGGAAAGGAGGGGGAAGCACATGTAAAAAGCCAATCTTAATCCTGCAAAGATTCCAGAAAAAGAAGCCCCAGTAAAATCGTGGGATAAAAAGTCTCTGTGTGGAGAAGCACCAAATCAGCAGCTTCTAAAGACTTATTTATTTCTGCAAGTCACTGCAGAGAGAGAGAGAGGTGCAGCTAGGATGGACCCCAGAACTGAAGTCTAGTGCCCCATAGCCCAGGGCTGCCCAAATGGCCACCCAGTTTGCAGCAAGTGATAAGGGACAGTGGCAAGCAAGCACACCAGGGCTGATGCTGGTTGGCACAGCATCCTCTTTCCTTCTTTTAACAAACATTTTCTAGTCTGAGGGCAGCTGGCTGGGCCAGTACATGCTTACAGATATGCACATTTCATTTTATTTTATTACTTTAAAAGTATATCATCCTTAGCACCAGGGCAGCAGCAGCAAACTTCATTTTATTGTTCTAGACATGCTGGCACTATCCGTTAATTGTTTAAAATGCACGCGCACAGAATATTCATTTTCTCTTTTTTTCCTCTTTTTAATCAGAATTGGTAAACATCTTTCTAACGTATCAGGAATGTAGAATTGATTGTAAAGCATGGAATGTCTGATGGGGAGGCAGAGAGAGAAATGCTATTTGTGCACTTCACAACTAAGCTAATCCACATGGCCATCTAAATGTGGCAGGAGGGCATAAGACCATTCAGAGATTTTCTACATTAGGCTGTTAATCACCTGTAATCCACTGTATTCAGTGTACATTACTGGGGTGTACTGTTAAGGAAATGTTCCCTAACTCTCAAATTGAAGAATCACCAGGAACAGGCAGAGTTCAGTCTAACAGGTTTATTCAAAACAACGTACAAAGGAGAGAGAAGTGGCACATGGGTAGTACCAAAGCTCTCTGAATCACAAAGACAAAACTGTTTCATTTATCTCTGTTACAGGCTTTGATGTCACATACCACTCACACCCTCCCTCCTGTGATGGATACATGCCAATAAATGTTTCAACTAAACAATATCTTAAACCATAATAAAACAATAGCCGGGGCATTTGATGCCTCAATGAAATTTACTGTTTCCTGATAACCTTCGATCACTGATACTTGGTGTTATTTGGTTTCTTCTAATGGCCAGTATTTTTCCTAAGGAAGAACTGAAAATGTTTACATTTATGGGTGTCATCTTGTCTGTAAGATTGTTTTTGAGGGCCGTAGAGTCATGTCCAATTCACAGTCTGTTCAGAGGAAGAGATTGCGAGGCTTATTATCAGGAGAGGATGTTTTGGGTTATTTCGTTCTGTGTTTTTCCTCTGAAATGCTAGAATGTGAGGTTTGAACTATACCCTGGTGCAGTGAAATATGTTTCTACTTTATCTTAAAATGTTTCTTTAGAGGCTTGGGGAAAACTAGAGTTCCAGGTTTTGATTTTGTATCAATGCCCAGATCAAAAATCCTTATCAGTACATAATCCTCCTCCTCTCAATTTCTGTCCTCACAACAACAATCCTGTGAGGCAGGTTGGGCTGAGAGTCTGTGACTGGCCCAAAGTCACCTAGTGAGTTCCATGGCCGAGTGGAGACTAGAACCCAGATCTCCCAATACCCAGGCCAACGCTCTAGCCACTACACCATACTATAGGAGTCATGGTCTGCTCCATAAGGCTTTGTGGGAGCTATTATTATTATTATTATTATTATTATTATTATTAATTACACTTATATACTGCCCCATAGCCGAAGCTCACTGGGCAGTTTACAAAAATTAAAAAGACTGAGCATTAAAAAGACAATATACAAAATTTAAAACTATAAACATAAAACAGCTATCATTAAAACACTTTAAACATTTTAACTGTTAAGCCTGGCCATAATGTCAATCAAACCTCCACTTGAGATGTTAAAATGCCTGGGAGAAAAGAAAAGTTTTGACCTGGCGCCGAAATGATAACAGTGTTGGCACCAGGCAGGCCTCATTGGGGAAATCATTCCATAATTGAGGGGCCACCACAGAGAAGGCCCTCTCCCTTGTTGCCATCCTCCGAGCTTCCCTCGGAGTAGGCACCCAGAGGAGGACCTTTGATGTTGAACATAGTGAACGGGTAGGTTCATGTCGGGAAAGACGTTCCATCAGGTATTGTGGTCCCAAACCGTGTAAGGCTTTATAGGTTAAAACCAGCACCTTGAATCGGGCTCAGAAACCTACAGGCAGCCAATGCAAGCGGGCCAGAATTGGTCTTATATGTTTGAACCTTCTGGTCCCTGTTACCAATCTGGCTGCTGCATTCTGCACATGCTGCAGCTTCCAAACCTTCTTCAAAGGTAGCCCCACGTAGAGTGCATTGCAGTAATCTAACTTGGAGGTTACCAGAGCATAGACAACTGAAGCCAGGTTATCCCTGTCCAGATAGGGGCGTAGCTGGGCCACCAGCCGAAGTTGGTAGAAGGCACTCCGTGCCACCGAGGCCACCTGAGCCTCAAGTGACAGAGATGGTTCTAGGAGAACCCCCAAGCTACAAACCTGCTCTTTCAGGGGGAGTGCACAGGAATCTTATGAATTAAAGCATATCATAGTCATGTACACCCATAAGGGTTATAGGGAGAAGGATGTGCTGACTGAGCAACAGGAAGGTGTGGACTCCTTAATGACCAGACTGATGAATAATGAAGTAGTCTGTTTTGGGCTCTTCTGTTGCTATAGCTCCCTGCTGGCCTGTGAGACAATAATGAAAGTCAAAGGAACAGCTTCAAAATTAGATTAAAACCACGTCCATTCCTGACAATGAGAATTCCCAGAGATTGGTGCACTCAGTCCAGTTTTGTCTGCTATGCTTTTTGTCAGCTCTGCCAACTGATATCCCTTAATTAGAGATGCTGAGGAACGATCTTGGGGTTTCTCACATGCATAATATGCTCTGGCACTGAGTTTCAGTCCATAGGCTCTGAAGCCGTGCCATTTTGTGGCACATAGAAATAATTGCCTTCAATCGGCAAGGTCTATGCTCCATGCTCAACATAACAAATAGAGCTTCTGTGCTATTTGGATCCATATCAATGTGATTCATACGGAAGCTGGGCTTGGAGGATATTCTCAGAATGTTCCTTTATGCCAAAGATGATGTTCAGGATTTAATTAAATTTGTTTACGTTTCCATGTGAAACGAGATGACAAATAACCATAGGAAACTTATTTTGTCTCATACCATAGATGCCTCACTCCAAAAATATGTATGAAGAGATGGTGTCTTTTGATGGAATGTATACTGCTTTGATGGCACTTGGAAGCCATAACAACAACACATTCTGGATTATGGATCTCTTGGCAAAGAAAGATGTGTTTGCAAACCACAAACTTTTAAATGATGTTATCACTCATTTATTTTATGAGCATTATTATACTAGTATTCAGAGAAAGAGTAGTGCCAATCTGGAACCTCCTCATTGGAAACATAATGCAAACCACTTTGATAGTCAGATCAACATGGCTAGTTTAATTGTGAGGCTCAAATTAAGTGCAAGACAGTCACACACTGACATAAGCCAATTGAAGGTGATTTTGTGAGCCTATCTACACTACAGCTTTAAAACGGTTTATAACAGTATTAACCGGTTTAAAACTGTTATAAACCGTTTTAAAGCCGTAGTGTAGATAGGCTCTGTTTCACTGTGATTCTATCAGCTCATAATCTGTAGGTCTCAAGCATATTTACTTTTGGAGTAGCTCAGCTGATTCAAGTGGATGTCATATTACTCACCCCAAAAAGCTCTTCTGCTTGGATAAATTGTGTGTTTGTTAGCCATGGGGACAGGACAGACAAGAGGACAGGAAGGTGTGAAGTGTTTGGCAGCCCTATCCACCTTTCAGAACTTCTATGCAAGCTGTTCTAGGCAGGATCTACACTACTGTTTATAATGGTTATAACAGTATTCATAACTGTTGCGGCCCATGACACATTCCATATACTATTTTCAGACCCCTTTCAAAGTGTTATATCCTGCTTGGTGTAGATCTGACTGTGATGTAACCCCTTTGTCAAGCACGTTACATAAACCTTTTTCAGGCCAAGCGGCACCACTTGAAAAACCAGAGGGAGGGTTAAATACAACCTTCCCCCTAGCTATGAGCGGAAAAGGTTTAATTCAGGACCTTCTTGTAAAATAAAATAAACTGTGGGTATAATCTGGTGTGTGTGTGTGTTGAATAACAGTAGGACAGGTAAATAAGGCCAAGCTGACATGTGATATTTCGTAGCTAATAAATTAATAATAAGTTTATTTTAGTTAGACAATAAATATTTTGGTCCGAAATTCCGATAACGATACAATACGATATTTTCGGGCGTGCACATCCCTACTTTCCAGCAATAAATCAAGCTCACTCATAGTCTCCTCTTGGAAAGCACATGAGAAGTAATAGACAGGAACTGCGTTCGTAATAGGGTTTGAGCATATTGATATGCACCACCTTGTACTTCTCCACACCTGGCAACTCAATTCGATAAATGGTTGTGTCTGACTTATGTCGAACAAAATAGGGTCCCTCCCAACCAGCCTCAAGTTGATTGTTTTTCTAGGGCAAAAACACCATCACTTTGTCCCCAATATCAAATTTTCTGGCTCTAACCTTCTTGCCAAACCGGCTTTTCTGTTTTTGTTGTGCTTTGGCTAGATTTGTATGTGCCAGCTCCATTACTTCATGCATGTCATTTTGTAAGTTCAGGACATAGTTTACTACTGAGTCTTTTTATTTTTCCAATTCCCCTTCCCAGCTCTTCCTAATAATGCTAAGGGGACCACTCACATTCCTCCCTAGCATCAGTTCAAAAGGAGAAAACCCCGTGAAGTCCTGGGGAACCTCACGAAAAGCACATAGGAAATAGGATAATTTATTGTCCCAATCAAAGGGATGATCTGCCACATATGTTTTAATCATTTGTTTAATAGTGCCATTAAACTTTTATACAAGCCCATTTGTCTGGGGGTTGAAAGCTGTAGATGTGATATGCTTCACCCCACAACACCTCCACAAACACCTCATAACATCAGACAAAAATGCTGTGCCTCTGTCACTAATTATTTCATGGGGAAACCCCAGCCTACAAAAGATCCTTAATAGGGCATCGACTACTGACAGGGTATCAACATTCTTAAGGGCTTCAGCATCAGGAAACCGTGTGACAAAATCTATGATTGTCAACAGGGATCTTTTCCCTGATTTTGTAGGTCTAGGAAAGGGTCCTACCAAGTCAAACCCAATCCTGTAAAAGGGTTTGTTTATGAGTTGTAGTGGATTCAGGGGAGCCTTAACTTTGTTCCCACTTTTCCCCACTCTTTGACAACTCTCACAGGACCTACAGAACACGGTGACTTCCCTAGCCATGTTTGGCCAGTGATTATGAGTCATCAACTGTTTCCCGGTTTTCCCCATACCCATGTGGCCTGCCAAGAAGGAATCATGGGCTACTTCCAGCAGCTGGTCCTGATATAGCTTAGGTACCACAAGCTGCTTTTCAACCCCCCAATTTCCTTGTTTTCTCAAGGGCAACCACTTTCGGTACAGGAGTCCATTTTCCCACAAACACTGCTCTTTTTGAGAGTTATTACAAGATATGACTTTGGCATCTGCCTGTGTTCTTAAATGTGCAATACTGCCATCTTGTATTGTAGCCAGTTTAAAGTTCTCATCAGCCTGAGCAAATGTCTCTTTTGTATCTGAATCCAACTCAGCTGGGTTACTAAGTAACGCTAGAGATGAGCTGCCAGCTCCCTCCTGTTGGATACAATTCTCTGACAAGTCAGCAGCTGCTTTTTGAGATCTGGTCACAATATACACCTTTCTGTCATCTGATTCCATAAGTTCTTTTCCTAAAATCAGAGGTTCTTCCTGACAGGAATTCACACCCAGAATAAACTTCCCTTGGAAACCCCTCCATGTAACATTTACTTCAGCTACTGGGGTTTCAAAAGTAGGGCCTCCCACAGGTTTAATGGTGACTGTTCTGTGAGGAATGATTTCCTCAGGATCTACTAGATCTGCACAAATTAAGGAAATAACTAGGGGTTGTGCAACGGATTGGACCCGATCCACGATTCAGGCCCGATCCGGCCAAAATCGGAACGTTAATTAATTTTTCCGATTTCAAAAAATGGAGGTCTGATTTTCTCCAATCCAATATTTCCCTCCAATTTTGATCAGGAAAAATCAGAAAATCGGACCTCCATTTTTGTGTTTTCCCCATAGGCTTGCATTAGGGGAAAGAAAGCTTTCCCCCAATGCAAGTCTATGGGGAAAACATGACAGCGGATGACTGGGGACCTCCCTCCCTCCCCCTACTCGCGCTCCTTACCTGCTGCCTCCTCGCTCCCATCCACTGCCCCAATCTACTAAGAAACAGGCTTTGCGGCTTGCCTCTCAGTAAAGCGCCGGCACTCTATTGAGAAGCAGGCTGCAAAGCCTGTTTCTCAGTAGATTGGACCTGTGGGCGGCAGCGGACGGAAGCGGACAGCCCTGGCAGGTAAGGAGCATGAGTGGGGGGAACGGGACCTGCCAGGACTGCCCGCTTCCATCCACTGCTGCCCGCAGGGGACCAGCGAGCGGCAGCAGACGGACGCGGATGGCCCTGGCAGGTAAGGAACGCAAGTGGAGGGGAGGGGGAATTCCCCATTTACCTGCTGGGGCCTCCCACTTCCGCCTGCTGCCGCCCACTGGTTGAATCTACTGAGAAACAAGCTTCACGGCCTGCCTCTCAGTAGAGCACCAGGTGATGACATCATCACCCAGCGCTCTACTGAGAGGCAGGCCACGAAGCCTGTTTCTCAGTAGATTGGACCTGCGGGCAGCAGTGGACAGAAGCAGGCAGCCCCAGCAGTTAAGGAACGTGAGTAGGGGGAGGGAGGTGCAGGTCCCCACTCACCCACCCCCATATTTTTGCCATAGGCTTGCATTGGGGAAAGCTTTCTTTCCCCCAATGTAAGCCTATGGCGAAAACACCTAAAATGGCATCTGATCCAAAAATCGGAGGTCTGAATTTCAGATCGGATTGGATCCGATCTGGATGACATCCGATCCAATCCGACACCACAGTGCTGGTCCCAATCCTGATCCCAATCCAATTTTTTGGGACCGTGCACATCCCTAGAAATAACTGCTCCAGTATCTAACACAGTCATATGCCTTCGTCCATTCGCTGTCACCTCATCCCCCAAGGACTGATCTGAATCCCGCATGTCACCCCACTTTAACATGTAGCACTGTGGACTGTTAGCTTCTTCAGAAACTTTATTAACATATACTTTTTTTAGTAAGGTACTTTTTTTCCCTTTTTGTCCATAAGCCTTGGACATTGAGGTTGTATATGCCCTATAAGTCCACAATGATGACAAGTGAGATCCGGTTTTCCAAACAACAGTCTTGTGGTGCTTCCCGCCTTCTCTGTTGCCAGCTGACTTTTGGTTTCCTCAGCCTCCTTTTTGAACCCTCCAGGCTTATACACTGGCTTCACGTTAGTCTCTTCACTAGACTTGCCTGACATATTATAGCCCCGGTTCAAGGAAAACTGATAAGCTAGCAAAGTTGCATCTTGATAACTTTTAGGGTTTCTGTCCCTAACTAATAATCTTATGTCCTGAGGGATTTGAAAAACCAATTGATCCTTTATCACAAGATCAACTAAATCTTGTTTGGTTTTTACCTCAGCACAAGTGATCCATTTCTCAAAATGGTCAGCTAACTTGTGTCCCAACTCCACATAAGACTTTGATGAAGCAGCATTAGTACTCCTGAATTTCTTTCTGAAATATTCAGGCCCATAGCGAAATCTTTTATACACTGCCGCTTTAAATATTTCAAAATCAAAATCTTCCCCCACAGGAAAATTATTACAATTTTTGGCTAAATCTCCCCTTATCAGGTTTGGGATAAACTTCATATAATCCTGGGGATTTACTTCCTACATCATGGCTGCTTTCTCGAATGTATTAAAGAAAATTTGGAGATCTTGTCCCTCTATGTAAGCAGTGAAATCCTTTGGAGATTACTTAGGAATTCTGGCTCCCTCCTCAGTTCTCCTTTGATCTTCCCTCTCAATTTTCTTTTTTTCTAAACCAAGCCGTTCTAATTCCACCTCATGATCTTTTTCTCTCAGCTGCATCTCAGCTTTCCTCAACTCTCTATCAACCTCCTTTTGTTTTATCCTTTCCAATTCAATTTCTCTTTGTTGTTTTAATTTCTTCCTTCCCAGTTCCACATACTGAGGAGACATTTCTATAGGTAAGGACCTTACAGGATTTACCACAGCTTCTCCAGCCCCACTAACTCTGGAATATTCAATGAACACCCACTTTAGCTCATCCACAGATTTATCCTCAGCTGGCTAACCTAAACTCTTACATTTTTCTGTCAGAGCCTCAGACAGAAATATATTTAAGAAATATAATGGGACTAGGATGTGCTACAATAAAGTCAGGAATTTCAAGCTTGATATTGTAACAGATTTTATACCACTACAGATAAAAAATATATTGTCAGACAGTTGTAGCAAATCAACCTCTGACCTAGATATTATGTAGCTTTAACAGCCAGGAACTCAGTAGCTCTCCACAGTACCTGTGACAGACTATATCACACTGAGACCTTTTGAAAATATAAATCCTTTTTAACTTCTGTCACAACAAATTACCAGAAATCTACTTTGGATCCCACCTCTGCCACCAAATATGTGACGTAACCCTTATATCAGACACATTACATAAACCCTTCTCAGGCCAAGCACCACCACTTGAAAAACCAGAGGGAGGGTTAAATAAAACCTTCCCCCTAGCTATGAGCGGAAAAGGTTTAATTCAGAATCTTCTTGTAAAATAAAATAAACTGTGAGTATAATCTGGTGAGTGTATGTGTTGAATAACAGTAGGGCAGGTAAATGCCAAGCTGACACATGGTATTTGGTAGCTAACAAATTAATAAGTTTATTTTAGTTAACAAAGTTTTAATTCAGAATATAATATCTTCAAACCTGCCTGCACTAATCTCTCCACACTAATCCTAAATCCCTAGAAAATGAAACTCCTCTCACTCCACAAACAATCACCAACCAACCTCCAAACTCCTAACACACACTCCACACCACTAGACCTCTCTTAAAACTATCCTCAATCACACTTTTAAATACTCCTCCCCCACCCTACCTATTACATCATAAACCACACCCACTCAGTTCAACATTCCATACTTACCAGATATACTAAATAGGCATACACAAGATAAACACTTGTGGGGTAATGCCACACTGATCCTAGTTTCTGAACCACTGATAGCTGTTTCCCAAAACCTTCATAAAATGTTGTCTATCTTCATGAGAGCTAGAAACCTGCTTCTTTTCAAGATGCTTTATATGACACCATGTTCTGTATTAAATAGATAGGCATGACATACTTTAGCCATGTAGATGCCTTATATGATATGTGGGTAGATAAAAACCATTATGGCAGCTCAACATTCTTCCTGATATAGGCATACACTGTAGATGACAAAGTGCAGGACTCATAAACAGCTGTGCTTCCTTTTGTTGCCACAGAACAATGAAGATATCTAAAATGTGTTTTTCATCAGACATCTCCTTTTATGTCCTCTCCGTTCCATCATTCTTAGGATTGTGTGTGTGTGTGTTCAACTGGCCAATAGGAATGTCAGCCAAATCCAAAGCAAAAAAGAAAAACAGAAATAGAAATAATAATAATAATAATAATAATAATGAAGTGACTAATGCTGCTTTTCATTTTGTGTGTGCATGTACACGCTGAATCACTATTTTCTAGAAGCAGGGAGAGAATGTCAGGACGTGCTTTTGATAATATCCATGGATTTCCATACATTTTAATCTGCTATTTTATAATAAACCATATGTTGTCAAAATGTGGGGCATGCTACCTTTGGGGAGCATAAGATATTTCCATGATGAGATGCAAAAAGGGATAGGGGGAAATTCTGTTCACTCTGAATTTTTATACAAACTTGCTGAATTTGTTCCTCTCAAACCTATATGTGAACCAGAACACATTTGCACACTGAAATCCACACTTTTCAGATTTTTTGCTATGCAGTTCATTACTCAAAAAATGTGCACATAAAAATACATAGATCAAGGAAAAGTGCACCTAAGAATGTATATGTTAGGGAACATGCACAGAAAAATTCACTACATTGAAAATGCAGAACACATGCACACTAAGAAAAGTACACATTAAAATGCGCATTTCAAGGGAAATGCACAAGAAAATGCATAAGGATTTTCATGTGGATTCTTTCTTTGCCTAATTTTAAAACTTATGTGGAAATAGGACAAAAGAACTTAGAGCCTGGAAAAAGAGAAAGAGTAAAACCAAAATTGACCTAATCTCCCATCCCTTGGTACAACAGGATCAAACAGTGGCTTCTTCCTCCATACCTGTCTGTTGGGAAACAAGGAGCTATGAAGATTGAAGGTTTGCTCCCTGCATGCCTACAGAGGAAGGTGACAGCATGAATGGGAGCAGGGGGGTGGGTATTCAGGAGGACACAAAGGAACAGAGCTAAAGTCAAAGAAGTAGCAAGGATGTAACAGTAAGCTATTGGCCAAGATGCGGACAACTCCAACAGACCCTCATGGATTGCTTCCCTTTGATGACTTCATAAAATAGCTGTGAATTCCAGAAATCTATGTATGTTGTGAACTGCTTGCAGAAAAGTCTAAACTCCAGAAGGGGTTAGAAACTGAACTATGGCTTGCCATAATGGTGGCAATAATAAATAAAATACTAATAATTTTACTCATAAATAAAAAAAGAGCATTGTTATCAGTGATAGCATTCTTGCAGTGCAAGGATAACATTAGGTGCTTAATTGTTAGGACATTAGCTAATGTCAACAGATGGACAGATGTGGTAAAGATTAAACCTTTTAGCCTAGTAAGTGTGCTTAGGAGTGTAACTGAATATGTTTGTGGATAAGGCTGCATGTAAGGTTTTGTGTAATCAAGGCTGCAAAATTTAAAGTGTGTTTGACATGCAGAAGATGGTCCCATAAACTTTCTTCACAGGGTGTCATGGCTGGCCTGTGGGCAGCTATCTCAGAGGAGCCCAGAACCAGGAGCTGTTGGATGAAGCTAGGAGTCAGAACTGAAAAGCAAGTTGGGGAGCAAGTCAAAGAACAAAGAACAAATCAATACCCAAGGATGAGCAAGAAGTCAAGAGCGAAGAATGAGGATCAAAGAACAAGTCGGGAGTCAGGATGAAAGGACAGCCAAAGGAAACAGGAACAGATCAGAGATCAGGAAGACCTTGCTGCTCAAGAACACGAAGTCCTCTCATAGCGCTTTCTGTCCAGGAAGATCCAATGGCCAGCCTGGGTGGGCTCAGTCCAGGGCTTGAGAAAACTAAACTGCTTAGACATATCTGAAGACTCTACTCAGTGGGCTTATTCACACACAACTGGGGAAAGGGTGGTTAGAGTAACTATGGAGCAGGGAGAGTTAGCAAAATCATGATGCATACATGCCCATCACATAACCAGGAACCACCTGGTGCTATGAGGTTTACTTACTGTTCCTCGCTCAGTGGTTACTCCATCATCATTGTTCGTCCCCCCACGCCACTGCTGCTGTGTATCCCAACGGCCACCGCAGAAAGAACTGGGTCATGTTGGATGCTGTAGCTGGCACACCAGCTATAGACTCACTGGAAGTTGTGGGTGCTCTAGGCAGCCAACCCTATGATCACTGTATTTTTTTATTTTTATTTTTGTGGAACAGCCATTTTAACCACCAGAGACAGATGACATGCTAAGCCACTCCGGGGGCCCTTAACACCACTGCAAGGGGATGGTTACCCAAGGTGGTTAATTAGTCACTGTTGTTGGGTTGTCTCCCCACACACAACATGCTAAGCCACCATGGTTTGCTTCTCAATGCTAACCATGGTGGCTTAGCATTACGTGTGAGCAGGCCTAGTGGCTCAGCACACAGGGCAGCTGCACTCAAACCCAAAGGCTCTGAGTTTATGCCCTTCCAGATCTTGACATAGAAGTTGCTCCTCTCCAATATCTGAAGTTGTGGCTATCTCTGATGTTTGTGACTTATGCAAGGGAGGGGGAAATCTGTATGGATGGGGTGGAGTGCTAACATTTTAGAGATTAGTTTACCACTGGAGCAGTTCATTCAGATTGCTTAAGTTATAACCTCTACCAACCTTCACAACCTGGTGTCCTCCAGATGTTTTGGATTTCAGTTTCTATTAACCTCAGCCAGGTGGCTAATGGTCAGGAATTCTGGGAGAAGTAGTCCAAAATATCTAGAGGTCACCAGGTTTGGAAAGATGGATCTCTATAAAAGACTCAGTGCAGTACAGATTTGACACCAATATATGCTTGACACGAAGGTATGCTTGTACACCCATTCCCAAGGTCAGTTTAAGCTTTTGAAAGGTTTTCACTAACAATGCTGGATGTAATGCAGACATGAAAAGCTATTTCACAATGACTATTTGGCAGTAAGTGATCCTTTTAAGCTATGTAAAGCTGCTTTGCATGCCAGAACTTCTGAAGGAAACTGCAAAAATGAAGTCATTGTATAATCAAATTGACTAGAAACCATCCCTATGAGTTCTACAGCTGTATCAGGATAAAAAGATATATAGGCCCTTTCTACACCATAGGATTGTAGAGGGCGGAGAGCGGGCGATCCCGGAATTAGCCACTTCTGGAATTGGTGCTCTCAATTCCCATCATAGGCGTGATTACCCAGGCTGCTCCCGGGCCATCGCACCCTCCATTTTTTAAAAAAAAAAGAGAGAGGGAGAGGGAGAGGAAAAGCGCACTCCTGCACTCCAACACAAGGTAAGTTTTTTTTAAAATGCTGAAAAACGGGATGGTGGGCTTCCTTTCCCCCCTTCTCTGATGGGTACGGAGCCATGAAGTGCGGCTCTGTGCCCGTTTTGCTGCTGTGCTTCCTCGCGCATAAGTGCAGCAGCACACAGGACAGGCAGCCACATCTTCCGCGGCCCCGGGAACTTCCCATGAACATGGAAGATTCGGGATTTTTCAGGTTTCCCTTAAAGCTGGAAAATCCCGTGGCCAACCCCCCTCCCCCCAGGACCCCCTGTACATCATTTGGACTCACAGGGAGCACCCAGGGGCAAGCCCAGGCAAAACGCCTGGGGTGGAAAGGGCCATATAATAGGGCTTTGCAGCCCCCCCGACCCGGATCTGGATCCAGATCCAGGCGATCCAGATCAGGCCGATCCACTCCAGTCTGATCTGGACCTCCCCCAATCTGGTTTGGAACCAGATCCGGAACCAGATTCAGGTCTCTGGATCGAGATCCGGAGACTCCCCTTTTCCCCATAAACTTTCAAGTCTATGGGGAAAAGAACTCACTGCCTTCCCCCCATCTCCCCCCTCTCCTCACTCACCCTCCGTCGTCCACGCTGCTGTCTGCCGCTGGGGAGAGGGGGGAGAGGGAAAGGGAAAGGGAGTGGATGCCAGAGGACAGCAGCAGATGGCAGTGCAGACGGTGGAGGGTGAGTGGGGAGAGGAGGGAGAGTGGGGGGAGGCACCCAGGGACCTGGAAGGCCAATGGGCCCGGATCTCCATTGATCCAAATCAATCCAGAATGGGCCCGATCCGGTCTGGAACAATCTGGACCTCCCCCAACCTGGTTCGGAACCGGAACTGGGAGGTCCAAATCAGCCCGATCTGCTCCAGATTCAGGATCCGGATCTGTGCACAGCCCTACCATATCATCAAATGAGACCAGAACATAGGCTTTCACAGTAATTAAATACATGATTTACTAAACTATGAATTAATTCAGTGGGAAACTCAAACATGCCTACTCCAAAAAAAGTTGGAATGAAATCAAAAGTCTCACTTCTGGAACCTCTTTGCTTAACATATGACGAGCCATGCTGGGTCAGACCAAAGGTCCATCTTGTCTAGCATTCTTTCACACAATGGCCAACCACCCCAATTTTGAGAGTTATTGTCTCCCTTGGGAGAAGATGGACAATCAGCCAAGTCTCCCATCCTCCTTATCTACCTTGGTAGCATAGCAACATAAGAAGAGCCATGCTGGATCAGACCAAGGGTCCATCTAGTCCAGCATTCTGTTCACACAGTGGCCAACAAGCTGCCCATGGGAAACCCACAAACAGTACACAAGTGCAACAACACCCTCCTGCCAATGCAACTGGTGTGCATTGGCATCCTGCCTCTGATACTGGAGGTAACATAAAGCCATCAGGACTAGTAGCCATGGATTAAATCTAAGCAGTGTACCTCTTCCGGACTAGGAGGAAGGCAATTCTTCCTTCCCCTTGCAGCCCCACACACTGCCCTAAATCTGCACTGGAAAGTCCCCTAGCAGATTTGGGGTGGCGGGGAATGGGAATCCCCTCTCCCCATTCTGCTGACAGAAGCCTTCAGCCAGGGGTGCTAGTTGAATTTCAGCCATTAACTGTATTTTCCTTATCAGCTCTGGAATGTACTGAAGCACACCGAAAGCTTTCATATTTTTGTAACAGAAACCTGTTTTTACCAACTCTGTTGATTTTGCAGCCGACATAAAATTAATGCTATCTTTCGTTTATGGAAACTTGGCCTTGTTCCTTGGGATGTTTCTGGCTAAAGTTAGACTTTGCTACTTTGGCTCCAAGAAGAATAGTTGGTCATTTATCACTGAGAAAAGCAACAAACTCTATCAATATCGTAGAACGGACTGGCTTTTTTTCTGTCTGCCTCCCCTTCCTTCTACTTTCTTGTTTCTTAGCTCTTGTTTACTCTGCATAACCAGATGTGGGCATGCATTTTAAAACCAACATAAATTAGCCAGCAACCACTTTGGCTATTCATTGTGTTTCAGAAGAGACAGGCTTAATTAACTATCTTGGTGAAGTCATTTACTGCTCCAAATCCTTCCTAATACTATAGGGAAATGCTGCATGAGCTAGTCTAATTGTCACAAGCATGTGGGGGTTTTCATGCTGGAGAGAACTCATTTGGAATACAATTCTAGGAGTGGTAATAACTAAACACAGTTGCTATTAAAAGGATACTGAAAATAGGTAAAATATGATAAAATGCCTAGAAGGCCGGTAATAAAAGGAAGAAAGAGAACAGGGCCATTGCACAAGTAGCCCCTCATGCCAATTCCTTTCCACCACTTGCGCAAAGGAGATTTAACACTTCTTATAGGAAGTCCTGAATTAAGCAGAAACACTCATTTCTGGATCGGGATAGGTCATAGAATCATAGAATCGTAGAGCTGGAAGGGGCCTATAAGGCCATCAAGTCCAACCCCCTGCTCAGAGCAGGAATCCACCTTAAAGCATCCCTGACAGATGGTTGTCCAGCTGCCTCTTGAATGTCTCTAATGTGGGAGAGACCACTACCTCCCTAGGTCATTGGTGCCATTGTCATGTTGCTCTAAGAGTCAGGCAGTTTTTCCTGATGTCCAGCCGGAATCTGGCTTCCTGTAACTTGAGCCCATTATTCCATGTCCTGCACTCTGGGTTGATCAAGAAGAGATCCTGGCCCTCCTCCATGTGACAACCTTTCAAGTATTTGAAGAGTGCTATCATGTCTCCCCTCAATCTTCTCTTCTCTAGGTGAAACATGCCCAGTTCTTTCAGTCTCTCTTCATGGGGCTTTGTTTCCAGACCTTTGATCATCCTTGTTGCCCTCCTCTGAACATGCTCCAGCTTGTCTGTATCCTTCTTGAAGTGTGGTGCCCAGGACTGCATGCAATACTCAAGATGGGGCCTAACCAGTGCCGAATAGGGGGGGAACCAGTACCTCATGCGATTTGGAAGCTATACTTCTACTGATGCAGCCCAAAATAGCATTTGCTTTTTTGCAGCCACATCACACTGTTGACTCATATTCAGCTTGTGATCTACAACAATTCCAAGATCCTTCTCACTTGTTCTATTGCTGAGCCAAGTAACTGTGCATTTTGGTTTCTTTTTCCTAGGTGTAGAACTTGGCATTTATCCCTATTAAATTTCATCCTGTTGTTTTCAGCACAGCGCTCCAGTCTATCAAGATCATTTTGAAGTTTGTTTCTGTCTTCCAGGGTATTAGCTATCCCACCAAATTTAGAAGCTTTAGTCACTTCTCCATGGCAAATTAGGGTTAGGGTTAGGGTTCATCATCAGGTCATCCTATCCCTCAGGTTAGGGTTAGGATTAAGGCGGGATGGCTCCCAAGGAATGAACCGGGGATGCGGATGAGCCTAACAGGGACAGTGGGCCACCTGTCTTTTAGTAGTTGAATTAGGATTTTGGTTAATCCTCTAGTTAGGGTTAGGTTTGAGGAGGCATGGCTCCCCAGGTATGATCCGGGGATGCAGAAGCACATACCAGGGCCAGAAAGCCTAACAGCCAGAAAGAATGAGTGAGCCCCCAGGAAATCTTGTATACTTACATTTAGTTGCTGGAGCCACTTCTCCAGATTTAATTAGGGTTAGGGTAAATCCACAGGTAAATATTAGGTTTGAAGAGGTATGGTTCCCTAGGCATGAAGAGGGGATGTGGTAGAGCCTACAAGGGTCAGAAAGGAAGATTGGGATATTGTGTACTGTCGTTTAGTAGCTGTAGTCACTTTTCCATGGTAAAATAGAGTTAGAGTTAATACTCAAGGTAGGGTTAGGGTTGAGGAGGCATGGCTCCCCAGTTATGATCTGGGGATGCGGAAGCACATACCAGGGCCAGAAAGAATGAGTGGGCCACCAGGAGATCTTGTATACTGACTTGTATAGCTGGAGTCACTTTCTCATGGTAAATTAGGGTTAGAGTTAATCCAAAGGTTAGGGTTAGGGTTGTTGAAGCACAGATCCCCAGGCATGAACAGTGGATGAGGAAGAGATAGAATGAGTTGGCAACCAGGATATCTTCTATACTGTCTTTTATCAGCTGGAGTCTCTCTCCATTGCATTTTCGGGTTAGGGTTAATCCTCATGTTGGGGTTTGAGTTGAATAGGCATAGCTCCCTGGGCATAAACCAGAGATGGGAAGAGCCTAAAATGGCCAGATAGAATGAGTGGGTGACCAGGATATCTTCTATACTGACTTTTATAAGCTGGAGTCAGTTCTCCATGGTATTCTGGGGTTAGGGTTAGTCTTCAGGTTAGGGTTAGGGTTAAAGAGGTGTGGCTCCCCAGCCATGATCCGGGGATGTGGAACAGCCTATCAGGGCCAGAAAGAATGAGTAGGCCACCAGGAAATCTTCTATAGTGACATTTAGCAGCTGGGATCACTTCTCCATGGTAAATTAGGGTTCAGGTAAATCTACGGGTTAAGTTTTGGGTTGAGGAGACATGGCTCCCCAGGCATGAACCAGGGATGAGGAAGAGCCTACCATGACCAGAAAGAATGAGTGGGCAACCAGAAGATCTTTTATACTGACCTTTAGTAGCTGGAGCCACTTCCCAATGATCAATTCGGGTTAGGATCAATCCTCTGGTTAGAGTTAGGGCTGAGGAGGTATGGCTCCCCAGGCATGAACCAGGGATGCAGAAGGGCCTACCAGGATCAGAACGAATGAGTGGGCCACCAGGAGAACTTGTATACTGACTTGTAGTAGCTGTAGTCATTTCTCCATAGTAAAACCTTTCTATTTCAGCAGGCCTTTGGGGAGTAGTTCAGACCTTTGTGGATGTACTGCTTATAATTTGGATTTTTAATTATGGGTATTTAAAATGTTTTAAAATGTTTTAAACATTTCAAAATCGTACTATGTTTAATTATATTTTTAATTTTTGTATACCTCTATTTGTTTTAACTGTACATGTTTGAATTAGTAAGCTGCCTTGGGTCCCAGTATTGGGAAAAAGGCTGGATAAAAATAAATATAATAATAATAATAATAAATTTGGGTTAAAGCTAATACTCAGTTTAGGGTTAGGGTTGAGGAGGCATGGCTTCCCAGGAAGGAACCAAGGATGTTGAACAGCCTAACAGGGCCAGAAAGAATGAGTGGACCACCAGGAAATCTTGTATACTGACTGTTAGAAGCTTCTGGCAGGCATATCCAGTGGAATTTTAGGATGTTTTTAGAATGTTTTATTGCTATTTTAATAATGTGTACCATGTTTTTAATCAGTTTAATGTATTTTATCATATTTTATATTTACTGTTATTCTCTGCCTCGATCCAAATGGAGAGGCAGGTAAGAAATATTTTTTAAATTATTATTATTATTATTATTATTATTAGTCACTTCTCCATGGTAAATTAGGGTTACGGTGAATCCTCACTTTAGGGTTAGGGTTAAGGAGGCATGGCTCCCCAGGAATTATCCGGAACCCTACCATGGCCAGATAGAATGAGTGGGCCACCAGGATATCTTGTATCTTGTCTTTTAGTAGCTGGAGTCACTTCTCCATTGTAACGGTTGGGTAGGCATGGCTCCCCAGGCTTAATCCGGGGATGCAGAAGAGCTGACCAGGGCCAGAAACAATGAGTGGGCCACCAGGATATATTGTAAAAAGACTTTGGGTGGCTGGAGACTCTTCTCCATCATATTTTCGGGTAAGGGTTAATCCTCAGGTTGGGGTTAGGGTTGAGAAGGCATGGCTCCCCAGGCATGAACCAAGGGTGCAGAAGACCCTACAAAGGCCAGAAAGAATGAGTGGTCCACCAGGAGATATTGTTTACTGATTTGTAGTAGCAGGAGTGACTCTCACATGGTAAATCGTGCGAGAGAGAGACGACGGGACAACGGAGGCAGCTGTGAGCTGGCAGCGGGAGAACAGAACGGCGTTAGTGGGGAAGAAGGAGAAGGAGAAAATGCAGCTGACATCTTTGCACTTCTCCCACCCCCTCTTTCCTCTCGCGCGCGAGAGAGAGAGACGACGGGAAAACTTAGGGCAATTGAAATGTGTCTAGGAGCACCAATATCTGTTGTGTGGGGCAGAGGGAGATATGGCGATAGCAGGGCGAAATGCCGTTACACGGGAAGGAGAGATGGATATCTAATAACCATCTTACCTTCCGGTCACCCTGCTACCCCGGGGATCTTGGGGAACGATCCAGGCCACCCCCAGAACCTTTCCTTGCTCCTATGCAATGCCAGGTCGGTTAAAAACAAAACAAACATAATCTTTGACCTTCTCACAGAAGAGGAGGCTGACCTGGCATGCTTCACGGAGACCTGGCTGGGAGGTGACAGTGGCCCAACATGGGCTCAGGCTCTCCCAGCTGGGTACTGTGTTAGTGAGCAGGTGAGGGAAAGTGGGCGGGGGGGGGGGGCAGAGTAGCTGTGGTCTACAAAAACCATCTTAACCTGACCAGACATCCTGTCCGGCAACTGAATCACATCGAGTGTGTGTACCTGAGTCTGAAGACCAAGGATAGACTAGGGATTCTGTTAGTGTACCGGCCACCCCGCTGCCTATCAGACTCCCTGGCCGAGCTCACGGAACTGGTCTCGGAGCTGGTGTTGGATTCGCCCAGGCTTTTGGTCCTGGGTGACTTCAACATCCCATTCGAGGCCGGTTTGTCAGGTGGAACTCGGGAGTTCATGGCATCCATGACAAACATGGGCCTATCCCAATTGGTCTCTGGACCCACACATTCAGCAGGTCAAACCCTCAATGCTGTTTTCAGTTCCGAACAGACGGATCTGTGGGCGGAGGTATTGAATACCTCCGAATTGTCATGGACAGACCATTTTCTGGTCAGGGCTAGTATCACGGCTACCACCCACCCCTGCAGGGGTGGCGGACCTATTAAGATGGTCTGCCCTCGAAGGCTGATGGATCCTTCTGGATTCCAGAAAGCCTTGGAGGGTTCCATGGCTGGTATCGTCGACGATCCTGTAGAAGCCCTGGTCAATAGATGGAATCAAGACCTAACTAGGGCTATCGACACGATCGCCCCCAAACGTCCTCTCCAGCCCGCTTCTAATAGGGCGCCCTGGTAGACAGAAGACCTCAGGGAGTTGAAGTGGAAAGGACGACAACTGCAGCGCCGATGGCGGAAAACTCGACTTACATCCGCCAAGACACGACATAGAGCTATCCCCAAGCATCACCATCTGGAACCTGCCCGAGAGATAGGATCGGAACCACTGAAGCACAGTGCCCCCGATTCCCAATTCCCCCAGGCGCTCCAGAACGATACCATGGTCGATGGTATCGAATGCTGCTGAGAGGTCCAGCAGCTATCACGTGTCGTAGAGAAGTAGTAGGTAAATAATAGCAAGGCAGACAGATTTGATATATGTACCTACTTTTAATTGCATAAAATGAGACACTTATATGGTAAGGAATGATATGAATGCGGTAAAATCTGAAATTGAATGTGCAAATGTTGCTGGTCTATGATTGTAATAAAATCTTATATACATATAATCTAGCATGGTAGAGACTGTGGGCCATGTACTGCGCTATTGTTCCTTCTATTGTGATCTTCGGTACATTTTTATTATTTCTATCCTACAATGTATACCAGGCAGATCTGATGTGTTTTATATAGATTATCTCCTGGCCGACCAGAATTGTCAAATAACTCCCAAGGTGGCTAGATTCTGTGCTGTTGTAATTGCATGCAAGCGTGGGATATCATCGGACTGTGATAATGTTTTAATGTTTTAATTTTTAATGTTTTAAATCCTATATTATTATGAGCAGGATATGTACAATTCAATTAATTATTATTTTTTTACTGTTTATCTGTATTTTTAATTAATTATTACCTCTTTTTATTATTGTACCTATAGCCCCACCTTACCTTGTTGGCCTTGTGAATATGATTGTGTTTATAGTGCTGCTCTACTTTGCTGGTCTTGTGACCGTAATAAATTCTATCCTATTCTAAGGCTAAGATAGACAAGGAGGTGGCAGCTCGATGGGTAATTGGTCCCTTTCCAAAGCCCCAATACCTAATCTGAGAGTCTCGCCACTGAGGATTGTGCCTAAAAAGGAACCAGGGGAATATAGGTTAATACATAACCTATCATTCCCAAAAGGAGGATCAGTAAATGATGAAATCCCTGAACATTTGTGTTCAGTGCATTATGCATCGTACGACTCAGCAGTGGCTATGGTCAGATCCTAGGGTAGGGGGGCATTATTGAGGAAATGCAACTTTAAGTCTGCATTCTGCATTTTGCCAGTTCATCCTTTGGATTTTGAGCTATTAGGCTTCGCATTTCAAGGTCAGTTTTATATAGACAGAGCCTTGCCCATGGGATGCTCAATTTCATGTGCAATGTTTGAAAGGTTCAGTTCTTTCCTTGAATGGGCGCTAAAGGACATGACAGGTATTCATAGTGTGCTTCATTTACCTGGATGATTTCCTCCTAGAGGGTCCCTATTTGTCATAGGCTCATGGTAGCTTTTGAGAAACTGAATCAGAAATTGGGTGTCCCCCAGTACAGTACTTAAATTTTTGAGTTTAGCGCTGGACACTGTTAATCAGTGTTGTAAGTTACCTCAGGATAAATTAGAAAAGGTTAGGGATAAGATTTCTGCCATATATTTTTTTTAATTATTTAATTTTATTTCAGCTTTTAACTACTATACCATTCTTTTCCATTCTTTGTACACCAAGTGCACCCCTCGCCAGGACCAATTCAATCCTTTCCCTCTCAACAATACATGCTGTAAAAATAATTTCCATATATTTTCAAATGCATTTCTATTACATATTCCCTTTTCTACTTTAATATTACATGTTAGTTTGTCATTAATAGCAATATCCCATACCAATTTATACCACTTAACCATTTGATAGTTATCCTTCATCTTCCATTTCCTTGCTATTATTAATCTTGCTGCAGTTAGTAACATAGTAATTAAATCCTTAGTATTCTGATTACATTTCATCCTCTCATATATTGATAATAACACATTCTTTGGGGGTGACTCCAAATCAATTCCCGTTATCTCTTTTATCTCTTTATATACCATTTGCCAAAACTTTTGTACATATTTACATGACCACCACATATGAACATACGTGCCAGTTTGTTGACATCCTCTCCAACATAATACCGAATATTTTTTATCTATTTGATTCAATCGAACTGGTGTTAAATACCATCGCCATATTAATTTATAATAATTTTCTTTTATCCTTACTGATAAAGTTTTCAAATTCTTTGCTCCCCATAACTTCGCCCAATTCTGATTACTTATTAAAATTTTCATATCACTTTCCCATACCAGTTTGCAACCATCCCCTTGTTCTTCTTTTACCATCAATATTTTATAAATTTCACTTGTTATACCTTTTAATACCATACTTTGTTCCTTCTCTCGTCTTTGTGTTATCATTTTTTCAAATATCGTATATTCTCTACATTTTTTATTTTCTTTTACCCACTTCTTTATCCACTGTTCCAACTGCATACAATTAATCCATGAAACTTTCTCTTCCCTTCATGTTTCTTGTATTTGATTTAAATTGTCCATCTTTATCACTCCTTCTAATCTATTTATATTTTGTTTTCTTAATATTTTCCCCATTACTTCTTTTAAATTTTCTGGGAAATTCTCCATCATTTCTACCGGAGTTAATGGGGAGACGGCGGGTATTAATTTAATCTTATTCTTAGCCCAAATCTCCAAAATATTCTTCAATATTGGATTCCTAACTCTTTGTAAAAATTTCTTATTAATTTTATTAAAGTATATATTTTCCATTTCCATTTCTACTTCTTTGGATTCCAATTCTAACCAACACTTTTCTCCCAAACCTAGAATACCTTCCACTACATATCTTAATTGGTTAGCCAAATAATATCCCTTCAAATTAGGAAGGCCTAACCCTCCTGTTCCCTGTTGTTTATACCACATTTTCTTATTTATTCTAGCTTTCTTATCTCCATTACTGAAATTGTTAAACATTGTTTGCCATTTCTTCAACTCTATTTCTGATATTTTAATTGGCAACATCCTAAATAAGAAATTAATTTTAGGTAATATCTTCATTTTTAATAGTGCTATTCTACTAAACCATGAAAGTTTTATCTTCTGGTATTCCTCCAATTTCTTTTTAACCTCCTGCCTTAATCTATTATAGTTTTCCTCTTCCAATTTATCCAAATTCTCTGTTATATATATTCCTAAATATTTTATTTTTCCTTTTAATTTAATATTCATTTCCCTTTTAACTAGTTCTTGCTTCCCTTCTTCTTTGTAATTAAACATCATCATCTCTGATTTGGGCCAGATTTCTGCCATATTAACCACCCATAAAGTGACACTTTTGGCCCTGCAAGAGGTAGTCAGTCACCTAAATTTTGCCTGTAGGGTAGTTTCTCCAGGTAGGGCCTTTTTGAGATGACTATGTATGGCCATGGCAGGATTGAAACATCCGCACCATCGAATTCGTGTGTTGGCACCTATAAAGGGTGACTTAGAAACGTGGTTGCAGTTCCTGTGAGACTTCAATGGTGTCAGCTTTTAGAGGCATGAGTTGAGCCTAGAGGCCGACATGCAAATTCATTCAGATGCCTCTCGAGCTCTAGGCTTTGGGGTCATTTGGATCAATGGTGTGCAGAAAGATGGCCCGAGTTATGGATGGAGGAAGGTATTGGGAGAGATTTGACATTTCTTGAATTTTCCCATTTTACATGGCAGTCCATTTGTGGGCAAAGCAGATGGCAAATTCCGTAGTCCACTTCTGGTGTGACAACGAAGCCACTGTTCAAATAATTAACACATTAACTTCCCATAATCCCAGAGTGATGGCTCTTCTTAGAGCCTTCACACTACATTGTCTTAAATATAAAATCTGCCGGGTTTGGATAATGCCATAGCTGATGCTCTATCGCGTAACCAGGTACAGAGGTTTCAGGAATTGGCTCACTGGCTCGTTTTCATCCAGAGACCATGCCGGCTGCCTTATGGGAAATTGGCTGTCCGAGGCGGGATAAGCAATGATGCATTCTATGGATGCTGCTTCCCTGACAGCATTTTTGGTGCATTTTGTATATCAGAACTGGTAGTGGCTTCTAGAGTGGAAAGCTCAGACAGAACATTGCAATACCGGGATATGACATACAATCCGGATGTTTCTGTTATACAGCTTAGAAGATCCAAAACAGATCGAATGTTACATGGCATGAGGGTCTCCATTTTCCCAGTGCAAGTAGCAGAGCTCTGTCCTATAAAGGCCTTTTTAGTAGTTAGAGGGACAGAGGAGGGCCCTCTAATTCATCATGTGGACGGTCACTCAGGTGGCACTGCGGATCTTAGGACTCAGATCTTTTCATTTTGGCATGCATTCTTTCCAGATTGGGGCTGCTTCCACAGCAGCTGTGTTGGGGTTTTCATCCCAAGAAGTAAGACAGGTGGGCAAATGGCAGTCTGGGGCATATTATGCATATGTCCGCCAATTTCCAAAGACATAGAATTTGCAGTCCCGTTTCTTACATTCTTTTCTTACAGATATCTGGAACTTACAAGGACCTGTTTCTGTGCTCATTTGCAGGCACAGCATGGTTTTCTGGGCTGGTCGGAGGGCTTCCCAGTCGAGCCGCAGATTTCAACTCGGTCTCAGTCAATGTGCTAGTGTGCAGTGGTTGGGGAGATGCGACATGCGTTGGGAGTGCCTCCTGCCCACGTTGTTCCAGAAAAATGTGGTGTATTGTCCTCTGCAGGTGCTGGTGGTACATCTGGGAGGAAATGACCTGGGCTTATGTAAAGGCAAGGCTCTTATAGTACAGACCTTGATTGACTTCCTAGTGATACGGCAATGTTGCCCAGGTATTATTATCTTATGGTTCAACCTGATTCCCAGATGGGAATCGAGGCACAGTTGGGATCCACGAGCCCTGGACAGGGGTCATAAAAAGGTGAATCGAGAGATTGCCATCGCCTTGAGGTCACATGGCAATGGGATCATTGATCACCCAGATATTTTACAGACTAGGAGGGAGCTTTATAGGCAAGATGGAGTTCATCTGACTGATTCTGGGAATGACAAATTTATAAAGGATCTGCAAAGGGGCCTGCGAGATGTGGGGGAGGATTGACTAAGTAAAGTCTTGTCAATCTCCTGTGGCATTAGGGGCGGGCACGTTTAGCAGATAGGGATGGTGATCATTCTGTAGCACCGTTATGTGGTGACAGGTGATGCCTAAGGCCTTCCACTGAGGGTTTTGCAGCCCCGCTGGGAATTAAGGGTTACCTGTGAGGCCAACTCACCACACTCCACCTGGGTTATGTGGTCAGGGGGAGGAGTGACACAGGAAGGCCTCCCCTCCCCAAAAGGGGTAGGCCTGGGAGTGGTGATCAAGAAGACGCCACTCACACAGTGTAGAATGTTTCGCCCGTTAAAACACTGGTAGATAATGGTGTAGTTAGGGCCCGCCCAGTGCTTTCTTCGCAGATCTCCTGGTTGCCATAATTTGTGGGCCATAATTTGTGGGCCATAATTTGAAACCATATATATTTGTGTCGTCTCTTTATTTTCTCCACTTTTGCCTGCAAGGGCCTACCATGGCCAGATAGAATTAGTGGGCCACCGGGATATCTTCTATACTGACTTTTATAAGCTGGAGTCACTTCTCCATGGTATTTTCAAGTTAGGGTTAGTCCTCAGGATAGGGTTGGGGTTGAGGAGGCATGGCTCCCCAGGCATGAACCAGGGATGCGGAAGAGCCTACAAAGGCCAGGGAGAATGAGTGGGCAACCAGGAGATACTGTATACTGACTTCTAGTAGCTCGAGTGACTTTGTCATGGTAAATTGGGGTTAGGGTAAATCCTCAGGTTAGGGTTAGGGTTGATGAGGCATGGCTCCCCAGGAATGAACCAGGGATGCGAAAGAGCCTACCAGGGCCAGAAAGGATGAGTGAGCTTTACTCACTTCTACATGGTAAATTAGTTTTAGGGTTAATCCTCACTTTAGAGTTAGGGTCAAGGAAGCATCCAGCCCTACCTGGAGATGTAAGAGCAAAGATCCTGCTCATGTACTATTTAAAACTGAAAGAATCACAAAGCCCTATGAGGAAAGACTGAAAGAACTTGGCATGTTTAGCCTTGAAAAGAGAAGTCAGAGGGGAAACATGATAGAACTCTTCAAATACTTGAAAGGTTGTCACACAGAGGAGGGCCAGGATCTCTTCTTGATCATCCCAGAGTGTAGGACACGGAATAATGGGCTCAAGTTACAAGAAGCCAGATTCCAGCTGGACATCAGGAAAAACTTCCTGATTGTTAGAGCAGTACGACAATGGAACCAATTACCTGGGGAAGTCGTGGGCTCTCCCACACTAGAGACATTCAAGAGGCAGATGGGCAGCCATCTGTCAGGTATGCTTTGAGGTGGATTCCTGCATTGAGGTGGATTCCTGCATTAAGACTTGATGGCCTTATAGGCCCCTTCCAACTCTACTATTCTATGATTCTATGACCTTAGGGAAATGTCTTAGTGAGAGTAAGCTGTGTGTAGAAAAATGTACAATCCTCTCTTAGTGAGAGTAAGCTGTGTGTAGAAAAAATTACAAGCTTCTCACTGGCTGATCCTTTATTCTATACCCAATTGTAATATCCTGATCTCAACAATAATGTTATTTAAAATAAATGGGAATTTTGCCAAGACTAACATTTTAAGACTGGGGCATGAAATATCCACATTCATAACCACTACTCTAATAGTGACACTGTCTGTAAAATACTTTCCATATAGGTTAGCCTAAAGACTTCCCTTTCCAAATGAATAGGTAGGTTCTTATAGGCAGCTTCTTTGCAAAAGCCAAAACATCACAATGTAAAGTGTAAAATTTAGCAAAGCAGAACACACACATGTGCATATCCTCACAAGCAGCCAAAGGGGATATTTTCCTCCCATCTTCAGACACAACTATGGTTAATCACCCTCAAACTGCTTATTTATCCAAGGACACCATCAGTTTCTGCTCCAGATTAATGAATCATAGTATATTCCCCACCCCCAACCAGGAACATAAGAAGCTCCCTCTCTTATAATACTAGACCACAGGGCCATCCAATGACACTAAATGGTGGAAGATTCAGGCTAGAAAAGAGGAAGTACTTAAAATTTTAGGATTTGCTTTCACAAATTGGAACTCCAACTCCCCCTTCCGACTTTGGAAAGGGGAATCCTTAGTATCCTATGCCCCCTCAGACAATGTTTAGGGGCCATAGGATGGTTCTCTTAGAGACTCAATGTATTATGTTTCATAGTTGTTGGTGAACGCATTAATGGTAGTAACACAAGGAAATAAAAGATACTTGCTTGGAAATATAATATGAAATTACTATTGACCTCCAAGCAGCCATACAATTACTCTTCTATATACTTCTGTAATAGGTCCACACACTCACTCACACACACACACACACACACACCCCTATAGAGTTCTGTTAAAGAATCATGATAAATGGTGGCAACTTTTAGAGAAGCACCTGTTGCAGCAAAAACAGCAATAGCTCTTGTAGGATCTTAAAGTCTAACAAATTTATTATGACATAAGATCTCACCCTCAAACATTTATGCCACAATAAATCTGTTTTAATGTACTACAAAAACTCTTTGATGAAAGAATGATGCTAGTGAGAATTGCAGCTGGCATTGCAAACAGAGGCTGGACTTAAGTCCAACCAAAGTTAAAGTCCCATTGATTTCAGTGGGAGAGATTTAAACATGTGCTTAAGTCTCACATTGAAATCAATAGGACTCAAAATGCCTACATTTGGCTGGATTGTGGCCATAGATTCGATTTGGAACAAAACATAAATACAAAAACATATTAAAGGACTATCAGATCCATTAAAAAGGAGAGTGGAGAGTGTTATAAGCAGCTTCCAAGTTCATAATATGGGTTTTCATACCAGCCCAATCTGCTTCCAGGGCAGGATAGTGTTGGTGTGGGAACGCTTCATTTTTGTCACACTCAAAAAGATGTACTTGTTTCATACGCCTGTGAACTGTTATTGGATGCAAAGATTGCATAAGCCATCACAGCATCCGTCCTCCATCATTATTAACCAAGAAAACAGAATACCACAAATCAACAGAATCAGAGCAATCAGGCTTGATGTATCACTGGAACAGATGCTGGTGCAGAAACATATGCATGACATGCACACATGTTTTGACAGTTGCGGTAAATAATGCCAAACACAATAAAGCCAGGATCCCCTCTTTTTCCCAGATGGCTTCAGATAAGCTGGCCTCCTGTTGTTTCTGATAATTATAAAATAAGCATTTGTAGAGCAAAAGCAGGTAGATTTTGACTCAAGTACAACACATGTGCCCCATATGTCCAATTTTATAACATTGAATTTCATGCAAACTGGGATTCCCCACTCCCACCCCCGCCAACCATTTGGAAAACATTGAATCATAAAAAAAATGGCAAACTCAGCACATTAACAATAAAACAGCTCCACTTTATGATGGGATACCACCTCTCTTTATTGAATATAGGTTGGGCTGCAAAGGGATGGGTGTTAGAGAACAGATGCATGGAGGACATATGTAAGTTGTTGACTCAATTCTTCAGTATCATAGAATTCATAGAAGCAATTGTTACAGCACTGACTGTACAGTGTGAAGAAATGGGTAGGGAGACATTTTTCTGTCTCTCAAGATACTAGAACCCAGGAGTCATCCATGGAAGCTCAACGGTGGGAGATTCAGGACAGACAAAAGGAAGTCCTTCACACAGCACATAGTTAACCTATGGGATTTGCTTTCAAAGGATGTGGTGATAGCCAACAATTTAGCTAGCATTACAAGGAGATTAGATGAATCCATGGAAGATAAGGCTATCAATGGCTACTAATCATATGCCTCTAAGCAACAGAAACAGCAAGTGCCTTGATACCAGTTGCTGGGAAACAATAGAGGGAGAAGGCTACTGCCCTTACATCCAGCTTTTGAGCTTCACAGAAGTATCAGGTTGGGCACTGTGGGAAACAGCCCTAGCTTCTGAGGTGTGGGGACTGTCTGTAGTTATTCACTTATGAGAGAAATGCACTCTGCAGCTTCTTAGGGGGCCTTGAAAGTGTTCTTACTGTATGGAAGCCAGTGTGGTGTAATGGCTAGAGTGTTGGAGTGAGAGTTGGAAGATCTGGGTTCTAGTCCCCACATGGCCATGGAAGCTCACCTTGAGCCAGTGACAGGCTTTCAACCTGGCCTACCTCACAGGGTTATTGTTGTGAGGATAAAATGGAGAGGAAGAAGATTATGTACATCCCCTTGGGTTCTGTGGAGGAAAAAAGGTGGGATATAAATGTAATAAATAAATGAATAAATATGGATAGAATCCAACTAAAGTCCTACTTAGAGTAGACCTCTGAAATGTGTTCTTACTGTATGGGTAGAATCCAACTAAAGTCCTATTTAAGTTAGTTACAACTAAAGTCCCATTCATTTCAGTGGGTCTACTCTAAGAAGGACTTTAATTCAATTCTACCCTATATTCCCAGATTGAGTCCTGACATGAAAGAAATGCAAAAACTGAGCCCAAGTGATCCCACAGACAAGTTCCATTTCTACTGCAAACAGAAAATTATCTTTTGTACACTACATTGTTACCTGAGGAGATGCTTCTAGTAACTTCACTGTGCTCAGTACATTGTCTGATGTAGCAAAATACTAGATTCCTTTGTCCAGTGCTTAATATTTCACATTTACTTAGACATTATTCATGACTTTGTAGCAAAAACAACCTGACCATTTCCATAGCACCAGATGTTTTGGTAAGAGGAAAGGGATTGTGTTATTAAAACATAAGGAGATTGCACATCTTGGAGCCAAAGAAATATGTGCTGGATGCATATTTAATGATGATGTCACTGCAGAGTGTATCTTTTCTTTAATCTCTTTTGAGTTCAAAGAAATCCACGAAAGTGTCTTCAGAGAGTTTCCCAATCAAAGCTGCTATCAGTAACTGTAAAGCAGAGCAACCGGGTTGGGTACACTGGTGAGGATATATACAATAATAATAATAATAATAATAATAATAATAATAATAATAACAATAGTAATAAAAAAATAAAAATATTTAATTTTACAGTCTAGTTAAAACACACACACACACATATACAAACAATGGAAACAAATACACAATATATGCCAGGCCAATAAAAACACAATATTGTAATAATTAAAAAATACACTTTACTAATACCAAACGCGTTTCGACCTATGGTCTTCAGTGGTAAAATGAACATTCACAATTATACAAACATATATCAACAATACATACAACACATAGCATTTAAATAATGCTGATGTCCCATAAGACAAACTAGGAAACTACAATGGGCAGTGGTTCATGACAGATAACCAGCTCATCAAATGGTAAGTGTTTCTATCATGGATTTGCTGGGCCGTTTGTGCTGCCAGAAGCTCGGTGAGTTTGTTTGTTTTTCCTGCCAGAGATTCTAATGTGTGTCAATGGCTGGGGGCCTTATGAAGTGGTACAGTTTCCACACATTAACCTCATGGTGAGATAGCCATGGTTGTTTGTATAGCTGCATTTCACCACAATTTAGCATACATTTAAAAGATGGGGAAATTTCCACACATATTAACCATGAGGCAAACTGGTAATCTGTGTCATGGAAAGGTTTAGAGGAAATCCGGAAGCTAGATTAAAATTTTATTACCTCTCATAAACAAGAACAAGGCAGGATCTACACTACTGCTTTTTAAATAGTTTATAAAAGTATTGACAGCTGTTGGGGCCCAGGACACATTCCATATACCACTTTCAAACTGCTTTCAGAGTGTTATGAAATTCAAGGTGCTGGTTTTAACCTATAAAGCCTTACAGGGCTTGGGACCACAATACCTGACGGAACGCCTCTCCCAAAATGCACATACCCGCACACTATGCTCAACATCTAAGGTCCTCCTCCGGGTGCCTACTCCAAAGGAAGCTCAGAGGATGGCAACAAGGGAGAGGGTCTTTTCAGTGGTGCCCCCCATTCCCAATTACAGAACAATCTCCCCAACGAGGCTTACCTGGCACCAACATTATTATCTTTTTGGCTCCAGGTCAAGACTTTTCTCTTCTCCCAGGCATTTAAACAGTGTATGCTGAGGTTTTTTCTTTTTCTTTTGACCCAGGATAGTTGTTTTAAATGGATATTGTATTTGTACTCTGTTTTTATGGTTTTAAAATTGTGTATATCGGATTTTAATGTTCAATGTTTTTAATCTTTGTAAACCGCCCAGAGAGCTTTGGCTATGGGGTGGTATATAAATGCAATGAATAATAATTATTTTATCCTGCTTAGTGTAGATCTGGCCCAGAACAGCCATAGGAAACACCTGGCTCCTCTATTTTATTGATATTTTCTCATGATAAAACTGTGGAGGGGGAGGACTACACTAACTATATTTCAGTAATAACATGCTCTTGAATTTGATGAATGATGTCAAAATAATAAATATCAAGTTAGTAATTTATTTATGAATACAATGCAGTTGAACCTCCCCCCACCAAGCTGGTCCTCTGCAGATGTGTTGGACAGCTCTTTCAGTCTTTAAGCTAGAATATATGGCCTTGGGAGAGAAAGACACGGCCTAAGGACAGAATATATATATGTGGCATAAGAGTGCCCTGTTAGATGAGTTGCCAAAAAACAAAAAACAAAAGATTCCGCCATTATAAACCTCAAAATTCTACTGCTTATAAAAATAATACCTATTGAGCTAATAACTTGAAACTTTGCATTCATGATATACCTGATGCGGTCTACAATTGTGCACAATTTCAAACCAATCTGATACAACTTGCCACAGGTACAGTGCTCAGTTTAGCTCTGAAGTTAGAATGCTGCAGGTACTCCAAGGTTTTCGGAGGAATTCTATTACAGAGGACTTCTATGAGCCAGGCCTATTCCTTTAGTTATGGAACATGACCTCATACAGTGAGACTACATGCTACTATACAGATTGAGACCCTAGCATGAGGGGTGGGGGTAAGGATACTTTAATTGTTTGCCCTCTCCCATGGTCTCAAAATGGATCAGGCCTCCAATTTACATTGCCAAAAAGGGATCCAGATGTAATGTAAACTGCAGGCATAGCGCAAAGGGTTTAAGCCCCCTACACACTCCTCTGTGGTCCTAAGCAATATGAGGTTGCATGAGCGTATTTTTAAGTAAAGAAGAAAAGGAAAACTAGCTGCTTCTGTAAAGTAACGTGCAGTCTGACCCTCATAGAATTTGGTAGGAATGAGTATGGAATGCAAAGTGGGGGGAGCAACAGGATTAGAGCCTCATACCACCTCTCTGAAAGCAGAACTGCAGCACAAGTGACAAGCTGCTAATGTAAGCAACAAATTGGCATGGGTCACCTCACTGTAGTATACCTCTAGCAATATAGCAAGGCTCAGATGCTTCATAAGGCAATACAGGGCCAGGACAACGAGGGGCATCTTTGCTGGCCCCAGACACTCCATCCTCCTCATCTGGACCTGGGCCTAAACGGCCAAGGAAAAGTATGGGTGCATAGAGAGTAAATTGGAAGAAGGTACAATTTCTAACATTAATCATAGAATAGTAGAGTTGGAAGGGGCCTATAAGGCAATCGAGTCCAACCCCCTGCTCAGTGCAGGAATCCACCTTAAAGCATCCCTGACAGATGGTTGTCCAGCTGCCTCTTGAATGCCTCTAGTGTGGGAGAGCCCACAACCTCCCTAGGCAATCGGTTCCATTGTCGTATTGCTCTAAGAGTCAGGAAGTTTTTCCTGATGTCCAGCTGGAATCTGGCTTCCGGTAACTTGAGCCCATTATTCCGTGTCCTGGGCCTCCTCCACAAGAGACGTTTAATGAGCCTTGAAGGCTCATTAAAAAATTTACCTCCACAAGCACGGAGCGCAAAGCGGGCGTACAGGCGCGTTATCTCCCCGATAATGCGCATTTTCGAACGCGCGTTAAATAGCGACTTTTATTTTGCTCCGGCCGTTAAAGCGCATTTTCGCGGTGTGAACAAGCGATTACGCGCATTAACTGCTTGTAAAGCGCTTTTTGGACATGAATTAATGCGCTTCGCCGCCTCTCGCCACCTCCGGTGCAGAGGGATTAGGCGTAAATGCGCCTCCGCGAAAATGCGCATAATCCCCGAACCGGGCGCAAAAGCGCATCCTTGTGGAGGGGGCCCTGCACTCTGGGATGATCGAGAAAAGATTCTGGCCCTCTTTTCAAGTATTTGAAGAGTGCTATCATGTCTCCCCTCAATCTTCTCTTCTCTAGGTGAAACATGCCAAATTCTTTCAGTCTCTCCTCATAGGGCTTTGTTTCCAGACCCCTGATCATCCTTGTTGCCCTTCTCTGAACACGCTCCAGCTTGTCTGCATCTTTCTTGAAGTGTGGTGCCCAGAACTGGATGCAATACTCAAGATGGGGCCTACCCAGTGCCGAATAGAGGAGAACCAGTACTTCACGAGATTTGGAAGATATACTTCTATTATGCAGCCCAAAATAGCATTCGCTTTTTTGCAGCCACATCACACTGTTGGCTCATATTCAGCTTGTGATCTACAAGATCCTTCTCACTTGTCATATTGCTGAGCCAACCAACCCCCATCTTGTAACTGTGCATTTGGTTTCTTTTTCCTAGGTGTAGAACTTGGCATTCATCCCTATTACATTTCATTCTGTTGTTTTCAGCCCAACGCTCCAATCTATCAAGATCACTTTGAAGTTTGTTTCTGCCTTCAACATAAAAATGTTGAAGGGCACTGGGCCCAGGACTGAGTCCTGCGGTACCCCAATCATTACCTCCCCCCAGTGTGAAAAGGTACCATTGATAAGCACTCTTTGAGTCCAATTCTGTAGCCAACTGTGGATCCACCTAATAGTTGTTCCATCTAGCCCACTTTTCACTAGTTTGTTAATCAGAGTGTCATGGGGCACTTTGTCAGCCTTAGCTTCCAGTTTCCTGGCTTTGTGGAGTTTTGAGTGAACATGAGATAGCCTGAACTTGTCTTAAATGGCTATATTATTATTATTATTATTATTATTATTATTATTATTATTATCATCATTGTCTCTGACCAGCACTCCTAAACCACTAGGAATATAGATTTCAGAAAACAGTCCACTAAGCATGAGGTATGCTTAGCTCTATAACACTCCCAATTGGCTTGCCAAACATTTATCCTCATTATTCTTTCCTTAATAATTTGTGCTGAATGGAGTCTTACTTGCTACTAAATACATTACCTACAAGATGACCCTGTCTGGTCCCAAGACAGTAGCAAACAAATTAACATTTATATATAAAGGTGATATACATTCCAACGTCTTTGCCAATGTGTCAGAATAAGCCCTTCAGCCTTCTGTTGCTGGCCAAATGGACAGCAAATTAATGGATCAGTTTAGGAAGGCGCTGGATATTCTCAGTTCTAGTTCTGCAGCACCCAGATGTGCCTTGGGATCCAACAAAGCTTTCATGAGAACATCAGAAATTCAATGCATGGAAAGAAAGCTGGGATGTTGTCCTAAAAGGGGATTTAAAAATGCAGGACACAATCAGCTTCTAAATTCCCTTGATTTCACTGGATTGAGCCACAAGCTTAAACTCTCTCACTGTAATCAATGAGACTTAAATATGCTTACATTTGGCTGAACTGGATCCATAATTTATGAGCAATTCAGACTGTTAAAAGAGATGTTTAGAATTATGATGTTCTACCTCACATCCTACACTTGTTTTTGTATTTATTTACACAGCATTGCAAAGAAGTTTGCAAAAGTATACTACCCTACAAAATTTGTTACTAATCATTTGTGGCAAACCAACTGTCAGAAAGAAAGAAGAAACCAACTGTTTTCCAGTTTACAAACCCTTCCCTGCCTGTTTTTCTGAATAAATGCTTAACTCCCAGTCAGCATAGGTCAGGGGTGGGCAACTGTGGGAGTTCTGTGGGCCATTTTTGCCACTAGGAACCCCGGCTCCCCAAGCAGGCTGCATTCCCCTTGCCCTATTTTATTAAAAAAAAATCCCCCCCTCAAAAAAAATTTGGTGGCACAGTGCCACCAAATTGCAAAGAAGCAAAATTTGACCCTTGCAGCACTCCATCACACTCTGGATGCCATTTTATTTCTTCTTCTTTTTCTGCTGCTGCCAAATGTGGCAGTGTGGCAGGGGCTGCATGCTAGCAGTTGTCACATATTGCCCACCCCTGTGATAGGTAATCAGGCAAGCAAATGGCTACTTACAAGCCTGAGGCCATTTCTACAGGAGGCATTTATCATCATGGAAGTTTGCAGGTCCTGTACATGACATCATCCTCCAGAACACCTCCTGCTCTTTACAATCTTTATTGCGTTGTTTTTCATGACAATGAAAGTCTAGCATTCTCCCTCCTCCTGATATGAACGGACGGTGTGCTGATGATATGGCGGGTTTTTGCAACTAATGGCACAGCACCATCTAGTGGTTTTATAAGAAATAAGAAAGAAAGAACCACATAGAAAGGAGCCAATCGTAATCCCAAAAGGAATCCAGAAGCAGAAGCCCCAGTAAATTGCAGGGTTTTAGCCTGGTGTACAAAATGCTCTGAATGTAGGGATCCCTCTGAAGCAGCACAAAAGCTGTGATATTATGTCTTATACACTTCCAGTGGAAACCTAGATATGTCTACTTAGAAGTAAATTCCCATTGAGCTCAATGGGACTTACCCCCAGGTAAGCAGGTATATGATTGCAGCTTCAGTTTACTGGTCAGCTATCTTAAATATATGTAACTGATTGTAGGATTGTGGAGAAATTAAGCAGGGTGATGCCTTTTATTAGAGGAACTTTTGTTAGCCAAAAACAAAAAAATGCAAATTGTCCAGTTTCATAGAGCTCTTTACCACATAAACTATTGTTGTGAGATGACTATATATCATAATGGTAGCTTAGTAATACTTTACTGCCTGCAATAAAACAATAGGTTGTGGGAAGGCCAAATTCCCTCATCTCCTATATATCTTATTGCAGAAGTAAAATGACAACGGAAAGATGTATATGTAAAAAATATTGGAGAAAGGGGATTAAAAGAAAAGTGTTTATAGTGGATCATTTATTATTCGCTCCAGGGAAATCCAGGCATCTCAGTCAGACTCAAAGGATAGCTGAGAAATGGAAAGCATGAGAAAGATCCTATCACCAAAGCTAGATTCTGAAGGGAATTGCTGTTTTACCATCTGTTGTTGGATGTGCTAAAGATGCACCACTATATATATATATATATAATATATATATACTTTAGCACATCCAGCAACAAAAAATATTCTTTTTTCTTTAAGTAAGTTTTTATCAAAATTATTCTTTTTTTAAAGTAAGGAAGACATATGCTAGCAATTGTAAATTGTGACATGGAGGATAAAATAATAGATTTGTGGCAAAAAAAAATTAGCCAGGAAACATTTAAACGTAAGTTTTTAAAATGCATCTAATCATCACTATCTCCTGATTTACTGACATTTCCCCTCCCCCCTGCAGCCCACCACATGCCCCCTAAACATCTTCCAGAAGATTGGGACACTCTCTGAAGCAGTTTTGGGGGGGGGGGGGGAATACGAGGGTGCAGGGGGATTAGTGGAAGGGGAAGTCTTGTTGGACAAGTGGAGATCTACTCACATTATGTTTGATGGAGCCCACCTATTGCAGGTGTGCTAATACCTAAGGAACCATGAAGTTAGGAACTTCTAGCCATTTTGACAATGCAGCTAGCCTCCTGTGCTTCTCCCGCTCCATTTCCCAGTTTTAGCAATTTAAAAAAAGGCTAAGAAAAGCTGACTCTTCTGATATACGTCCCTATTCCTGCTGTGTGCAGAAGTTCTGCTATAAAATGCCCACTAGAGGGTGCTGTCCCATTAAACTGCATTGAAGCTGTACATGACATGTGGTCGCTTCTCTTCCTGCTTTCTCCCTCTGTGTAATTGGAGCTCGGTACATAAGTGGAAGAGATGCAACTTCGAAGCCAATGGTAAGGGAATGCAATTTCTCCTCGTCTGAAGGAGCTCTAGACAATATTATATTCTTTTTAAAATATATAAATAAAAATCTTTTGATCTGAAACACAATGATAACAACAAACAAACAAAAAGCAAAAAAAACATATAATGGAACATATCAATATACAGCAATCATTAACATCTCCCTTGATATAAAGGGAACATGTCAATATACAGCAATCATTAACATCTCCCTTGATATAAAGGGGGGGGGGAGAGAAAAGAAAAAGGATTAATATTTCTTTTTCAATTATAAATGTTAATGTAAGGAGTTCATCTATCTAAATAAGCATCCATATGACTTTGATGGTTGTAAGGGATATGCTTAAATGTTGTAAGAGCAGCAAATCCATTGAGTGATAGGTGGTAGAGTTTTGCCTTCCAACCTTGGAATATAAGTATCAACTTTTGTTGTCCATCTGTAAATCCCTACATCATAGGTATATAATTTAAAAGTACATGTACAGTCGCTATTTATCACAGACTTTTCACGATCAAAATTTTTATGAACAATGACTTCCAACCAAAATGAAGCCACTACAGGACATGCCAATATCATATGCCTCAATGAGGCATTGTCCTCACTACATCGCCAGCATCTAGCAAAGCTAGCCAGTTTGTCCTACGTAAACCTCTGTGGTGTCCAATATACATGAAACATCATTTCTGTTGAATCAATCTCAATTTTAAATCTGCAGAAATAGCACAGACGGAAGCTAAGACAACTTTGATTTGATTAAGCTGTATAGAGCATTCTATTTCCTTATTCCATTCATCTCTGACCTTCTGAAATTCTACTTTACTACATTCCAAAAGACTTTTAGAAAAACTATTTTAGGCATAGCTTTCTGTAAGGAACTAATTAATTCCTCCAACTGTGTAGGAGGTGCTGAAGCATTCATCGTTAATGGGCCATATATATATAGACTCCAAAAAAGCTGAAGCTGAATATACTGCCAACTAGTACCAGACAATAAATTATATATATTCGGAAATACTGAAAATGGTAGAAATTCATCATCCAAACTATTAGCTGATCTAAATGCAGCCAAACTCTTCCACATAACAGGACAATACTACATTATTTCTGGAAGGGAGGGAGGGAAGAAAAAATGATTGAATATAATGATGATTAATCATTATTTATTAAAGCAAAAACTCTTCCCAATAGAATACCAAATCAGTTATCTATGGTATGTGGATTCTGGTAATATCTCAAACATTCCCAAAATAAATACCTAGGAAACCAACTTGCAAAATCCCCTTTGTTTAGGACTGCTCTGCAAGCTGGTCCTAATCCAAAATATACAATCTATTAGGAATTTCTTTGTGTGAAGCCCAATTGAAATTAATCGGAGTAGACAGCTGGACTTGAAAATCCAGGTTCATTCCTATTTCTGCCATGGACTTGATGACTTCATCTTAGCTGCCTCTCTATCAAATGGGAATAATATTGATCAATCTCATAGGATTATTGTGAGGACAAGCATAATAATATTCTTGGTGATTTCATGTGAACCACCTTGGCAGCCTTGAAGAGTGGAGTAATGCTTAAAATAAATAAATAACAAATACTGTTAAGCATGTTACAGGGTGTGTGTTTTTAATTGCTAGGTATTAATAGCAATACTTTTATTTTTAAGAAAAATATAGGGGGCAGAACAGCAAGCCCCTAAACAGTTTTGTATTCTGCTTTGTACTTCACACTCCACATTTATCTCCCATGGTAAGTACACTCAACATTTATCCAGGGTAGGTGAGGGAAATTGCCAGTTAATTAAGCAATGAAGCAAACTAAGATAAAGTTATGATTTCTGAAGGGTACTGCATCCTTGCCTCAATATGGTTTAGCCATCTATATTTTTCACCTGCAATCAGTTATAGCCCAGATGTTTCGCATTAAAAAAAAAAACCAAAATGATGGGTAAATATGAGATTCTGAGTCTGTAGAAAAATTTCAGGCCAGAAGTAGAGAATGTTGTTTATGGTTTAGTTCCAAAATTAGATTTGATTTAACAGTGTTCTTATCAGATTACATCAAATAGTACAAAAAGTATTTCAAAAAGTATTTTCATACATAAGGGCATCATGGTGGTTTCGGTGATCTTAAAAAGAGACCATTGCTAATTGTTTATGAGTAGTCAAAAAACTTAATTCCTATAATTTCATACATTTTGTCAGAAGTTATTATTTGTTTATATATTAATATCTGATCTCCCCATTTTCTTTCTACTATTGTTTCAAGTGGATTTCAGTTACTCAGAAGCATGAATCTTAGACCATGAAATCAAATTAATTTAGCTGAAAAGCTTTGCATAAGCATGTGCAGTAGGCAATGAATACCTGCCTGTGCAACAATGTGCATGTGCATTGATACTTCAATGATATCCCAGACTGGGGTTCCTGTGTGTAAACCTTCTCTAATTAAGAAGCTGCATAAACAGTCATGTACTGTGGTTGTTACTGCTGGCAGACAGATACTACAGTACAAAATAATGTGGTTTTCTCCCTATGTGCCTGTGTACACTTTTGACATAATGCAACTACAAAACTTTAGATATCACTTCACCTTACAAGACTCTATCCACAAATGGCACTTAGTTGAAGAAAACAGTCTGTGAGTCATATGTGGAACAACTATAAGATATGCAGCAGCTAGGACTGATCTCCAGATGATTCATAAGCTTTGTAAGAAACATTACTTACATGACTCACATATGGGAGAGAAGATGCCATTTTCACTGGCTTAATGTTTTGGAAAGCATGACTTTTGCAGTCTCTACAACTGTTAAAGTTACATGAGCCCTGTCCTCCTTTTCAGCCTACATTTAGGGCACAATCCTATACATGTTTAGACAGAAAAGGTCCTACACCACCCAGCATTCCCCAGCCAGCAATCTAGTGCCCTCCAGTTTTTGGACTACAACTCCTTTAAGCTCCAGCCAGTATGTTTAATAGTCAGGGTCTGGGAGAGTTGTAGTCCAATGCATCTAGAAAGCACCAGGTTGCCCCAACACCTAGAAAGCATTCTAGATTGCCTACCTCTCACTGCATGTGCATCCTTATATAGCCAAAACAGCACCATTCATGCACAAGTCAGAGACATCAGCTGGCCCCAAGGTTTGCAGAAGTATAAAACATCTTTAGGGAAAAAGAAAACTCCAAGGGGGCAAACATGATGTGCCTGTTGCTAGACTGCACCACTTCAGATGCTAGGGAGTGATTGGATGTTCAAACACTCACTCATGAAAATAACAACAAAAAATATCCCTGCATATAGAAAGGCCACGTTCGGATGGCTTGTCAGCCCATGATAGGTTAAATAATCCACAATGGGATATTTAGCCCATCGTAGGTTATCGTGTCCTCCGGACCCAGTCAAAGCATTACCCTGGAGAAGGTTAGGCTAATAATCTAGAACTTTAGAAAAATAGGAATATACCAAGTCAGGCCACTGAACACTGATCCATCTATAGTAATGACAGACAGTGGCTCTCCAGGGTTTCAGAGAAGGAACTTTCACAGCCTTACCTAGACATGTGTGTGCCTGTGAGAGAGAGGGGGGCAAGAGGGAGGGAGGTGGGAGAAGAATTATTCAGTTTTTCCACACTTTCAGCCTGGCATGGTACAGTTTTGCCATTTTATGTTGAAACCATTTTATCATTTCATCTGTTGATAGTGTGACCTGGGTGGGCCAGAATGCATAAAAGTAAGCTATGGCAGGAGGCAGATAAGCCAGGTACGGTATTACAAATCACTGGTAGGTGAGAAAGAGGTATTTACTGATTTATTGTTTTGTGTATATTTATTGATTTATTGTTAAGTTTTCTTGTTTTATATTGTTTGTATGCTTTTATTTGTACGTACCCTGAGATCCTTGTGATATAGTGCGGGATACCAATGTTTAATAAATACATACATAAATAAATAAACAGAGATTCAAGAAACAGAGATCCCTGACTCCAAGCAGTGTCAGGACCAGAACAAGAAGCAGGGCAGAAGGAGGACTGAGCGAGAGACTATAGGCAGGAGATATGAATGGAAATAGGGAAAAAGAAGGAAACCACAGACACAGCAGTCACTAGTTGAACACAGGATGGTAGTAGTGATGAAATAAAGCAGTCTCAGGAGAACAAGCTGGCCAAATGACTCATACTGGATGTTAACCAAAGGTCACAGCAGACTATGGGAGGCAGTGACTCAGATGCCCAATTATTAGTGCAACCAAGGCGTTCCAAGACCATGATGGAAGAAGGCCTTTAAACTCAGCAACTGGATGGGATTCTCACACACAGCTCCTTGATAGCACTCCAATACAGGAACCAAGACTCATGTTAAATATTTATCTCTATATGCTTCATTATAACCAGTCATTTATATTTTGTCCTGCTTAGAATAAAACAAGGACGTTATCTTTCACTGTAAAAGATATATGAGTTTGGTTTTCCAAAACAGTAGCTTGGTTAAGTCTGTAGTAGCAAAAACCTTGCCAAAACCCAAAAAGGGTTACAGAGCAGCTGAAGACTGGCAGTTTTTGGTGCCATGAAATGTCAAAGAGTTCTGCTTTTGTGATGTGAGAATGCCATGGGTTCAAATGGATGCATATCAGCATGGAAATGTTCAGCCTACAGATACTGAAGCAATTCATATAATAAATTAGCTCCCGCTGCATGTATGTGTAGGTAAAAATAGTATATTATACCAGAATATATGAATTCTCAGACATATTGAAGACAAGTTCGAGGGACAGCAGAATTATGTGGTATTGATGCTGCTGAATGAAAACACTGTAATTCGAATGGTGAACTGTGTTAAGAAAATAAACACAGCCCTGGCAATAACTACTATTTCCACAACCACGTAGAATTTTATTACTGTATTGGTTGAAGAGGGAGCCATTTGATTTACATAAGTATTTGTATTTCCCCCCATTGAAAAACAGGTTGGTTCTGTTGCAAAATGTGTCCCATTTTCAAGTAATTTACTGTATATACACATAGGGATGAAATGGCAGAATGAACACACTTGGGCCAATTGACTAAACTGACATTTCAGTCTATTAAAGGCAGAGCTAGAAGTTTACAGGAAACACCCATGGGGTTTCATGCCCACGCTGGCTTTTTAAATTCTGTTGCTAAAAACTATATAACTTGTTCAAGAACCCCCACTTAAACTGATCAGTGAAGCACTTTGCCATACACTTACAATGCAGCTGATTCCATTCCTGATTACACCATTGTGTCTTAGCACCATAAGGTTTACAAATGCTGCTGCGTCATGAAAGCATGCCTTGCTACAAAGTGGGTAAGCATGTGGAACAAATCAAGCATTACTAAAAGGCTGTATCTCTATGGAATGAGCTGATTCAATCTTAGGACGTGATTCAGAGCAGTTAATACCCCACAGAAATCCCATGGATGTCTAAGGAACTTCACCAGGACTAGTCTGGATTTGACACGGTGGGTGGAATGTAACCAAACATTAATTTCACATGTCCAAAACTAGTCTGAGATAGACTAACTCAGGAGGTCCTAAGCCTACTACTGTGAAGGCATTGGCTGCATTCGGACAACACAATAGTCAATGGTGTGTTAATAGTCAACTCCAGGGTTGATTAGAGATGGAGTACTCCCCACACAACATGTTCCTATACAACTGTGGAGTGGTTGGGGCTGGCATTGAGTGGACTAATAGTCAACTCAACGGTTGACTGACGCAGCCCCTGCCCCTCTCCCAATCTTCCCTCCTCCCTCAGTTGTCCCAGTGCTATCCCAGCCGTCATTGCAGCTACCACTTTGGTCGCTCTTGCCAGTGGACAAGTGGCAGCTACCACTTTGGTCGCTCTTGCCAGTGGACTCTGTAGCAAGCCAAGATAGTCCACGCAGCCCTGCAAAATAACCCACTGAACACAACAGACAACATGCTAACCAACAGCTGTGCAACTAGTCAACCCTGCAGAGCGTTGTGTTTCTCAGTTGGTTATTTTGGGGAAATAGTCAACCGTGGGGTGGTTTTTTCCCCAACAGACAACATAATAACCAACCATTGACTATTCAACTAATGGTTGATTATTTAAACCACCATTGACTATTGTGTTGTCCAAATGCAGCCATTGAGAAGTCACAGGAAAACAGATGATGGGTTTCTGCTAAATTAACCAACGATCATTCCAGACTGAATTTAACCACCTGCCAGATAGTCAAGGACTGAGTTCAGACAACACTTTAGGTAACGGAGAGGGAAATAGCATACTCACGGTACGTTATTTTTACAGTGCCCACCACACATGTTGCCCCTCCCACCATTGTGCAGCTGAAAGTCCCGGCATCCTTCTGGGCTGCTGCGTCTCCTTCCTCCCCCCTCCTTCAGTCCTCCGGCCATATCCCATTTTTCACCGCAAGTTCTACCGGCTGTATTGGAACAACGGGGGCTCTTTGGCTGCTCCGGCTGGCGAACTCTATGACCAAGTGGAATAATACATGGAGAGAGGGGGGTTCCCTCTACACGACACTTTAAACAATGGATTTCAGGATAAACAACGTGGAAGCCCATTGTTTTTCTCCATTGTTTTTTTGCCCAAAATAGTGTACTGTCAGTTGTGTGTGCATTGTGTGTTGTCCTCCACACAACACAATAAGCAACACAACTGACGGTTGCCTCTTCCCCCCTGCGTTGATTATCGTGTCGTCCGAACTGAGCCAATCTCACTTTTCCCAGAAACATCTTGCAGTTGTTTCTGTATTGACCCTGTTGGGTTATCAGTTCCACTGTATGTGACTGTATCCATAGCAAACACAGAGGCCCAATTAAAACATTGTTACAAGGATCATCATAGTATGTATGAGGGATCCATTCTATGATCCTAGCCTGGAATATCCACCTGAACAGCAGTAAGCAGATCCTTCTGTAACGGGGGCTAGAAAGACAGGGGTAGAGTGGCCACTTATGCATCGCCAAAAAAGAATATATCACCAAAAAGAAGAAATACTTCACCAAAAAAGAGGACAAAAGTGGGCACAGGTTTGCATAAAATTTGCATATAATAATGTATGTGTATAGATACATTTAGAAATAATTACTATAGTTTAAATAGAAAAACAATGGCTGCATTCGGACAACACATTAGTCAATGGTGGGTTGAGTAGCCTACTCACAGTTGGTTATTTTGTGGGTACTCCCCACACAACATATTCCTACACAACTGTGGGTGGTTGGGGCTGACGTTGAGTGGACTAATAGTCAACCCAGCATTTGACTGACACAATCCCCGCCCCTCTCCCCACCCTCCCTCCTCCCTCAGTCCTCCCAGTTCTATCCCAGCAGCCTCTGCAAGTTGCGCCAGTTGTAGCAGAGTGGCAGCCACCGCTTTGGTCGCTCTTGCCACCTGAATCTATGGGCTTGTGTTTTAACCCACTCACCACATGCCATTAACACACTCACCTCTCCACACTACACTTTAAACAACTGGCTTCGAGCTAAACAACTTGCAAGCCAGTTGTTTCTCTCCGTTGCTTATTTGGGCAAAATAGCATACCGTCAGTAGTTTGTGAGCGGCGTGTTACCCTCCACACAACACAATAAGCAACAAAACTGATGATTGTTCCCCCCCCCCTCAGTTGCTTAATGTGTCGTCCGAATGCAGCCAGTATGTCTCATCATAGTAGGGAAGACTGACTAGGTGACCTGTGTGCCTGCTCAGTTTGCTATCCAAGTGCTAATGGTTGATGATGGGCAAATTGAAGGCCCCTGTTGCTCTCTCTCTTTATGGTTTGTTTGTTTGTTTGTCTTTGGGCCCTTCAATAGCAGACACCTTCAAATAGGGGGCTGTCCTCTGTAAAGGAGGACACATGGCCATCCTGGGGAGGGGATACTTTGGTAAGAAGGATGGGGTGGTTTGGGCTGTTAGCTTGCATACAGACTTGAAAAATTAAACCACCCTGGACATCCTGCAGATGTGTTGGAGCCCAACTCCCATAATTCCCATCCAGCATGGCCATTGACACAGCAGCAAGAAGGGCTTCACTTGGCCTTCTTCTTGACCAAACAGTTTTCTATATGCAAGGAGCTGTATTTTTGCACCCTATGGTAACCCACTTCAGCTGAAAATGAGCAAACTGCCGGCAGTATAACTTGACAACACTTGTGCTTTGGATCCTGTGACTTGAGTGAATGGCATCTGAATACACCTATAATGCTGTTATGACCCAATGGTGAAATATCTCAGCCTAATATTTGGGGATAATTCCCTCAAAGCCCTGTGGGTCCTTTAGGACCTTATGGAATGTAAATGTAATATCCAAGCACAGTCACTGAAACAGAAGCTCTGGTTCTGAAAAGAGCCTTTGTCAAGCTGCCACGACTCTAACAGAACGAGGCAACGGCAGAAAGAGCAACACGGTCTTTTCATCTTTGCAGCCAAGTCCTGCATATGAACTGTTTTAAATATAAGGAAGCATGAGGTCACTTTTCCTGGCAGACAAGCCTGCACAGCTTCCGTTGACTTCGGTAGCAGCATCACTGTCCTAGGGAAAAACTGGGCATTGACTCCAGTGGTGTCACATGGGGGACAAGCCAGCCCCAGCAGAGCAAACTTTGCTCTTATCTGTCCTTTCGTGCATGTGCCAAAAACGGTATCCGCATGATGTAATTGTGCATACCCAAACAGCTGTGCAGTGGTGTTTAGCCACTGGATCAGTTATGAAAATTTGTTACATGTGTGTACATAGACATGCACATGCACATGTATACACACACACATACACACACACACACACACACAGTGTTTTCATAAGCAAAAAGTTGTCAAGCAGTATGGACATAAATACATTCACGAACATCTATATCCATTGACACACAAGTTTAAATCAGGTTTGTTCTAAGTTAGCCAGATTTTTTTAAACACAGCCTGGTTTAAACTTAAGGCCTTCATGGGAATGCACCAGAGGCAGAAGCTCTTCCTTTGGTATATGTCATACTTCCTAGAGATCCTCAAATCACTTAAGCCAGCTTCTTTCCATTAAACTTAATTGAACTGTGTTGTAAAATTTCAGCCCCAAAGCAAAATCCAGACATCTTTGAATGCAGACCTGTTCATTATTTGCTGGGGGCAGGGAGAGTACTGCTTGCTTGCTGCCTATTGTCTCCCAGAATCCCTATCTGGAAAATTAAGACTTCTAGAAAGAAAAACGCCCTTCAGCAATGTCAAGCCACCCACCCCTTATTAGATTCTGCTATGCCAGTCTACGAATTTTTATAACAGACAGAAGAACTGAGCCTTTGTATTATTTCAGGGTCTATATTTGTGCAGCTGCACAGCTTCATGGGAGTTAGCAGTAGCAATAGTTACTAATTTTATTGCCACGGGGATTAGGAGTTTTAGCCAAGGCCCCACTATCCTGGCGCAAATACACTTGGCATTCTGAGCCTTGGAAAGGTTCATAATGTAAATTCAAAACAAGAGACAACAGGTGGCTATGATAGATGGGGAACAAAGGAAACATGGAGACACTACTGAATAAACTGCAGTCTTCACATACTGGCTAGTACTTAAGTGTTCTTTTATAAGTGCGCTCTGTTCCGGTATTTGAAGCAAGGATGCTCTAGCCGTTCTTAGACATGTCCAACTACAGCACATGTTGTGCTTGTGTGAGTCTTCTCATCATGTAATCCCAGAAAATTAAGGCTTTCTAAGAACTTATAGCATTCTTCACCCCACCCCATCATAGGCCTCCCACCCCCAGTTCCCACAGGGCTTCTGTTATAAACATCCTCAAAAAAGCAAAACCCAGAGCCAAAGTACAAGATAAATTAAAGGCACAGTGTACAGTTATCCTTCTGCTTTTTAGTTGCTCACAAGTAAGCATATGGGGTCCTGACTGAGGCCACTGTGGCCAGATCTACACCAAGCAGGATATAGCGGTATGAAAGCGGTATATAAAAGGCAGGAGCCACACCAAGCGGGATATAGCAGTATATGGTATGTGTTAATGGGCCCTAACAGTTATTTTTATTTATTTATTTATTTTATTCCATTTATATACCGCCTCATAGCCGAAGCTCTCTGGGCGGTTTACAAAAATTGTTGTCAGTGCACTTCAATACCGCTATAAAGTAGTAGTGTGGTTCCTGCATTTTATATATTGCTTTCATACTGCTATAACCTGCTTGGTATAGATCTGGCCTGTGTTTGAGGAGAGGAAGTTTAAACCTTCCCCTCCCAATATTTGTTGCCTGAGTGGATTGTTCTTTCTATCACTCATAGACGTGTGGTGCAGGATGTTAAAACTCCCTATGGTAAAACTTTGGACAAGATGGTTTCCACACCATCAGCAGTATCTGGAAGTTCTAAAAATACACGTTTTTAGATTGCACTTGGGAAGGACAAGACGGCATAAAAGAACTCTGACTTTCATGGTTGCAAAAGCAGCTTTTTGTGCGGCTTTGGAACATTTCCTTGTAATCCATGGTCAGTCCCATGTCTGAAGCACCATGGAAGGTAAGCTGCCCACCATAAGATTGCAGTTGAGGTAGTTATCATAGAAGTATTTAAGAACCAGAGACAGAGAAAGAACAGCCTGTCAGATAACTGGACTGAAAAGAACAGCATTAAAAGGGAAGGGCCATGTGTTTGTCTAAGCTGTCAATTAGTCTTAGACAAGCAGGTGTTACCAAAAAAACAAAAACAAAAATAAATTTCAGTGACATTTGTGCTTTTATTGCACTTTTGTTCAGTGTATTAGAGGTGATTCATAAAAAAACAATAACCTTGGAGCATCTCCAAACAAGTAAGAGCAGATAAGAGGAATGGAGTATATTAATTCCTTGTGTGAAATTTGTGCAGAGAATTTCAGGACACTCAAATGCTTCGTAACTCATATGCCTCGTGTTTCGTACGTTTACATTCAAGTGAGTGTTACTGTATTCAGTAGGGCTTATTCAGGAAATAGGCATCATATTACAGACTAATCTTCACTCTGCACAAACTCTTTTAATAGTATGTTCTATGGTCAAATGTATCCAGTATACATTTGGAGGAATTCAGCAGAATGGCCAACGTAGCCATGGATTTGGGATTAATTTGGCCTTTCTTGCCTTGTAAGGGATCTGATATTTTAAATGGCTGCTTGTCAGGAAGAAATGCAATCGAGTTAGTAGTGGTGTGTGATGCCTTCCCTGCTAGACATCTACATACCACACAGCTATCTACTGTACAGGAGCCTAAGTTACAAATGTCCGCATAAACCTAATTGTGTAGGAATGTATCTGCCTTAAATTCAATCAGGAGAACAATAGCCATGTCTTGCTTTGCCCAATCCCAATAGAGAAAAGTACATTAACAATTCAATTATTGTTGTCTGGCAGGCAGCAAAAGTAAGAGCTTTCTTGTGCTTCTGGCGACCGATATACATGGCTGGTGGGCTGCATTTGGCTTTACAAGCCTGGACTGTGATATCATTATGTTGGTATTTAAACAAGATGTTTTCAACAAAATTCTGTAATGTGTCTTGATAAGAAATGAGCAAATACTAGGGCAACCATATGGAAAGGAGGACAGGGCTTCTGTATCTTTAACAGTTGCCTAGAAAAGAGAATTTCAGCAGGTGTTATTTGCGAGCATGAGGCACCTGGTGAAATGCCCTCTTCATCATGAATGTTAAAGCTGCAGGAACCCTGCCCTCTTGACCAGATACAAAAGAGGGCAGAGCTCCTGCAGCTTCATTGTGATGAAGAGGAAATTTCACCAGGTGCAGCATGCATAAAAATGACACCTGCTGAAATTCCCTTTTCAATACAACTGTTAAAGATACAGGAGCCCTGTCCTCCTTTCCATATGGTCACCCTAGCAAATACACTCTTGAGAATGAGGCTCAACTTCTGATTGGAGTTGCTTCCATTCTAACCCTTTTTCTTCAGAATTGGCACCTTTGATACATTCACCTATCACAGAGAATCTGGGTGTTGCTGTATTCCAATTTCCCTGTTTCTGTGGGTTCTAGGAAATTGAACATACTGCTATATGCGGATGACATGGTTCTACTTTCCCAAAATCTAATAGGTATGAGAAGAGTGCTGAAAGTTTTTGGGGAGGTTTGTACTAAAGAACAATTGTGTATTAATTACTCAAAAACCAAAGTTATGGTCTTTGGTACCCGGCCGCCTAAACATAAATGGACATTAAATGGCCACTATCTGGATCAAACGAACCAATTTAATTATCTAGGAATTTGCTTTAAGCAAAATGGCTCATGGTCTGGCCATATATCAGCCACGAAACTGAAAGCCCAAAAATCAATGCAGACGGTCCTGAGGTTTGCCAAGGTCCGGGGCGGTCAGTTAGTGAGCCCGGCCATCAAGGTCTTCCTGGCAAAGGTTATCCCACAGATATCGTACGGAGCTGAGATATGGGGAAGTTCAAGTTTACGCTCACTTGAGATTGTGCAAAACAAGTTCTTAAGGTTATTGCTGGGCCTCCCACCAGGAACACCTAACAGCTATATAAGAGCAGAACTTGGAGTAATGCCAATAATTTACTTTATCTGGAGGACAATGTTCTTCTATTACATTAAAACAAAATATACTATTAATAGACTAATAACTCTTTGCGTAAATGAACAGAGAAACTCCCCTCTCAGAAATAATTGGCTACGTCGATGTGAAACAAGTTTAAAGAACTTTGGATTCGACCCGAGAGTGCTAATGGTAAGCGATTTACTGCATAACCGCTTATCCATTAAAGAACGGTTGCAGCACCACTTTGCCAAGCTAGATTTAGATGCAATTAAAGTCTCTAGATTCTCCTCTAGCTTTCCATCTTTAAAGTCCACTCATGAGGAAGAAAAGTATCTGTCAGAAATAGCATCCCCATTCCTCCGTAAAGCATTTATAGACCTGCGTTTTCAGACAATGAAAACTAAATTCATAGAGGAGAGATATAAAAATATTCCTAGAGAACAGCGCCTGTGTATTTGTGGTACCCAGGTAGTGGAGGATACCATACACTACGTGCTATATTGTAAACTATACAAAACTCCTAGGGATAAACATCTGTCGAGATTTTTAACGCCGAGGGCAAACCTCTCAGATATAGATAAAATAATATATTTACTTTCAAATACAGCTAAACCTATTATGCTAAATGTGGCCAGGTTTGCTGCGAAAGCAGCACAAATTAGGGAAGCCCTAGAAGACCTTGACGCTACCTAAGAAAGGGGGTCTATAACTGTGGGTTTTTTAGAAATTATTTTGTACTCATATATATTTATATATATTTTTACTCCATTTTACTCCATTTTACTCCATTTTATTCTGTAATATGTGTATTGTAATATGTGTATTTTACTCCATTTTACTCCATTTTATTCTGTAATATGTGTATTGTAGGATGCTGATTGTGAGATTGGGCTAAAACCCTATTTTAGGTTGCCTCAACAATAAAGAAAGAATCTGGGTGTTGCTGTCAAACTGTTATATTCATTTTCTGTGTTGCCCTCCCATCTATTTAAAAAACATTGTTTCTGGTGATTTTTCTCTGTTGAAATGCAATTGCAGTGCCAGCCTGTCCAATATAAACTGGGAAAGCGCTATTGATGCTCCTGGGAGGAGTGGTCCAGGAGTGGTTATATGCTTGGTAATACCCTACCTATTTACACTGCTTGCCCTGTGGTCTGTTGGTTATATTGCCTTCCATTATTCCTAGAGTTCTATCTAGCATGAATGCACAAATGAAATCTTTTTTTCTTTCTCTGCAGCACAATTCTACTGAAATAAACAGATGAATAAGCAAATAGTGGGACTGATATAATGGCAAAAAGAAAACAACTAAAGTAAAAGGCCAATTCTTGTAGGGAAGGAACTGGAAATTACTAATAAAATAGATGATTTAAGAAAAACTGGTGATTGGAAGAAAGGAAAAGAGATTGATCAAAGGATCATGAGATGCAGGAGCACCTTTAAATCACACCACTGATAGAAGGATGCAAACTTAAGCACATGTCTAGAACTGGATGGGACTTACTTCTCAATAAACATATGAATTTACTAGGGATGTGCAGTGGATCGGATCCGATCCACGATCCGGATCCGATCCGCCCAAAAATTGGATTAAAATGATCCGATCCGCCATCCAATCCGATCCGATGGGACCCAATCCGGATCGGAAAAAATTGCAACATCGGACACCATTTTGAATGCTATTCCCCATAGCCTAGTATTGTGTTACAAAAACGCCTATAACTTTTTCATTTTTGAAGATAGAAGGATGAAACTTGAGCACTTTGTAGATGGGTTGGGGTAGTTATCTGTGAGAAATTTCAGAAAGATTTGTGCAGGCATTTTGTGGCAATTTATTTTTTTTAATAACGAAACAGGAATGCCTATACCTTTTTCATTTTTAAAGTTCCACACATGAAACTTTGCCACATTGCAGGTGGTATGTTGGGACCCATGTGTGTGAAATTTCAGAAACATAGGTGCTTGCTTGTGTGGCAATTAATTTTAGAAAAATGGGTAGCAGTGGGGTAAATACAGTTATGCCTTCAACTTTTTTATTTTTAAAGATACAAACAGGAAACTTGGGCACATTACAGGTACCACTTTCATTGATATGTGTGTAAAATTTCAGAAAGATAGGTCCAGGCATGTAGTGGCAAGGTATTTTTGAAACAATGAGGAAAGAAACGCCTATAACTTTTTTATTTTAAAAGTTCAAAGTCTGAACGTTGCTCACTTTGTAGATGGGTTAGGGGTAATTATCTGTCAGAAATTTCGGAAAGATAGGTCCAGGCATTTGGTGGCTATGAATTTTTTTAGATTAAAAGTTACAAAAGTTTTTCCACAGAAGCTTGAGCTGTCAATTGCACCCCCCTCCCCCGCCTCCCCCTCCCTCTTTTACCTGTCAAAACTCTGTGTTGTAACTTGCATTTTTTAAACTACATAATTTAGTATTTATCATCATTTTCTTAATATAATTTTAGTGCTTTGTTCTGCGAATTCCTGTGTCCTATATTTCTTCCAAGCCTACAAATACCACTGACATTATGAACTTGGGTGGATATATAGTAATGGCAGTGGGGAGGGGCAGCCTTCTCTAACCTGATGCCCTCCAGATGTTTTGAACTACAACTTCCAGGATTCCTCGCCATTGGCCAGGCTAGCTGGGGACTATTGGAGTTGAAGTCCACAAGATCCGGAGGGCACCAGGTTGGGGAAGGCTGTTGTATGGTTTCAGGGCTTATGACAGACAAAGCTCTCACTAACCAGAGAATTTATTCTGTGGTTGCACGTTCAAGTTTCGTCTATATCCCTGTTAACCAATGAATTAACTACTCCAAATTACAGTGGAACCCCAAAATAAGCGCTGATTCAGTTATTTTTAGGGGTGTGCATCGGATCGGATCCGATCCACGATCCGAATCCGATCCGACCCAAAATCGGGAAAATCCGATCCGATCCGATCCGATCCGACCAACCTCCGATCCGATCCGATCCGATCCGATGAGGTCCGATCCGGATCGGACGCCATTTTGAATGCTTTTTCCCATAGCCAAGTATTGTTTTACAAAAACGCCTATAACTTTTTCATTTTTAAAGATAGAAGGATGAAACTTGGGGACATTGTAGACTGGTTAGGGATAGTTATCTGTGAGAAATTTCAGAAAGATTGGTGCATGCGTTTTGTGGCAATTAATTTTTTAATAAATACCCAGGAATGCTTATAACTTTGTCATTTTTAAAGTTACAAACATGAAACTTTGCCACATTGTAGGAGGTACCTTGGGACCTATGTGTGTGAAATTTCAGAAACATAGGTGCTTGCCTTGTGTGGCAATTAATTTTAGAAAAATGGGTAGTAGTGGGGTAAATACAGTTACGCCTCCCATTTTTTTATTTTTTAAGATACAAACAGGAAACTTGGGCACATTACAGATACCACTTGCCTTGATATGTGAGTGAAATTTCAGAAACATTGGAGCTTGCCTTGTGTGGCAATTAAGTTTTGAAACAATGAGGAAAGAAACACCTATAACTTTGTCATTTTTAAAGTTACACACATGAAACTTTGCCACATTGTAGGTGGTACCTTGGGACCTATGTGTGTAAAATTTCAGAAACATAGGTGCTTGCCTTGTGTGGCAATTAATTTTAGAAAAATGGGTAGTAGTGGGGTAAATACAGTTACGCCTCCCATTTTTTTAGTTTTGAAGATACAAACAGGAAACTTGGGCACATTACAGGGAACACTTCACTTGATATGTGTGTAAAATTTCAGAAACATTGGTGCTTGCCTGGTGTGGCAATTAATTTTTGAAACAATGAGGGATTCATTGGACAGCACTTGCCCATAAGGATTCATTGGACAGTACTTTCCCATAGGGAATCATTGCATTGCACTTTCCCATAGGGAATCATTGCATTGCACTTTCCCACTGAGAAATACAGTTATGCCTCCCACATTTTTATTTTTGAAGATACAAACAGGAAACTTGGGCACATTGTAGACTGGTTAGGGATAGTTATCTGTGAGAAATTTCAGAAAGATTGGTGCATGCGTTTTGTGGCAATTAATTTTTTAATAAATACCCAGGAATGCCTATAACTTTGTCATTTTTAAAGTTACACACATGAAACTTTGCCACATTGTAGGAGGTACCTTGGGACCTATGTGTGCTAAATTTCAAAAACGTAGGTGCTTGCCTTGTATGGCAATTAATTTTAGAAAAATGGGTAGTAGTGGGGTAAATACAGTTACGCCTCCCATTTTTTTATTTTTTAAGATACAAACAGGAAACATGGGCACATTACAGGGAACACTTCACTTGATAGGTGTGTAAAATTTCCGAAAGCTGGGTCCAGGCATGTGGTGGCAATTAATTTTTGAAACAATGAGGAAAGAAACGCCTATAACTTTTTTATTTTAAAAGTTAGAAGTCTGAACATTGCTCACTTTGTAGATGGGTTAGGGGTAGATATGTGTCAGAAATTTCAGAATGATAGGTCCAGGCATTTGATGGCTATGGAATTTTTAGATTAAATGTTTCAAAAAATGTTCCACAGAGGCCAGGTCTTCCTTTCCTCGCCCTCCCGCTTCCCGCGAAGAAAAGGAAACACTGTCTCGTCTCGATCCCTTTGATCCTTGCTAGTATCCATTACAGGGCTCGTGTCTGCTTTCCTACTTTCACTTTTTTACTCAAGCAGACACGAGCCCTGTAATGGATACTAGCAAGGATCAAAGGGATCGAGACGAGACAGTGTTTCCTTTTCTTCGCGGGAAGCGGGAGGGGGAGGAAAGGAAGACCTGGCCTCTGTAGAAATTTTTTTGAAACATGTAATTTAAAAATTCCATAGCCATCAAATGCCTGGACCTATCATTCTGAAATTTCTGACACATATCTACCCCTAACCCATCTACAAAGTGAGCAATGTTCAGACTTCTAACTTTTAAAATAAAAAAGTTATAGGCGTTTCTTTCCTCATTGTTTCAAAAATTAATTGCCACCACATGCCTGGACCCAGCTGTCTGAAATTTTACACACCTATCAAGTGAAGTGTTCTCTGTAATGTGCCCATGTTTCCTGTTTGTATCTTAAAAAATAAAAAAATGGGAGGCGTAACTGTATTTACCCCACTACTACCCATTTTTCTAAAATTAATTGCCATACAAGGCAAGCACCTACGTTTTTGAAATTTCACACACATAGGTCCCAAGGTACCACCTACAATGTGGCAAAGTTTCATGTGTGTAACTTTACAAATGACAAAGTTATAGGCATTCCTGGGTATTTATTAAAAAATTAATTGCCACACAAGGCAAGCACCTACGTTTCCGAAATTTCATACACATGGGTCCCAAGGTACCACCTACAATGTGGCAAAGTTTCATGTGTGTAACTTTAAAAATGACAAAGTTATAGGTGTTTCTTTCCTCATTGTTTCAAAAATTAATTGCCACACAAGGAAAGCTCCAATGTTTCTGAAATTTCACTCACATATCAAGGCAAGTGGTACCTGTAATGTGCCCAAGTTTCCTGTTTGTATCTTAAAAAATAAAAAAATGGGAGGCGTAACTGTATTTACCCCACTACTACCTATTTTTCTAAAATTAATTGCCACACAAGGCAAGCACCTATGTTTCTGAAATTTCACACACATAGGTCCCAAGGTACCTCCTACAATGTGGCAAAGTTTCATGTTTGTAACTTTAAAAATGACAAAGTTATAAGCATTCCTGGGTATTTATTAAAAAATTAATTGCCACAAAACGCATGCACCAATCTTTCTGAAATTTCTCACAGATAACTATCCCTAACCAGTCTACAATGTCCCCAAGTTTCATCCTTCTATCTTTAAAAATGAAAAAGTTATAGGCGTTTTTGTAAAACAATACTTGGCTATGGGAAAAAGCATTCAAAATGGCGTCCGATCCGGATCGGACATCTGGTCCGATCCGATCCGACCAGCCTCCGATCCGATCCGATCCGATCCGACCCCCCAGGTCCGATTCCGATCCGCTATCCGATCCGATCCGGGGGGTCAGTGCACATCCCTAGTTATTTTTCAAAGACAACGTAAGCTACATCTGTTTTTGATAGCGCTGTTTGCTTTTCAGTCTGGTTATTATTTTTTAACATGAATTGCTCACCTAGGAAAGTCAATCATAAACGCACTTGTTTCTAATACACCCTCTTGTTTAATAACTCTGGTTTAGTAGTTTTAGAAAAGTAATTGCTGTGCTCTCAATTTACAAAGATGCGGCATTGATATGATTCACCAGTGACCATCACTGGACAGTTTAGGATAAAAAAAGTGTTTGAGTAGACTTGGAGGGATTCCATATTTCTATTGCTATTTGTTTAGTAAATGTATATCTCTAAGATTATGAAACGCAGCTAAAACTATAAAAACAATAGAGAACGTTAAAACAATCACAACTTAAAAGCGAACAAATACACAGATTAAATTACCAATTAAATCTTTCTTTTTCCCCACGATGTAATGCATATTGTAGTCTGACACTTCTGCCCACAAAATATTTTAAAAATAATGTGTTTTGGGGGGGATCATAACCAGTATCAGTGGGATGCCATGTGCTGGCATTTCTACTCAGATACAAGAGATGGCAGGGAAGAAACTAATGTTCTTCTCAAATAAAAGACTCAACTTGCTGTTTAAAACATGGCAAATGAGTGTGAACACAGCATCATTCCATCCAGAGAAAAGAGGCAGTGGATGATTAATTTACATGATTACATTACAGATCGAAATCATATGGACATATGATAGTACTGATATATAAAACACAAGCTGCAATTTTAAAGAGCACGCAACCATTTTCATATCTCAAAACCATTTCATTACAATGCACCTTTTGGAAAAGGTCACTTTCCAGTTTGTTTCCATCAAGACTATTATGACATTAAAACTGTATCCCACCCTTTCTGTTTACTGTTGGAAACAAACGCTGCAATCCACTCACATACCAGAACAGTCACACTGAATTTTATAGGACTACTCTAGAGAAAGTGGAGTTAAGCCTAAAAGCCACAAAGCAATTTGATGACAAACATATGGCAGCTTCCCACACACAAACAAAATTTAAAAAATTATGTGTCGCAACACAACCTGCTCACGTTGTGTCAAACCTCTTCATGACACAGTCTGTCAGTGAGGGGCTTAATGCATTTATTTATATTCCACTCTTCCTCCAAGGAGCTCAAGGAGGTATGCATGGTTTTCCCCCACCCTTCTTTTATCCTCACGACAGCCCTGAGAGGTAGGTTAGACTGAGAGTGAATAGCCCAAGGACACCCAGTGGGGTTCATGGAGATTTGAATGTCTCCCCAGTTCTAGGCCAACACTCTATTGTATTGGCTCTCTTTTATGTCCCTTCTTCAGGCACCTTTATTATAATATCTGACAATGAATTAACTTTAAAGGGGGAGGGCTGAATTCACATAAGCAGCTGTGTAATGGTCATTTTAAACTGAAAATGTGAGGAAACCACTTCTGTTCATCTCAAACAGTTGCCATGTAGCTTGCCACTTAGATTTTTCAACATCCCAAACCCCATTCTCCCCTGAAAAAGGGTTGCAGTAGAATGGCGAAATTTTCATGGGGCAAGCAATAACGAAGAGTGTCTTCTATGTAGTTTGGATTTAAAGTGACTATCAACATGCATTTAATCATCATCTAGTAGGCCTTTACTTTATATAAGGAAACAGAAGGCATTTTAGCAGGTCATATTTCTTATTTTATTTATTCATTCTGCTGTGCCGACCCTGGCAGGTAGGTGATATGACCTTATGAACAATTTATTTCAAAGAATATGCTCATTTAAAGAAGGGGAGGAAGGAGGGTGAAATCAGATGAAGCGGTTTCTCAATGTCATACCCCGTTGTCTTCAAAGTAATTTTACTAGCCTTACTTGGAAGTTTTGCTGGAAATATTGCTGGTATTTCTTTCCAGACTAAAACCGCACGGCAAAAACTTGGCCTATTGGGACCCTCCACTTCTTTATTTCTTTCACCCTCAACCTTAAAACTCCTTCCATACACACACACAACCCGTTGTCAAAATCCGGGAGTCCCTAAAAAGAAGTTGACACTGTAGCTTTAATAACGACATTGAGGTCTAAAGGCTTCCTTCCAAACTTGGTGTTTGGACTTTTGCATAAGTGAGGAGTCCAGTGGTGTAATTTGAGAGGAGAGAGAGAGAGCTCCTACGGCCAAAAGCCAAGCTCCCGCGTTACCACCAATCCAGATGTAGAAGAAAAAGGGTAGCTCAAAGCGGCTGCAGCAGCAAACAGCTTCAGACAGGTCTAGCTCCAATCTGGACGCAGGCTCGCTCTCTCGCGCGCGCTCTCTCTGCCCTTGCTTGGAGATTTCATAGCCTGGAAGAGAGCAGAGACTGGAAGGAGAAAAACGTGGTGAGGCGGATGGGAAAGTTGGAGGGGGAAAAGACAGCAATACCTACTCCTTAGGGTTTCCTCCTCCTGCTGCTGCTATTTCCCTGGAGGAGGAAAAAGCAGCAGCAGCTCCCTTGGATGAATCGCAAGCGAGATCTTTCAAGGAAAGGTGACGCCGAGGTTTCTTCTGGGAGCCCAATGACGCCCCGCGCGAAGGGCGCCCGCGGCCAGAGGATTTGATCTGCCCCCGCTCAGGGTCCGTTTGCCTTTCGCCCTCTGTTCGGGGACCCGCCGTCGGGCTGCCTCTTCCCTTCCCACCAGCCCGGGATGCCGCTGGGGCTGCGCTTGGTGTGGCTGCTCGGCTGCTGGGCCAGCCTGGGCCGCGGCTATTTCGACGGGCCGCTCTACCCGGAGATGTCCAACGGGACGCTGCACCATTACTTCGTGCCGGACGGGGACTACGAGGAGAACGACGACCCGGAGAAGTGCCAGCTGCTCTTCAGGGTGAGCGACCGGCTGCGCTGCACGGCGGGCGGCGGCGAGGCGCAGCAGCGGCTGCACCACCAGGCGGCGGCGCCCAGCCTGACGCTGCGCGAGGAGTTCACCGTGCTGGGCCGGCAGGTGGAGGACGCGGCGCGGGTGCTGGACGGCATCCGCAAGAGCATCTCCTACGACCTGGACGGCGAGGAGAGCTATGGCAAGTACCTGCGCCGGGAGTCCACGCAGATCGGCGACGCCTACGCCAACTCGGACAAGTCGCTGGGCGAGCTGGAGAACAAGTTCCGGCAGGGCCAAGAGCACGAGAGCCGCGAGGAGAGCCGCCTCAACGAGGACTTCCTGGGCATGATGGTGCACGCGCGCGCCCTGCTCAAGGAGACCCTGGCAGTCTCGGCGGGGCTCCGGGACAAGTACGAACTGCTCGCGCTTACCGTCCGCAGCCACGGCACGCGCCTCAGCCGCCTCAAGACCGAGTACCTCAAAGGCTGAACCTCCCGCGGGAGGCCTGCCTGCCTTGCTGCGCCCTTCCCGGACACAGAACACGACCTACCCGCGCTTGCATTCCCTTCCCGGCAGCCACCTGCTGCGGCACCGGTGTGCACGCTTTGGAGATCCCAGGCTTCTTCCACGAGTTCCTTTTCTTCCTTGTTGTTAGTGCTCTGTATTCCCAGGGCCGGCCCTACCATTAGGCAGAGTAAGGCGGCCGCCTCAGGCTGCGGATTTCGTGTGTCATGAAAGGACAGCAAAATGTTAGTTCTTTACATTGTTGCAAAGGATGGGGAGGGGTGTTTATGGAATTGTCTGCCTCGTGTGCCAAAACAACTTTGGGTACTCTGCACCTTGATCTAGTTGGGTGGAGGACACCTCTGGTGCTCTCTGTCAGGCAGCAAAATGTCTTGGGGCAGCCTTATTCCAAATCATGAAGTGTGATTGTTCTATCTATCAATTCCATACAGCACTTTGGAAGTGCAAAGTAATTAGCCCTATTATGAGGGGTGGGGGTAGAGGGCATGGCTCTCCTCAGGAGACAGATGGGGGGGGGGGTTCTTGGTGAACAAAAACTGGCAACTGATTGGTTATTATTTTTTTAATACCATGGAGGGTGCAATTTCTGCTCAAGCACCAAAATAACCTGGACCTTTGGTTGGCTTGTTGCTTTTTTTTTTTTTTAATCCCGGGTGCCTATGCCTTTGCCAACATTCTGGGATGCAGAAATTGAACCATTGACTGCTGTTTCAGTAAAAAAAATAAATGCATTTCTTGGGTTGTTATCTGTCACACAGCTGTTAAAGATGCAAGAGTCCTGGGGGAGGGGCAGTCTTGTTTTGTCATCTTCATCATCTTCTTTGATCATAATGTATTAAGAACATAAGAAGTGCCATGCTGGATCAGACCGAGGGTCCATCTAGTCCAGCACTCTGTTCACACAGTGGCTAACCAGCTGTCTACCAGGGACCAACAAAGCAGGACATGGTGCAACAGTACCCTCCCATCCATGTTCCCCAGCAACTGGTGTGTATAGGCTTACTGTCTTGGATACTGGAGGTAACACATAGCCATCAGGGCTAGTCGCCATTGATAGCCTTCTCCTCCAGGAATTTATCCAACCCCCTTTTAAAGCCATCCAAATTGGTGACCATCACTTCATCTTAAGGTAATGAATTCCATAGTTTAACTATGTGCTGTGTGTAGAAGTACTAACTTTTATTTGTCCTGAATCTCCCACCAATCAGCTTCATGGGATGGCCCTGGGTTCTAGTATTATGAGAGAGGGAGAAAAATATCTCTCTATCCACATTCTCCACACCATGCATAATTTTGTGCACCTCTATTGAAAAAGTGGTATATAAATGAAGTGACTAATGGCACAATCCTATGCATTTTTAGACAGTTCCCAGCATCCCCTAGCTTTCATGGCTACCTGGGAAATGTTGGAAGTTGTAGGATTTTTTCCCCTGTCTAAACATGTGTAGGATCATGCCCTAAGGCTGCAATTCTATTCTGCCTTACTTGGAAGTACATTCCATTTCACAGTGGAACTTGCTTCTTAGTGGACATGTATAGGATTGCATTGTAAGGCTGCAATTCTATAACCAATTACCTAGGAGCATGATCCATTGAACTCAGTAGGGCTTAAGTCTGAGTTGGCATGAGGTAGTTCACTTTTATACTCATCTTCCTGATGTGGTTACTGAGGCTGAGATGTAATATCAATAACTTTTGAAGCCTGTGCCCATGCACAGGCAAGTGCTGCCCAGTTGTGGATTATTGGGTGGTACACCTTTCTAAAAAGTCTTATTAGTAAATATGATTATATGGTTAGCTAGTAGTACTTTTCAATGTGCAAGAGTTGTATAATCCTTTTCAGTTACACTTCAGCAAAGTTAGGCATTCCGCCCACTTATTTAACTTTAGGCTGGAACATGGTCAATAGCCCTGGGAAATAAATCACAGAGGCCAAGAGCTAATGACTTGCTAACAGCTTTTGTCCTTGCTTCCCACTTCTTATCTGCAGGTATGTGGAACTGTAATATGATCCAGTATAACAAAAAATGTACTTATTATTTATGACAATTTATGTAGCACTGTTAATGTGCAAAATTGTTCATGGATCTGATTTTGTTCATTTTCACACACAAAAAAACTTTCAGGTAGGCCACGGCTTGCCCCATTTTATATTTGAGGAGCTGAGGCTGAGTGACTTATTCCACCATTTCACTAATTGGCTGAGATGGAAATTTGCATCCTGATTAGTAAGTATGAGACGAAAATCAAGGAAAACTGAATATTGCAGTGCAATTAGTCAGGAGTAAAGGGATATAAACTTTTGTATGAGGCCTCAAGACAAAACTTTTCCTTTCCTTTCATTGTGTTTATGGGGGGAATTGGAATTCAAATACTCATTAGGGGTTGTTTGGAACCAGAGTATAATAGCTCTTAACTTGGCAAGGTACAAAGGTAGGTGTGATACATCACACAAGCCTGTAAAAACATAGTCCTCTTTAAGTTTATTATTTTTCTGGGCTCGTAGTCACCAGGAGCAGTTGGTGGTAGCGGAGACTTGTAAAACTTCATGCCCTACATGTAGAGGACCTGCAGTAACAGCTTTGTAAATCAATCTCTCTCTCTCTCTCTCGCACACGCACACACAATCTGTGCAGAATACACAAATGTGTGCTTGGTGTGCTAGGATTGTGAACATTCTGAGATCAGGGAATCTGTTACATTAACTATGACCTAAAAGATTACAAAAAAAAAAGATTACATTAACTATGACCTTGTGTCATAGACCCTTTAAATATAAGGGACAGTCTTTAAAATATGAAACCAAGGGCCTCCTAGGGAAACTGAGCCAGACTTAAAGCAGTAACTCCCCTCCTTCCCCTTTCTGCAATAATTGTTTTAAATACTATAAAGGGATTTAGCATAGTTGGAAGCTACTGTTGAGTGTAGTTTGGCTTCCTCCGGGATATAGATTTCCTGCCCACTAGAAGGGAAATCAGTTGGACTGCCAACAACAGCCAGAAATTGGAATCATCCATTATTCCCTTCAATCTAAGATTGCCAGATATACATTTTAAAAAATAAGGGATGCTTCATAGCTGTAGTGTTTACAGAGTAAAGTTCCATTTACATTGGTTTTGTTATGTGGAAAGACAGTGTTCAGGCTAAGGGACAGCCCTTAGAAATAGAAATAGGACTTTCTGGAAGTGGTACTCCAGGGTCAGAAGATATAGTTTTAAAAAGAAACTGGGAAAGATTCCCAAATAACCTTTATGAACAAGGTAGAATGGTGGCAGTCAGGTTTCCAGTCCAAAAGAAAGTGATAAAACATGTTGTTCCTTCTTTTGCACCTGAAATCTCATTGCTCACCTTTTTCAGAAGATCTCATTGGAATTCCTAGAGCAAGTAGGGCAGAGGGAGGCTCTGAGACCCTGAAGAGGGGAAAAAAACCAAGCAGGCAAAGAAAGCATCCAGGCAGAAAACCTCTTTTCTTTCTCTGTTCCATTTTGCAGCTACGTGGGCCCAGGAGAGAGATGAGCTTCCAGCAATAACTTGACTCCAAGTGACAATAACCTTTCCCATACTTACATTGCTGCAAATCCTCTTTCCCTTCTGGCTTACGTTATCACCCTCACTAGGCTGCTTTCCTGCAACATCACCCTTTTTATTTCCTAACTGCTTGCACCATAGGGTTGCCTCTTATCAGGTTAAACAACAAGAGATGCTCTGCAGTTGCAGTGTATGTGACACAGGTCTACAGTGTGGGGGTATCTGGAAATGAATACACATATCATGCACTAGAGGACTGTTTTATCTGGAACAAAAGACATTCCTCTAAATTAAGACATCTGTTAAGACACTAAGGTCAGATCTATGCCAAGCAGGATATAGCACTATGAAAGTGGCATGAAAGCGGTATATGGGGGCCCCAACGGTTGTCAGTGTACTTCAATACCACTATAAAGCAGTAGTGTAGATACTGGCATCCACCTTCTTTATTTTGGTTTCACAGAATGCAGTACAATTCTTCCTGAGTTTGCAGGTATTCTTAACTATTCTAAAATTTCCCTATCTACCAGCCACTTCATTACTTACACCTCTCTGTAAAAGAATTAAGGCTCAAGCCTAGATATACTTGGGAGTAAGCCCCTTTGAAACTCTTGAATAAACATGCATAGGCTTGTGCTATAAATCCTGCAGCCCATAGCCTTCTCTTTAAAGCACATCCCAGTGTTCCCAGCTCATAGCTCACTCCTCCCATCTTTTCCTTCTAGTACCTTGCATAATAGTCCTTTGATAGTTTGGCTCTCTTAAGATTGCAGCATTAAGTATCCAGCTATTATAACATCTTTTTAAACATCAGGTGAGACATTAACAGAGTGATCCTATACATATTTATTCAGAAGTAAATCCTACTGAGTTCAATGGGGCTTACTTCTGAATAGACATTTATAGAATGGTACTGTAAGCCAATCTGTTTTGTATTTCTATATGCTGGAAGCTAATAGACTTTCCCTCTGTCATTACCAAATGAACTAATGAACCATCATAGTACCGAATCCTATTATTCTGAAACTTGTCATGATTGCACTGGTGGCACTTAGATGGCCATAAAAGGCCTAGTTTCCCCCTTTGAGAAGATTAGAGCTTTATATTGGCACAAGCTAAGCTTGGCTTTGTACAGGATCTACAATTTCTGGTTCACCTACCCCATACATGTTTGTAGGAGCATCCAAGAGTGGTTCATGAAAGGCTTGTTCCTATGCCATATTCTTTGTGTTTAAACAGTCACCATTGGTGATGTCATTCCATTGAGTGGGAGCACAGTCAGATTTGCAAATCTATAAGGGCAGACCAAGCCTCATACAGTTACCATTACCAAGACATCTGACTATTTTATACTTGTGTTTGTGGGAAAGTGTCTTTAAATTGTGCTTGGAGATCAACAAGGATTACACAGATCATCTGACAAAACTGATCCACATTAAGATATCAGATAGTGGCTGAGCTATCTTAAAAACAAATTATGATATGATAGTACCAGATTAATCAGAAACAGGTTTAATTTAAGTCAATTTCCACAATCCTAAGTAAGAGGCGTATAGGTCACAATCCAGCTAAAGTTAAACATGTTGATGCCCAGTTGATCTCAATGGAAAAATTAAGCAGCATTTTAATCTCTTCCACCAAAGTCAATGGGACTTCAAAATGTTTAACTTTGGTGGGATTGTGACTACAATTATTTGCTTTGAGTCCATTTCCATTTTTGTTTAATTTCCACAGCAACACCAAGTCAGAACATTGTCCTTGCTGAAATGTAACTTATTAATGTGAAGTTTTGCTATCTAGAGCTTTATAAGATCTATGATACATTCACCCCCTAAGAAACCAACAGTTGAGTTTGCTTTTCAGGATGATATTTATTACGTTTACTTTTTGGTTTATTATTTCTTAAAAGTATATGTTGTAAATGGTATGCAACAACCGCATATGAAGCTGAAATCTAGAACTAATAAGTTAAGCATTCTAATATTTAACTATTTTGTATCCCAATGTGTATCTAATTGTGGATAAAACAGCTGGACTTTCTGTTGCTATTGTTTTTCATCCAAAGCTAAAAGCATCCTTAAATTTTAATTCAACAAGTATACATGGATAAACGAAGGAATTCTGGATTCTCATCCAGGTCTATATGTATTGGATTACATTGGGTTTTTTTTTCTTTGTTGGCTTTTCTTGCTTGCTCACACATGGATCTTTGGGTTGGCTCACTTGGTATGAGTTGCATCTCACTTCAGCTAGCATTGTGAAACTGGCACAGGCTGCAGTCCTATGCATGCTTACTGAGTCATAAAATTATTGGTATATGTATTTAGGATTCATATGTCCATCATTCTGTAATGAAGGCTAGAGTTAACAAAGCATTTGGGCTGCAACACTGCATACAATTTGTCAGTTGGATTTAAGCAGCTTAATTCTGAGAAGTCTTGCAACTTTGCTTGTGAGTATGCCCAGAACTGAATGGAAAGTTGGTAATATTTCAGAATAAGCAGTTTGGGTCTTGAACTGTCAGTTATAGGTGTTCTACTTCCACTTTTTTTAAAAAAGCAACCCTGTTCAGTTAAGTATTTAAATCTGTGATTTGTTTTCCTTTTCTTTTTGTAAATAAAATTAGAAATCTTTGTACTTTTTGTGGGTTGCCTTTGATACTGTAAATCATCAATTAAGGTGCAAAGGAAGACAGGCCCTCTAGAGTAGTATTGTAGAAGAGGGAATTTCAGGAGGTGTATATTACACAAAAGCCTACACCTACTTAAAGAAATTAATCTCATCTACACAGCTCTGCTGTCTTTTGCATCTGGGAACCCTATTATCAATATCCTCAGAAGCAATTTGAAGCTCATCTAGAAACCAGAGCCTACAGTTAGTTACCCAAGTATATAATTACCTTATTCCTCCCATTTTTGTTCACAGTGAGGACTTTCAGACGGGGGGGGGGGGGATTGCATTTCCTTACTGCCGCTCTGCTTCCTGCTTCTCATCTTCATTTAAAATGAACTGAATTACATGGGAAGAAAGCAGCAACCATGTGGTCTGTACTGTAAAACTTCCCAGCCCATACAGTTTAATGGTACAGTACCCCCTACTGGGCACTTTATAGTGCAACTACAACTGCACTCAGCAGCAAATCCCAACATGTTTCAGAAGGATCTGGGTTTCTGCGGTTTATTTTATTTTTTTTATGGAAAAAAATAGGAAAAGGAATGGGAGACATGCAGGAGGCTCATGGCATCATCAAAATTATCCACGAACATCTATGAGTGGCCAGTCACAAGCATGCTATTAGTCGCTTGCTTAAAGAAGCCCAGTGTGAGTTCATATTTTTTTATGAGAAGGATCTGCTTTCCCCCACCCTCAAGAACTTATGCCTACCCCTCCTACCCCAGTTAAAACACATTTCCTTGTGAGATTAGCTACCTTGTACTTGTGTGTGCTTTGGATTGCAGCCTAGACCTGGTTAAAAGAAATTCTTTGTTCTAAGACACCAGTAATTTTGTTGTATCCATACTTTTGCTAGCTCCTGTTTCATAAAATCATGTGTGCCTCTAGACAACAGCAAAAGAGCATGGAGGGAAGATTTTTAAAAAACATTTTTTTCCTATTTAATTCTAAATTGAAGGTAACATGAACATCTAGATTACAGGAAGGAGATTTGTCTTTATATTCTTTTAATAAATATTTAAAGAAAAAAGTCTGAGTCTTATGATTTGAAGGGGGCATTTTACTCACAAAAGTTTGGAAGGTTTTTCTTTTGACAGCACTGCAACAATCTGAATTGCTTTCTTTCTTTTAAAGAACAATATGACTTAGTTATCATTCAGTGTAAAATTTTCCAAGGCAAGTATTATTTTTTTGTAAAGTGGTGTTTTAAAAACACAGGCACTGATACAGCTAAAGCTCATCATGACCAATATTTACTTGATTTCAATGGGATCCATTTACAAATAACTAGGGTTGTCAGATGCCAAAGAGGACTGGGTTGCTGCACCTTTAATGGTTGTGTAGAAGGGAGTATTTCAGCAGGTGTAGCTTGTCCTGCAATCAAAAGTGCAGGGAACTCAATGTGTTGCAATCCATTTGTGCCCTTGGCACTGTGAAATACTTCTCAGTGAACCCTCTGATAGTGTTGATATGCTGTTTGGGTGGTATGGGCAGAAGCAGGAATCATGGGTATATAGTTACTTAGAGGTTGTATGGAAAAATCTAATATCAACTGCTGTGTATGGCTTCGCTGAGACAACACAACAAGGTTAGACCTCCAAGGTGATTTATAAATATTTTGGACTAGGCAAAGTTATTTTAAGAATGTGAAAATGATGGACCACTAATGATGATAAAAGCACTTCACAGTCAAAGAAATTACTTAGAAATACCAGTGACTTCAATGAGAAGCAATAAAGTTATCCAACTGTACTAGATAGTTGGGTAATTTCATTGCGGTATTTTCCTTGTCATTTCCATGTAGTGTAACTGGACAGGTGCATGGAATGAAAAATAAATTTTCTGCCTGAACTCTTCAGCAGTGTAAAGTACACATCACATAGAAGAATTAAAGTTTGATCAAAGTTAAAGTGAACCACACAGAGAGCTTTGGCTATTGGGTAGTATCAAAATAATAAATAAAGTGACTTCCTTTCTCGTCCAGGGTCGCCAACTGATGTGGACTGAGGTGGGGGGGGGGGGGACTGGTAAGCCCTGTTTTTGTACCCAGTAGTTTCATTTGTAGAAACTGCCTGGTAAAACATTTTATTTCATTCATTTATTATATTTTTATACTGCCCAATAGCCAAAGCTCATGAAATGAAAAGCATGCTGTATACAGAAAGTAGTGGAAGAAAACACCCAAGTTATACTTGCTTTAAAACAATGCCAACAGAAGCCCTTGGCAGAAATTCTCAGCACTTGCTCTGGGGTAATCTCATTCCTTGCAGCAGAACATGCTCTTGAACAAATGCCATGAGCACTGCAGCTATGTTTATTTTCATTGTTAAAGAGTGAACGAGTACTTTCCGCCTTTCAAAGGAACAGCACATTGAAAATTCTAAACAAAGAGCAGAGGGGGCCTTTAGACTCATACTATCATCAGAGCCAATGTTAATTTTAGCCATTAAAAGAGGACCAAATGGCTGAACATTTTAAAATCTTGTCTGAGAAAAAGAAACCATTAGAAAATGGGCCAAGCTGCCATTTAAATTTCAGTGTCAAAGAACTGCACCATGTTAGTGCTTGTTTTCTCAAATGTTTTAAAGCAGATGGGTTCAAATGCTAGGCAAGGGGGGGACACACCATCTTAATTATGACATTAAAAGCTAAGACAATGATTTAGTGAGGGCTACATCTCAAGTTACATGTGAGAACAAAATCCCATCTATTAGCTGGATTTTCATGTGAGCCCTTATCCACTCTGCACGTTGTGCTATATTCATATTGACAGTCAAGGCAGGTTTGGGGCTTCCTATCATTATCAGCAGGGGCATGCTGTATCCCTTAGCTTGTTGGGAGTTCTGGATATTTGATTTGTTTTTATCCCTCCTGATGATTAACCTGTGGAATGGGATAATCCTGTCTGTCACAGCGCTTGTGAGTGGCAGATGAAGCCATCCCCTTTGGTATTCAGAGGGAAGTAGACATCCCACATTCTGAAGCTGTGGAGCTTCCTTCCCTGAGTAGAAATTGGTACTCATGATGGGTGCTCTTCTATACTTGATAGTCCAATTGCAAGGAGAGGTTTAACAGGTGCCACATTAGTTAAGGCACAGGATGTCCCATTGAGTCAGGAGCTGCTAACGGTTCTGAGATATATTACTCACTATTCTCCTTATTGGCTGACCATATTATGACCATATTATTCTTTCCCCCAACCACTGTAGATACATTAATAGACAAAGGTCCCAGGACACAGTCTGAAAGTACATGAGGCAGTCAGATGTTAACATATAAACTGGTGGCCAAGACATATATTACAATAGTATCAATATAATACATAGCATGGATACAAACTCTTCACCTAAGTTATCAAAACAACAGTATAACCCACCATCCTAACACCATTTCAACACCAGTCCAATCAGATTCAGAGTCATGCTAGGGTGAGGAACAGGTTTCACCGTATGGCTTTAGTGCCTTTGGGCCAGCTGTTCTGTTACTGTGGACGCCCAACTACAAAATACAAAGTAAAAAAAACCAAAAACACCCCAGCATGTGCTCCCTTGATATCCAGAACATCTTAATCGCTAACCGCTTGGCTTTTCTGGTAAGGCAGAATTTTAAGTCATCCAGCAGCAGGGGATGGAATGGGACAGCCAGAGGGCTTCCCATTTGAGGCTGTGCATTCTGCAGTGAGGAGGCAGAGACTTAAGAGCACCTCTACATGACTTATTGCATGCTCATGATTGGTTACTCACAGATGTTTGTGGTTCCTTTACACAGTGTCATTAATCTCCAAGATGTCTCCCGCACTTCCCCCCTTTATCTTGCAAAAAGATCAGAGCTGCCATAATAGTTAATAGTGCTATATTGGCAGTGTGTAATGCCAGCGGTGCACTATAATTCAGCCTCTAAATGGCGCTGTTTCATTGAACAAATAAAGCATTGCCGAGAAGGGAGGTTTTCAATTCCAAATAGTGTTGCCATTTAAAGGAGCACATTGTAAAACCAGAAAGATTGTGGAAGAAGAAAGCATGGTAAGAATGTGAGATTTTTGCATAATGTAGAGAAGCTCCACGAGCAATACTCAGGCCCCAGAAATATAGTTCAGAACAAGCTCTTCTCTGTTCTCTTGATTCCTGCCGCCCCTACTGTGTGGCTCATGATCCTGCTTTTCCAGCTACTATGCAGTGACTCAAAGATCAGGAGACTTGAGTTAGCAGCAGAGCTGTCCAAAAGTGAATTGCAGGGAGAACAGTAAGACAGATGTTGCTTCAGCAGAGGTTAGACTTCAAATTATCAGCTTCATAAATTGTGCTGCTCTTCCAAGCCTTCCTGGCCTACCATGAAGGCCCTGAGCTAGAGCATATGAGGAGTCAAACTTGTGCTGCAGATGGACACTGTGCTTCCAGCTCTGAGCTTCTAGTCAAATACATGTCTTCCTGGGCTCGTGGAGGAAATCTTGGTTGTTCTGAAATGGAAGAAGACCAATTAGGGGGTACCGTTTTATATACACCTGAGGCCTCTTCAGGGGGTGGTATCTTCACAGCTGTTGGTATCAGGAGGATTCTTCTTCGTAGTCTCTGTGCTTCACATACATGGGTTCTGCACCTGTGTGGAGCTTGATTTTGGGAAACTTCCATAGCTGAGCGCTTTGGCAGGAGCCCTCCCCCACCATCCTACTGTGCATGCTTCCGGCCGGGAAGGTGATCCTTCTGACTACGCTCATTAGAGTTCTAATCCAGGATTGAACCCTGCCTTTCTGCTCCCTCTGCCCCAGACTGTTTGCGAAACCTATATCCCCCTGACTTGTCTGTGGATTCCATCTCCCCAGGGTTACATGCTTGTGGCACCTCCAAAAGACTTCTGATGTATATCATAAGGTAAGGCTAAATCTGATTTACAGTTGTAAGAGCCAGCTTCTCCCGCACGGATCTTCCTAAGTGCTGGCATCTTCTCCAGTAGCCTTTATCACTTTCACACAACTTTCTCATTCTGAAATTCCCTCCCCAACCCCCTACTCTGCCAGTGGGCTAATAATAGGGGGGGGGGGGAATGTCCATTGACACCAATAGAGGCTTTTTGCCTCCACACTTTTAAACCCCTTTTACCCATGAATCGTGGTCTCAATCCAGATTGAGCCCCAGTGAGCTTACTTGTGTGTAAAAATCAGAGGGGACAATATCCTATAGTGCTGCTGTTGTCCTGCTATTTCTTTTGCACCATTGCAAGCAACCGCTGGCACAACTGGGATTTTGCAATTCAAAAAGTAACCCCAGAAACAAGCAGAAATACTCGTTTCCAGATTGGGACAGGTCAGGGGAATTCCCTTCTGTAAGCTCTGCTGACCTGCCCTGTTCCAGAAACAAGTGTTTCCACTCATTTCCGGTTGCTTGCAGCACCGCAAAATCCTCATTGCACAAGCTGTCACTCCTCTGGTACACACGCATAATAGGATACTGCCCAGGCTGAGTTGCATGCTAGCTATTTGCTAGCTTGTCATATACTTTGATCAACAGAACATAGGAAGCTGCCTTACACTAAGTCAGACCATTGGTCCATCTAGCCCAGTATTGTCATCATTGGCTGGCAGCAGCAGCTCTCTAGGGTTTCGGGTGGAATTATTTTCCTTATCCTACCTGGAGAAGCCAGGGATCAAACCTGGGACCGTCTGCATGCAAAGCAAGTGCTCTATCACACTGCCCTCTCCCCAACTCCACAGTTTTAAGGAAGTTACCATCATTTGATACATACATCTGTTTTGATGTCTCATGCAGCCCTGATTTTGAGAAGCAATGCCTTGGATCATCTAAATTAAGACTTAATCTCAGAGGCAACATTGTCCGGCTGCTTCATCATTTGCTCAACAGCATTGCTCTCCTCTTTGGTTACTTGTGTGGTTACATCCATTTGAGGTGTGGATCTGGATGTAGCAGCTGTTAGCTGATTTACACTCTGACTAACAGGAAGAACAATTGCCTCCCAATTACTGTCACTTGTAAGGTCACATGCATTTCTCCCAGCGTATCTGCTTTTCTCAATTTTTGGTTTAAACAGAGCAGACTCTCTTCTTTGATATGCTATGCAAGAAAGGTGTTTTCCTACATCAGATAGGGCTGCCGTAGAATAAAATAGAATAGTACAGCAAATCCTGTGTTGCCACAGGGGCTAGTAGTCTGAGAATGATTGGATAAAACTATGTTTTCTCATTCCCCTCATTAATTTGAAAAAGATAATTTGGCATTTCTTGAAGTTTGAAGTTGAAAACACATGATGTAAGATTTTTCTCTCTCTTCTCCCTCTGATGTCTGTTCAGCTCTTTCTCCTCAGCTTCTCTTCTTCCTACTCTATCATCAACTGACTTTTCTTCAGCCTGGCCTTTCATTGGCCCAGCATTCTAAGAGATCACAGGAATAAGCATTATTACATGTGCATATACACTCACTGGGTCACATGTTCCATGTGGGGCATATGCATTAACCTCCCCTTTGCCTCATCCCTCACCCTTCCCAAGCTGTCCAAAGCTCAAGATTTGAATGGTTTTGACGTTTCAAAATTTTCTGCACATCTACACTGGTAAAGCTTCAGTTTAAAACAAAAATGAGCAAAATTGGTCTGGTAGATCTCAAGTAATAAGCCTTACACTACCGTATTCTTATGTATGATTCTAAAGAAGGAGGAAATGGCGTGAAAGAAAATTGGCTACATCTGAAAAATGGGTCCAATATCAGGTGTCTAAAGGCAGCTTCAGTACACACCAGTCTGTAGTCCTCATAATGAAATGCAAGAGAAGTTGAGTCATGGTACATAATTCACCCTGAACAGTCAATTGCTGCTTGAAGTTACACAGTGCACACCAGACTAGATCATTTTACAACCAAAATAGGGACATAGGAAGTGATTTTACTGAATCAGACTGTTAGTCCATGTAGCCCAACACTGGCAGTGGCTCTCCAGGGTTTCAGACGACTTTTTCCCAGCCTGAAATTCAGATGCCAGGGATTAAACTTGGGACTTTCTGCCCCCCACTACCTACAACAGTACTGGACATCACTGAAGGCTCTTGTTGGGTGTCAGGTGCTTCGTGGACAATTCACAGGGCTGGCCCTGTGAATTGTAGACTGAAGACTTGGCAATTTGTCATGAGAAAATGTATCTCTGCTTTCTGGTATGTGCTTATCTCAAATAGTAGGCTGAAGGCCTTGAACGTTCTCTGGGAATTAAACTATGCTTTGCAAAGGTGGGGGCTATCTTCCTCACACTGTGGCGTCATCAGAAGAGGTTGAACCGTGCCGCCCTGTTGGTACGTGAGTTTAGATTACAGGCCTGAAGCCCTGTCTATCAAAGTAGCTTAGAATTTGCCCAGCCTCCACACTATATTGCCTTGGTCCTGAGAGTAATTCCGTTGCTAGGAATTATCTCGTCTATCCTCTTGCTGCTCTGCTGCTGCTGTGAGTTACTATTCTGATGTGGAATTGTGTGATGCACTCTGTACATGTTCTATTGCTGTGTGGACTTGTTGCTTCTAAAAGAACTATGCCATGAAAAGTGCACTGTAGCTTTTCATAGATTTGGACTTGAGATTACTGTTCTAGATTCGTGTTCTATAGCTTGCTGTCTCTCTCCATGGAGCCAAAGTTACGGGCAGAGAGAGGCAGAAGCTCATTGTTGCTGTTCTACAATTCTGTGTGTGTGGGACCTGTGAGAGGACCTTCCTCAGAGCTAAAGCTACGTGAATTGGGAAGGCTCCCTAGGTCGAAGAGGTTCATTTCCTGACGTCTTGGTTCGGTGATCTGCTCAGCGTTCCCCGACAGGCTGAGTCTGATTTAGTTCAAGATAGTCTTACCTACTGTCTGGAGGCTTTCCGAGAGTGTGTCTCTACGTTCCAGAGGATTCCAGTGCAGTGTGGCCGCTCCTGACCTCTAAAGACTAGAGCTAATCTCTAAATGTCTACCCCTGAGTGAGTGCTGTTCACATTAAGCTGTTCTACCTGAAAGCTGTCTAGTCTGACTTCAGCTTCAAGTGTGTGTTTGCAGAAATGAAACCGTTATGCTTTGAATTCCGTGTGATTACAATAAAAGAAATCTCACTGTTATTGTTGTGTATCAGTGTACCTGAAGTCGTGAGCAAGAACTTTAGAGAGTTAGCCAGAGTCACGACAGCTCTGCTCCATATGCCGCATAGCATTTGTTCATCGATTTAAAGTCCAAGAAGGGTTTTTTTGTTTTTGTTTTAATGTGCCAGTGTAATGCAGTGGATAGTGTCAGGTTAGGAGTGGAAAGACTCGGGTTGAAATCCCCGTTCACCCATGAAGCTCATTGGGAACATTGAGCCAGGCAAAACCTCACAGCCTAATCAGCCTCAGAGGGTTGTTGGGAGGATTAAAAAAAATCCATTCTGCTGGCAGGAAGACAGCATTGGATTCAAGCCAATGGTTCTTCCTCTATTTAGTATGAGATGGATACTGAAATCTAAGCATTGTTACTAGTCTGCACATACTGTGTTAGTCATTTGAGACACATTGAAAGCCTAAAAGACAGACAAATGAGCCATCTTTTCTATTTTGCAAATGCCTTCCAGGCTTGGTTGCCTGGAGAAGATTATTACTCACCACAGTGGCAAGATGACTGGGTGGTCTACAAAGATGCAGGCTCAAAATCATAACACTTTTAAAGCAATGTGTTATGGTTACATCTCCTTTAGTGTTCTAAACCGTATTAGCTTGGTAAAGCAATTTAATTCTCAGTTTTATGTGGAACCCTCATCTTTATTTCAACATCCCTAAATTTCACTCATTTTTTCTAGCTTTTATTCCCATAGCTTCTATCAATGGTACCTTCCCACACTGGGGGGAAGTAACGAGTGGGGTACCGCAGGGCTCAGTCCTGGGCCCAGCCCTCTTCAACATTTTTATTAATGATTTGTTTGAGGAGGTGCAGGGAATGCTTATCAAATTTGCAGACAACACAAAATTGGGTGGGATCGCTAATACCCTGGAAGACAGAAACAAACTTCAAAGTGATCTTGATAGACTGGAGAGCTGGGCTGAAAACAACAGAATGAAATTTAATAGGGATAAATGCCAAGTTCTGCACCTAGGAAAAAGAAACCAAATGCACAGTTACAAGATGGGGGATACTTGGCTCAACAATACTACAAGCAAGAAGGATCTTGGAATTGTTGTAGATCACAAGCTGAATATGAGCCAACAGTGTGATGTGGCTGCAAAAAAGCAAATGCTATTTTGGGCTGCATTAATAGATATATGTCTGCCAAATCACGTGAGGTACTGGTTCCCCTCTATTCATTACTGGCTAAGCCTCACCTTGAGTATTGCATCCAGTTCTGGGCACCACACTTCAAGAAGGATGCAGACAAGCTGGAGCGTGTTCAGAGGAGGGCAATGCAGATGATCAGGGGTCTGGAAACAAAGCTCTATGAGGAGAGACTGAAAGAACTGGGCATGTTTAACCTGGAGAAAAGAAGACTCATAGCACTCTTCAAATACTTGAAAGGTTGTCACAGAAGAGGGCCAGGATCTTCTCGATCAACCCAGAATGCTGGATACAGAATAATGGGCTCAAGTTACAGGAAGCCAGCCAGATTCCGGCTGGACATCAGAAAAAAACTTCCTGACAGTGAGAGCAATATGACAATGGAACCAATTACCTAGGGAGGTAGTGGGCTCTCCCACACTAGAGGCCTTCAAGAGGCAGCTGGACAACCATCTGTCAGGTATACTTTAAGGGGGATTCCTGCATTGAGCAGGGATTGGACTTGATGGTCTCATAGGCCCCTTCCAATTCTACTATTCTATGATTCTATGATTTTACTTTTTGTAAAATAATAATAATAAATTAAACAACTTTTCAGGTGTCTTTAAAGGGTTATTAGCCTGAATGAAATAGTAGCTATGGTTAAGAATAATGAAACAAGTGTATTGTTTTTAAAGTTTGACAGAACTATCCAATGTTTTTCAAACCATGAAAATGTGGCTATGTCTGCAGTCAGTTAAAGAAATTTATTTCTTCAGCCTCTTTCCTTCCTTTGATCTTTACCCAACCAAAGAAAACAAAAACAAAACAAAAAACAAAACAAAACAAAAAGACCTGAGGCCTAAATGTATTTCTTGAAACTAAAAATAGTAAACCAAAGTATTTCCCAACATTAATTAGGGTGACCATATGTCCAGTTTTGCCAGGACATGTCATCCTTTTTGTGCCATCTGGGGTGTCCGGGCGGAATTTCTATTATTTCTTTAAATGTTTGGGAACAGCACGGAGCAGGGTGCACATTTCTTAGGCCTCTGGAAACTACGCAGATCGACTATGCCATTAGCGTAGCCACACTAACAGCATAGGCGATCTGCGCAGTTTCCAGAGGCCTTAGAAATGTGTGCCCGCGCCCACCCCCCCTAGCCAGTTGATGCCTAAACGGTGTCTTAACGCTTGCACTAAGAGACCCTTCAGGCATCAATTGGTTCGGGGGGGCAAACTGGGCGCACGTTTGCCGGGCCTCCGGAACTGTGCAGATCGCCGCTGCCATTAGCATGGCTGTCTGAGGAATATCTGCACATGTGGACGGGCTCCCACATCTCCCGCAGTCTTGGGAAGTTTCCTGGACCGTGGAAAAATCTCTTATCCCTGGGAAAACCGTGTCCATCCCCCTTGCCCCCAGGGGTCTCTGTGTGATATCTGAATGCACAGGGACCACCCAGGGGCAGTCCTGGTAAAAAAAAAAAAGGCCAGGGTAGAAACAGCCACAGTGTGGTGACAATTGGCAGCTGAATTAGCTGGCTTCCTGGTACAGTAAGGGAGGGTGCTATTGCATTTACGTCCTGCTTGTGGACTTCCCATTGGGGCATCTGATTGGCCAATGTGGGAACAGAATGCTGGACAAGATCGGCCTTTGGTTTGATCCAGCATGGCTCTTCTTACATTCTTAAATACCAATTGTCACCGTGCAAGAAATCTGCCCTGTGAAACAGCTGATAAAAATAATCTTCTAGTGACCTTACCAGATCATACAGTCTAATGCTCCCTCACAATGTGCAACTTGATCATCTTTGGCAGCACGGTCATTTGGAGGACACAATGTGTAACTCTGTGTAACTCTGGAAATAGCTGTAGCTTCTGGGTTTCAATTCCTGTACTCATCACAGCTTGAAAATATGCCTCTGTGAGTGTGATCTCAAACTCTGTGATGCAGAATATTGGATGTGAACTAAATCAGCCTTCCCAACCTGGTGTCCTTCAGGTGTGTTGGATTACAACTCCCATAATCCCCAACCAGCATAGTTATAGTCCAATATTGTAGTAGCTGTAGTTCAACACATCTGGAGGACATCAGGTTGGGGAAGGCTGGGCTAGAGAGACTTGATGGAGGACCTATTTCTTGCCCTATTCCATCTTTTCCCCTTAAATGTTTTTTTCCTGGTCAGAAAAAAGACGGAAGGAGAAGTGAGAAAGCACAGAAGGGTTACCACTTGAAAACAACATCATCTGGGCAGGCACACAAACCAAAATTCCATGAATGAAGCAGGGTGAATGCACAATGAATGTCCCACCTAGAAGCACTTCTGTCTTCAAATTCATGCTCAGTCACGAAGGATCAATGTGGGCCAGTCTCTCTCTCTCTCTCTCTCTCTCTCTCTCTCTCTCTCTCTCTGGGTGCCTCTACAAGAGCGATTTAAAGCTCTTTCAAGGCGCATTACAAATTTTACCTCTACAAGAGCAGAGCGCAAATTGGGGGTTGAGGCGCTTTTTATCTCCGATTATTCGCATTTTCAAATGCGTGTTAAATAGCGAGTTTTAATTTGCCGCAGGAGTTAAAGTGCCTTATGGCCATGTAAACATGTGATTCTCCACATGTAAACAACTTTAAAGCGCGTTTCATATAGCCCGTAATGCGCTTCACCGCCTCTTGTGAATAGGTATTAGGAGTAAATGCTCTTTTCCATATATGCACATAATCAGGCAACCGGGCATCAAACCGAAATCTTGTAGAGGGGACCTCTCTCTCTCTCTCTGAGCCTATCCACATTGCCCTTAAAACGACTTATATTCTGTTTAAAAATGTGTTTTTTTAAGTTGTTTCATTACGTGGAAGGACACACTGAGCAGGACTTACATTTCATAGTGACTGCTTCCTCCATCCTCAAAGTGTTCAATGGTGTATTACAGGGTTAATTCCTTGCCTTTTTTGTTTTGTTTTGCAGGCTGCTTGAGTTATGGAGACAGAAGTGGGTGGGTCAAGCAGCCTGCTAAACAAAAATGAAACAAGACTCAAGGAATTAACCCTGTAATACACCATTGAACGCTTCGAGGACGGAGGAAACAGTCACTATGAAAGTACTGCTCAGTGTGTCCTACCACATAATGAAACAACTTTAAAAACCACGTTTTTAAACAGAATATAAGTCGTTTTAAGGACAATGTGGATAGGCTGTCTGTCTAACCTATGTCACAGCTATGAGGATATAATGGGAGGGGGTGGCAGTAAAGAGAAATCATGTTCATTGCTTTCTACTCCTTCAAGAGACAGCAGTATAATAATATAATCACTTGTTGGATCAATTCCACATACAACTGTAGGAGCACGCATGGCCAAAGGTGGCCTTTATTTCATGTCAAAAGTGAACATGGGATGAAATAACTTTAAATAGAAGCCTTCAATCGTAATTGAGCTATAATGATGGCCAGCCTGGGATTGGATGGAATAAGTAAATTAACTGAATGGTACATGTTTCAGTAAAATGATATTGTGATAGTAACAAAAACATGTAGCACACTGTAAAAGGAACGAATTCCAGATTTCCATTACCCATTACTTTGGATATTTCTATTTAAAAGTTCCATTTTTATAAGGCATTCAGAAAATAGAAGAATAACGGTAATGACTCATACTTTTGCTAAGTTATTATGTAATATAGAAGGGAGTAATGCTTTATTTCGATTGGACAAGATTCTTTTCCACTTGGATCGCATGCAGCACCCATTCTACATTTCATAGGATGCATCAATCATGCAAACACTGCTTAATACATTGCTTGCAGAGGAACTAGTTCTGCTTCAGAATTAGACCTGCAGCTGCCAAAATGTTTTTAACTCTCTGATTTCTATCCTCACACCATTTTTCTTTATGATAGATTTTCTTTACTAGCTAAAAAAAAAGGTTCTAAAATTTATTTTAGAGGGCAAACAGCCCTCTCAAGGTGATACATGAATAAAATAAAACAAGACATAAATAATTAAAACAGCAGCATAAACACATTTATTTTGTAGTAACAGTTAAAACTACAGTGATATATACCCTGGAATCATGAATTAACCAAGAAGCAGATTGGGACACCCACATTTTTAAGGCCTATTTAAAAACTCTTGCATAATACTAGAACCTGGAGTCATCCTATGAAACTGTTTGGTGGGAGATTCAGAATAGATAAAAGGAAACACTTTTCACACAGCTCAGAGTTAAACTATGGCATTTGCTATCACAAGACATAGTGATGGTCGCTAATTTGGAGGGCTTTAAAAGAGGATCCAGACAAATTCCTGGAGGATGATGTTAGCAATAGCTACCAGTTCTAATGGCTATGTGCTACCTCCAGTATCTGAGGCAGTAAGCCTATGTACACCAGTTGCTGGGGAACATAAGCAAGAGGGTGCTGTTGCATTCATGTCCTGCTTGTGGGTTCCTGGACAAAAGATGGTTGGTCATTGTGTGAACAGAGTGCTGGAATAGATGGACCTTTAGTCTGATACAGTATGACTGTTCTTATGTTCTAATGGTCTTAATTCAGATAACTTCTTTGAGCTCTTGTTTTGACGATTAGGAAATTTCTGGAGAGGGCTCTCCATGGTCCTAATGCTACCTCCAGTATCAGAGGCAGTATGCCTATGTACACCAGTTGCTGGGGAACATGGGCAGGAGGGTGCTATTGCACTCATATCCTGCTTGTGGGTTTCCCATGGGCAGCTGGTTGGCCACTGTGTGAACAGAATGATGGACTAGATGGACCCTTAGTCTGATCCAGCATGGGTTTTATGTTCCTATGTTCTGAACAGATTTAGGGAAAGCAACCACATTTCCTGTGGAAAGAAATTCCATAGGGATGGGGCCAATGAAAAAGCCTTCTCTTTTGTGCCCACCAACCTGATAGACCTTATTGGTGGGCCCTTGAAATGTGGGCAGGTTCACGTAGGTATAGTGGTCAGTACAAATAACTTGGCATCAAGTCATTTAGGACAATAAGGATAACAACCTCAGCACTTTAAACCCAGCCTGGAAATGCACTAGCAACCAGTGCAGCTGGTACTGAATATGAGAGTGGATTTCAAGAACATTTAAAATTAAATTCTAGCAATACTGTTTTTGGGCAGGAATGGGCTGATGTCCCACCTTGCATTTTCATCACCATTGGGTTTTTTCTCCTACAATTAGCAGCAATTTATTTATTTATTTATTGCCTTTATTTCCCACCTTTTTCCTTCAAGGAACCTGGGGTGGCATACACAATCCTCCTCCTCTTTATTTTATCCTCACAACAACCCTATGAGGTGGGTTGGGCTGAGAGTCTGTGACTGGCCCAAAGTCACCCACTGAGCTTCCATGGCTGAGTGGGGACTAGAACTCACATCTCCTGACTCCCATTCGAACACTTTAGCCACTACACCACACTGGCAGATTAATATATAGACAGAAAGTATCTAGTTCACATACCACCAGCACAACAATAAATCTACCAGATGACCTTAGGCAATTATCTTTCTGCATTAGCTACAGCCCTTTCCCTTCCCCTGCTCTAATCCGTAATATAAGGATAATGGTACTGTCATGCCTTACATGATTGTCATAAGGACTACTGATAATACAACTGAGGTATAAGAACATTTGATGTGCTGTATTAACACTAATTTCTGTTAGTCGCATAACACTGCAAATTTTGTATTATGCTGGTCATTTTGAAAACAATCACCAAATGCTAAATGGCCCTTGACTGATGGACATCAACTATTTTCAGACTTGTCAATCTAGCCTACCAAGATAACAGTTAGGTATTGCTGATGTGGCTGACACCAGCTTACTTTCAGCTGCTGGCATCAGAGGAAAACTTGCAGCATATATGTAGAACCTTGCAGTTGCCTTTTTCCATAAATGGATCAGGACCTGAAAGCGGATTCATCTTTTTTCAGACCCAGAAATCTTTTTCAATACATGGAACCTGCCCTCAAAAATATAAATGTAATTGTGTGTTCTTTCCCCTTGTACAGCCAGAAACCTTTACGCATGAACTGTATCCTTCTGTTTATAAAGGACACAGCAAGACATCATCTGTTTTTAATAATAAAAAACTAGGTTCACACTAACCCAAGTGGTTTGTAATTTGAAAACTCCTGGTTTCCACAACATCGGTTCAATAAGAACAGAGTAAAATTATGCGCAAATATAGAATTGCTGAACATGTTTGATTTAACAACTTAGACAAGCAACGAAAACCCATGAGTGGAAAGATAAAAAATAGACATGGAACGTTTTAAAGCAATTAAATGCTACTATATGTGATTTATGGAACAGAATTAGACATACTTTTGAATGGATTACAGCACTGATTTGGCACTTGGAGATTCTTATTGAATAAAGCTACCAAGCCAAATATTTAATTCCCCATATGTCACAAAACTCAATTTGAGTTCATTCTCCACTTTAGTTGCCAAAATGGCTTTAAAAATCTTATTCACAAAACAGTATTTTAACTCCTTTATTACATCTGCTCATAATTGTTTCCATCAAACTACCCAATACTCAATCCAAGAAAAATGTTGTCATATTTGATAAAGATGTTGGTGTGGTACCCTTTTAAGATTGCAGCTGTCCCATATGTCATTTCTGGAATTATACTGGCGAACAGGCTTTACACACAGTGTTGTGGATATTTGGAAGTAGACTTCAACATTATATACAACTCCATTAATTCTGCTTTAAAGTAAAGCTGGAGTACAGTGTGCACTTGAGGAAAAGTGAATTATGAATTCACAAAAGTTGAATATTGACCGGTTTACTCATAAACTTTGTCTTGCAGTGTGATGTTTGAACATGTGGGAGCACACAGGTAAGCAAGAGGCGGCAGCCTCCACATTACTACTCCCCACCACCACTGCTGCCATTTTTTCAGCAGCATGGCAGTGAGGATTAGGCAAGCAATGGTTGCAAGGCACAGGTGCTCGTGCTTCAGATCTCTCACCACCACCACCACCCCTCTCTGGGAGGCTCTCCCTGCTCACTTTAGGCAGCGCAATGGTGAGGAGCGGGCCGAGTGGAAGTACCCAGAACAAGCAAGCCATGCTGCTTATCTGCTCTTCCTCTTTCTATTGGCAATGTAGCAGAGGGGATGGGATTTGCCGGGCCCAATCCACTCTGTTGCCTGGCTCAGGAGGAAAATGCAAGAGGGTCAACACCAGAGCAAATAAGTGAAAGATGAGGTTGCTCCAGCACTGCCTCTGCTTGGCCCAATCTCCATAGCTCCACAACCCACAGGGAGAGAGCACAGGTGAGAGAGTGAGGGGATGAGGTGCCTGTTCCTTGCAGAAGCAACCAACCTTACCTTCTTCCACACTGACAATCTCCCTCTCCAGGCCCAACAGCATCTCCTTTTCCCAGCCCTGCAACCCAGAGAGAATTAATGGTTTGCTTCATCCAGTATCAGAGGCAGAGTGCCGATGTACACCAGTTGCTGGGGAACATAGGCAGGAGGGTACTGTTGCACTCACGTCCTGCCGGTGGGTTTTCCTTGGACAGCTGGTTGGCCAATGTGTGAACAGCATGGCTCTTCTTATGTTCTTATCTTGCACTTTCCCTCCAGGCAGCACTGCCATCCCAATCCTTCCTGCTGCAACTCTCACAGTGAGAGTGCAGGCAATTATCCCCGGTGACCATCATTCACCTTGCCAAGCTGCAGCAGCTACTCACTACCACCTGGGCTAGATCTGCACTAGTGTTTTCAATTGGTGTTCAATTGGTGTTGCCAGGGCCGTGCAGAGGGGCCCCCAGTGGGGACAGTTGGCCCAGGGCCCACCATTTTGAGGGGGTACTCCGACGAGGAGGTCCCCCCGCAGCTTACACCACTGCTTCCATAGCATAAGCGGCTCATCGAGAAGCGAGGAGCCCACCTTGCGGAAACAGTGTAGAAGCCGTCCATCATGAATACCACGGTCAGACTACAAGCTCTAGAGGGCAATGCCGCATGCAGGGTGGCAATATATGTGCCTAAATTGCGATGGTTGTCCCTACTGCGTCTCTTTCCTCAATCTTCTCCATGGCATATAATCTCTGGAGCGGAGGGTGTGGTAATGATGATGATAGTTATTAATGATAATAATGATGATGATACTGTGAGGGTGATGATGATGATGATAATGTTTGATAATGATGAAGGACTGTTCTATTGTTGTTTCTTCTATTTGTACAGCATCTAAAAATAAATGTTAATTTCTGATTCAACATTGAGGTGTTGTAGAACAGGTTTAATATGAAGGTGTTATGTAGAACGGACATGTTGGTGCGCATTTTTAAAAAAACATTAAAAAATAGTTAATGAGCAGTTTGAAATGGGGGGGGGGGCACACACTTCCCATCTGGCCTGGGCATATTACCAGCTCTGCACAGCCCTGTGAAATGCACCGCTGTCAGGGCACATTACACATTCTGTATACCATTTTTCTAGTGTCATTTCCCTGCTTTGAATTCCATATTATACAAAACACAGCAACAGATGTCATTGTGTACACTACAAGATATAAATATGCAAGAGGGATAGAGTGTCACCATGAATGGGATCTTATGGATATGAAACAAGATCTGGCCCTGCCCTTGAAGGGGATGTTCTTGTTGCTGCAAGGCACACGGAGCAGGTCCACTCAGCCAACTGGGTCTAAGTTTGCCAGGGGCTGCTACCCCTCAAGAACAGGTGAGCAACCAGTGAGTTCTCCTGAAGCTCTGCAACCTCTGCATCTCCCCACCCCACCACCCCCTTGCTGCTAACCCTGGGCTGAAGCGTCCTGCTCTGTCGGACATTGCAATCTAGGCTGCCTCTACATGAGAGGTTTAAAGCTCTTTCAAGTCTCATTAAAATTTTTACCTCTACATGAGCGGGGCGCAAATCGGGCGTAGAGGCGCGTTTTCTCTCCGATTATGCGCATTATCAAATGCGCGTTAAATAGCAAGTTTTAATTTGCGGCGGGAGTTAAAGCGCCTTACCGCCGTGTAAACATGCGATTCTCCACATGTCAACAGTTTAAAGCGCGTTTTGGTTGTCCGATTATGCGCTTCTCCGCCTCTCGTACAGAGGTATTGGGCGTCAATGCGCTTCTGCGAATATGCGCATAATCGGCTAACCAGGCGCAAAGCCGAATTCTTGTAGATGAGAGAATGTGGAAAGTTAGCTGCCTTGACGTTGATGGTTGTTTACTCCCAAACAACTGGTTTAGGACAGCAGTGTTGGAAAGCCTGTGAGAGGGGTGGGCACAAAGTAGATCAGGATCTACTGGTAGATCTCTAGGTGCTTTCCAGGAGATTAGCAAGGGGTTGCGACTCCCACATGCCTAGTAAGAGCAACAACCAAACAAGGCTAAGCTCAAAAAGAACACTTGGGTAAACGCCACAAATGGATTTTTGGGTGAAAGGGCTTCTGCGCTTGGTTCTGGTTCCTAATCACAGATTCCTGGGCTGAACTTGTGCACAGAGGCACGTTGTTACTTAATTCTTAGTGTATGTCTGTCCTCCTGAGCCACTATTTTGCAACTGGTTCCACCTGGTGGATCTCAGGGTTCTAGGGAAAACAACAACAACAACAACAACAACAACAACAACAACAACACATCCTGCGAGCCTGAAGTCCGCCCACCGCCCAGCCCTGACCTATGACATTCTGGGTCCCAGAGTGCAATGCGCTTTTCGTTTCACCGTCTCGCTCAGACCCCCTTCCCAAAAGGTGTGTATGCATGCGAGCAAATCTGCCACTGCCAGGCACGTTTAGAACCGCTCCCCTTTGTGGGCAAGCCAGAGTTGACCATTATTCCTTTTGCCAGAACTTGCTTGCTGTGCCCACCTGCGGCGTTTCCTCCTGCCCTTTCTTTGTGCAAGCAAGCGGCGGCGGTAGGAGGGGCCTTTGCCAGCTTTCCTGGTTCTAGCGCCTTGCAGGTAAGACGCTGCGCCCCAGCTCCGTGCCGTCTGTAAATGTTTGTGGTTTCCGCTCCAGCTGCGGTTCGGAATGCCTCTCTCGGGCGGCCGAGAAACTACGCCGTCACAACAGAGTTCGTTAGTGAGCCCTCCTTTTCCTCCTCCCTAGGGAAGCGGCTTCTCTTCCTCACAGCCTGAATCGCGGAGCCAGGGAGGGGCGGTGGACTCCCTCCCCCCCCTCCCCCCCTCCCCCCTCCCCCCCCCCCCCCATACACACACAGTTTGGATTCCTTTGTGAGCATCAAGATTTGGCTGGTAAAAGAAAGGCCGGAGGAGGGCAGTACATGCTGCTGAAGAAACAGGGACCTTTTAAGGGGCTTTCTGAATAGGACACCCTAAATGTGAGCCTGAGCTGACTGGCAATTTACATTTCCTGGAGGTTGTGCAACTCCACTCTATATATAGACATAGCTAGGAAGAGAGACATGGAATGTGGAGCAAGGAAGACAGCCTTACTCTGTTAGCAACTGGGATGCAACAACAAAATGTTGCAGTGTGGAGTGCACCTGTTCAGGGTGCCAGCTATGCCTTCTTCCAAGGTATCTCTTTTTATTAACAGGCTCAAGAATGAGCATTCCCTGTCCTCACTGAACTGGGTTTTAAGGGCATTTCCCCTCCTCCTTAGGTATCTTTTCTACCTTCCTTTTATGCATGGATTGTACTGTTTTAGCCAAATAAAGATCTACATTCAGAGAATAAGTTTGCTACTCATATGGAGGAGGAGGAGGAGGAGGAGGAGGAATCAGGACCACTTTGTATGCTACAGAGCAAGCTGTGGCTTTTTAAAGGCGATAGTGATGCCTATATATATTACCCCCAGTATCAGAGGCAATGTGCCTGTCAATATCAGTGGTTTGGAACTTGAGCAGCAGGGTCCTATATTGCACACATGTCCATCTTGTGGCCTTCCCATGGACAACTAATTGGCCACTGTGTGAACAGAATGCTGTACTAGATAGGATTTTGGTGTGATGCAGACTCTTCTTTTTTAAGGAGTGAAAGGAATGGGGCAACTGCCACTGTTTCACTCATAAAGCAGTGAAGGACATGAAAAGTGTTTCATCTGATCATGTCGAAACGTAATGTGTAACACCGACTTTAATAGGGATTGCAATTCTTACTTTTTTTAAAAAAGCATTAAGAGAGCTAATATGCTCCACCTCTGGAATATATATATATATATATATATGGCAGGATTAGGATACTTTTCACAAATGGCCTAAACATCTGTGTGGAACTCTGGGGTAGTGTTTTCTTTAATTAATTTCTTAATAATGCTTATATATCACTTAATATAATAAAATCTCTTAAATGATTCACATATAAATATGTTTTAAAATTAAAAACACTATTGAGAACAATTCCAACTACAGTGACAATAAAATCATTTTTAAAAACACTATTAAAATAATTCCAACTACAACAACAATACAAAACAATACAAGGAACAGTAAAATTGAGTAGCATATAATTAATTGCAATTAATTACAAACCAGAAAAGGTCTGGATAAAGAAGTATGTTTTCAGGAGGCATTTGAAACATATCACATTTTCTATCTCCTGAACTGCACGGGATGGTTTTCCAAAGGGCAGCATCTTCACCGAGAAGACCCACCTTCACAATATTATGTGGCAATATTCTGTTGGTTGTAGAAAAACCAGCAAGCCCTCCCATGAAGTTCTCTACATGAGTATACTGCCTCACAGTACACATAGGCCCTGTGTTAGACGTGCTTGAAGGCACCCCCCACCAAGATCTCTCTGCAACTGGAAAATATATTTTAGTGCTTACCAACTCTTCTGTGATATGGCTCCTGTGCCATTATATTATAGTTGTGTGCCAGGCATTCAACAAGTGAAGTTTGCCCTGTCACTGCATACCCATCTTAGCAATTACTTAAACTTGCATGTTATAATTAGCGGTTAGAGTGTCTTTTCACCTGCACTCTGCAATATGTCAATCTGTACGGACACATACATAGTAACCAATGTAGGTTTTTGCATTCAAATTACAGATGGGATGAATTGGAAAGCCTCATTCCTGGAACCTGTTTCAGTCATTGCCATAGGTCAACCCTGGATATAATCAACAATGATAAATAAATTAGCTTCTTTGAGCATGTGCAGAATGACTTTTCTTCATCCCTCATACGACCAAACACCGGTTTGGTCACCTAGGTTCAGAGTTCAAGGCTTCCATATCAGAAGGTTTAATTTCCAACCAGGTTTGAGCTTCTGTGCTCTCTTCGGTTAGACATTAAATTCCAGATTATGAAGTTCCCCACAGATGACTGCTGATGAAGCATCAGTACTGCTGGCTCACCATAAAATCTCAACACAAAATGTTGTGGCAGTGCAAAAGAATGGGTCTCTGCTGCTGTGCCAGGAGCCACAATCACCTGCAGAATAGTAGTATCTTACAAAGCTGTTACTTGGCACTGAATTGGGCAGAAATGTGGTATTATCTGGCAGGACTGGAAACAGGCACCTATGTCAAGATCTAAAAAATTCCCAACCACCATGGAGCCTTTTACATCTAGGAGGACATACTTTCCTCAGTTATTGTAATAAAATGCATGGAATGTGTTTACTGTGGGATATGTTTTAATGTCAAGGGATTTCTTGTCGGCTTTGGCTTCAGTGTTTTCTTGGGATAAGAGGTTGTATAAGGTGAGTTCTTTAAAAATTGAACTAATGATGCACAGTCCTTTTACTCCACAGGAGTTCTGTTAAGGCCAGAATAAGTAGGTTAGAGATTGCATTTAACTTGAAGTAGTGTAGTCATGTTTAATATATTTATTATTTACTCAAAGCAATTTTATCCCACTCCTCAGCCAAAAGGCTTTGCATTCAAGTTTAATTTGTTTCTTCCCTCATCCCATCAGGGCAAGATGTTTCCTCAGAAACCCTTCTAATGACAGTTGAGGGAAGGAAGAGCCACTATTTGCACTTAAAATGGAAATAGCAGGCACAGACACAAACACACAAAGATTGAGACCATGTACTGCAGGGTTGCTTTTATATTCATATCCTCCCCTGCTGCAGTCCCAACAAAAATTGCCCACCATGAAGCTGCTGTTATCTCTGGGAAGGAAGCACTCATTGCTGTATCTGAATAATGGCAGCAAATAAAAGTTTACTGTAGAACTCCACATCCATCCCTCATCTAGAAAGGTCAATCCCTGGTTCTTTGCATGCTTGCAACAGCTCATTTTCTTTGTAAAGTCTTTAAACCACAACATCAGAATTAGAAATAAAGAGAACGAATAGTGATTTCTTTGAAGCTGCCATTAGCTGAAGCCAGTTCTCATGTCTGGGGTGAATTAATTTTGTTCTGAGCATTTGCTTTGTGTAAAATAGAGCAGGAAGGTGGGTGGAGCATTAATTGCTTGCCCTATTTACAAGGATTTAAAGTTTTGAGCAATTACTCGAAACTAACCTTTGTAGAAATATCAAAGGATGTGCATATGTTGTTTCAAATATAACTGTGTACACATTATTAAATATAATAAAATATAGTAAAAAGGGAGTGTAAAATACCTTCATTGTAGATTATATATGACCAACAAGTCCTTCAGCTGGAATACATCAATGTTTTTCCATTGATGTTAGTGGAAACCTCATTCCATCCAACCTCAGTGAAAGACATAATAGAAATGTGGTCCAGATAGCTGGATTTTATTCATTTTCACAGCTGCAAAAATGTCAGTCAATATTTGTTTAGAATAATTATTTGTACATAGATGTGTCTGCCTCGATATTTCTTTAAAAATAGAAAGCTGAAATTCACTATATCCATAGGCCAAGACATTCTGACAACTAGAAAGTTCTGGAAATGTAGCTTCTATGCAGTCTACCTCATAAGAGCAGCCAGCACTCTTGCAGAGAGCAAGCCAACCAACACATGCAGCAAAATGGAGAGGGCATGAAAGTCCCCCATCGCATATTTTAGCCATCCTCAGATTATCACAGTCAGGAAATAGTGGCATGTGACACAGAAGAACTTCCAGCCCTTCCTCAAAATGGTCCTCAGTAAAATTAGTTTGTAATTAGGGCCATATATAGTCCATGGTATGTTTGTGTGTATGTATGTGTGACCAGTGTGAAGGATATTTTGTAGTGAGCCTGTGGAGTAAATGCATGCATGGGTTTGGACTACAAGGTCACAGCTCAGGGACCAGTAAAATCATGGACACATCCAAATGGCTGATTAAACTATCTCTTTCATATTTTTGTGGTCATTTAATAAACAGTTTATGTCTAAGTTATGTTACCAGGCACTTAATTCCTGTCAACAGCATTTTCTAGCATATCAAAAGCCTCCCCTCTACATACCTAATTAACTTTCAGTTTTATTCAGAGAAGATCTCCTTTTTAGTAGACTTGTAAAACTAAGTAATGCTTCTTACTGTAGATGGGGAGTGGGGAGATTAACCAATCCCAGCAAGCTCCCATTAAGATGACCCCCAAATATCTTGATATATGAAAATGAAATTATAGAATTGTGATTTTAACTAGCAGAACATTTCAGATATTGAATTCTGGGTTTGCTTTGGGAAAACATATCTTTCAGATCCAAGCTAATTTACCTGAACTTACAAGTGACCAGGGAAAGGGAGAATGACATGGAAAGAATCCCTACCCCAATAACATTCCTGAGTCACATGTATATCAGTAGCCACAAATTGTAAAAGTAGATGGTTGTCAGTTGCAGCAAAAGAAACTTGTTGCTTATTTTGTGTGATACTTCCTGCTTATTCCTCTCTACTTCTGCAATATGTACCTTTACTGGGTACACCCTTGAGTATACACTGATTTACCCTGTGGGATGCAGCCCTCAAAATGTAATATATCTTTCTGTTTTGTATGCCCAATGGAACTTCTGTACAAGTTATTCCTGAGCTATAAGTTGCAAAATATGGGACTCTGCCTCCAGATGTTCTGGACTACAACTCCTAGCATTTTGGGCCATTGGCCATGCTGGCTGAGGCTGATGGGAGTTGAAGTGCAAAACTCCTAGAGGGCACCAGTGAACCCAATGAACTCTTCTTACGCACCTGAAAGGGATTGCCTATGAGGTTTTTTTTTCGGGTTTTACCAAAGCTGCTCCCCTGTACTACACGGTGTGAAACTTAAAAACAACAACCCCCAAACAAAACACCCTTCCAAGTGAAATTTAAAATCCTTTATACCAGTATGAGTGGAAAAGCATATATATTAGCACAGACATATCTCATACTGTCCTGATTATGATACCATGTGGGTAAACAACATGCCAATTACATGCAGTCGGCTGTTCTCTTTTTTGCGGCTTGCAGATATAAGCATGAAAAATTAACGCTATTAGATTTGACAGGCTGTTAAGCCATGAGGTCAGTAAAAATTGTGCATTTATTTTTTTTCCATTCTCATCATTCTTCATGCCAATTTTTTAAAAACCCCATTGGAAGCTTCTGGTCTCCCCAACTAACTGAAGTAAATGGATACTGCAAAGTTCAACCTTATGATTTTACCCCCAGGAAAAATGGTTCTTCCTCTGAACCTTAATCAGACTAGTATTATAAATGTGTGCTGCTCCATCTGTTATTAATTGAGTGACCACCAGCAGGCTAGAGCTGCCAGCCATCTGGAAAACCACTGGCCTGGCTGATTTTGAAGCTTCTGCTGCCACCGTTCCTCCTCCACCCCAGTTGATGGGTAAGAGAGGTGAAATCAGGTTTCCCTATATGGTTTTCATTTATTTTAAAGAATATATGTTATTATTATTTTGGTCAAACCGAAAAGTGGGCAGCAGTGTATGTGGCTCCAGATCCACATGAGTATGAGAGTATTCAGTGTGTGTGCATGAGCTTATAGAAGGGGGAGTGTGTGTTTTCTAGGTGTTTAGGTTTTTTTTGTTTTGTTTTTTACTATAATGCATATTATTACCACATAAATCATAATTTGGCCAGTCCTTGCACAAATCTGCATTTTCCACCATTTCATAATGTCTGGTCAAAATACTCTGTCCATAGTGTCCCTTGCCACAAATGATTGGATGATTCTTCATAAGATAAGATTGCTTTCACTCAAAATACATCTCTGTATTTGTAAGCTCAGAGAATTCCATTCGTTGTGGGTTTGCATGGGCAGGAGTGTAAAGCATGCCTAGTGGTGTGTAGTGGGGGTAAGAACACCCATAGGCAATGTGCCATTGATTAAGAATTGTCTGGAGAGTAGGGTGACCATATTTTGGAAACCAAAAAGGAGGACAACATGGCCGCCCCAAGGGGGCATGCCCACCAACATGGCCGGCTCCCAAAGGGACTTGTCCACCCAAAGATGGCCTTGGTCACATTTCTGATTTCACAGCACACAATTAAGGCAAACCTGTTCTACATAACATCTTAATGTTAAAATCACTGAGACATTCAATGTATTTGAAATTACCTTCACTCCTACTTTTGTAGCTTTTGCTGTACTTTAAAGATTTTGCTATACTTTCTGTGATACAGTCTCCCTTTCCCTCAAATATCTTTTCTGACTGCAAATCCTTCATTGGATGACCATAGTCTCACCTTTCCTAACATTTAACACTCTTTCCCCATCACCTTTCTCATATTCATACTCACAGCTTCAGCATACTGCTACCACTGAACAAATGAAGCAGTTGACAAGTACAGAAAAAGCTAGTACAACAAACTAGCAACCTAGCATTAAGAAAGAGTAGAAAATACTATTACCCTGCAAGCATTAGCCATGGAATAAAATGGACTAAAGGGTTGTTGTTGTTGTTGTTGTCACTTCTCACTAGCACCTCTTAGCTTGTTTCAACTTCTGATTTATCAATGAGAAACTAATCTAACAATGTGTCATTATATCTCTGGTTCATTAGCCATGTAAACAAGACCATGGTCAGTAGCAATACAAAGAAAGGCCAGAACAGATGCCCATTATCACAATGCTAGACAAATATCTCCTGAATTTACACTGTTTCAGTGTGCAGAGAAATCTCAATCAGGGACCCAAAGAAAACTGTCCAAAGAAACCTCAGAAACAAGTCCCATTGATTTCAATAAAGCTTACTCCCAGATAAATGAATATAGGATTGCAACCACTTCACATATGTTCAGCTTACTCTAGCAAGTGCAAGGCCCTCCTGTCAAGAACTATGCACTCATGAGAACCTGGCCTCATGGATCATGCAACCAGCAGGTGCTCTCCAGAAAGACGCTTTTAGAGCCTAGGAGATCCAGACACACTCAGACAAGCCAAGACAAGCCACACTATGCACTCACATGTTATCTTGCTGGGACAGAACAATTTTGGGAAAAGACAATACTTTGTTATCAACCAGACATTACAGTAATAAACAAGAAAAACACACCTACCTCATTGATTTAGCAATACCTAATGGCAAAAATGTTGCAGAAAAGGAATAGGAAAAGAGAGAAAAAAATGGCTATGGAAATTAAAGAACTGTGCAGCAGGAAAAGGTTACAATTATTCAGTTAATCACATCAGTCACCAGCAACACACACACACACATACACACACACACACACACACACACACACACTCTACAGAAAACCTTCAGAAACTGGGCCTACCAAAATAAATCCACACCAACATCCAGAAAGCAGTCATACTTAAAACATTTTTAAGAAGGATGAATAAGTATCAGCAATTGTTACAAAATATACATCATGCCAATTATCTCAAAGCAAATTGGAGAGGAAGGTCTATGGGTCAAAATGCATTATTAAAAAAATGAATTGCTATCTTCTAGCACCAGCTAGAGACCCACCTCTTCCTTTGCACTCTGGAAGCAGGTGGGCACAAACAACTCAAGCAAAGTAGGTGTCAGCCAGACCTCTCTGTGGACAGTATTCCACAACAGGGGGCTACTACTGAAAAGTCCCACTCCCAAGTAGCCCTGCACCACACCACAGCGTATGAGGGCACTTGGAACAGGACTTCCAATAACCACCAAAGGTAGGATGACCATATGAAAAGGAGGACAGGGCTCCTGTAACTTTAACAGTTGTGTAGAGAAGGGAATTTCAGCTGGTGTCATTTGTATGCATGCAGCACCTGGTGAAATTCCCTCTTCATCACAACAGTTAAAGCTGCAGGAGCCCTGCCCTCTTTTGTATCTGGTCAAGAGGACAGGGCTCCTGCAGCTTTAACTGTTGTAGTGAAGAGGGAATTTCACCAGGTGCTGCATGTATACAAAGGACACCTGCTGAAATTCCTTTTCTACGCAACTGTTAAAAGTTACAGGAGCCCTGTCCTCCTTTTCATATGGTCACCCTAATTTAAATGGAATTTGCTTCTTTCCATGCACTTAAGCATGCTTAAGGAACACTTGCTAACGTTCCTTAAGCATGCTTAAGTGCATGGAAGGAAGCAAATTCCATTTAAATTAGGGTGACCATATGAAAAGGAAGACAGGGCTCTTGTATCTTTAACAGTTGCGTAGAGAAGGGAATTTCAGCTGGTGTCATTTGTATGCATGCAGCACCTGGTGAAATTCCCTCTTCATCACTGTAGTTAAAGCTGCAGGAGCTATACTAGAGTGACCAGGTACAAAAGCGGGCAGGGCTCCTGCAGCTTTAACTACAGTGATGAAGAGGGAATTTCACCAGGTGCTGCATGCATACAAATGACACCAGCTGAAATTCCCTTCTCTACACAACTGTTAAAAGTTACAGGAGCCCTGTCTTCCTTGGTCACCCTAAGGAAGCCCCAGCAGGTAAGTGCCCCGTGCCCCCGCGCCGCCCCCCGCCCCGCGCCCCGCACGGCCCCCCCACCCGCCGTGCGCCCCCGCGCCGCCCCCCGCCGCGCGCACCCGCGCAGCCCCCCCACCCGCCGCGAGCACCCGCGCCGCCCCCCCCCGCCGTGAGCACCCACCCCGCCGCCCCCCACCCACCGCGAGCACCCGCGCCGCCCCCCCACCCCCACGTGCTCCTTACCTGCTGCTGCTGGGGCGTCCGTTTCCCTCCGTGCTTGGAATCTACTGAGAAACAGGCTTCTTGGCCTGTCTCTCAACAGCGCGCTGAGTGATGACGTCATCACCCGGCGCGCTACTGAGGGATAGGCCGCGAAGCCTGTTTCTCAGTAGATTCCGAGCACCGGTGGGAAGCCCCAGCAGGTAAGTGCCCCGCGCCCCTGCGCCGCCCCCCCCCCGCCGTGCGCCCCCGCGCCCGCCCCGTGCCCCCGCACGGCCCCCGCGCCCCCGCACGGCCCCCGCGCCCCCGCACGGCCCCCGCCCCCGCACGGCCCCCCCCACCCGCCCCGCGCCCCCGCGCCGCCCCCAGCCGCCCCCAGCCGCACGCCCCCGCGCGGCCCCCCCACTTGCCGCGAGCACCTGCACCGCCCCCCCCGCCGCGAGCACCCGCGCCGCCCCCCTGCCGCGAGCACCCGCACCGCCCCCCCGCCATGAGCACCCGCCCCGCCGCCCCCCACCCACCGCGAGCACCCGCGCCGCCCCCACACACCCCACGCGCTCCTTACCTGCTGCTGCTGGGGCGTCCGTTTCCCTCCGTGCTTGGAATCTACTGAGAAACAGGCTTCCTGGCCTGTCTCTCAGCAGCGCGCTGAGTGATGACGTCATCACCCGGCGCGCTACTGAGGGATAGGCCGCGAAGCCTGTTTCTCAGTAGATTCCGAGCACCGGAGGGAAACGGACGCCCCAGCCGGTAGGTGCCTCGCGCCACCAGCCTCCCGCCACCGCCACGTGACCCCCCGCTGCCCCGGTTTGCCCCCGCCGCCCCGCGGTTGGCCCAGCTCGCCCCAGGGCCATCTGGTCACCGTTTTGAGGGGCTAAATTTCCGGATTTGGCCCCCCAAAACGGTTTTTTCCGCCCGGATGCGGATTTGCACCCCATTTCCCGGGCATGTCCGGACAAATCCGGGCGTCTGGTCACCCTACCAGTGGAGAGCATCATTTTTAAGGTGCCAGTGGAATATCTACAGGTTTATCGGGCAATGGGTAAGTGTGTGTGTGTGTGTGTCAGGGGTGAACAAGATTCTTAAGGATCCAAATTCACCACGTGCAGCCGGTTATCCAGTATCAAGTGCTGTAAGGGAAAAGGTGGCAGGTAAAGGAATCAATGGGTGCAGTCCTTCCTAATACCTTTAAAAACGCTTTACTTTGCAATACCTGTTCGATGTCCGCCCTGCAAAATCATATGCACCCAATACTAAAATAAACTTTAAAATAAATAAATATAGGCCTTCTTATGTGCTAAACAGAAAGAACAACAGGGAGCAGAAGCAATGCTGTTTTGAACAGAATCCTGTTTTTCCTTCTAGCCTTCCAGCCACATACCTTATACTTACACCACTGACCTGAAGAGAACTTCCGTAGAGGGAAAGGCCTTTCTGGAGTCAAGATCAAACAAGAGAAGGCAAAGATGTGGACTACAGCTGCTAAATACTTATTAAGAACCAAAGTCCATCAAGATTGGTCTCGAACTCTGCTGCAAGCACAAAAGGGCAAGCACAGTCATCGAAAGCATTTCTCTCTGAGCAGGAAGCCTTGGCAACATTCAACTGCAACAGCACAGGTTGTTCAGGCCCTCAACATGAGTGCAGCCATCCAGAAAGTGGAAGCTCTGGAGGCAAATCAATTTATCTGTGTTCACTGGGAAGACGGGAGTGAGAGCCTTTACCCTTCTGTGTGGCTACGAGACAATTGCCAGTGCCCTGATTGTTTCTTGCACTCTGCTAAAGCACGCAAACTGCTTCTTGAAAAGCTGGATGTCAATATTGGGGCGAAGGATGTCACTTTGACGGAAAAGAAAAAGGTAATGCCTGTGTTTGTTTGTGTAAACCTGTTGCTTTCACTTTATAATATATGAATTTCCATCTGTAGACATGTTGCTGCTGCTGCTGCTTTGCAGTAATAAGAGTCCTTAAAGCTACAGTTCTATACACCAGAGGCCCCCAACCTTTTTGGACACGTGGGCATATTTGGGAATTTGCTGTAGGCACCACCACAAAATGGCTTCCATGGTGGATATGGCTAGTCACATAATGGCTGGCATGGGGGCCTGGCTAGTTGAGATGAAGACTGCTCTCTTCCGGCAGGCCTACCCAGTTGAATTTTAAGATGTTTTTAATAATGTATTTGTTTTTATTTGTTTTAATGTTTTATCTAGTTTATGATTCTTGTATTTATATTTATTGTTGTTCCCTCCTCGATCTGGATGGAGAGGCAGGTTAGAAATAATAATAATAATAATAATAATAATAATAATAATAATAATAATGAGTTTGGAGTGAGTGAAATAGACTAGAGGTTGGGAGGGAGGGGGAAATGGAAAGAGTTACTTCCTGGCCAGCCCAGTCTTCCATTCATGACGATCTTTCTCCTTCGCTCTCTCATTCTCTTTCCACTCCTAGCCTTGCTATTTCTCCCCAACCCTTCCCTCACTGTTTTCCTCCCTTTTCTGCTTTTTGCCTTCTTTCTCTCCCTTCCTAGGTCATAACCTTGCTATTACTCTCCCCCACCTCTTTACCTCACTGTTTCTCCGCCCTCCTAACCTCACCTTTTCTTTCCCCTCTGCCTCTTTGCCTTGCTTTCTCTTCCTGTCTGCTGAACAGGTTCAGGAACAGGAAGGAGAACCTGGCGCCCTAACATTTTTCAATTTTTAATTAAATGTTTTTGAAGGGTAGCAGGGAGTCAAGAGCTGTGCGGGTGCCATTAGAGGTGCCCATGGGTGCCATGTTGGGGAGTCTGCTATACACACTTACTTGAGTATAAGCCTCATTGACCACAGGGGGACTTGCTTTAAGAGCGTTTTTACATGAGGCATTTATTGTGTGCTCGTGATTGTTTACTCACAGAAATTCGCAGGCCCTTTTTATGATGTCATTAACTTCCAGTGCCTCTCTGTCATTTTGGGGTTGATTCCACCATTTTAAAAATCACCAGAAATGCAGTAACAAATAAAACCTCCAAAAGTCACCATCAAAGAGTTGGTGTAATTCAAGAATTGTGCAATATTTTAGAAATCTTGTAGCACCATCTACTGACTGTACAAATGAAACATCTGGAACGTGCCTAGAAAGGAACCAGGAAAAATGGGAGGAGAGTGGGGAAAGGCGTGTATTGTTCCTAATGTAAAACCAAAAAGACTGTGAAAGACAAAGCCCTGGTAAGGCTGCAGGATTTTTCCTTACTGGTGAAAAGTCCTGAGTAAACATACATAAAATTGCGTTGTAAGTCTTTGTATTTCTTTTACACATTGGATTGGACCCAGCTCCTTCCATCAACAGCAGGTTCCCACCCCCTCCTCCTGCAGTTGCCTGTGTCCCTGAAAATCTTCCCCCAAGGACTGAAGACCTTCTGAAACAATGGGAGAGTTGCACTGAGGGCTACAGAGGGAGGGAAGAACTGTCAAAAATAACTTCCGCCCACCCACCTCTTTCCACCAGCAGGAGTGTTCTGAGTGGAACTCTGCTTGGGGACACTTCCACCGGTAGAATTCAGAACTCTGGATCTAACCCATTAACCGGGTTCACATGATCACTGGAGCGTGTGAGCAAGGAATTCAGCTGTTGGAGAAGTTGGGCATAATCGATCCCAACGACCCGGGAGAAGTAGTCCAAGAAGAAGGAGCGGTTGGAGGGGCTAGTCAATGAAATGGGATCAGTGAGGAAAGGGTAAAGGAGTGGAGGCTCGGACTTTGCTCTGAGGGTTGGGCCGGTTCCCCCCCCCCTGAAGAGTTCTAAAATAATTGGGACCAGTGCCCAGAGGTCTGGTGAGCAGGGGGGTAAAAGGAGGGTAAGTGTAGGGGGAGGGAAGGGAGGGGGGGTGGGGGGGGATACTGAGGGTCTGTGTGGGGGGAGGGAGGGGAAGGGGGGTATGGGGTTCACCGACCGAGATCAATGGATACATATGGTTGAAATTAAGAGATGGAAAATAAATTGAGATGGGCAACGTTAAATGTTAAGGGGCTAGGAACGGTGGTTAAAAGACGAAGAATTGAAACAATGTTGAAAAGGGAAAAAATTGATATAATCTTCTTGCAGGAAACTCATCAGACAAAGGAGGGGGTTAATGAGTTGCGAATGAGGGAAATAGGAGTGTATGAAAAGTCATGTGGTACTTCCAAAGCGAGAGGTGTGGCAACCATAATCTCGAAGAAATGTGGTATTGACATTCAAAGTGTAAAGAAAGATAAGAATGGAAGGATCCTTATAATCTACTGTACGATGGAAGGGGAAGAATTTGTGTTGATTAATGTCTATGCTCCAAATGGGAATCAAATGGAATTCTTTAAAGAAGTGTTTGATATGGGGGGAGATTTAGGGAACAAAAATATTGTGATGGCAGGAGATTTTAATATGGTAATTCATAAAGGGAAAGATAGGGATAATATTATTAGAGATGCTAGAGGTGGGGGGAAGACGGAATTAGCTAAATTAATGGAGGGGAAAGAATTAAGGGATGTCTGGAGAGTATTAAAAGGAGAAGAGAGGAAATATACCTTTTACTCACCTAGATTTAAGAGTTATTCAAGGATTGATTATATATTTATATCAAAGAATATGCTATCAAATTTAATAGATTGCGATATAGGAGTAATAAAGATCACTGACCATGCATTAATGTCGATGGAGATGAAGAGGAAGAAGGATTATAAACAAGCAAAGAGATGGAGAATGGATGGAAGAATTTTTAAAAATAAAAATATAGTAGAGAAATTTAAAAAGGAAGTACAGGAAATATGGCAGATAAATGAAAAAGGAGTTAATGCGCAAGGATTATTATGGGATACAATGAAAGCAGTAATAAGAGGGATGTGTATTAGGGAAATGTCCACACTTAAAAAGCAACAGGAAGTACGTAATAAAAACGTTGAAGAAGAGATAAGGAGACTAGAGGATAGATTAAGGGAGACTAAAGATAAGCGGTTATATGCCTTAATTCAAGCTAAGAAAAAGGAATTGGAGACAGAAGAATTAGAACAGGTTCAGAAGAACTTGTTGTATTTAAAGAGAGATTTTTTTGAATATAATAACAGAAATTCCAAAATGCTGGCTAGATCCACGCGGTCAGAGAAGGCTAAGAATATGATAGGGACAATTAGAGATAAATTAGGGAATAGATGTAATTTAATGAAAGATAAATTAAAAAATTTTCAGGAATTTTATAAAGAACTATACGCATCAGAGGCGGTTACAAATGATAAGATACAGGAATATGTAGAAAGAAATTGGAAAATAAGACTGGATGATCAAGATAAAGAGAGTATGGAAGCCTTGGTTACTGAGAAAGAAATAGAGGGAATTATTGCAAAACTAAAAGGAGGTAAGTCTCCGGGGATTGATGGACTGGGGCCGGAATTTTATAAAATATTTAAGGATATTTTAATACCTAGATTATTAAAATTATATAATAATATAATAGAAGGAGGAAGGACCCCGCCATCTTGGGATCAGTCCATGGTTATTTTAATACAGAAGCCAGGCAAGGATATGACAGATCCAGCATCTTATAGACCAATATCTTTAATAAATCAGGATGCAAAAATATTTTCAGCAATAATGGCTAAAAGAATGGGTTCATTTATTTTTAAATATATAAAAAATGATCAATGTGGATTTATTGTTGGTAGGAAAATGCCAAATTTAATTGGGAGGGTTATAAATACAATAAATATTATAAAAAGAAGAAAGTTAAAAGCAGGATTAGTAGCTTTGGATATTTTCAAAGCCTTTGATTGCGTGGAATGGCCAGCGTTAAAAATAATAATAAAAACGTTTGGGTTTGGAAATAAATTTATGGGAGTGATTAATCAGATGTATAAAAATAATAAAGCGGAAATAATGGTTAATGATGGGTTAACGCAACAAATAAATCTAGCTCGAGGAACTAGGCAAGGATGTCCACTTTCGCCGATTTTATTTGCAGTAGTTATAGAAATTTTAGCAAATGTAATTAGGGAAGATGATAGATTAAAGGGGATAGGTAGTAATGATAAGATTAAAGTAAATATGTTTGCGGATGATACGTTGCTGACATTAGAAGATCCCCTTGAAAGCGGGGATCTGATTCAGAAACATCTGAGAGAATTTGGGGAAATTACAGGATTACAAGTTAATTGGGGAAAGTCAGAAATGATGTTGTATAATTATAACAAGGAAGAGATGGAGAAATGTAAAGCTAATTTAGGATTAGGATATAAAAATATAATACGATATTTAGGAGTTAATATAGATAGAGAATTAAATAGACTAGAGGAACTTAACTTAGTAAGGTTAAGAAAAGAGGTAGGGGAGAAGTTACAGATATATAGAAAATTAAAACATTCCTGGTTTGGTAGAATAGCGGTTATTAAAATGAATATATTACCTAAGATTAATTTTTTGTTTAGAATGTTACCTATTAGAATATCAGCGGCTGAGATTAAAAATTGGCAAAATATGATTAATGCTTATTGTAATGGGGATAAAAGAGCTAGGATAAATAAGGGGTTATGGTATAAGGCTCAAAAGAAAGGAGGTTTAGGACTTCCGAATATTAAGAATTATTATATTGCGAACCAGTTAAGATATGTTATTCATGCTATTTTAGGGGAACAAGACATGGAATGGTTAGAATCGCAAACAGTAAAGGTGGAGTATAAATTACGAAATATATTTTTTACTAAAATGCAAAAGAAAGAATTCAAAGTACTGGACAACCCATTGTTGGAAAATATATTAATGATCTGGGAGAAGTATAGAGGGAAGTTGATACCAGGGGAGTCTCCGCTTGCCCCAGTTGTAGTAGTGGGTAACTTCCCAAGTGTATTAAAATCAGAGATAGAAGGGAGTCTGAAAGAACTAGATATTATTAAATTAAGGAATTGGATGGAAAAGATGAAGGATAGTGAGCATATTAAAAATTTATTTAAAGGACAAAAGCTAGCGTGGTTCAAGTGTTTGCAGCTGTTAAAATGGACACAGGATTGGACCACAAAGAATAAGGAATGTAGAAACAATACTAGATTTGAAGATTTAATTGAACAATCGTGGGATAAAGAAGAAGCTAGAGCTAAGAAAGGACTCACTAGTGAGATATATAAAATATTAATAGAGGAAGAATTTCAGGACTCACTTAAGGTCATAAAAGAGGTTTGGGAAGAAGATATAAGGGGGAAAATTAATGAAGATAATTGGGGGAGGATATGGAATGGAAGAATGTTAAAGGTATTGTCGATTAGAATTAAGGAGAATTATTATAAGACAGTTTGGAGATGGTATTTAACACCTGTTAGATTTCACCAGATTGATAAAAAATTGCCCAAGAATTGCTGGAGGGGGTGTCAGGAGGTTGGGACATATTTTCATATGTGGTGGAGCTGTGAACAAGTACAAAAATTTTGGGTAAGGGTTTGTAAAGAAATAAGTGATATAATTGGAAGTAGGTTGGAATTAAACCCGAAGCTAGCTCTACTAGCAATATGGGATAGTAGGAATAAGGATGTAATAAATAAAGAATTGGTAAACAACCTCCTGGCACCTGCTAGAATACTGATTGCTAAAAATTGGAAAGGGCAACGAAGTTATACAATAGAAGAGTGGTATAAAGAAATTTGGGATTTAGCTTTGAATGATATGTTGACGTGTAAAATGAAAATAAAGAGGGGAATGTCCAGGAAGAGTGATTTTGGGGAAATATGGACGCCCCTTTTGAATTACGTTTTAAGATCGGGGAAGGGACAATTGCCTTCAAAAGAATCATTAAAATTTTGGAAAGAGGATGAAGGATAATGAGACGGTCTCGGAAGGGGGGGGGACCACGGGGGGTAGTTGAGGGGGGAATTGGTTTTATGTTATTGTATGTTATATTATTGTTTATTTGTGTATGTGTTTGTTGGAAAAATTAATAAAAATATTAATCAACAACAAAAAAAAAAATAGAGCAATACATGCTAAAACATAAAAAAAAAAAAAAAAAAAAACATGATCACTGGAGCCCAACATGGCTAAAATCAACTTTATTTAAGCTTATTTAGGGGGATTAGACGAATGCATGGAGTATAAGTTATCAATGGCTACTAGTCATGCTGGGTATATATTGCCATCAGAGGCAATATGCCTCTCAGTTCCTGGTGCTGGGGAACGCAAACAGGAGAATACTATTGCACTCACCGCCTTCTTGTGGTCTTCTCAGAGGCATCTGGTTGACCACTGTAGGAACAGAATCCTCAACTAGAACTTTTTGTCTGTTCTAGCATATCTCTTCTTATATTATTATGTTCTTTAGACCCATTGAACTCAGTGGGACCTACTTTCAAATGGACATCCATAGGGTAGTGCTGCACATAACAAAAATGAATGCTTGTCACTGAAGTTAAGTGAACTAAGTTATTTTTGACCTCTGCTCCCCTCAGAAAAAGCCAGCAATGCACATAAAATGTTAGATTTCCAGGGCAGGGAGATCACTTGGTTCAGTTTTCAATGTAATATTTCTTTCTATTTTATGGAATAAGGTACATATTATATGGCCAGATGACCACACCAGTGAATTCGAGCCTGAATGGTTGAAGAAGAGATGCTTTTCTGAACGAGCAAGAGCAAAAATACAAGAAGAATTATTTTTGTCAGGTAAGAATTAATGCCATCTCTGTGATAAATGCCTTAAAGTAATACAGTTTGTAATATAATTTGAATTCATTTCTAATCATAATAATTTATATAGCAGTATAGAGAACTTTGTTATTTTGCTTAAAGAAGATAGCCAAACACTGAATATATAGCAAAGAGCACCTCATCTCCACGCTCTTGAATGAAATGAATAGAAACACCTGTGCATGCAGGAACTTTGTAGGCACATGAAAGCAGAAAGAGTTCTCTATAGAGGAGTATAGATCCACCTACATGCATGATGTCATTTCCCTGTTGCAAATAATTTGTTATCACAGGCAAATGTTCCAAACGCTTCCTGAGAGGCTTAATAAAAGAAGTATGGGTGATACGCTACAGAACTCAAACGTAAAGCCTTTTCTTTGCATGCTATCTTGATAAGAATTTGATAAGGGGTATAGATTAAATGAAATGGACACTAGGAAAGAATCAGCACCAAGGGTTTTTTCCCTATTGATTGCTACAATATCTCACTCACTTGTGTGGCATTAACCCACATGTGGCAGATTCACGCACAAAGGCTTTTCAGTGCTTTTTTCTAGCTAAGGTGTTACATGCCCAGTGGTTGTGTGAATAGGGTCTGATATGTCTGAATTGGTTGTGGTTATCTTGCATGTGATATATTTCTACTGAATAAGTAAACCATTTCTGATTTGGACACAGCAGCAGCCGATGGAATTGGTTCATTGGGGGGAAGTGCTGGCCACTGCTGTGGGGCAATCGGGGGACACTCTTATCAGTAATTGTTGGGAGGAAGTAGTGGAATCAAGAAGAAGAAGAAGAAGAAGTCATAACAAAAACAAAATCCAGAGGGGGGCACTGCAAACAGCAACACCAATAGCAGGAACATAACCAAAACACCTCATATCTATTTGTAATAATTTTTCACTGCACCATTGGTTAAAACAAACAAAAAGGATTTGACATTTCTATTTCAAACATATATGTTAATATCAGCAGACCATACATCTAAATAAGCATCCAGATGATGTTGTTGCACTCATGTCCTGTTTGTGGGTGTCCCTTGGGCCACTGTTTGAACAGAATGCTGGACTAGATGGACCCTTGGTCTGATCTAGCATGGCTTTTCTTTAGTTCAGATCTGTTAATTCCCACTTCATAGGGTTGTAATTTGAAGTGCATAAGCATCCACAATTATCACAGATTTTTCAAGAACAAAATTTATGCCGATAGCAACTTCCAACCAGAAAGAAGGCACCGCAGGGCCTGCCCACATCATATGTCTCAGCAATGCATTATCCACATCACCTAACCAGCACTTAGCATAGCTAGCCACCTTTTTTCTTAACCAGCTTCTGTGGTGTCCAATATACACGAAACATCATTTTTTGTACTCAGTTTTAAATCTACAGAAATAGTACATATGGAAGCTAAGGCAATTTTGCATTGAATAGGTTGTATAGAGCATTCTAATTCCTTATTCCATTTCTCTCTAACATATTGAACATCCACATTATTATATTCCAAAATACATTTATAAATGAGTATTGTAGGCTTAGCTATCTGTAAAGATCCAGTTAATTTTTCCAACAGTATAGGAGATGCTGATGGCCCATATAGAGACACCAGAAGGTGCTGTAATTGAATATGTTGCCACCCTGCAGTAGATTATAAGTGATATATGCGCTGCAGTATTTAAAATGGCAAAACCCCATCATCTGATCCTATTAAATGATGTGAAATTTAAATTCCACTATCAACTCAATTCCTCCACAAAAAAGGCTGCGTCTCTATTTTCAATTCAGGATTTCTCTATACAGTTAATTTAGCATGAGAATAAGGGTCAAATTGCAACTCATGAGACACTATATGCTATAGTGGAGCCATTCCTTTCTTTTTAGTGTGCCTAGATCCTAATGCCATCCAGCTGAAAAGAGGTGTTAAATAGATTGACTCCAAAACAATCCATTGAGGAGTATTAAGTGAAAAAGATAACTTTTAATCATTGTTATGAGATAAGAGATAAGCCTTATGATATAAACTATCTGGAAAATTAAATTCGCCCTCCCTGATTGGCAGCTGCATCCTCTTAAGTGAAACCCGGGGAGAAGAAACAACACCCACCCCAATAAATTTCAAAAGTGCTGCATAGAGTTTTTGAAAATGGGTTTGGGAAATATATAAAGGAATATTATGCAATACATAAATTACCCATGATAAAACATTCATCTTAAGTATATTAAACTTACCCCAAGTCTCTAAATCAAGAGCTATTTCCACTTGTAATATGCTTAAATTCAGCTTAATTATTTGAGAAATATATGTTATAAATTCTAGATACCAGTGGATTCGCTGTTTAATAACTACGTTGGGTATCTTAATACTATCTGCTAGCATTAATTCAATTTAGACCAATTGAAACTATAACCAAAAGTATACCAAACATGTCAATTAATCTTCTTATTAAGACTCCAGCCTCCTGATAAATAATGTCACCTGCATGTAAAGCTGTTTTATATTCAACTCGCTCATGCACAAACCCATACATTTCTCTGCTCTGCATAATTGCACACACCAAGGGTTCCAAACATAAGTCAAATACCAAGGGAAAAAGAGGACAACCCTTGAGGAGCATGTCCCAAGAGTTAACACCTGGGCGTGCTTTCCGCTCTCCCTCTTTAATTGCCCCATACTAGCTGCCAGCAATTTTTACCAATGAACCACCCCACTCGCTTTCGCCTGTCCCCTTCTTTGCCACAGCATGGCAGCATGTAGCTCTTACCAGAGAACCACCACATCAGCTGCTGTTATCTGAACGTAGCAACAAGCAAATAGATTTTCCTGTTTGGTTGTATTGAAATGCTCACATGGGATTGAGATAGGACCAGCAATATGTTCTTACTTATAAATATTAACTTCAGACTGATGAAGTTTGGAGCCGGGTGGGGTGGGGGATGGCAGGCGTTGCTATTCTCAAACAGCTAAAAAACGTGTGTTGTCGAGCCGTTAAAAGTAAACAGAATTGTGTATTTTCCCATTTGGTCAATAACAGTTAAACTAAGCAAAGTTTTCAGGAATGTGCAAGGCTGCCACTGCTCTGGGTAATATACACACACTCACACAGCATTTGTGTTCCAATTAGTAAACATATATCATGCTGTTATTTGGAGGGCAGTTCTGCATTCTTGTTTTGCTGAGTCTTCAAAATGGGTGGGGGGAAGAGGTTGGAGGGAGTCAAAGAAAATATAAAACACAGGAGCTATTTTGTTCCCTAGCCAGAGCTGTTCACAATTCAGAAGCCTGGTTCTCTCGTGAGAGAGATGGAGAAAACTGTTCATAAATGCTTTAATTGAATAATATAAAATGCCTCTGTTACCCTGGGTATTAACATAATGTTCTTAAACTGAGTTCCAGGAAAGGAAATAGTTGCTTATAGTGAGCCAGGTTTTGGATTTTTTCTCAGATTTTATACACAGATGGAAGTTTGAATTATGCAGTTCAAGGGAGAGTATTTTTTAGATGAAGACAGCTAAATGCAACTTGTCTCTAGGAGGCAATGGGGCCCTTCCTCTTCAGCCCCACAGTATTGATTTTTGTTCACTTACATAAACCTATAGAATAGTTAGTTAGTTAGTTATTTAAAACATTTCTATACTGTCCTTCATTAAATCAGATTCCAGGGTGGTGGTCAGCAATATAGGTAAGAAATTACTTAAAAATTCACACTATCACCGTAGAGGCTGGTGACTCTGATAACAGTGGGTTAGTGAATCCGCTTCAGGTTTCAGTCAGAACCGATCAGAATTCCAAAGGAGCTATCTGCGCCTCGGATAGCACCTTTAGAGTTTTGACTGGTTCTGACCGAAGCCTGAGGCGTATTCACCACCCCACTGACATCAGAGCCACCAGCTTCCACTGCACAAATGTAATAGTACATTCTGTCTACACTGTCAACAAAGCATTCTGCTGTACTGTCTACTGCAGCCTTCTCGTAGCCTGGTGCAACTACAAGGCCCAGCAGAATGGCCAATAGAGATTGTGGGGTTTGTAGTCCCAACATCTGTAGGGCACCAGGTTAGGGAAGGCTGGTGTATTGCGTTTGAACTGTGGCCAAGGAGTTGATGCTCAGGCCACATAAAGGCATCTAAAGAGGTCTTCACTGCATTTGAAAGATTACATTTCAGTCAGAGATGAGAGAGAACAGTTTTGGTTAATTTCCCATAATTCCTAGTTAACGATATTTATGATTCTTGGTGCACCTTGCATTTTTGTACAATTTTACTGTTATTATGCTAAGTTATTTTTATTTTATAAATTTATATTGTACCCTGACTTTTTAACCCTTAAAAGGTCCCCCAAAGTGGCTTACATCCATAAAATTATAAAAATACAAAATCACTATAAACTGCATTAAAACAGATCTTTCAGAGACGTTCTGCAGTAGAACCGCAAAAACAAAATCCAACAACAGAGAAAGATATTACTGACAGAATACTTGGTGACATTCACTTAGTATGCACTTAAATATCTGAGACAAGGACTAACCAGGTCACTCTAAAGAGGGAGTTCCACTGCTTGGGCACCATGACTAAAAAGGCCCTGTCCCATGTTCCAGCCAAACACACTTCTGAAGGCAATGGGATGTGGAACAAGACCTCACATGACAAGTGCATATTCACATATCAGAGCTGCAAAATAACTTTTACAATTATATTACTCTGGCATTTCTTATATTTAGTTTCTCTAACTATGGCTCTATGCGGGCAGTTGCTTTTCAGAAAGCTTGAGATGGCATTGTATTCCTGGCATTCTCTGTGGAGCACCACACACATACTTCTGTTCCACCACAGTCCCAGGGTAGAAATGCATTTCTAGCAGTTACATGGCAAAAGTTAGTTCCCAACAGAACGTCTGTACTGGAAATACAAACAGATTAATGTAGCTATCTCAGACTGCTATTGGATAATTAATGCCCATGGTACATAAACCATTTCGCATTTTGAATTCTGTGCATGAAAGGCTGCACACTCATCCACATATTTGCACATGTAGCCCCATAGGCTACATCTCCCTCTCAGGAATGACTGTCTTCTTTTGCAGGGTAAGGGAAATAAAGAAACACACACCAGTAGCTAGGATTAAACAACTACAACTTTATTAATGGAACATGGTGAGAACAACCTAGCTATTAACATCCATGTGGAGGGGAAATTGGAATGAACTGGGAGACAAGTATGGAGATACCACCCAAAATGTCCCCCTGGCACAATTCAGCTAATTCTAAACCAGCTCCCCCTTCTGGGAGAGGCAGGTGTGAGGTAGGCTCACCGTTGGACCTACCTGTGATTGGTTCTGCAATACTTCACTATGACAGACACCCGTCCTAGCCATTCATCTGCTCAACTGTTGTGAGTATCCTGCCATCTTGCATTTCAGGCAAGATTTGTAAGAAATCTGGACCTTCATGATTATTTATTTGATTTCACAAGTGTGATGTGAACAATGATGCCATTTTCCATCAACAGTCGATGACTGCCTCTAACCCTGAGGCACCAAAATGGGTGCCATGATCCAGGAGAGAGAGGCTGTCCTCTCCCTTCAGGCAGCGTAGCTCCTTTCAGTCTGCCTACCCTGACCAATGGTCAGTCTGGGTAGGAAAGTCCAAAGGCTTACAATTCCAAAGGCTTGTAAGACCCCAGGCCAATTTTTTATTTATTTATTACATTTATATCCCACTTTTTTCCCTTCAAGGAACCCAAGGTGCCGTACATAATCCTCCTCCTCCTCTCCATTTTATCCTCAGAACAGCAACCCTGTGGGGCTGAGAGTCTGTGACCCTGTGGAAGCCAGGGAGCTTCCATGGCTGAGTGGGGACTAGAACCCAGATCTCCCGACTCCCAGTCCAATACTCTAACCACTATACCACCCTGGCTCTCTCAGGTCTTCAGGTGATACAGGCCCAGTCTTGATATCCTAGGCAAACCCAGGCCACTTTTTCTGCTCCAGCAACCTCCACAGGTGGAACAACAAGCCTTTCTTGTACTCTATTTGATTCTGTCCTTAGGACCGGAACACACAACCAGCAAACTGGCACAATGGATCTGTTGCTTGTCTGTAGCATTTCAGCCTAGTTGTGGGAGAAGCAGATATTTGAATGTACCTTCACCACACATTTATTTATTATTTATTTATTTATTACATTTATATCCTGACATTTTTCCTCTTGCAAGAAACCCAAGGTGGCTTACATAGTCCTCCTCTCCATTTTTCCCTCACAACAACCCTGTGAGGTAGGTTAGGGTGAGAGTTAGTGACTTAGCCCAAAGCAGTGAGCATCATAATTAAGTGGGGACCAGAACCCAGGTCTCCCAAGTCCCAGTCCAAAACTCTTAACTGCTACACCACACTTACTAAAAATACATTAGTCTGTTGGGAACAAGGGGCTTTCTCCCTGACACGCTATTTTTTGCATGTCTTCTTCCATCAGTATCAGACAGATACTGTCCAGAGAGGCAGAGGGGAACCTTGATATGATCAGTTTATCTAATGAATGACACATTCTTGAGGAATGTAAAAAGCGCTATAGTTCATTGGTAAGTCCATGGACCATGCAGTCTTCTTGAAAGTTTGTCCCGGCCCATTCCAGCCCTCATTCCACATAGATCTGTTTTTCATCAGCAATGGCAACATTGTTTTTGAAAGATATGAATGGGCTCCATTGGACTTCCCCTTGAAATCTAAGCTATTAACATTTCCTGCAGATTGTTTGAAAAATAAACACATTTTTCAATGCAACTATTTCAGTGCTGCCTGAAAAGTGAGAAGTAAGCCTGTCAGAGTATTTGAAGCCTACGCCATTAACAGTTCTTAGCACTCCGTTTTTCATAACACGTATCCTTCAATTCAATCCTATCCTGGAAATTATACTGAGAGTGGTTAAGTAGTGGTATGGTAGAATAATGAATAATGGAAGTGGGTTGGTTTACCCACCAGGAAACTCTGGCAAAGAACGCAATCCCAGTTTAGAGCTTCTGCTTAATAGATTTTCAAGCTGTAGCTATCCCGATTTGTGTTTTTTTTGTTTTGTTTTTTCATTTTAAAAATGGAATAATGATCCGTCTTGTTCAGCAAAAGAGATAATTTGGATTACAATAATAGTCCTTTAAAAACTTTAGCAAAGTATAAGCTCAGTTGATATACTGTCCATCTTTCAAGGATTCACCACTGGCTGCGGGTTCTATTGCTCAATGCTGATGCCAAACCACTTCTGCATAGTTGCTATATTAAAATCTCACCAGTGCTGTGTGGGTGGGGTTTGTCATAATCCCAGACATGCAGTTGGGTGCTTCTCTGATAGGTATTTACTCTGGAATTGTCATGCTTTGTTTACTCACTTTTTATGGGGCATCTGCATAACATTATTAAATGCTATTTCTATATTCATCAGACCACAAAAAATCTGATTCTTTTAGAAAGAATGGAACAGCAGTGCAATCTCCACAGCTGCAGTTTGCTTTAGCACCAATCTTCCATCCTTTTTTTAAAAGAGGCATATTTTTGACGTGTGCAGTGATGTATAAGTGGATGAGCCTCTAACTTTACAGTTACGCTTCCTCCAGGAAGCAAAATTAGTACATAGTAGCTTGCATTTCCTATGTGCTTGCCTAGGATCAAGACTAATCAGAAGTTGATTTAGCTCATGGCTGACATACTGAAAATATGTGCGAATTTGTTTCCATGCCATCAAATGAGGGACAAATGTTCTCACTAAAGGTTTAGTGAGAACATTTGTCTCTCATTTGATGGCATGGTAATATTGAACTGTGATGGACTGGAGATGACAAGTAGAGGGCGGTAGGAATGAACCAAAGGAAAGTTCTATAGCTTAGTGGCTGAGCACCTGCTTTCCATGCAGAAGATCCCAGGTTTAGTCCCTGGCATCTCCAGCTAAGGCTGGGAAAAACTCCTGCCTACCACGGGGAGCCAATGCCAGTCAATGTATCTCATACTGTGTCTATATGGAAAGGAGGACAGGGTTCCCATATCTTTAACAGTTGTATAGAAAAGGGGATTTATGCTGGAGCCCTGCCTTTTTGACCAGTTACAAAAGAGGGCAGGGCTCCTGCAGCTTTAACTATTGGATGAAGAGGGAATTTCACTTGGTGCTGCATGCATACAAATGACACCTTCTAAAATTCCCTTTTCCATACAACTATTAAAGATACAGGAGCCCTGTCCTCCTTTCCATATAGTCACCCCACTGAGCCCCAAAGAAAATGTTACTTTCAAGATACAGCACACAGCTATGTCTTTTTTTCCCACTCTAGAGTGTGCACAGGGGACCTGATCCAGATCATAATCCTAGCATGGGGGTAGGGGAGTTTTAACCCTTTATCCCCTGAAAAGGGGTAATCCTGATCATTCCTCCACCACCTGCAATTTTTATTGAGAAAAACAGATCCATTTGGCAATATATATTCCATATGCAGGGGACCTGACCCAGATCCAGGCCACAGCAGGAGGGAACCAAACCCCATACACTCTAGGGTTCCAATCTAGATCAGGGACCCTGTGCTTACTCTAGAGTAAAAAAGAAAAACGTATGCAGCTTTTTGCCACGTCTTTAAAGGAACATGTGCTTCAGCCTTGTGTCCGATAGACCAATGGCCTGACTCAGTATAAAACAACTCCCTGTTTTCCTATGAACCTCCTCAGTCATTACAATGCAGTCACAAGCCTCAGCTGTGAATGCTACTTCCACCAGAACCAAATTATCAATAACAGCTCACAAAGTATTTCCAGCTTTGGGTCTGTGTCTGTGCAGTCGGTTAACATCTGAGATTTGCCAGGTTGACGAGCTTAGGCAGACTGTTAAAACATTTTTGTTTAGGCGAGTTGTAATGGCTGTTTATTTGAGCTGTGCTTTTATTTTTCCCTGCTGTTGGAAAAGAACTCCTGATTCAATTCTTACAATTTCATTATTGTTGACATTTTAAATTGTATGCTTAGATTATTATTGTTATTAATTTTTTTAAAAAAATCCCTGTTCTCTGCATTGAGGATTCTTGCAAATGAAAAGTGGATTTTAGATTTCCAAACAAATAAATAATCTGATTGGAACTAATTTCCATTGGCATGTTGCAATTTAGTGGGCCCCACAATATACTGACGCCACAAACTGCTAACTCAGTGGTATAGCACAGCCTTCCCCAACCTGGTATCCTCCAAATTTTTGGAATAATAACTTCCATCATCCTTAGTTTCTTGCTATGCTGACTGAGGCTGACAGGAGCAGGAGTCCCAATCAAGATTGGATAGGATGGTTTTAGCAGTTCAGGCATGTCAGGTCACCATTTTAAAAAGTCATTAAGCATTCTTATGTGGAAGCTTAGTACAGTAGGGTTGGAAAGAGACCCAAGGTAACACCTCTGGCCCCTGATCAGGAATGTGTTATGCCAGAGAGACTTTGTGGAGGAGATGGGGAGCAATGAAAGGCCCAAATCCCATATTCCCACTCACTCAAAGGAGGAGATCATCAGTATCCATTGCCACAACTATGCTTTCTTCACATTTATCTTTTGTTTCTAGTTTGCTAACCATGGGGACCATAAAGCCGCCTCTCAGGGGTGGGTTGTGCCTGTCTGGACCACCTGTTTCTGACTCCTACACCAGCCCAGGCTTCTGTAGGATATTTTGTACTTAAAACAAGTTAATAAATAAATATAAATGTTATACATTTATATCCTATTCTTCCTCTAAGGAACTGATAGAGGCATACATGGCTGTCCTTGCCATCATTTTATGCTCACAACATCCCAGTGAGGTAGGTTAGGTTGAGGGATAATGACTGGCCCAAAGTCAACCATTTCCCCATTTCAGGAAGGGTTTGCATTAGAGCTTGGAGCTCTGAGGGAGCCATTGTTTCGCAAAGGACTAAGCTCAGACTGAGAGCTTATACCTAAGTTATAAGCTTTACCCCTTCCTGGCACTCAGACAGACCCTGGTCTGGGCAGATGCTTGCATGAGCTTCTCCTTCCTCCTGAGTAGACTAATGTGCAGCAAGCCAGGCACTTTATTGAAGCCCTTGTCTGGCATTCCACTTTTCTGTTCAGTCCTGGGGGTGACAACCAGGGGGCTGAGAGCTGGTCAGCTACCCAGATGACTGGTATGAAAATCCCTGATCCTGTGGCTGTTATGTCTGTGTCTGAAGGCTTCTTTGGAGGCACAGAAGCCTTCTGTGTGTGTGCGCGTGCATGCTTGCACACACGCAAGGTGTAATCTCTCAGAGGTGACCTCAGGCTCTAGTCTAGGAAAGGTTGGACCCCAACACAGAAAGATCTTTATGGCTGGGTGGGATTTGAATCCCAGCCTCCTGTGTCCTAGGCCTGACAGGAACATAGTACACTACCTTATGTGGAGCCAGACCATTGGTCCATCTAGGCCAGTATTGTTGACACTGATTGGCAGCAGCTTTCCAGGGTTTCGGGATTGAATGACTACACCACACCGGCTCTCAATTTTCACTCCCAGAAGGCTATGTAACTTTTCATGAAAACATTCCAAGCAAATAATCCATGAGTGCTAGAAATGTCACGCTAGGCTAGTGGCATAATGATGTCATCAGTCTACCCCCTTTCCCAAGCCTGTTTTTCAGAAGGTGACTTCTAGTTAGGTAGAGTGCTGCAAACCAGGCTTTATGGACGGGTCAGGAAAATGAAGGCCGCTTTATTTAAAATAGGGATGGGGAACTTTATTTCTATGGAGAGCCATAAAGCCCACATCGGAAAAGTCAGTCAGGTACTTAGCCAGTAGTGGGTGAAGCCACCCATTTCCCTCTCACACTTTCTGCCGAGCTCTTTCCTTTTTCTCTCTTTCATGTGGTCACAGGACATGCTCCTGCCCAAAGGTCAGGTCTTGTCCCTGACTTCATAACTGCATCTTTAAAATGCTGCATCAAATCAGGGACAAAATGAAGTGCCTCTGCAATGAGAGCAGAGCTGGCTTTCTATTCCTCTGTGCCTGCCAGGTGGTTGGAGTTCCAATTGTCTGGCAGGCAGATGGGCAGAGAAAGTGCCTTTGGGAACCTGCACCCAACACATCCCCTCACTCAGCCTTTCCTGAGAGAAAGCCTGAGTAGATAGAAGTGTGCTCTATTGGGTGCCAGTTCCCAAAGGCATATAGAGCCAACGTCCAGTGTTCCTATTCCACCAAGTGTTTCCGGAGGGGCGTCCAGGTGAGGTGGGAATATATGCTGGACTTTGTCACTTGAAGTTTTGCCACAGTTTCCATACTACTGGTTTAAAAGTCACCCTCCTCATCCAAGCACATGTTTTCATGTATTGGAAAGTGCTAAAAATCTATTCCTGCCTTGTTAGGATGCAACATACCATGGATGGTGGATCAAGGCAAAGTGCAAGAAAGTGTAACTGCCTGGTTTTCATGTATAGAAGGCAGAAATATAAATTCTTTCTAGATGGATGGGCAAAGTATGTCGTGTAGGTGACATGGAAGGTCTCCATCTCCCTGATTGTGCATGGGTGATGGGTGGGAGGCGCACAGTTGGAACTTTAGGGAGAACATCATTAACCAGCTGTACTTGGAATGTTAAGATTACATTGGCTTTGTGGAAGACCCTTTGATTTGGCTGAAGTGCATCTGATGAAAGAGGCACCACAATGATTTCCCCCTTTTCCCCTGCTTACCCCAACCCTGGCTACCTCACTCACTGTTCTGAAGGAACAGATATCCAGGGTGAATTGATTGAAATTGCTTCCCCTCCTTCCACCAGTGGGAACATCTTATGGAACTCATGAGATCTCAGGATCCAAGCCAATATGCAAAGTAGATTAAAGAACGGTTTAATAGGATGATAAGGAAAACTTGAAAATAAAGCACACAGTTGAAACAATTAGATTTCACAGCACTGACGTATCCAGGCAAACACGTTCATCTTAACATTTGTCTTTTATTGGATTTGCTTGGTAATTTACTTATTACAGTCAAGGTAGTTTCCCCTCATGAAGGATTGAAAATGTTCTCTGCTCTACTAGCAATATGGGATAGAGGGGAAGAGGACAAAAATAAGAGAGAATTGATAAACAACCTCCTGACACCTGTTAGACTAATGATTGCAAAAAATTGGAAAGGACAAGGAAGCTATACAATAGAAGAATGGTATAAAGAAATATGGGATATGGCTTTGAATGATATGCTGACTTGTAAAATGAAATTAAAGAGGGGAATGTCCAGTAAAAATGATTTTGGGGAAATATGGAGTCCCCTATTGGAATATGTATTAAGATTGGGGAAGGGACAAACACCTTCAAAAGAGTCGATAAATTTCTGGATAGAATAAAAGATTAAGAGAAGGTCTCATGGTGTGGGGGTGCACGGGGGGGATTGTCGTGGATTATGTATGTATTTTATGTTATTATTATGTTGAAATTAATAAAATTATTTCAAAAAAAAAAAAAAAAGAAAATGTTCTCTGCTTTAAAACAAAGCCTTTGAAGCAAACTGTAGTATATTGAGTCCGGCACATTGAACACCAAGCAATATGTGTTGGAATAGATTTGGTAAGGAATTTTAATAAGGTGTGATTACATTTCTCTTCAAGGATCACACTGTGTGGTGTGGGGTGTGTTTTTTTTCATTTTGGATTTTTTGAAAAAAATAATTCAGCAACTTGTCAGTCACACCGCAGCTTCTTAGAAACACAAGGTCAGATATAAAGATGGTTTGTGCGAATGGTTTACATTAGGATGTGTGTGTTGTGTTTCTTGGACTCCTCCTCTAGCAGGCTTAAACCAGAGGAATCAGACATGCTAGTTGTGGTTGGAAAGTGCAAACCTTGCAAATGTAGAAAATTGTTGTTGCAACTCACAGTCGTCGGCTTTTGCTGACTACACAGTGCTGTGTACCTGCCACAAGAAACACACAAAAACAAGCCTGATTTAAAAATAAAATCCTGGGTGCCTAACATTTTTAAGTTTAAGGTGGGCTGCTAAATCCATTCCCAGAGGCCCATCGAAAGGTCTGCAAAGTTTCTGCTCTTGGTCTGCTTTCCCAAATGGAATTTGGGCTTAATAGCCTTGTTTAATAATTGAGTTGGAGGTGTTTCCTTCTGCCACATCATTTCCAGATTATGAAATGTTCTGCTGCAGACAAAGTCAAGCCACGTACCTTCAGCCCAGGAATTTTTGTTCGCCTGCAGTTTGCCTTCTGAACATACATACAAGTAGAGCAGAGAAGTAGGGCTAAGCTCAAAGAGGCTGTTTTGCATGCATTCTCTGCTATTGGATCTGAGAAGATAGTGTCTGCAGAATTTCCTCTAATAATTGTCTATGAGTCACCATAGATTCACAGAAGACAATTATCTTGCTAGAGGAAATTCTGCGGACAATATCTTCTAACAACTCCCTGAGGAAGGCCTTTGAATAAAGTACAGGCCGAAATGCATCGGGCTTCATGAAAATACATTATTTGCACCCTGAGAACCCATTTCTCTTTTTTTCTGACCTGGCTTGGATGCTCTCCTCCTTTGGTTTTTGGATCTGAACTTGGGGAAGAGTCTAGGCCAGGGGTAGGGGAATTCTGGGGGCCAGTTCCACCCACCCAGGCCACATGCCTCCCCCCTGCATTTCTCCACACTCCCTTGCTAGAATTGCTCCCCATATGCCTTCTTTTAACGGAAAAATGTGGCTTTTTTGCCACCATACTAACAGATTGCAGCATTAAATTGGGCATGGAGCACAAAAATGGCCAAGGAATGCATGCAAGCCTGCAAAGATGCATGTTGCCCACCCTTTACCCTAGGTAAATTGCTGAGAAAAGAGCTCTTGCCCCGAGAGCATCACCTGCAGGGTAAAGGACGGTGCAGGGAGTGGGAAGAGGTGGCATGTCAAGTTGGCCATGATTGAAGTGACAGCTAAGGATCACATGAGGTCTTCTGATGCTGATAAGCGTTTTATCAGGGCAAATTGATTTTATGATGAGAAAAGCTGCACTCTACAGCTTTTTAAAAGTTCATCAAGCAATTTTAGGCAGATGGTTCTTAGAGCCTTCCTTTAGCTGTTCCATATGGCAACTTATAATAACTATGTCTAAAGTGACAGACATTGTTATATATTTACAGTTTATTTTTTCTGTATAACCCAATGGCTTGAAGGACCTTGAAGGACATTTTTTGCCTTATGGAGAGAAATAATTTGTTTTCTGTGTATTGTCTTTGTAATGTTGGTCTCAGAGATTAGCTTTTGGAAGACATCTATGAATAGCGGAATCATTGTAATTATTTTCTTTTTCTTAGGCTTTCATCTGCTCCAACTAGTCAAACTCAATGAAAATTCTTGGGTTTTACAAGAAGCAGGAGACACCCTTTGTGCAGCAGTACAGAGCAAGCTTTTATGAATTGGGTTATATGCTGTGCTCCCTGGTGGTTGCATGTTCACCAAGTATAAGAAGGAGTCCTACATGCATATGGAAGTACATGCATAGAATTCCTCAATGCCAGGGGGAATCCTGGACCAATAAGGATCTCACACTACATAGAGGAGCTCTATGCACATAGGTCGCCTTCTCACACTCTGAATGTGCAGCCAGCAAGGGGTTTGGCTAGCATATGGTTCCACAACTCACTCACACATTCTTTTATGTATGAAAGTTTTATCAGATAAATTTTCTCTAAATCACCCCCTCCTTAGTTTAGATTTTATTTATTTGTTTGTTTGTTTATACTGTTTATATTCCACTTCACATCTAGACAGACTCCAGAGTGGTGAACAATAAAAGATAAAAAGCACCATATTTTTAAAAAAGTGTTTTTTTAAAACAGCGTACCAATCAAAACCATGGCTGGTCAATCAAGGAAGGCTTCTTGAAATAAAAGAAGTTTTCAGGCACGCACCAACACATTGTTGGTGCGTGCCTGACCTCCAGAGGCAGTGAGTTCCATAAGGAGGGGGACACCACACTGAAGGCTCTTCTCTGGGTGGACTCCAATCGGGCCTCAGTGGGCTGGATTCTAGTATTATGAGAGGGAGGGAGAAAATCGTTTCCCTATCCACCTTCTCCACACCATGCCTCATTTTAAACATCTCATGTCCCCTTTACTTACCTTTTTTTCTAATTGAAAAGCCAAAAAAATGTAACCTTTCAGCACAGGGAAATCTCTTATGCTCTACAAATTCAGCATCAGAAATTCCTTTTGGGGGGATGCCCAGAGCCAGTTTGTGAAATGCAAAAGTACCTTGGATTATCTGGGGGGGGGGGGGGAAATCATCCTCTACCAGACTCCATATTCCTATCCTTACTCTAAATTTAAATGGCATTTGTGCATCATTATGATGTTTAGCATTATTAACAGCAACAGGAACAAGTGAGTCTGGAAAACTATCAGCAGTTTTTCAGGCCCAGTCTTAGACCTAATCAAGATTATTATTATTTTTTTAAAATAGAACAAAACGTGGTGTATTTTAAAAACATTTGTTGTAATTACTTTTTTATACCTCACACTAACTATAGCAATGTTGTCAACATGTCACTCCCTACACACATGCATGCACTGTTTTTAAGCAGAGGGATTTCTATCTGTCTTGCATACCTAGCACATAGGCCCTTTAATTGTCATCTTTTGGCCGCCTTTGGACATAACAATAAGCCAGAATTGCTGAGAATGTTCATGATCAGTACACTCTTACATACTGCCCAATTGCCCCTTGGCTCCTCCTTCCAGCGGAGGTTGCTCATCTAACTAGAAACTAACAAGAGGAAGCAAAGGCTTCCTGTTATGTCTGAACCTGGACTCTGGTTTGTTAGGGGAGTCCGGCTTTGGACTTCACAGGAAACTATTGCTTCCTCCTTAGTTTCTGGTTTGTTTTTCCACTCCCATTGATGGGAGGAGCTAAGTGGGGGTGATCCAAGAACATGCATGAACTCACTGCATGTGAACAATAATCCAGAATACTCAGCAATTCTGGGTAATCTTTACCTTCCTTTGTGTGGAACCAGTGAATTGGCCAGCAACATGGGCGCTTCTGAACTCTACTGTCTGCCTTCGCCAAATGATGCCCTTGATTTTTAGCTCTATAAACTGTGCTGGGGTCATGCTAGACATGCAGCCAGGTTGGTCACCGGTACACCTAGGGGCAACCATATCACACCAGCTTTAAAATCACTCCACTGGCTGCCAATTAGTTTCCGGGCAAAGTACAAAGTGTTGGTTATTACCTTTAAAGCCCTACATGGTTTGGGTCCAGATTACCTGCGGGATCGCCTTCTCCCATACAATCCGCCCCGCATGCTCAGGTCCTCTGGGAAGAATTTATTACAGCTGGCTAAGACTAAGCTGTCAACTGTTACCCAGAGGGCCTTCTCTTCTGCCACTCCCAGACTGTGGAATGACTTGCCAGGAGAGATCCACCAACTTTCAAGTCTTACGAGTGCTATAAAGACTGATCTCTTCCGGCAGGCCTACCCAGTCGAATTTTAAGACTTTGTTGTTTGTAATAATGTATTAATTTTATATACTTTTAACCAGTTTATGTATTTTATATTGTTGGTATTGATGTTGTTCCCGCCTTGATCCAGAGGGAGAGGCGGGTAAGAAATTATTATTATTATTATTATTATTATTATTATTATTATTATTATTTGTATTGATCATCAACTCTTTCCAACATTAGTGAGAGAATAAGCTATTTTTCTGTTCTGTCTCATGAGCTGTTTAGTGTGAGTTGAATGTTTTGTATGTGCCACTCCAACCCCAGAAAAAAGGTTCAGCAAAAATATCTTAAATGTGTTGTTTGTCTAGGTCAGTGGCAGCCAACATTTTTAGCAAGTATGTCAAAATTATTAGAAAATGCCACACTGAGAGTACATGTGTGGTTTCTTGTTCTTTTGGCCTGTTTTTTCTACCTAGATTGCATTGCTGGGGAATAAGGATTATCTAGATCTATTTCAACTTGTCTTCAGGCCTGGTTATGAAACAGCTTTGGTCCCCTTAGTGGATGGTCTATGCCGGGAACTGGACAGAGGGAGTCTGAGGGTGTTGGCCTGTGGTATCCCTCCAGGTTCCATCTTACCCCTCATGCTATTTAACACAAAACGTATACATGAAACCCAACTCTTAGATGGAAAGGAGAGATAGAGTTGGGTTTCATGTATACATTAAATATCAAGGGGGATAAGATAGAACCCTGAGGGACACAACAGGCCAACTGCTTCAGTGTGAAACTGGTTCTGGTTCTAATTAGTGCCTGATGTCGGTAATGGACTGGATGAGGGCAAACAAGCTGAAGGTGAATCCAGACAAGACAGTGGTACTCCTGGTCAGTTGAAAGGCAGATCAGGGAAAAAGGATTCAGTTTCTGCTGGATGGATTTGCACTCCCTCTGAAGACTCAGGCTCACTGTTTGGGTGTACTCTTGGGCTTGGACATTAACCTGGAGGGCCATGTTTTGGACACTGCTTTCCTTCACTGGGCTGAGTAGCCCAGTGCAGGAGGGCATCAAGTTGGGGAAGCCTGGCCTAGTAGCCAGTGAGTGCCACAAGAGGCACAAGCAGCAGAAGGTTGTAGAATTCCTGAACCAGAGCATAATGACCTGTAGGATGGATGATATGCTGCTCATCCTCTGTCTTCCACCTACTAATCCCAGAAAGGCTGTGGAACTCCTAAATAGGTGCTTGGAAACAGTTTGGGATGGATGAGGGCCAACAACCTGAAGCACAATCCAGACAATCCACAATTCCTTTGAGTAGGGAAATATGCTGATCTGGATAGAGCAGTGGAGGCTGATGGCTCAGATTTTGGTGGGGCTGTGAATCCATTTCAGGTTTCAGTCAGCACCGGCCAGAATGCTAAAGGAGCTATCCAAGGTGTTGACGCCTAGCCCCAATATAGGCTCAGTACCTTGGGTAACTCCTTTAGAGTTCTGGCTGGTTCTGACTGAAACCTGGAATGGATTCATAGCTCCACAAAATCAGAGCCACCAGCCTCCACCAGGATCGAGGAATTCAATTGGTATTGGGTGGGGTTATGCTTCCCCAAAGAAAAAGTTCGTCTGTTGGGGGTCCTGCTGGGCTTATTACTGTCTGTGGAAGCACAGGTGCTGGCAATAGCCAGGTGTACCTTTTATCATCAGCTGTAACTTGCTACAGATCTGGACTTTCCATACTGGTGGGCCTCTCTTTTGAAAGGTTCCTCAAGAAAAGAATTACTGAGAGACTGTCACCAGTCAAGTTGAACCTCCTGAAACACCCTTGTCTGTCCTGCTGGGGTGTTCTAAGCCCTTCTGCCAAGAACCCCTCCCTTCAGCCCAGCTCTAGGAAAAAATGAAAAGAAAAGTACTTTGGATTTTCTTGCCCAATGGTCAGAAACACAGACTTTAACAAAAACCATGTGAAACACTAAGAACATGTATTTGGGGAAAAGGGGAAAACAAGAGAAAGCAACAATCATGCATGAAGAATTCCAAACAAAAATCAGTAAAGTCCATCTACCTAGCCAGTTATATCATAGAATCATAGAATTGTTGAGTTGGAAGGGACCACGAGGATCATCTAGTCTAACCCTCTGCAATGTGCAGGAAAATAGGAGCCACAAACATATGTTATGTGCTTGAAAGGAATCTTGGGTTTCAGAGCATATCCAGAGTTCCTTGCAGAGAAGATAGTCTGAGAGGGAATATCTTGGCCTCCTCATTAGATGTTATTAGGAAGACGACTGGGAGTGAGCAAACTTTCACTTTATGGGAATCTGAGTTCAGTGAAAGCCAACGCCTTCACAGAAACTGTTTCATCCACTGCTGCCATGCCCTTCCTTTCTGATGTTAGTGGTCTACCCAGCAAATCTGAAAATTAGTTAGTGGTTGGATTACTATCAGAATCAGCATGGGAGAAAAAGTTCCTGGAGTGATGGGCTATGAAGAGGGAGGGAGAATTCATACCCCTTACACTGTACATTAACAATGCAGACCTGGGAACTACAAGTATGACTTCTCCAACTTGTCTAGCTTGGCCTTAGTTTCACTTGAAGGCCACTAGGAGAAATGCTTTTTCCTGTTAGAATCGTACTGTTTAGCAGTCAAGCAATTGCCAAAGGATACTTAGCAAACTCCCTTGGCAGTCTGCATTTATTATATACTGCTTCCTAAAATGGAAAGAGGAAAAATTCCAATGAAGTCAGATCACTTTTTGAGCCTTTGTGTACACATGTGCGAACAGACTCGGCATGAGCACCCAAATTTAGCATATTTGCTTCTCTTGGGTCTATGCATCTGTGCTTGGTTTTTTTGTTTGGTTTTTTTGTTGTTGTTGTTCCGTTTGCAGCTGCTGTTTTATTGTAGATAGTAGAAATAAAGAATCTTTTCCTCCCTTCAGCAGCAGTTAGAGCTTTAGATGGTAAACTGTCATTCCAGGAGAACTTTTGTACTGTTACACACCACACTGAAAACAGTGAAGCCAGCTGGCTCTTATTTTAGTGGGGCAGTGAAACCACGCTAGGTTTCGGTCAGAACCAATAAGACCTCTAAACGAGCTATCCAAGGTGCTGAAACTATTTTGAGGATATAGGGTTCAGCACTTTGGTTAGTTCCTTTAGAGTTCTGACTGAAAACCAGAGCGAATCCACTACCCCACTGAAATAGGAGCCACCAGCCTCCACGAACTGAAAATCAAGTAAACAAAGGATAGTGTTACAGAGGAGCTTCAGATATGCTGGCTCCCTGTTTCCTATAACTGCAGAATCATGGTATTTATTTAATAGGTGTCATCTGATACCTTGGCTCAAGAATCCTTTTCGGTCGTGGTAGGCACAACCTAAAAAGTTGCCAGGAACATTGTTTCATAAGGCTCTGAACTGCCACAGAGGCACAGGAGCCATAGTGTGTATGTGTTCCTCCTTGATTAGATTAAAAGAAGTTGATCCCAATCTGGGCCATCTCCACAGGTTTGAGGGCCCCTAGGCAAGACATCCTCAGTGGGGGCCCTCTCTCAGTGGGTCTATTGTTGCCACTGCCATAGTCACCAGCTGCTGTTGATCCTCATCCTCTTCCGTTATCACTGCTGCCATTCCTTGCTTGTCAGCAGAGAGCCAATGAGCAAGTAGGCAGAGGCATTTACTGCTCTGCCTTCTCACCACCATCACCATTGTTTGGCCAGAGTAAGAAGAAGGTGAACAAGCAGGTTGCAATGGAGAAGAGGAGGAGCAACTTCAGGGAGGCTTTTGTCAGTGGGCCCCTGCTGGGGTGTGGTTGCTGCCCAAACATGCCTACCTTTGGCGCCAGCCCTGTTCCCTCTAACTTCAGAAACCATGCAAACGTATGCCAGATTTCCATGCTACCCCCCAACTGACTGACCCATAAGGGCACCATTGATTTGACCAATCCAGAGCCATGGCAGGAAAACATGTCCTCACTTCCCAGACAGAGCAGCAAGGTCAAACACTACCAGAGTATTCTTAATGACACTTTTTATTTTTAATACTGTACTTTCATTCTGTTTCACCCACATACAGGCCTCTGATTTTATTTTTTGCAAAACTTCATGTAGGGAACAAGAGACAGAACTGAATTGGAGTACTCCGTGTGTAAATTAGGGTATCTATTATAGCTACAATAATAAGCTGAATTAGGCTTTACTTGGACAAGTTTGTAATGCAAGATGCAAATAGACTTTTAGATTTTGTTTAAAAGCTTGCATCTGTTTACACAATAAACAGGATAATGTACACACTATAAAAGAGCAAAGTTCTTCCCTGGGAAGCTTCCAAGTGTTATTTGGAAACCTACTCTGCCTGTACATTAACAATGAAAAAAGTTTTTCCTGTTGGCAGATGCAAGAAACATATCAGCTCCATTGATTCTTGGGACACTGACATAATGCTGCAATAATGTTTTGGGGGATCCTTTTTTGGATTTTAGTTGTTCAGCTTTGTATAAATTGATGGCACACCATTGCAACTTTTCTAGGTAGTTGGGAAATAGTGGAGCAACTGTCTTTTAAGCAGTTGTTTGGGATCACATTTAATGGGGAATAGGTTTCTCCCACATTAGGGCCATTTATCACTGCTAGGGTACTGTTTTTCTGCAATCAGCTGCTTCATCACAGTACTTAACATAGAGCTATTTTATACAGCAATGGCCAAGATCTTTCTATGTCTATTCATCAGTTCCTCTCAGCAAGTGCCCTTGTGGTGTTAATTAAATGTTTCCTGATAGTAGCTTTTGCACTTTTGATGGCTGCTGCAAGACTACTAGTAAGTAGCCTAATAATTGCTCCTTGAATAGTCTTTCTAAATTGCCCCTTATGTTAGTTTGTATTGCCACAGCAGAAGTTTTCCTTTTCTTTCTTTCTTTCTTTCTTTCTTTCTTTCTTTCTTTCTACTTTTTTAAATAAAATTACTATGAATCAGATGAAAAACAGTAATTAAAGCCTCTCATGAGAATAACTAACATTAAAAAGCAATTAAGAAAGCCTTTTCACAGTATAGTTAGGAAGCTATTCATCAGTAATTCTGCTGCAGCTCATTAAGAAACAATAAAAGGGACAAAAGCCTCAAGCAGGAAGCTTTTAAGTAAATGCATAATAGACATGAAAAGCCTCAACAGTTGTTTGCCCATGAAAGAGGGTGGCATTTAAATTACAATTTTAATTTTAAAAAATTACCTCAAATTAGGTTGAGAGGAGGCAGGGGGACAGAAAGACAAGAAAAAACAATAAGCTATAGCAGGTTGCAATAACATAAAGTGCTTTAATAGGCAGGAGAGCCTGTGTACTGGACTTACAAAAAATATTCCCTCTGCTTCTCTACTGCATCATACTCAGGTCATGAAATGCATAGTATCTTATCAAAATGTCTTTAGCGTTCATTAGAAGACAGAGTCTGCTAGCGAATTAGGTAATTTGTCCTCTGATTGTACCATTTTTTTTTTTATTGAGCAAGTACATTTTGCACCCAATTTCATACTACTGGCTGTCTTGAATAAGTGTGTGGTTGTGTGTGTGTGTGTGTGTGTGTGTGCCTAAGCGAAAGAAGAGTTGGCTGTGGGAAGGCACCACAAGGAGAAAGGCAGCACATGGGCATTTTGTGCTAAGTCTTTCTTTTGGAGTGCGCCACCCACACTGATCCCACTAGTCTCCTTTTGGCTTAGCAGCAGTCAGAGTAAGAATATTGGGAATATTCGATGTGTTCTTAGTACCAAAATTCCAGTTCTTAGTACCAAAATAAATGGATCATGATCATTAATACTTATGTATCTTTTTCTGTCCTTTTTTCAAATGTGACTTTTGCAGAACGTCAGTACTGGGGTTCTGATCTTCAGCTCCCAACTATGGCCTTTGAAGAGGTGTTGCTCAGTGACGAAAGTGCACTCAAGTGGCTGGTCACCCTTAAGAAGTTGGGAATCGTACTGCTAACAGGAGCTGCTAGTAGACAGGGAGAACTGCTTAAACTTGGGCAACGTATTGGATTCCTTCGTCTCACATTTTATGGGTAAGGTAAGGCTTTTACGTATGCTTGCTCTTGCCAGCTACGTGACCCATTTCACTGCTTGACATCTCAAAATTCCTTTATTTATTGTGGAGGAGACATTTATTAATACTGATTCAAAATGCTCTTCATATTACTGGTAGTAATGCAGCTAAAGAAGATTAAGAAACAAGAGCAAACTGGCTTGTCTCCATTAGCCATAGTTAAGATTAACCACAGTTTAGGATTTGAATAATACACTAAATTGTGGTTAATCTAGAACAGAAGCAAAAGCTTCTGATTTCCTCCTTGCAGGCATACTTGTTGCCACGTTCTGTTCCTATTGCTGTTTCTAAACCATATTTAAAGGCAGCCCCATACAGAGAGCATCATAATATTCCACACTGGATGCAACCAGATCATGTGTCACTGTAGCAAAGTTCACTTTCCCCAGATACGGCTGCAGCTGATAGACTAGTCAAAGTTGGTAAAAGCACTCCTGGCTACTGATGTCACCTGTACGTCCAATGAAATAAGTGAATCCAGAAACACTGCATACCTACCTCTTCAAGGGGAGTACAACCCAATCTATGATGTACTCCTCTATTCAGATCAATGGATTTCCCCAGAAGACCTAACTTGTCAAGATTAAGTTTCTGTTTGCTTGCCCTCATCCATCCCAAAATGTTCTCCAGATACCTGTTCAGAACTTATATAATTAATGTAGCATGCAGGAAGCAGCAATTTTAAATTTGGATGATAGCCTCCAGAAAAGTGACCATATAATCAAAATAATCTATGAGGTGCATCTTTTCCTGTTCCTGTAAAGAAGAATGATCTGCACACCCACAGTGTAGGTTTAGTTTGGAACTGTTTACAAACAGTTTTAACTATCACAACTGTCCAAAGAAACGCAGGAAATGAAGTCTTGTAGGACAGCTGACAATTTTTAATGAAAATGTCCTTGTCACTTCAAAGAGCTACACTTTCCAGGGGCAGTATCCAACCGAGCGCTGTGCCCCTCACCCATTCCATTGCATCATTGCAGCTTGCCTATTCCGTTCTACAAGTAAGACCCACTGTTTGCACAATGGAGATTTAGTACTTCTGAGAGCAGCCAGAAATGAGTGGAAAAGCTTGTTTTTGGAACAGGGCAGGTTAGCGGAGCGTGCATAAGAGTGCTATGCAGACCTAGTGCTGTGCGGACCATTAATCTCTGTTACACACGTGGTGAGTCCACTTGCGCAATGGAATTGGCAGGAGAGGGCTACTTGCACAGCAGCCTCGTTGGATACTGTCCGAGGGTTCTACAGCTGGAAGCTGTTTCAGTTGGCCAAGCTTGAAACTAATTTACATTCATACTGAAAATAACCATGAAAGATTAACATAAGCTATCACTAGTCACCATTTAAGCCATAGAGACGCTCTCCAGATTCTGACCCTGAGGTGAGCGCTCTTTCACACTAGAAAATGGTGGGCATGAACATGTTATCATTTGAACATTCATAACACAGGCTAGTGGATCACCAATAGTCTCAACCATTCAGTCTAGAGTTATAGCCTATCCAGTTGCCATGGCTTCCCTCTTGCCAATCAACAAGTCTTTGGGAGGTTTCAAGTAGCCGTTCCTGCTGTTATGTTCTTCTGGCCAAGAAGTGCTTGGCATGAAGCCCAAGGTAGCCTGTTCTGCTCCTTTGGATGTCTCTCTTCTGCTTGCAGTGGACCTTGCCTAAATCCCAGCACCACCCTTGCCTTGTTGCAACACAAATATTTGTACAACTATTGTCAAAATATACATCGCAATTTTGATGATTGATCATCTCCTGTGTCTTGTAAAAGGCAGGATGGAGAGGAGTAAAGACATCTCACATTTAAATGTTACCATCTGTAATGATGCCATTTCTGTCAGTTATAGATTTTACCTTAGCCTGAAAAGCCACAAAACCCTAGGATATCCAGGGGCTTCCAGCCAGCAAAGACCCATAATGTGTTTTCTCTCTCTTGCTCAGATAATAACAATTCCAGCTAAATGTTCCTTTTCTTTTGAGTACCGCTGTTCGACAGTTTAACAATGTGGGAACATCTCTCCTCCTTTGTCTGAAACTATTTAAAATAGATAAAAGAAAGAAAGAAAGCTTGGCTAGAAGATTCACATTCTTTCCAGATTAGAACTCAGAAGCATCAGTGATTATAATGGTTTTGTACAAGGCCACATGGAAGTTGTATTTGTGGACGTAGCACTGGCTAAACACAGGACACTGGGGATGTGGGAACTATGCCCATCCAAGTGGTTAACTCTGAGGTTGAGAATAAATAAAGGAGATCCTTCTCACTCATTAGTCAGTTGCTTACTAATGAAGAGAGAGATAGTGAATGCTTCAGCCAAGTAATAAGCAAATGATTGCAGGAAAACAACAAAACTTTCATCTTGCTAGGCTGAAATTGTTTGGTCATTGACAACAAAAATTAAAATTTGGGATATTGCTATTTCTGGAGTCTGTACAAAAAATAAAATTCTCAAAGACAGCACATTAGACAAGCGTTGACAATGGATGTGCCCTCTCTTATTGCATTTCCGCTATGCAGTTGCTAATTTATAAGTTACATCATTAATTATGTCAGCAAATCTGTAGAAATTGAGATTTCAGCACTGCCCAGTTTCAAACTAATCCAAACAACTCTACCTTTAAAATAAAAATCAAGGAGGGAAAATTATAGAACTATATTTAGAATTAACTGCATGAGTGTTTACAGTTCAGGAGAATCTATGGAATTTTACAAGCACATCAGTTGCAAATAATGGTTAGGCCAGAGAATTTAGCTTCTGGATACTTGAGAGAATCAGGGGACTGCATGGATCATAAGAGCTGACTCTAGATGATGACCGTGACCCACTGTGCCAAAGAAAAAAGGACTTCGATTGAAAACAAATTGTGAAAAGTTGAGTTTACATCCTAGCAGAGCAGTTGACAAAATTTCATGGTTGAGTGTGCTTAGATTATTTTGCTAGCTGGCAAATTTTCCAATATTGAGGCTTCTAAACTAGATGAAATAGAATAGATATAAAGTGTGCACATCCTAAAACTCTTCAGGCTGAAGCGTATGTATCCAGGCAGTACAGCTACTGAATGCAAAAAGTATCCTTAGAAGAAGAAGGAACTCTTCCCCAGGCACTTGTTATGGGAAGCCAGCTGTAAATAACTGCACAGCTTTCAACTGTGCATAGTTTGATTCAACTATGAGCCAATTCATGCACTACAGAGATCAGGAGCACATTTCAGTTGTCTTGCCCTGCCCTTATAAAGCAGTCCTTCACTGGATATGATTCTGCAATTTTTTTTACACCTGCATGCATTCCAAGGAGTCAAACCATTATATGTATAGCTCAATTCTGGTTTGTGTTCAGCTGCAACTGAGGTTGTTCTGGTTCAGGCTAATAAGGGTTCAGTAACTGGTTCCCATGAAAAAATGTAAATATAAGGCAAATAATTTATAATGATCATTTGCAAAGCAATTATGTCCTCCCTCTACCCTTTCCTTTCTCCAACAGGTGCATTGAAAACTTTTAGGTTTGTTGCATCCTTCCCCAGCAAGATTTTTGTTCACACCTATTCATTTGAGTGGGCCCTATTTGACCTTACCTCCGCATTTCCTTTCTTTCTGTAACTTGGGTTCCTGTTTTCCTGCCCCATTTTGGGGTTCACAGTTTAATCCCTTGTCCAAACATATTCCTACTTCATTCACACATATTTTCTTCTGACAGTACTGTACATGTAAGGACCATTTGGTAGACACCAAATATGTCTTAGGTCGACTCTCTTGCAGTGTTTTACCACCCAACATACGTGGTGTATGTTTATCCCTTCCATGTTATAACTTGTATGTTGACCAAACCCCTGTCACAAAAGGGAAGTAGGCTTTCAGTCCAGTCCCTGCCTAATGCTTCCCAGGCCTAGTCTTTGAAGAGGACGTAATATCGAAGCCTGGACAAACTCAAAATATGTCATCCTCTCGAATATTGATTTTATTTTATATGCCCATAAAATGTTTATTTTATGACCTCATTCTGATATGGGCTAACTGGTAGAGCCAGTGACTGTACCACATCACATGTTTTGTTGTTTCATTGAACTCTTATTCTGAATTGATAGCCTGACTCTCCCCACTCCCACCCACCCCACCCCCGTGTTCTGTTCCAGTTCAGGTTCAACTGAGACTGTCAGCTAATGGTTCAGGTCCTGTACCAGTTTAGTAAAAGGTAAAGGTTCTTTCCAGATTTGTGTTCAGGTTCAGTTTTCCAGACACTCACATGTATATATACAGAGAGAGAGAGAGAGAGAGAGAGAGAGAGAGAGAGAGAGAGAGAGACTGGGCTCACACAGCACGCTAATCCACCCAGTGTGGGTTGTTATTGAACTGTAAGTTATAAGTGTTGTCTGAATATAGTGCTTTTTCAACAGGGTGAGTTATTGTATTGTCTGGACGTAGCATGTTTCGGCAGAATTGCTCATTAACCATGCAGTGTGGCTTGTTAACCAATCTGAACAACCCAACAATAAGCCATGAATTCTCAAGGTTGCTTGTTCGAGAAAGCACTGCATTATTAACAAGCCACCCTGCAGAAAAAAAATGCTGCATTCAGACAACAAGTTAACTCACCTTGTGGAAAAAGCACTGCTTTCAGACAACGCTATAATCCAGTCAGAGAGAGATTCCTCTTGTAGCCTGCTTTCCCCTTAAGTGAGAAGTGAAGAACTGGAGCAGCCGCTGAAATGCTAACAGAGTACTGGCCAAGAATCTGGGAAGACTCAGCAAATGAGAGCTACCATTCTCAGTAGAGCCAGACTAGCCAGCAACCCTCACTAGCCAAAGCAGAGTTCTTGAAGCCCTCAATATAACCTTTATTTAGCAGTTAGAAGAGAAATAAACCTAAGATGCCAGCTGTCTGCACAGGTGAACTGTAATCTGCTATTTCTAAATACATCCTTGACAGCTTGTATTTAAAAGCAGATACTTTAAACAGCTGCACTTTAATTTTGTATCTGTATGTATTTATTGTACACCGGATGTAATATCTACAGATATAGTTTTCTCTGTAGAGCACACATACAGTAGAGACTAAAAGTGGTTGAGTGGTCATTCCCTCTGCATGGAAAACCCTGAGCACTATATTTCTGTGAGGAGGACTAGAAATCTCTAGGAGAATCCTCAGCAACCTGACTAAACTACAAGTCCCACAATTCTGACAATAGATTCATCCTGACAATTAAATGGGCAGAAACCAAAATACTACTGTGTTGAGATTGTCATGTACAGTTGGATGGACGAAGAGCTTGGGGTGTTGTGGTATAGTCCAGAAAAAGATTTACCACTATGTTTACCACTACAGATTTACCACCTGTATAAACTGCCTCCCTGCTGCTAACCCCCACGCTCAACGCTCGCTCGCTCTCTCTCTCTCTTTCACACACACACACACACACACACTACAAGTAGTGTACTCCCTACTGAGCTAGGCTACTGAGAATGAGTAATGAACTCATACCTTTGCTTACTAAACCTTCCAAAAGATAGTAGATTTAATGTATGCTCAACAAAGATGTTTCTTGGAAGCCTGAAGAACAGCTAAGCATTAATTTGGAAACACTATTTCTGCCAGTTGGCTGTAGTGCACAGGGGGATGTATATGTGATTAATTCAGCAGGTGCTGTTTGGGAAAGGAGCAACCAACGGGGTGAAGAAGACCTGAAGAGTGAAAAAAATTCTGTATACAATGTGGGCGGGGGGCAGAACTTAAATGGTATGAATGAGGTTAGTTTAGAAAGAAAAGTTGAAAGTTTATTTTGAAAAGACTTCTGAATTTTTACCAAAATGTATTACTACACAGCCCTCACTTCCTTGAGTGAAGCGCAGCGCTTGCCTGAGTTTGGTTCCCTTGGGGAAAAGCAGCAGAGGCTGGTGGCTCCAATGTCAGTGGGGTGGTGATTCCGCTCCAGGTTTCATTCAGAACCCGTCAAAATTCTAAAGGAGCTATCCAAGGTGCACTTTGGATAGCTTCTTTAGAGTTTTGACAGGTTCTGACTAAAACCTGGAGTGGATTCACCGCCCCACTGACATCAGAGCCACCAGCTTCCACTGGGGGGAAAAGATCAGTGGAGCCTTGTGGCCTTTCTGTAAAGTGTTTGTTTGCAAAAATATATATTTAAGATAGGTGGAAGTACACAGCTTATCAATCCAAAAGACAGCAGAACAGCTGCCTCACACCAGATCTCCAGAAAGAGGCACATCTGCACCCAGTTGCTCTTGGCTTACAAGCCTCAAAATTTACCTCAGACTTCCCCACCCACCCCGGTGTCTTCAGCTGCTTCTTTTGTCCCTTTTCTCACACCCACAGACCTAGATGACATCAGCCTTAGCTGGGGTAGGGGGAGAGAGGTATGCTTCCCTTCAGAACACTCTTGGACCTTCCAGCTATTTCCTAGCTATTGAGACAGCATTGTGTGGACTATTAGCTAAGCCTAGGATGGGGAACCTTCAGCCAGCAGGCTAGATCTGGCCCACAGCCTCATTTCATCCAGCTTGCTGTGGTCTCTCTGATTGAGGGACAGGTCATGCTGAGGGACAACCTGCACCAACGCACTCTGCTTCAGAAGTGTGCTAGGGAGAGAGAATGAGTTGGCTGGAGGCCCCCAGGCAAAACAGCTGCTGCAAGGTGAACCTGGGCTTGGCTGGCTGGCTGAGGGAAGCCAAGAGGAAGGGAGCAGAGAGGCTGGTTGTGATTAATCTTGCACCAGGGAAGTGTCTTTTCTCATTAAAAGAAAAATGTCTGGGAAGTTTGCAGCTGTTGGAAGCCTTGCAGTTCAAGCAGCAAAGGGACTTCTTTGCCCCCACTCCTGTTCTTTCTTTCCCTGAAGAGGTCTGGTTTCTTTCGATTAGTGTTTTCTGGACTTTCCAGCAAACACCCCTTTTGTTTTGTTTGTAAGTGCACCTCAAGGACTTGTTCCTAAATAAGGAAACTGGTTCTTTAACCTTCTCCCCTACCCCTAGACCCCTGAGTAGCAGGGCAACTTGGCAAGCTTCTCCCCTCTTTCGCACATGAGCAAAGACATAGACAACTAGAGTCCCGTTCTTTCATTCAGCCAGATTGTGCAATGCTGCAAACTCTACCCAATTAGGGCTCTGGCTCCACCCACTGGTGGTCCGGCTCCTAATTGAAATTTCCCATAGGACAATGACTCTGCATAGAAAAAAGCCAAGGCATTTGCCTAGCAAATGATGTGGCCAAGCATAATCGACAAGTATGGCCAGTCTTCACTAACGGTAGAAAGCAGAATAGCCTCCGAAAATGGGGAAATATGTGGTTTCGCTTCCTTTCTTCACACATCACATTATACTAAAGGATAAGAGAGAACAGCACCTCAGTGGTAAAATAATTAGTTATATATAAACGTTGATGGTTGTACTGCCACCACTTATCCATGTATAGGCATGTCCAAAGATGGACTAAAGTGAGTATTTCTTGTCAATGAAAGATCAGAGATTCACAGAGCTATTCCTCAAACAAAAACAAAATCAGAGCACAGGATATTCTGTTTTTTTCAAACTGTTTTGGCTTGAAGAACAGCTTTGTGAAGCACTACCACTCCTGCAGTTTCATTAATAAAATTTTGTTCAGTTAAAGATATAATCTTGTCTCTGTTATCCTCCTAGCTGGACACAGAGAAAGAATCTCACAGTGCTGGTGCTGTTTGTAGTCAAAGTAATATCTTTGTTTCTTAAAAAGATTACTGGTTAAGAACGAAAGAACATAAGAAGTCCCATGCTGGATCAGACTGAGGGTCCATCTAGTCCAGCACTCTGTTCACCAGTGGCCAACCAGCTGTTGACTAGGGACCAACAAAGCAGGACATTGTGCAACAGTACCCTCCCACCCATGTTCCCCAGCAACTGGTGCACACAGACTTACTGCCTCGGATACTGGAGGTAGCACATTTGAGAACCATTTGAGAACCAACAGAGATTCATGAGCAAAAAAGCACAAAACATGCTTCTGCATGCATATTCATACATTAATAAGAAACCATGTGCGCAAAAGGGCAACTCTCACAATCCCCCTCTTTTTCCTTTTTAAACGTTTTATCATTACTAAGCCGTGTAGCTTTCTCCCTGTAGTATATTTCCCCCCAAGAACCAACTGAATGTGGAATTATTAAGTAAAAAAAACCGATCTGGTTCTTACAAGGACATGTGCCAGAACGTTATGATCCATTCCTTAAGAATTCAACTATTGTTTAGCTTTTAAACAAATGTACTAAAATGGTAAATGACAATAATGGTTGTTTGTTTAGCACTTACATCCAAAAACAAGCGAACTCTGTACCTTAGAAACTCATAAATTTGAAATTGGCAACTGAATATATCAGTTGTCCAACCTCTTCCAAAACCACAGTGATAATAGGAAATCTTAAAAGAGGGAGAGAAAAAAAGCAGAATTAAAAAAAATCTCAGTGGATTCAAACACCTTTTGGTCAACATGAATGTTATTTCATTCTTAAATCATTACTTTAGCATACTTAAGCAACTCATATTAGGATTCTTACATTTCAAACAAGTCAGTTGTATTGACTATCATGTCGTCCGAATGCTGCCATAGTCAACCCAACGCTGATCCTAATCCACACCACAGTTGATTATTTGTTACCATGTTGTGTGGGGAGTACCCCTAGATGAACAACTGTAAAGTTGATTATTACCCCACCATTGGCTATCGTATTATCCTAATTCAGCCAATATATGGTCATGCTTGCAAAAGAATTCTCGCTGGTCATTTGAGAGCCAATTCATCCACGTGAAGAAGAGGAAAAGAATACAAGAGGGATTCATGTGCCTTCTCATTGGAACGCTCCTGTGAGATCTGTGAGTGAGAACCCACCCTGTGCATCTTCAGATTAGCATTGGGCTACATTGAATTTTTTATCTCCTTGCATGGAGATAACAGAAAGATCCATGAGGCCAATGCCAAAACTACTGGAGAACTTAGGATGAACTTGGGGACTTACATAGGAACTTAGGACGTTGCTTTATACTGAGTCAGTCCCTTGGTTCATCTGGCCTGGTATTGTCGACACTGACTGGCAGCATGTGCTCTACCTCTTGAGCTACAACTCTTACATTAGGCAAGATAAGTAGCCTAGGGAGATAAGAGCAACAACTGAGAAGAACACTGCACACAACAACAACAACACACACACACACACACAGCTGTATTTGCTGGGGGGCATAGAAGTGAAGCCTCGTAATATCAGTAGCAGATATTAAGAGCTCAACCATATATGCCCCAATAGCAGACACATACAGAGTGTCAGTCAGGAGAGCCATAATTGCCCATCAGAAGATCAGGCCTGATTAGAGCCATGCAATAGATAACAACCAGGTAAAGCAGCTTCTAAGCACTTTATGTAAAAAAAAGGAACCTGGCTCAAAGCAGGCTGCAATGTGTCCCAGTCTGAATTCCAGTGGCAGAATTTTACATGCTGATTTGAATAAAGTTCATTAGCTTTGGTCCTGACAGGGGTATAGAAATGCTGCATAATTTTAATTCCCAGATTTGGAGGCACAGTTGTCTTGCATAATTCCACCTTGGGGTTTCACCCAGGCCTTGCCAACATTGTTTAACCCCTAGTCTGAAAGTCCTGTCTGAAATGTTTCCCAAGTTTCCTTTCTCCCTGGTTCCTTGTTTTTTTCATCTACTTCATCCTCCATCCCTCTTTTCATGGGGCATCTTTGCTTTAGGTTTCTTGCATGGAGGTAACGTTCCAGTAGACAAATCCACATATCATACGATATGCAAATAAATTAAATAAAATGGCTTTTTAAAAGTCACATGATAATTCAACAAATTATAATTTTTATCTTCCTATTGAAAGATTCTCAGTAGCAAGGATGAAATTGCTTGGGAACCAGTAAATTGCTTTGGAGCTTTTTTTAATTAAAGGGGACTAGTGTACCATCAAGCCTCTATGACATAATTCAAATTGAACACTGTGGAAATGTGGTTGAGGTTGTCATATTTCAGAACTGAGCTCACATTCTCTTAAGTATATAATGTACCATATCATCTCTTGGAATTCCCAATGACATTGAGATACTCTTGTAAATATCATTCACATCTTTCCAGAATTTCAAAATCCTGCTTGTAGGAGCAATGTTCCTACATTCGCAACTTTTAGGCCTAATTCAAAACTTTGGATACAAAATAGATATATAGTCTTGATGAGTGATTCATAATTAATTGAGCTGTTTTGTCAAATGTAATGTTATCATTGCATTTTCATTGGGGAAAATCTTGCATATTTGATCTACCAAGTATGTGTTCATATCTTTCCGTTTAAATCATTTTCATGATGATTATACAATGACATGCATATATTGAAAAGGCCCTTCCCAAATCAATGTCTGTTGTTCTCTTATTATGCTTTTGTTGTTAATTGGATTCCATTTCATGAACTTTATTTAAACTAGAAGATGAGGTTTTCAGCCTTAACCTCTCTTTTGTTACTTATAGCATATTTTTACTGTATTGCAGTGTATTTCCTTCTATATACCCTTGTATAACAACCTTTTTACAGTGCGTAATTTGTTTGTGCTATCAGCATTGCACTCTTGTTCATGTTAGTTCATTCAAAAATACAAAATGAAATGGGCAGCATATGTTGTGCAGCCAGTTCTTAAACAGGAAGGCGAAGGAAGGGTGAAATTTGTTTTGTCCTGAAAATGCAATGTTGTAAAGAGGCTTTTAGATGTCCCAAGCAATATGAAAACTACAATTTAACTGAAAAAGTAGGGACTAGGGACCCCAAAATTAGTAATTATACTCATGAGGGCTGCAAAGTTTAATCCATTAATCAGAGTAATAATTCAAAAACAGTTTGATCAATAGAAAATGTATTCCTGTTAATCAGATTTTTAAAGTTTTAAAATGTATTTTTACTATAAGAACATACCAAAACAGCAGATGCTCCGTGTGATCTTAAGAGGCACACCTATGTGAGAGAGATTCAGAGATTTCCTCTTCTAAAGGTCAAACTAGATATGACATTAAGGGCACAATCCTATGCATGTTGAGACAGAAAAAAGTCCTACAACTCCTAGCATTCCACATCCAGCCATGTTGGCTGGGGAATGCTGGGAGTTGTAGGCCTTTTTGAGGGTCTAAACAGGCGTAGGATTGCACCCTAAATGCATAAATGTAAATTACATCCCTGGTGTGGTTGGGGGGGTGGGGTGGAGAGGGACTGATAATCATTGGGATAACAGAGAGGGGGACTTTAATCTTTTCCTCTCCTGTGGTTCTAATAAAAATTGCTTCTCCAAAGCTGCTATTAACCTTGGAAGAAAAGCTCCTATGGGTGCCAATGAGAGCTCTCTCCCCCCCCCCCCCGCATGCAAATTGCAGCTTTGGAGGCATGGTTTTAATCAGGACCACAGTCGGAGAGGAAAGGGTTGTAATCCCTGTTCCTGCAATCCCAATAATTATCTCAACCACCACCCAGCAGCTACTATTTGAATTTTTAAAAATGTAACCATTAAAGTCAAAAGCTCATTTAAACTCTCTGGGTCGGCTTCTCTAGGGTTTCAGGAAGGACTCCTTTCCCAGCCTCACCTTAGATGACAGGGGTTGATCTTGGGACCTTCTGAATGCAAAGCAGGCCCTCTGCTACCGAGCTATGGCCCTTCTCCTTCATTCACCGATGAATGTTCATATTCAAGGAGCTTATCAAAAGTGTTATCGGCCCAATTCATTCCCATGTTCCAGTGGTTCTAAAACATGGGTATTAATTATATGATTGGCTTTTCTTTTTTTTAAGTACTCTTATATCCTGAGTTTTATAGGCTAACTTATCATTTTCTCCCTCTCTCCCTTCCCCCCTCTCTCTTTTTTATTTCTTTTAATTATAAAGGCCTACTTGGCAAGTGCAAGATAAAGCAGATGCTAACAATGTGGCTTACACAACTGAGAAGCTAAGTTTTCACACCGATTACCCTGTTCTGCAAATTCCGCCTGGGGTAAGAAGGGAAGTGGGGGCTGGGTGGGGGGAATATTTCTGTAAATTTAAATAAAGTTCTACAGATGAATAGAACTGGAAACTATTCTATCTGATCTGCAACATACTCGTTTGTTGGTTATTTTTTAAAAATTCTACTTATCCTTACCGTGTAAGCCCTGGTGGGAATTCAAATATAGTTTGTTTTTATTGTGTTTTAATTTCTTTAGTACGTAATTATTCTGCACGTTTTGATTTATATGTCAATCACAAACACAAACACAAAACCCAACTCATATGCAAACGGTACTTACAATGCTGTCATGAAACCCAACATTGTAATTGTTTTGCATTTTGAAATTTGCAATGCAGATCTCTGATAATCATACATAAGTTAAAATGGCATACGTAGTACAATTCAGCTGGTCTGCTGGGGAAAGTGAATGGGGTCCCACCAGCTTTGTGGGCTGCACTGGGGGCATGTGGGTTGTGCACCCTTGGTGTAGACAATCCAAGTCAGCTGCGTGCTCTATCAAATCCAGATTTGTAGCTGCCGTAAATGAGCAATGAGTGCAAATTCTATTAAATACACTCACTCATAGGAAAGCACCCATTTGTTGAGGTGTGCGAAAGTGTTTCAAATGAGACCATGAACATGCATTTCCGTGCAATGCTGTAATAGCCTACTGAACTTCTGACACCGTGACCAAATTCCTGCCTTTCTGCCTGCATTTGCAAAGACAGGAGATTAATGTGGTGAGTACAGATGCTCTAGGAAAGTTTTGCTCAAGGCCCTCAGATGATCTGTAACAATCGTACTATTAATGAACTGAGCAGGCCAGTCATGTGCCGCTAAATGGATGCCAGAACTTTCAGACTAATGTGCTACCTTGGAAATTCATTTAGATGCTGTACAAGTGAATATGGCATAGGAATGGAGGGGGTATTCCTCAAATGGGAAACAAATGCAACTTAGCTCTATCTCATTCATGCCAAGAATCACACTGCCATTTGATGTTCATCGCAATCTTTTCAATTCCAAAATGCTTGTAGGAAATAAAAATAGTTTAAAAAACATTTTGGAAGTAATCTGCCACCTACACACCCTCACTATATGTTTGTATGTAACTGCCTGGTTTTACAATACTTTTTGAGGGTTTAACAAAGAGTAGCAAAACGTGATAACCCAAAATATTTAACAAATCATAGGAAGTTCTATGGCAGCCTTTTACATAGAGCGTCTCTACACTAGCGATCTATGGCAAGCTCATGATTGGCCACACACGGAAGTTTCCCTCATCTTCCTCTGGAAATCTCACTCTAAAAAAAACCTGAGAAATGCCAGCCATTTTGAAACAGCGCAGGTTTTCTCAGCATCTGATGTCGAAGTTGCACTATAGAACAGCCACTAGATGGCGCTGTCCCATCCAAGGCTAAGACCACCGAAAGGAGTAGTTTTCAATTACAAACCACATGGTTGGCAGTTCAAACCACGTGGTCACGCCTGTCCACCCATGTAATCGAGCCCATCAGTCACAGAAAGGAGCAGCCCTAGAAAGGAAGCGTGATTTCCCCCAATGTAGAAGCACTCATAATCAGTTTCCTTCTGAAGGGGGGAGCAATGGGGACTTCTAGTGGTTTTGTTATATCTGTTCAGTTCTTTACAACAGGAGTACAGAACCTCAGGCTGGGAGCCAAATCAGACCCTCCTGGGGTCCCAGTGCAGCCCTCCGGGGTTCTCCAGATGGCTATGCCATTGTTATTTGGCCACCAATCATTTGGTGGTTTCACAGCTTTTCCCCCTAGTTTTTCCCTATTCTGAATAAGAGCATCTAGACTGGTTCCTGTTATAACCTGGCATTAATTTGTTACAGATTCAGTTACTGCATTGTATAAAACAAACTTCTGCTGGAGGGGAAAGTGAAGTTGTGGATGGATTTCACGTGGCAAATAAGCTGAAGGAGCAAAACCCTCCAGCCTTCCAAATCCTGACGTCCACCTTTGTAGACTTCACAGACGTCGGAGTCGATTACTGTGATTTCTCCATGCAGTCCAAACAAAGGATTATAGAGTAAGTAACAATAAAAGGATCTGATTATGCCACACCAGTATCAGCTCATCCTGTGGTGATGGCACAGTCTAGCTGTTTTGCCCTGAATTACAGGCAGCAACTATCTTTTCAGTCACAAAAACTGGTAGGTCTATGCCTGCCACCTTGTGGACAGGAAAAAAGGACAAGTTAAAAAAAAAACAATGCAAGTGTATATGCTATGAGATTTACCATGTTGTATTTAGGGAAGGGTCAGAAGTCCAGTTCAGTTTTTGTAACCATTTACCAAAATTCAAAACGGTCTGAATATTGAGGACAAAAGGAATGTAGGATTACTATCATTTGAATGTGGGTGAAACCATACTGACTGATTTGTTCATTCAGGCCCAAGGCTTTGAGTGCTTTGCTCTTAAAAGTCTGGGTTTGAATGCATGTGTATTCAACCATGTTCATGTTTAAGTAAGGCTGACACCTCTTTTTTTTCTGCTGAGGTCTTCATTATTCACAGTTGTATGCCAGGCAAGTACATCATCGTCCTCTCCATGCTGGGAATAGGTTTACGTAGTGAATTTGGCTGGTGCAGATGGGTGAGAAATTCATTTCAATTCATTTTGATCAAAATTTATCAAAATTTGTAAAGTTCTACATATAGAGGAGTGAAAGACTTGACATTTTTTTTAAAATGCAGGAGAAACCAAAACTGATAGATCCACCCATCTTTGGTTGTAGCATACATTTCCCCCCCTTTTCATTTTTTAATGAATGGATTTATATATTTAATTCTGCCTCTTTTCAGTGTAGTTCTTAGGAAAATACTGCAGTGTAATGAAGAACTGCTTTTGGGGAAAACCTTCTACAGATAGATGAATCTGCCAGTTTCACTTTCTCCAACATTTGATTTTTTTAGAGAGCAATCCTATGCCTGCTAGACAGCATCTGGGGGCGGGAGGGGGCATAGTGTTTTTTGATTCCTGGATCCAAGGTCAGAGACTGTGCTCTGACCTTGGGCCCAGGAGTCCAAAATCTCTGCCCCCTCCTAGGGGGCATGGGGAGAATTGTGCAGTCAGCTTGGAAATACATGCTTGGAGAGGGGGGAAAGTGGATGGTTCTGTGGGCAGGAAGTTGGGGGAGGGAGAATGGGCAGCTGGCTTACGAAGAGTCCTCCGGTCACTGCAGCTTTCTTCCCTCTTGCTCTGCAATGCCCCAGCAAGACAGACAAAATTACCCATCTAGCAAGCATGCAGGGCGAGCGGAGCCCAGAGACGGCAATTCTCAGCCATCTGCACTGGCCAAATGCTTTAAGGACAGCCATCATCACATGGGGAGGACCATGCTGTACCTGCCTGTCATGTAGTTATTAAAGACAATGAACCTATTTAAAGAATTAAGCCGTCAATCCATTTGTGTAGATGGAAGTTTCATTTCCTCCCACATTTATTGTGTGTGTGGTTTTTTTTAAAACAAAATAACTCAAATTCTATTCATCCCATTTATAAAGAAATGTGATGATTTTTGTAGGTTCTTAACAAAACATGAACAAAACTAAAGTCTTGCCCATCTCTCCCTATAAGGCTCCCCACACAGTAAAAAAAAAAAAAAAAGAAGAAAGTTTTCCTTACACCAAAACTGCTGAAAGCCTCAAGTCTTGTTCTCTCCATTTCTCGACAGTGTAGATGAAAAAGGCCAAGTGGTTCGTATCAACTTTAATAATGCCACCAGAGACACAATATTTGACATACCTGCTGAAGATGTAAAGCCATTTTATGCTGCTCTCAAGCACTACGTTGATCTTTTAAACAGCGGGGATAATAAATATACCTACAAAATGAAACCAGGTAAGTAAAGTAACTGCTTCATTTATCAAAGTGCTTTCATTAGCAAGACTTAAAGTTCTCTTCTGTTTTCTTGCCGGTCCTCTGTAGCTTTGGTGTGGGGATGTCAGATTTAAATCTTCCTTTCTGACAAGCACAAAACTTATTTTCCTAGAAATGCATTGTCCAAAGTTAATGGTTGTTTAAAAAAACAAAATCTTTCCCATTTTATGATAGAGGTGTATATGTACAGGTGCATCTGAAACAAAGTTGATATTTCTTGATACTTCCAGTGACAAATCTCAGTGCACACTATTGAGTGCTGTGGTAAAACACACACACACACACAGAAAGCCCAAACTCTATGCCAAAGGACCCCTAATTCTGCATTAAGAAAAGTTTTAAATCTGTAGCCTGAGTTCATCACATGAATTAAGCATGGGGTTGTGCCCCCTGATTTAGGGCATGATTAATCTTTATCTCATCATGTGTCATGACATGGCAAAGCATTCAAACTATCACCACATCAAAACCACCTTGTTGAAGCTTCACTATCTCAACTGTTGTATCAATGAACTCTGCTGGTCTATCACATTTCTGATATCTATATATGTGTTTACCACTGGTTTATTCTAAAATGTACCACTGCTTTTTCAAATTTATTTTTAATTATTGTATTTTTAATCTGCCCCAATAACGAATGTTTGCAGGGGTGGATTATAAAGAGATGAAATAATAAAATATGATACAAAAGGATAAAGTACAATGTAATATAAAATAATGAACAGCATAAGATAAATAAAATCTAAAAATCTATTCTAAAACTCATCTTCTTTGCAGGTGAAATAGTGGTATTTGACAATTGGCGTTTACTTCATGGTCGGCAGAGTTACCAGGCAGGAACAGAAATATCCCGCCATCTTGAAGGGGCCTATGCAGACTGGGATGTGGTAATGTCAAGGCTCCGAATCCTACAGAAGATCATCCGGAGCAGAAAGTAACCTTTGAAAGCTGGACTACCAGGGACCTTCAGCCTGCGGAGGGATTCGATGGTCCTTCCCCAAGGGCAAATGGATTCAATATTCTTCCAGTGTGTTCAGGGAATTCCTGGCTGATGTAACTCTATCTACCCTGTTGAAGCCCTGGTTGATCTCTGGAGCAAAAACTAACGGAGCAATCCTGTGGTCCCTGGGAGGGTTTCCGAGGGATCGTAGGATATGGGGGATTCTACCCCATCATTCTTCTCTTTAAATGGACGGAGAGTCCATCTATCAAGCATCAATCCTGGGCAGTTAACATGATAACATGTAGATGTCCTTTGCCTCTGACTGGAATCTGGGCAACTCCTTGTTTTTTCAGAAAATTAAATAACCACAAGCCGTGCTGTCACATACAATACTTTAAGCCACGGTTAGAGCTGCTAACCCTGCTGCAGACGATCCGACTGTGGTTAATGAGTGAGCAGGGTTTAGCAGAACGCATTGCACAAGACATATTAAACTCTGCTGCTTAACCAAAAGTCTTAACGAGCAGGGTTTAAGGTGTCTTCTGAACAGGCTCAACAAGAACCACAGTTAGAGGAACAGTAGTTAGAGGAAGAATTTTCTAACTGTGGTGGAAGATTTGCCTATGCTCTGGTAGGGATGGTGGGAAAGAATTAAGGGGAGGCGGGGTTAGTAGTGGTACCTCCTCAGTGGAATGACCTCCCCTTTTAAATCCACAAAGTTAAATTGCTGCTGGTCTTCTGTTTCAGCAGACTTTTCGAGGATCACTGTTTTCATTTGGCTTTGTTTTCTTACGCTTTTACAAACATTGATTTGTTTCTAATGTTGATTTTTCTTGGGGTTGGTTTAAATATGATTGTAAGCTGTTATGTGGGCAGAAAGATGGAGTGAGAATCATGATAATAAAAATATTAACAGCAATTTTTTATTATTAGTGATACGCATGTCTTCCCATTTGCATGCTGTATTTACAGCAACATGTTATCTTCTACCCAAGAACTAAAGAATTATCTCAAACAAATTGGCACTACTTTTTAAAAAAATAGGGGGGGGGGGGAGCAGAATCTAAATGAATAAATGAATGAATGAAGAGTCATTACATATCATACAAAAGGTATGCCAGTACTAAATGTATTGCTTGCATTGGTCTCCTGTTTGGTCAGGTAACCAAGATAGAATTACTGTAACATAAGGACTGGCAACTATTTTCTTGCATGTTTCCCATTACTAGTTGATTACCGCTTTAGATCGCAATCCTATACGCACTTATTTCGAAGTAAGTCTCACTGACGAAGACGTGCACAGTATTAATGAAGTTCACATTCTCTTAAACCTAGTCCTTTTGAATTCACCTTTGTTCAATGAAACAGAAAGCAGCAGAACCAGAGGAAGGAACTGGTGCCCTGGCCTCCTTGCTAAGTCTGGCTCAGAAGAATTAGGGATCAATGCTGCAACCAGGTTGCTTCCATACTAGTCCTTTGGACCAATACCAGTTCAGAAATGCTATCCTTCAGTCACTCTTCTAATTATTTTTACAGATTATCCAGATGTTGTTGCTAGCTCATTCCACTGCAATGTTTTCTGAGTGGTCCTCTAGTATGGAGTTTCAGTCACCGATGTTGCTGCTGCGTCTCTCAAGAAGGCTACATTCCTAAACACACTTTTTCAGGAATATGTCCAAATGGGATTTACTTTTGAGTAAACATTAGGACCTGGAAATATCATCTACATATTTCTAGTATTAGCTTGGAATAATGCAAAGCTGTCAGTCATTAAAAAAAATCTCTGCATTCCCGTTGAAGCAAAATATCACAACTATGGCAGAATAGTTTTCACATTTATCCTGCAACTTGAAAAAGGCTGAGATCTTAAGTACACTTTCCAGGGTGTAAGTAAGGAGAGGGATCCTGCCTTCCTTCATGTCCAATCACTTCCCTGATTAGGGAAGGCAGGGGATCAACAAGGAAGACTCAGCCAGCTCCTGGAGGAACCACTCTTCCAGGTGCCAGTTGAATCTTGAGCTGGCTTCGCTCCCCTTCTCCTGTCCCAGTCGAGGAAGGAAGAGAGGACCACTCCTCAAGGCTGTGGCTCAGTTGCTCTCATCCCCCTGTCCCTTCTCTGAGGGAGACTGGCTTTCAGGAGGAGGCCTATCTCAAGGCCTCCATGAGCCACATGCGTCTCATGGCATCATCCGGCCCTCTGGATTGGAGGCAGTCCCACCCCCAGGACCAATCCAGTTTCCTACTTCTAGTATGAGGCATCTGCCCAATCCAGTGAGACCCTTTCCTAAATGTGTGCGATCTTCAAGATTTTGTTTAACATAAATTTTGACATTTTCTTCGCATACTAAGCCAAGTTAAGATTTGTATCAGAATTGGGATCTGAGAATATTTCTAAGCAATACCAAATATTTGCTTTTACTTCCTGTCTTGAATTTTGGCATCATATTAGAATTTGATATAATACAGCACAAGCTGGTGTGACATATACAAACACTGGCTTCTAAATGCTATGTGATCCATCAATGTTTCTTTTCTTTTCTGTCCAGAAAGTCTAATGTTTTCTAACGTTTGTGTGTTAAAACAAAATCCAGGGGTCTTGCTCATTTAACTGCATGTCAGCTTTCCTATCTTTACTGCGTTGAGATACTTTTTTTTTACAGTGAAACCCAAATCCTTTTGACAATGAAAATGAAATCCTTAGGTTTGATTCAGCCACTTCATTTTGGAAAACATTGTCTGCTTTGAACTCTGGAGCTTTCTGAGAACACTTTCATGTGTTTATGTGTACTAAAATTGGTTTTGGAACCAATTTGCCAGTTGGATTCTTGCCTGCTTGAAAAACCATTTCCTACTAGAATGATGTATTGCACAGATGCTGGAATAAAGATAATAGCAGAAGAATTCTTGAGGTAAGCATCAAAAGGTTTTGGCTAAACGTCTAGCTATGTACGTCTGAGATAAGATTTTTTTAATTCTATAAAGAAGGCCATTAGGCTACATGAAGGGAAGTTCTGGCTTAGTCAAAGCTGTAAGAGGATTGCTTTTGACAGTGTATTCTCTGTTGCAAGAATTCAGTCATCCAATAGTGTTCCTTCAGAGTGGGCTGTACTAATGTCAGTGCAGCAGGACTGTTTTTGCAAATGCTACATTGCTCCATGGCACAGATATAGCAAAACTGCCCCATGGAAATTCGCTGAGCAACATTCCCACCCCTCCCATTCACAGGAAGGCAGATTTCAGTTGAACACCAAGAAAAACTTCCTAGCAGTCGCAGCAGTCAGACAATGGAACAAACTAGGGGTGTGCATCGGATCGGATCCGATCCACGATCCGAATCCGATCCGACCCAAAATCGGGAAAATCCGATCCGATCCGATCCGATCCGGACAACCTCCGATCCGATCCGATCCGATGAGGTCCGATCCGGATCGGACGCCATTTTGAATGCTTTTTCCCATAGCCAAGTATTGTTTTACAAAAACGCCTATAACTTTTTCATTTTTAAAGATAGAAGGATGAAACTTGGGCACGTTGTAGACTGGTTAGGGGTAGTTATCTGTGAGAAATTTCAGAAAGATTGGTGCATGCATTTTGTGGCAATTAATTTTTTAATAAATACCCAGGAATGCCTATAACTTTGTCATTTTTAAAGTTACACACATGAAACTTTGCCACATTGTAGGGGGTACCTTGGGACCTATGTGTGTGAAATTTCAGAAACGTAGGTGCTTGTCTTGTGTGGCAATTAATTTTTAGAAAAATGGGTAGTAGTGGGGTAAATACAGTTACGCCTCCCATTTTTTTATTTTTGAAGATACAAACAGGAAACTTGGGCACATTACAGGTACCACTTGGCTTGATATGTGTGTGAAATTTCAGAAACATTGGAGCTTTCCTTGTGTGGCAATTAATTTTTGAAACAATGAGGAAAGAAACACCTATAACTTTGTCATTTTTAAAGTTACACACATGAAACTTTGCCACATTGTAGGTGGTACCTTGGGACCCATGTGTGTGAAATTTCAGAAACATAGGTGCTTGCCTTGTGTGGCAATTAATTTTTTAATAAATACCCAGGAATGCCTATAACTTTGTCATTTTTAAAGTTACACACATGAAACTTTGCCACATTGTAGGCGGTACCTTGGGACCTATGTGTGTGAAATTTCGGAAACGTAGGTGCTTGCCTTGTGTGGCAATTAATTTTAGAAAAATGGGTAGTGGTGGGGTAAATACAGTTACGCCTCCCACTTTTTTATTTTTGAAGATACAAACAGGAAACATGGGCACATTACAGGTACCACTTGGCTTGATATGTGTGTAAAATTTCAGACAGCTGGGTCCAGGCATGTGGTGGCAAGGTATTTTTGAAACAATGAGGAAAGAAACGCCTATAACTTTTTTATTTTAAAAGTTAGAAGTCTGAACATTGCTCACTTTGTAGATGGGTTAGGGGTAGATATGTGTCAGAAATTTCAGAATTATAGGTCCAGGCATTTGATGGCTATGGAATTTTTAAATTACATGTTTCAAAAAAATTTCTACAGAGGCCAGGTCTTCCCCTCCCGCTTCCCGCGAAGAAAAGGAAACACTCTCTCGTCTCGATCCCTTTGATCCTTGCTAGTAGTATCCATTACAGGGCTCGTGTTTCCTTTCCTACTTTCACTTTTCAAGCAGAACGGCTGAGCCTAGCTGAGTTTTGCAGCCATGCGTGCAAGGAAGGATCACTCTGGTCTCGATCCCTTTGATCCTTGGTAGTATCCATTACAGGGCTCGTGTCTGCTTTCACTTTGTACTCAAGCAGACACGAGCCCTGTAATGGATACTACCAAGGATCAAAGGGATCGAGACCAGAGTGATCCTTCCTTGCACGCATGGCTGCAAAACTCAGCTAGGCTCAGCCGTTCTGCTTGAAAAGTGAAAGTAGGAAAGGAAACACGAGCCCTGTAATGGATACTACTAGCAAGGATCAAAGGGATCGAGACGAGAGAGTGTTTCCTTTTCTTCGCGGGAAGCGGGAGGGGAAGACCTGGCCTCTGTAGAAATTTTTTTGAAACATGTAATTTAAAAATTCCATAGCCATCAAATGCCTGGACCTATAATTCTGAAATTTCTGACACATATCTACCCCTAACCCATCTACAAAGTGAGCAATGTTCAGACTTCTAACTTTTAAAATAAAAAAGTTATAGGCGTTTCTTTCCTCATTGTTTCAAAAATACCTTGCCACCACATGCCTGGACCCAGCTGTCTGAAATTTTACACACATATCAAGCCAAGTGGTACCTGTAATGTGCCCATGTTTCCTGTTTGTATCTTCAAAAATAAAAAAGTGGGAGGCGTAACTGTATTTACCCCACCACTACCCATTTTTCTAAAATTAATTGCCACACAAGGCAAGCACCTACGTTTCCGAAATTTCACACACATAGGTCCCAAGGTACCGCCTACAATGTGGCAAAGTTTCATGTGTGTAACTTTACAAATGACAAAGTTATAGGCATTCCTGGGTATTTATTAAAAAATTAATTGCCACACAAGGCAAGCACCTATGTTTCTGAAATTTCACACACATAGGTCCCAAGGTACCACCTACAATGTGGCAAAGTTTCATGTGTGTAACTTTAAAAATGACAAAGTTATAGGTGTTTCTTTCCTCATTGTTTCAAAAATTAATTGCCACACAAGGAAAGCTCCAATGTTTCTGAAATTTCACACACATATCAAGGCAAGTGGTACCTGTAATGAGCCCAAGTTTCCTGTTTGTATCTTCAAAAATAAAAAAATGGGAGGCGTAACTGTATTTACCCCACTACTACCCATTTTTCTAAAAATTAATTGCCACACAAGACAAGCACCTACGTTTCTGAAATTTCACACACATAGGTCCCAAGGTACCCCCTACAATGTGGCAAAGTTTCATGTGTGTAACTTTAAAAATGACAAAGTTATAGGCATTCCTGGGTATTTATTAAAAAATTAATTGCCACAAAATGCATGCACCAATCTTTCTGAAATTTCTCACAGATAACTACCCCTAACCAGTCTACAATGTGCCCAAGTTTCATCCTTCTATCTTTAAAAATGAAAAAGTTATAGGCGTTTTTGTAAAACAATACTTGGCTATGGGAAAAAGCATTCAAAATGGCGTCCGATCCGGATCGGACATCTGGTCCGATCCGATCCGACCAGCCTCCGATCCGATCCGATCCGACCCCCCAGGTCCGATTCCGATCCGCTATCCGATCCGATCCGGGGGGTCAGTGCACATCCCTAGAACAAACAGCCTAGGGATATGGTGGACTCTCCATTGCTGGAGGGATTCTAGCAGAGAATGGACAACCATCGGTCAGGGATACTTTAAATTGGAGTCCTGCACTGAACTGGGGGTTGCACTCAGTGGCCTAAATGGCCCCTTCCAACTCTATGGTTTGTCTTCCGAATTGTTCAAGAACCTTAAGAAAATTGGGGTGATTGGTTGCGCAACTGGGCTTTTGCACTTCTAAAAGTAACCCCAGAAATGAGCAGAAATGCTTGTCTCTGGACCAGGGCAGGGCAGTGGAGCTCACAGAAAGGAGCTCTGCTTCCCAAAATGGAAATGAGTGTTTCCATCTGTTCCTGGGGTTATTTTTAAAAGTGCTAATGTAGTAGTGCTCTGTAAACATCTCTTCCTTTTCTGACCACCCTCTTCCTCAGATAGCCACATCTACAGAGGGCAAGGAGAAGAAGGAGATGTAAGAGCAGCCATGGGTCTCATAGTAGTGGTAATGCTTCTGCTCGGTCATTCACACTATCGGGGTTAAGGGCACCCCTCCCACAACAGGGAATGGGAGCAGTGAGAGGGTAGATGCTTGAATGTCTACTCAGAAGTCACTCCGCCAATTCACTTATAAGCACATGAACGATGGCAGGAAGCCTGTTGATTCAAAACTTCACAACTATGAAGGAGAAGATGGGCACCCGTTGATCCAAAGCTGCGTAGGTGTGAAGAGGCAGCTATTCGTTGCTATGGAGTTGAGCAGAAGGGGAGAAAATACTTTCAGAGCCCAATTATTAGTCACTTTTGCTGCACATTATGGGCATGTAAACCAATCTTGCGATATCCTACATAAAATCCTGCCCATGTATTGCGATGGTCATCACTTTGCAACTGTAATGCTGCAGATTTGAGGGTGTGGGGTTCAACATTGAAAGCAGTGCTGTGCAGATGGTGCCAATTCTTTTCACAGACAGTTAATGACTCCGAGAAGGAGGAAAGAAAGAAATATTTTGAGGGGTGAGAGTCCATTTGCCTTCTCTCTTTGCTTTGAGTAAAGTAAGGAATGTTTGCAAAGTGAAGAAGTGAGCAAAGTCAAATCACACTGATGTTGCAATGTTTAGGAGAGGGTTTACTCTGAAATTATCTCACTTCAGTGAAATAATTCAGGACTCCAACTCATATTTCTCAACATACTTGGTTTCAAACAATCTATCATTTTATTACGCGGTCACAGACCCATTAGTTACCTGGCTTGAATTTCATGGTATGTTATTGATTCTTTTTATATAACACAAAGTGGATATCCATGAGAAGACGGTGGCAGGTCTGGAGGAGAAGACTTAATTCCCATTTTGTTTGGAGCTCTGTGATTGTCCCCCTTCTTCTCTGTCTGTGCAGAGGAACACAACAGGATAAGAGCAAATCCATTTGCTTCTTCTCCCCACATCTCCTGAAGGAAAGAGATGTGCACTGGTTTTCCACCTTCATGTTCTGTAAAGCATCATTTCTATTCTTCCCTCCCTGCAAGGGGCTCCAGTCCAGTGTTAGGCAGCAATGCTGATCAGTTGGTAATGATGAACTATCTAGAAGGAGTCCAGAGTACTTCTACACCATTAGCAGCAGGCTGTTGAAATACTCCGGATAAAACAAAGGCAGTCCATCACACCTTATGCAGTCCAGAAGCAGGGTTACAAAGGAGTCGAAGGGTGAGTAGAACAACATCACAGGGCAAAGTCCAGGAGGCAAGGTAGCAGACCCTGGATCATTTCCCATCCTATCCCAAGAAGTCCCAGTTTTAAAAGTCCTGCCCTGGATGGAGGGTTTACCTGATGGGATCATGTGACCTCTGTATGAATTCGTGTCATGATGAGTTTGTACACAGGTCACATTACCTCATCAAGTGATCCCTCCCTCCAGGGTAGGACTTTTGGTCATAGAGTTGGACATGACCCACATGTGGTCACTTCCAGTCCCCCCACATGTACAGCAGGGATCTCCACCCTCATCCTATTGGTCCATGGGAGCATGATGAATTTGTAGAGGAGTCACATGACCCCATCTTGTGACCCCTCCTTCTTGAGCAGGACTCCGGAAGTGGGGCTTATGGGAATGGGGTCAGACTTCCGTCAGGAGCAGAGTTAACCACCTGTCATATTAGAAGAAGGCGCAAGGCTTTCAGTTTGATGTGATGTAGACTTTTTCACTCTTCTTGTGTGTGTTGTCCCCAGTGTTGGTGACAGGGATAAGATCTTTCTCTTCCCCATTACAGACTGAACCAGCCACAAATATGGTGCCTTGATGAGCCAGATCAATGCGGTACAGGAGAGAAGGGGGTTCAAAAAACACAATGGGAGAGCAACTACTGGGATACCCAGGCAGCTTGAGCCACTTCTAGGACTGGAGGGAGGTATTTGGTCAGGCAAGACAGCTGTTTCAGTTAAGAGGCAATCTGAAATTGATGAGTCTTCAGAGGCCAATGTTCAACAGCAGGCGAGCAAAACCTTTGGCAGTCCAAGAATATGAAATGCTCTGCATTAAGGGCAAAAGCAATTTTAGATTGTATCAATGGAAGTATATTTTCAAAATCACACGAAGGGATAGTTCCACTCTACTCTGCACTAATCAGACCTCACCTTGGATACTGTTTCCAGGTTTGGACACAACACTTGAAGAAGATTTAGATAATTGGAATCAGCTCAGGGAAAGGCATCAAAGATGATCATTATGTGGATGATGTCATGGCTAGTTTGGCCCTTAGATTGGAAGTTTCTGGAAAGCCATTGTAGCTGCAATAAGTCTGATGACTAGGTTTCTTCCCCAATATAATACCACATTTCCTAGCTGCAACCCTGTGGAGTGGTGGAAATCATGAAGCCTCAGTTCATTCAGTAGTGAGATGGGTGAGGGGAAAAATTGCTGACCCCAAACTAGACTAGTCAAGGGAACCTTAAATAGAGGAGTATCTTCTGACAGACCTTCAAATAGAGGACTATCTTTGGTAAAATAGGACACCTGGCCACCCGAGCCCTGGGATCTGCAACATGGTGTCCATTGGTGCCAATGTGATCACAGATGCATCTCTTGGCATCTTCCAAGCTCCCTGATTTTTATTTTATTTCCATATAATAACTTTGACACTTGGCATAACTTATTCTAGAATGATTTCTTTCATCTTGGAAACACTGGTGGACACTCTTTATAGCAGTCTTCCCTAATCTGCTGTCCTCCAGATGTTTTGGACGGCAACCCCAGCATTCCAGACCATTGGCCATGCTCACTGGGGCTGATTGGAATTGAAGTCTAAAACATTTGAAGGGCACCAAGTAGGGGAAGGCAGCTCTAGGGAATAGCCATAGGCTGAATTCAGACAACACATTAGTCAATGGTGGGTTGAGTAGCCAACTCACAGTTGGTTATTTTGTGAGTACTCCCCACACAACATATTCCTACACAACTGTGGGTGGTTGGGGCTGGCATTGAGTGGACTAATAGTCAACCCGGCACTTGACTGACACAGCCCCACCCCTCTCCCTCCCTCCCTCCCTCCTTCCTCCCTCAGTCCTCCCAGTTCTATCCCAGCAGCCTCTGCAAGTTGCACCAGTTGTAGCAGAGTGGCAGCCTCCGCTTTGGCCGCTCTTGCCGCCTGCCTCTATGGGCTTGTGTTTTAACCCACTCACTACATGCCATTAACACACTCACCCCTCCACACAACACTTTAAACAACTGGCTTCGAGCTAAACAACTTGTAAGCCAGTTGTTTCTCCCAGTTGCTTATTTGGGCGAAATAGCATACCATCAGTAGTTTGTGAGTGGCGTGTTACCCTCCACACAACACAATAAGCAACACAACTGATGATTGTTCCCCCCCCCCCCGTTGCTTAATGTGTTGTCTGAATTCAGCCGTAGAGTCTGTGGGGAGTGTCTTTAGCAGTGGAAGAAGAAATGAATACGCTTGATCCATCTTTAGGGTTCTAGAGTAGTCTAGATTACTCACTTTACTTTCCACACTTTTTAGGATTTCTTTTAAAAATGTGAGGTTTTAAAATTATTTTTTTATCAAACCATCATTTTTAATGATAAGGAGATGAAACTTAGCATCATGATAGCTTTTAAGTATGGCTTTAGCCTTGCCACTTTTCAAGCATATCTGTTTATCTGATGATTTTTAGCAATTTTTTTAAAGTTCGAGGTTTTAACATTATTTTTTAAAAACAACAACACTGAAGCCATACTCTTCAAACTCAGGTTGTCACTTCTTTGGGGTATTGCACCTTGAGCAGTTTCAGCCCTTGGCATCAAGGGGATCTTGAGTTTTTAGCTAATAAGTGCTGGGTGAGCATTGCACCTTTCCTGCTGCAGATTTGGTAGGCAGTAGGGTACCTGGAGCTCAGCATAAGTGAGGCGTCCACAGATCAAAATGTGGGAAAGGAGAGGTCAGTCAAAGCAGTCACATGTTTGTGCAGGAAGTAGACAGGTGTTCAAAGTCTGGATGTGAAAAGTGGTGCCAACGCACAAGCCTTGAGAAGCTAAGTGAGAAGTGTGAATGGGCGAAGTAGTGTCCGCCGCCCACAACACCCACCCTAATGTTAGAGTAGGGAAACTTGTGACAATCATACAGAAGTTTTTTTAAAAAATTGAACTTTTAAAATAAAAAAGCCAGCCAGCCGGCAGCAAGCCATGTTAAGCAGCAGCTTGCAGTGGAGTGAGGATACAATCAGAAAATATATTTGAGGGAAGGGGAGAATTATCACACACTATATAACAACAAAGTACAGCACAAACTGCAAAAGTAGGAGTGTGTGAAGTTAATTTCAGTTACATTAGATGTCTCAGTTGCTATTTCATTGATTTTAACATTAAGATGTTATGTAGAACAAATTTGTCTTAATTGTGTGCTGTAAAATCAGGCATGTGACCAAGGCTATGCTCAGGTAGGCACACCCCCTTGGTGCTGGACACGCCCCCTGGGGGTGGACATGTTGGTGGGGACGCCCCCTTGGGGGCCGACCATGTTGTGCTCCTTTTTGGTTTCCAAAATATAGTCACCCTAAGAGAAGAGCCTTTGCAAACACAGGAGCACCAGTTTATAGCCAGCATACCTGCACTTGCAAAATACTCTTCCAACTCAGGAGGAAAGAGGCAGCAACCATCACCCTGCCTGAAAATGGAGAGATAACACCCTGTTCCTGCTGAGAGGGAAGCAGTCGCAGCAGGCCAACAGTACAAAAGTTTAAGTACAAAAGTGTTTCAAGTAAAAACACTGCAGTAAAACAAGTAGAGTTTTTCAAATCAACATGTAGACCAACAGTTGTCAGCACTGAACTATGGAAACTAACCAACATAATTCCAGCTTTGTTCCTCCTATGATTCAGCAGCAAAATCTACTTATTTGCTACTAGCCTTCACAGCTCCAACTGTTGGCAACCTGATAGCCCACTGGACACAGGTTGGCTCCTACACAAAGAGTTGAAACAAAATAATGAACTGTCCGAACACAATGAGGGAAGGAACCATGATCCCATTATCTGATTACTCCTGTTTTATATCTTAGAAAGCTGACATAGATGTTGGACTTTGTCTACTCTTCTACCTTTTCACTCAGCCAGTGTGGATTTATTTTGATCACACATTTTTACAGGAAGTTATGGGGTATTTCTCTGAACACTATCAGATGTCCTTTTATTTTTTATTTTTTTCAGTAACCCTATATTGATGTAGTTTTTCTTGTTAAATGTTAACTCTTCAGATTGGAATTTTTCTTGCAAACAAAACTGTGTCAACACTGGCCTCCATTTTCCTCTCTCATACTCCAGCTAACACTACGTCAACAAACTGAGCTATTTGCATACACAAAGAAGTGTTGACCACTGCACTTTAAAAACATGGATGTTTGGTTGAAAGGTCAATAGAAATTACCCTTTTACCCTACCTGACAATGTTTGAGTTTTGTGGGCAGAACAAGATGTTAAAGTGAGGCTTGAAAAGTCAATATTTAACACAGTGCTGTAATCTGTAAATGGGAAATGTCACAGAGAAGTCAGATTGATACCATGCTCATTAGCCATTACCAAGACATTACTTTTCTATATAACTGGAGACAGCAGTGCTCATTCCTGTAAAAGATTGGGGGTTTATAGTTGTTCGAGCCCTTGGCTATAACTCTGGTTTCCAAAACTCTCTTTAATAAAACCGCTGGAGTTCGGTAGTCTCTGAATCTCACAATACCCACTATGAAGTAGTTCCAAACAGGATTCCATCTACACATCACCGTGACAGGCTAAGAGCAGATGAGTGAGATCAATAATACTGTTCTTACCATGCTTGCTCAGGGACACATGTTTCTGAGAAGTGTCTGAACTTGAATCGCCGTCCTGAAAGTTCTTCCCTTAAGAACAATAGGTGATTGGGGAATTAATCAGGTGAACTGCTCATCTGTGGGCCAAACTACACATTACACTAGGCTGACCATACGAAAAGGAGGACAGGGCTCATGTAACTTTAACAGTTGTAGAGAAAAGGGAATTTCAGCTGGCGTCATTTGTATGCAGTTTGTACCTGGTGAAATTCCCTCTTCATCACAACAGTTAAAGATGCAGGCACCACCTCTAACACCAATCTAGATGCATCCAGAATTTGATGTAAGTAAGAAAGCAATAACCAAAATTAAACTGAAAGAGATAGGAATGATACAAATGAAAAAAAATTATGAGCAACAAAATCCAATAACACAAGAAATATGGAATAGAAGAATACAAAATTTGGAAATTTCATGGATGACATGGATGCAGATTGGCAAATTTATAAGATAGGAAGGGAAAGTACAAGGGAATTAACAGAGTGGGAAAAATATGTAGATAAATACAGAGTCGGGGATAAAGGAATGATAACACAAATATATAGAATCTTGATAAGACAAGAGACTGGAGGAAAGCAGGTATGGGAAGGAGATTTGGAAGAGGGACTAGAAGATAAGGAATAGGGAGATATATTGGAGAAATTCCCCTTCCAAACAACCTCAACAAGGATAAGGGAAGGTGCTTTAAAAATAGCACAAAAATGGTACATGACACCTATGAAGATGGCAAAAATAAACAGAAATCTGACATCAATGTGCTGGAGAGGATGCAAAGAAAAGGGGACTCAAATATATATGTGGTGGGAATATAAAAGGGTTAAGAAATTTTGGAAAAAGGTATTTCAAAAAATAGAGGAAGTTACAGATCAGGAGATAAAAATAAAGCCAGAGCTAGTTCTACTGAATATGTATATTAAAGAAAATAGAGGGTTAGAAGATAAAATTTTAATTGGGTTCATGTTGACAGCAGCAAGACATCTGATAGCATCCAAATGGAAGACAGCTAGGATGTTGACAATTAAAATGTGGGGGGGGGGGAATTATGGAACATTGCAATAAATGAAAAATTGACACAGAAACTCAGAGTTTATGGGGGGGGGGGGAAGAAAAGAGATACCTTCAGAATGGACTGGAAAGCATATATAGAGTATATGAAAAACGAACCAAATAGGGAAAATATGGTGGAAGCATATAAAAAGTTATGGGACTTATGAAAATAAAAGAAAGAAAAAAAGAAGAGAGAAAGAAGGAAAAAAAAGAAAAGAAAAGAGACAAGCCAGAAGAAAAACTGCGGGGGGGGGGGGAATGAGGGGGAAGGGGGGGAATTATATTCGATATTGATGGTTATTATTAAAATGATTTATATGTTGTTGGATAAGAAAATGTAATAAAGAAGTATTCAAAAAAATAATAATAATAAAGATGCAGGCACTACACTAGAGTGACCATATACAAAAGAAGGCAGGGCCCCTGCAACTTTAACTGTTGTGATGAAGAGGGAATTTCACCAGGAACTAATTGCATACAAATGACACTGGCTGAAATTCCCTTTGCTCTACAACTGTTAAAGTTACAGGAGCCCTGTCCTCCTTTTCATATGGTCAGCCTACATTACACTAATTGCATCACGTGTCGCTGAAGGTTAAACATTGCCCTGATTCAGATCAGGAGCACTACGCAGCCCAAGGGGATGCCTTGACAGTACCATGTTGCCGCTGCTGCTCTCCCCTGAAACCCTGCAGTTTTGCTCCTACAACATGGCACTAGGTAATCCCCACACCAAGAAGGGAGCCCTGGGTTCCCGGCAGTCATCCGTGTACTGGAGCCGCCACTCCCCACTCCCCACCCACCCCCACTCCCCTTCCTGGCTTCTGGCAACCGAGTGGAGGTTACTTTCAGTCAGGGAATACCTCCGCAGCTAAGCTGGAGCAAGGTTGCTCCATGCAAAAATGTTGGGGTAAGTTCCCGACTTTTTTTATTTGCAGCTTTGCAAGAAAACAGTAGCTGTGGGATGGATGTTGTGTCCTACAACCAATGCAGCAGCACCACACAGCCACTGCAGGGCTTTTAAAGCAGCCCCCAGGAGAGGAGGATTAAACCTCCCTAGCATTTTTAAACCATCACCCTCCATGAGGGGAGGTAAAAAAAAAGAAAAAGAAAAGCTTCCATTAACAATTGTAGAGACTTTAAAACACACACACACACACGGGTGGGGATTGGGGGCAGGGACAGTGAGGGGAGGAAGGTTTAATCCTCTGCTTCCACTCCGGTCCAGATTCAAGTCAGGGCCCTGTGGCCTTACACTAAAGTAAATAAAAAGCTAACCTTCAGCCACACAATTAGCATAACATGTAGTTTGGTTTTGTGACACATTTCCACATGATGAAGACAGCTTTACAATCTTCCACTCCTGTAGATTTCTGTCTGATCAAATTCTCCTAATTGTTTGGCAGGATGTTAAAGACAACAGACTGTGCTTATATATGCCCACCATGTCAAATTACTACATGGTAGCTGAAATAATGAAGCATCTCAGTTACAAAATGAACAAAAATGGACACGAATCTTCATGGATACGAAGACTTAGAATTTGGGACAAAAAGAATCTAAGATTGGGGAAATTCCCAAAGTTCAGAATGAATTGAATTTAAGAATGGAAAAATGAGAAATGGAGCTGAAGATGGTATATTTATATTTGTACTATACATATTCTTCATCTTGGGTTAAACTAGAAAGTCTTTTGGGTCCTTGATATTAATACCCAGTTTCCCATTACCTGTTTTCTTCATGTGGCTACACACACACACACACACACACACACACACACACAGAGTCTGGAAAGTATTATTTTATAAAGGAGAATGTCCAGTGATATGTCACTAAAGATGCAATCCTATGCACGTTTAGACCTAAATAAAAGTCCTACAACAGTAGTAGGACATTTTTTCTGTCTAAACATGCACAGGATTTCAGCCTAAGTGGAGGTTTCTGACACCTCTCACTAGATGGGATAGAAGCCATTCAGCATGTCAAACACCATCCATATGCTTCTTCTTCCACTAGGGTTGTCACCATCTTGGGAAAGATTCCAGAGTCTGCTAAGTACCTGTTTGCAGTACTCAAGCCTCATACCTAAGACCTGCCAGGCAACATTGCCATCCAGTGTTCAGAAGTCAAAACAGATTACAAAATGCATGGTATAGCTGGCAGGCCTTCACAGACCAGTTGTACTTGCGACCAAATTAACAATGGTGCAGTATCATATGCTCTATGGGGCTAGTTGCATGACATGGGCATAATGCCTGTGGATATTCAATGGAATTTCCTTCCACAAAATTCATAGATGCTGTCTTGAAGCAGCTGGCTGTGTGCTCACTGCTGTTCATGAAGACCTCTCCCCATCACCAAGGAGATTACTGATGCTACATGTGAAGCGCAAGGGCATAGACCATATTCCCTGGTTATGCTGAACATGAGGTTTTCCCATGCATCCATGCTTGTGTCCAGATCACAGAATCAGATCCAGAAAGGCTATTTATCTTCAGAAACTGATTCCCTTCCACACAGAGATTGCCCTTGGTGGATTGAAGCAAATGTGTTTAGTTTCATCTTGTACACCAACGAGGAAGGTGTTTTCAAGCGAGCTAGCAGAATTTCCATTGCCAATGAGCTCCAACTGTGACAAGATGGTCTGATTAAGTCATCATCTAAACTAGATATTTACTAGAAGGGATTGCCAGGAAAACACGGCAGCCAAAGGAGTTTTTAACTGGAAAAATGATCACACACCAGTGACAGTTATAGGATGCTTACTAGCATTAAGGGCATGCATGCTACACCATAAAAATGTGCCATTGTGCCTTGTTTGTGAAGACTCTTGTGCATAATGTGACTTTCAGGTGTTTAATCGAGGGCCTATCCTGGAGCGAAAAAAAGGACTGGGAAGGAGCCATCCTTGGTGCTCTTTCCCGGAAGTTAGACTATATTGACCTTGGCTCGCACTCCAGATGATTTGCTGTCAACTCAAATTAAGGCAGTGTGAAAACAATGAGAGCAGTCTGTTTGCCTGCAAGTTTGTTCAGTCACTGATTGCATTCATACTCAGAAAAGAGCAGCTGTGTTTACATCCACAAGAGTCCACCCTCCTCGTTCTAATTAATTCATGGCCCATTGATCACCCTGTGAATACACTTACAGTGCCATGTGCTCTTTGAGACAAGAATGGATCCATGTAATTATAATTGAGCTCTGATGTTCAGACCAAAAAGCGCAACACTGCAGGCAGCAAAGTGGGGTTTTTGTGCATGTGTGATGCAGCAGGCTGAAATCTGTTGCCATTTGGGGCATGACTCGACATTTTGAAACAGGAGGTATGCTTACAAGATTGGGCTCTTCCACTGAATTGAAGAAAAATTTGCAACTTTGAAAGGGAAAGCCATGCTAATTTGTTGCAGCAAAAGCAATATTGGATATTCCACCACCTTAAATTCCAACATGTTTATTTTAGCATAAGCTTTTTTGGACTACTACAGCCTCCTTTGTCAGGTGCATGAAGTGATATCTTTTTTGTAAACAGTGGGGTCAAAATGCAAGGGGCAGCATAACCCATGTGCAACAGCTGTCAATGGTGACAATATAAGCTTTCCAGTAGTGATGCTGATAAAGTTCATAAATAACTGGTTTATAATAATGATTTCCAAAAGGTAGCCATGTTAATTTCGAATCTCCCTTGATTTTGAATAGCAATTTGCTAGGCAGCAAGGAGAATTCTGCCACATGGAGTTTGTAGATTTTCCACATTGCCTTTGCCATGCATAAGTCTTTCTGATGCTAGAATAAAATTTCCCTTCAGAAAATTTCCCTTCAGTTTTATGTACAAAGAGAGTTGCTGGTGCCGGCTTCAAGCTTTAGAGGGCCCTCAGGCAAAACACCCTTAGAGCTCCACCACACCAGCAATTTAGTGCACTCTCGCCATGCCTGGTGTTCATATTTGCAGCACGGCACTCACATTACACCGTGCCTGTCCTGCTGACACCCTGACTCTTCCCCAGCCTTTCCTAAAATGCTAAAAGTCTGGATTATTTTCCCTAAGTGCATTTAATGCACCCTAAGCCTCCATGTAGTTTTAAAGGAACTGGGGGCTTGAATGGATTGCATCAGGTCATGGCAGGGAAAAGCGATCTCTCCCAGCAGCCAGCTCTAAGCCTCAATATAAAACTGAAACCTTGCATCCCTGGCTTGAAAGCATTTCTTAAAATCATACAATGCCTGAACCTCTGCAGAGACAGGATTGCTCTCCCTCAATGCCCCCAAAGAGCCAGACTAAAGGGTCATTCCGTTTTTGCTCGGCAGAACGGTGGTCTGGTTGAAGTATTCATCTGACAGGACCTGACTGGTGGAAGAAAGAGAAGGGGAGGGATGGAGTGGAGTGGAGCCAAAGAGCTAACGATAGGGCTGTGCACGGACCCCCAATCTGATCCGGATCCCGATCTGTCACCCAACGTGAGCGGGAAATGCGGCGGCACACAGCGAGGAGAGAGGACAACGGCAGGATGACTCAGAGGAGGCAGCAGGTAAGCAAGGAGAGTAGGGGGATTCAGGAGGCCCGGATCAGCCTGATCCGCTCCAGATTCGGGATCCGGATCCATGCACAGCCCTAGCTAACGGGCGAAGGAGCAAAGGCGTGAAAGAGCAGCTATTCAGGCTAAAGGGATCAGAAGCTTGATGCGCTTTTCCTCGGAAGTAAAAAAAACGCAGAGGCAAACTGGGGGGGGAATTAGGTGTCATGGAGGTCTTAATGGGCCTCTTCCCTCAGTGAGCCTACCTCCTCACTGCCGTTGTCACCACCTGCCCTTGCTCCTCACCTTCTTTGTCATCCTTGCTACCACTTGCTTGCCTGGCAGGCAGGCAGAAAGCCAGGGAGCAAATGTAGGTAGAGGCATCTGCTTCCTGTCCTTCTTCCCCCACCACCATTGTCTGAGCCGGAGCAACAGGAAGGTGAATAAGCGCAGGTTGCAGTGAAGAAGAGGAGGAGCAAGACAGGTCAGTGAGCTCCTGTTGGAGTCTGGGCCCTTGGCAGGTGCCCAAGCATGCCTACCCTTCATGCTAGCCCTGGGAGATGTACACTGTTTTTGTAATATTTAATTTACAAATAGGTAAGTAGGGTATAAGTGGATGCAAGCGATATGTGCTTATATTAGGCAGCAGATCTGCTAACTCACATCAGATCCCTAGCGAAAGATACCCACACCCCCAAGGTACTTTCAGCTCATGCTCCCCCCCTCTCACTCTCTCTCTCTCTCTCTCTCTCTCTCTCTCACACACACACACACACACACACACACCTACCTGTTCCCCCTTCCCACAACTGGGAGGAAGGGGGAGAAAATCGTCAAGGTGAGCAATTTGTGGCCCTCCAGATGTTTTGGCCTACAACCTCCATCATCCCTAGCTAGCATACATAGCCAATGGTAAGGAATGATGAGGGTTGTAAGCCAAGATACCTCTAATGGCTACATTCTGTAAATGCTTCAGAGATCTCCAGCTCTGAGCTCACTGTTGAACCAGCCATCCTGGGCAATTAGCTAGTAATCTGCAACCAAAAGAAGGTCAACCAGCAGCCATAACACTACATTTCTCTTGAAACTAGGGGAAAAATGGATTACTTTTTGTTTGTTTTTTCCTGATTAATTTCCCTCCCTTAACATAAATTAAAATAAACGTCTTCCCCAACTTCTAACAAGCGTTCTTTATGCCAATGAAAATTTCACTCAGTCTACGAACACTTCAGCTACAAGAAACACAAGTCAAAACCCTGCCTTTGGATTGTGGCCAATGACAGCAGGCAAAATTAGAAAGACCTCTTTCAGCATGTATACATCAAACAGCTTGACTTAGTAACCCTAGAGAGTATTTGGGCAGGAGGGAGGGGGGGGGGAGAGCTATTATTTATCTCTTTTTCACCACTAGAGGGCAGTCATGCACTTGCATAATGCCGTTGCTAAAGTTGAGAATGCCTGCTCAGTTCATTGTGAGTCACATTAGCACAGGAAGACTGCAGACACAAGATTGCCCAAAATGTTCTGCAAACTTAATACCTGCAATTCGTCACTGCATCATATTTTGAGGAGTGTCTGAATACCTTTTACTTTTTTCATATGCAGGGTGCAGCAATCTAAAAGTTAGAGGAGAGGAAAAATGCTAAACCTTACAATCAAAGTTTATTGAGAAATTCCATGAAAAGATGAGTTTCATAGAATCATAGAATCATACAACAGTAGAGTTGGAAGGGGCTTATAAGGCCATTGAGTCCAACCCTCTGCTCAATGCAGGAATCCACCTTAAAGCATACCTGACAGATGGCTGTCCAGCTGCCTCCTGAATGCCTCTAGGATGGGAGAGCCCACGACCTCCCTAAGTACTTGGTTCCATTGTCATATTGCTCTAACAGGCCCCCTCCACAAGGATGCGCTTTTGCGCCCGGTTCCGGGATTATGCGCATTATCGCGGAGGCGCATTTACGCCTAATCCCTCTACACGGGAGGCGGCGAGAGGCGGCGAAGCGCATTAATTCATGTCCAAAAAGCGCTTTAGAAGACGTTAACGTGCATAATCGCTTGTTCACACCGCGATAATGCGCTTTAACGGCCGGAGAAAAATAAAAGTCGCTATTTAACGCGCATTCGAAAATGCGCATTATCGGGGAAATAATGCGCCTGTACGCCCGTTTTGCGCTCCGCTGGTGTGGAGGTAAAATTTATAATGAGCCTCTAAGGCTCATTAAACGTCTCGTGTGGAGGAGGCCACAGTCAGGAAGTTTTTCTTGGAGCCTATCTACACTACTGCTTTAAAACGGTTTATAACAGTTTTAAACCAGTTAATAACCAGTTTAAAACGGTTATAAACCGTTTTAAAGCAGTAGTGTAGATAGGTTCCATATGTCCAGCCGGAATCTGGCCTCCAGTAACTTAAGCCCATTATTCTGTGTCCTGCACTCTGGGACGATTAAAACGAGATCCTGGCCCTCCTCTGTGTGACAACCATTCAAGTAATTGAAGAGTGCTATCATGTCTCCCCACAGTCTTCTCACAGCTAAACATGCCCAGTTCATTCAGTCTCTCTTTATAGGGCTTTGTTTCCAGATCCCTGATCATCCTTGTTGCCCTCTTCTGAACACGCTCCAGCTTGTCTGCATCCTTCTTGAAGTGTGGTGCCCAGAACTGGACACAATACTCAAGATGAGGCCTAACTAGTGCTGAATAGAGGGGAACCAGTACCTTGTGCGATTTGGAAACTATACTTCTATTAATGCAGCCCAAAATAGCATTTGCTTTTTTTGCAGCCACATCACACTGTTGGTTCATATTCAGCTTGCGATCTATAGCTAGGCTGACCATATGAAAAGGAGGACAGGGCTCCTGTAACTTTAACAGTTGTAGAGAAAAGGGAATTTCAGCCAATGTCATTTGTATGCAATTAGTTCCTGGTGAAATTCCCTCTTCACCACAACAGTTAAAGTTGCAGGCACTATACTAGAGTGACCATATACAAAAGAGGCAGGGCCCCTGCAACTTTGACTGTTGTGATGAAGAGGGAATTTCACCAGGAACTAATTGCATACAAATGGCACTGGTTGAAATTCCCCTTTCTCTGCAACTGTTAAAGTTACAGGAGCCCTGTCCTCCTTTTCATATGGTCAGCCTATCTATAGCCATTCCAAGATCCTTCTCACTTGTAGTATTGCTTAGACAAGTATTCCACATCTTGTAACTGTGTATTTGGTTTCCTTTTCCTAGGTGTAGAACTTGGCATTTATCCCTATTAAATTCCATTCTGTTGTTTTCAGTAGGGATGTGCACTGGATCGGACCCGATCCACGATCCGAGTCCGGTCCAGTGGGAAATCGGATAAATTATCCGATTTCCGATCCCGCAGCTGGATCGGCCGATCCAATCCGAACCGGTCCGAAAAAGCTCCGAACCGGTTCGGCGGATCGGCGGATCGGCGGGCGCCCACTGGCGCCCACCGCCGCTTCCATTGGCGGGCGCCAGCGGGCGCCCGCCGATGAAAGTGGACAGCGGGGGGGGAGGAGGGGGGCACTTACCTTCTCGGCCCGGTGGCTCCCGTCCGGCGCCGGCGCCTACTACTACTAGCAGGCTCCGCGGCCTGCTCTAGGGTGGCGCGCCGGGTGATGTCATCACCCGGCGCGCTACTCTAGAGCAGGCCGCGGAGCCTGCTGGTAGTAGTAGGCGCCGGCGCCGGACGGGAGCCACCGGGCCGGGAAGGTAAGGAGGGGGTGCGTGGAGGGGAGGAGGGGGCGCGCGGAGGGGGGAGGGGGGCCCTTACCTTTCCGGCCCGGCGGCTCCCGTCCGGCGCCGGCGCCTACTACTCCCAGCAGGCTCCGCGGCCTGCTCTAGGATGGCGCGCCGGGTGATGTCATCACCCGGCGCGCTACTCTAGAGCAGGCCGCGGAGCCTGCTGGAAGTAGTAGGCGCCGGCGCCGGACGGGAGCCGCCGGGCCGGAAAGGTAAGGAGGGGGTGCGTGGAGGGGAGGAGGGGGCGCGCGGAGGGGGGAGGGGGGCCCTTACCTGCCCGGCCCAGCGGCTCCCGTCCGGCGCCGGCGCCTACTACTCCCAGCAGGCTCCGCGGCCTGCTCTAGGATGGCGCGCCGGGTGATGTCATCACCCGGCGCGCTACTCTAGAGCAGGCCGCGGAGCCTGCTGGAAGTAGTAGGCGCCGGCGCCGGACGGGAGCCGCCGGGCCGGAAAGGTAAGGAGGGGGTGCGTGGAGGGGAGGAGGGGGCGCGCGGAGGGGGGAGGGGGGCATCACCCGGCGCGCTACTCTAGAGTAGGCCGCGGAGCCTGCTGGAAGTAGTAGGCGCCGGCGCCGGACGGGAGCCACCGGGCCGGAAAGGTAAGGAGGGGGTGCGTGGAGGGGAGGAGGGGGCGCGCGGAGGGGGGAGGGGGGCCCTTACCTGCCCGGCCCGGCGGCTCCCGTCCGGCGCCGGCGCCTACTACTACCAGCAGGCTCCGCGGCCTGCTCCAGGGTGGCGCGCCGGGTGATGTCATCACCCGGCGCGCTACTCGAGAGTAGGCCGCGGAGCCCGCTGGTAGTAGCCGCCGGCGCCGGACGGGCCGAGAAGGTAAGTGGTGGGGAAGGGGGCTTACCCCCCCCCCCGGAGCCGTCCGCTTCTATCCGCTGGCGCCCGCGGGCGCCAGCGGATGGAAGCGGGCGGCCCCAGGGGGGGTAGGGAGCGCGGGGGAGGGGGTTTACCTGCCGGGGCCGTCCACAGCGGACGGCCCCGGGGGGGGGGAGGGAGTTAGGCCCCCCCTTACCGACCCGCCGCCATTTTTTCCTCATAGACTTGCATTGCAATGCAAGTCTATGGGGAAAAAAATGGCGGCCGATCCAAAAATTTACGATTTTTGGGTCGGGATCGGACTCGATCCGGTCCGGGGGGCCTCCGATTTTGTCCGAACCGGTCCGGGACAAAATTGGAGGTCCCGATCCGGGTCCCGATCCGATCCGGGGGGTCCGTGCACACCCCTAGTTTTCAGCCCAGCGCTCCAGCCTATCAAACACACTCTGAAGTTTGTTTCTGTCTTCCAGGGTATTAGCTATGCCACCCAATTTTGTGTTCTCTTGCTTATGTTTATGCATGAAAGAGAAAGTGTGTGTTTGGTGTATTTGTGTCTTCATATTTTATTTACTTATTTCATTTCTATACTGACCAATAGCTAAAGCTCTCTGAGCGGCTCTCAATTAAAACCACAAGGTACAGCATAACATATAAAATATGGAAGTTTAAAACCACAATATAAAAGTACAACCAGAATAAAACCAAACAGCAATGCAGAGATTTAAAATACAGATTTAAATCAGCAATGCTGAAAGACTAGGATGCTAAAATAATGGGAAAATAAAAAGGACTTTACCTGGAGCCGAAAGGAGAACAATAAGTGCCTGGTGAACTTCTCTAGAGAGCTCATACACTGTTATGCTACAAAGAAAACACACATTTAATTTAAAATTATGCAAACGCTGCAGGGAAGGGGGAAAAAGAGGTGTTCTTTCCGAATAGCCAGGTTAAAAAAATAATGAAGTGGCTAGGTGCCCTCTTTTACAGAGCACAGCCCCATATTGGAAGGGTTGCCAAAGGACCATCCTCTATTTGAGAATGTCCTCTCTTTGAATGGCTGTCCAGTCCAATTCTAGTTTAAAGGACCACAATAATTGTTGCCCATCAAGAGGGAGCACCTGGACAGCAGATTGAACATGTAGGCACACAGGACACCTAGTCACAGTCTTCTGCCCTATGTAGTGTATTTCTGTTTAAATGATAACAATTATTTCTAAATTTGCATCCATACATATAAATTAGGAAATATGAATGTTATGGAAATCACTGTCCCCTTTTTTTTTTTTTTTTTTTGATAATTCAGTTCCTCTTTTTTGTTGATTCTTGAGCGGCTGTTCTAATAGAATCCCCCACAACTTCTTCTGATCCTGGTGGTACACATAATGGCCATGAGGAGTGACCATAGAATTTAATGCTTTGGGAAAGGTCTCAACCATCAGTTCCTTGTGTGGAACTCCCAATGCTTTTTTCTATTATAGAAAGCAGCCATGGGGAGGGGAGGGAGGGGATTCAGGTCAGGCCCATGGCATGGTGAGGTTCCTTATTTGGAACAGGACATGGCCTTGATCCAAATATCGCACCTACACAATGCTGTTCTTATAGATTAATCTAAATGTAAACTAAATATATGTAAATTAATAAATAAACATTAGCTGGTGGGGGGATTATAGAAGTGGAGGCAGGGGCAAATGTGTAGCAGCCTTCACCTGGTAGCAATCCTCCCACCCCATCTACAAGAGACAGTTGCTTTTTATTTTAAACATAGCAGTAGGACACATTTCACAGCAACGTGTATAGGTTAAGAATATTAGTCTGCCTCTTTTGTCTATTCAAATGTTGGCTTGTATGTATTGTCTCATGGTGGGAGCTGATAGAACCAAAGCTGTGTCAATTAGTTCCAGGGCATATTTTACAACGCAATCCTATGCATACCTTCAGAGTTCCATCTGGCAGCAACCCAGCACTGGGCCCCTTCTCTGTGATGGCACCCTGCCTCTGGAATGACCTCCCCTCTGCAATGTGTCAGGCACCAACAACCATGTGCTTTCAACGATTGTTAAAAACTTGGTGGTTTACTCTGGCTTTTCCCAACCATTAACTAGTCTAAATGTTGCTGTATTGTTTTATCATTTGCTGTAAAGTGCTATAAGATATTTTTTAAAAACAGGAAGCAGTATATAAATATTCTGAAATAAATGAATAAACATCTACTCAGAGGCAAGTCCCATTAAGTTCCATGGGACTTACTCCCATGTAAGTAAGGGTGTGAGGCAGCCATCCTATATAAAAGATGGCAGGCTCAATCTTGAAATCCCTAAAGTGATAAATAAATTGAAAAATATATCAACCTTCTAACATAGGGCTTCCAGATTCAATATTTAACAACTGCAGAGAATTGCCTTGAGCTGCTTTCCCATCACCACAGCAATTCTTGCCAAAACTCTCTTTCTCCGGATTGGGCAATCATACATGGAGCTGTGGGGACGTGTAGCAGAGTCAAATGCAGGGTGTACATTTCTTCTCACCAGAGATTGGCTGAGGATAAAGTCTCAATCTGGTGGTTGATCTACCAACCACAAATTGCACAAAATGTGGCTCTTTATTCATTTTTTACTAATAAGATGGCACGCACAAAGGTAACAACATGGGCCACAGATTGCTAGTGGCTGAATTTGCATTGCATAGCAATGGGAACATCAGAAGCTGCTCTTATACCAAGTTCTAGCTCAGTATTGTCTACACTAACCGGCAGCATCTCTCCAGGCTTTCAGATAGGTATCTTTCCTAGCCCTACCTGAAAATACCTGGGATTAAAGCTGGGACTTCCTGCATGCAAAGCAGGTACTCTACCACCAATACAGCCTTTCCTTTATAAGGCCTTAGCAATGCAGATGTAATCAATGAAGGCTGGTGGCTCTGATGTCAGTGGGGCAGTGAATCTGCTCCAGGTTTCAGTCACCAGCCTCCAATAATCCCCACCCAAAGGTTTTTACTTTCAAGTGAATTGGGGCTTTCCTACATCGAAGCAAAGATCCCACACCCTTACTGGGGCTTTATCTTCCAGAGTCTTTGCCGGATTATGATCAGCACAATACACACACATCTCCCTCTTTCTTTCTTTCTTTCTTTCTTTCCTTTGTGAGCAAGTTCCATATGTTTCATTTATACAGCTAGTAGATGGAGCTGTGATATTGCATGATTCCAGAAGTACCCCACCTCTTCGATGGCAGTATATATTTATTAGTGCTGGGCTGAAAATTTTGACAATTCCATTTTCAGCATTTTGGGGGCGGGGAATGAAAACTCAGACGAAAGAGGTTGGGAGATGTGAGAATTTTCTCCTTGGGGAGGGGACAGAGGTTCCACATACCTTTTTAAATGTAGCCAATTATTGAGGGTTCTTCTTTCTTTCTTTTTATTTTATTTTTTAAATACCCCTGGTATTTTCAGGAGCCCAAGAGTCCTTCCTGAGTGCTTATTGGAGAGGGAGAGGTCACATGGTCTCCAATAGGCATTTACTAAGAACAGCTGGGCTCCTCCAAATGCCGAGGGAAGGGGCATTGAAAAGCTAAAAAGTAGAAAGAAGCCCCCTCAGGAACTGGCTACAATTAAAAAAGGTATAAGGAAAATTTGGGGTCCTCCCCAAGGAGAAAATTCTCAAAATTTTCCCACTTCCCTATGAAAGGGGGAGAAAAAATCATACCTCTTTCACAAGGAGAGAGAAAGTTCCTGGAAATAGGGGGCAAGATTCAGCTCAGCACTAATAACTATTGCAGCATTTTTGGTGAGATAAAATGTTGGAATAAAGCTTAAAAAACAATGTGAGAGGCACCGGAGTTTGATGACATTGTGAAAAGGACCTGCAAACATCCGTGAGTGAACAATCATGAGTACACAATAAATGTCTCTTTTAGAAATGGCCTTAGAGTGGTCAGACACAAAAGAGGACAGGGATCCTGCACCGATAATAATTGCAGAGAATTTCAGTGTATCACGCAAGCTACACCTGCTGAATTTACCTCTTCTTCTACAGTACTATTAAAGGTGAAGGCATCTTTTCCCAGGGCCGTGCAGGGGGGGGGGGGCAGGGGGGCCAGTTGGCCTGGGGTCCACAATTTTGAGGGGGCACTCCGACAAGGAGGTCCCCCCCCCAGCTTACGCTACTGCTTTCATAGCATAAGCGGCCCATCGAGAAGCGAGGATCCCGCCTTGCGGAAACAGTGCAGAAGCCATCCATCGTGAATGTCACGGTCAGACTACAAGCTCCAGAGGGCCATGCCACATGCGGGGCGGCGATATATGTGCCTAAGTTGCACTGGTTGTCCTTAATGTGTTTCTTTCTTCAATCTTCTCCATGGCATATAATCTGTGGAGCAGAGGGTGAGGTAATGATGATAGTTATTAATGATAATAATGATGATGATGATACTGTGAGGGTGATGAAGATGATAATGATAATGTTTGATAATGATGAAGTACTGTTCTATTGTTGTTGCTTCTATTTGTACAGCATCTAAAAATAAATGTTAATTTCTGATTCAACATTGAGGTGTTGTAGAACAGGTTTCATATGAAGGCGTTATGTAGAACGGACATGTTGGTGGGCATTAAAAAAAACACATTAAAAATACTTAATGGGCAGTTTGAAATGGGAGGGCACACACTTCCCATCTGGCCTGGGCATATTACCAGCTCTGCATGGCCCTGTCTTTTCCTCTTTTGCACCTGGCCTCCTTTAGGGCCAGAGTAAAATCCACCTTTAGTGCCTCCTCCTGGCACCCCAATCCCATACTTGTTTTCTCAGCATGAAGTCCCATTTGCCCTGCTTTTTTAATTGGAGGTTACCAAAGACTCCATGAACCTGGGACCTTCTACGTGCAAAGTAGGTGCTCTACCATTTAGTTACAGCCCTTCCCCTAAAGGCTATAGCAATGTGGTTGTAATACAAATTGCACAATATCAGGATTACTTGAGGCTCTGAAATGTACATTCTTCTGCCTCCTCAGACCAGCTTGGAAAGTTATGGAAAGTTTTAAACACTCATGTTTTTGAGAGCATTACCTCAAGGGAATGAAAATGCCCCAGGCAAGGAGTAATAGGAGATTGGAAGGTTTTTCAAGTAAAACACCAACTTTTGTGTGAAGCAAGCAAACACTGAGTCAGATATTGCATCTCAAGATGATGTGGAGCTTTTGGTTTTGGAACCGCAATGCAAAAATCTCACAGTCATCAAATGACAGCATTTACTTGACAGAATTCATCCTCTCATTATTATTTTTTAAGGAAACTTTTCAGTATGGCAAGTTGTGAAATATGAACTTATTTGACTAGTCTGCCTTAAGCAGCTCAAACACAATGAAAATTACCCAAGCATAATCGGATAAGAAAGGAAAATAGCTAGATTCCAAGTATAGGCTCTTTTTTCCTTTTCTTTTCTGGTAGAGCATAGTACTGGCACATTTCAGACAGTGTACATTCAAGACTGGCTTACATGACTTTTGCACATCTCCGAAAACCAGAAGAGCACAGCTTGAATGCAGAAGGGATCTTTGCATTGAACTCGCATCATGTCTAACTTCATTAGGAGTCAACACAAGCACGACAATAGACCTACGCTGCCAATAGAATGAACTGGCTGTGGGTCTTCTTCGTTTGTGCTTTTATTAATACTATTTCTATTTCTATACTACTCGTCAACATAGGATTCCAGCAGGGAATCAACAGAACAACAATACATAACAACAATTACATAACAACAATACATAACCAATAACAATAGAGAAAATTGCAATTGTAAAACAACAACTTCAGCCAGAAACAGGCTTTCTGTAAATAAGATTGCTGGCAAATATATATGGATCCACATTGCCATTAAGGTCACAATCCTATGAGCTTGGGGCTTTTGTGGACTTCCCTCTCTGTGGCCAGAGCAGGAGCTCTGCATTCAGGAGAGGAAGTCAACCATCAGAAGAATCCTTGTTGCAGTGATGGAAACCTCCATGCCACCCCCCTGCCATTGCTAGTGCTATGCAGAGAAAAAATGACACATTGACAGTTGTACAAAGAAAAGGGGACATGCCAAGGGTGGGGAACAGGAAAGAAACTACACCGCCCTGGAGCTGGTACAGTGGAAAGGGGGAAAGCTGGAGGGAGCACCTTCTGCCTTGGTCTCCTATACAAGCCAGGAAGGGTCTAGGCCTGGTGGACTTTTGCTACCCAACCTCCAAGGCATTGTTCTGTAAATGGTAGAGATGGCCAAATCAGTCAGTTTCTCATTTTTGCAATCATGGGGCAGTATCCAATTGTGTTATTCTGCAAACTCAAATAGCACTAGCGGAGCTCCACCAAATCTTGCCATTGCACAAGCATTTGTGCATTATGCTTGAATAGCTGGTTCCACGATGAGTTGTGCAAGCGTAATGCACAGCTGGATGCACAAGCGTCCTTGTGCATACATAACTTTACTTGGATTCTCCTCTTGGGTGTAGTTTGGAACTTAGTTTGTGCTAATGGAATGTCACATTTGCGCTAATGGAATGTCACAGTTGGATACTACCTTTCACTTTTTTCCGACTTTTTTTTAAAGTTTGTAACTTTAAAAAAAACTGTATGAATTGTTACGATCATGGAATTTGAATGGTCATTTCTCCTTACATTCACAATTTAAGGGGGAAAAGGTGGGATATAAATGTAATAATTATAATAATTATAATAATTATAATAATAATGTTTGTATATTTTCTTCACCATTATGAACTTTCCCCTAATGTATGCAATTTTTGAACAGAGACCTACATCACAACGTCTGGAAAATACAAATACTGAAGGATAATTTAGTTGTGGTTTACATATTGATTCAGAAAGTGCAACGTAGGCATGTTCTTATCAAAATTCATACAGAATAAAATTCTACCCATTCCTTAGCAAAGTGTACTGTTGTGTTCATGTCCATGTGCTAGAGTCAAAATGTGAATTTTGGGATTTCATTTAAGAAGGGCCTGTCTAATCCTCTATCCTGTTCTCACAGTGGCCAACCAGCTCCCATGGGAAACCCACAAGTTGGATATGAGAGCAATAGCATCCTCCTGGACATATTTTCCAGCAATTGGTGAACATAGGCCTATAGCCACCAGGACTAGTAGTCATTGATAGTCTTATCCTCGATGAATTAATCTCCTTTTAAAGGTGTCCAAACTGGTGGCCATCACTGCATCTTGTGGTAGGAAATCCCATAGTTTAACTATATGAGGAAATACTTCCTTTTAGTCTGTTCCGAGTCTCACACCACTCAATTTCATTGGGGGGAGGTTTTTCTTCCTATACATTTTCTCCACATAATTAAAAAAATCATCTCTATCATGTCTCCCCTTACTCACCTCTTTTCTAAGCTAAACAGTATTATATTGACAGTTGTATTTTCAATTCCTTTCCTAATGATCCACAACATGGAATTTGCCCTTTTCACAGCAGTTGTACCCAATACCTTGTTCCTGGTCAGTTATTGCCAGGTCAGACCCCATCAGCATATATGTGAAGTTGGTTGTTGTTGTTTTGCATCAATGTGCATCACTTTACACTTGTTTATATTGAGCTGCGCGTGCCATTTTAATGTTCATTCCTCAATTTTGGAGAGTTCTTTTGGAGCTGTTCCTTTTTGTTTTCACTACCTTAAATATTTTGGTGCCATCAAGAAAATTGGCCATCTCACTGCTAGCCAAAACTGCAGATTTTTTTATGAACAAGTTAAAAAGCATGATTCCCAACAGAGATCATTGTGGGACCCCACTGTTTACACCTCTCAACTACCAGATCTGTCCATTTAGTCCAATCACCTGCTTTCTGTTATTTAAGCAGTTGCCAGTCTAGAAAAGGTCTCTTCCTCTTATCCCATGAATGCTGAGTTTGCTCCAGAGTCTTTAGGGAAGTATTTTGTCAAAAGCCTTTTGAAAAGCTAGCAATGTCTACTGGATCACTGCTATCCACACACTTATTTGCACTCTCACAGAACCTTAAAGGCTTAGTGAGGCCGAGCTTATCCTCCTAGAAGACCTGTTGATTCTTCTTCAGCAGGATTGTCCTTCTATATGCTTGATAACTTTATCTTAAACATTGCTTTCCACAAGTTTATTAGAAACAGGCATTAAAGAGCTTTTCTACAGGAGCCTGTTATTCTTTGGTTTTGTCACAGAACTGAGATCAAGGTCTACAAAAAGAGTTTTTCCTTTCCTGTTTTCCCACTACACAACCACTAGGTGGAGCAGCATTATAGCAAATAGCACAATTACACAAGTAGGAAAATACATTTTCTTTCACTTTCAGAAATATACCTTACTAGCTGATATGACCAGCATTGCTCGGGTCTGTGAATAAGATATATGTCTGTGAGGTAATCACCTTAAAGTAGCAGGGCAGTGCTAGGCTTGTGAGTTAACCTTTAAACAAATTAAATTAATTTCTTTTTTTCCTCTCTTACCCTCACGACAACCCTGCAAGGTAGGCCGGTCCTAGGCCTGTGAGGTATCTTTAAAACAAATTAAATTGCTTTCTTTTCTCTCTCCAGGGGCTCCCTTCAGGCCCAGGATGGTGAGCCACTTCCAGATGATGACCACCAAAACCTGATAAATCTTCCCTCCCATCCAAGGCATGCTGGGAGCTGTAGGCATAAGCCTAGGTCCCTGAATAATGTGTTATTCCTTGAACACTGTCTGAAGTGTGGTGGAAGACAAATGGATTGCAGGCAATCATAGTTGTGGCACCTTGCTTATGGATTTCTTTTCCTAGGCAGGCGTGCCTAGTGACTGCATTAATGGCTTTTAATTGCCAAGTGATTTTTTAAAAAAATTCCAAGGCCTTTTAACTTGATGAGATTTTTTATGCTGCGTTTCCCCCCCGTTATAAATAAACCACAACATTCCAAGACAGATGCAAGAATTACTGGATAAAGTTTATGATTTTTATGTAAAAGCCTGAATTTACTATTAAAACAGAAGAGTGAATGTAGGAATGACTGATAGCTGAGGCTAGAATGGAATGGTGGGAGGGGTGAGTGACAGTTGGGGAAAGTCAGTTAGAAGGAGAACAAAGACAGTTAGCAAGAGGTCAGGAAAGTGGAGGCTGAGTTAGGACTGCGAGATAGTGACCTGGTTTGCTAACCCCTACTTTATTTAAAATCAGCCACTCTACCTGCCAGTACTACATCTCCCAGCATGCCTTTGGCAGCCCGCAGATGCCCACATCCTCTGAGAGGCACTTCCCTCCTCTCATTGCCGATACTGCTCTTCGATAGAGGATTGAGGAGTAGTATTGCAAAGGAGGGGAGGTAAGGGGCTGTCAGTGGACATGCCCAGCTGCAGCCAATTCCTGCCAGGACTGCCCCGGCCTGCATTTCTTGCCCATGAAGTGCTCCATCAGGAGCCTGTACTGAAGAGTCAGGGCCAGCCCACCTACTTGCCTCCCTTCATTGAGCTGATTTGTAGACATGTGCAGAGTGCTTCCCTTTCCTCCCTCCCTCTTAAGAGTGAAACCTGTGTGTGCGCTTCCCCCAGTTTCTGAGAAAACAGTGCTATCAGGATGGGGTGCCTTTGAGCATGTCCAGAGTTCAGCCACTCAAGTTATGATTTTAAAACCACACATGGCAGGTGGGAGGAGTCACCACAGATGGATGCAGCCCATTTATGTAGGTTGTTTCCTTTTATGTGGAATTGGGTTGACTGCTCAAGACTGACCGTAGGAATCACAATGGCCACCAAAGGCCAGTAAGACTGGCATCCCACCCAAGGCATGCTGGGAGTTCCACCCAAGGCAGGCTGGGAGTTGTAGGCATAAACCTAAGTTTTTATTAAATACTTTAAAAATATTTAAAACCCCAAAAATCATGTTTTTAGATTTTTTCTGATCCACGCACACGAAGACCTGTCTGGGTGAGCGGTATTAAGATAGTATCAAATGTGGACGTGGGTAAACATTTCCGGACATACGTGACGCACACACATACTTTCCACTTTATAGGTAGAGATTTTCCCTTAAAAAAACAAATAAACAAAAAGGAAAGTGTTCTTTAAAGTGGAATCAGAGGTGGAGGATCCCAACATTATCTAAAGACCCCATAAATAAATAATCATGAGTAAAGAATCATGAGCACACAATAAATGTCTTGTGTAAGAAAGCTCTATGCTAACTGGTCTGTAATTTTCTGAATCTCCACTTGATCCCTTCTTTAAAATTTGTGTTACATTGGCCACTTTCCAGTCCTCTAGTACAGAGGCCAGTCTTAGGGATATGTTACATATTTTTGTTAGGAAATCAGCAATTTCACATTTATGTCCATTAATAGGGTGACCAGACGCCCGGATTTGTCCGGACATATCCGGGAAATGGGGTGCAAATCCGCATCCGGGCGGAAAAAACCGTTTTGGGGGGCCAAATCCGGAAATTTAGCCCCCCAAAACGGTGACCAGATGGCCCTGGGGCGAGCTGGGCCAACCGCGGGGCGGCGGGGGCAAACCGGGGCAGCGGGGGGTCACGCGGCGGTGGCGGGAGGCTGGCGGCGCGAGGCACCTACCGGCTGGGGCGTCCGTTTCCCTCCGGTGCTCGGAATCTACTGAGAAACAGGCTTCGCGGCCTATCCCTCAGTAGCGCGCCGGGTGATGACGTCATCACTCGGCGCACTGCTGAGAGACAGGCCAAGAAGCCTGTTTCTCAGTAGATTCCAAGCACGGAGGGAAACGGACGCCCCAGCAGCAGCAGGCAAGGAGCGCGTGGGGGGTGGGGGGGCGTCACGGGTGCTCGCGGTGGGTGGGGGGCGGCGGGGCGGGTGCTCACGGCGGGGGGGCGGTGCGGGTGCTCGCGGCGGGGGGGGCGGCGCGGGTGCTCGCGGCGGGGGGGCGGTGCGGGTGCTCGCGGCGGGTGGGGGGGCCGCGCGGGTGCGTGCGGCGGGGGTGCTCGTGGCGGGTGGGGGGGCCACGCGGGTGCGTGCGGCGGGGGTGCTCGCGGCGGGTGGGGGGGCCGCGCGGGTGCGTACGGTGGGGGGGCGGCGCGGGGGCGGATGGCGGGTGTGGGGGGGGCGGGTGGGGGCGCCGTGCGGGGGCGCAGGGCGGGGGGGGCGGCGCTGGGGCGCACGGCGGGGGGGGCGGCGCGGGGGCGCGGGGCATTTACCTGCTGGGGCTTCCTTAGGGTGACCAAGGAGGACAGGGCTCCTTTAACTTTTAACAGTTGTGTAGAGAAGGGAATTTCAGCTGGTGTCCTTTGTATGCATGCAGCACCTGGTGAAATTCCCTCTTCATCACTGTAGTTAAAGCTGCAGGAGCCCTGCCCGCTTTTGTACCTGGTCACTCTAGTATAGCTCCTGCAGCTTTAACTACAGTGATGAAGAGGGAATTTCACCAGGTGCTGCATGCATACAAAGGACACCAGCTGAAATTCCCTTCTCTACGCAACTGTTAAAGATACAAGAGCCCTGTCTTCCTTTTCATATGGTCACCCTAATTTAAATGGAATTTGCTTCCTTCCATGCACTTAAGCATGCTTAAGGAACGTTAGCAAGTGTTCCTTAAGCATGCTTAAGTGCATGGAAAGAAGCAAATTCCATTTAAATTAGGGTGACCATATGAAAAGGAAGACAGGGCTCCTGTAACTTTTAACAGTTGCGTAGAAAAGGAATTTTAGCAGGTGTCCTTTGTATGCATGCAGCACCTGCTGAAATTCCCTCTTCATCACTGTAGTTAAAGCTGCAGGAGCTATACTAGAGTGACCAGGTACAAAAGCGGGCAGGGCTCCTGCAGCTTTAACTGTTGTAGTGAAGAGGGAATTTCACCAGGTGCTGCATGTATACAAAGGACACCTGCTGAAATTCCTTTTCTACGCAACTGTTAAAAGTTACAGGAGCCCTGTCTTCCTTTTCATATGGTCACCCTAATTTAAATGGAATTTGCTTCCTTCCATGCACTTAAGCATGCTTTAGGAACGTTAGCAAGTGTTCCTTAAGCATGCTTAAGTGCATGGAAAGAAGCAAATTCCATTTAAATTAGGGTGACCATATGAAAAGGAAGACAGGGCTCCTGTAACTTTTAACAGTTGTGTAGAGAAGGGAATTTCAGCTGGTGTCCTTTGTATGCATGCAGCACCTGCTGAAATTCCCTCTTCATCACTGTAGTTAAAGCTGCAGGAGCTATACTAGAGTGACCAGGTACAAAAGCGGGCAGGGCTCCTGCAGCTTTAACTGTTGTAGTGAAGAGGGAATTTCACCAGGTGCTGCATGTATACAAAGGACACCTGCTGAAATTCCTTTTCTATGCAACTGTTAAAAGTTACAGGAGCCCTGTCTTCCTTTTCATATGGTCACCCTAATTTAAATGGAATTTGCTTCCTTCCATGCACTTAAGCATGCTTAAGGAACGTTAGCAAGTGTTCCTTAAGCATGCTTAAGTGCATGGAAAGAAGCAAATTCCATTTAAATTAGGGTGACCATATGAAAAGGAAGACAGGGCTCTTGTATCTTTAACAGTTGCGTAGAGAAGGGAATTTCAGCTGGTGTCCTTTGTATGCATGCAGCACCTGGTGAAATTCCCTCTTCATCACTGTAGTTAAAGCTGCAGGATAGCTAGCTAGTACAGCTAGAATGATCAAATGCAAAAAGGGCAGGGCTCCTGCAGCTTTAACTGTTGTGATGAAGAGGGAATTTCAGCAGGTGCTGCATGCATACAAATGACACCAGCTGAAATTCCCTTCTCTACACAACTGTTAAAGTTACAGGAGCCCTGTCCTCCTTTTCATATGGTCACCCTAATTTAAATGGAATTTGCTTCTTTCCATGCACTTAAGCATGCTTAAGGAACACTTGCTAACGTTCCTTAAGCATGCTTAAGTGCATGGAAGGAAGCAAATTCCATTTAAATTAGGGTGACCATATGAAAAGGAAGACAGGGCTCTTGTATCTTTAACAGTTGTGTAGAGAAGGGAATTTCAGCTGGTGTCCTTTGTATGCATGCAGCACCTGGTGAAATTCCCTCTTCATCACTGTAGTTAAAGCTGCAGGAGCCCTGCCCGCTTTTGTACCTGGTCACTCTAGTATAGCTCCTGCAGCTTTAACTACAGTGATGAAGAGGGAATTTCACCAGGTGCTGCATGCATACAAAGGACACCAGCTGAAATTCCCTTCTCTACGCAACTGTTAAAGTTACAGGAGCCCTGTCCTCCTTTTCATATGGTCACCCTAGCTTTATTGAAATCAATGGGACTTGTTTCTTGAGGTTTCTTTGGGCAGTTTTCTTTGGATCCCTGAATGGGATTTGTGTTCTCTGCACACTGAGGCAGTGTAAATTCAGGAGGTATTTGGTAAAAAGAGGGAAAAGTCCTTGTCTAGCATTGTGATAATGGGCATCTGTTCTGGCTTTTCTTTGTATTGCTACTGACCATGGTCTTGTTTACATGGCTAATGAACCAGAGGTGTAATGACACATTTTAGATTAGTTTCTCACTGATAAACCAGAAGTTATTTTTACTGCTCTAGCATCACAAATGTAGCAGCTGTGCAATGTGGAATTGAAATGATTCATTTTAAGTTATAAAGGGGGCTGTACGACCATTACATCCAGCATCCAAAATTGCGTCACAACACTATTGTTAGCTGGTGAGAGGCGCCCAGCAGCCAAGCACTGCATTTTGCCATTGAAGACTGTGAGGCTCCTGGCAAGGGGTGAGCAGGTACACTGGCTGCTGCCATGTTCACAGGAGTGCCAGAGGCCTTCCTCACCTGTTGCTTCTTCCAAGCTGGCCCAGGTCCCTTATCTGGGATGGGACAGAAGTGGTTTTGCAGCCAAACAGGGATGTGAGCAGCAATGTCTGGACTAAGGGGCAAGGTAATATGTGAGTGCATAGGGTGGCTTGTTTGGGCTTATATGTCTGGATTTCCTAGGCTCTGAAAGCATCTTTCTGGAGTGCACCTGCTGGTTGCATGAGCCACGAGGCCAGGTTCTGGTGGGTGCATAGTCCTCCTTGACAGCAGGAGGGGCTTGCACTTGCTAGAGAAAGGTGAATGGATGTGAAGAAGCAGAGGCACCTCTTGTTCTTTTGTGCTTGAAAGCCACCAAAGTGTCTTGTGGCATCTTGAAGACTCACAAATTATGCAAACTATGTTCATCTTGTGTGTGACAGACAACTTGCTCCACAACTGCAGAAACTTCCCCTTCCTAATTCTCTCCTGTTTTGTGTTTGTAATTACGTTTATGTTAACACTTTAGGATTGCAGGCCCTTTGCTGTCAGTGGGACTTACTTCTGAGTAGACATGTATAACGTTGCACTGTTCAACTTGCTTAAATTCTATCACAGTGAAGATTTATCACGAACTACAATAAAATAGTAATGGCCCTGTAAGCACCTTCATTTAAGGCTGCATCCTATATTCATTTATCTGGGAATAAGCTTTATTGAAGCTTTATTCTGAGGTTTCTTTGGGAAGTTTTCTTTGGGCAGAGCGCTCTGATTGGGATTTGTGTTCTCTACACACTGAAAACAGAATTTCCAAATATTTCTTGAATCCAAATATTCAAGAGATTTTTGGATAAAAGGAGGAAAGGATCCTTGGCAGGCATTGTGAGAATTTCTCATTGATAAACCAGAAGTATTTTTGTTCCATAGCTAATGCTTGCAGGGCAATTGTATTTTATACTCTTTCTGAATGCTAGGTTGCTAGTTTGTTGTACTAGATTTTTATGTACCTGTTCAGTGGTAGCAAAATGATGGATCTGTGAGTATGGGAATGAGAAAGGTGATGGGGAAAGAGTGTTAAATGTTAGGAAAGATTAGATTATGGTATCATCCAGTGAAGCATTTGCAGTCAGAAAAGATATCTGAGGGGAGTATGTATCACACAGAGTATAGCAACAAAGTACAGGAAAAGCTACAAAAGTAGGAGTGAGTGAAGTTAATTTCAGATACGTTGAATATCTCACTTGTTCTTTATCTCAGTGATTTTAACGTTAAGTTATTATGTAGAACAGGTTTGTTTTAATTGTATGCTGTAAAATCAGACATGTGACCAAGGCAAGTTTGGGTGGGTACGCCCCCTTGGGGGCTGGACATGTTGGTGGGCACGCCCCCTTGGGGCGGCCATGTTGTCCTCCTTTTTGGTTTCCAAAATATGGTCACCCTATCCATTAAGAACTCTCCGATTAAGGATCAAACTATAAGAAAGGGCTGAGCTTACTCTCTTTATTGCTGAATAAGTGAAATTTTTCACAGAATATTTTAGTAGAGGAAAATTTTCTGCTCCATATCCCTGGTTACAGAAAACTTAAGTGTAGAATTTTGCTGTATTTCATTATTTCAGATAGACAATGACAGCTTTATTACTAGTTTTAATAATGTTTGTTAAAATATTTTTCTAAGCAATGAATAATTATGTGTTTTATATATAATCACTTTTGACTGTACTGAAATGCTCTAGATCTTAATTAAGTTTAATTACATGTTACTGAAACTTATTATAATGTTTCAGTACTGGTTACTCCAGTATTACACCAGGTAAATAAACTGCAGTAATAATGTGTTTTTTTAAACGTCCCCTGTAACACTTCCCTCTTTCCACAGCCTAGTCAATGTCTAGAAGAAGAAAATATACAAAGTTGAAGTATAAAGTTAGCCAGCCACATTTTAATATCCTGGATATATACTACAGTTGAATTCCCAGTTTCCCTAGAATTTATGTTTTGTAGCAGTGCCTGCTACAGTTTATGCCTTTTATAAGAGATGCCTACATGCCTAGGCTGACCATATGAAAGGAGGACAGGGATCATATAACTTTAACAGTTGTAGAGAAAAGGCAATTTCAGTCGGCATCATTTGTGTGCAATTCGTACCTGGTGAAATTCCCTCTTCATTACAGCAGTTAAAGTTGCAGGGGCCCTGCCCTCTTTTGTATCTGGTTGCTCTAGTATACTGCCTGCAACTTTAATTGTTGTGATGAAGAGGGAATTTCACCAGGTACTAACTGCATACAAATGACGCTGGCTGAAATTCCCTTTTCTCTGCAACTGTAAAAGTTACATGAGCCCTGTCCTCCTTTTCATATGGCCAGCCTATACATGCTCCACTAACATTGCTTTGTCCCCCTTAATTAATTTGGAATAACTATTATAACATAATAAGGATGGTGATACTAGGCAAAATTTCAGTTTGGAATGTTAATTTTGCTGGTATTTGCAAGGATTTAATCTCATTCTGTAGGCCACATTACTCTATAGGCTATATTTTTCAAGTTTATTGTAGATGTTATGCCTGAAAATGTTGCAGCCTTTTTTGATCCTATGGGAAAGAAAGAGTAAAACTAAAACAGGCAATGTACATAACCCAACTGACAGCCAACCTAAAGTGATCTCTTATCCTGAACCACAAATGAGTGTCAGGGAGCCCGCGTCTAAAAATTTTGCTTAAGACAAGCATAGCATTGAAGCTCCCAGCAGTTTCCATCTGCAAACACTGTGCAGCTCCTTAGGAGTGGGCAGAGCAGAGTTGCCATGCGAAGCATGCATCAAACCCACTGTTTCGGAGACACATGTATCATTAGGCCCCACCCACTGTAGAGCCACAGCTGCCGTAGATATCTTTGTAATGCCTTTGGCTTACCTTCCCACTGTTTAAAGACTTCATTGTCCAAAAGTGATTGCAGTGCAAGGCTTGATAAGAAAGTTCCCGCTATCAGCATCCTTTTTTATTTTCCACATACATAGTAAACATGAGCTCAAACAGAACCTCTCTATTATTCAATGCCTGGTTTCCAAAGGTCATGTTGAAACAAGGCTTAACCAATGGAAGAACTTTGCAGTATTCTGTTAAGCAATGTTCAAATGCTAAATGTGACAGGACAGGGTAATAAACATGCGTTTAAACAGGAAAAGCTTACCGGGATTCAACGTATCTCAAATTCTGGTCACATGCCATCATCACCCAATACCAATATCTCAATTGAGGATGGATCCCAAGCCAAAACTGCTTACACAACAAAACATAACGTATCTATTTTTGCATGATAAAAAAAAGCATTTTGGGCTTCATCCAGGAAAAAAAGGTCCCAAGTTTTATGATAAATCATAAATATGATTTGTATGATAAATCATAAATATGATTTGTATGATAAATCATATGAGTTATTAATTTTAGTCCCCCAAATAGAAAATATTTTATCAGTTTGAATTCTAATTTTTTCTTAAAACAGAGAATATGGGAGATCTCTTTTCTCCCCTAGGTATCTGCTGTCCAGGTACTACTTCTTTTGTCTCTTTACCTTTAAGCTGGAATAGGACTGGACAGCTCTCCAAAATAGAGGACAGCCCTCTGGCAGCCCTACAAATAGAACATTGTCCTCTGTAAAATATCCACCCTAAGAGGATCTGTGGGCAGCTGTCCCATGTATAGGTGGGCGCTTCTCAGTGAAGTATCCTCAGGGCCTTGACTGGCCACTCTTCCAGGGTAGGAAGGAGTATAGGTTGCCTGTTTCAGTGGAGCCTTGCTTGAGGAACATGTTCTTCTTAAAACTCTGACATGTTCCCATATCCTTAATTGTTCTTCAGTCCTGAATTTTCTAGCTTGCTTCTCAACCCTCTCTCCTGGTTTGTCCTTTGCCTCTGATGTACTCTTTGGTCCTGATCACTGACTTGTCCCTTGGTGCCTGTTCCTGGCAAGTCTTTTCTCATTCAACAGCCTTTTGCTTCATGAATTTGATTGACAGCCTTTTGCTTTACGATATGAATACTTCACACACAGAAGATCAGTGCACAAAGCTTTAGATAGTGGCGATAACATTTTTTTAATGTTAATCCAAGAACCATATTTTTTTTCTTTTTCATCCAGTGTATGATAAGCACTAATGAAAGTAAATACATATAAGGCAACATTGACAACAGTAATAGCAGCCGGGCATCTGCGATTCCTGTAAATAATAGGGGTGATTGAAAATGGTTCATGTAGAGTTAGCCAAGAGTGATCTGGTTTCAGTTCACAAGTTCCAGTTTGGAAAGATTAGCTCACTCCCCTTATTCATAAAACTAGGTATTTAACTTTAAAAGCAAAAGAAACCTCATTTTTCACTTGTGAATTTGCACTATTCTGCTGTACCACAGTGACATCTAGAGATTATGTGGTGGAAAAGCAGGAAAGGAAACACTCTTTGTATAGTACTTGGATCTCAATTCTGCAATGACTGAAACTAGATATAGCGAATTAACACCTGATTAACAGCCTTGTGAAGAAAAACTCAAGATGGTATTGAAACGCAATTGACCCTTTAAATATCCTGTGTTTGCAAGCATAAGAGCTGTTGAAGAGAATTGAGTGGTACCAATTGCAGGCATGAGAGCTGTGATAGATTTGATTACAATTGAGTTGTGTTTTGTATGATTGATGGAAAACTGGCTGTTGGTAAGCATTACATCTGGCCTTGTCCACTTTGCTTTCTCTGTCCTTGGCCCCACCTCTTGTCCTTAGCCCCACCCACTTCTGGAATGCAGCTCCAAGACCCTTCCCAAGTTGACATTTGGCCGCTGGGCCACCTTGCTATAAATACAAATACATAAGATTAATGTAACAGCATCATATTTTATTTTATTTTAAATCCTGTTTATTACAGTTTGTAAGAGGGAGCCTCTCTTTAACTATGAATGTTAATGCCAGAATTAATTATACATGGGAAATTAATTTGTTTCCCTATACATTTATATGGATTCATTTATTTATGCACTTACTAGAGCAGAATATAATATTGTATTAATTTTATATCATCGGAAAGCAATTGAATAAAAATGGATTTGCATATAATTTCCCCCCTTCATTTTAAGACTAGAATTGGCACCATGACATTTACAATGAATGTTGGATTCTAAAAACAAAAAGGTAAACCAATTACAGTGAAAGGTCTATCAAACAAAACAAAACAAAAACCTGTACTGGCATCTCTTTAAAAAAAATTTAAAGCATTTCATGAACCAGATTAGCAGAGAGGTGTCACTTGACATAATAAATACATTGGGGTAAAGAGTACACAAGATAAGATAAGAGGGCTACTTTGACAGTGACATTCCTGTAGGTGGAGAATGAATGGCTTGTAAAATATGACATAGTATTCATTTTATGGGCATTGTAACACCCATGTACAATCTTCATGTAGCAAGAGATTTCCAAACATGGTTTAACACTATCCTGGATATAAATGCATCTTGGGAGTGGACATTTATTTATTAAATGTTTGAATCACAATTTTCCAGTCAAAGTACTCAAAGGCTGCATTTGGACATCATAATAAACCCTGAATCTCATGCACTCCCAACTCCCCTCCAGTAGTGCTGCCAGTTTTCCAGGGGTGGGGTTGCCCCACTCCAACCCAGCTTTCTCCCCTTCAAACTCAACAAAAACTAGCAAGCGAAATAGTGAACACACACTGTGAAGGTTTGAGGCCTTCAGAGGCAAGGTAATAAACTCGGGCCTAGAGGCCTGGAATTTTCTATTGAGAGGAGGTATCCCTGAGAGGAGTAGTTTCATTTCTCCAGTTAAGTTTCATTTCCTCAAAGTGGGAACTTTACTTTCTGTTTTGGGAGGAGAGGGTATAAAAGAATGAGTGAGCCAGAACAGAGCTGGGGCAGAACAGACCAGGGCTTGAGAAGGACCAGAGCTTATGGAAGCAGCAGAAAGAAGTAGCTTAGGGTAAGGAACTTGTGTTTTTGCAACATTTGTTTTCTTTTAATGTCTATGTATCACTCAGCTCTAAATACCTTTATTGTAATTTGCGCATTTTACTTTACTAGTAGGCTGACCATATGAAAAGGAGGACAGGGCTCATGTAACTTTAACAGTTGTAGAGAAAGGGGAATTTCAGCCAGTGTCATTTGTATGCAATTAGTTCCTGGTGAAATTCCCTCTTCATCACAACAGTTAAAGTTGCAGGCACTATACTAGAGTGACCATATACAAAAGAAGGTAGGGCCCCTGCAACTTTAACTGTTGTGATGAAGAGGGAATTTCACCAGGAACTAATTGCATCCAAATGACACTGGCTGAAATTCCCTTTTCTCTACAACTGTTAAAGTTACATGAGCCCTGGCCTCCTTTTCATATGGCCACCCTATTTACTAGTAAACTGTTGTGTTAAGCCACAAGTGTCAGGAATGTTACTCCATGTCTACTGCCTAAACCCCACATTACTGGAAAAGGGAAGGTAAAAAAAAGGAAGGTAGGATTCTTAAGACAAGAGTTGCTCAGGAGTCCAGGTCATAGAAGGAACTCTGACACACACACACACACAGAGATTGTACTGGCATAGAAACTATACAGGGACAGAATCAACAAGAGGAGGTCCTTGGCCAGGCATTCCACATGGTACTTGTTATCATGAAACAGAGACTGCAGAGCAGGGTCTCACTTGTTAAAAGCACATTGGCACAGCCAGTAAAAAAAGGTTACAGTCCTATTTGCAATATGTGGCTTGGATCACTCACCCTGCAGTGTTGTACCTCTCCAGTCATTGCTTGTAAGCACCATGCTACAATACAGCAGCTTCTTACATGGTGGTCTGAATCAGTGGAGATCGGGAGGTGGATGGTCCTGCCAAGCGGAGGTAGAAAGTTACACCAGCTGAAGTTTTTGTCCCTTCCAACGCTGCTAATGATTCCATGATCTGACCAACTGTAGTTTAAATGAAATATATGCAATGTAGGGTCATGTCACTTGTTCAGTATAAATGTCATTGTATTTTGAAATAACATTCACATACCATTTGTATCTTAAGCTTTAAATTGTTTCTTCTCTGTTTTATACTATTTAGTGTTATGAGTTTGGGATGCAGGGGGACTGATATGCCAGCCATGAAATCACTACAGAGAAAAAGTAAACCTGGGCAGGACCTACACTACTGTTTTAAAATGGTTTATAACAGTTGTGACAACTGTTGGTGCCCAGGACACACTCCATGACACTGGCCTCACATTTCATGGCGTAACGGTGTTTGACCTGAGTAAAGGTCCTAGTGGCAGCCTGACTGTGTGTGGTGGAAGGTGTTGTCTGCTGTGGGAAAGCTCTTATTGAAAGGGTGATGGCACTAGTCAACAGGCAGGCAGGCAGGCCACAGGTGGAAAATGGCCAGCAGTACATTGTGTGGGTACAGGCAAAAATGTCATAATCTTGTACCATGTTCTGCTGGCCATTCCCCAGTAGTTTCCAGTGTGAATCTGTCTTGGCTGCTTCCAACAGGGACACATAGATAGGGGCATGAGGCTCCTCTTCTCTCATTTGCCGCTTGGTGGAGGAAATCTTAGATCATGACCACCATGGTCTATACCAAGACCTTCTAGTCACTGAATCCCTAATTCAAGAGCTGATCTACACGTTACATAGTGTCCCAGTTCAGGTGATCAAACAAGCCACCATGGCTTAGCAGTGTGTGAAAGCACATGTCATGCACTATTAGCCTAATCAAAACCTGTGGCCTGTTGTTGGTTTATTTGAGGGTTTCCCCCCTCAAATGCCACTCAGGTTCAGACAACACAAGTGGGTAATTAGGCTAATGGTGCCCAGCATGCCCCGCCAATATAAACAATCTACCATGACTTATTTAAGCCATGGTAGCTTGTTTGATCATGAGAACTGTCCCAGTATAATGTAGCAGACTGAGGACTGTACTATTTTGGACTGCAGTGAAGGCAATGATACATCTTTTGACTGCTCATCCACATTAAAGAAATCTCTCTGTGTGTGATAAACTGGAACACTAAAATACAGGTTTAGCATAGCCCTCTTCATGGTGTACTAGTTTATTACTTGCATGGAACATTTTGATAGAGGGAGCATTAAAAATCTAACACCCCATCTGAAGTCTGACATCATAAGTCCAGAATTCTGCCCTCTCATTCTGTGTAATGTTTAGATCAGCTTTCTGCTTTGCTATTTATGATACATTTGTAACATGCAACAGCTGCCCATGCCGTGAAACTCATCCAATATCCTGGGCCACGTGAGAGAAGCCCATGCTGTAGCACCCACTTGCACCAGTGTTGTCCCAGCATCTGGGAAAGATGGTTGTGTGTGAAGAAGAGACATCGCTGTCCTTTGTACCCACTCCCCAACATGATCCAGTACAGACAAGATTAAACCTTTTCTAGTTCTTCCGTAATATCAAACTACACCATTCCATTCATACAGTTCCATGTACAAACTTGGGGTGGGTGGGTGGAAGATACTGGATCATGTCAGGGAGAGAGGGTACAAAGGAGAGTCCAGTACAGACAAGATTAGACCTTTTCTGGTTCTTCTGTAACATCATACTACGCCATTACTTTGGGTCAAACCTGTCCAAATTCACAGATACCAAAATACAATTCAGACCTACCTCCAAATTTATGCCTCCTGCCCCAGTAGAGCCGTAAATACAAGTCTTTGAAAGATTAACTACAAGACCTCAAGATAAAAGAAAAAGACAACTAATTGACCTTGGCATAACATCAGTTGTGAAGAAAAACAGATTTTGCTAGACCTCAGCAACGACTCCATAGTTATAAAAGAAGCCAACAAAGAAGGCACCATTGTTATCCAAAACAGCGGGATTACAAATCAGAGGCTTTATGCCAACTGCAAAACTCTGACTTCTACCAAGTATATAAAAATGATCCTACCACTGTTATTGCCAGGGAGATAAAAAACACTTTATATGAGGGATCAAGCCTGGATTATATAACGGAGGGTGAATATGGCTTCCTGCATAAAACTAACCCCAGAATTTCAGTTTTCTATATTATCCCAAAAATCCACAAAGGTTTATCGCCCCTTCCTGGTAGGCCCATAGTATCTGCTAGGAATGTGAACGGACCCCCCGAACTGGATCTGTGAGATCTGGATCAGGCCGATATGGATCTGTGTGATCTGGATCCGGACCGATCTGGATCCGGATCGATCTGGATGCCATTTTAGGTGATTTTTGTAGCCGTAGGTTTTACACATGTGTGTAAAATTTCAGAAACGTAGGTGCAAGCATGTATTTTCTATGAATTTCTGAAAGATCGTTAACCTGCTTGTGCTTTTTGACAGCTGTGAAAAAAAACACATAGGTTTGCATGGGGGGGGGGAAGGGGCTGTAACTGTCATTTCTAAAGATACAAACTTGAAACTTTGGCCCATGGCAGATAACATGGTGCTACACAGGTGTGTAAAATTTCAGAAATGTAGGTATTTTCTATGAATTTCTGAAAGATCGTTAAATATCTTGCATAGCCACTACACGCTTGCACCTACGTTTCTGAAATTTTACACACATGTGTAGCAACATGTTATCTGCCATGGGCCAAAGTTCCATTTGAAAATCTTTTAAAATGACGAAGTTATAGCCTTCCCCCCCCCATGGCTTAAAAAAATCACCTAAAATGGCATCCGGATCAGGCCGATTTGATCTGGATCTGTGATCTGGATCCGGATCTTTTCACACCCCTAGTATCTGCATGCAATTCTGTGTTGGAACCTCTCTCACATTTGTAGACCATTTTTTAAAGCCCTTCATACCACTTATACCATCCTATATACATGATTCATCTGATATTATTATTATTATTATTATTATTATTATTATTATTATTATTATATAATACACACCACTCACTTTCTTCTCTCCCTTGCAGAATTAGCCTTATGCAAAAATTATTTTCAATTTGACAACACATTCTATTGGCAAATCAAGGGGTGGCCATGGGATGCCCCATGGCTCCGGAGATAGCCAATCTGTATATGGCTGAATATGAAAAAGAACTTTTCTCATCTGTGGGTCAGTACAAAAAAACACCTTCTGATATGGTTAAGATATATTGATGATGTATTTTCCATTTGACTGGGTGATAAGGAAGACTTACAACAGTTTATCATGTGGGTTAATTCTAAAAATGACAACATCAAAATTGACATCCAATTTAACACCAAAGAAATTCATTTCTTAAATCTAACAGTTAAGAAAGAAGGAAAACGTCTGATCACTTCCTTGTATAGAAAACCCACAGATGTCGCCAGATATCTTAGATACGATAGCTCCCACCCCCATGCCTTAAGAAATAATCTCCCATATGGTCAGTTTTTAAGACTCAAACACAATTGCGCAAAAACATCAGACTTCAGACACAAGAATCACGAACACTGTCTATGCAGCTAAAAGAAAGAGGTTATCCCAAGGGTGTAATCCTACAAGACTTGAAAAAGGCTAAGGCCAAACCACGATTAGAACTCTTCTCACAACAGAGAGGAGGTCGGCAACAAGAGAGAGGGCCTTCTCTGTGGTGGCTCCCCAATTGTGGAACGATCTCCCCGACGAGGCCCGCCTGGCACCAACATTGTTATCTTTTCGGCGCCAGGTCAAGACTTTCCTCTTCTCTCAGGCATTTGGCAATATCTGACGAGCCTGGGTTTGTTTTGTTTTGTTTTTGTAGTTTTTTGAAGTGTTGAAGTGGTTTTTAAATGTACAGATTGTGTGTATGTTGTATGTTTTTGCTGTTTTAATTTTTGTATATTGTTTTTAATTGTTTTTAATCCTATGTAAACCGCCCAGAGAGCTTCGGCTATGGGGCGGTATACAAATGTAATAAATAAATAAATAAATAAATAAATAATACAATAGCACCAGATAGAATCCATTGCAGTCTAACACACGACCGCATAATGAATCACATGCAAGAAAGCATAAGGAGACACTGGCACATTTTTCAACACATCCCAGGGTGCCAGGAGAAACCCATGGTCTATTTCAAAAGGTCCAGGAACATCAGGGATCTCCTAATCAAGAGCAAGTATAAGGAACACAGTAGGAGCCCACCCAATCCTTTACCAGGTGCTTCCAAACCAATAGGACACCATCCATATAGACACTGCTGTTATTGTAAACACACCCACAAAGTCACAGAATTTGAAAACCCAGTGGATCAAAAAAAGTATTTCCTAAAAAATTTCACCACGTGCAACTGTGCTTTTGTAATCTATGCCATCCAGTGTAGGCTGACCATATGAAAAGGAGAACAGAGCTCATGTAACTTTAACAGTTGTACAAAAAAGGGAATTTCAGCCAGTGTCATTTGTATGCAATTAGTTCCTGGTGATATTCCCTCTTCATCACAACAGTTCAAGTTGCAGGCACTATACTAGAGTGACCATATACAAAAGAAGGCAGGGCCCCTGCAACTTTAACTGTTGTGATGAAGAGGGAATTGCACCAGGAACTAACTGCATACAAACGACACTGGCTGAAATTCCCTTTTCTCTACAACTGCTAAAGTTACATGAGCCCTTTCCTCCTTTTCATATGGTCAGCCTAATCCAGTGCAAATGTCTTAAGATCTATATAAGCAAAAGTATCAGACCTCTAAAAAAAAGAATAGGAGAGCACCTCAGTAACCTGAAAAACAACAGACAAGGTGCACTCTTAGTAGATCATTTTTCAGAACTTAACCATTCCTGTACAGATTTGAAGTCTGGGCTCTGGAGAAACTGGAAACACATAACAACAATTTGATATTAAGAAAGGAAATAGAGTGGATCTTAAAGCTACAATCTTTACATCCCAATGGCTTAAACTTAGATTTAGAATTCTTGCCTTTGCTGTGACCAGCATCTACCATAGTAACCCCCACATAACAGCAATAATGATGCAATTTGAGACCTTGCACTTATCATCTCCACACAGAAACACCTGAAAAAAGCACTCCTAAAAAAATCCATAGAAAATGATACAACAATAGAAAAAAGTAGGAGTATAAAAAAACAGGGTTATAGATTGATTTCTTTTCCTTAGTCACCAGTGAATGCAATAAGTGACTATCCTTTTGTTTAGAGTTTTCTGCAGACTTCTCCAACCAAGTAAGAACTTGTATATTAAACCTTTGATACAAATGTTTTTATACTAAGAAATGTTTTATATGTTTTATGATTTACAACATATATAGGCCCCATAGCCTTTATAATGTAAGATATAATATTGAAACAGTTTTTAAGAAACCTATATATGGGTATAGGTAGGCTGACCATCTGAAAAGGAGGACAGGGCTCATATAACTTTAACAGTTGTAGAGAAAAGGGAATTTCAGCAGGTGTCATTTGTATGCAATTAGTTCCTGGTGAAATTCCCTCTTCATCACAACTGTTAAAGGTGCAGGCACTATACTAGAGTGACCATATACAAAAGAAGGCAGGGCTCTGCAACTTTAACTGTTGTGATGAAGGGGGAATATCACCAGGAACTAATTGCATACAAATGACACTGGTTGAAATTCCCTTTTCTCTACAACTGTTAAAGTTATATGAGCCCTGTCCTCCTTTTCAGATGGTCAGCCTAGGTATAGGCCTTTTGAGGCAATATTCCCAATTTATCTTCATACAGTTATATTTATATTATGTGTTATCCCTATAAACATAATGTATTGTATACTTAATGTTGCAGCGCCCTGAAGAAGCCCTTTTTCAAAAACCACACAGGCCAAAACGCATTGGGCATGAATTAATAAAATATTTCAGCATTCTGAGAACTTGCTTCTCCCCCTTTTTTCGATTTGAGTGGATGCTCTTCTCCCCTTGGTTTTTGGATCTAACTAAAGCCGTCATAAAGGCTTTCTCCTCTTCTGTTCACAGCTGGATTTTTTTTTCATATGCTACAGAAGCAGAGACCAAAGCACATGAAAGAATTTCAATAAGTTTGAAAGTTCCATATATTTCAGACCACTATGAGGTGCCACTGCACAAAGACAAATAAATGCTTGACAAAAGCTGGGTTTTGTGGTGGAGATGGAATAATGTTGTAACTCATCAAACTTGAGAGTTTTACGTATTCAGTGACATAAGACTGTACTTTGTTCATCTGGAATTCATATGTTTTAATAATATATGGGGTTGGATTATCATTTAAATTTCTGAGAGATTAAGAAATAGTTACCCTTCACCTCTGATCACTTTCGCTTCCATTTAAACACACTTGAGTCACACCCAGGAAATGCAACTAAAAGTCATATTGTTTAATTAATGTCACATTTTATCAACTGTGTTTAATGAGGAATTAAGCCCCATTTTAATGTGATAATGCTAGTAAAAGTGTTGGCTTGAAATTGATCCATCAACAGTTTGAATAAAGAGCAGATAATTCCATTTTAAATTGTTAGGCAAGGAAGGATACTCAGCGAAGAGGCTTAAGTAAAGGTTGGGGGGGCCTTCAATGTGCTACAGTATGGAATAGTGGTGTACTGTTTATCAGAATAATGGCAGGCTGAGCAGCCCTGGATTAACCTTTAAGCAATATAAGCACGTGCTTAGGGCACCAAGGGAAGGGGGCACCACAGAGTACCGGTACCATAGCTGTAGCCATCTAATTTTAAGGAATTCCAGATTCATAGAAAGGGCCTAGCGGCATATTCTAAGAGCGGCAATTTTAAAAAAATTATTTGTGCTTTATTTTGTTACACCCAATCAACCAGCTTTAGGCTCTATTTGTCCCACGACATCATCTGACATCTGAGATAACTTTCTGACAATCTTTGTCTCAACATATACCTAGAGTTCAGTATGGTTAGGGTAAGGGTCCATAAACAGTGATGAAAATTTTTATTTTTTTCTGTTGCCCTAGTTATAAGTAAGTAATTGGCTTATATTGCTTGCTGCTGTAAGAGCCTATCTACACTACTGCTTTAAAACGGTTTATAACAGTTTTAAAACGGTTAATAACTGCTATTAACCGGTTTAAAACTGTTATAAACTGTTTTAAAGCAGTAGTATAGATAGGTTCTTAGTGTTAAATAAATATCATAAAAACAGTTTATATTTAATACAGTTGTGTGTTCTGGCATGGGAGATGAATGGCCTTGAAGAAAACTGAGTTTTAACTGTCTTATTTCACCGTCAGCACTTATTGAGTCTTAATGTCTTGTCGGCTAAGCAATTGAAGGGCCAAGGGGGCACCATTATTGGGCTGTGCTTAGGGAATCAGCTGGACTTAATCTGGCCCTGAGGCTGTGGAATTCTGGGAGTTGTAGGACTTCTTTCTGTCTAAACATGCATAGGATTGCACCCTTATTCTTTCAGGAGGAAAATGGTGGTTATTATGGTAGGAATTGTCCTAAAACAACTTTCATTGTACTATTTTATTGTAAGTGAAGGTTTGTAAGTAATTCAACTTCTGGACATAGCAAGAATCAGCAAAGAGGAGAGAGAGAGAGAGAGAGAGAGAGAGACCTGTCCAATAGGATTCCCCACCACCACCATCATTTTCCAAATGGCAGCAAATGTTGAAAAACGGAAATATTTGAAACAAATTACTCAGTAATAACTATTTCACATCCGTGTCCCAAACAAGATTATTAAAACATGTACTGATAGGGAGTTAGATAACACAACAATGTGGGTTTTATTATTGTCCTGTCAGTTATTTACAAATCCTCCATTGAGCAAGATAATTTTTTGTTTTTCTTGTTCCTTGGCAATCACATCTTCTTTGGGAGACTGAAAAAATCCTGACGGCCTTTTCTTGTCAGCACCTGATTCCAATTCATCAAAATACACCTGAGGCCAATGAGGTGATGACAGCCCAGGTTAGGGTGTTAACTTCCCTCACACCTTCTTTTGTTATCTACAGCATAATTATGCCTCAACAAGAAGACTTAAACCAAGGCCTTAAAAAGCCAGGGAGTTAATGATTTTAAACAGGAATCTGGTTTGTGCAGTGTCAGAGTATTGTACCCCAGACTGTCATAAGGCAAGGAAGTATGGGTTCAAAAGAGAGAGGAGGAGCAGACTCACAGACAGAGTGGGATCCTCGGGAGAAATATCCCTCTGGGTGAAGACAGCCCGACATTCCCAAGTCTGCTGGAAATTGACTTTACTACACACATTTGATGCATTCCAATGCCTTTTCCCCCCAGGACACTTGTGCCACACTTAGAGCATCATCACACAGGGGGAAATTGTGTTGGCTTACTGTCGCTTCTCTGCCTGCCCGTTTGTCTCTCATTACTTCCTCTTTTGAAAGAGGAAGTAAGCAACTTGCACATGGCCCATTCAGTGGGCCGTTTTGATCCCACTGCTTCTTCTGCATACAGTAGGAGATAGTGGCAACTCCCATCTTTAAAAATAAGTTGGACTTACTGGGGGGGGGGGGTTGTCGCACGAAGAAGGGGTGGGAAGCACACAGCATCGTGAGAGGAACCTGCGAAAATCTGTGAGTCCCCAGTAACAAGTGTGCAATCAAACACTCTTCTGATGGAGCTCTTAGAATATATGGCTGCCTTCACTCTCCAGTTAAGAAAGTAATCATTTCTGAGCTAACAAAGGCAGGATCTACACTACTGCTTCATAATGGTATTGACAACTGTTTGGTGTAGATCTGGCCTAACAACCAGTGACTTTACTATTTCATCTTCACATGAAACTTGCCGAACTTTCTACATTCATGAGAAAGCAATTCACTTCCTTTTTAAATGTGAGGTGGCCCAAGTCACCATGTAGGAACTTTACCAGGTTAGGGCATGGGCAGAAATGACCTTATTATCAATTTGCTCTCTATTCTAAGAGCTTTCCTACACAAGACTGTTAATTGCTGTATCTACTTTGAGTTTTGTTGCAAAATTGAAATCCAAGCTCTACATAAAGTGCTGTCCTTTCCTGCGTCTCTGCTTCAGAGCCTCTAGGTGGTGCTATAGTGGAATATTGCAATTATACAAGTAGGAAACTGTTTTTCACTTTCAGAAATAACATCCCATTTTCCCAGTTCTAAAACAAAATGGGAAAGTGTTCTTAAAAAAGAAGTGAAATTTTAGGATCATGATCTCATCTAAAGAACCTGTAAACAACTGTGGGTAAGGAATCATGAGCACACAATAAATGCCTCATGTAGAAAAGTAAGTTTTGGGAGAAAGGACCAGGAATTTCTCCAGAGTCACTCACCATTAAGTAGGCTGACCATATGAAAAGGAGGACAGGGCTCATGTAACTTTAACAGTTGCAGAGAAAAGGGAATTTCAGTCGGTGTCATTTGTATGCAATTAGGACCTGGTGAAATCCCTTCTTCATCACAGCAATTAAAGTTGCAGGCAGTATACTAGAGTGACCAGATACAAAAGAGGGCAGGACCCCTGCAGCTTTAACTGTTGTAATGAAGAGGGAATATCACCAGGAACTAATTGCATACAAATGACACTGGCTGAAATTCCCTTTTCTCAACAGCTGTTAAAGTTACATGGGCCCTGTCCTCCTTTTCATATGGTCAGCCTACCATTAAGGCAGGCATCATTGTAGACACTGATCTACTGTCACTGTACTGGCCATTTTTACCTTTAAACCAGGTTTGTAAATAGCTATACATATGGCAATCCATGGCAATTAAGGCTGCCTCTACACAAGAGGTTTAAAGCTCTTTCAAGTCTCATTAAATTTTTTACCTCTACATGAGCAGAGCGCAAATTGGGAGTTGAGGCGCGTTTCTATCCGATTATGCGCATTATCAAATGCGCGTTAAATAGCGAGTTTTATTTTGCTGCGGGCCATTAAAGTGCATTTTGCCTATGTGAACAAGTGATTTTCTGCATTAACTACTTCTAAAGCGCATTTCAAACAACCAGTAAGGCCATCAGTTGTGCGCTCAATTACCTCCTGTGTACAGTCATTTACCATAAAGCTCTTCCGGGAAGATGCGCATAATCGGAGAACCAGGCGAATTCTTGTAGAAGGGGTCTAAGAACCATCATCAAGAATGACCCCAATCTCTGGCTGATCTCTTTTTCTCTCTGAATATGTCAGAGAGAGTGGGAGAGAATGTTATTTCCACTCAGCATTGGCAGCAGAAGGGAAATACATACTGGCTTCTGCCATCAGCCATGGAAGATAGGGCCACTGGAGAACATCAAAACAAGGGGGAGGACAACTGGGCCCATCCATTGGCCAGCGAAGGCACAGCTGCAGGCTGCTCTATTCCTCCTCCCTGCCTGAAAGAGCACTCGGCTCCGACGGACAGCTGCCCTGGTAGGACTGCAGAAACAAAGGGAAAGAATGCACTGGGCCCATCCATTGGCCAAAGGAACAAGAGCCACCAATTGCTATTCATGCAAGAACTCCAGCAAGAGCAGCCTGGCCTGAAGTGCGTTTAAATTACCACTTCTATCTCACCATCTTGTTCTGGCCTTGAAAAACTGATCTCCCTCCTCTTCGTTTTTCATCCACTCCCTTTCCCTTGCGAATTTTTTGTGAACCACCCAGAGAGCTTCGGCTGTTGAGAAGTGTACAGAAATGCAGTTTGGCTAATTTTTCTCAAACAAGCCACCTTGAGAAACCATGTTTTGTGTTAAGTGGTTCAGGGTGGTTCACAGGCCACAGTGTAGGGTTAAGAAGCCACCCTGCAGAAAATGTCCTGTTAATCGCATTTCTGAAGTTCAGCTTGCCATTTTTCTTTACTGCCATAAAAATGTGTGTGGCCCCAATTTGGGGCAGGACCATAGTGCTTCGGAAGGGGAGGATTAAGTTTTCCTCCCCACCCATTTAGTTCTGAAATTTCACTCACCCAAGGATTAAAAAAATGAACAGTCTCCATTGCTTCTATATTGCTTGATATAGATGAAGGAGTTGTCGTTGCAGCTCCTTTTGCAGTTTTTGTAACTGATTAATCAAAACCTTTCTCTAGATAACTCCTTTGTCCAAACAAAAATCACAGATTTCCTGCTGAAAGGGAAACAAAAAAAACAAGATGATTCGTTACATTAACACCCTTTTTAAAAATTGCATTAGCATGAATTTTGGCTAACTCCACTTTTTTAAAAAAAAGATATGTGAAGGTATGTATGAAATGGACTACAAACAAGTACTTTCTGTACGTTGTGAATGTGAATGATTTGAAAGCTAATTGTCTAAGGGAGTTTGTGTTGTACAGGTTTGGCAGAAGCTAGCATTGTATTGTCCTTAGCCCAGTTTAGATCAGAGATAGCCACTACAGTAAATGGATTCTTTATATCTCCCCTATATTTCAATTCTTGGTTGGTGTTCCCCAGAACTGATCCCCTCTGTATACTCCTTCCCTCACAAAAAACATTTTGGATCCTATTATCGGTATATCATCATCCTATCAACTAAAAGTGAACTTGTTTGTTGAGTGTGGCTCCTTATATAGCCAAGGTGGTACAATCCACCCACAAAAGGGAGATAGCAACAGGCCTGGGGAAATCCAGAGGTTAAAAAAAAAGTACTAAGGGAGAAGGGCCACAAAGCAGTGTAATAAGGACTGAGCATGTTCAGTGGGCACAGAATGCTGGTTACAAAAAACTATGGGAGGAATGGTATGGTATGTCCTGGAAAAGGGCATGGCCATCTCCCAGAAGCCCCTGCCAGCATGGGCAATGGTCAGGAATGCTGGGAGTTGAAGTCCAAAACATCTGGAGAACTACTTTCTGTCCACCCCTGTTCCAAAGTACACTGTGAATTTACATGGTGGAAAGACCAACAGGCTTGGCTCACCCCCCATTCGAGCTGGATGCCCAAGAATCCTCTGTAATATGCAGGGGTTCCATGGCAGATGCACAGGAGTTCTTCAGCAGACAAGTCAGTGTTGAAAAAGTTTTAAGAAGTATGAAAATGCATTAGAACAAGGCATCCCATTATAAAAGGCAATTGACTCAGCACTGAGAGGTGAGCCCTCCACAGCTGTATCCATGGACCATCCAAGTGTAAAAACATCCAAAGTATAATGCTAAATTCCACATACCCACAATCTAAGTCTGAATATATGTAAAACAGTTTCTGGAATTTAGGGTTGGATACATGAAAAACAGAAGCAAGAGTCACTTTTTGCTTATACTTTATTCCCTCCCTATCCTTTCAATACTATTTTTTGATGAGTAAGGACTGTAGAATTAGTCCAACTGAAGAATGAATAAATGCAGCACACACTTAAATGTAAACAAACTTCAGTTTGTGGTTAGAAAAAGGATTGCTCAGTGCATCTTTCGTGTTTGAATAAGACAGCAAAATGCTGCACAGAATTGCCTACAAGACAAGTAGTCTAGGAACACTGAGATTGATACTTCTGTTAAGCCGTCCAAGTACAACCACATGATAAGGTTAGCATGTGCTCATCCCAAAAGCATTTGTGGTGTGGGGCAAAGGGACTCGCAGAGGATAATAAAACTTAATAAAAGTTAAACATTTGGCTGCAGGGCTGCAGGATGGTTTGATATCTGCACTCAAGTTACTTTAACAAATGAAAAGAACTGCATATATCATAAAGCACCATCTCTAAATAGGGCATGTATAGTTTCGTTATTAAATACAATGGTAGCTGCGACTTCTGGAATAGATAATGCAAAGTAAGACAAAGGAGTTATGAAATGGCTTATAGTTTGGGGCATAAGTGGGTGTGATGCATGGATGAGCCATTTAGTAATGAATCCTCATTCTTATTTCTCTGTGTTGTGATTTCATGCACACAAGCCAGAGATCTTTTCCTCTGAACTGGATGAGGAAGCCCACATGCATGAGATGTTTATTTGCACATTGCAGAGCATACAGGGCTGTGAATTAGGTATGGCTATTCAGTAAACAAGCCATTGCATGGAATATGTATAGTCAGCATACAAATCCAAGCACACATATTCCATTAATTTCAATTAGTCTTCTGCATGAAAAGTTCCCAGTGAGTCATACCCCTGATTCTGCCTTATTGCCCACCTAAAGTATAAGTATTTGTCAGCTTTGCATTTGACTTTACAAATAACAGCTGTTCTATGTTGCCACAGACTCTCCTGAGAAGGCTGAAAGAGCCAAACCATGATCCAAGTGGTGGTTACTCGTGTTTGTTACAGCTAGAGCAAGGATGATTCACACCACAGAGAAACCACGTTTGATGGTGTATCCATCTCAACCATAATGTGATCTCCAGCCCTCTAGCTACAATGCCCATATATTTTAAGCTGGCATTCTTGCATGTTAAACTGAGGTGCTGCCATTGTAATCTTAGCTGGCTTTTGAGCATACACACTTGCTTAAGTGGACTGCAGAGAAAAGCAGTGAAGTGCTTAAGCAAAATTGAGCTGAACTGAAGTAACAGAAAAATTTAGTCCCCTGGCACTGCAGACTCCGGCCTCACCCACTGGCCAGAGAACTATGGGCTACTGGGAGCCTGCACCCCCTGCGTCTCCAGAAGAACATTGCAGCAAGAGGGAAACCAGCCTAGTCCAATACATCAGCCAGAGAAGGAGCAGCTACAGGGACCTTATTTTGCCCTTCCCTGCCAGAAAGAACACTTATAGCAACTTTGAATCAAAGAACTGGTAACTGAGTTTTGCTGCTGCTTCTTTTTCCTCCTCCCTCCAAATCCCTTTTCATTTTGTGTCATGTCTTTTCAATGCTTAAATCCGAGGGCAGGGATTATCCCATTATTAATCTTTGTAGATCACTCTGGAGTCTGTATTTTGGCTGAAGAGCAGCCTAAAAATACTATAAATAAATAAAGGTAGCATGTCCATTCTAGAACTGCAAAACACTGTAGTACCAGCTTGCCAAGAGGCCCAACGCATCAACGCCAAGGGATGTCTCAGCTGCTTTATTGGTATTGCACATAAACACACAAGAGCCAACTGCAAAGTTTTGCCCTGGCATTTCTCTGTCTGCTTTCAACTTGTATGTACAAATCAAAATTCACCTGAATTTAAGCTCATCTAATCGTTTCTGCTGGAACATGCCTAGATGAAACAAAATTTGGGGCCGTCTTTGATGAATAAAGTTGCTTTAAGAATGTATCTTACACACACACACACACAAACACACCAAGTTTGTACATGGAACTGTATCAATGGAATGCAACCTAACCAGGTAATTTCTATACATGGGAAATTTAAAATGGCTTTTTAAAAAGCACATGTGCTAACAGGTATGGATTACTTAAAATGATAAGAGAAGGTCTTTCCTCAGAACTGTCTGTATTATTGGATAGTTCACATAACACAACCGGCCCAGCTCACCTTAACATGCTCCATGGAATCCTATATCTGGAAAATAGTTGGGAGTGATTGTGTGGAGGATAAAAACAGCCAGTTGGAAATAGCCCCTTCATTTCTTACTGTGGTTGAAGATTATGAAATTAACCTGTCCACATGTCTTATCTAGGAAAAGGGATATTTTATTACCAACTCTAAGGGGCAGGTTCCACATATAGGCTGCCTTCTGGGATTGAGGAATTGATCCATTTAAAAGATACTGCAGCATAATTATGGTGTGATAGGAACATATTATTCTTCCTTATTCTGAGCCAACTTTTCAGTGTACCCGATACTGGCAGTTGCCCTCCGAGTTGATCGTAAGTCTTTCCCAGTCCTGCAATCTGTGATCCTTTATCCAGTGGTACTAGGGAACTGATATAGAGCTGGGTGCTCTGCTCTGCAAATTTGAAGGTTCAATGGAGCTCCATCGAATCTTCGGATTTACGGAGCGGAGCAGAGACAGTTTAAAAACCGTTGAATACCTTCGAAGCGGAGCACAGCTCTGTCGGAGCTTTGAACCGCTTCGAAGGTGTTTTTTAGGCTTCCTGAGGATTGTTTTGATTTTAAACAATGTTGCTGCACTTAACTGAAGACTGCTCCATATAAGGAGGATGCTGAGGGGGTGAGGGGTAGCTTTGAAATTGACATCTGTGGCTAACCTTAACCAATGTGATACATCAATTTGTCCTTGCCCTGGAAGAAGCCATTCCTTCTGCTAGCTCCTGCAGCATTAGAAGGAGTGTGTGTGTGAGAGAGTGAGTGAGAGAGAGAGAGAGAGAGAGAGAGATGCTTCTGCTTGCTTTTGCGATTTTGTCTCAGTGTCTCTGCTTTTTCTCTGCTTGTTGTTCCCTTGTGCTAGTTTCTTCTTGTTGTTACTGTCTATCCACTCTCCAAAAATCCAAGTTCCAAGCACCTTTTAAACCCACCCCATGCTTCCCCTTTGCTCTCTCTCTCTCTCTCTCTCTCTCTCTCTCTGTTTTACTGTTGTTCCTATTACCCCCACTAAATTTTTTTAATACAAACAAATCCCTTTATCTTTCCAGTGTACTTGTTCAATCCTTCTTTAAATCCTTTACCCTTGCCTTACCCTTACATCCACCCCACACACCCCAGTGCCTGCTCTTACTCTGTGTGTGTGTGTGTGTGTGTGTGTGTGTGTGTGTGTGTGGTCCCCTCTACAAGGATTCGCTTTTGCACCCGGTTAGGCGATTATATGCATAATCGCTGAAGTGCATTTACACCTAATACCTCTGCACGAGAGGTGGCGAGAGGCGGCGAAGCGCATTAATGGATGACCAAAATGCGCTTTACAAGTAGTTAATGCACATAAGCTCTTGTTCACATAGTCAAAATGCGCTTTAACGACCGGAGCAAAATAAAACTCGCGATTTAAAGCGCATTCGATAATGCACATAATTGGAGAGATAACGCGCCTCTACGCCCGATTTGCACTCCGTTCTTGTAGAGGTAAAAAATTTTAAGCGCCTTGAAAGAGCTTTAAACCTCTCTTGTAGAGGCAGCCTCTGTGTGTGTGTGTGTGTGTGTGTGTGTTTGTGTTTAAAGTCTAGTTCCACTACTGACCCCCACTAAACAATCCTAAAAAATACCCAAAAAATCATCTGTGAGTTCTGTGTTGTTGTGTTCTACAGTCTGACTGTCAGTGTCTTCTAGTTTGTATGTTAGCTGTGCACAAGCGCACAAAGTTGTTGTAGAAGCAGCACATATTTTCATTTTCACATCAATTTATATAACTTGCCCTGTACATCTAATTCCATAATGGGTGCTGGCGGTGGTTCTGGACGTGGTGGGAGAGGGAGAGATCTTCCTATTCCCTCCCCTGCCCCCACCAAAATTAGGTGCAGCCTTTTCCCTCTTGGGTTTCCGGAGTCTGGATCCACAGATGGAGTGAGTGCCCAATAGCCTCACTCCACTGCAAGCTGCTGCTGCTGTTAATGGAGCTGGCTGCCAACTGACTGGCTGGCTTTGTAATTTTTCAATTTCAATTTTTTTAAAAAAACCTGTGTATGTTTGTCACAAGTTTCTCTACTCAAACATTAGGGTGTGTTGCGGGCAGTGGACACTGCTTCGCCCATTCACATTTCTTACTTATATACATTAGCTTCTCAAGGCTTATGCATTGGCACCACTTCGCACATCCAGACTCTGAACTCCTGTCTACTTCCTGCATAAACAGGCAACTCTGAGACCCTCTCTCTAATGCCCTGTGTTGCATGCCAGCACCGTAGGGCTAAGTTACAACAGGTGTCTCTGGGTTGTCTGTGCAGCCTCTGTTGTCTCTCTAAGTCATTACAGCCAAACCAAAGCCTCCAGCCTCAAACAATCAATATCCCGCCCTTTGCCAAAATCTCCGATTATCCAGCCGGGCTCCACACTTATACCCTGCAGCCAGGAGTAGAGTGCCAGCTTATAGCTTGACCATGTCCAGTGACTCTTGTTTTAAAAAACCTCTGCCACCAACTGCCTCCGCCTGCACCAACACTGGACTCTGAGACACTCTTGAAAGGCTCTGTGTAGTACGCCAGCCACTCAGAGCTCAGCTATGGCCATCTCTGAGTTGTGTCTTCACTCTAACTCTTGTCTCTAAGAGACATGTCAGCCAGCCAAAGCCACAAATATATCTATTTTTCTGTGATACACACTTCAAATGTTCTGCATTGCATGCCAGCAGTGCAGACAGAGCCTAACTCGCAAGTGAACAGAATGAAGTGTAAGGGAAGGGGTAGAGAAGCAAAGCAATGACATGCGAGATTCTAACATCCCCAGCAACAGGGCATCTGCAAAGACCTCAGTGTTGGTCATGAGAGTTTTTCTCTAAGGATGACACTTCATCACCCATGATGTAGACATCTGAGAAAAAGGCCTCTGGCCCATTCTGTTTTGCCCAGTGTGCTGCTTTGACTGACCTCTCCTTTCCCACATTTTGATCTGTGGACGCCTCGCCTCTGCTGAGCTCCAAGTGCCCGATTGCCCACCAAACCTGCATCAGGAAAGGTGCTATGCTCACACAGCACTTCTTAGCTAAAAACTGGAGATACCCATGATGTTAAGGGCTGAAACTGCTATAGGTGCAAGACCCCAAAAGAAGAGATTTGACAACCTGAGTTTGAAGGGTATGACTCCAGTTTTAAAATTTCCTAAAAATCAACGGATGAATGGATCTGTGGCAAACATGGCATGGCTAATGCCCTACTTAAGAGCTATCATGGTGCCAAATTTCAGTTCTTTATCTTTAAAAATGACAGAGTTGTAAGCATTTTTGTTAATTCCCATTGACTATAATAGAGCGTTTATTCGAAAACAGAGCGAATCTTTGACGAAGACTCGGTGAAGTGGAGCAATGGAGCTTTGCTTCAAATTTTGAAGCCGAGCATAGATGCTCCACACAGAATTGAACCTGCAATCACCTGCATGCAAAATATACATTCTGCCATTGATATGTGGCACTTCTTACCTATAAAAATTACTTGAGTGTATGTGTTGTTCTCCATCAGCCAACCTCAGTGCGGGACTTGAACCAATAGCACTATGGGTGCAAACAAAAAAGGAGGGCACAGCCTAAACCATTAAGCAACACTTACTCCTGAGATATGCACAAAGCAGCCTTAGAAAAGTTTTCCACTCTCTCTTTTCCGGTCTGTTAAACACAGCCAGGGAAACAGTCCTGCACCAACACCTAATTTTCAAATGATATAGGGTTAAAGTTTTACACACAGAGGAGGGCCAGGATTTCTTCTCAATCATCCCTGAGTGCAGAACACAAAATAACGGGCTCAAGATACAGGAAGCAAGATGCTGGCTGGACATCAGGATAAACTTCCGGAATGTTAGAGCAGCACAACAATGGAACCAATTATCTAGGGAGGTCATGGGCTCTCCCACACTAGAGGAATTCAAGATGCAGCTGGACAGTCATCTGTCAGATATGCTTTAAGGTGGATTCCTGCATTGAGCAGAAGGTTGGACTCGATGGCCTTATATGCCCCTTTCAACGCTACTATTCTATTATTCTATGATTCAATGAAAGGGGAAATTAAATCATATATATGTGTGTGTGTGTGTGTGTGTGTGTGTGTGTGTTAAATTTGAGAGCATATTAAAAGGGGTGGGAGAAATGAGGCACCAAGAAAGCAAGGTTGTTCTGACTCTGAGATGTCATTGACATGGTTAAATTAAACAAGATAAGACTACAGCTCATTTTGTTAATACTTGAGTACTCATTATGCTGTGTTTCATTGTGTCTACACTTGTACACTTGTGATTAGTCACTCACAGAAGTTTGCAGGTCTTTTACATGACATCATCAACCTCCAGGACATTTCCTATGCTTTCCCCCTTTATTCTGCTTTCAAAAAAGATTGGAAATAAGCTATCATAACAGTTAACGGTGCTATATCTGCAGTGTGTAATGCTGACATTGTGCTATAATTTAGCCACTAGACGGTGCTGTTTCATTGCCAAGAAGGAAAATTTTCAATTCCAAATCACATGTTCGCTGTCTAAAGGAGTCCATGGTAAACCAGGAAACACACTGGAAGAAGAAAGACAAGTAAGGATAGGGCATTTTTGCTAAATGTTCTGTGAAAACAACACACACACCCCAGAATAACTCATTAATTCCAAAAGTTATCAGATAGGAATGCATATGAGTGAATATTAGTATGTAAGTGTTTTTTAGCTTGACTACTAGGTTGGTTAGATTAGGACAGGGGGTAAATTATTTAACTGAGTGTGCATTCTCAAAACCACTTAAATTAATGCAGGTTAATTACCTTTGATACCCTATGTCCACTGTAGGGTGACCAGATAAAATCCAGGTCAGGCTCATGTAACTTTAACAGTTGTAGAGAAAAGGGAATTTCAACCAGAGTCATTTGTATGCAATTAGTTCTTGGTGAAATTGCAAGTGCAAGTGATATAAACAGAAAGAGCCCTAGCACTGCTCTTTCACAATGCAGCTGAGGTTGACTGAATGTCTCATAAATAGGAAAGTTCTATCAGATTTCCCTAGCACTTTTCTATCTGGGGGCATTTTGAAGCTCCTTCTGTCCTTGCCCCCCTGGTCCTGCGTGGCCTGCCTATGGGTGGGGGGCAGAGCCTTGCTCACAGCACTGCTGCTGCTGTCAGCCTGAGACTGACCACTGGCTTGAAGGGGGTGCAGCCTCTTAAGATCTTGCATACCTGGGATTCTCTGCCACTAAAGAAAAATGATCTCAGGTACTAGACTTGCGTTTTGCAGGAGAGGGTGCAGGTGGAGCCTCAAGACCACCCACAGCCGACTTCTTCTCCTGCACCTCAGAGGGACTAGCAGCAGCAGAGAAAAAGGTGTGCCTAATTTTGGGTGGGTGGGGTAACTAGAAGAAACACCTCTCCCTCTCCCAATACGGCCAGAGCCAGCTTTCTTTGCTGGGATTTCTTTTCTCTGTGTGTGTCTGTCTGCTTTTATTTGCTTTTTCTTGTACTACCAACCCACGCTCGTGTATGTGTGTGTGTGTTATTCCACACATGGAGATAAGGGACTTTGATTTTTGTAAGAGGTTTCTAGTTTCTGAAAGCTCTGCAAGCTCTCTTGAGAGAAGATGAAGTGCATCTGAAGTGTGTGTGTGGGGGGGGGGGAATGGTTGGAAGGGGAACATTTTTTAAAAATCCCTACAAATCAAGGGATGAACAAGATCTGCTTCAAACTTGGCATGGCTAAAGCCCTACTTAAGAGCTACCAGGGTGCCAAGTTTCATCTCTTTATCTTTCAAAATGGCAGAGATGTAAGTATTTTTGTTAATTAATTCCCATTGACACTAATAGAGTGGTTCTCCAAAAACGGAGCAGTTTTACCCGACACTGCGGGGAGATGGACCCGTTCTGAAAATCAGAGTGGAGGATTGCCTTATCAGAGCTGTGCCCCAAATTTCAGGGAGAAGCAGACTTGCTCTGCACACCCCTAACCATCAAGGGAACTCAAATGTAGTTTTCTTGCTCTTTCAATGCGTACTTACTCATTAAATAGGAGTCCTAATCTGAAATACAGATTGCGAGTACAGAACCGAAATACAAATTTATTAACATAAAACAGTGTGATTTTGCTCCACAAGGTTTGCTGGGCGAAGCACAAAATTGAAGAATTCAGAGCCTTTGAACTTTATCCCTATCAATCAGAAGAAAAAAAAATTGTGGAAGACAAGTAGTCTGAACTCAGGCTAGTTCCGATGTTACATGTTCTAATATAAATGTTATGCTGCGATCTTCTTCACTATTACTAGCACAGATGTCATAGATTGTTAACAAATGGACCCAACTCACAAACAGAACTTCAGCATTGGAGTGCTGCTACTACAATTCAGCATTGACCAGATCATCTGTCTCGACTATCAGTAAGGAGATGGGGAACCACTGAGAAGTTATACATATTTGATATTGCGTAGCATTTTGAAGCATCCCTTTCCTTTCTAGCGCCTTGTCTATGACTTCCCCAAGGCTCCTCATGCAGATATATGATTGTTGTGGTCATATGGATATGCATATAACCAAACACTTCTTGATTCTCTGTAATAATTAATACAAATGAAGCTATGAAATTTCTGCAGGGAGAGAATCATAGAACAGAGTGTTACATATTTCACAAATCATATGCTACAGCATTTCATTCAAGCAATTCTCTGGATGATTTATATCCTTTTCATGGCGGTATATAATTTTTGAGACCTTTGCATAAGATTTGATAAAGTGGGATTATTCTGATGTTTCATAAAATACTCTTTTAGTTTGATGGCTTATCTGTAACAGAAATCTTTTAATGTTGGCAATTCTCTATTGCCTCCTTTATAGAGAAGATAAAATGTAATTGAAGATGATCTCAGATGATAATAACTCCTCTTTTCCACAGCACTTTTAATGTGCAAGGTTGCATTGCAACCTTCATTTTTAATGCCACTTATCCACACTACACCACCTTAATGTTCCTGATTTATAGAAGGTGATCTGAGGATTTGGCTAAGCTAAGAATTGAAACCCTGCTCTCTCTCAAGCACAACCCCATTTAGTGCTTAAACTTGGGCTGTATTTCATAATGGAAGAGAAGCAGTCACAAATCAGAAAGATCTTGTAAGTGCAAAATGTTTAGACACAACATTTTGATTCATGGCATGCTTATCTCTCCTTTTGTGCAGTCATTATCATCATCATCATCAAATCTCTGATAACTTGGATACTGACTACATGATAATGGGTTGGGTCCAGCTACATTTCCACCTGCAGGAGCATTCCCTGAGCAGAGTTCCGTTGAGAACGCTCCTGCCAGTGGAAAAGGGAGGAAGCAATCTTCGCCAGTCCCCCTCCTGAAGCCTTTAGCACCACCTCCCCCATAGTTCCAGAGGATTGTCCAGATTTTAGTGGCATAGGGATCTGTTGGGGGAAATTGACAAAGATTGCCGCCACCTCAATTCCACCAGTTGGATCCTTTGCTGGATAAGAAGCTTCTTGCCGAGAGAGGGAGCCATTCCATTTGTGGGAAGCAGATTCTCAATCCAGCCCATGGTATTGGAGGGCTCAAAAATTGGCTGCCATCTTCATGAAAGCCACAACAGGGCTTTTAATATCTGGCTGTGAAGGTAGAATGATAGTGCTGGTGGGAAATTTATAAACAGTGCTGCAATTTTAGTCTGGTGAATTTTGAATTGCTCGGTTGTTTGTCAAAGTAAGAAAGAAAGTGGAGTGACTACAGCAGGATCTACACTACTGCTTTATAATGGTTTATCACTGTCTTGACAACTGTTGGGACACAGGACACATTCCATATACCATTTTCAAACTGCTTTCAAAGTGTTATATCCTGCTTGGTGTAGATCTGGCTAATATGTCTCCACATCTCTCCAAGTTCATGAAATATCCCCTGGAGAGAGATGCCTTAAAAGCGCTAAGGTGCTTTGTCATTTTTAAGGGCTGAGGTGATGCACATGTTCTTTGCTGGAAGTTAATAGTTCCTCTTATATGAAATAGGGAAGCAAAAGCACAAAGCAAGCAAACAAGAAACTGAAGTCTGGCCTCTTCAACAGGCAGTTGTATTGGTATAGGAACAAACCCAAATTCTGTCCACGATATGTTATTGAATGGACAATATAGCATTTAAAAATGCCTGGTCCTTTAATTCAAAATCAGCACTGGCTCTGAGTTTTCGAGGGCCCTTGGACAAGGCAACCTCAATGGCCCCCCTGCCTCTGTGGGGCTACCTTCTCACAGCCATTGCCAACAGGTCCTGTTGCTGCTGCTTCTCTTCCTTAGCGTTGCTACCACTTGCAGAGATCTGGAAGCAAGACTGCTTATCCTTCACATCTCCTTCTCAACTGCTGGTCCTTCTCACCATCAGTTTTGTTTGAGCCAGAATGAGAGGCAAGTGGACAATCAGATTGCAATGGTGGAGAAGAGAAGCAACTCCAGGGGACTCTTATTAGTGGGCCTCTCCTGGGGTGTGGGCTCTCGGCAGGAGCCAATCCATGCCTATCATTGGTGCTGGCCCTGTTCAACATGGAAAACAGACTGTAGCCTCTTCTGCTAAATTCCATTAGAACTCCCAGTGCTGTGTATAGACACAACAAAAACTTTCCAATCAAAATATAGCAAAAGTGGACCTGCGCCGCATTGACACTGTTCCTAGCTGTTGACAGAGGCTGTGTCTCTCCTGCAGACAGAAGCAAGCCAGGAAAGGGAAACAAGGAAATGGCGATTGAGTGAATATCTGATGTGGTTCACACCTGTGGGAAAACCAGAGTGGAATGCAGACATGCACCTGAAATGGTCATACCTTGCTCATGCCCACGGAGCTCCTGCACTCACAAGAGTTTGCCCATTAACTTCAATCCAGTGGATTGGCCTATGTGTCCAAAGGGATGTGCGTGAAGAGCTTCTTCCTCTCCTGAAGAGAATGAATAGGGCAGTCCCTTTCTTGCATAAATGAGTGTAAAGCTCAGAGATGGAGATTGAAGACTGACACACATATGAGTGGTACCCTTTCGAACACCACCTTGGGTGTGTGTGGAGCTGGCTAGGCTCACAGCCACTCTGGGGGTCACACAAAGACACTGTTCATGTGAACTTCTTGGGAGTGGTTTATATGTAGCAGCCCCAGATCCTGCAATGGCAATAGGGGAGTGCCCATAGCTCAGTGGTAGAGTACATGAATTGTATGCAGATAGTTGCAGGTTCAATTCCTGTCTCCTCCAGGTAAGTAAGGCCAGTCAATATTGACAATACTGGGCTAGATCGACCAATACTTCGATTTGGTATAAAACAACTTCCTATGTTCGTATGTTTAACAGCAGTTTAGCTCATGAGTGTGGCCCAGCTGCTTTTTTGGAACCTGCAAGCTATGCCTACAGGTGAGAGCATATCTAGAGCAGGGTTGGCTCCAGGTTTCAAGGGGGCTTCGGCAAAATGCCCCCCCCCCAGTAGGCTCCTTCCTATGTTGGTGACTCCCCCTGCAAAGGTTCATGGGGATCATCAGCAAGGTGGGCCCTACAGGGACACTGCAACTCTAGCAGCTGCCTGCAGGTGGTATGAATTGGTGCTGAGCCTGCTGGAAGACGTTTTCCTGCAGCTGTAGCGGTGTGCCCTCTTGCACAGCTACGGGTGTGGGAACTTCAACAGTGGTCCAGATATGAGAAGTATATTTTTCCAGGGGCATTTGCCAGCCATGCAGTTTTGCACAACCCAAGCTAATTCTTCCAGCTCTGTGAAGTGAACTGGCATGAGGCCAATGCAAGGGGATGAAATATCCTGGCCTCTGCATTGTAGGAGTAGAAAGCTGTGGGAAAACACATCTGGTCTTCTAAATGAGAGTTGTCTGGACGAGTACCTAGCTAAGACAGAAAGTAAAAACAACTGGTGCAGCCAACCAAGAAGGCTACAAGATATTTCCAACATGATTATATAGGAGTATTGGTTTATGTCATCTATGAGCTTTGATTAGAGCCCATTACGTGAAACACAGAGATTCATAATTTTGTCTCTTTAATTTTAATAAACAACAATTGGGGAGGGGGATGAATTCAGATCAGGATTATAGGTCAAACTTTCTTATTTTATTTTATATTCAAACCAGGACATATGCAGCATTATCTGTCAAAGCCTTTCCTCAGAGTATGGGAAAGAGACTAAAATAACTTGTTATTGGGCTGCTTTAGATTAAGGGGAAATCGCATTGCCTTACTGTGGGGCTTTGCTTCCTGCTTCTCTTATGCAATTGTAATGGGCTGCATTACATGGGTAGAGAGGGGCGACCACATGGTGTATAATTGAAAACTTCCCCTCCTTGCTGCTAATAGCCTTGAATGGGACAGCACTCTCTAGTGGGTGCTTTGTAGTGCAACTTTGACTACACACAGTAGGAAATCCTGCAATATTTCAGAAGAATCAGGATATCCAGTGGGGTGGATAGAACAGAATAACTGGGAGAAGATGCAGGAGTCATGCAGGAGGTTGAAGATCATGTCAAAAGGACTCACAAACTTCTGTGACTGGCCCAGTCACGAATGTGGCTTATTTTACTCATGGAGGAGCCCCATTATGAAGAACCATAAAGGAAACTTTCAAGCAGCCAGTGGATTCCACCTATATTTTGAATGTGAAGTTATGGGGGGAAATGTACTACCCTCTGTCAATAATCAGATTTAAATCCAATGTATTTATTTATTTTTTCCTTTGGAAAACTCTGTGTGTGTGCGTGTGTGTTTCTTGTTTCCTACAATTACTTTCTGCCCATAGCAGGTATGTTTGGCCAGTATGCTTCAGAGAATGAAGTGCCTTTTGCAAAACTGAGTTTTGTCAATTTATTCCCAGCCTGCCTCCTTTGATGTAAGTTTAACAACTACATCACCACATCCAAACATTATTTGGTCCTACTTATAATTAATGTTCATAAAACACAAGGTGTACTTAACACAGAAAATAGCAGGAGAGGAGTTAAGAACAAAGCACCTGTTAAAATTAAAATGTGACTAAGTTTGAAACCATGCGCTCTTGGAAAAGTGTACCAATCTAATTTAGGACAAAAATGCTTCCCCTTCAGCAGATCTTTGTGCAGCTCTCCTTTGGTAGGCAGCGGAATCAGTTCTACTTTCTCGAGTTGAGTTGGAGAACAAAACTAAAAAAGGAGGGGAAAACCTAAGGCCAGGGTGGGTAAACTGTGGCCTTCAGCCTAATTTCAAAAGCCTTCTGCAAAAAATCAGTTCAGAGGTCTGGCAAAAGCAATCTGTCTCTCTTCTGCACCAGGAGGAAAAGGGAAGGAGAGAATGGAGTATGAGAGAGAGAGAGAGAGAGAGAGAGAGAGAGAGAGAGAGAGAGAGAGAGAGGTTGGCCCCTGCCCACTTTTGGCTCCAGCCCTGCCACAGCTGGCATGTGCTCCCTGACAGATTTATGTTGAGGACTGGTCTTAAGGTCTTATCTTTCCTTGGCCAATATCATTTCGGAAACGTCTTTCAAGAAATAAAATAAGCCTGTGGAATAAAACAAGTTGACCCATTGGAAGAGCATTCAGAAGAAAATGTTATTTTTTTTAATTAAAAGATAAGAATTTTGGTTCACTTTTTGAATCTGCGTTGTTGTGTTGCCCCCCCCCCCCTTTTCTACTTCAGCACTACTTGGGTCAGCAGGCATCCTAAGAAAATCTGAGCCTTATCAGCCATATTACTCTTACCAAACAGAAATATATAGTGTGAGGCATGACCTGCTGATTTAGAAATATTGCCCCTGTATGTTCAAAGGGGGGGGGGGGTTCTATGAGCAGGGAAACCTGCATTCATTACTTAACTGTGCACATAATGCACCTTAATGGATTACTTACACACACACACACACACACACACATATACACGATAGCCAGTGTTGAGAGAACTGATAATCTGCTGGGAAGGTGAAGTATCAGATTCCAGTTACCTTCGTCTTATCTCTTCTCCTATGCATGATCAGCACTGTAAGAACTGTTGCAAGCATCCTCTATGGGACAATTCTCACATTCAACATTATGCACACATCCAGGGTTCCCAGGATCAGAGTCAAACTTTGCCTCTTGCAAATGGAAGGGCTCCTCCCGTCCATGGAAGGCTCTTGATTTAATGGACAAATCCTACCAGCAGTTTTTGTTTATTCCCCCTGATCCTGCATCCCCCTGAGTTTCCTGAAAAATTGTTCTGGGGGTTTGGGGGATGTTCCAGAACAGTATAGAGCTTAGAGCTCGGGTTGGAAAAAGTGCAGAACAGAGGGGCTGAAGCATCTCCCCTATGAGGGAAGGTTACAGCAGCTGGGATTGTTTAGCTTTGAAAAAAGCAAGAATGGAGAGACGTGTACAAAATTATGCATGGTGTGGAGAATGTGGAAAGGGAGACATTTTTCTCCTTACCTTATAATACTAGAATCTGGGGTCATTGCATGAAGCTGATTGGTGGGAGCTTCAGGACAGATAAAAGAAAGTACTTCTTCACATAGCACATAGTTAAACTGTGGGACTCACTTGCACAAGAGGTAGTGATGGCCATCAGTTTGGGAGTAGACAAAGCCATGGAGGGCAAGGCTATTAATGGCTACTAGTGCTGATGGCTATATGCTACTTCCAATATCAGAGGCAGTATGCCTATGTACACCAGTAGCTTGGGAACATGGGCAGGAGGGTGCTGTTGCACTCATGGCTTACGTTGAGGTTTCACTTGGGCAGCTGGTTGGCCACTCTGTGGACAGAATGCTGGACTAAATGGACCCTTGGTCTGATCTAGCATGGCTCTTCCTATGTTCTTATGTTCTAAGGTCGTGGAGGCTGCCGAACTAGATGTCACAAGAATTCTGCATATTACATTTACTTTAATGTGTGTTTGTGTGTTTTAAATTAGACAACAGCCATGCTCCCCACAATTCAGATTGGGACTGCTGTGGGGGCAAGGTGTTAACTCCCCTTTCTCCCAGCTGTGATCCTGATCTGGATAACCACCCCCCACCCACGCTACTGCTATCTATAATAATACAATGGGATGTGTGTCTGTTAGCAACAGAGTGGCAATACCATGAAACCCAGACACCTGAAATTCGAGGGTGCATAATAAGGAGGCCCTGGGTGTGTGCACCTTGGGGATATTTTGTTTTTAAAATGCAATGATTAATTTAAATTAATTTAAATCTGCCCATGTGGTTGAACCCCGTAGAACATCTTCAGTCACTAGGGGCAGTGCATAGCTTTGTGTCCATACAGTTTGAAGCCAGAGGAGATTAATAGGCCAAGGGACAGAGTTATACGCCTGTCCCCTGCTGTGGGGTAGCCCCTCTCAGGGGAATGGAGTGGACAGACCCCTTCCTTGGGGTCAATAGGGGAGCACTATGGCAAGTGGCCTGCCTGGGTGGGCCAGTGGGTCTGGCTTCACTCAGACCCACTCAGGGCTATTCCAACCCCTGCAAAGCTGAGTCCATTTGTGAGTTTACTTTAAAAGAAACAATCCTGCAACTGCTTGCTGCACGATTGTTGTCCTCTCCAGTTTGATCCTAAGCCAAACTATTGGTTCACTTCACCCAGAGTTGTCTACAAGGATAGATGGCAGCTGTCCAGGGCCAGATCTACACCAAGCAAGATATAACACTTTGAAAACGGGTTGAAAACTGTATACGGAGTGTGTCCTGGGCCCTAACAGTTGTCACTATTGTTATAAACCATTTTAAAGCAGTAGTGTAGTTCTTGCCCAGGTGCCCAAGACAGGTCTTTCCCACTGGATATGCCGGGGCTTGAGTTTGGGATTTTATCCCTGTTCA